>CM074734.1:97521111-98788611 GCA_037367245.1 Phrynocephalus guinanensis | reverse complement strand
AGTATAACTCTACTCATTGCTGGGGAAGAGTTATACGACAGCCAGTTTATTAATGCATTTGTTTCCTGATTTTTGAGCTTTTCATAATCAGCTGTTTGGCCAGAGTGAGAACAGAACGCCTCACAAGATAGGCCTTGTGTCTGCTCCAACATGGCTGTTATTTCTTTGGAGCCTACATTTTTTAATGTCACCAAACATGAGTTTGGAACTGGCAAACCACTCCAGTATTCCTGCCAAGAAAACTCCATGGATATGGAGTCACGAAGAGTCGGTCACGACTGTAATGACACAACACACACACACACAAACATGAGCAGCCTTTTTCCTTTGGGTGAACCTGATCATTGAACATTTGAAATAGAATGGACCCAAGCTTCAGAAGGAACTCAGTTTTGCAAAACCTGTGATAGAAAGTGAAGGGAAAACAGCAGGTAGCTAAAAGATTACGGATCTATTGACCTGCTCTTTTTTACAAACCCCTCTCTTTTCTTTATCATCTTCTGTCTTACTGCCAGCTTCATTCCCTCTTCCTACTCTCATCTATTTGGGTGGCTTTTTGCCCTGTCTATGTCCTTTATCTTCAAATGAGAGTTTTAAAGAAGTGCCGAAGTGAGACTTTTAATCAGGAAAGTATAAAGCAGAACTCTGTGGGAGAGAGCACTTCCTGCAGTGAAATTTATTTGTCCTTGCTGTCTAGTGTGGAATTTATGGAACTGGGCCTTCTCCAGGGTTATGAGGGACTCTGCATATGAGAGACCACTGGAATATTAAAGACTCTCTGGAATGGTTGAATTGAGATTTTGCTAGGTGCCCATATTTTGGGTCACTGTGTTGTTTTGTAGAGACTGGGCATCTGATAGCCCTTCCTTCCCATGTGAACTGCAGGGTATGGGTTGCAGCTGGCGTATGATTGGCTGCTTGCTTGTTTAAATGATCATTGCCAGCTTAAAGATTGATGCACTAAGCCTATTTGTCGTTGTCTGTACAGCTAAGAACATTTCAATTATTAAAGATACAGGGCTGATAATCAAATCCATTACTGTCAGCCCATTATCTTGCACTATCAACAGCATCCATTGAACTTAAGGGGATGGAAAGATCAGATTAAGCTTTTAACCTGACATTGCATTTTGTATTTTGTTCAGGATAGATGCTTGAAATTAACAAACAAGCAGTATTTGTCTTGTGTGTGCACCTGGTATTCCCTGGTGCTCGTCCATCCAAGTACTAGCCAGGGCTGACCCTGCTTAGCTTCCGAGATTGGAGTACACATTAATATCATAGAACAGAATTAGTTTTTGCAGGTGGCAAATATGAGGGAAGGACTAAGAAAAAGTCTTGCCTTTTATTGATTTAATTGATTTATTGAGTTACATTTTAGTACTTTATATATTTTTCCAAAGAAACATGGGATAGATGCATGAAACATTATTTTAGTTTTTAACATCAAAATAAATAATGTAACACCATAATTTGGTATAAAGAAATAATTTTTTTTTTCAAACTGGCTGTCTCTGCGAAGGTAGTTATTAATGTATGTTTGGCTTAATGTGGTCAGTTATGTCAGTGTTTTGTGTATATTCACAAGGGATGGTATTCAGCCTCCTGATTGTTTATATCTTGTTATGTAAGCATATAGTTAAGAAAATCAGGCTGTAAATGTATTCATTAAATTACTAAAATAAGGAGGAAACAGGCTGTTGTATTGATTAACAAGCAAAATCCACGGAAGTTAAACACCATTTCACATTCTCTGTTCCCTGCTGCAGTATCCTGTTTCTGCTTTTCTCTTCACTGTCAGAAAGCGATGTGTGAATAACAGCTAGTTTAACCCTAGTTTAAGTAAGAGAAGATACAAGGAATCCACACATACCTTTCCTAGGTTGATGGATGCTTCTTTAAATTTTCTAAGTTTTTAAAATGGGTTTACACTGTGCTGCTTCTTTCAATGCAGACGTAACTTGTCATATATTTGTCCATTACATATTCTTTGGATGATAAAAGTTTGGATGCAGAAAATCATCTTTCGCCTGCAAATATACTACTGTATCTCTGTGAGCATATTTATATACTCCCTGAAACATTGTGAATAAAACTTTAATTTCTAGCTTACATGTCAGATCTTCTCCATATTCAAATCTATCTGGTTTTCTATAGGATGTTGTTCAGTAATAAATCCCAGGCTGGCAGAGAAACATGAGGAATTAGGAGTTTAAAGTATCTGTATAGGTTTGTGTGCCTTCCTGGATAGTTCAGTGGTTTAGGTAGATGGCTGTGGACCCAGAGGTTGGGAGTATGATTCCCCACTGTACTTCTTGTGAGTCATGTCAGCCTATGTGGCCTTGGGTAAGCTGTACAGTCCCAGGGTACCCCCAGGGAATGGTAAACCACTTTTGAGTATTCTGTACCTGGCAAACCCTAAAAAGGTAAGTAAAAGGCAGAATGGACTTGATCACACAGAATTTTAGGTTTGTGCAAGAGTTTCAGAATACAGTGGTACCTCTACTTATGAGTTTATTCCGTACCGAATGCATGCTCATAAGTCGAACAACTCATAAGTAAAGCAGCTGCATCAAACAAACAAACAAACAAACAAATTAAGTAGAACAGACCGCATCTAACATTTGTAATGCAGCAGTTAAAATGACAACGTTTTTCCGCTCTTAAGTGAAATTGCTTGTAAGTAGAGCCGCTCGTAAGTAGAGGTAGCACTGTACTTCAATTTAAAACTTGCTATTTTAAATGTATGAAAATAGTGGCAAACTAGCAAGCTTTTAACATGTTATTTCAGAATGACTATTTGGGACAAAAGCCATAAGCCATACACACTTAATCTAGGAAAAACTCCATTGAGCTTGGTGGGATATTTGAATCAAACTAATTGGGATTGATTAGCACAGCCTGAAAAAGTAGATTTTTCTCCACAAAAGCTTCCAGTTGGTTTAGTTTTTAGTGATCCAATACTGAGTATAATTCACTTTTACATTTGTATAATCTTTGGGGAGTATACAACCTTTTCCTTGTTCTTTCTCGATAGGATTTGGTTTCACAAGCTTCTTTGTAACATTGGTACTGGTCTTACTGAAGATCAAATTTGTTAGTCATGAAAAGAGGTAAATCTCCAAGAAGAAAAAGTCCATGGAACAGGTGGCAGCTTTCAAAACCTATTTTAGGTTTTGTGACTTCAAGTACTGATGCATGACTCTCTCATTTTTGCCTGTTTGAGGAAGTTTGGCTGATTGAGGCCGTCATGTGATTTAAAGCTAGGAATATGGTAAATACACATGGGACATCTAAGACATTAGGCTTCAGCTGATACTATATTTGCTAGAGCTATTTTGGGTTTGTGTGTGTGTGTGTGTGTGTGTGTGTGTGTGTAGTCAGAAGTCAGTTAATTTAATATGGAAAGTTCAAACTCTACAGTAAACTCTGGAATTGTAGGATAAAAGTTAGATAGGAAAGGAAACCTGAGATCCATTCATTTAGGCTTATTTCCTAGAATTTTACCTTTTATAAAAATGTGACACTATTTGAAGTGCAGTACCATATATCACACAGAGACGCTTAGGAGCCTGTGAGTGAATGTACACTTGCTTTTCACTCTGCTGGAGGAAGAAACGAATCTGGGTTCCCACTATAAAGGCTGCTAATGTTTATTTCGTGGACAGTGCTATAATAGTTAAGATTTCTGCAGTGCTGTAAATCATTTACATGCACAGAACTGGGTAACCATGATGCTAAACCATGGTGTAGCTTTTATGAGGATGTATTGAAGTGACCACAGGCTTGTGTATACTCTCCTTTTTCATTCCTTTGGAGCTGCTACACAAACGCAATTAGAAGCTTTCTTTTCCCATTAATAGCACCGTTTAACATGTCATTTGAAGATTAAATTGTAGTTAATATTAACTATAGTTAATGTTAACTATAGCTGATGTTAATTATAGATAAAGTTACTATAGCTTCATAAACAATGGTTTGAAGTTGTCTTGTTTGCATTAACCATATTTAACAATAGTCACAGTATTCCAAGTTTCGATTGTACAGTGATTAAAAGCAGAGGCATTTAAACACATTTGTATTTGCATCAAAGGAAGAATGGCAAGAATAGAAAGTGAAGCCCCCTTCTTGTAAAACCATTATATGTTCTTGAATCCAAATAAACCTTTCTGTTGGCAGTTCTTACCAAACAATGATTCTGGTAGTGCTGTGTGGCAGAACAGTAGTTTTGCCTGAGGCTTTATACTGTAGTGAATTCAAGGCTGAAGCAATGTTTTAAAAACAATAATTCATATATCCTCCCCAACACACACAGTGCAAGCTGCAATTGTGATGCGGTTCATCAATTTGTGTGTATCCCATGTGTGTGGCTGTATGGACATAAAGAAAATCCTGCCAGATCAGGAGCAAAGACCTGTCTGTCCCGTCATTCTCTTTGTACAGCAGCCAGACAGATGCCTATGGAAAGCAGACAAACAGAATATCATTCTGCTAAAATTCCACAGCAACTGTTGCTCTGAGTCGTGTTGTCCCAGATACTGCGGCCAAAATATAAAACCATCCAGATCATTAATGATATTATGCTGCATGGATTTGTTTGATCCCATCGCAAAGCCACCATTGCTTTTTTTTGTAGTCGGGCCTGTAATTAATAAATGTATGAAAGAAGATAATGTCCCAAATCACCACCATGCTGCTTCACTGGATGGTCCAGGGTACAGGTTTTATGAGAGGTGGAATGAAAATTCTCTTTATACATTTACTTCACAGCAAGCATAAACTTATGCACCTTTAATTTATTTGCTTCCTGTATTTCAAAAATGTAGAATGAAAAATAGCCAAAATAGCTGAATCCAAAGGCTAGTTAAGAAGAAGTTAAACAGTGTTAGTGGAAGTTCCTGTTTCAGTAAAATCCTATCTGAATAAAAAAAGGATTCACCTGCCATTAGAAAGACGGCAGGGTACGCCCATCCCAGCCTC
This sequence comes from Phrynocephalus guinanensis, assembly GCA_037367245.1. Taxonomy (NCBI): domain Eukaryota; kingdom Metazoa; phylum Chordata; class Lepidosauria; order Squamata; family Agamidae; genus Phrynocephalus; species Phrynocephalus guinanensis. The sequence continues at coordinate 98,783,631 of CM074734.1, read as the reverse complement.
CTTTCATAGAAGACCCCATAACCCTGGCTCACATCTCTTATATGTCATTCATCAGATGTGTCAGCAGGACAGGATTGAAAGGGGGACGTCCTTCAAGTGCAAAGTACTGCATTTAGGAAGAAGATGGGGACACCTGGCTCAGCAATGCTAGAAGTGAGAAGGATCTTAGAATTCTGGTAGATCATAATATGAGCCAACAGTGTGATGTGGCCACAAAAAGGCAAATGCTATTTTAGGCTGTATTAACAGAAGTATAATTTCCAAATCCCGTGAAGTTCTCATCCCCCTCTATTCCGCACTGTTTAGGCCTCACTTTTAGTATTGTGTTCTGTTCTGGACCCCTCACTTCAAGAATGATGCTGACAAATTGGAACAAGTTCAGAGGAGGGTGGCAAGGACGATCAGGAGGCTGGAAATCAAGCCTTATGAGGAAAGACTGAAATAATTGGGCATGTTTAGCCTAGAGAAAAGAAGACTGAGGGGGTGATATGAAAGCATTTTTCAAATACAGTGGCACCTCTACTTAAGAGTGGCTCTACTTCAGAGCAATTCGACTTAAGAGTGGGAAAAGTTGTCGTTTTAACTGTCGCCTTCAAATTTTTGATGCGGTCTGCTCTAGTTACAATTTTTTAAATTTAATTTTTTTTATTTTTTTTAGATATGGTACCTCTACATAAGAGTTGTTTGACTTAAGAGCATGCATTTGGAATGGATTAAATTTGTAAGTAGAGGCACAATGGTGCCTCGGATAATGAATTTAATTCATTCTGTGAGTCAATTCACTAACTGAAAAATTCTTGATCCGAAACACATTTTCCATTTGAATTGAATGGGAAACTGATGAATTTGTTACGAGGTCTGAAAAAAGGCAAAAAGACTGGGGTTTTTCCCCAGACCTATTTATAAAGTGCAATTTAAAGGCATTCAGTGCTGGAACAACCCCCCCCAAAGAACACCTCCCCTGCAGCGCAATGCAAACACGGAGAAAAGAAAGCAGCAAGACTACCCCAGCCTGTTCCTGTCAAAAATGAAATGGGGAAAAATAACATAGACAAACACAAGCAGCAAGAAAAACTGAGCCCGTTCCTGCCTGCAGAGCAATGGAAAAGATTGTAAACATGGAGAAAAGAAAGCAGCAAGACTACCCCCAGCCTGTTCTTGTCCAAAGTGCAATGAAAAGCAGTGCAAAGATGAATAAAAGCCAGCTCCAAAACAAACGCCAGGTTGTTCCTGCCAAAAGTGCAATCGAAACCAATGCAAAAACACAAAAGAAAGCAAGGAAACCTCTGCTTCCTACCTTTCCAAGTCCAAAAGGTCCAAATCCCTTAGCACAAAATGTCCAGAATGGCTCCAAAACATGATGAAAAAAGTGCTCCAACTCCTCCCATCCCTCCACAAACTACAGGGGTTGCAATGCATCCTGGGTAGACTTTTTCATGAAGCATTATGGAACATTTGTTACTCGAGGCAGCCCATAGGAAAAATTTGTTATTCAAAACATCCCTATTCCCGGAAATTTCTATTGGCTATCTGAATTATTCATTAACAGAGGCATTCGTTACCCGAGGTATTACTGTATTTGAAAGGCTGTCATACAGAGGAGGGGCAGGAGCTGTTCTCAATCATCCCAGAGTGTAGAACGCACATCAATAGGCTCAGATTAAGAGAACCCAGCTTTCGGATGAATATCAGGAAGAACTTCCTAACTGTTAGAGCAGTACGACAGTGGAACCAATGACCTCAAGAGGTGGTGAGTGCTTCAACACTGGAGGCATGCAAGAGAAATCTGGACAACCACCTGGCAGATGTCCTTTGATTAGTATTTCTGCATGGAGGAGTGGGTTGGACTTGATGGCCATGTAGGCCCCTTCCAAGTTCACTAGTCTATGATTCAAATACTGTACAGGCATACCTCGGTTTAAGAATTTAATGTGTTCTCTGGGAAATTCTCTGCAAAAAAAAATGTAAACCAGAAACACACAGGGGTGCCATGCAAACTGGGGAAACTTGCTTCGGAAAAAATTGTAAACCCTGGTCAGGGTGGCTGGCAACTGGCTGCTGGGTGTGGACTCCCCCCCTTGCACCTGCACTTATTGTACCCACTCCTGCTAGGCAGGTCTCCGAGGTGCCGGGAGAGGAAAAGCTGCACAGTACAGCTCCTCTCCCTGCACCTGCACTTACCACTCCTGCAGGGTAGGTTGCTGAGGCCTCTGCATATCACGGCTTTTTCTTTATTGCGGATGATTAGGTAACCTAACCCCCATGGTCAATGGGGGTCTACTGTATCTCAAAGCTCAAATGAGACAGTATTACAGAATATGGTCTGTCAGAGAGCTGAGACCAAAATGGGCTAGCTTTTTATTAGTTATAACTAGTACAGTACTTTGAGTTCCGCCTGGAACGAGAGTGATAGCCAGTGAAGCTGGCACACCCAGGAAATAATATGCACACTTGCATCTGGTCGCAGTCAACATCCTGACCAAAACGTTTCGACTAACTAAAGTTCAAGAACTCTATAAAAGGAGCCGTTCATAGAGGCTGTTTCATATTCTGTAGTGAAGACCAGTGCATAGGCTCAATTTAACTTCTCTGCAATCTCCTTTCCTTTTAAAAATATGCCTTTAGCTCTCTTGTCATCCAGCCACTTCCCTCAGCTAATTTCCTTCCTAAGGTTCCTTTTTTTTTAAAAAAAAAAAAGTACTTGTTTCAATCTTATGTTCCCCAGAATCAATTTTCGTATCTTTATTTCCTTCCATTTCTTTGGACACATTTGTGTTTCTTTTTGTTCATGTAGATAAAAGGAAGCTTTTCTCTGACTGCTTCTTTGACTCTGCTTGTTAATGCTTATTATGCTGGTGACTTCTAAAAGATACTGGTACCTTTCCTGACCTATGATACAGGTTTTCTCTGAGCTTCTGAAGCTGTTGTTTTTCGTTCTGTAACTACCTAGTGTTCTGTAGAAATTTGACCCTCTTGGTTTTTGTTTGACCGTCCTTTTAATTAAAAAAAAATCTCATCGTTTGTTTGAAGTCAGATGTGACTCCACCCACAATCTTACTCCTATTTTTATGTGTTGTGTAGTCATTTCTAATTTATGGGTACCTTATGTGTTAGATGCCTCTTCTAATCTTTAACGGTCTTGCTCAGTTCTTGCAAACTTATTGCCATAGATTGCTTAATGAGTGTTCATTTCATATTTAGTCTTTGTAAACACAAAACTGTGTCTTCTTTTAGGAAGTCCATCCATATAGTACTTAGTCTTCCTCTTTGCCTGCTGCCTTTAACTTTCCCCAGCATTAGTTACCGTACTTTTCTTGTGAGTATTGTTCCTTTATGATTTGCTGAAAGAAAATGACAGCCGCAGTTTGATCACTTTGGATACTCCTTGGAGCTTAGCACATGTGTCATAACGGCAGAAATCCTGTTCCATACATTCCTCCATATAAGGCTGATGATGTCATTAACTGTGGAGATTTTCAGAAATAAATCATTTCTGGTTCCAGCCTCTTTCCAGTTTCTGAGGCTCCTATGGAATTTGTTTCATCGGCAGGAAGCCGCTAGAGGTTGCGAGAGAATGAGGTGACTTGGCAAAAAAAGTTACAATTTTCAGCAGTTCAAGACTCCCACAGCCCACAACAGTTTCCTAACTATGAAAGTGATTCCATAGCAACCCTGGGATTTCACAGCAGCGTTGGGACCTTCTGGGACAAATGGTAAATTTTTTATTTGTGAGAAGTCACAGCAGCTGATAACACCACCAACTTGAGGTAGCATAAGTGTCAGGAACAGAATTTCAGCCATTGTTTTTCTCACTTTGAAATTATATTTTCAGTGATCTCATTAATTATGATTTGCAGATTATTTGGTGTTACAGACTGTACCATAAATGTTATCAAGATTTATTTGCTTAGATTTGTTTGTCACATTAGATGCTATGTTAAGTCAGAACTAACTTAGAGTGACTCTAATAGGGCTTTAAAAGCAAAGCAAAGTACTTAAAGCACTCTCTGGGTGGTTTACAATTTAATTATGCAGGCTACACATTGCTCCCCCCCCCAGCAAGCTGGGTACTCATTTTACCAACCCCGGGTTGGAAGGCTGAGTCAACCACGAGTCGACTACCTGGGTTTGAACCGTGGGCCATGAGCACAGTTTTGGCTGCAGTACAACAGTTTAACCACTGCACCACAAGGCTTCAACGTAAATGGGATATTTAAGAAGTGGTTTTTTATTAGAGATGTGATATTTATTTATTTATTTGTGCTTTATCTCTCAGAATTCTCCATTCTTGGAACTTGCAAGCACTGGCCATAAGCTTCCTTGTTTTTCAGGAAACTAGGCATTGAACTTTCCAGCTAGGCCTTTTTATTCCTGATGAGCCACATGTAGGGGTGGTTTCTGTCACTTGGAATAGGACATAATTGATCTTCTATTTTGGACTTGAACTCACAGAAACTGTTCCCGGCATGGCTTAGGGCAGAGAATTGTGAGAGCTTTTGTTTGAAACATCTGAAAAGACCAAATTTTTCCAGCTTGTCTTCTGTAAAATAAAGTGAATACCAGGAATCGACAGGTATGGCTAGGGAAAAAAGAATCCTACCTGAAAGTTTGGGAAGCTACTGTTAATCTGAGCATTTGGCTATAGAGAGAGGCCAAGAGCCTGGCCCAGTGGGCAAGGATCTTCCTGTGTATTTCTCAGATTGTTTGATTTAATTATGGTTGATTGTTTGATTTATATTTGATTATATATTGTATATTGTTTACTCATATTATTTATTCTATTGTTTATATTTAAATAATACAATAGTGACTATTCGTTAGATGGTGTGGTATACAAATCAAAATAATCGACCAATTAATTAATAATTCAGCTTCTGTTTTACTTGGTGCAGAAGAAAAAAGAAGTAGTTTCTGGGTAGTGTAGATGTATTTGTCTATTGTAGCAAAACAACAACAACAATACAGAATTTAGATATTATTTAATTTTTATTTTTATTTCATTGTGACCTCTGGGATTTTGCGTTGCATTCTGTTAATCTTTTGTTACCTTTGTAATTCTTATATTTTGATAATTTGTTGCAAACTGCTCAGAGTGGCCATGCCAGTCAGATGGGCAGTAGTAAACAACAAACAAATGAACAAACAAACAACCCTGGCACCTTTTTTCTAGCACCTTCAAGACAAAGTTTTTTTCTTCTATAATGTTTTGTTTGCATATCTGATCACGCGACCCTGTTGTGTGGCTGCAGCAGATTTCACAGTTGGAGATCTGAGCATGTAAATATTGAACAGGATACCCTGGCCTTTGATTTTTTTTGTGGGTGGTATGACTAACACATGACAATCCTTGGAACATCCCCTGTGGTGTTTGGTTTATTGTTCTCTGTGTGAACTGAGTTTGATCACAATTATGTGAGTCAAACCTCCTGATTTGGAGTGAAATTTAAATTACTTCTTTTCTTTCCTTTGCTGGCTCTGCCACCGGCCAAGATGGCTGGCTGCACAGTGCTCATTTAGTGTCCCAGTGGCATGGTGGTGACTGCAGCCGGGGATGGAGATTGATTTATCCGTGGGAAAGGCTTGAGCAGGGCTAGGGTATAGTTGCTGTTTTGAATGTAGACCCACGTTATCTTATTAATTCAGTGAAGGATAGAAAATGAGGCATGCCTGTGAATAATTCAGACAGAATTAATAGACAGGATGAAACATCTCTCTTTGTGATTGTAGCATTCTTCTCTTCTTTCTTGGATCTGTTGCTCAAACGATTCTGAGTTGTGGTTTAGAAAAAAAAATGTGTGTGAAAACACTTTTAAGGTAGCTCCTCCAGATCAGAAAGTGAGAGGAAAGAGAAGGAGGAAGAGACTGACCAGCAATCTGTTGGAGGTTGGCACAGTGGTGCAGATGCTGCCGAAAGTCCAACATTTTTTATTCACTGTCCTGCCCCGCTACTGGAAAGCTAATCTAGAGGGACCTTGTACAAATCAGTCCGCATATTTCTACATTATACTTTTTAAACCACAATGAAAGTGTTTCATTGTTATAAATTCCCCAATCAAAGTCCTTCAAAATCCTGGGAACTGTACTTTTGTGAAGATACTAATAGTTCTCTGTTGCAGGAAGCATAGCCTGTGTATTTTCAGGTCCGTTAGACAGAAGCTATTCAGTTTCATTTGAAAATGACCTACATGTGTAATAGGGCCATATCCTTCATATTTAGAACTTCAGTGAACATGATAGTCCTCGTTGTTTTCATTTAATGCTATGCAATGAGAAAGTAACAAACCTTGCAGATGACCGGTTTGCATGGCATTTCAATGCATTTCTCTGAAAATTGCCCAAGTTAAACTTTGTTGGTATTGATGCACTTTTCTTAAATTTTCTTTGTACTTACTGCCCAACTCCATAAGATAGGCTTAACTTTTTAAAAATCTGTTTTGCTGCTGTATGAAGTAAAGCAGGAACTGAATGAGAAGGATGTGCATATTATGCCAGAGGCTCTGTTACGCCTGTATTTCTGGTTCAGATTTACTGGTGAAGAACTGAGTTACTAGTAGCAGTAGATTGTAGGGGTAATCTGAAAATATAGGGCCAAACCCTCAAGTCACTTTTGGGTTGTGTGGTAGTTCTTCCTCCTTCCCAACACTTCAGGAGTAAACTAATCGTGCTTCACAATATGTCTGTGAAGATTCATAGTCATTCAGGTGAGGTTATCTAGAAGTTGAGTCATGGCAGCTGAACTTATTTTCTTGAGAGTTTGAAATGTTTCGCTACTCATCCAAGCAGCTTCTTCAGTCTGAGGAAAGTTAGTGGTGAGGCCTCCAATTTACAGTTCACCTTGATTTCACATCACCCTGGTCTGAATACAGTGATCCCCCGCCTATCGCTGGGGTTAGGGACCTGACCCGACCCACGATAACTGAAAATCCGCAATATGCGGGATGCAGGTGAGGTCGGGTGTGGGGGCCTTAACTGGGGGCTCTTGTACTTACCCCCAGCCTGGCGCTTCCCCGAATGGGACTGTGAGGGCCTTCCCAGGCCTTCTGGAGGCCCCTGGTAAGGCCCCTGCAGGCCCATTCGGGGCAGCGCCAGTCCTGGGTTAAGCATGGGAGGCCAGAAACAGCCTTTGCCTCTTACCCAAGGGGGGCTTTTTTCATACAATATGGTCCCGCAATATAGCGGGACCGCAGTATATGAACAGCGATAGGGCGGGGGACCACTGTAGGCTCTAAGATGGACAATGGCCTGAATATGCTTGTAGGTGGACAGTGGTCCGAAGAGGCTCCTGGATTATGTTTCTTAAAAAATCTGGAGGAAGAACTTTTCCGGGGTACTTTGCACCTCAGTAAGAGGCAGGCCTATTTGCCTTGATATTGTCAGGGTGGAGCGCATTCCCTTTTGCCCTAAAGGAAGAAAAGGAAGCCTCTTCCAAGGCTCTGAATGGGGGCATGTGGATACTGGAAAGATGGTGGCACCCTTCAAAAGCTTGCAGTACACAGGCGTCCATGCAGAGTGAATCTGCGTATACATCTCAGTGACAGTGTCTGAGGTGTTTTTGGTACATACCACCTCTGCCAAATCTGAAATGCAGAATCCCAAACATACCCATTTGCTACCAATTCAGGAAACAGTGTAGTAATAAGACCTGGAGAACATTTTTCAGGCCAGTTATAGGGATGATGCTTTGTGGCAGACTATTCAGCGCATCTTAAATTTACCTGAAAATTTGCCCTAATTGTATCTTTGGCTGACTGCTTCAGGAGTATAGTCTGGAACCCTGTTGCATTTGAATGAATTTAGCTGCACTTTAAAGGGGAACAATTTCCATGTAAGTCAGTGGGAGTTAGTTTTGAGGTAAGCATGTACTGTATAGCATTGTCTCCCAAACACGTTGGCTTACCCAGGGCATAAGCCCCAGTGATGCTTGGTTCTAAGTAAACATTAATAGGATTGTGCTACACAGTATTTCCAAGTAAAATGAGCATTATGTGGCTGTTTTTAATCATCAGGCAGACCAGGTGACATGGCTCTAGGGCAACTCAGATCAGCCGGAAAGCCACCCTGTGAGTCACCTTTCCTGTTAAATGATAGGCTGTACTTTCCTTCAGTAATATTTTAGTTTTTACAGAACCAGCTTTTGGTTCCTGTTTAGCCATTTCTACACTTTATCTGGTGGAACAATCTTAGTTGTGTTCCGTGTATACCCTGAAATTAATTGGACCAGAATTTCAGGTCCTGTGCAAGCTTTCAGGATAGCATTGCTTATACGCAGGCATCTATTGGAATCTGCAGGATTTGAAAACAAAGAGGCATCGTCTATAATGCAGGACACCAACATTCTTGGAAATAAGATATTAGAGCCTGATTGTGAAGAAATGCTTAATGATGGTTCCTCCCCGCTTAAAGGGTTCGAAGATTACTTAGGGGGTCTGTCCCTTTTTTGATTTGGGGGGTGGGGGAGTGGCAGAAAAATATATAGTGGGGGCATTTCTGAATTACAGTACTCACCCAGTGAAATTAAAATGCAGACCAACAAAGTTAGACTGGTAGTCAGGAATAGTCTCCTGTACAACACATCTCTAAGAGATGTTGGCAGAACATCAGATGTCTTCACACATACAGGTATAGGGCACAGCTAAAAGCACTCTGTTTTCAGAGATCAATCTCCCTCTCATAGGTCTTAGGTGATAGCTTTATTCATGATTGTTGCCTCCAATCCAAAAGCTGCCCTTCAGCAGCAACAGCAGAGATACAAACCCAGGGACTTGACCCTATAGCGAATTCAGTTTGCTCTCCTATCTGTGTGCGGAGTGATATTACAAGACCTAATAATGCCTCTTAAAACAATGCAAGATCACAGTCCAGCATATAATAGATGCTTTTACCAGCGTTCAGTGCCATTTTGTATTCTCCATAGGACAAACAGGCCAATCTTTACCCAGAGAAGTAAATGAAAAGGGGTTGACTTTAAAAATGGCAGCAGCCAGTAGGACAGGAGAAGGGGGTGCCTGGCTCACAAGGGGGTTCCCTAGAAGCCAGTTTTCTTCCCACTTATGGAAAGGTGGGAGGAGTGGGTGACAATCTCTATGCTGCCTCCATTGTTTAGACTTGATACTGAGCATGTGCGTATAATTAGATGCATCTATTCACAGTAGATACTATCCAGATGAGGGTATGTATCACCTCATCTGGAGTAGGAACTGGCAAGCCATTCCAGTATCCCCGCCAAGAAAACTCCATGGACAGTAACAAAAGGCTAAAAGATATGACGCTGGAAGATGAGCCCCTCAGGTCGGAAGGCGTCCAACATGCTACTAAGGAAGAGCAGAGGACAAGTACAAGTAGCTCCAGAGCAAATGAAGCGGATGGGCCAAAGCTGAAAGGATGTCCAGCTGTAGATGTGCCTGGAAGAGAAAAGAAAGTCCAATGCTGCAAAGAAATATACTGCATAGGAACCTGGAATGTAAGATCTGTGAACCAGGGTAATCTGGATGGGTAATCTGGATGTGGTCAAACATGAGATGGCAAGAATAAACATTAACATCTTGGGCATCAGTGAACTTAAATGGATGGGAATGGGTGAATTCAGTTCAGATGACTATCACATCTACTACTGTGGTCAAGAATCCCATAGAAGAAATGGAGTAGCCCTCGTAGTCAACAAAAGAGTGGGAAAAGCTATACTGGGATACAACCTAAAAATGATAGAATGATTTCGGTACAATTCCAAGGCAGACTTTTCAACACCACAGTAATTTTATTTATTTATTTATTTATTTATTAGGCTTATATACTGCCCATCTTCCTGAAGGAACTCCGGGCGGTTTACAACAGAGGAAAAAAAACAAATGTAAACAATATCAAATAGTTAAATAAAACAATTTAAAAACAAGAGACAAGAGATGGTGCATAATCCAAGCTTATGCACCAACTACCGATGCTGAAGAGGCTGAGATTGACCAATTCTATGAAGAATTACAACTCCTTCTAGAACTGACACCGAAGAAAGATGTTCTTTTCATCATAGGGCAGTGTTGGCGAACCTATGGCATGGGTGCCAAAGGAGGCACTTGGAGCCCTTCACAGCCACCTGTATTCAGGTTAAATTGCTGTATTGGCACGTTGTGAAAAATTAGTGGGTTTTTGAATTGCATTTTGGGCACTTGCTCTCTAAAAGGTTCGCCATCACTGTCATAGGAGATTGGAATGCTAAAGTAGGGAGTCAAATGATAAAAGGAATAACTGGCAAGTTTGGCCTTGGGGTTCCAAACAAAGCAGCACTAAGGCTAATAGAGTTTTGTCGAGAACAAGCCGGTCATTGCAAACACTCTTTTCCAACAACACAAAAGGTGACTCTGCACATGGACATCACCAGATGGACAATACCGGAATCAGATTGACTATGTTCTCTGCAGCCAAAGATGGAGGAGCTCTATACAGTCAGCAAAAACAAGACCTGGTGCTGATTGTGGCTCAGATCATCAGCATCTTATAGCTAAATTCAAACTTAAACTGAAGAAAGTAGGGAAGACCACTGTGCCAATCAGGTGCAATCTAAGTCAAATCCCTTATGACTATACAGTGGAGGTAAAGAATAGATTTAAGTAACTAAATTTGGTGGACAGAATGCCTGAAGAATTATGGATGGAGGCTTGTAACATTGTACAGAAGGCAGCAACCAAAACCATCCCAAAGAAAAGGAAAATGCAAGAAAGCAAAGTGGTTGTCTAACGAGGCCCTACAAATAGCAGAGGAGAGAAGGAAAGCAAAATGCAAGGGAGAAAGGGAAAGATACAAAGAATTGAATTGAGACTTCCAAAGAATAGCAAGGAGAGAAAAGACGACCTTCTTGAACGAACAGTGCAAAGAAATAGAGGAAAATAATAGAAAAGGAAAAACCAGAGATCTCTTCAAGAAAACTGGAGATATTAAAGGGGCATTTCCTGCAAAGATGGATATGATAAAGGACAAAAATGGCAGGGACCTAACAGAAGCAGAAAATATAAAGAAGAGATGGCAAGAATACACAGGGGAATTATACCAGAAAGATCTGGATATCCCTGATAACCAAGATATTGTAGTTGCTGACCTCGAGCCAGACATCCTGGAAAGTGAAGTGGGCCTTAGAAAGCATTGCAGATAACAAGGCCAATGGAGGTGATGGCATTCCAATTGAACTATTTAAAATCTTAAAAGAGGATGCTGTAAAGGCCCTACATGCAATAGGCCAGCAAATTTGGAAAACTCAAGAGTGGCCAGAGAACTGGAAAAGATTGGTCTACATCCCAATTCCCAAAGAAGGGCAACACCGAAGAATGCTCCAGCTATCATACAGTTGCACTCATTTCACAAGCTAGCAAGGTTATGCTCAAAATTCTTCAAGGGAAGCTTCAGCAGTATGTGGACAGAGAACTCTCAGAAGTGCGAGCTTGATTTCGAAGGGGCAGAGGAACTGGAGCTCAAATTGCCAACATGCGCTGGATTATGGAGAAAGCTAGAGAATTCCAGAAAAAATTCTACTTCTGCTTCATTGACTATGCAAAAGCTTTTGACTGTGTGGACCACAACAAACTATGGCAAGTTCTTAAAGGAATCTGTCCTCTAAGAAATCTATATGTGGGACAAGCAGCAACAGTCAGACCTAGATATGGAACAGCTGAGTGGTTTAAAATTGGGAAAGGAGTACGACAAGGTTGTATACTGTCATCTTGCTTATTTAACTTATATGCAGAGTACATCATGCGAAAGGCAGGAAAGGATGAATCACAAACTGGAATTAAGGTTTCCGGAAGAAATATCAACAAAGAAATATCAAATATCAACAACCTCAGATGTGCAGATGATACTACTCTGATAGCAGAAAGTGAGGAGGAATTAAAGAACCTTTTAATGAGGGTGAAAAAGGAGAGCGAAAAAATGGGCTGAAGCTCAACATAAAAAAACCAAGATAATGGTCACTGGTCCATCACCTCCTGGCAAACAGAAGGGGGAGAAATGGAGGCAATGACAGAGTTTATTTTCTTGGGCTCCTTGATCACTGCAGATGGTGACTGAAGCAATGAAGTGCTTCTGACGCATGCTTCATGGGACAAAAGCGATGGCAAACCTAGGCAGCATCTTAATAAGCAGAGACATCACTTTGGTGACAAAGGTCTGGATAGTCAAAACTATGGTTTTTCCAGTAGTGATGTATGGAAGTGAGAGCTGGACTATAAAGAAGGTTGATCGCTGCAGAATCGATGCTTTTGAGCTGTGGTGCTGGAGGAGACTCTTGAGAGTCCCCTGGACTGCAAAGAGATCAAACCTATCCATCTTGAAAGACATCAACCCTGAATGTTCACTGGAAGGACAGATTTTGAAGCTGAGGCTCCAGTACTTTGGCCACCTCATGAGGACGGCAAAGGGGACGGCAGAGAATGAGATAGTTGGACGGTGTCATTGATGCAACCAACATGGATTGGCGGGAGGCAGTGGAATACAGGAGGGCCTGGCGTGCTCTGGTCCATGGGGTCACGAAGAGTCGGACATGACTGAATGAAGAGATGTCCTTATCCTATTGCCTACTCACTTCTTCTCTATTTTTATTAAAAAATACAGTTCAAGGATTGCATACAAAAGTTTAGAAGGGAAACGTGCTTTATGGGAACCAGCAATGTTAGCTGTGGGTTTCTCTTTTAAAACGGTTCTCACACCAGTCCCCATATCAGCTTCTTGAAGCCGAGGAAGTCTGAAGACCAATTAGTGGACGGTTTTATACTGCACCACCAAGGGGTGGGGGGAAGTGGGGCAATTAAAATGTGAGTATAGGGCCTAGCCTACTACTGTAACTTGGAATGCATGAGCTTTGGTCAGCAACTGTCAACAAGATAATTCAGCCTTTTGCACCTGACTTTGTTGTCTCTATTAACTGGAACTGAAACCTTATTACTCTGTAATGCTAAACCGGGCCGGGTTGGAGGAAGGTCAGAAATGGTCTAGTCTAGTGTTATCCAGCTATTGAGGGAAACTGTTCATGTGTTGACCAAGGGCCTAGTCTGTATGCATGTTGAGTTTTCTTATATTCATACTGGATACAGAGCTTTTTCTTTGTATGCAGTGGCGAGCGAGCAAGCAGGACCACCGTGTTCAAGGATTATTATGCTTCCCGCAGTGAGGCTGAGAAAGAAGCATTTGGGGACTCTGTGTGTATGTGTGTGTGTGTGTGTGTGTGTGTGTGTGTGTGTGTGTGTGTGTGTGTGTGTGTGTGTGTGTGTGTGTGTATGCATGCATGCGTAGACGAGACTCTTGCTTGAATACAAAGTGCTTCCTGGAGTACAGAGTTGCTAGGGCTGCTGCCTGTTGCTGTGTTTGGAAAACCCCTTCAGCTGGCCCCATTGCAAACTGGGCTGTAATCTTTTAGACTAATGGCTATTGTGTTGACAGGTGGATTTCAATAAATTATTCGATTTGATTACAGTAGTGCTGGTAGTTACAAATTGTGCTGAACTACCTGCTGATCTGTGACCACAGAATGATATCTTTGTGATTTGACCACTCTTCATTCTTCACTGCATGTTGGATAAAAATAAAATGGAAGAAAATGTGGTCTTCCCATAGTGAGGGATTAACCAGCACCATCCCAACTGTAATGTTCAAGAAACATAGGGCATTGGACACCACCAGGGAAATAACTTTGATATACAGTGGACCCTTGTATAACAAACAGCTTGTATAACAAAAAACCTGCACAACATAAAAAATCCCGGAGATAGGGGAAATTTGCTTAACATAATCGTCTATGGGGAGAATCCGTACAACATAAAAATGGGATCACTCCGTTTTCAATGCATTCCTATGGGAATTTGCATAAAGGAAAATTTGCTTAATATAATTTCATTTGGAACAAATTAATTCCTTTATACAAGGTAGCACTGTACTTTACTCTGTATTGGCGGAGCGTGGTGGCTCAGCGGGCTAGAGCGCTGAAAACTGTCGGTTATAAAGTTGGCAGCTCAGCGGTTTGAATTCCGGGTGCCACACAGCGGAGTGAGCTCCTGCTGTTAACCCCAGCTCCTGCCAACCTAGCAGTTTGAACACATGTAATTGCAAGTAGATAAATAGGTACCGCCGTAAAAAGCGGGAAGGTAAAACATTGTTTCGTTGCAGCCATGCAACGGACATGCACAGCACTGTCTGAATATGGAGATGAGCACCACCCCTAGAGTCGGACACGACTAGCACGCATGTGCCGGGGGAACCTTTACCTTTACCTTTTACTCTATATTGGCAGATTGTGATAAATTAGTGGTTAGGCAAGATTCCTTAATTGAGCCAGAACCCACTTTTCATGTAAAACTAATACCAATAATAATTGTTACATTCCATTGAGTTGATTCTGGCTTATGGTGCCCTTTTTCAAGGTTTTCTTGGTGTTGGGTACCCAGAAGTGTTTTATCGTTTCTTGCTTCTCAGGGCACATGGGGATTGTGCAGCTTGCCCAAAGCTACATAGCCTGACTCTTCTGGGATGCACAGTGGGGAATCAAACTTCCAACCAATGTGCCCAGGGCTGTCTTCCATTCACATACACACATACACATGTGGTAGATTCCCTTGCAACTGGAAGAAAAATTCTGGAGGGTGTGGAAGTCACCGGAGGCTTGTGTTGCTGTGTAACTTAGAGGGAACCTTACTCCCAAACTCTGGGTCCATTGCCAGATAACTAACTCAATAGCTATGCAGATAAAACCAGAAATACTTGAACCTAAAACACTTCATTAGGAAACTGCAATAAATCATATGAACCAAAAGACTATCTTTTATCATTTTATTTAAAGGATAGGGATGTTCCACATTCTGCAGAAGTATCTAGAGATTTCGTTACCCTTATTCCTCAAAATCATTCCTTCCTTCCTCTTTGACTTCATACTGTAACTTGGTTGGAAGGGGGAATTCCTTAAGTTCAGTATGAAGTCAAATGTTGTGTTTTTCTTTCTTTTTAATTTTTAATATTGATTGATTGATTGATTGATTTCAGAGATCTGGAGTAGTGCCAGGAGAAAAGGGCAGTGCAGTTGGTGACTTTGCATATTTGTTGACTGGTTAGGAAAAATGTGGGCCCCAGTAAATAATCATTTTCAAGGTACATCCTGTAAATTTCATAGGTTACAGCATTTCATATTTAGGTTTTGATCATGTAAGAGCCTCTCTGTTTGAGAAGGAAAATTGGCATTTGTGTTTGGCTTAATAGGAAACTGATTGCATTAAGTAGGACAGAAAAGATCAAAGACTCAGTGTTAATTAAACAGAATTCTCCCAGCTAATATTGGTTGATTTGAATATTAGTGCCTATGTCGTGGTTTTGACTATAACCGGATGATTAAATTCAAATTAATTCTCAATGCTGGCAAATATCTTTTAACCTGTCCTTGAGTAAGCATCCAATACACCAACCATTACATGATTCCTTTAAGTCTGCTTCAGTTTGTTCTTTGGAGTCTCAGAAAGGGTTTCCTGAGGCTCAATGATAGTCATAACACATGGTCTTTGCTTCGCCACTATTGCCATGCCTCTATATGCTGGTTCTGCTGCTGTGATTGTAATAGGATTATGTCTTTCATGTTCCTCTTTTGACATCAGGGCAAGATCCGTTGTTTGTTTTGAAGCTGCCTGCTCATGATCAAGTTTTCCTTTGTTCTGGAAGAAACAGTTCTGATAATCAATGTCAGCTGTTACTAAGATAACCTTGGCTACTGTGAACTGTAAAAGGTCTACTGGCAAAAATAAATAAGTAAATAAATAAATAAATAAATAAAATAAAGACTACAAATACATTGTGCCACATTAAAGATTAACTGCTATAGTTTAATGTGAGATTTCATGGATAAGTCCACTTCCTCAGAAGTAACAAGAAGTATCTCCCCTGCACCAACACTAATTGTTAGCCCTTAGCAAACTTGTCTTCTTCACTGCTACAAAAGTATTTGGATCTTGATTTCATCCTCTTATTGCAATTTATCCCTTTGTTTCTGGATTTCTAAGTAACTGGGTATAAAGCTAGAATATTGAGCCTTATCTTCTTTTTCCTTTGAGACGTAGTCACTTCCCATTGTTGTGAACACACTCACATTATGTTGGTGCTAAGTTGATCAGTTCAGGCCTGGATTCAGACTCTTGCAATAGGAAAATTAATTCTGGGAAATGAGCATCAGTCATGCAATAATTGATGTTATAAGAAACACAGCATCGAAATAGAAGATGTTTCCCTGGCAGTTGCAGTCCTTGCATATTGACAGAGTCTCACTACATTTGAGAGGTAGGATTGTCTTGAATGTACATCAGTGCTTGTTTTGAATCTGATTCCAGAGCTCAAATTGAAGGGTTTTCTTCCACAGAATGGTAAGCATTGTTACTCCTGTTGATGTTATTATGTGCCATCAAGTTTACCCTAGAGTGTTTACCTACATTTTTTAGAAAAATGACTTTCCCTTTTATTAGCTTCTAAAGAGCTATCACTTTCTCACAAAAATTATGATTTATAATAGTTTAAAATGATTATACAATGAAGGAGGAGCCAGTGTGAGACGGGGCTGATCCAAGTTTCCAAGTTATTGTTGTGTAACATGGACTGTGAAACTAGATCCTTCGGCACTAGGCTGACCCTTTCTTACCACTTCTGATTATACTTACGTTACTAGTCCTGGTTGAGGCTGTTGGACCTCTTCTCTTCTTTTACTGCAGTGGAATTATTCTTCATTCCATATTTGATGCCTTTACTTCTGTTTTTATTCAGTGTATTTTGTCCCAGAAATGGTAATACTGCATTCCATTATGAAATACAAGGAGCTATAGGAGACAGGAGTATTTCTCTGACAGGAGGAGATGCACAAATTGCTTTTTGTTGCAGGTTCTGCCTCTTTCCTCCAGCTTGTGGGCCAGAAGAGTCTTGAGATAGAAATTGGTTGGTTCTGTGAGCCTAGCCTCTGCACATCTGCATTGGGCAATCTTCTGAGATTTGAATAGCCACACACATCTGTCCCTGGCCCTTGGAAGTCCCTTCTGCAATCTCTTCCCCATTTTTCATAATATATAATGACTTTTTAAATTTTTAAAAAGCAACACACTCTTGTACCCTATTGTGGCATTTTCTCTTCAGTTGGGTTGAGGTGGGGGTGGGGAAGCACCCACTGAGACAGCAGAAGGGAACTTTTTGAGGCTACCAATATACATACAGTGTGTGTGTGTGTGTGTGTGTGTGTGTGTGTGTGTGTGTGTGTGTGTGTGTGTGTGTGTGTGTGTGTGTGTGTGTGTGTTAATTATAATATTATAATTATAGTTATATTTAAACATATATAGTTAAAGAATATGGCAGTGGGGAGGTGTTTTGGGAGGGTCCATCTGTACCTCTGGGGCCAGCATGTGGCCCACAGGCTTCACATTGCCCACCCCTGCCATGTCATGTTCGGTGAAGTCGTGGTAGTAATCCCAGCTGGACGACATCAGCCCTTTCCTTGCTTACAGTAACAAGGGTGTAAAGTACTTTCCAGCCTTTTCCTCCCCTGTGTCTGGGACCATTCAATTAATTCTTGTGTCACACCGTGTAAGGCGGTGGTCCCCAACCCCCGGTCCGCGGACCGGTGCCGGTCCGTGGACCGGTCGGCACCGGGCCGCCTGGGGAGGCCGGGGAGGCTCCTCCCCTTTTCTTCCACCGCCCTCCTCCTCCTCCTCTTCTCTCCCGCGGGCGGCCGGTGGAGGAGGAAGGCTGGAGGAGCGCAGGAGGAGCCGCCGCCTTTGCCTTTGCCTCCCTCCTCCCCTCCTGGCCCTGGCGCCCCGCGCGCGGCACCCGCCTGGCCGCGCCAGGAAGCGCCCTCGCGGCACCGACGAGCCGCCGCCGCCGCCTCCTGCTCCTGCTCCTGCTCCGGTTCCTCCTCCTCCTCCTCCCGCCGCCGCCGCCGAAGGAGCAGCAGCAGCAGCAGCGAGGGCAATTGCGGAGGGGTGGCGGCGGTGGCGGCGGGACGGGGGCGATTGCGGCGGCGGCGGGGGGCGATTGCGGGGGGGTGGCTGCTGCTGCTCCTCCGGCGGCGGCGGGAGGAGGAGGAGGAGGAACCAGAGCAGGAGCAGGAGGAGGCGGCGGCGGCTCGTCGGTGCCGCGAGGGCGCTTCCCGGCGCGGCAGGGCGGGTGCCGCCCGCGGGGCGCCGTGGCCAGGAGCTGCGCGTGGGTCTCGCTGCTGGCGCCCCGCTTGGTTTCCCCGGCGGAGGAGGAGGCCCATGGCGGCGGCGGCGGCGGCAGCAGGAGCAAGCGGGGAGGCAGCGAGACCCGCGCGCGGCTCCTGGCCCCGGCGCCGGAGGAGGAGGTGGGGGCCCGCCTGCCCAGGAGCCCCGGGTTCCCCCCCCCACCCCGCCCGTGTGTGTGTGGGGGAGTGGCACGCCCGCCGCCCCAGGCCGGTGAGTGCCGCCGCCGCCGCTCTCGTGCCTCTCCCTCCTCCTTCCCTCCCATCCTTTGCTTTCACCCCCCCTTTTGCCTCTCCCGCCGGACCCCCCCTTTCGCATTCTCCCCCCCTCCCCACCCCCGGGCCACAGAAAAATTATCAAAAATTTCCCGGTCCGTGGGGACAAAAAGGTTGGGGAGCACTGGTGTAAGGAATTTCACAGTGCTGTCTTATTGGATGTGGAGAACGCATAACAGCCCCGTCTGTGAATTATTTTAACCCCTTTCGTTGACCCACGCTTGCTGAGATGTTGCTGCTGCTCACAGAGCTACTGTATGTGGTAGGAGTGCCTGGGATGTCGGAACGGAAGGGTCCTTTTGCAGACCTGCATAAGTATTTCCTTTTAGAGGCTATTAAGAATTGCGTCCCCAAACCTTGTGTATTCTTCCTCTTAAGTGCGAGAGGGATCAGGCTAACATGAGTGTCTCTGATGTAGCTCTGTCCCACCTGCAACTGGAACATTCAAGTTGTTTCGCATGGGGGAGGATAGTGCCGATGTTCTCCCTAGACAAAAGGCAGAATGTCTAGGTTTCCCAGGAGGAGGCCGTTAGTGTCATTATGTATTGTGTATACCGTGAATCTGCATTTAAAGACTGGCTGTTAGGTTTTTAGAACAGCAGGCAGCTCCTCAAGAACAACCCAGATTCCTTGGGTGCTTAAAGGCGGATGCCTTCTAATTGGCATCATCTTTCCCTGTTGTGCCTGCTTGCTTCTGGTGAACTCGTTCTTATTTCCCCCACATTTGTTCTTGTTGGAAGCAACAGCAGATGCGGTTATAGCTCTAGTAATTGTATCCTTGTACTGGACTGAATAGTGGGTTGTAGTCTGGCTTTAACAATATCGGATCCACGTTCAGTTTCCTGCACAGTGAGCATATTGCCCTAGCATGCTGGTTTAGAGCCTGTCAAGAGATGAGTCAGCCATAGGACTAGCTTGCTTCCTACCCTTGCACCTGGGTAAATCTTTCGGGAAGCCACTATGGACAAAAGGCAACAAATTCCCCTGGTTCCCAGGATCTGAGTCACTTTCTCCCGTTTGGCCCATTTCCAGGGTCAGGCCGGGGAGAGAGGTGGGAGAAAGTACAGCCGGCTTTGTTGCTCTAGTTTTCAACAGCTGAAGCAGCTCAGGACGATAATACATCCTGCATTTTCTTTTCGTCGTGCCACAGCTTAAGCTACTGCCTTCCGCTTGTTTGGTATTTCGTAGTACTGTAGATGGAAGCAAAGGTGTGCTTTTTCCTGTGCTCTGATCCAGTGGATGTTAGCAGCAGCTATGTTTTCCTTGCAATACTTGCTCACTAACTCTGTATTTATCTGTATATGTTGAGTTTGCTGGCAGGAGGAGCTGCTCAGCTGACACGACATCTTCTCTGAGTTCCTAGATCCCACTATGCTTATGATACAGGCTCTGGTCATACTCTGGTTTCTCTTCAGATCATATACAGCAGGCATGTCCAAACTTTGGCCCTCCAGATGTTTTGGACCACAGCTCTCACAGTCCTTTGCCACTGGCAATCTAAGCTTAGAATTCTGGGAGTTGTGGTTCAAAACATCAGGAGGACCGAAGTTTGGACAAGCCAGATATACAGGCTCTGGTCTAGCCCCTTGACCTTCACCGTGGGGAATAATTTTGCCTTTGATCTGTAACTCTGTATATTTCAAGGTAGTGATGTAGCTCCAGTGTGCACAGTGGTTGAATGCTCTGGACTGGATAGGGAGGGTATTCAGGCAGGAAGAAAAGAACCAGCAGGGTGAAACAGAGGCACCCTTTTGCCTCTTTGGCCCTGCATATGGCTAATGTGGGAATTGGCCTAGATTGGCAGAATCTGACATAGGCATTCAACCAAATGCAGCAGAAGTGCCAAGCTTGCAAGGATTTCTGAAATATGCATTCCCTTGCTCCCCCACCCCAGAAGCAAGCTAATAACAGCTTTGGAGTGTTCCAGATTGTGTTCTGCACATGACCGCAACCCATAAAAGCACCAAGGCAGGTTTGGATACAGACAAATAACCTATCTTTCCAGTAGTCCAGGTTAAAAAGGTTGTGAGCAGAAGACGCAGACAACAGTGTGCTTTGTACTTTGTTCTATCTTGCACTAACATTTAAGCATCTCATTGAAAGGTCTGGTTGAGTTGGCCAAAGGTAACACTCACGCTAAAGCCAAAAAAGAGTTCTTGTTTTTCATTCTGTTTTAATGTGTCATATAGTATTTAAGCCAAGTTGTGCCTGATAAACACAGGTGACAAGTGAACTCCTCCTTGGTGAATGGATTGCCCTGTGTTCCTCTGAAATGGATGGACATGACTCTTGCAAATACCATGGGCCGATAGTCCCCTAGCAACGGCTCCATGCGACTAGGACACAGAGGCTGGAGGGGTGAGTAGATTTCAGACCTGCCAAGAGGGAGGGTGGAGAAACTACGATACAACCACCAATAATTGGCAGGGAACTTGTGAAAATAGGAGGATGTTTCTGAATCCTGCCTTATGACAGTATCTGGCTCTTACATATGTTCTGTGATTATGTTGCAGAATTTTGTGGCACTTAACAGTTTTACCCGAAACCTTTCCTGTTGGAAAGTCAGGTTCAACACCAGACAAGGATTCTTGTGAAAAAAGAGAGGGCACGAAAAAGATAATGAAGAACTCCTGGCTTCCCTTTTTAAAACCATCAAAGAGTATGGAAGAGTAGATCTTTTTGCTATTTGTCACAGCAAAAATATAGTTTCTAGTGTAAAATAATGTCTGGAATGCTGTAAATAGGAGTATTTCATTAAGTTATTCTTCCTGCCATTGCAACCCTTCTCCAGATGCACACTAAATGTATTACATCTGGCAAAGTCCTTTGGACTAGGTTTTTGGTTTTGATATGTTTATCAGTATTAACAAATGGAGATAGTATGAGAAAATGCAATCGTTTCAGGAACAATGGTTACTAGGTGTAGTAATATAGGAAGCTTAAATGTTTCATTAATTTTAACACATGAGTTATTTATTTATTTATTTATTGTTATATTTGTATCCCGCTTATCTCCAACATAGGACTCTAAGCGGCTAACAACAATTCAACCTAATTAATATAAACACTCCCAACAAAATTACAAGTAATACAATGAATAAGTTACAATCAAATAGCAAAACTATGAACAGACAAAGGGATAATAATGATAATAATAATGGAAGAACAATAAATAACAAACAATAAATAACAAAACGGGCAAAGCGCCAGGAGAGATGTAAACCACCTGGGAGTTGGGGGGGGAGGAGGCCAGGGGGGAGGGAGGGAGGAGGGGAGGAGGCACAGACCCATCTCTAGGCAGGCACAGTCCCAGGTGGAACAAGGGAGGGAGAGGTTTCTCTGTGGGGACTCCAGCCAGTCTTATGAGCCCTCTCTCGAGGGAGCAGGAGCTGAAGGCTTCAAGGCACAGACCCATCTCTAGGCAGGCACAGTCCCAGGTGGAACAAGGGAGGGAGAGGTTTCTCTGCGGAGACTCCAGCTGATCTTATGAGCTCTTTCTCGAGGGAGCAGGAGCTGAAGGCTTCAAAGCACAGACCCACCTCTAGCCAGGCACAGTCCCAGGTGGAACAAGGGAGGGAGAGGTTTCTCTGTGGGGACTCCAGCCAGTCTTATGAGCCCTCTCTCGAGGGAGCAGGAGCTGAAGGCTTCAAGGCACAGACCCATCTCTAGGCAGGCACAGTCCCAGGTGGAACAAGGGAGGGAGAGGTTTCTCTGCGGAGACTCCAGCTGATCTTATGAGCTCTTTCTCGAGGGAGCAGGAGCTGAAGGCTTCAAAGCACAGACCCACCTCTAGCCAGGCACAGTCCCAGGTGGAACAAGGGAGGGAGAGGTTTCTCTGTGGGGACTCCAGCCAGTCTTATGAGCCCTCTCTCGAGGGAGCAGGAGCTGAAGGCTTCAAGGCACAGACCCATCTCTAGGCAGGCACAGTCCCAGGTGGAACAAGGGAGGGAGAGGTTTCTCTGTGGAGACTCCAGCCGGTCTTATGAGCCCTCTCTCGAGGGAGCAGGAGCTGAAGGCTTCAAGGCACAGACCCATCTCTAGCCAGGCACAGTCCCAGGTGGAACAAGGGAGGGAGAGGTTTCTCTGTGGAGACTCCAGCCGGTCTTATGAGCCCTCTCTTGAGGGAGCAGGAGCTGAAGGCTTCAAGGCACAGACCCACCTCTAGCCAGGCACAGTCCCAGGTGGAACAAGGGAGGGAGAGGTTATCATATGCATTAAGATTTGTAAGAACAAAAACAAACCCAAAACCTAAAGGAACAAGTCCAGTATCCTCCACCACCCTCCAAAGTAAGGAATACTTTTTCCATGGAGGAAGGGATAATTATTTTGTTTTAGTTTCATGCTTCTCAGAATTGGGGAAGAATTGACCAAAGGTTGTCTTGGGAGTGGGGTTCTTTGCAGATTGTACAGAGCTAGAATTAAACAAAATAACTATCAAAATATCCATTAGACATTTTCTTTATGAAAATACAACCTACTTATACAGTAGTCTGGCGGAGTCATTTCAGTAGAGAGTATCTAAGCACTAGAAGTCAGCATCCTTTTTCTTCTCTAAGAGTCTAAGTAACATGGTGCTTCCTTTGTTAGGGTCTGGTTATGCACTGATTCTTACTCTGCATACTGGCTGTGATACTGTAACTGAAGATCAGATGCAGTGAGCATCCTGGTACCGTATACATTCCAGTCATATGGCTCTGAGTCCCCCCCCCAAAAAAAAAGGGTGCCAGTTGCCCATCTTGAGGAGAGGAAATACACCATCAAAACTGATCAAGATAAGAGCAGTCAGGAAGGGAAAATACAGAACATAGGTTAAGATGGACTGGCATGGGTATATTGCAAGATATATAGATGAGCCTGTATTGCAGGCAATTGAAAAAAAAAGGAGCTTAATGTGTCTTTAATCAGTATGGGATGCTGTATTCCACAATATCTTCCAAAGTGTGGGCGGCAGTATTGCCATACAGTAGCTGTATTACAAATAAATTGCTTTTAAGATGGTGATGATGCATGTCATCTCCTCAGGAGGGGGGGGGGACCTGGTACCCTCCAGATGTTTTAGTTCGACAGTTTTTGGCAGGCCTAGCTGGCACAGGCCGTGGTGAGGGGTTATAGGAATCGCAGTCTAAAAGCATATGGAGGGCCAAAGATTCTCCATATAGGCATTGCAGCTGCTGGGGATTGTTCAACTGCTGCTTTTTCTAAGGCTCCACTGTGGTGATGGTAATAAGAGAAAGTTGTGTGTTTTTAACCAGGTGCATTTATACATATGTGGGGCTATAAGTGATAGTGAACATTTGGCTACTGCCAAAAGTGACAACCACTTTTCTTGCTTGCTATGTGAGTGGTGTAACAATTCTTGCCTTTACATACCTTGGCATGTATCATTTTCGTGATTGTGTGTGGTTCCTAGTGTCTTGAGATAACATTTTGGATATGCCATGTTTCCATGCATGAGCTCTTATCTTGTTTGGCTTCAGTTCTTTGGGGTCATTGAGAATATGGAAGGGATTCTTTGCCCTAGCCTAGAGTATGCAGTTTGCTCATCCTTGATCCTTACAACATGACTAGCACTGCAGATTATATTGACTGCAGCACAGACATTAGCTCTTTACTGCTGCTTCCCTCTCTCTAATTGCTGATTGTAGAGATCTTGGTGTTAGAGGGAAGATCTTTGCATCGCTCAGGGCTTTGTGTAGGTTCTTTGCCAACTGGCATGAATTATTTATTGCACTGCTGCATCGGCAGCTGGTTAATGCCCTGTGTGGTACATTGTAAAACTGCCAGTGTCTGGGGAGCTTATAAGGAGTCATGTGGGAGGTTGTTTGCTTCTCTCTGTTACAATTCTGTTCACTCCCATGAGAGAGCTGTCCAGTTCCATGACGTCACATTCAAGCACTATTATTGTGAGTGTTATGCTGGTGAAGTCATGCAAGAGTTAATTCTTTAGAAAATAGTGTTCTGCTTATATACCGCCCAATACTACTACAAGGTTGAGCCTCTGAAGTGGAATTACATCTGGACTATTGTCTAGATGTCTGGTGACAAGATACAACTTGACTGGGAGTCACTAGGTTGCCTGGGTTTTGGAAATACAGTGGGTGGCTTTGGGGAGAGACCTTCCAAATGTATCATTGATTGTATGAAATGGTAGGTTTTTTTTTAACTTTTTGCTTTGCACAAGATACATTCATCAATTTAAAAAGCCCACGATGCCCACCCAGAGGCTTTACCAGAGGTTGGGAAGTTTAATTTTTAAGGCTGCATCTCCCAGAATCAACCAGGCAGCAAGATACCAAAAAGTAACTTTTCTGAGTTCTAGTTCTTACCAAGGAAGAGAGAAGCTATGTATGAATGTGTATGTTTGAACCAACCTCTTTTTAAAACAAACAAACAAAAGGAATATTGGAAGTGACCTTATACTCAGGCCTGATATCGGTCCATCTGGCCCTGGATTGTCAGCTATTTTTGGCAACAGCTTTGATATATTTGCTAGGGACTGAAAATGTGATTTTATGCTTATAACACACATGGCCTACAATTCTAAATGCACTGTTGCCATTTTGAAAGAGGTCATGTCTCCCTCCACCCCCCAGCTGTTGTTTGCTGACATCCAAAGAAAAATGCAACCCCTTGTTTTTGTTTATTAAAATATTTTTTGTTCATCTTTTATGTAATGATCTCAGATTAGGGTACAATCCATAAAGTAGAATTGAAACAATTGAAATAGTTTGAAACCATTGAAACAACTCAGCAACTTAAAGTAAACCTACAATTCAATAGACATTTTGTCCAGTGTATCTTGGATCAAAATTGGATAGTATGTGCATTTACAAAACTGTATTCAGATATATTTCTCAGAGGGTAACCGTGTTAGTCCTTTCAAAAATTGCAGGCAAAAATCAAAGAAAAACAAAACAAAACAAAAGACACAAAACATGTGGCACCTTAAAGATTAACTTTCATATTTTAATGTAACGTTTCGTGGACATGTTCACTTCTTCAGACATATTTCACTTCAGTGCCTTTTTGCGTTCTAGGATTCCATTTCTTTGTAGTTTTGCTCCTATTCTTCAGTAGTGCCAATTGTGTCTGACTCCATTATTGTTACTGAAATGAGTGTTGACATATGATATTTCAAGATGGCATAGTGAAAACTGCACACTAACCTTTGCATAAACGGAAAAGCAGAACGTTGCTCTTTCAGTCTCACTGCCTGCGATGCTGATACAATTTTAAATCTAGATCAAGGACAGCCCATGGTGTACTGATTTTCTTTGCCCTGAAGAGCCTGCAAATAAAAATAGTTTATGTTCCTAAATGAACTGCAAAGAGAGGAGAGGAGCTGCCTACCACTCAGGTGTTTCAATATACAGTGGACCCTTGTATAACATAAAATCTGTACAACATAAACAGTTCTGGAGATAGGGGAAATTTGCTTAACAGAATCTCCTATGGGGTGAATCCGTACAACATAAAAATGGTCGCGATTAGGGATTACTCTGTTTTTCAATGCATTCCTATGGGAAATTTGTATAAAGGAAAATTTGCTTAACAGAATTTCATTTGGAACAAATTAATTTCTTTATTCAAGGTACCACTGTGCAGTACTTGGAGTTGGAAGTTAGGAGTGATTTTGGGGACAGAGTTTTTGAGAGGAGATAATCTCAGCTTACTTCTCCATGGAACAATACTAGGTTTTAGGCTGCGTGTGAGTGTCACATGAAGTGTCACATGAACTTGGGTAATTATTTTATTACTTTCTTAACCTGCTTTTAGAATTTTTATCATGAGTGGGATGGAAGATATGGTTCAGCGTCAATGGAGATGGTGAAGGCTATAGTTAACATTCCATTGTAACTGTGTGGTGTTTTGGGTGTTACTGTATTCCTGTAGTCCAAGGCCTACCTGGATTGGTGTTCACAGTTTGAGAGGGATAGGTCAGAAGTGGCAATTTAAAATCCTTGATTTTATTACTCAATGTTAGTAGTGAGTTGCAAGTAGAGTAGGCCCATTGAATCTGGAGATCTGGTGAAAAAACTTACCTGCAAATTTCACTGATTCAAAGAGCCAACTCTGGTTCTAGGTTGCTACTGAATTTCAGCCTATGTTAAAGGAAAAAAAGCACAATATACAGTGGACCCTAGTATAACAAATGGTTTGTATAACATAAAATCTGTACAACATAAAAAATTCCGGAGATAGGGGAAATTTGCTTAACAGAATTGCCTATGGGGTGAATCTGTACAACATAAAAATGGTCGTGATTAGGGATTACTCTGTTTTGAATGCATTCCTATGGGAAATTTGTATAAAGGAAATTTTGCTTAACATAATTTTATTTGGAACAAATTAATTCCTTTATACAAGGTACCACTGTATTATGTTATAGGGCCCTTTCAGATCAACAGTAACAATGTTAAGTACCGTATATACTCAAGTATAAATCGACCTGAGTATAAGTTGGGGCCCCCAATTTAAACCCCCAAAACTGGGAAAATTTATTGACTCAAGTATAAGCCTAGGGTGGGAAATGCAGCAGGACCTGGCAACTCCTCCTTTGTGAGCTGTGTGTGTGTGTGTGTGATGTTTAAAATGACTTTTAGCCACCGAGGCAAGTGCTTGAGTTGGTGGCTAAAAGTCATTTTAAACATGAGGGGGGGTCAGGAGAAGTGGCGCACAATGTTTAAAATGACTTTTAGCCACCGACCCAAACTTGCCTCAGTGGCTAAAAGTATTGACCCGAATATAAGCTGAGGACCCCTTTTTTCAGCCCAAAATTAGGGCTGAAAAACTAGGCTTATACTCGAGTATATACAGTACTAAACGTATACTAACTCTCACTTGATCAGTGCTAGTAGCAGTATATATTTTTCCCACAGTTTGCATTTTCTACTTTTTACTCAGTGGGATCTTCAGGCAAACTAAACAATGCATTGTCTTCTCTCGTTAAAGCATCAGGCACTGTGAAATATCACGCCCTCTCTTTTCAGCAGGATCCTTGTGTTGCTGTGTGAGAAACAGGAATAAGGGTAGGCTAAGTGTGTGTGTTTGTGTGTGCACACATGTGCCTCAAAATGACATAGGAAAATGTTTGAGCGCAGGTTAATTGCTCACATACACAAACTCACATAGGCTTTTGGCTATGCATGTATGCATTCAGCTGTGAAACTAACAGCTGAGAGCAATGTGCAGGTACAATCTCATAGCAGACTAGGGCTTTCAATTAAAAGTCAAGTTAGTGACCCAAAGTTTAAAAAAAATGACTCTGGGAGCCTGATTCCAGTCCCTCCTGTTTTTAAGTAGAAGAGATAATGGCCTTGCAGGACTTAAACTATTAGGACTAATAAAATATTGTTTGCAAAACCTAACCAAGCACAGCTCATTTAGCTTTAACCACCACCATCATACACCACTGGTAGAACTTTTACATGCCAGCAATCTTTCTGTTCAAGGATGTTTCTGTATAAACAGAAAAAGATGCTAGTTGTGGGGGAGAAAGAGAGAGCTGTATAAAATTTACATATCTTCCTGCCATTTCTGTTATACTCATGCCAGTACTTAATGTAAAAAAAACTTTGCTCCTGAATAATTAATTATGGCCACAGAAACCAAGGTTTTGATTATTTTCGGTATATGCTTTGATTCTGACAATCACAAACCAGGACATGTATAGTGTACTGAAGTATTGTAATCCTGCTGAGTGTTACTCTAGTTTTGGAAATGTCACTGACCATTAGAAAAAGCTTTTCAAGGTTTTCACAGGAGAACAAGAACAAAAACAACAACAACACAGCATTGTCAGAAAACTGACTGTTAAAATATTTGGGGAGGTGGTGCTCTTGTTCTGGTTGCAGTGATGTTTAAATATTAAAGATTTGATTTTCGGTTTCCAGAGCTCAAGGTATGAACCTAGGCAGAGGTAATGGGTGTCAAAGAAGAGTGGTTTAAATGAGAAGTCCACAACCCATTTGGTTTTAAAGGACACAATTTTTGTTTTCTGGGACACCAGAGATAGCACACATGGCTGTGTCCGTACATATATGCACATTGGGGTGGAGCAAAATGTCCTATGGTATCACTAAGGGAAACGGGTGTTGAAGCCCTTATCTTGCAACACTGTCACCGTGGTTTCTTTGCTTCCATTAGCAAAGAAACATTGGAATGAATTGAGCTCAGACAACTGATCTCATTGTTGGGCTTACTCATGCTGTTTTCAGAGTACAGGAAGGTGACTTTCAGAAGAGCAGAAAGAACACTGATTCTCACTTAGGCTGCACTGAGGTGGATAAATCTCGCTAACCTTCTGTTGTGAGGTTTTGATGCTACGTAGCACTTTTAAGCACAATTTTATTAACTTTTGTCCTATTCAAGTACTGTACTCTGTTTTTAAGTTAACACAGTTCCTTTTGTGATTGGCTGTCATGCCACTTGCTGGTTGGCTTTGCACTACCCATGGAAAGGGTATGCATGATGAAGTTTTGTTTTGGCTTGCCCATTACAAAAATGGATCCCCTCCTCCCCCATGAACTTTACAATTTGTTCCAGACATTCTTGATTCACAAAGTGTAAAGATGCGATACATGGAGTGTAAAGATATAATCCATCCCCATTGGGATGCCGTTAGGGACCACTCCTGAGCAAGGTCTTCTGACGGAAAAATATAGTCTGTAAGACAGACACACTTGTGTTGCTGTTCCCACTCTCAACATGTTTCCCACAGCCATTTGTTGTACACTTCCCTGGAAAAACTGTTTGGACTGTTTCTGAATGCCTGTTGTCCGTCTGATTTTGGAAAGAGTGAATAATCATATTGTGGTATCCAAGTTCTCAGCTGTTGATTGCCCAGGCCAAGGGAGACCAGTTTCTGCCAGATGGAAAAGGATGTTTGTGCCATTAGTAGAGTTAGGAAGTCCAGCAAAGCTGATTCATTCTACATTCAAGGAGCACTCTGTTCAGACTTCAGCATGGACTTTGAACTTGACCACGAGGAATTAAATCCAGACTGTTGCTCAAACTACAAAATAGATTCCTGCCTCTAATAATTTCAGTATATTAAATTTAGGTTGCATGGTGCCCCTGCACTTTCTAAGGATTTTGGGAGCCTTATATCCATGTTGCTAAATATGTGAGAATGGATGGTCCCAATTTAGGCATTAGCTGACTCAACTCCAGTAGTAAGTCAGAACCGGAATAGGTCCATTAAACAAGTGGGACTTGCAGAAGAGATGACCCACCTCAGTGATTAAAGCCCAAAGGAGATATGAGAAGCAAAAGATAAAGTCAGAACCCTGAATGCAGCTTTTCAACAAATGTTATAGAAACAAACAGAACAATTATAACGGTCACTCCAAAGAAATAGAGGAGAATAACAAAAAAGAACAAATGATCTCTTCCAGATTCTCCTGCCTATAGGAAGGAGGTGCAGTAGAAAGGAATCCTGGCCCGTAAAGAGTGAGGAATTAAACCAAGTTCAATTAGAAATGGAAAGAGATGGAAGTGTCTTCACCCAGTGTCTTCACCAGCAGAGGGGTATAGCTTTAGAGCACAAAGGCATATTGCTCTCCTTTGAATATTTAGCACAAACCATCCTACATTCTTGTGCCCTCTAGCAATGTCTGTTTTGATTCCTGGTCTTGTTTCCGTTGTGCATTGTTGCAAAGCTGTTGTGGTGCAGAATCCTGAGATGTAAGAGCTAGGGTGCCTTGAGATTTTATTTGTGGGGCTACTAGTGAGAGAGAAATAGAACCCATCTACCAACCTTGGGAAGACAGTGTTCTAAGCATTATAACAAAAAGGCAGCAAAAGATGGGCCTGAGGATTCTCCAGCCCCTGCCAATGGCAAGAGGATAATAGGGCCTGGTGTCCAGTAAGTAGCACTTATTGCACCATGTTTGCACTAAAAGGTAAAGGTAAAGGTTCCCCCTGCACATGCGTGTTAGTCACGTCCAACTCTAGGGGCGGTGCTCATCTCCGTTTTCAAGCCATTGAGCCAGTGTTGTGCAAGTCCGTGGCCATGGAGCTGACATGGCTGAACACATTTTTCCGCACAGCACATTGTTTACCTTCTTGCTTTTTCCGGCAGTACCTGTTTATCTACTTGCATTTGCATGCTTTTGAACTGCTGAGCTGGGGTTAACAGCGGAAGCTCTCTCCACTGCGTGGCACCCGGGATTCAAACTGCCGAGCTGCTGACTTTGCAGCCGACAGTTTCAGCGCTCTAGCCCACTGAGCCACCCCGCCCCACCACTATGGCTCCTATAATGCCCTGGCCTCAGCGTGGACGTTGGTAGGGAGGAGCTTTCTGGGAGTGACGTTTTCAAGCTCTGCAACGGGTGAATTGTGGTTGCCGCAGTTTGTTCCCCCCCTCTTTGCTCTACACGCCATGGAAAGACTGAGAGAAATTATTATCTGCATTTTTGTCCTCCACCCCACCCCATGAAAGCCACAGCTGATATGTGGAAGCCATTGCCAACCTCTTTGATTGGATGTCATCAAAAAAAGAACACTAGAGAAGGATCCAAGCTGGGCAGGCTTATCCCAGGCCTCCAGGGCATTCTTGAAGTTGTTGTGGAGAGGAAGGTGGTTGCTTTCCTTCTATAACTGTGCTGAGCTCTGGTCCCAGAGGGGAGAGCCCTCTTTCTGAGAAAAACTGGCAGTGAGTAACCTAATATATTCTTTGTTTAGTACTAAGGATCTCATATGTTTAGATTTCAAGGCCACTGCTTTAGACTGTGGATTGCTATGGAATCAAGAGCTGATCCAGAATACAGTACCGTATTAGTAAATTATCTCCACATCTAGCTGAATCTGTTTGTTTCCTTCCCTGTAATATATTGCCTTGGTTGAGTTTATTGAGCTATAAACATTCATAATAATCCATTGAACATAGCGATTGCAGCAGATTTCCAGGCAGAAGCAATGCCTGTTTTTGTAGTACTGGGAAGATGATTAATTTAATGTCATCATATGCACGGAGCAACATTTCTTAAATAGCCTCTGAATGTATTTAGTTGTATCATAGATCATAGCTGTCACTTACAGCAAACTGTTTCCAAGACCCACAATAAGAGGACAGTCAAAGTATAAGAAACACATCAGTGTTTGGTAAGGGCACTTTTACGCAACCCCTAAGATCCTCTGGCAACTTAAATTCGGACCAGAGATCTTGGGGGTTTGCTCCTCTTGCTGTGTTCCCACCCCTCCGCACGCCATTGCTCCTGTCTGCGTGAGGGGGGGGGAGGGAGAAAAGAATGCAGGCTCACCTCTGCTCTGCCTTCGGGAGCAGCCCCGGAAGCATTCCAGTCTCTTAAAGGGGCGGGGGCAAAACAAACAAACAAACAAGTCGAGGAGAGCCCGACACTCACTGCTTTGCAATCCGTATCAGAATTTTTTTTTTACCTCCGGAGACCAGGTACTTTTAAAATGTGCTGGGGCGCGCTTAGGTGGGCGTGGTCGTACTTAATTTTTTTAAAAGTGCGCAGCTGGTGGGAAAACTATTTTAAGCTCCGCATCTGGGAGCCCTATGCCTCGGATTTTAGGGGTCGTGTAAAAGTGCCCTAAGTTAGATTCTTCTGTCTTATTTTGGGGACAGATCAATTCATTTAGGAGTCGGATACATGTTGTCATTGTTGTTTTGTGCTGTCAGAACAAACCTAACTAGGCTTTCAAGGCAAGTGAGATGTTTAAGAAGTGGTTTTACTAGTTGTTCTACCAAGTCAGTTCTGAACCCTGTTCTCCAGAGTCCTACCCCGTCATTCCATCCACTACGCCACACCGGCAACTTAACGACACATATAGATGTACAGTATATAATTTTGCATATTGTTGTTGTTGTTAGATGCTACCAGGCACCTCCGACTTAAAGACAACCCTATAAATGAGCAGTCTCCAGAACGTCTTGTTCTTGGCAGCCCTGGTCAGCTCTTAGAAACTCAAGGCTGTGGCGTTCTTGGTGATGTTAATCCACCCAATATTTGATCTTCTTTTCCTGCTGATTTCAACTTTTCCCAGCACTATTGTCTTTCCCAGTGAATCTGTCTTTATGATGTGCTCGAAGTATGACAGCCTCCGTTATATCATTTTTGCCTCCAGTGAAAGTTCAGGCTTGCTTTGCTCTAGTTTCCACTTGTTTGTCTTTCTGGTGGCCCAGGTTAGCCACAAAGCTCTCCTCCATCACCATATTTCAAACGAATCAGTATTTTCCCCCTGTCACCTCTCTTTCCTGTCCCACTTTCACAGCTATATATGGTGATTCACAAATAAAAGAGTATGAATGATTTTGGCCGTGGGCTCTCCCATGAAACATCCTCACACTTGATTATCTTTTCTAATTCCTTCATTGCTGCCCTTCAGAGCCTTAGTCTCATCCTGAATTATTTATTTATTTATTTATTTAAATTTATATTTATAGACCACCCGACTTTCCAAGGGAACTCTGGGCGGTTCACAACATAGGAACACAAAACAAACAACAAATCCATAGTGCATATACAGACACATGCGTGCACACACACACACACACACACACACACACACACACACACACACACACACACACACACACACACACACACACACACACACACACACACACACACACACACAAACCTAACCATTAAAACCCTTTACTGCAGCCTTCACTTGGATTTGTGACAGAAACAAGGTATACAAAATTTTTAACAATTTAAATTTCTTTGTTGTCAACATTTAAATCATGTAGTTCTTCAGCAGTGATGATTTTGGGATTGGTAATGTTGTAACAGTAATCCTGTTTGGCACTTTCTTCTTTTCCGTTCATTTCATTTCATGTCACTGCTGTTTTCTGCCAGTTAGACAGTGTTATCTGTATATCAATTACAGTATTGATGTTTCTTCCACCAGTTTTCACTCACCTTTGCTCTGAATCTTGTGTAGCATGCAACTTTCCTTTTAGAATAGAATAGAATTTATTGTCATTGTATAAATACGAGATTCAAAAGTGCCATCCAGTCAGCTCATCACACACCGCAGTATAAAAATCCAAGACATAAAATCTACCATTTAAGAACAAACATCCATACACATACTCCTACATTCACACGCAGAACATCACTTGTACTCATTTTAAAATTGACATAAAACCAAACGTACACACACCGCCCTACACTCTCTCTCACACCTGATAGCATTCATACCCAATACATAAAAACTACAATTTAAAAAGAACAATGATCATACACACATACAAGCCTACACTCTTGCACCCAACAACTGCACAATCTGCCATAGAATATACATGTTACACATTCAAAACTGATATTACCCATCAACTTAATTTTTAAAAAGACTTTATCATGGTTACTGCTACAGTATTGGGTAAAAGCTGTTTCTGAATCTTTCTGTCCTTGTTCTAATAAATCTATACCTTCTGCCTGATGGCAACAGTATAAACAGAGAGTGTCCAGGAAGAGAAATCTATCCTATAATATTCTGTGCTTTCTTAAGACAGCGGGAGCTGTGTAATTCCTCCAATGTGAGGAGTGGGCATTCAATGATCTTCTGGGCCATATTGATAACCCTCTGGATCTATTTCCTCTGAGCCACTGTGCAACTGGCATACCACACACATTTACTTCTGTGATTGTTGACCAGTAAATGCCTGTTTACTTTATTAGAAACAGTTCTATTTGTACTTATTCTTTGTTCTTCTCTAGTAGCTGATTGAACACTTTCTGACACGGGTGTCTCATTTTCCAGCACTATCACTTGTTTTCAAGCCCAATAGGTTTTGCTTTTGTTTTTGTTTTGTTTTGTTTTTGGGCTAAGAACAATTCAGCATGGTTTACCATTTCTTCTTTTCAGCAATACTAACAATACTGTAATTTGTTTTAAGTGTCACATCATGCTCTGTGAAAAATCTTCTACTGGCATCACTTTCAGCTATTGCTGTTGCTCAGTAGCTGTCTGCCAGAATTTTATTCCCCCCCTCCCCCCCGGTCACCATTGGAACTGTCCATTCTCTTCTGTTGTTGCAGCTGTTATTCCTGAAGTGGATGGATGGATCTCATCTGGAACCTAGCTTTCACCATTCTCCCTCGGGTGCCCCTGGTAGAAATCCAGACTTGTAATGGTGTTTAACCTCTTAATAGCATTATTCCCAGCTTCTCTGACACACTCAGACGCCTTCACCACATTAAGATATGCATCTAAGAAGAGAACGACCCTCCTAAAAGGCTATACAAGTAGCATATAACTAAGCAAGGTAATAGCTAACACATTTCTCAGCCAGAGTTTTTAAATAAACATATTTAGAGAATGAAGTTATCTTAGGTTGTAGTCAAGAAACAGAAGAGCATGTGGAGTGAGATACATAAGAAAATAAACATGTAAATAGGATGCAATAACTGAATCAAAACACTGATTTTAAATACAAATGGAAAATGCCAAAATTAGAATGAAATCTTACAATTACTTTATTTCTCTTGCAGTCAACAGCTAGGACAAAATATCTTGTTTATGGTTTCACTAATGACTTGATGAGTCTGATCTGAGCCAAGCTAAATCATTGTTTCATTTCAGACAGGAACAAAGGAAGAAGAGCAGTACAGCAGTGAGCATTTAGTAATGGAAATTTAGGATGCATGCACATGTATATTGTTTTGCATGAGGAGCCTAGAATGGAAAAGATTGTCTGTGTTGTTCACTTAAATAAAATATTTAGGTGAATATACTGAACTCTAGGGAAGTGGGTTCTGAATATTTATAGCAGATGGTGGCTCTGCATAGCAGTAATTGGCTAAAAATCAGTGGTCTCGCTAACCCACCAGTTCTCGTATGCCAAAACACTTTTAAATGTATTTTTAAAAACAAAAACAAAACTTAGTCTGCCTGACACAGGAAGGATGTGAATGCTATGCAATGTACTGACACCACTGCAAACATTACAATAGTTGAATTGGGATGGGGTGGGGGGTATTTGTTTATTTAGATGAAGAGACTGCATGGGCAAAGAGCACCCTCTCCTTCCTCAGATGGTCACTTTCATGTGCTAAAAGCAACAATGGGAACAGGACTTTCACATTCCCCTTGACGCATGGGGAGGGGGCTTCATGCACAAAGTGAACCTATAGTTACTATGTACTTTTACCAGACTGACATCACTGGAACTGCCGTAGTTCCCTCCTATAGAATCTTGAGATTTGCATTTGACCACATGACCAACCAATGAAATGTTAACAGGGGTCTTTTGGTGCCAATACTGTAGAACAAATTATGTGGAGGATTTCGTTGTCCTCTTGGTGCACAGTGTATACCCTAATTCTTTCTGTTGGATGATTGATTGATTTCATTTGATTTGATTTCATTTGTATACTGCAAGCCACCTAGCCCAAAGAGCTACTCTGGGCCATGCACAACATATCAAAACACAAAAAATATAACACATTCAAATATAAAAACAAACACCAGCACATACCTGAGCATATAATAAACACAATATACACCTCAATAATGCTTGAGATAAAAAGTAAAATATAAAATCAGCAATAAAACTATCAAAAATAAATGGTAAATATAAAAGTAAAGTAGATCACAGAGAGCCAGTAGAAAGAGGATTTGTCCAGTGTCATTAACTGGTAGTTGAAAAATCGGGGAATTCCAACTTCTATAACCCTGTTTTCACTTAGTGGTTAATGTTTTAAGTTGTCCCAAACTGAAAACATTCTCTTCAAAACTGAAAAACCGTATGGACCTCTTAAAAAGGCCCTGCACAAGCTGTTTTCTGTACATCACTGACGTTTTTCAGGGTGAAATTGTAGCTCTATTCATTTGTTACACAAACATATACCTATCCTATATAGACTTACCACATTTTAACTGTTACAGTTTCATTGGAAGGAATCTGGGGGTTCATACTTTGGTGGATTGCTTAGAATTCTCTGCAGGTACCTTGAATGCATCAAAACCCTGAACTAAGAAATCTTGTGAGAAATGCATTATAGCTCTTGGAGAGATTGCACACATTCCACTTCCATTATATGGATGATTAGTTGTGTTCACATATGGGGTCCTGGAAGTTTTCTTAGATATGTACATAAGACCTCTTTTATTGTGACCAGGGCATATGAAACAGTATAAGGAAAATGAACAAATACTTTGGTGTCTTTTCCTGTTGCATGTTACTGTAAGAAGTCTCCTCCCCCTGGCACTGACCTCTGTATTTCAGAACTTGCTGCATTATGTTAGGGTCAGCTCTGGCTCTAAAGGAAGTAAGGGTGAGTCAGCAGCAGCTTCATTTCCTGCATTGCATCAGGAGGTGCCTGGGACAAGCACTGAAACTGTTTAGACTGTGACCTGGCCTGATTTCAAACTAGAGCTGATTGAGGCAGCAAGACGTGCACACATCCAAAATGTATGAAGGCCAAACTCCAAGCATGCTTTCTAATCCTGGAGCTTAGAACTAGTTACATGAAGTTCCATTGTTCCCAGTACATCACCTTGGAATAGCTGCTTCTGGAGAAACTTGGTCATAGCCTCCTGGCCTGTAGCACAAACAAACAAACCAAACAATTCTCAAGTGTGCCTTGGAGACTATCGTCCAGGGCTTGCCAGCTGCCTTTGTAGTCAGTAATGCAGTTGATTGAAACAGACAGATACAGCAGCTTTATTGACCACTGCAGTCTGATTTGTCGTAAGTCACAACCAAACTACTGTATATAACTATGTTATTGGCAAGAGAGAGAGAGAGAGAGAGAGAGAGAGAAAGACAGACAGACAGACAGACAGACAGACAGAAAATGGTATGACACATTAAAGACTAACAAATTTATTTCAAGACAAGCTCTTATGGATCAAAGTCTATTTTGTCTTTGGAAATGCACACTGTTGCATTGATGAATTTTATACAAGTATGCTGAAACTGACTGATCTTGCTTGGAAAAAAATGCAGGCACTTAGGACCGTGTTATTAACCGTGGGGTTCAGTTCCAGCTAGCAGGCTCAAGGTTCACCTAGCCTTCCATCCTTCTGAGGTTGGTAAAATGTGTTCTCAACTTGCAAGGGAGGGGCAATGTGTAGCTTGCATACCATATTTTTCTGTGTATACAACACTATTTCCCCCCCAAAATCATGACACTAAAAATAAAGGGGTGTTGTATACACAGAAGTAAGCCTTTCTAGAGGGGTGGGGGTGGGATGACTTTGCTGTTTCCCTCCCTTCCTTTCCAGCACTTTCCCATCAGTTTGGGTTCTCCTACACACACACACACACACACACACACACACACACACACACACACACACACACACACACACACACACACACACCACTGTTTCCCCTTTCCTTTTGGGGCTGTTTCACTGCCCTCCCCCTTTCCAAAATTGGAGTGGGGAAAGACACTTCTTAATGGGCTGCTCAAATTCTCCCCCTGGCTTTTCCTGTGCAAAAGACAAAGGCAGCTCAGATTTCTGCAAAAAACAAAAAAACAAAAAACAAAAACAAACAAACAAACACCCCCCCCCGGGCAAAATGGAGACATGTTTTGGAAAGGCAGAGGGTAGTGAAAAAGCTCCAAAAGGAAAGGCGAATCTCTCTCTCTCTCTCTCTCTCTCTCTCTCTCTCTCTCTCTCTCTCTCTCTCTCTCTCTCTCTCTCTCTCTCTCTCTCTCTCTCTCTCTCTCTCTCTCTCTCTCTGTGTGTGTGTGTGTGTGTGTGTGTGTGTGTGTGTGTGTGAGAGAGAGAGAGAGAGAGAGAGAGAGAGAGAGAGAACCCAAATTGACGAGAAAGACCTTGCGGAAAGGAAGGGAAACAGTGGCAGGGGGAGTGGAGGAGAACCCAAACTGGAAGGGAAACCTCAGCAGGGCAGGGGCTCTGCTCAGCTCATTCACTGCTGTCAGGTTTGGTTCTCCTCCCCCACCCCACCCCACTGCTTCACTTCTTTTCTGGCAGGATTTTTCATTTTGTTAATTTGGGGTTCAAAATTGGGGGGCGGGGGGGAGTTTGTACACGTCAGTGTCTTATAGACGGAAAAAATACGGCATTTACTTGTAACTGTCCAGAGAGTGCTTTAAGCACTATGGGGTGGTATATAAGCAGAACACTGTGCTTTGCTTTGTTTTGATATGGAAGGTGTTCCTAGCCTTCACTGGAAACCTAGAATCAGAATAATAGAGCAGCTGAGTTGGAAGAAGTCGGTCCAACTCCCTGCTCAATGCAAGAATCCAAATCAGAACAGATCTGACAGATGGTTCTCCAATTTCCTCTTAAATGCCTCCAAGGCTGGAGCACTCACCACTTCCCAAGGTAATTGATTCCATTGTTATACTGCTCTAACAGTTAAGATGTTCTCGATACTCAGCTGAATTTTGGCTTCCTGTAGTTTGAGCCCATTATTACATGTTCTGTTCTCTGGGATGATCAAGAAGAGATCCCGCCCCTCTTCTGTATGACAGTCTTTCAAGTATTTAAACAGTGCTATCATCTCTCCCTTCCAGTACGAGACTAGAATTTTTGCTTGCCCAGTTGTGACACAAAAATGTCCACTAGCACCCACAAATGGCAATAAGTGCTGTTAGTTTGACTTGGGGATCAAGAGGACCTGAGAAATATTATCTGGTTCAGTTTTGATAATATGAGGAAGCATAAGAGAGGGTTTTAAATTATCATACTGCATAAATTATGGCAGCAAAACCAGAAACTAATTAGAAGGAAGAATTTTTGTGAGTCCTTGGGAGAGACGAAACACTGAAAAGATGACATCCTCCTGTTAAGTCATGTACAAAGGTGGTGAAATCTGGCCTGTTCCTATGTGACCATATCCCTGATACCCTCTTTCTCTAGTCTGGCCTGTTTTACATCAATTAAGAATTGAGATGCAGATATCCTTTTCTACCCTAAGGCACTGATGTATGGTGACCTAATAATCTTTGCTCTAGCTTTACTAATAGAAGACTCCCACATTTCTCCTTACTTCTCTCTGCTTCACAAGGGAGCTATGTGTTCTAATATGAGCTCAGACATATATCTGAGTAACTCCTTGTTAATGTATTTCCCAAATAGGAGGAACACCTGTGGTTTGTCTGCCCCTCCTAGCATCCTTTGGTTACAATACATTGCAAACAAAACATCCTAAAATTGTTCCTCGCTCAGCACAATTGAATGCAATTAAGTTTGACACCTTCTGCACCCTATGAAATCTGGGCTCTGTCATCACACCCAGATATCTGTCTGCGTTTCCTCCGCAGGGTTATTTATCCATCTTGAACAAACATTTTGACGGACTCGAAAGCTTGTTCACTCTTTTCATTGTTTTACTTGGCAGAAACATGCTACCCTACAATGGTTTTTTGGGATCCTGACCCCACCCCCAGTTCATTCAAAAAGGAGATGGGTTGGCCCGTGATAAGTCAGCAGGGGGACCCCTAGGCCACGTGATTACTCCCTTCAGTTGGCCTGTGTTCCGGTATTGCCACCCAATACAGGAACTCTGTTAGGAAGTGGTTTGTTTGCACACAGGCTGGAAGGGCTGTTCAGATCAACAGGCAGGAAGTGAGGGTGTAGCCAGCACACATTATCCTGCCGAGCAGAACGCTTGCTTTGCTGTGCCTTTCCTCAATCTAGGATGTCTCTTTCGGAGCCAGACACAAACTTGGAGCATGACTTAGAGGTATTGGTTTTGGAAGGGAAGTACTGGGATGGTGGGAAAGAAAATGACATCCTTCCCCTTTTTAGAGTAATTGAACAACGGGATAGAGGGTATTATGCTTGTGGTAACTAAAGGAAGTATATTCCTATAAGGGCAGAGTAGGAATCCTAGTCTAGATGGGAAGTTAGGAAAAAGACCACTTGAATGTGAGATGGGGATGTTTACATGTATCATCAGATATGTTGCTTTGGAACTGTTCCATTGTCAAAATATAATGCATGATACATCTTACACATTCAGAAGAACTTCATGATGGTTAGAGCTGTTCCGCAGGGGAATATGTTGCTCCAGAGGCTGGTGGAGTCTCCTTCTTTGGAGGTTTTTAAGCAGAGGCTAGATGGCCATATGTTGGGAGTACTGTGATGGGGGCTTCTGCATGGCAGGGGGTTGCACTGGAAGGCCCTTGAGGTCTCTTCCAAGCCTATCATTCTATTATATTCTATTCTCTAACTGTTGTACGCATGTCAGTGTAGTTTGGAGAGGTCTGGTCCCTTTTT
The DNA here is from genome assembly GCA_037367245.1 of Phrynocephalus guinanensis. Taxonomy (NCBI): domain Eukaryota; kingdom Metazoa; phylum Chordata; class Lepidosauria; order Squamata; family Agamidae; genus Phrynocephalus; species Phrynocephalus guinanensis. The sequence continues at coordinate 98,742,974 of CM074734.1, read as the reverse complement.
TTCGCACATTGTCGAGAATGGTTATGTGTGGGTATAAACAGGGATGGACAGTATGTAGCTAGTGGGCTGCATATCACAGCTCTCAAAACCCTGTTTGGTCTGTCACGCCTACCAAAGAAACTTGATGAAAACTTCTCAGAAAAATCCTTTGTGCTTCTAACAGGTATAAGGAATAGTTAGGCCATGTTCTCAGGATACTCCAGGAACACTGGCCAGCAGTCTTCCAATTTTTTAAATTGTACTTTTCCCCCCCTAGAAAATGGGTGCATTTTCAGATAGATAGATAGATAGATAGATAGATAGATAGATAGATAGATAGATAGATAGATAGATAGATAGATAGCAAAAGCCCATTGTAGCAATCTTCAGAGTATATAACCTTGATTTTCTCAATAACAAGTATGCGTATTAGCTCTTTTAGCTTCATTTCCTCGCAAGCTTGGTGTTCAGCCTGCCATCACATTAGGGAAAATGCCCATCAGAGCCACTGAGATCATCCACCCCTGACCTAAAGAGAGAGCAGGCATAATGGTTTGCAACATGAATGGGCTACCTTTTACCTACAGGACTGCATGCTGTGACGATTGGTGATGCCTGGATAGAGTCAGAATCAAGCTGATGCATTGCTTCATTCTCAGCATACAGAGTGGGAGAGTTTTAAAACCTGTTAAGTTGCCCATGTATTGCTGTTCCTCCTATAATTGTGTTCTACACACAACCCTCCATCAGCTGAGTGATAGTAGGAAATACATCAATAGCCTGATCACCCACACATGTCATGTTACCCAAATGTAGACTATAAGAAAGCAGGAAGTGCTGCAGTTCTAAGGCGTTTGTAGACAATATATCTGGGTCTTAGACAGCTTTGTCTTAGAAGGAGTGTGATTAATAAACTTTTTAAACTGTTAGAATGCTGCTTTTTAATGTCTTCCTCTCTTCTCCATTCTTGACTCCTTTAAAATAGTGTTTCTGTTAAAGGTCTGGCAGTGTGAGAACATTAAATGAGACTTTACATTTGCACAGCACTTGAAAGTGTTTAAAGTGTTTTACAAACAATGTCACACAGCATTCCTGCAAAGTGAATTAATATAATTTACTTGTGTTGCAGATTAGAGGCTGAGAAAATGGTGGCTTGCCTTTAGCCAGGATGGTTTATATTAAATTAAAGCAATAGGAGCAATTAATTTAAATCATTTTAAGCAAACCCCCACTGTGGATTAAAAACACCTATCTAAATTGCCACCATTTGGAATGAACACAGAGTTTAATAACTTGGCACCGCACTTAGAACTGCACTTAGCACCACAGGAAGCACCGCAGATTGTTGTGCAACTACCTGGGGAAGATGTTATTTTATGGAAAAGAGACTTTGTAAGGCAATGAAAGGAAACCTATTTCTACTGTTCTTGGTAGAAGAAGATATAGCAATCATAAGGTTCACCAATGCTTTATAAGATGGGAGGCCTACAGGGTTTTGGTAACTCCAATGGTGTCTACAAATTTAAAATGCTCTATAAACCTTGATGACAAGATCCCCGGACTAAAAATATTGCTGTTGAACGCAAGATCAGTGTATGGGAAATCAACAATCATCCAGGACCTGATCCTGCAAGAACATGCTGATCTGACTTGCATCACAGAGACTTGGCTGGATGAGGCTGGGGGTGTCATTCTCGCTCAGGTCTGTCTTCTGGGTTTCTCAGTAGAACAACAGGCCAGAGCAGGGGTGGTGGAATGGCAATAGTCTATCACATCTCCATCCCTCTTACTAGATGTCACATTCCCCAGCTCCCTGGATCTGAATATATGTTCCTAAAAGTAGGAGCCAGGGACAAGACAGGAATTCTCTTGGTATACTGCCCTCCCCGAGGCACAACAACTTCTCTACCTCAGCTAACTGAACTGATTACAGGGGTGGTATTGGAATCCCCCTGGCTCATTGTGCTGGGGGACTTTATCATCCATGCTGAGGCAGCTCTGTCAGGGGTTTCTGAAGATTTCATGACCTCCATGACAACCTTGGGTCTATCTCAAATGGTGTCTGCCCCTACTCATTCTGCAGGCCACACCTTAGACCTGGTCTTCTGCCCTGGTATGGATATTGGGAACCTAAGGGTAAAAGAACTTTCTGTAGTCCTATTGTCATGGACAGACCATTATCTGGTGTGCTTTAGGCTCACTGGAACTCAGAGCCTGGGCAGGAGTGGAAGTCAAACAAAGGCAATTTTGTCCAAAAAGGTTGATGGATCCAGATGGTTTTGTAGCTGCCCTAGGGGAGTTTTCCACCTCTTTGACGGATGACTCCATTGAATCCTTAGTTGATCTCTGGAATGGGGAATATGAGCAAAGCCATTGACCCGATTGTCCCTGAATGTCTCCTTCCTCAAAGTACAGCCAAACTGGCTGCCTGGTTTATTGGTGAACTGGCAAATATGAAAAGGGTAGAGCTGAAAGGTGTTGGCAGAAAACTCAGACTGAAACAGATAAATCAACAGTGAAAGGCCATTGAAAAGCTTATTCCAAGGCAATGGAAGCAGGAAAGAAATAATTTTTCTCTATCACCATTGGTAAGGAACAGAATCGCCCGGCGGAGCTTTTCCAAATAGTTAAGAATCTGCTACATGCTGACCCATAGGTGGATAACACAGATCACTCTGTAACTCACTGCAAAGAATTTGCCCAACACTTTGCAGCCAAAATTGTACAGATCCGGGCTAACCTGGATGCTGCTATTGATGCGGAGCCTATAAATAAAACTGTCTCCCTTACTTGCCCTGTATTAATGGTTGAGTTTCAGCTCCTACAGCCTGAGGATGTGGTAAGGACCCTTGGAGAGATTAGGAACACCACATATCTGCTGGACCCTTGGCCTTCCTGGCTCATAAAAGCTGCCAGAGAGGGTCTGGTGGATTGGTTAGGCTGGGTAGTGAATGCCTCATTACAACATGGTATGATCCCTGAATGTTCGAAGGAGGCGATAGTAAAACTGCTGTTTAAAAAGCCCTCTTTAGATGCAACAATACTGAACAACTACTAACCAGTATCTAACATCCCATTATTGAGTAAAGTCCTAGAGTGGGTTGTGGTCTCACAGCTCCAGAGGTTTCTGAATGAGAAATTATCTGGATCCAGCTCAATTTGGCTTCAGGCAAGGTTATGGGACTGAGACGGCACTGGTTGCCTTGGTAGATGACCTTGGCAGGGAAATGGATCTGTGCCCCTTTTAGTTTCATTGGACCTCTCAGCTGCTTTTGAAACTATCAACCAGGGCATCCTCCTGACTCGTCTCACTGAAACGGGACTTGGGGGCACTGTCTTACAGTGGCTTCAGTCTTTCCTGCAGGAGAATATGCAGAAAGTGGTGATAGGGGACTCACAGTCAACACCACGGCCACTGACCTGTGGGGTACTATGTTATTTAACATTTATCTGTCTCCTATGTTATTTAACATTTATATGAAACCACTGGGGGAAATTAATCGGAGTTTGGGGGTGAAGTGTCACCAGTATGCCGATGACACTCAACTCTACCTCTCGTCTCCTCTGGATTCCAAGGAAGCTATCTTTAGATCAGTGCTTATGTTCCGTAATGAACCGGATGAGGAAGAACAAACTGAAACTAAACCCAAACAAGACAGAAATGCTTCTGGTCAGTCAAAAAGTAGATCAAGGGATAAGGATGGCAACCTGTCCTAGATGGGATTACAGTGGTCCCCCGCCCTTTCGCGGTTCACATACCATGTTCCCGCTATATTGCGGGAACACAGTACCCGGAAAAGGCTTGAGGGAGGGGGGAAGGTTTAGGGGCTTTTTAAACCTTCCCCCCTTTCCCCAAGCCCCCATCTCCAGCTGATTTGCGCTGGGGTGGGGAAACAAAAGTTTTTTTCTCCCCCACCCCAGCTGGAGCCTGGGGCTTGCCTTTGGAGGTATCGCCAAGACCCGAGGCTGAAAGCTATAGAGATCGTGCCCATCGCCAAGGTTGTTCCTATTGGGGTGAACAGGATACCCGTGAGTACAACAGTAAGAGAAAGGAACTAAGGCGGGAACTGGCCTGGGAACAATGGCTAGCCAGGCCGAAGGAGGAGGAGGAAAGAACCGAGAAGGTGCATATCGGCAGGGGTCTGACTTTGAGAGATGACTATCCCTTCAAGTCAGGGCACCAGGGGCATCCTGGACCCAAACTCACTTCGGAGATTGGGGTGCAAGTGAGGGAGCCGGACCTCTACGAGAAGGAGGGGAAGGGAAGTGGTGGAACCAAATCTCTCCAAGACTAGGAGGGGGTCTGGACTTTTCTGTGTTTACTCCATCATATGAATCTAAGAACAATCCCTTTACTGTTGGTGTTAAAGATGTTGGAACTGTTATCAAGGAAAGGACCTCCCTCATTGTGGAAAAGCAAAATAAAACACCCATTTATTCTTTTAAAATGCGTCTTTATTGGATCCTGAAGGGCGGGTTGCCTGGGAAAAGCAAGAACCCTCACAGCCACTGTGACACATGCCCTACTGAGCTCCTGGCTGGACTACTGTAATGCACTCTATGTGGGAAACGTCAGTGGGTCTAGAATGCAGTGGCCAAATTGCTGCAAGGGTGAGTTACAGGGATAACATTACCCCTCTATTAAAACAGCTCCACTGGCTGCCAGTCACCTGCCGGGCACAATTAAAGGTGCTGACCTTAACCTACAAAGCACAAAATGGCCTGGGTCCAAGCTACCTCAAAGATCAAATCTCGCAATATGAACCAGCTTGGGCGCTAAGGTCATCAGGAGAGGCCTTTCTCTCCATCCCGCCACTTTCACAGGTGTGCCTCATAAGAACACATGGAACACTTTTGTTGTTCCCAGACTTTGGAACTCCCTCTCACTGGAGGACAGAACTGTCCTGACTCTGCTGTCTTTCCAGAAGCAGGCAAAGACCCTCCTCTTCAGGCAAGCTTTCCCTGAATGAGGGACTTCCTACTATGTAACTTTATATGGATTGCCATACATGATTGCATTGACTGGATTTCATAAGAACACCAGTGTTTTCCGTGGTACTTTCCACCCCCTCATAATGGATTTTTCTTTTCTTCTTACATGCTCTTTGTTGCTGTACTGTTAATGTTCTAAGATGCCTCTTTTAATTCCCTGTTCTTAACTTGAATGTGTCTTAAATGTTCCGGGCTATATATTGCCCCTCATTATTGTAAGCCACCTTGGGTCCTTTTCCAAGGAGAAGGGTGGGATAAAAATATTCAAAACAAACAAATAAATAAATAACTCATCAAATATGGTAAATTTAGCACTCGCCTTCAGCGAGCATGACAAGTAGCGAATGCAGTCCTTTCCTCCCTGGCCTGCCTTAGAACTGAAAAGGAGGGCTGGGAACCATTAACAGTGCCAGCCATGACCTGATCTAGCCTCCATCTTAGGAAAAACTGGGAGGACAAAGTGTTGGATTGTTGCGGCTTTAAGGTACAAGGGGTTACTTTGGGTAGCAAAGTGCTTAGCAGAGTGTGCTCCTCCTGCTGTCCCCAAGATAAGTGCTTGCTCTGTGGAGGTAACACTTGAAGGCAGTGGCAGCAGGGCTGTTTTGAAGAGGAGAGAGCCTTGTTTAAAAAAATATACTGTACATGTGTAAGAGTAGTAAGTAAAAGCTTACCGGTCTAGCCTGTAGATGTGCACAGCTTTCGGAAGCAAGGGCTGCTGGTAACTGTGCAAAACATTTTTTTTCCCCTCCATGAACCGGAATGGAAATTGTCATGTTGTTTGGTTGATAATCATAAATATTCATAATCTGAGATGAATGAACTGCAGAACCTAAGCATCAAGAACATACAATGGGCCACCTATTTGGGTTCTGTGAATGATGCTGATGCTGCCTAATCCTCTGGAATTTAGTACTGTACTTGCGATAACTATCTTGCCCCTAGGAATGGTTGCAGGAATGGGTCTTGTGAAGCTTTTTGCACGTAAAAGTGAGTTATGATACCCATTACCATTTTCACCTCCATCCATGAACGTGTATTGTATGCACCTGTACTTTACAGAGCTAAATCTCAGCACTTCTTTCTCCTTTGGTTCTTTTTTTAGATAGAAAAGCATCCTTAACACAACCAGATGTAATATGATGCTACGCATATACCTAGCACTGTATTTTAGCATTCCACACATGAATGTTAGGCTCAGGTACTATGAACACGGCTTTCAGTGAAGTCATCAAGAAAGGGAGGATATATTTTGTTGGCGCCGACAATTAACTACACTTTACTGTTATTCTGAACTTAGTCCTAACTATGCTTAATTAAGCCTCATATTTGTAACCAGGTTCTTGTTGTTCTTCTTTTACAGAGTGATCCAGGCAACTGGTCAGTGCTGGAGCAGCTGGGTTTGGATCAGAGCTCAGATTTCTCAGACACCAGCGTGCAGCAGAAATTGGATGAAGAAAAGGAAAAGATTAAGCGTGAGATCCGCAAAGAACTGAAGATAAAGGAGGGAGCCGAGAACTTGCGCAAGGCCACCACAGACCGTAAGAATCTCTCCAATGTGGAGAATTTGCTCAAGAGTTCCAACCGCAAGCTGGAGGCACTGCACCACCAACTGCAAGATCTCAACGCACATATCGTTGTCAAAGACCCTGAAGAGCTGGGGGGTGAGTGTGTGTGACATCTCATTGTCAGTCTCAGGGTGCATGAAGGGGGTGGGTGGGAAGGCAAGGGTCAGGCAGGCAAGAATCAGATTCTGCATGGAAGTAATAAGAAAGCAACAGTTCAGGACACAGAAGGGTGGGAACTGGGAGCAAGATGCATAAGCTGTTTTCTGTTTTAAGTTTCGTCCTGGTATAATGGCTCTTTTATTATTTGCTCCCCCTTCTGCACACACACACACACACACACACACACACACACACACACACACTCCAAAATACAAAATATTTTATCACCTTAAATACGAACATATTTCTTTCATTATGGTCCATCTTGCGTCAAAATCTAAGTCCTCTGAGATGGATCCTATAATATTTTTTTCTTTTGACAGGGTGGGGTGGGGTTCAATTTCCTTGTTTTTAGCCAACTGGATTGATACTGTCAATATTTGTTCTTCTCTTTTATCACATGGTAACCATTTTTAAACATTGCTTTATTTGGCAGAATTTGCACATAAATAGATGTAGAAAGTTACCCTCACATGCTACTGATGGCATGCCCCATGCGCATTCCAAAGGGATTCTGAGGCATATAGAAAGGGAATCTGGCTTGAGCACATTTAAGTAAGGCATGGCTGCAGGGAATATCCAACCCACGCCATCTCCAAAGGATGATAATCTTGAGTTCTCAGCTGTTCCTAACAGAGAGGGGGATAGAAGCGAAACACTCAGAGGTATGAAAGAACTCTCTTTAGTTGCCAATCACTGTTTGTTTAAAAGCTGTTCCTACAGCTCCGCGCCCTACTCATGGGGTGGGGTGGGGGCTTTGTACAGCAGGTGAAACTTTACGCCTAGGAAGAAGAATTGCAGAGTTTGCCTTGGTGCTCCTCCCCATCTTTCTGTTTCTAGGCCTTTTCTCTAATTTGGGCCGGCCATATTGATCTCTCGTTGTGGACAGAGATACTGGTGGAACAGAGACAGTTCTGAGAGTTTGGCCTGACCTGGTGGATGGTCAACCGGTGGAATAAGCAGGTGGCAGGAAGAAGATCCTGCCTTCCTGCATCTGACATACTGGGGAAGCAGAGCCCTGTGGCACCCACCTGCAGATCTGCTTTGCTCCAGCTCATCATCCCTGCTGTAGCCTCTGTGTGCTCTTGAGTGGTTAAGGCACCCCTTCCCCATTGAAGCAAGCTGGCTGCACAAATGTTGTGTGCTGTGCCACATGCAGAAACAGTTGCCTGTCCCTGCGAAAGAGGAAGTGGTTGCTGTTGTAGCAGACGCCACTCTAAAGCACGAGCCACAAAAAGGGAGGAGGGAGAAGCGGGGTCGGTGGGGGTGGGACAATATAGTAAACAGTTGCACTAAGAATGAGCGTGGGGGATTGTGGGTATGGCTGTTCTTCTCTGCAAGGGTCAGGGTTGGGGATCATCAGGAAGAACGTGTTTTGATTATTGGACTCGGAACCCCCTTCAAGGATAGCCAAGAAACAATTCTGCCTGAAAAATGTTCTCGCCTTTGGACAGATCCACTTTCCTAACCTTTGGAATCTACTTGCTGGCCACAGCAGGAGGTGTGGTAGAATTCTGGATGGGCGTGTTTAGCCTTGCCCACATCAAGTGACGATTGTGGCATGGTGTTATTGGAAGCACTGCAGAATATATTCTCTTTACCTAGCCGTTTTGAAGAAAACAACAACTAGGATTTACCCAGTGGCATGCACCGGCTTAAAAGATTGGAGCGGCTGCTTTTCTTCAGGAATTCATTCCAGCTGGCTTCCTTTAAATTACGTTGCACAGCAGCCAATGCAAAGCCATTTTTCCCCAGGAACAGCCTTCCAATCTCATAGTTGTTTCTTTGTGTCAGAAAAGAGAAAAGAAAAGAAAAGAAACACTAATTGGGAGTATTACAACCTTGGCTTGGCCTAGTGCAGTTCCACATGACATCAGCCAAGCCCAGAATTAAAGAGACAGTTTGTATGTTGTCTCTTGCTCTTTAGGAACACGAGATATGGAGGCCTGTGTCTTTCAGCCACAGTCACCTCAGCTAACAGGAGTGTTCCCTAGAACAAAGATGCTGTCATTTGCTCTTAAAGGAATATGACTCTTTCGTAGGTTAGAACAGGCCTGCAGAAGGTTGTTGCCCATTTTTGATAACTTTTTTGCCTATTTAGTCTCTGCAACAGACCAAACTCCACATGAAGCAGTAAATAACATCAGAAACAGAAATACTGTACCGTACCTAGAAACCAGGGGGGCAACATTTCACCCTTCCCAGTACTCTTTCTTTGAACTCAGAGTTGCAATTCTTGAACAGAGAAATTTAAGGGGGACATTCTAAAAGGAAAGACCACCGCAGGAATATACCAGGAAGTTTGGCACACTCTCTCTAGGACTTAACAAAGGCAATGGTTTCCTGTGTCACTGTTGTTACATGTCATCTAGTCATCACTGACTTATGGCAACCTGATGAACTAGTGATCTGCAAAATGTGTTGGTCTCAATAGCCCTAACTCAGCTCTTATAAACACAAGGCTCTTGGCTTCCTTTATGGCAGGGGTGAGGAGCCTTTGGCCCTCTAGATGTTTGGGACCGCAACTAGCAGAATTCCAAGCCTATATATTGCCAATGATAAAGGACTGTGGGAGTTGTAGGTCAAAACATCTGGAGGACCAAAGGTTCCTCACCCCAGCTTTATGGAGTCAATCAATCTCATATTTAATGTATTCTCAAAGGCTTTCTTATATTTGTTCTTCCTCTTTTCCTGCTGCGTTAAAATTTCCCTAGCATTATTGTCTTTTCCAGAGAGTTTTGCCTTCTCACAATGTGTCCCAAATATGACATTCAATTTTGTTATTTTTTGCCTCCAGAGATAGGCCAGGCTTGATTCACTGTAGGACCCACTTGTTCATCTTTCTGGTACTCCAGGATATCTACAAAGGTCTCCTCCCGCACCATATTTCAAATGAATTAATTCTTTACTGTCCAGCTTTCACGCCTGTACATAGTGATCAAGAGTACGATAATGTGAATGATCTTAATATTAGTCTCCAATGACACATTTCATTTATTTTATTTGTTCAAACTTATACCCTGCCCATTTAGTGGACAAGCCACTACTCAGCCCAGTTTCCAGAAAATAACAAAAGTATACAACATTTTAAAAAATAATCATATATAAAAAAAAAAAGAAAAAACCTTTGATAAACCATGGGGTGGCATAGATCATAAAATTAATATTACATAGGTCTGATCCTCATATTTCATGATATTTCTAATTCCTTTGTTGCTGCCCTTCTGAATCTCAATCTTCCCATTTCTTGGCTGCAGTCTCCTTGTAATGTATTCTCGAAGGCTTTCACAGCCGGGATGTGATAGTTATTGTGAGTTTTTCGGGCTGTTTGGCTGTGTTCTGGAAGTTTTTCTTCCTGACATTTCACCAGACTCTGTGGCCAGCGTCTTCCGATGGAAAGGAGCTCATTCTGAAGATGCCAGCCATAGAGTCTGGCGAACGTCAGGAAGAAAAACTTCCAGATCACAGCCAAACAGCCCGAAAAACTCACAACAACTATCTTCTAATAATTGAATGAAACATCCAAAATAATTTAACAATGTCAGTTTCTTCATTGTCAACTTCCTTAAAGTTGTGTAGTTCTTCTATAGTGATCTTGGTGTTCAATTGCAGTTTTGCATTTCAACTCATTGCTGCTTTGTGCCAGTAAGATGGTGTCATCTGTATATCTTTAAATTATTGGTGTTTCTTCCACCAATTTTCACTGCTCCTTCATCTGAATCTAGGCCTGCTTTCCAAATGTATTCTGTGCGCAGATTGGACAGATAAGGAAATCACCACCTCTGTTAAAGTTCTTCTTGAGGCAAGACCAAAACATCCAACATACATTCCTTGCCACTAATTTCAAAATCACACTCAAGACATGGCCACTCCCTTGATCAGGAGAAATGTACTTGGGCACACAAAAGCTTACAAAAAAACCAAACATAGCTAGTCTTAAGGGGTGCATCAATACTTCTTGTTTCTCATAACTTATTCAATTTCAGATAATTCTTGCGGTAATTCTTTTAGTGAGTCTGTTTGTGTATTTTAATGATATACAACTAGCCTTGGGTACATAACATTTGTTTTCTATGAGGATATTGGCGGTATAACTATGTGCCATCAAGTCTTTGGACTTCTGGTGACCCTTCCCAGGGTTTTCTAGGTAGAGAGTACTCAGAAGTGGTTTACCATTCCCTTCTTCTGGGGTGTCTTGGGACTGTGCAGCTTGCCCAAGGATGTACAGGCTGGCTCTTCTGGAATGGGCACTGGGAAGCCCATATCTGGTTCTGCAGCCAAATATCTAACTTACTGAGCTCTCCAGCTGGAGACACAGACACAGACCCATAAGTCACAAGTGCCACATTAAAGCGAGCACAAAAAGGCTAGCTACTTTTATAACAACACCCAAGTTAAAGTGGCCAGAAAGTGGTTGGCTCTGAGAAGAGCATTCTAGAATTGGGGCACTGCTGTTGAGAGCACTGGAGGAGAGCCTTTCACGATGATCAAAAATTTAGGCGAGATCACGTGAAAGCATACCATTCTTATGGTGCTTAAATTCCAAGCCATGTCGACCTTTGAAATTTAGAAAGATGCACTTTAAAAATGAGCAAGAATGAGTTTTGAAACTAATTAAATGAGACTCTAACTAGGCTTACTGGTGTATCTTACTTTGCTCTGAGGCTCAGAAGTCTCTAAGCTTAAACAAAAGTTGCTCTAAGTTGCTCAGTTATTTGAATACCTTTTCTGGTGGTCATGGTGTCGATGCTTAGATATGTAATGGAGCTGGAGAGGGGCATAAGGTTGTATATATGCTCCTTTGAGTGTTTTCGACAGTCTTTACCTTGGAGGCCATCCAGCTTTGTAAGCATGTGGCAAACCTTTCCCTACCCACTGCTCAAAGACTGGGATTATTCCCTTGGTGCCTTTCTAGGATTTGTGTCCTCCTGGTTCTAGTCTTCTTCTACTACTGGTCATTTTTCTAGATGCTCCGCAGTCACCGGGCAGCCTAAGCCACTCAACAGCTACCAAAAACCGCATTGCTGGCCTGGAGAAGCAGCTGAACATTGAGCTGAAAGTGAAGCAGGGAGCCGAGAACATGATACAGATGTATGCCAATGGTGCTGCCAAGGTATGTAAGCGGTTTACTGCTGTTGTTCTCCTCTTGTGTAATGTAAATGGCTAAAGGGATCTGGCTGTCTTGCCTGACCCGTCCATGCTCTTAAATGATGTGTCTTTCCTTCTCCCAGAAGATAAACCCAGCTTATAAACTGTACATATATATTTCCCAATCCTGTACATATACATTTCCCAGTCCTGAGTCTGACCATTGGTCCCTCAGGGCTAAGGATGGATAATATGCTACCCATCCATCCTCCAGGTCCCCCAGTAGCTCTACTCTTCAAAAATGCTTTCCCTTTAAAAATGGGTTTTGGCTCAGGAAGCCCCACTGTGCCCTTTGAGAATGTAGGGGACAACTTTGCCATCCTTTGAGGGCACTCCAGAGTCTCTTCCCACCCTAATTTTGATGCCTTTAAAGGGGGAAAGACTCCTAATTTTTGTAAGAATGGAAGCCAGGGACACAGTCCTTCAAGGTCCTGGGATGGGTATGGCCATCCCTTGTACTGACCATCTCTCATCTACATGGACAATGGCTCTCAGGATCTGAGAGAGGGGTTTCGATACAAGCCAGCTGCCGAAGAAGCTTTGGTTTCAGAATGCTGCCACTCATGCAAGTATGCTTGCATGAACACCACTTGCTTTCAATAAAGCGGGAGTTGTAGTCAAATTTATGTTTAACACAATCAAGAAAGTATTTTGAAAATGAAAGAACAGCAGGTGATTCCTGTCTTCTACTGATTCCAGAATTTGTCTGAATAGATTATTCTGGTGTGACTGAACAATTGCATACTGTTAGTTTATTTGCAAAAACATCTGGAAATAATTGGTCAATTAAATTTAATTGAAAAGACATTGTGTTTGTCTGCATCAGTTAAAGTTCCAAATATCACATACACTTACTCGTTTCATGTGAACCCACCCTAGGAACCAACATGGCAACAGCTATCTTAATTGGTCTCAGAATAGCATTTTTGCAGTTGTGAAATTTGAAAGAGGCAGGTGCTGTTATGTTGTTTTGACTTATTTGGTATTGATCACAATGTAAAACAGAATAGAGTCCAGTGGTTTTCAACCTGTGGGTCCCCAGGTGTTCCTGGACTGCAATTCTCAGAAATCCTGGCCAGCTCAGCTAGTGATGAAGACTTCTGGGAGTTGCAGTCCAGGAATACCTGAGGACCCACAGGTTGAGAACCACTGGAATAGACAGTTTCTGCATCTGCAGCATTTCTGGATTTTAAAACCTACCCAAAGAAAACTGAAATTTTTTTTAAAACCCAGTTTTGATTGGAGAAGCAAAATGTCCTTTCAAATGAGACCTAATATTTGCAGGCCTGATACGCCGGCTGCCGGTAGCATTTCTAGATAAGTACTAGGATGTGTCCTCAGCTATGTCAGCAGTATGCAGAGCAGGAGAATGTGGGTCCTCAGGTTTAAGAATGAAAGAAGTGCAGTTTTTTAAGATTATTACAGAGAACCAGATGGGCAAGTTCTGTCCTTGGATGTGAGTGCATTCTGATGGTTAATTCTCTTCTCCTGACCCTGCTAATCCTCACTCCCCACCCCCACCCAACCCCCGGCCCTATTTCTCTCTAGGATCGGAAGCTGCTACAGACAGCCCAGCAGATGCTACAGGACAGCAAGACGAAGATCAATATAATCCGCATGCAGATTCGGAAGGCTGTGCAGGCTGATGAGGTGCAGCTGAATATGGAGGATGGGCAAGGTGAAGAGGGGGGCCATTGATGAAGAAGGCCGTCCTTGTATCCGGCTAGCTTTCTTGGTGCAAACAGGCAGTCCTGCTGCAGTGACTCGGCCTTAACTTTTAAATTGCTCTTTGGGCACTGGGGAATATTTATTTGGAGGGATTTTAAACTACTACTACTACTACCACCTACTGCCCCTTCTCCATACAGCACTATGAAACTTCCATTTTCTGGAGCCTGGAATGTAGGTGTTCTGGGTTCCCTGTCCAGCTCAGCTCCCTGTATCGTGAAGAAGCAGCTGCCTTCTTCTCAGCCCAGAAGTGGGAAGCCTGAGATTTTCATGTTCCTCGTAGGAAACACTGATCTGAGTGCCATAGAGTTGAGGATTGAGGAGCTGCGACATCACTTCCGGGTGGAACATGCTGTCTCTGAGGGTGCCAAGAATGTGTTGCGCCTTTTGGGTTCCAGCAAAGTCCAAGACCGCCATGCCATCTCTGAGGTAATGGAAGCTTCCCTGGAATCACACAGAGCAAGAATGCAGGGTAAAATAGGAATGGTTTGGGTTAGGCGGGTTAGGTTCACCCACCTTTCCCAATTCCTTTCTCTGTGCCAGTTTGAATACAAGTGTTGTAGGGAAACTTGTTAATGAGCAGAAGTGCTAAGGGCATGTATTCTATTTGTCAGACTCATCATTATCTTGGGTCTGGCAAAAATTAAATGTTCATGCATGGTGCATGTTCATATGCTGAGATTCACCAGCCTGTGAGCTTTAGGGCACACTTATAAGATGACGGCATCAGGAAGTGGACCAACCTTTTCCATTGGAGTTTTGCAATGGCCTCCTCTGTGGCTAAGACATGGCCCGATGCTTTTGGAAACACAGTGGCATAAGAACGAGGGGCTTTTGATCTCCAGGGTGTGCAACCATGCCAAAGGCAACTGGGTCTCCAGGTCATTGTTAATATCTCGCAGGGACTGTGGTATTCATGCAAGGTTGGGAGCTGGATGGGTGTCAAAAGAAGGTAGGAGGTCCACTGAAGGACAGAACTATGTTTCCATCTGACTCTCTGAGTCTCTGCTGTAGGCACAGATGAAGCTGAATGAGTCAAGCCAGAAGGTGGACCTTTTGCGGCACTCTTTGGAACAGCGCCTGGCTGAGTTGCCTCAAGATCACCCAAAAGGTTGCATCATCAAGGAGGAGCTCATTCTCGATTCCTCCCCTACCTTCAGTGTCCGCAATAACACTCCCTACCAACACAACCAGTACAACACCCTCTCCAAACCTTCTCCACTGACAGGTAAATTTCATGGCTGAGTTTGGATTAATCCGATCCCACAGCCCGTTCTGTTCACAGTTCTGTGGTGGTGGTCTCACTCTTCTTGCTTCTCCCCACACTCCCTTTTCAGACATGAGTAGAGGGATAGGACTTCTGTTGTCCATCCTCTGGCTTACAGTTTCATGAGGGTCCTGGGGGGTCCATGGCTGACCTGCTTTGGATGTTCTAGACGAGGGCTCGTGGGGTCCTTCCCTTTGGATTCTGAGCCGTCTCTTGTTGGCAGGGACCCTGGAAGTGCAGCTCTTGGGCTGCAGTGGGTTGCTGGAGTTTGTCCCAGGACGCACCCGTGGATCCACCGTCTCCCTGCCTTGCAATAGCCCTGGCTCTTTCATGAGCCGCAGCGGGCGAGGATTGTACAGCCGGAGTGGTAGCGTAAGCGGCAGGACTACCATCAAATCTGAAGATATCAGCAGTGAGTAGTCCTCTGTGTGGGTGTGGGTGGGTAGGTAGCTAGAAGGCAGAATGGAATGACACAAAAGCAGGAGCAGGGAGAGGGGCACATTGGCACGCCTTCCAGCGCTGCATGGTGGTGGTGGTGGTGGTGGTGGGGTCACTGCCTTTGTGGCCTTCTCTCAGCAGCTCAGCCAGGATTAAACAGGTTTTAAACATTCTCCTTTTCATCTTATCTGCTGTCTCTCCCCTTTTGAGCTTATTGCCCCTCTTTCTCTTCTAAGACGAGGTGAGTGCTGTACTGAAGCTGGACAATGGAGTTGTAGGCCAGACAGCCTGGAAGCCCTGTGGCTTGCAAGCCTGGAACCAGACTTTCACAGTGGAGCTGGAGAGGGTACGTGAAAGGAGGAAAAGTTACCAGATATCATATGCAGATACCGTGGTGTTAATTGCAGATGGCAAGGATAAAGCATGGATCAGTAGGATAATTTGTTTTTTGTAGTCATCCTGACAATGTCCTGTTTCTTTTCTGAGAACTTTGAGAGTCATCAAACCAAGGTTCCCTCTAAGGTGCACGCAACTGTGTCCTTCTGCTTGCTAGGCTCCTCCTCCCCTACACACCCACAGCAATCATCCCCCCCCCCCATTTGCAACAGAACATGCATGGGGTTGCATGTTCGCGGGCAGAAGGATGGAGCCCTGCCCAGCGAGGCTGAACATTAGAGGGAATGTTGCTTCCTCAGACTGAATAAAATGGGAAGGAGCTGTTGGCCCACTTCAGTTGAAGGTGTGGATTGGGTCCAGGTGTGAGTACATAGCAGAATCGGTGCCTGCTTGCTGCTGTCTGGCCTCCCTCGTGAATCGTTTCCCTCTGTTATCAGGCAAGAGAGCTGGAGATCGGCGTCTACTGGCGGGATTACCGTAGCCTCTGTGCCCTGAAATATCTCAAGCTGGAGGACTTCCTTGACAACCAGCGCCATGAAATCCACCTGGAGCTGGAACCGCAGGGCACCCTCTTGGCAGAGGTAATGAAAAAAGGAGCCGAGGCAAAGTTCATATGAAATGGGATCATTTAAATATGCTGAAACTGTATCCAGGGATTTAGATAGTCCAGTTTCTTTGGTGGACGAGAAGAGTCTTTTAAAGGATAAAAAAAAATACAAGTACAAAATGTCTGACAATAGGAGAAAGGCAGCCTTTGCACAGATATATGTAAACTAGCCCCTTGTTTTCAAACTTCTTTTCAAAGCAGAGGTAGCTCTACATAGAAGAACAGATTTGGTCTCCCATCAGCCGTGCCTGGCACTGTCAGCTGAGGTGCTGTAGTCTAAAAACATGAGGAAGGGGACAAATCTCTCGCCTTTGCTCTTCTAAGTTACTATTTTTTATTTTTTTTATTATACTTTTTATTTTATTTACAAGACAAGTTAAGATAACAGTACACTAGCATCTCATTATTTATACATTCTATAGGACCAATATCCTTTTCAAAATCCACCCACTAATTCATCTTCCAACACAGTTAATTGTGACACACACACAAATAAATTAATTCTTTTAAAATTTTACATTCCAGCAGTCAAAATTATTCCCCATAACACATTCCTCATTTTTTGTGTTAATTCCATACGTTAATAAGGGCTTCCAGGTTTTCATAAATGTATCATGTTTTATTTCCCCTCTATATATTTTAATTTTGATAGGTCAACTTTTCCATAAGGGCCATTTGCCAGATTCTGTTCAGAAATTTTTGTAGTGAGAGATCTTGAGCATTTCTCCAGTTTTTTGCAATTTCAGCTCTTGCTGCACCAATCAGATTTGCTACTAAGTCTTTATATGATAATTTTTCATTTCCATCCTTAAATATTGAAAATAATAGTAAAGCTAAAGTCTAAAAACATGAGGAAGGGGACAAATCTCTCGCCTTTGCTCTTCTAAGTTACTATAGGGTCAAATATTTGGTTCTGAATCAACTTGGGTTCTAGAGCAGTGTTTTTCAACCGGTGTTCCGCGGCACAAAAGAGGGCCGCCAGATGCAATGTTTAAAAGGTAGGGTTGGTCATTTAGGGATCCGATCGCCGCGCCGCTGCCTGCCTACCCTCCCAGGCTGTTCCCGCCGCCCCGTCGAAGCCACTTGCCTGCCGGAGCCCTTAACATCCGATCGGAGAGCCCTTCTGGTTTCCGGCCTGTCAAAGAGGAACCGGCCAGAGTGTGGCAAGGGGGAAGGCAGACTGCCGGAAAAGGAAGCGGTCCGGCTTTATGCGGCCACCGCTCGTATTTTGGCAAAGCCCCGATCCTCGGCTTCGCAAAACACTTGGAGCCCTTCGGTAAGCCAAAGGAGCCTCAAAAAAGGATTTTGGGGGATTGCGGCTGGAGTGGGTAATGCCACACATCCGAGATCGATATAGGGCAGAGCACTGACCACCCAGTGGACTACACAAGTGAAGATGGGTCTGTATATAAGCAGCACAAAGACTTAACAGCGACAGTACACACACACACCAGACACACACAAAGAAGAAGTACAAAGAAAGTTTAAAGCAATGAAGAGTTCACTTTTATATGGTGTGGAGTGAAAATATAAAACAAAGTGGAAAAATGAAATGAAATATACTAGTTATACATGTGAAACAAAAGACACAAATATGAAACTTAGGTGGGCGGGCTGACGGGTTACAGTGGGAAGGTGCTGCCAATAATCTGAATAGAATGAAAGACCAGCTGCAGTGCATTTTTATTTCTGAAGACAAGGGAAAGTAGGACCCACCCACAGTTTAGCACAGAAAAAGAAAAGAAATTTATCACCCTACTCCAACCCAAGGTGCTGCATCGGTAGTGACCCAATTTGGAATGCCAGATGTCACAGGCATCCACTGGATGGTGGTGTGTCTGTGAGATTTTTTCATGCAACATAACAAGTGTGCCTCTCCCCTGTCATTTTTGAAAGGGGGCAGAGATTCTAGCAACAGCATTCACAAATCTAAATACTTTAGACCAGGCCTGCCCAAAGTTTAAAAGGGTGGTGTGTGTGTGTAATAATAAAAACTGTGTGTGTGTGGAGTGTGTGTGTGCCTCCATATGTGTGTGTGTGTGTGTGTCAAATCCGGCCCGTCAGGCCATTGTGAGTGGCCCGCAGCTGGCTGGCCCGCCCCTCCCTCCCCCTCCTTCGCCCCATTTTTTTAACAAATCTTCTGCCAAGACTGGCATTGCTGGGAAAACACTTGGAAAATTCTAAGCCAATTGGGACAGGGGAAAGTTTTAGGGAGGGCGGCCACCGGGTAATGCCACACATCCAAGATCGCTTTAGGGTGAGCACTGGCCTTTGGTGGAGACACAATGGGAGACAGAGGGGGGTGCAAGGTAGCGCACAGATCACCTCTTAGGGGCGACCAGCCACAGCTCCCTGACCTTCCTTTGGTCCCCACAAAGAAGAAGTACAAAGAAAGTTTAAAGCCACCTTCCTTCCACCTCCCTTGGTCCCCAGTCCCTCCCTCCCTCCCTTGGAAAAACCTCCCTGAAATATACCCTTATACATTGTCCCCAAAAGACACTTCCTATGAAACTTGGTTTGGCTTCCCTCCCTCCGTTACAGTGTTACTGTAATCCTTCCTGCAGGTGGGGTTGCAAGGGGTCAGCGGGTGGGGCTTATTTTCAGTCTGTGGGGCTTGCAGTGAGGACGCACCCACAGTTTAGCAACCGAAAAAGAAAAGACATTTCTCACCACCAAATCTGGCCCTCCTTACAAAACGTTTGGGCACCCCTGCTTTGGAATGCTGAACATGTCACAGGCATCCACTGGATCGAATGTCATAAACGTAAGTATGCAAGTAAACATTGAGCTTCTAACCGTCTGTCATTTTCCCTTAAGGTCCCAGAGATTTTGCAGTGTCTCAGGTTATTGCTTCTAATAACCAAGATCAATCCTATTCAAAGTCCGGCCCTTTCTCAGTGTTTGGATGCCATGTCCAGCAGTTTTTAAAAAAGAACCCCCAGGTTATGTAGCATGTAGCAGCCTAAGTTTTATTGGGACACTTGGGCTAATCCCAAGTCAGCAGAAGAAATGCAGCATTTGGTTTGCCAACCCTTGTTTGCTGAAAACAGCATGTTTGATTACTTTATCCCCCCACCAAAACAATAAAATACTGCAGTTTTGAATACTAAGGGGAACTCAAATTTCTGAATAACAAAAAAAAAATCTGCCATCAAAAACAATCTGAAGATGTGCCATTATAAAATAATAATCATGTCCCATCAAGTCAATTCTGATATGATTACCCTTTGCAGAGTTTTCTAGATGGAAAATACAGTATTCAGAAGCGGTTTCCCAATCCCTTCTTGGGTGTGTGTATCATCCTGGGCTGTGCAGCTGAGCCATCGCCACCACAGGGGAGCTTCTGGGGGGGTGCACAGTCGGAACAGAACTTCTGATTCCAATGGCGACCTGTGGCCACTGAGCTCCCTGAACTATCCTTTGGTCCCCACCTTCCTTCTTTATATATCCCTTGGTCTCCACCTTCCTTATTTGTTTCCCTAGATTTTCACTCCCTATGGTCCCCATGTTCCCTCCCTTCCTCCCTTGGTCCCCACCTCTATCCCTGCATGTTCCCTTGGATTCCCCACCTCCCTCCCTCCCTCCCTCTGGTTGTTTTGGCGACGTTTCCCCAGGTCTCTTCGTCTTCTTCTCTTGGTTTCCACCTCCCTTCCTCCGTCAAAGCGTGATCTCAGTTGAAGTCCTTCTATAAATACTGCTGGGGTTGTGTGGTTTGCTTGGTGTTGCTTATTGGGTCAGTGGGTTGGTTCTTTTGCATCTGCTGTGTGGTCTGAGGGGTCGTTAAGGGCTTAACTGCCAGCCCCTGACACTGTTTCAGACTGTCACCAAATCTCGCCCTCCAGGTACAAAAAACGTTTGGGCACCCCTGCTTTAGATGCTGAACATTCACCCAGCGTACTGCTATCGAAAGGCATAAACGTAAAGTAGCAAGTAAAGCAGTTGAGCTTGTAACCGTCTGTTCCCTTACCTGTCCCTGCAGCAGTGTCTCAGGTTCTTATAAGAAGAACCAAGATCAATCCTATTCATTCTCCCTTTCTCAGATTTGGATGCCATCTCCAGCAGTTTTTAAAAAGAACTCCCAGGTTATGTAGCATGTAGCAGCCTAAGTTTTATTGGGACACTTGGGCTAATCCCAAGTCAGCAGAAGAAATGCAGCATTTGGTTTGCCAACCCTTGTTTGCTGAAAACAGCATGTTTGATTACTTTATCCCCCCACCAAAACAATAAAATACTGCAGTTTTGAATACTAAGGGGAACTCCAATTTCTGAATAACAAAAAAAAATATCTGCCATCAAAAACAATCTGAAGACACCCCCCATTATAATTTATATAATCATGTCCCATCAAGTCAATTCTGATATGATTACCCTTTGCAGAGTTTTCTAGATGGAAAATACAGTATTCAGAAGCGGTTTCCCAATCCCTTCTTGGGTGTGTGTATCATCCTGGGGCTGTGCAGCTTCTCCCAGGAGGCACAGTGAGGAACTGAACTTCTGATTCCACTGCCAGATGCCTAAACCACTGAGCTACTGAACACACACACACACACACACACATATATATATATATATATATATATATATATATATATATATATATATATATATATATATATATATATATAGAGAGAGAGAGAGAGAGAGAGAGAGAGAGAGAGAGAGAGAGAGAGAGAGAGAGAGAGAGAGGTAAAATCTTGCCTGTTTCTTCATTTCATTTGGAAGCTAAAATAAAGAATATAATTGGTCATAATTGGTCAAAATATTTGATATCTTCAGTATCTGCCAATGCAGTGTCTTTCAATGCAGCATCTTTGCTTCTGCAGAGAAGTTGCTTTGTAAAAGCATATTATATGTTTGTTTATGGTTAATCTGGACCTTGGGATGCTATCCAGGGAGACAGTGGAGTTAGCGAAGTCTAAACATCCTGGCTTTTGTTGTGTTTGCTTCTGATTGGATGAAGTAACTAACTCTAACCTATTTGTGCATTCCAGAAGGAATAACGCTGTACGAAAAGTCCTGCTTTTGAGTCCAGGCTTTAGCACAAGGCTAGCAAGATATTTGGACCCTTTTTCATTTAAGCATAATACCGGCAAAATCTTTTTATTTTGCTAAGAGCAATTCATCTGTCATTCTCTCTGCTTTGAAACCTATTTTAGCCTGATCTCAGTATATTATACTGTTCTCCAGAGTGGTTCAGTTATTGTATTTATTATTTTGATATATGCATCCAGCGTTTTTAGGCCATTTTGAATTCATTTAATAAAACATAAGCAGGATAGAAATATCTTAAGTAAAATGTGTTCTTAGTCTTCAGAACACAGCAGACAGAATCAATCTGGTCTCTCCAGCTGATGTTGGACTGCTGCTCCAGGAATCTCTGACCACTAGCCATGCTAGGTAGGGCAGGTGGGAGTTGGCGTCCAACAACATTTGGAGGGATACTAGGTCCCACTCTTAGTGGAGAAAGACGGTCAGTGCTTGAAGGTGTGGATGTCTGGAGGTGGGTCACTTTTTAAGAAGTTGGGAGGGCTGTGAACTTAAGCTCAGCATGGTCTCAGGCCAAGTAAGATGGAAATCTTTCATAGCTGATACTGCGGAAGAAGTAAAATTTTGCTCTTTGCATGGGGAACCACTTAAGTCTTGCACTGAGTGGCATTGCTATAAGTGCATGTGTCAGCCTTATAACCTACACAATAGCTTGAGCTTTGAGGCCTTTTTTTGTCCTCCACCAATACCACAGCAGAAGATTTCTGGAAGTGTGCATTCCACCCCTACCTAGCTTATGCTACTTTCCCCCTTTGCTGTAGGTTACGTTTTTTAATCCTGTCATTGAACGCATACCCAAGCTCCAGCGGCAGAAGAAGATATTTTCCAAGCAGCAAGGTAAGAAATGGAAGGGGAATAGATAGAAAGATAACTACAGCCTTCCCCATCTGGTTTTGTCTGTACAGGGTGGGTCCATCTTTAGCACGCAGCATTCGAGGGTTGGTTAGGTCATGCATGTCTGATGACCACGCATGCAAGCAGTAGTGTGATGCTCTTCAGGCAGGATCCAATGCTTTCTGTTGTCAGGAATGACAGTCATATGGCATATCACTAAGGGCGAATACGCAGGCTTTACTGGCACTTTGAAAGGGAAGAGTTGCAATGGTGGTCAGTCCAAAAATATTATTAGTTTCATCAGAGGAATTTTCCTGCTGGATTTGACGCATACATGAAATGAAACCTGCCAGCCTTCCTCCTTGCAGTTCAGTGGTGCCTAAATCACAGCCTTAACACAGCAGCTACACATTATTTTCTTTAAAAATTTGATCATTTCATAATACTATATCATGATTAGACTTTATTGTTTTTAATGTGCACAACTACGTAAGATGTTCCTGTGTTCAAAGTGTATCGTCACATTATCTCTGTAATTCTTACAAGAGCACTGTTAAGAGAGGGTGATGCTTTTCCTATAATGCGTAACTAAAAACTGTGAACTCTCCAGATCAACTCCGATTCCCATTGTTTCTGACTAGTTCTGACCAGTAGCCATGGTGTCTAGGGCTGGTGGAATCCATCAACATCTGGGAAGCTGTAGGTTCCCTACCACTGTG
Source organism: Phrynocephalus guinanensis (assembly GCA_037367245.1). NCBI lineage: Eukaryota > Metazoa > Chordata > Lepidosauria > Squamata > Agamidae > Phrynocephalus > Phrynocephalus guinanensis. Next base: position 98,720,096 of record CM074734.1, on the reverse strand, counting down.
TGTCACATGGAGCTGGGAATGAGAGACTCGCAGCTTGCTTAATGGAACATAGGCCTTTGTGACTGGGGTGAGATCTGACTTAGGAATTTCACTATTCTTTTTCTTGACCATGATACCACATGAGCCCCCATATGACACTGGATTTGCTCTCTATGGATATACTTACATTTTTTTGTATTCAATATACAATGGTACTTTTGAGATACGAATGCCTGGAGATACAAAAGGGAAGTCCATCTGGGGCGCAGTGCATCCTGGGAATGGAAGTCTTCCACAAAAACTTGAGATATGAAAATTTCCTATAGAAAGCCCTGAGATACAAAATTTTTGCGCAGTACTTCAGTTCCCAGGGTGCATAGCACCCCATTCGGATTCATGATACAAACATTTTAAAGATACGAAGTGTCCCGAGGAATGAATTCATTTCACCTCCCAAGTCAGGAGAGAGGAGAAGTATTAATCTGGGATCTTTCAGGACAAAAACTATTAAGGACTGCACTAATTTGCATTACTGAAGGCGGGGCTGAACTTGCCTTTTTTGAATTTTTCACTGTGATCTGTAACCTGTGTATCAATTTATTTTGGCATAACCTTAGAACATGTGGTTATCCAGTGAAGTGATTGGTGCAACAGATAAAGGGAATTCCACCCCCCACACACACATAACCTAGTTAACTAATAATAATATTGTAACTGTGGCATAAAGTCTTTGGACTTATGGCAACCTTTTTCATGAATTTCTAGGTATTGAATATTCAGAGGTAGCTTCCCACTCCCTTCTTCTGGGCTACCTTGGCACTGTGCAGCTTGCCCAAGACCACACAGGCTGGCTGTTCTGTGATGCACTGTGGGGAATTGTATTCCCAGTCTCTGGCTCCATAGCCAGATAACTGTTCAGCCAAACTAATTAATTAGAGTAATACCTTGGTTTACAAGTGCCTTGGTTTAAGAATGTTTTGCAAGACAAGCAAACATTTCTTCCAAATTTTTGCCTTGATCAACGAGCAATGTCTTGCAATACAAGCACTGGTGCAGTTCACATGACTGCAAGTGAGCCAGTGTTTCCCTCTCTCTCCCTCTTGCTGATGGATTGTGGGTGATTGGGTGGAATGTTCTGTCTCAGGCAAGCCTCAAAAGCAGAGGAAGGAGAGAGGAACGGAGGTCTCCCTTCCTTGCACCAGCCACAAAGATTTTCAAAGGAGAGTACAGGTTAGGGGTTTATTTTATTTTTCTGTACATTTGTTTTCAACATCCTTTATGAATTCTCTTTGTTCAACCTAGGGAAGGCTTTTCTGCGTGCCCGCCAGATGAACATTGATATAGCCACATGGGTGCGACTCCTGCGGCGCATCATCCCCACCACTAATACCACAGGGACTTACAGCCCCTCGACACAGATGCCTCCAACATCTGGCTCAGAAAGTAGGCACAGCTTCAACTCCGGGTAGGTGTCCGTGATACTTGATGGCTGCATAACCGCACTGTAAGAACCTCAGCTTCTGCAATAAGAACATCTGTTCTTCTTCCTGCTCTTCCTGTTACCCTTCACTCTTTTGTTAGGAACAGGGCCGTCGCTAGTTTTTTTTGCGCCCTAGGCGGGGGGTGGGGTGGGGGCGGCAGGGGGCGGGGCTGGTGGATGGCAGGGCGGCAGGGGGCGGCAGATGACAGGGGATGGCGACAGGCGTGGGGGCGGGCGGTGACGGGCACGGGGGTGGGCGGCAATGAGCGTGGGGGGCGGCGGGGGGCAGTGACGGGTGGCGGGGGGACAGACGGCAGTGGCCAGCGGCGGTGGGGGCGGTGGGGGGGGCAGCAGGCTGGCCAGCGCCCCCTCTCCATTTTGGCGCCCTAGGCAACTGCCTAGTTCGCCTTAATGGACGCGCCGGCCCTGGTTAGGAATAGAGACAATTGAGTTTGAGAGGTCTGGGATATACATTTGAGAAGGTAGTATTGAGATATCCTATCCTTTGGCAACTAAAGTCGCAATCATAGTCCCTCATTAGTGTTACAGGCTTTAGGAATAATGGCTTCCATTAGTGACCAGAAGTGTGTGTGTGTGTGTGTGTGTGTTTGTGTTTCCTTCCAGGGCCTACTTTGCAATGCAGTCATAGACCTTTTCTTGTGTAAGTACAGTAGGATCCTGGTATCCACTGATTCATTATCCATTGAGTCAGTTATCCACGGTTGGCAGAGGAAAAAAAAATCAATAATTCAGCAGCCACAAAGCAAGCTGTAAAGCAAGCTGTTATCACAAACAGCAGCTGTAAAGCAAACTATTGTCACAAATAGCATCTGTAAAGCAAGCTACTGTCTCAAAACAGCAGTCATAAAGCAAGCTACTGTCAGGAAACAGCAGTTTGGGGGTGAGTGGGCAGGTGTTCCATGGTTTTCTTTATCCACTGGAAGGCCTGGAGATAATCCCCACTGGATACCGGAGTCCTACTGTACTTACCTTGATCCAAGATGCCGGTTGAAACACTGTTCAGAAGTTACACAAACAGTGTAACTTGGGAAACCGAACTGCTGTAAGAAATCTCCATAGACATATTGTCTTTTACATACTGAGTTTTGTAACTCATCAATTTGCCACTAAAAGTTACACAGTTCGTGTGACTACTCAGCAGGATTTCAACCATTCTCTTTCGGGCCTAGCTCGTATCTGCGCCAGCCAAAGTAGTGCCGGTTTCTTCTGCAGATAAAAGGCCCAGTTGTTGCTTGATGCAACTCCTCATTCATGTTTTCCCCTCTCCAGGGACATTGCCATTGAGAACCTGAGCTTAGAAGGTGATAGAGTTCAAATTGGACAGGAGGGCCAAGATGACAATGAGCTGTCTGGAAAGGTCTTGTTGGTAAGACTCTGTCTTCTCCCTCTTAACTTGATTTAGATGCCTCAAAGCTGACCTTGCCTATAACACCTCTGGGAGTTGTCTCAGCCCCCTGTGTCCTCACCCCTATGACTTGCTCATGTGTCTCATTTTTTTCCAGGGGCTGCAGGCTGCGGAGGAGACTCCTTTCCAGATGGAGCTGGGCCCAGGAAGTGAAGCCAGAGGATCTGAGGGTATTTTGCACAGGTAGGAAACAGACATTGGGCTTGCCACCAAATGCATTTGGGTTCCTTGCTTTCCAGTTGGCTTAATTGATTTCTCCAATTAGTGCTTCTCTTTGCTCTATTGTGGCCCTGCCCTGTGAAATAGCAGCCCGCTTAGCATGTTGCATCTTGAGCCCTGCTTCTTCATCAAAACATTCCCGCAGACCTTGTCCTTCTTCTTCTAGGATGCATGCTTGAACTGAACATGTAAACAAAGTACCTGGCCTTAACAAGATCTACGGCCTGCTGCAGTAGATGACACCATTTATGGGTCATTCATTGCAGAGGATCTAGGGGTCTCTTCTTCTTGCGATTATACCTGCTTCATTAGCCCTCACAATATACTGTGCCTTGAAAATAATATGTTCAGGGTGTTGTTTGGCATGTGGAGACATGAATGCTTTCAGTGCTTAATGGTATCCGATATCACTGACGACAAGTGACTTGAGTTCCATCTATGATTTAGCAATGTCTTGTGGTGCTGTTCTGCCTGAGGACAGTGCATTCTCATGGCGGCAGCGGTAAAAAGACATATCATGGAGAAGTGCTTTGCTTTGAAAAATGCTTTTTCTCCCTCTTCTTGCCCTACACCATGTCGGGCATGGCTTTTGGGCTCCGTGTGCCTCCCATGGGCTTTCTGCACTGTCCTAAGCTGTCCCAGATCCCACTGTGCAAAAACAGTTTCAATTTTTTGAGCCATACTTTGAGCGGATGGGTAAAAGGAAATCCACTCCCCCTTTCGTCAAGGAATGCTGGTTTTTGCTTTACTGTGGTCATGATGGCGACCGCCACCTTCCAATGCCACAGCCACGGCAGTAATCAAAGATCAATAACAGAAGTGGCCATCTGGGCGGTTCCAGGTTTGTTCTGTTTTTGTGTGGGAGGGTGTTTCAGCCATTTTCAGTCCTAGTGTGGTAAGAGGTAGATGCTGGAGGTCAACACATGACCCTTAGGGTTGACTTATATTTACACGTTATATTACTTGCTGGTGAAACTGGGTGGATACATGATAGTGGTTGTGCATTATTTACATCCGATGCAGCTGACCCAGACATGTGTTCCCATCGCAGTCATTTCCAGGAGAATCCTTGTTCTTTTCAACCCCTGCTTCTCAGACACAATGGCTGGAGTCAGTTTCTATACTTTTCTGGCAGAATTTTTATTGGAAACCTCTTCCTCTGCTATGGCAGTCGTACTTGGCACAAAGGGGTGCCCAGAACTGATTGTGATCATGATTATTTAGTAATCCTCCCTCGAGGGCCCCGCTCTCTTATGGCAGGGAGGGCAAAGGGGGTGGGGGAGAAAGGGGGAGATGCCATCTTTGACTTGCTCTTTTATCTCGTTGCAGCCACTTAAGAAAAACACCCATCACTATGGACGATTTCCGCTTCATAGCTGTATTGGGTCGAGGCCACTTTGGCAAAGTGAGTTATTGCATGTGCACAAGGGGTCCTGGTTGTTCCCCATCCTCCAGTACTTCCGGGTATCTTTCCGCTGTCTGACAGCACTCTTGTCTTTCTCCCTTGTCTAGCAGAAAACCATTTGTCAAGTTGCCAAAGTGGGGGAAGGATACTGCCTTCTTGACTTCTCATCTCTAGCCTATTTTGACAATAGTGATTTGCCTCTCTTATCATTCCCGGATGCTAGCTTTAGTGACTGACCTGTCCTACCCTTGTCTTGCCGATGCTTCCTTTTGGGTCTAGGTGCTGTTGTCGGAGTTGCACCGAACAGGGGAACTCTTTGCTATAAAAGCCTTGAAGAAGGGTGACATTGTTGCAAGGGATGAGGTGGAGAGGTGAGTTCAGCCACAGAAAGTCATAGGACCCCCTCTTAAAAGAATAAAATCTGATATCACACACAGAATAAGATTGCAGTCAGTGCCCTTATACACTGGTCTGTGGATGGGCTCCTGCTGTAGAATGAAGGCTTGAGTACACACATTATGCTCACAAGCAAGGGAGATACTTGCATAAGAGGATGGAAAAAGCTTGTTGACGTCTGCGCATAAGGAGCAATATGCTGGTGAGGCCGCAGGAAAGAGTGCTTTGGAGAAGTTAAGAGCCGTGACTCCAAAGCTGACGTCACTTCCTCCCTTCTACCTCTGCAGTGGTTCACCTTCGCTCCCACCTTTCATCCTATGCCTACCCCTCTCTGCATTTCAGCAAAGAAATGCTTGGGTCCTCTGCCGTGCGCATATTCCTCACCCCCATCACCCATTTTTAGGTCTCTAAATGGACTGAGTCTCCCCTTATGCATACATATGAAAGTGGAAATGCAGATCATGTTGGATGAGAAATAAGGACTTGGTGTGTGTGTGTGTGTGTCTGTGTGTGCGTGCATGCGTGTGTGCATGTAGGACAGGAAGGACGGAGGAAGCAAAGGAGGCTGTCTGGACAAGACATCTCAGCTTCTAGGCCTACATCACCTCAGCGAGGGCCATCTTATAATCACACATGCAGATGCACATAACCACTGTGAACCTGAAAAAGGAGCTGTGCATAGTTGAGGTTACGAAGGTGACAGGCAGATAACATGACTGGCTACCAGCCAGCATATGACTGTAGTTATCTGGACGTGTCCTTTTCTCCTCTCTTGCTAGCTTGATGTGTGAGAAGCGGATCTTTGAAATTGTGACCCACGCCCGGCACCCCTTCCTAGTGAACCTCTTTGCCTGTTTCCAGACGCCTCAGCACGTTTGTTTTGTCATGGAGTACACAGCAGGCGGAGATCTCATGATGCATATCCACACCGATGTATTTACAGAACCCCGGGCCACGTAAGTCCCGGAAAAAGAAGGGGGAGGCATATCCAGTATGACAAGCCGGATAAAGCTGTTCACAAGCCTCTTGCTTGGAACCCATTTTAGATGTCGCTCCCCCTTTCCAGTGCACTGATCATTATCAATCTATTCAAGGTTGTTGATATCCAGCCTTATTCGTTTCACTTATTAGGCAAAATATAAATCCACCTTTATTCCAGCATCCTGGGGCTAGGTAACACCCAGCATCCTAACCCTAGGTTACTCCTTGTTTATCGTTGATTTCTAGAGTACGAATGGCCATGGCCCAAGGCTCAAATGGGGTTCCTTTGTTTTCTTCTCCAGATTTTATGCTGCTTGTGTTGTCTTGGGCCTGCAATTTCTTCATGACCATAAAATTGTATACAGGTAAGTAACACAGTAGAACTTACTCTCCTGAAAAATCTTCCTTCTTCCACAGTCTTTTCCATATATTTCCTTGTCTCATGAATGCACTGCAAAATTTCCTCTTCCTGTTCATATGAATAGAGGCCCAGAAAGATGGGTGGTGTTCTTTCCTGCTAGGACACTTGGATAATACTGAGATCTCCTATTCCTATATTACAGCTCTTTCATTAATGTCATAATTTGCCTTTGTGGCAATAGTGAATCATTACTGCAGAATGTAAAGTAATATCTTGGTTTATGAGCGTTTTGCAAGATGAGCAACCATTTCTGATCAATTTAGCCTCAATCAAGGAGCAATGTCTTGCAATACAAGCACTGGAGCAGGTCACATGATCACAAAGCCAATGGTGGCTCTCCCTCCATCCCTCCCCCTGCTGGATGGTGGGTGATTGTCATGATTTTGTATACGGAAATTTGCTTTGATACACAAGTGCTTTGGTTTACAAGCATGTTTCCGGAACGGATTATGTTCATAAACCAAGGTCTTACTGCAGGGGTGCCCAAACTTTTTGTAAGGAGGGTCAGATTTGGTGGCTGAGAATGTGTCAGGGGCCGGTTGCTCCCCGACCCTGCCACCCCATTGCAAGCCCCACCCACTGACCCATAGGCCCCACCCACTGACCCCTTGCAACCCCACCCACAGGAAGGAAGGTGGGGACCAAGGGAGGGAGGGAGGGAGGTGGAAACCATGAGAGGAAGGAAGGAAGGTGGAGAACATTGGTTACCAGTTGCTGCCCGAGCTGAATTCAAAGTGCTTGTTCTGACATACAAAGCCCTAAACGACTTAGGACCTAGATACCTGAAGGACCGCCTCCTTCCATACGAACCTACCCGGCAATTAAGATCTAGCCAGGGGGCCCTTTTGAAAGAGCCATCCCTCAAGGAGGTGAGAGGGATGGCCTGTAGACACAGGGCCTTCTCGGCAGCTGCTCCCAAGCTATGGAATGCCCTCCCGATCGAGATCCGCCTGGCGCCAACACTGATTACATTCCGGCGCCAGGTAAAAACCTTCCTGTTCCAGAAGGTTTTTAATTGATATAATATAGATTGTGGGTCCGCTGATGACAATTTTAGAATAATGATTTTAGTGTAAGGTTTTTATTGATGATTTAGTGATATTTTACTCTTAACTATTCTAAATTGTTTTATTCCTTGGATTGTAAGCCGCCCAGAGACCTTTGGGTAGTGGGCGGCATATAAGTTAAATAAATAAATAAAATAAATAAATAAACAAGGGAGGGAGGGAGGGAGGGAGGTGGGGACCAAAGGAAGAACAGGGAGCCATGGCCACAGGTCACCCCTTGGAAGAGGTGATCTGTGCGACCTTGCACCCCCCCCCAAGGTCCCCAGCGGTATCGACAGCTCGCCCGCCATACTACCCTAAAGCTCCTTGGCAGTGGCAGAGGTCTGCTGGCCTGCCCACCCCCACACATTCCTCTGTGGTGCCGGTGGGGGCAGACCGCCCGTCTGCCCAAGCTTCCCAGCGGTGTCAACGTTGGCAGAAGATTTTTTTAAATAACATGGGGCGAAGGAGGGGGAGGGAGGGGCGGTCCAGCCAGCCGCGGGCTGCTCAGAATGGCCTGACGGGGCGGATTTGCCCCCCCCCCCGGGCCGGACTTTGGGCAGGCCTGTCTTACTGTAATGGTTTTCTGCCAATATTTTGCTTATCTTACAGAGACCTGAAACTGGACAACTTATTGCTAGACACCGAGGGTTATGTGAAGATTGCAGACTTTGGCCTCTGCAAGGAAGGTGATTCTTTTGAATGGAACATACACTTATTTAGTAGGCCTAGCAATCTCTAATTAAAAACCTAAACCCTATATAGCCATCTTGCAAAGCTGATAACAGGCGAACAGCTGTTGCCCTGCTTACCACTTAAGTGAGCCGCAGCAGCTAAGACAAGACAACCTGGAGAGACTGGGAGGAAGCAAGAGCTTTGGTAGGATTTCCTGCCCAGTTCGTTGATCCACGGAGTCTAAATACAGTCTTGCCAGGTTGAAATAATAAAAAAAAATTAATCTTATGTTCCCGATTTCATAACCCCCATCCCACCCCAAATTTCCAGATGCCTCCTTTTCTGCGCCCTTTGTAGATTACTGCGTACGTCAATAACAGTTTTCTTCTGCTTTGCCAGGCATGGGCTATGCTGACCGCACCAGTACATTCTGTGGCACGCCAGAGTTTCTGGCTCCTGAGGTGCTGACTGACACGTCCTACACGAGAGCAGTGGACTGGTGGGGCCTGGGGGTGCTTATCTATGAGATGCTTGTTGGGGAGGTGAGTCCCACTTACCTGACTCTGTGCAACAGGGAGAGACCGAAAGAGGATATTTGGGGCTAAGCCACCCATGTAAATGTCTTGTTTGGTGCTAGCAGGACCTGGATATCTTGGGGGGTAGAGTTGCTAAAACTGGACTTGTTCCTTACAAGAACTTAGTCTGGAAGAATGTGTGTGATGAAGCCAGTGTCTGCAACTGTTTTGAGCTGAACATACGGTGACATCCTTTTAGCATCCCTGCATACTTAGTTTGGTGTTGGTGGTGGGTCTAACAAGATGGAATTGGCAGTAGGTGAAGTTCCTTCTGAAGAAAATTAAGAGGACTGGCTTTAATAATAACATACACACCTTTAAGATCTGCAGGGAGGGGGGTCTCCTCCATTTCTTGCCATTGAGAATTATTCATTATGGGGAGGCTGAAGGGAGGGCTTTTTCAGCTGCAGCATTACATTTGTAGAATACAGGTACTCTCGACTTTGAGACTCAAATGGTGCTCATTTTGGCACCAAGTTAAAATGTGGCTATTCATTCACCAGGACCTTTGCGGATTCCAGATCCTGGCTTTTATATGCAGTGAAGGCTTTTGTTATTGATGGCTAATGTTTAATGTTTAACAATATTAAATTGCTTTATATTATACTCCACCCTGCGATCCTAGGATGTAGGGCATAATATAAATGCCTTAAAAAAATAAAATGAACACCACCTGTTCCCATTGGCTTTCCAGTCCCCGTTCCCTGGAGATGATGAAGAGGAAGTATTTGACAGCATTGTCAATGACGAAGTGCGCTACCCTCGCTTCCTTTCCACCGAGGCCATTGGCATCATGCGTCGGGTAAGCCTGGGCACTTCTTGGCTCCTGAAGATGGAGCCTTACTAGAGCCAGACCAGGGGAGAGCTATTGGAGTGAATGGGGGGGGGTGTTGGAGGGAGGTGAGAGAGGGACTTGGAGCTGTGAAGCATCCTGCCCAGTATTTTCTTGCAACTGTTTTGTGTTAGTTCACCCCTGGGTGATAGAAGATGGTGCGCAGGACCTCACAGGGGACATATCCCTGGACTCGGGAGACGAGGGCAGGGGGGTGGGGACCTGTTCAGTGTGGGTTTTGCTTCCCATCTGCCAGCTCAATGTTCCCCACCTTTTTCCACTCAGCTATTACGGCGAAACCCAGAACGACGGCTGGGCTCTAGTGAGCGTGATGCTGAGGATGTGAAGAAACAGCCATTCTTTAGGGTCAGTATGAATTTGCCTCTACTATTCCTGTGTTCCTCCTTCATGATCCACTGAGAAAACCCTCTCTTGTTTTTCTGATTCCATTTCAGTTTTTTAACTGGAAAACACTTATTTGGGGCTATTCCTCATAGATGAAATTTTGTAACCCTCTTGCCAAATCAACCATCAGAAAATACACATCCTTCATTTATTTTAAAGAAATGGTAATGCTAGTCTTGTTCATTAAAAGCAGAGCCACATGCCTTGTTGGAGCCTTAAAGATGAAGAAATTTATGTGCAAGTGTTTGCAGTGAGTGACCTTACTATTCCCCAAATTTGGGGAAAGGGCATTGTCACGTTATAGGTGTAAGGATTCCATAAACACTTTGAGGGCAGGCTAAAGTGAAGCTACATATCTGTTTGTTTGTTTATTACCTACTTTTTCCTCAATAAGGGAACCCAAACTATTAAAAAGAGTCAAACTAAAACACACACTAAACTGTATATTAAAAACATTTAAACTGTTTAATACACTGAATGATTCAAAACATTTAAAACTTCAAAAGCAAACTTAACTTTAAAAAAACAGTATTCAGGGACGGTTAGCTAGCTAATAATACTGTTAGCTGACACCTAGTAGCTAAAATCTACATTTGCCCATAAAACTTCTAGCCAAATATATGGAGTTGCATGTTTCTTCTACTACCCACCTACCCACCCCCAGTTAAAAAAAACTGCCTAGGTTTGTAAGGAATTCTGAGTAACTTTGAAGCTTGCACACTACTGTAGAACTACATTTGGTTCTAGTATAGGTATTGTCTGTCTGTGGGTTTTTCCTTTTAATGGACCAGCACAGCTGCAGTATATCTAGTTTTGTATGTACCAAGAAGTGACTTCCCTTGGCCCTGCATAGGCAACAGCATCTCCTAGTGGTGTTTGTTTGAATACTACAGTGTAGTCAGATTACTCGTGCACTGACTTGCTGCCTACATATTGAAAGCTCAGCACCGTGGCTTTTGGCGTCTGGTGATCCTCGGGGCTCTATATTGTCACCTGTGCTATTTAACATCTATATGAAACTGCTGGAAGAGGTTATCCAGAGTTTTGAGGCTCCCTGTCACCAGTATGTTGATGATATGTAAACCCTTGGCCTCATTTGCATCAAAATCCAAAGAAGGTATCTCATTGGTGCCTGATGTCAATAACGGACTGGTTGAGGATGAAGAAACTGAAGCTTCATCTAGATAAGTCAGAAGTGCTGCTGGTCATTTGAAAGGCAGATCAAAGAATAGGGATGCAGCATGTGCGAACAGGGTTACCCTTTCTCTGAAAACACATGTGTGCAGGTTGGGGGAGTTTCTGGATTTGCCTCTGAGCCTGGGTTTCCAGGTCTTTGCAGCCCCCAGGAGTGCATGGTTAAAACTGGTGTGTCAGCGGTGCTCTTTCCCAGAGAGGACTGACCCGGCCACAGGGACACGTTTCTTAATTACTTCCTGTAATGGATTACTGTAATATGGGGCTGCCTTTGCAAAGCGCCTGGAAACGTTTCTAGGTCCAGAATGCTGTAGCCAGATTGTTATCCCGGGCTGGTTACAAGCATTACATCTCCCCCCACCCCGTTACACACAGACACAGACACACACTCCGCCGCCGCCACCGCCCCGGATCCCCATTACAGCAACTCCACTGGCTGCCAAACCATTTCTAGGCACATCAAAGTACTGGGTTTGACCTATAAAGCCCTAAATGGCTTGGGTCCAAGCTACCTCAAAGGTCATATGAGCCTGTATGGGAGTTAAGGTTGTCAGAGGAGGCTTTTGTCTCTGTCCGATCATCTTTATAGGTGCGTTGGGTGGGGACATGGGAGAGGGCTTTCCCTGTGCCATTGGAGCCAGGCTGGCCCCTTGGTTACTATCCTTCTGCAAAGAGGCAAAAGACCTGCCTTTTCAGGTAGCCTTTTCCTTAGTGACAGACTGTCTAGAAAACACTGAACGGGATGGTTTTATTTTTTTGTTGCTTCTAAATCTGTTTTTAGTCATGCTTTTACCTAACATTTTAATATAATGTTACTTGTTATTTTTAAAATGTTGACTACTTTGCTCTTTTGTAGCTTCTAATAATGATGTAATCTGCCTTGGATCTTTTTTTTTTTTAGCAGAAAGGTGTGGTAAGAATATTTTAATAAAATAAAATAAAATATGTACTGTAGCTATCTTTACTGCAGTGTCCATTGCATCTTTCAGCTTTTCTTCCAGACTTATACTGTGCTTCAGCCAGAGAATTCATAATGGTATTGCAGTTCTCACCTTTGGTCTCCTTGCTTCTCTGCCTTCACAGAGCATCGAGTGGGAAGCCCTGTTGGCTCGTAGGATCAAGCCACCGTTTGTGCCGGTGATCAAGGGCCGTGAAGACATCAGTAACTTTGATGAAGAGTTCACAGCTGAAGCAGCCATGCTGACACCACCCCGTGAATCACGCCCTCTCACCCAAAAGGAGCAGGAGACCTTCAAGGACTTTGACTATGTTTCTGATGCCTGCTAGCTCTGGGCATGGGGGCAAGGAGATCTTCCCCCTGCCCATCACTGCCAACCCTCTCAGCAGGGTTCTGCTCCACCAGTGACTCAAGATGCTTGCTAGCCCTTTCTCTAGCTCCAGGAGGGGAGCTGAGAAAACCCTGCCACACTGCCAACCCCATGGGGGGGGGAGAGAGAGAGAGAGTCATGTTCTCCAGCATGTGCCAGCTCCAGGATTAGACAGGGGAAAGCGCCTGAAATATTTCTGCATCCCTTTAAAACACAATATCTTTCATACAGAAAGATGCAGTGCCTGGTAGCTCTAAGGGAGTGGCAGAGAGAGAGAGAGAGAGAGAGAGAGAGAGAGAGAGAGAGAGAGAGAGAGAGAGAGAGAGAGAGAGAGTGTGTGTGTGAGAGAGAGATTCTGCTAGTCTAGTATAGCAGGCTCTGTTGGCCACAGAGATTCGGGCAGCAGAGTCTTAATGGCAGTATATTTCTTTCTACTGATCTCTAGACTTGCTACTGAAAGAAGCAACAACAACTTTCCATTGTTAGGAAGTAATTGGAGTTGGAGATTAACAGCCACCCCTCCCCTAACACACAGGCACTTGTGAACGTTCTTTCTTTTTAACAAACAGTGCTGCAAAGAAAAAGCTTGCCTTTCTGGTGCTATTGTTGAAACCTCTTGATCCAGACTCCGAACCAAGAAGGAAACTTTCCTCTCCTTTTCAATTCCACCATCCTGCATTTGTCTTAGAAAGTCCTCAAATATTGGGAGATGGGAAACGAGTTTCAAACTAACGATGGCTTAATTCTGAACAGTGCTTGATTTACAAGCCAAGCCTATGAAAAAAAGCTCTTCATTTTCTCTTTCTCTCACGATCATAATGTTGGCACATGGGTGGGTGCCCATTATACACACGGGCATGTTTGATGTTGCCTTTTCTGGGAATTTTATACTTACACTATAACCATCCCACACAAACATATGTGTCAGAAAACTGCTTAGAGCTTAATGACCCACAGATTTATCTGAGTACTGGAAAGGTTTTTAGATCTCAATTGAGGGGGGAAAACCCATACTTTCTGAAAATAAAATCAAGTAAATGGGTCAAGCCCATTAAAACTGACACTCAACCCCCCACCCCCCCCCAAAACCCCCCCCCCCAAAGACTGTCTCATTTACTGTTTCCGACGGGGAAAAAAACTCTCTACCCGGGCGGGCCTGCGGATCAAACAGTCACCTCCCGGTGACGGCAAATTTCACCTTGAGTAAGTGGGCTAGGCCTAGTAAGGAATATCTGGATATACTCAGGCAGAATTTCAGTGCTTGATCCACTGAACTATGCATGCTTAGAAATTCATTTAACATTTCCAAGTAGGGAAGAATTTATCAGGGAAGATGGCACTTGATATATCATTCAATTTAGCATTACAAGCTTGACTTTTTTTTAAACTGAGCAAGGTAATTATGGATTTCAGTTTTGTTATTAGTTCAAATCCACCACTGGAAATCAATGACCTGGCCTGTGCTCTCTTCGCCACGTTCCCTAACTTTTGTCTCAGAGAGTTATCTACTACCATGCTAAGGAAGTATTTCAAACGTAGGGAGAGGAGAAGATGTTGAGACCTCAGGTACTTCCAGACATAAAGTTCTTTGTGATACCGATCAAAACATGTTACGCATGACTATCTTTTTCTTTTTGACAGATTTTCTGTGGGTAAGAAAAAACCGGGTGGGGGAATGTCTGGAGGGTCACAAATGGAATACTTGGCACCTTCCCCTTAAAATTCAATGAACAGGCAAAGTAATGGCAAAAATGAAAGCCTTGTTCAGAAGCACCCTCAGTGCCTGTATATCACACTTAGCTTGATCTCTGTTTACTTTTGTGTAACACCACTGCAATTTTCAGTGCTAAAAAAAAAAATCTTCAGCCTTGCCTGGCCAGGGAAACATTTGTGTTGTAGGAGGAACAAGGGTTCTGGATTTGACTACTATCAACTGCAGAACAGTGAAGAGACCATAGAAAAGAGATGGTGAACAGTCTTTGCTGACTCGGCCATGACTCCCAGAAAGCCTCTCCATGGTGTGAACAAAGCAATAGCTTTCCACACAACTTGTTGATTTATGTTCATATTGGATGTTTTCTAAATCCTGGGCACTGATATTGCAAAATCCATCTATTGTCCAGTGCCTACAGGGAAACATTCTGTTAACCTATCCTGATACCATTTCTTGACAGTATTGATTTTAATTGAGTGTGGTAGAAAAAAAACAGAATTAAGTACAGGTAGCTCCTGCTGGATTATATATTTTATTTTTAAATGCTGGTAATCTGTGCTTGGTGCTGTGAGCTGTATCCCTGAAAAATGCTGTGGCTCATATCACAACACCACCACGATGTCCTTCTACATGAGATTAGTTAAATTGAACTAGTGATCATTTCTTTAGTCAGTTACTAATGTTAACTCAGAAACTGCACTCTGTTTACAAATTTACATAGAAGAAATGGGAGAATTCACTCTTCTGCTCCTCCTCCTCATCTAGATTTTGAGTACAAACATTCTAGTAAGATCAGTGAACACCAACTAGGTACTCCTTGAATGGTTTATGTTATATGTTATCAAGCTGTATTAGACCTAGAGTAACCATAATAGGGTTTCTCAAAGTGAGATAATTTGAGTGGTTTTACCAGTGCCATTCCCCCAGTGAGTTTCCATGGCTGTGTGAGAATTCAGGCTTCCTTCTAGTCTGTCACTCAGTCCAGTACTTTGGACTGGGTATCACAGTGGTGCTGCTTGAACATTTCAGCAGTTTGACCAAGAAACTATACCTCTCTCCACTTACTGCAAATAAATATAAGGGAGCAAGGCCTCATTGCTCATGCAAAACATATTAGCAGACCTTCTGTAGCCTCCAACTTGCTCTCAGGAGATATCCCTCTTCTTGAGTGTTCCTCATTTTTTTCAGATTCAGATGTTTCCTTTCCAGACACATGCAGCATTGTTTCATGTTTCAAAAATAAACAGAACCTGGCAGCCATTTAACTGGGAAGGAAGAATGGACTATCCTGGCCTATAACAGGAAGGGGGATAATATCCCTTTCCGTTTAGGGGTACAAAAACTCCTGGGTAATAAAACTCTTAGAAATGTATTGCTGGAAGGGACCTTATGGAGCACTGCGTCCAGACCTTGTCAAGGAAGCACTGTGGGGAATTGAACTCACCTCTGTCTCCGCAACCAGATTTGTCTAAACCACTGAGCTCTCAAGCATAGTTCCAGCTTCAGGAAGAGCAGGACCAAGGGTTTGTCCTGTGTTTTGCGTAGGATGAGAAAAGCTTTGCTACTTAAATCCATGGTACTGAAAAATGTAGCAAAATTTAAATTCTGGGGTGACACTCAAGCATGTGTGACTTTTTAGTGAACAAATTCTTCATTTTGCTCTTAGTATCTTTTCCTGCCCATCTGCATATCTTTTTCACACCATTCCAGAAGCTGAGTCTCCTTCTTCTTTTTACATAGTAAACCCACTTCAGAATTCAGATGTGTGCTTCTACTTCAATTGTGTGAAGGAGATCCTAAGTTATGGATGGCTTGCATTTAAGAGGACACTGTTTCACTTTGAACTCTGAAGAGTGGCATTTATTTCCAATATGCTGTAACTTGATCTGTGCCTCTCTGGCTGCTTACATTGCCTCTTATATCTTCACTAGGGCCATAGTCAAGCTTAGTACAGCCCCTCTATGGGTTTTTATGGTAGAACATAGTATCATGCTATGGACTTAAGCTTTGTCTTGTGTACTGAGTTTCCTGTCTCAATGTAACTACCTCTTGTTGCCTACCTAGAATCACACTTGGGCCACAGAAATGCTGTCTGAATCCTTTATTCTGTTACAAAGCTGGATTTTTAATGATTGTAGACATGTCAATAGAAATGTACTTAATCTAATACAAAGGCGCATTAAGGGTACTTACTATATGTGACAAAAAATCCTTGTTAAGTGAGAAGGATCATTTCTCAGTTGTGAAGCACTACTTCTGGAAACTATTCCCAGCTGTTGATTGGAAAAACTCCAGTATAATTAAGGTTCCATTCTAAATTTTAACACTGGTTTCCTAAAGTTAATAGATGAAGGAAACTAGCATTAACCACCATGAGAAATATTCTATTTAGATGCAGAATACAATGCCAAAACAGCCAGCTCTATGGACTGGATATGTGCATTACAATAAACTCTCAAGTATATGCTCCTTTGTAGAAACATGGGGGGTAGTTTGTTTGGGGATTGCTTTGGGAAGCTTTCACTTTGTCACAGGACATGGAATTCTGCCCCTGATAGTCTCAACTTTCATTTCTCCAAGTTAGCAAATTACTAACGCAGATGTGGCAATCATTATCTTTAAAGTGTGTAGTAGACAATGGGTAGTGGAAATCTCAAAAACCAAAGATGGAACTAAGGCCTTCTAGGAGTCCAAGCGTCAGGTTCCTTTGTAGCTTCCTTTGCCTCTTCAACATCAGCAGATGCATGCAAAGTTGCCTATTTTCTGTAAAAAATAACAACTCACATGCTTCATGTTAGTATTAAAACTTGATTTTAATACCGCATGATTATAATCCCTGGCGTAGGGTATTGTGGAATGATGCTGCAAATGCAACATGGAAACACTAGGGGGCCTTAAATGAGGAGGTTTGTTGGTTTTTGGAAAAAAAGGTTTGAGATAATTGGGTTTTTAATTATCAAGTGAATTCTCATGATTAGTCTTACAAAATTTGTGTTGTGCCCAGTTTTGCATCTGTTGTTAAAGTTAATGTCATTTAAAGCGTGCATTTACAAAGCTGTATTTCCATTGGCCCTCATCCTGCCGTCCAATAGATATCCCCAAACAGCCTGGGCTTTTTTGTGTCTTAAGAACCTGCTACTGTGCCTTATATCTGTAATGCTACTTACAGGTGATAGTGTATTACCTACTGCAACAGACATCATGTTTCTGGAAAGATTGGGCATAATGGAATGTAAGGACATTGTACTCAGAAAGCCTGTGGCGTTTGATGTGGAAATCTCAAAAACCAAAGATGGAGCTAAGGCCTTCACCCTCTCTTTTTCACTGGCCTGTGTATCTGATTTGTAATGCACAGAGTTGAACTAGATACCCATTTAATTGTAGCAAGCTACTAAATGGTTCCACACTTGACTCCTGGAGAGCACTAGCAGTCTGCGGTCTAAGCAGGGGAAAGGAGCCATGCCTCACCACTGTGGATTGAGTTGATACGCTTCTGGGCTTAAATCACAACACCTAGATAGTGTACTGTTCGTCTTCTATACAGTATTGGCTTTTCATGTAGACTGCCCTTCCACCATTGGAAGCAATAGAATTAAAATGTGAACTGGTGTGTGTTTGTTTTCCTCATTGGATTTGATAATGTTATTGCTACTTTGCATGCTAATGCTAAATGAAGGCAATTTCTTTATTGTCACTGCATGCATGAGCTGGTCAAGAAAATGGGCCTGATTTATATATATGTTACCTTCTGAGGTGAACTCAATCAGGCAATCCCACCTCAAGTATATCTTTGGTTATCCAGGATATCTTGAACTAGTACAGTATACAGTGAACCCTAGTATAACAAATGGTTTGTATAACATAAAATCTGTACAACATAAAAAAATCTGGCGATAGGGAAAATTTGCTTGACAGAATCGCGTATGGGGCGAATCCGTACAACATAAAAATGGCCGCGATTAGGGATTATTCTGTTTTCAATGCATTCCTATGGGAAATTTGTATAATGGAAAAATTTGCTTAACAGAATTTCATTTGGAATGAATTAATTCCTTTATACAAGGTACCACTATATATTGCTTTAGAATGAAAAGAAGGAGATTTATAGAGATTATGTTATGGTAATCACTGCAGATCAAGAAAAAAAGCCCAGACTGCAGTTTCCTGTAGTGAGCTAGTGTGCAAACCCTCCCGTTTGCATCCGCTGAGGCACCTCATTCCCTTTCCAGCACTGTGCTATTTGACATTTAACAGTCCTCTGATCTCGTAAATTCAGAATGTAGCTAGAGGGACAG
This sequence comes from Phrynocephalus guinanensis, assembly GCA_037367245.1. Classification (NCBI taxonomy): domain Eukaryota; kingdom Metazoa; phylum Chordata; class Lepidosauria; order Squamata; family Agamidae; genus Phrynocephalus; species Phrynocephalus guinanensis. The sequence continues at coordinate 98,701,725 of CM074734.1, read as the reverse complement.
AATTATTGAAGTTTATATATAGATTAAACACCTTTCTCAAATCAACATAGAGGATAATTCTTAATTTAGAGTCAATTTTACAGTATTATAGGCCTCCTAATTTATTAACCCCTCCTGCTGTGATATGCATCCTATACAGCACACAGAAGGATGTTGCTCTTAGTATATAGACCTTTCATACTGTCTAATGTAAGACCTGCTCCACACTAGACTAAAGGATGAGTGGCCTTTGGAGGGTTTTTATGGGTAACTTCAGTCACTCCTCTAGTCCTGATTGCCTGAAAGAGATCGACAAAAAAGAGGAAAGCGTATGGGAAATATCTGTTGGCTATGGCTCCATCGTCCTTTTCTGACTGCATTTCAGGGCCACATGGTGGGTGTTTTCTGGTGGCTATGAATCGGAAGGGTAGCATTCCATCTGGCACCCCTTGTATCCCTTCCATGTGGGAGTATGAGACAAATGTGTGGTTGTTTACCAACACTTCAGGAGGCTAACTCAGAAAAGAACAGCAAAGGCAATGGGTACTGGTTTAAGAAAAGCAGAATAGTTAATGTGGGGGTGGAGGAGAGGAGGGCATTTGCTGAGAACCTGTTCATTATCAGTTGTTCAATGGGACCTCTGAGATACCCCACTGAAAAGAAGTGATACCTAGAGATAGCAGAGAGCTGGGGAAATCTCTAAATTTACTCCTATTGAATCAGGAAATGAAAGAGAAAGGCATGAATGCTGCATTCCATCACCATGTCATGACTCTTGAGCTCCATTATTTAAGAGTCAAGGATTTCATTCTCAGTTGCTCCCTTGAGCAGGATAGCTCTCCTGGAAATTAACTGGAAGGACTGTAGTGGATGATGGCTAAAATCAAGAAAAATATTTCTACACCCATCTCAAGCTCCCTATGGTAAGCCTATGGAGAATAAAAGAAAGAAAACTTGCTAAATGGATGAAGGCTGAAGAGTCTCCCACCAGGATAAGATTCTGACTGAAGAATGTGGACGTCAATAGACTTCAAAGTAAAGCAGGAATATAAAAAAAAATCAAGTAAAATGGAACTACTTGGAACAGGTCAAATTTTCTGTGATAGTGGAGAATTTTAATCAATGCAATACTTATATACATACACTTGATTCTCCTCCAAGTGTACAAACGATCTAGCAAATGGCTGAGATAATGCTATTGAAACAGCCAATTTCTGGTCAAAAATAGGCTATCTTAATGTTTCAATTTGTTTTTAGCTTTACCTATACTTCATATACATCCATGATTTTAAACTGGAATGCTCTGATACAAATAAACATCTCAGGACGGCTATTGACCATGTACTTCATGCTGTTTTTGTCCTGTGCTACCTCCACTTTATGGTGGCCCTACGAACAAGGGATCTCCAGAATGTTCATGGGGTTCCAAATACATTTGTTCTCCTGACCTCATTTGGAATCCAAGGCAGATTTGAGGGGTACTGTTCAGAGCAGCAGTTGGTGGGGAAAGGGCTTAAGTACCCCTTGTCCTGTCAGGTCTTCTCTCTTTATTTGCCCCTCTAAAAGGAACAACTTGCTGGGGGGGGCACTTTCATGACACATATTTGTACATCATATTTTATTTACTCATCAGTATGTTACAATTGTAATCCTGTTTCTCACATCCCTCTCAAACCCTAGGAATGCTATGCTGTATCTAAGCAGGTAACAACAGAATTCATCTTACTCTTCAGATAGTGTTTTGTTTTGGTAGTTCCTTGGTGATGCTTTAACACACTGTTCCTCTAGAGCAGTGATGGTAAACCTTTTAGAGACAGAGTGCCCAAACTGCAATTCAAAACCCTCTTATTTTTTTGCAAAGTGCCAATACGGCAACTTAACCTGAATACAGCGATACCCCGAGTTACAAATGCTTCGGGTCCTACCCTTCGGGTAAGCGAGGACCGAAAAGCAGGCTTTTGAATTTTCTGTGGTCACAGCACCCTCGCTGTGGCTGTGGGAAATTAAAAAACTTGGTCTTCAATCCTCGCTTTCCCGAAGAGTAGGACCCCATCCACCTCTCCGCCCACCGTTGGGAAAGCCGGGGGAGTGGTGGTAGCTTGTGGGCTCGTTCGTAGCCCCCGTTTGCTCTCTAGCCACTCTGCTCTGGGCATCCCAACAGCAGCGTGGCTGGAGAGGAAATGGGCTACGATGGAGCACACGAACTGCTGCCTCCCCTTTGCTCGGATCTCTGCATGGAGCCATTTTGGAGGTCTTCAAACAGCTCCGTGCAGAGAGCCAAGCGAAGGGGGGCAGCAGTTTGTGGGCTTGTTCGTAGCCCCCGTTTACTTTCCAGCCAACCTGCTTTTGGGATGTCCAGAGTGGAATGGCTGGAGAGTAAACGAGGGCTACGAATGAGCCCACAAGCCGCTGCCTCCCCTTCACCCAGCTCTCTGCATGGAGCCCAGTGGCATGCTCCAAGCGGAGGAGGAAGTGCTGTGGCTGTGAGGAGTTGATGTCGCGTGCCCACAGAATAGGCTCCATGTGCCCCCTTTGGCACCCATGCCATAGATTTGCCAACACTGCCGTAGAGTGAGATTATGACACTAACCTTCTGGAGGACAGGCAGGTTTGAAGACGCTGTTCCTCCACTTACAGATGTGATCTATCCAACTTGGTGTGGGTCCCTCTGTTGACAAAGGTGTTTTGGGGAGGAGGGGAGTAAACAGGCTTCCTTACCAGCTACTGATGCTCCTCAGCCACACAGGAACCTACCATTTACCCTGCTAGCAACTATTTGTATCTTTGTTGCTGTGTCCAGACGTGTGGTGCTCCAAGAGGAGGAAGCCCCTTCTGCTTAGGTAGAACACACATGCTTGACAAGAAGGATAACAACAGAGTGAGTGAGAGCAAATATTAACTGGAAGCACTGCACCAGATAAAGTAGGGAACCTGTCATTCTGTAAATCATGATTTTTCTCTCTCTCATACACACACATACAAAATCACCCTCAGAGAGGAGAATGTGTACAGTACTTTCAAAACTGATAAAAACACCGGTGAGTTTGCTGAAGGCTAATAGCAGCAGAAACGAGAGTGAGGGTGTAAAGAAATGTAGAAGTCCTTGAAAACAGTTGATTCTCAGAATGTTAGGATGGCAGTTGGAACCTCTTCCCCCTTCTCCAACTGTCAAAGAAAGAAGGTTGTCCATTTCCAACTCTCTGGTGAATCAGAGTAAGTATTTTCTGTGTATATGTGTGAGAGACATTTAGGTTTGAGATAAGGGAGCAAGCTAGGATGAGGTTAAGAAAACTCCACCAGAATCAATTGCAGGTTATAGGGATGAGTGAGTCAAAAAGTGCCCCTCCCACCCCCACATACACAATCAAATACTGCTTGCTAAGCAGTAAGAGTTTCCAAGAATATGGGAAGAAGCTTCAGCACTTTAAGTTTGATTTCCTTCAGAAGGATCGCCATAGTTTGTGTGTCAGCTGGAAATATTTTCATTTATGGAGGTGGCAGCAACAGTCAAAACATTCCTACACAGCAAACTTCACTGCCCCCTCACCAGATTTTCAGAGAGAGATTACCATATGTTGCTGTCTTTCAGAGGGCCAAAAAAAATCCCTGCTCTTTGTGTATTTCCCTGCAAGCTCTAATTGCTTTCTCTCTCTCTCTCTCTCTCTCATACACACACATACAAAATCACCCTCAGAAAGGAGAATGTGTACAGTACTTCAGCAAGAAACAAATCCCACCTCTTTTGTAGACTATTTGCATGAAGTTTCTCTTAACAGAAAATAAACCCAGTGATGTGGGCACTGACTAGTGCAGAAATTTCCAATAGTCTAGCAGATCTAATTAACTCTCTCTTGCCCAAACCTCCCCTCTTTCATCACTGCCCCAATATGCTCCCTCCTCCTGCACACCATCGGAGGAGAGAGAGAAAGAGGAGGACTCATCCCTTAGCCACTTCAAAGCTCCCTTCTTTCCTAAAGCCCAAAGAAACTACAGCATTTGTTCTTCTCTCAGAAGTTATCATCATAGGTACAGGATTGCAACAGCTCTAAACAATGAGGTTGTTCTACATTCAAAACATTCCCCAAGGCTCTTCAGAAGTTATTTTCCTTCCTGAGCCTCTTCCTCATTTACTCTACCCTGAATGATCCAACAGTAAGAGATTTTTTAATTTCATTTTCTCCAACTAAGGTATACATGTCTGCATTTTATGTGTTTTATAATGTTTTTTATGTATAAATACATCTTAGAACTCTTTCATTGGTCATTCCTTTAATCCAATACATTCTTAACACCCTGCAAATCTGCATTACAAATGCTTCTTTGTTACCAGTTCCTGTGCTTAACTCTTAAGATTCTGTGCCATACAGAACTGAGACTGAGACTACATTGCATCCAAAATGCATACTAAAATATTTTATCCTGGTTGCATACTGCATTCTTCATTAAAATAAACTACTGTACTCCAGATCAACTCCATTATAATTATAAATTCCTGTTTTAAGGTAGCTGGAACATTGACAGAAGACTCGTGTCTTGGAAGAGAGCAAACACACTGTAACACTTGTTGCAGAGGTCCACTTGTACAGTATACGTATATTTTAGAACTTATACATAATAAAAATGTCTGCATGTCCCATTACAGCCTAGCCTCTCTTCAGGGAACTCAGAACCATGTCTGCAGCATTCTTCCCAATTTATCCTCACAAATTCTGCAGGCCAGGAAATGGGCAATGAATTAATTACCTACAGAAACAGGCAGGTCTCTCTGAGGGGAGAGGGAATTCATGAGTCTCTCCATAGGACTAGTTACTGCACAGTCACAGTTCTAATGGGGGGAAGGTGGGCGAGTCCAATGCTAGCAGCATTACTCACAGTTGTCTATGCTGGGTTGATTTGGTAGGAGCTGCAGTCCTGCCACAGCTGGAGGGCAGTGTTGTGCCCGCCTCTGCTTTAACAGGAGAGGAGAGGAGAGGTGATGGCTTATCTTTCACTTATTGTCTACAGGCCTAAGTCTTCTTGACAGCACCTCTGGGACTGCATCAAGTACAGTCCAGTGGTTCTCAACCTGTGGGTCCCCAGATGTTCCTGGACTGCAACTCCCAGAAGCCCCCACCACTTGCTATCCTGGAAGGGGTTTCTGGGAGTTGCAGTCCAGGAACATCTGGGGACCCACAGGTTGAGAACCACTGCACTACATTGATCCTTAGTCTTTTATCTTTCCTTTGGCAGATTCCTTGAGGGAAGTGTTCGAGGATGGCAACCAAGCAAGGGTACAGTTGCACCACAGTTGGCGCTCTCGATGCTCCCTCTTCTACTTCTGAAGGCACCTTGAGCCTCAGCTCTACTAGCCCAGGGCTGTGTCTTCTCCCACCTCCCATTACAGAGTCCCACTGGATCAGCAATACTCCAGCACAGCCCGAGTCGCCTCCAGAGATGAATCTGACTCTGGAGGAGCTTCTTGCCCCCGTGACAGAAAAGTTGAAGTATTTGCTGAAGAAGGCAGAGGACTTCCAGACATATCTCCTTTACAGGTGGCACAGGGCTGGGTAGCAGGTTGGGGCAAACGGGGCAGCCTTTTGACTTGGGGGTTTGGGGGGGAAGCTTTGGTCCTCCGGAGTTAAGCCCCAACCAGCAGGGGCCTGTAGTTCAAAACGTACGGAATACCAACAATTCCATCCCTGGAGGAATACTTTTAAAAGGAGAAAGAGCTGCTGTACTGAATTTGCCACTCTGGGTGCTGAAGGCTCGACTGCTGGAATTCCGCCTTAGTTATGTTCTTTTGCAGCACATACCTGTGGATCACTTGAATTCAGGGTTATTGATTGGCAGCCGAGAAGAGAGCTCCTGATCAAATACAGCAGTGCAAGCTTCCTATCCCACTCTGTCCTCTCTTTTCTTCTTTGAGTCTTTTTAATCTGAATCTGGCCAACTAATCCAGTTACCGCACTAAGCACCCCAAGGTTTTGGAGAGAAATATAAATTCTTTCTCGAGACGTAACAAGCCACCAGGTTATCTGGTCTGCTTTTGCACACTGGTCAGTACCAGGCAGAAATCAGGATCTAAAAGATCATGATTTCTGCCTTTACTCCAAAGGAGTGCGGCATTAAGACACTGCACAGGCCTGATATGTGTTGCAATATAATGTGTGCACTGGAATTACAATTTCTCCACCTAAAGAGTCAGCCACTGTCAAGAAACTCATGCTACTGTAACTACCACCATCTCCACCCCAGGTGACACACCCACTAATAGCAGAGACATCAGAAGATTTAGTTTCTAACCATTCTTGTTCTTCACAGGTCCACAAAGATCCTGCCATGGCAGACCCTTATGCAAGATATAGTCTCTCTTGTAATTTACTCTGGCTTTTTCTGAGTGCCTGGTGAAAACTCTACCACTTTAAAGTATTATGCAATATGTAAATTCTTGTAGATTTTTGCAGGACGCTTGGAAGCTGCTCAGGTCTCTTGTATAGTGATCTGCTTGGGTGACCTGTGAGAGCCTGTCCTCCTCCCCCAGTTCTTTGCAACTTGTCCCAGAAAGAGAGGCAGAGAGGGGGTGCTTTACAACCACTCTGCCTGGGTGGCTGGGTGTGCTGAGTGCAAGTGGTGGGAGCTGTAGCCCAACTCATCTGGAGTACATCAGGTTGATGCAGACAGGACCAGACGCTCCCTCTGTTTCCATTCCTTGCTCTGAAAAGCATCCTTCCCAAATGCTTTCAGAACCATCCACTTGAGCCAATTAACCAAGCACTTGACCAGTGCTGGTGTATGGGCAGCAGCAGCTGATTTGGTCAAGAAGAGTGCTCTTGTGCAGGGAGCAGCCAATGGGTCTCTTTCCTCCTTGAATTAGGGACAACCTAAAGGAGATGCTCAGCTTCCATTTTGATGAGGAGCATCATAAGTGGTGAAGTCACCTGCTTGTCTTCACATACACGTTTCTAGACTCTTGTCAATTAGCTTGCTTGGTTTGGTTACTGATCAGCAGGAAGCAAGCACGGGGTTCGATTGCTAGTCCACTCGCTCCGCCATGCAGCCCCCAGAAATTCTTGTTACTGGGGGACAAACAAGCTGCCAGCTTCTAAATCTCAGAAGAAGGCTGTGTTTTTGCCATCTTTTGTTCTAAAGGCAGGCTAAACGTCTCCCTTGAGCCTTCTGGCTACCACTGAACAGTGTGTGATGACCAAACAGTGGGTCTCCTGTTTCCAGCAGGGACAGAATGCAGAAGGAGCATTTTGCCAAAGCTATGCCCACCTTCCTGCAGATGTGCCAGCCATACTTCCACTACCTGGAATCGACAGCACGCAGCTGCACGCCTTATTTGAGACCACCCCAAGAGCCAGTGCGAAGGCGGGTGAGTCTGCCTGTAGGAAAAGGGGAAAGGCTGTCAGGTTCAAACAGTTTAACTCTGTTTCATGGACACCCTATCTGAGAAGGAAGCCAAGGGGAGGAGGGAGTGGGCTCATTGGATGAGAAGTGGTCAGAAATCAACATCTTTTTCATTTGGCCTGGGGAAAGGTCCTGGGATCAATTCAGAGTCTCTACTGCCTCCTTCTAAATCAATTTTGTTGGTACAGTAGGACCCCCGTATCCACTGTTTCATTATCCACTGATTCAGTTATCCACTGGCAGAGGAAACAAACAATTCAGCAGCCACAAAGCAAGCTATAAAGCAAGCTGTTGTCACAAACAGCAGCAACAAAGCAAACTATTGTCACAAATAGCATCTGTAAAGCAAGCTACTGTCACAAACAGTGGCCATAAAGCAACCTACTGTCTCAAAACAGCAGTCATAAAGTAAGCTACTGTCAGGAAACAGCAGTTTGGGGGTGGGTGGACAGGCATTCTCTTTTATCCATGGTTTTCATTATCCACGGGAAGGCCTGGAACCAATCCCCAGTGGATACCAGGGTCCTACTGTACTTCCAAAACCGTACCTGAAATTGAACGTGTTTTCCTTGTCATCATTTAGCACATTCTTGGCCACGGTGCCTCCCTTTTTCTTTCATACTCACAGCACTTTTGAGGGTGACAGGGACAAGATTGTGTATCTACACCTAAGAACAACTGTTCAAATAGCTAACACTTCAGAGTTAAAACCTTTGGAGGGATTAAGAACTTGACAAAAAGATAATGGGATGTAGTGTAATAAGGGGAAATAAATTGAGTTAATCTCATGGGGAAACAGAAGTATTTGTGCAAATCCACCTTTAGATTCTATATCACACTTTTAAGAGGAAAACGTAGTAAGTAGGCTTTTCAGAAAAGATGATCTACATTAAATGGGATATGGTAATAAATCCCAGCAGGGAATAATTTCATTTTCTGTTCCATCAATAGCAGTGACGGGGACACAGCTTCTGAATATGGGAGACTTATTCTTTTAAATCATCCAGTTTTCAATAATCTGACAGTATATCTATGAAGAGTCTCAATCATCCAGGTGAGTTTAATTTCTCCAATGTAGAGATCTGCTCACCAGGACCCCAAACTACAGAGCAGAGAGCATCCCCACCTCCACAGAAGCCAAGAAGAAGTAAGACAGGCAGCTGAAAACAGCACTTAACGCCTGTGGATATCTAAAGTTGGCCTTCAACAAAGCAGTGTGCTGACCCAGAAGAACAAGGGATCAGCCTGAGACCCAGACCCAACAGAAGAACCTGGTCATTCCCTACATGGCTGGAGTGTCTGAGAAGCTTAAAAGGATTGTTGGCAAACACTGCATCCCTGTTTATTTCAAAACCACAAACATAGTAAGGCAGAGACTCGTCCACCCAACATACCTGATACCAAAACACAAAAGGAGCAATATAGTATATGCAATCCAATGCAGTGAGGAGTGTGCAGACCTCTACATTGGAGAAACTAAACAGCCATTAAATAGAAGGATGGTCCAACATAGGAGGGGTAACAGCTCATGACCAGAATCAGCAATACAGTCACCCCCCGCCATTTCGCGGTTCAGGTACTGCGGTCCCACTACATCGCGGGATCGCAGTACCTGCACCACTGGGGGGGGGCTGGGGGGCGATCAGATAGCTCCCCGCAGCCCCCTGGCCCCTCCGAAAAGGCTTGGAGCCGGGCGGGGGGGTGGCAGGGAGTGATGTGATGGCCCCCCCCGCCGCCCCTGCGCGGCTCCGGGGCTTCTGGAGGGGTGGGGGCGGTGGGGAGGCAATTGGGTCACTCCGCGCCGCCCCCGGGACCCTCCAAGAAGTCTCGGGGCCATGGGAGGGCAGCGGGGGGCCACAATCTGAAATGCATTGTCAATGGATTTCAATGGAGAAAATTTCCCCATTGGAAAGCATTGAGCCAATGTTCTCCAATGGGGAAAATTTTCTCCATTGAAATGCATTGGCAATGCATTTCAATGGAGACAGCCCCGGACAAGAAATCTCGGGCGTGGCAGGCGGGCGGCAGCGGGAGGTCAGATCCCCCTGCCGCCGCCGGCGTGTGCCGCCCCAAGACTTCTGCTATCCCCCCCGCCCCCAGCTTCCGCATATCGCAGATTTTCATGGATCGTGGGTGGGGTGGGTCCCTAACCGCCACGTTCGGCGTGGGGTTACTGTACACCTCCACTTGAAGGACAAAGGGCACTCATTCAAAGATAAGGATGTACACACATTATACAGAGAAGATAGGTGGTTTGATAGAGGAGTCAGGGAAGCCATTCATGTGATCACTGAAAACACCTCTCTCAACAGAGGTGGGGAACTCAGGCACAGTCTATCTGCCACTTATCAGGCTGTGATTTCAATACCTAGACAAATCAAAAATACTTCACGCCTTCACCACCAAGGCCATAGCTAACAACCTATACTTATAGGTTTCAGCACTTTAGGCCATTGTTCACCTTAAGGCTATTGAGACTGTTGTCTACCTAACGAGCCTATTCAGGCCATTGTTCATCTTATAAGCCTATTTCAGACCAGGGTGACAAGAGGTCAAAGTGAGCTATAAAATGGAGGACTCGCAATTAGTGTTCTTCAGACTGACGAAGCTGTTTGGATGGGCAGTGAAACGTTTCAATCTCTCAAGGAAAAGGAGTCCAGTTGCCATGACTCAACTTCCAGATAATAAGTTGACAGGAGTTCATAGAATACTGCCTTTCATTTGTAAGCCTGTCGGGTTTCCCGATGCTTCCTCAGTCTAGACCCTTTCTCTTACCAAAAAGTGGGGTTACCTACCTGTAACTGAGGTTTATTTATTCATTTATTTATTTATTTGAATACCACTGTCCTCCAAATGAACTCCGGGCAGTTAACAACATAATCACCAGCAGATATAAATACAACAATATAACAAAACAAGAAGATATATAAAATGAATGAGCTATACTATTAGTAATAACCAGAATAAAAATAAAATACTTGGCAGGATGGTGGAATAGAGTTAAAAAGAAAAAGAAAAAAATTAAATTAAATTAAAGGTCGCCAAATTCCTCACAATAAAGCCAAGTCTTTTTGAAGGCAGGCAGGGACTATGCTAGGTGCAGCTCACTCGGGAGATGATTCCAAAGCAAGGGGCCAGCCACAGAGAAGACTCGGTTGCGGGTTACTGCTTTCCTAGCCTCCCTAGGCATGGCACCCGGAGTGAGAGCGCCCACAACATTCTAGTAGGATGGGTCTCAGTTGATCTCTGGAAGATCCGCTCCACCAGGTATTCAGGTCCCAAGCCATGGATGGTTTTATAAATCAAAAGTAAGACCTTGAATCTTATTCGGGATGCAACGGGCAACCAATGCAAGCGAGCCAGAACTGGGGTGATGTGGTCATATCGACCCACACCACGCACCAGTCTCGCCGCAGCATTTTGTACCCCTTGAAGTCTCTGATTAAGAGTCAAGGGCAACCCCATGTAGAGAGCATTACAATAATCTATCCTCGAGATCACAAGCACCTGCATAACTGTTCTCAGGGACTCCTCATTCAGAAATGCATGAATCTGGGCTATCTTTCGAAGCTGGAAAAAAGCAGTCCTGGAAATGGCAGCCACCTGGGCCTCCATTGATAGTGCTGGATCCAGGACCATTCCTGACTCTATCCGCCAGCAAAAGGGTAGTACCACCCAAGTTGGGGAGAGGGACCCGTAGCCGGAAGAGGAAGAACATAACCTCGGTCTTCTCTGGGTTGAGTCTAAGTCTGTCGGTCCTGGTCCATTCCATGACCACATCCAGGCACAGGTCAAGGGTCCGCACCGCCTCCACTGCAGAGGTGGAAAAGGAGAGAAAGAGCTGCGTGTCATCAGCATACTGATGGTAGCAGACTCAAAATCCCCTAATGACCTCAGCCAACGGCCTCATGTAGAAGTTAAACAGCATGGAGGAGAGAGCCGATCCCTGGGGAACCCCACAGAGGAGCGTCCAAGGAGCCAACAACTCCCCCCCCACCTGCACATGCTGGGAGCAGCCTCCCAGAAAGGACCGGAGCCAGCTAAGCGCTGTACCTCTGATCGCCACTTCAGAGAGCTGGCCCAGCAAGATACTGTGGTCAACGGTATCAAAGGCCGCTGACAGATCCAGGAGGACCAACAAAGTAAAGCAACTCCTGTCAGCCCCCCTGAGGAGGCCATCTTGCAGCGCAACCAAGGCAGTCTCAGTCCCGGTACAAAGCCAAAACCCAGACTGGAATGGCTCAAGGACATGCTCTTCCTCCAGGAACGACTGGAGCCGGATAGCGACCACCCTCTCAATCACCTTGCCCAAGAAGGGAGCATTGACAATCGGATGGTAGTTGGCCAAATCATCTGATGCCAGGCCAGATTTCTTTAGTGTGGGCTTCACCACCGTCTCCTTCAGGCTAGAGGGAAAAACCCCTTCCCTGAAGGATGCGGGGGAGATAATGGAAGCCCACTCTGGCATGCTCCCTCCAGCAGATTTAATAAACCAAGATGGGCAAGGGTCAAAGGGGGAGGCCGCTGGCCTACAGTGAGCCAGTGCCCTGGAGGCCTCAACTGAGGAAACAGGCCCAAACTCAAACAAACGAGGAGGCCGAGGGGTTACGGTGCTCGGGATACTCGAGGAGGGGCTAGAGCAACCGGTGTCTAGACCAGATCGGATGGCCTCAATCTTAGTTCTAAAATAGGCTGCAAATGACTCGCTAGTGAAATCACTAGGAGGCGGCCTAGGCTGACCAGGTCCCGAACGACATGGAACAACTCCGTCTGGCGGTTTGAGGCCGCACCAATTCTCAGGGAGGCATAAGATCTTTTGGCTTCTCTGACTGCATGGACATAGCGCCTGGTCAGAGCACAAACAGCAGCCCAATTAGATGCCGATCAGTCCTTCCTTCATCTGCTCTCAAGCCTTCTTCGTTCTTGCTTCATCGCTCTCAGCCTCGCCATGTACCATGGAGAGGAGCAAGCTCCACAACAAAGGAGGCACTTAGAGGCAATCTGGTCAACAACCTGGGTGGTATCCTCATACCACCTTTCCACCAGGGCTTCAACCAGATCGTCGGCGAGACCATCAGGAAGCTCCCCGAAGGTCTCCAGAAACCATTCGGGATCCAGAAGCCTTCGGGGATGGGCCCATATAAGAGGCCGAGGCTCTCCGTGGGGAGGGGCAGCAATCGACAGGGGGAAATACAGCAGACGATGGTCTGACTATGACACAGGCTGGGGAACAATGTCCCCAACCCTCAGATTATAATCTGTCAATGTGGAGGAAAAAAACAGGTCCAAGGTATGCCCAGCTCTATGGGTGGGGCAAACAACATGCTGGGTCAGGTTCATAGAGGCCATGGACTCCATGAAATCCAGATCCACTCCTGAAAGCCCATCCTTGGCATGCACGTTGAAGTCCCCAACCACCAGAAGGCGGGGGGAGCTCAGCAGAGCCACTGATATGAACTCAGTGAGCTCTGGCAGGGATTGTGCAGGGTTGCGGGGAGCACGGTACCCTAGTACAATGACAAACCTGTCCTGCTGACCCACCATTAGAAAAAAGCATTCTAACCCAGGACTCACCAACACCGTGGCTCTGCTGATAGAAATGGATTCCCTGTAAACAATGGCCACTCCGCCCTCCGGCCTGCCTACATGCTGGACTGGAAATCCGGGGGGGGGCACAGCTGGGAGAGGGAAGTCCCTCCCTCTGCCCCCACCCAGGTCTCAGTAAAACAAGCCAGGTCAGCCCGCCCGTCCATGATAGTATCATAGAGGACGGGCATTTTATTGTGGACTGACCTGGCATTGACTAAAAGGCAGGACAGGTTGGAAGTGCTGAAGGAGTGGCTCCCAGATACGTGGCAGCAAGTTGGGGGATCAGAACGGGGGACAGTCAACAATTGCCTGGCCCTAGTTCTTCTTACCTGACTAATCCCCCAGTTATTAGCATATCTCCCACGGCCCGATACTACAGAAATGGCAGCCCCTGCAGACGTGGCGACCTAAAAACAAAAACAAAACAAAAACCCTCAACTAATACCAATACTGTATATGTAAAGTATAATAAAGAACAAAAAAACAATTACATAACAACAATGAAGGTCAAAGGAAAAAAATAGTAACAGTCAATGATAACTAAGCAAGCAGTAATAAAGTAAGGTATTTGAGTGGGCATCTGTGAATTCATGCAAGGATCCTTTTTTCCTGGAGGCAGATGCAGTCTCTAGAGCAGTGATGGCGAACCTATGGCACGGGTGCCAAAGGTGGCACTCAGAGCCCTTCCTGTGGGCACCCGACATCGCCCCTTCATAGCCACCTGTATACATGTTAAATTACTGTATTGGCACTTTGCAAAAAAAAAAGTGGGTTTTGAATTGCAGTTTGGGCACTCGGTCTCTAAAAGGTTCGCCATCACTGCTCTAGAGGGATGTGCTCTAAGACTGGCAAATGATCCAAGGCAAAATGAAGGGGGGGGGAGCCACATCTCTGCCCCTTTCCCCCTTACTAACTTTATTTTTGCTAGACAGCTCACTGCTTGCTCAGGCTGGGGGATTGCATGCTGGTTTCGTGCTGAGCGAGGGAAGGGAACAGAAGAGAAACGTGGGCCGCTGTTTCTTCGGTCACATTCCAGGAACAGGAGACTGAAAGGGGAAGGGAATCCTCCCCAGCCCAAGAGATGAACTCTGTGTTGGGAATCTCAAGGGCTGCCTTCTCAAGGCAGTCAAGGATCAAAAATGTTATAACAGGTATGCCAGCACATTAGAACTCCCAGCTGTCCCTCCTGTCAATAACTTCCCCCTCAGGAGAGGCACTCCGACAGGAGAAACCCCATACAACTGACTGGAAGCCACCATGCACCAGCATCCCAGGGCAGGGAGGCGTACCATTCTTGGGAAGTCTAGATCAGTGGTTCCCAACCTTAGGTCCCCAGATATTCTTTACCTCCCAGAAATCCTGGCCAGCACAGGTTGTGGTGGAGGCTTCCGGGAGTTTTCATACAACAACATGTATGGACCCACGTCTGGGAACCTCTGCCCTAGAGGGCTGGATTGGGACCCCAAAAGAGCCAGATTCAGCCCCAGGCCTGGCATGCTTCATCCCTGCACAAGACCAACAAAGGCAAACAGTAACATGGTTATTGGTAATTAGCCCATTCTCTCAGTACTTGACTGCCATTACTAAAGAAAATAAAACAGCCAACATTATAATGTCATTATACAAAGCAATAGTAAGGCCCCACCTGGAGTATTGTGTACAATTCTGGTCACCGCATCTCAAGAAAGACATAGTGGAACTGGAAAAGGTGCAGAAGAGAGCGACTAAAATGATCACTGGGCTGGTGCACCTCCCTTATGAAGAAAGGCTAAAACATTTGGGCCTCTTTAGTCTGGAAAAAAGGCGCTTGAGGGGGGATATGATTGAGACATACAAAATAATGCAGGGTATGAGTAAAGTGGAGAGAGGGAAGCTCTTCTCCCTCTCCCAAAATACCAGAACTAGGGGACATACACTCAAATTGAGGGCTGGGAGAGTAAAAACTGACAAAAGAAAATATTTTTTCACCCAGCGCGTTGTAAGTCTATGGAATTCCCTGCCACACGATGTGGTGATGGCATCTGACCTGGTTGCCTTCAAAAGGGGATTGGACAGATTCCTGGAGGAAAAGTCCATCACAGGTTACAAACCATGATGGAGATGTGTAATCTCCAGGCTTTAAACCAGGGTACTTCAAGGACCAGATGCAGGAGAGTGGTATCATGAGACAGATATCTAGTCTCATGCGCTCCCAAACACATCTGGTAGGGCCGCTGTGAGATACAGGAAGCTGGACTAGATGGGCCTTTGGCCTGATCCAGCATGGCTCTTCTTATGTTCTTATGTAAGATACTATTTTTTTTTACTTCGTCTTTCTTTCTTGTTGTTTAAAATCTATTACACAATTCCCTTGTCAGTTTTGCTCTTACCTTGCAGCTCCTGGAGATCTCTCAGCAGCTGGCTTGCCAGCTTGAACAATTGGTGCTAATGTATGCATCATTCAGCTTTGTCTCCCTAGAAGACACAGACCCATCCAGGTAGGATACCTTTTACAGTAGGCATGTCCAAACTTCGGCCCTCCAGATGTTTTGGACCACAACTCCCACAGTCCTTTGTCACTGGCAATACAGGCTTGGAATTCTGGGAGTTGTGGTCCAAAACATCAGGAGGGCCGAAATTTGGACATACCTGTTTTACAGGAAGCTCTGGCTGACCTATACCTTACTCTGCTAAGGCGACTCCTGTTGTGGTGCATTCTAGTCACTACAGTGTGTAGAGCAGAGGACAATTGGCGTTTCCAAATGAAATCAGTACCATTGTTTATACCAGGAAGCACAAAGGATTACTCTAAAGATAAATATGGTTTTTAATGAATGAATGTGATTAGAGTTCTTTCTTTTGTTTTAATACAGAAAACAGCACTGTATTTCCTATGAATGTTTAAAAGCCACTAATCCTCCCTTCACTATACAGCTTTGCCTTTTTGTCCTCGGCAAAAATATTTGAAATATAATGTATTGAGTTACAATAATCTAAGATCTGCCAATCTATTTTGGGGGCAGTCCCCAAACAGAGTATCTATTCATATATTTTGTACACACTTGGAAAAACATATTTTTTGTTTTGGACCTATGCTTCTATTCCCCCATTCACTGTTCATGAACACACTTGCTCCTTCCTGTCTATCTCCAAATCTCCACCAGTGTCTCCTGTTTCTTCTGTGGGAAATTTTGGCTGAATGAGACCCGGCAGGTTTCCATCTTTCAATATTGCATCTCAGCACCCTACACAGCTGCCTGTGTCCCTCACAACCTATATAAGAAGATGCGCTGGAATCTCGACATCTTGGAAGGGTCTGCTGGCCGGAATCAGACACCTCGGACAGAATAGTGAGTTGCTGGAAACAGTGGATGGGCAAGAGGGGACTGGAGGGAACAGTATAAAGAAGCATATGAATGCTATCCCCGCCGTCTGGTGTTAGTAGAGTGGGAGACCAATTAGGCTAATTGTCTTTTGCTGCAATTCCTGCTGTGAATATGCTACATATTCTAGGGCAGTGGTGGCAACCTTCAGCACTCCAGATGTTTTGGACCACAACTCCTACAGTCCCTTTTCATTGGCAATCTAGGCTTGGAATTCTGGGAGTTGTGGTCCAAAACATCTGGCGTGCCAAAGGTTTGCCACCACTGTTCTAGGGTAATTGGCTTACCTAGTGCCAAGATCTTCATGTTATCAACAATAGTTTGGTGAGCATTTGTTAGCCATGCTCTTGCTGCTACAGAGTAACACTGCTCCCCTTTGGAATTACCACTGTGATTTATTTATTTATTTATTTATTTATTTATTTATTTATTTATTTATTTATTATTACTTCAGATTTGAGCTTCCCAGAGACTTCCTTAACCAGACTTCCTCACAATTTCCAGACTCCATGTGATCCTGTCCTTCTGTTGCAGCTATTTCCTGTGCTTCCGTGACACAGGCGATGAGAAAACGGTCAAGACGCAGAAGCTCTGGTCCATTGGGCGTTGGGTGCCTCTAGATCCTGACACTGAGCACAGCTCTGATGTGCTTTCCTGGTAGGTATCCAGCAAAAAGCCGTGCTAGCCACAGATGTCTTTGGTCTTGGGTAGCCTCCCTGCCAGTACATGCATCATTTGCTCACCAATATGCAATCATCACTCTCTTTTCACCCTTCAAGCAGAACGGAAGGTCAGGCTGTGGGACTGGCAAAATGGAGCCTTCAAGACTGGTTTGGGACCTCCATGGTCAGATTCCCTTGCCCCTGCCACAAATTGTTTACCCTAGGGAGGACATGAGTTGCTGGTTTTGGAGCTGCAATTCTTCTTATAGTTTGTAGGCCTGACATATTATTTAACGGCATATATTTTTTCAAAATTCGAGATGTGCAGTTGCACATTTTTCCATATATGGTCATCCATGCAGCCCCCAAAGGGCTCTAGGGGCAGAAACTTGCCTCCCTGGACGCATCAAAATTGCTTCTCCCTAAACTAAACGAGATGATTAGACTATGATCTTCATCACCTGCCTATCTTGCTGGGGTCTCTGGGGGAATCACACTGTTGTCTGGAAAATGATATAACCTAATCCATCTCTTCCATTGACCTGGAAATCACTCCTGTCAATCTATATATGGGCTGCATCAGTTACATATTTTTTCTTTGCTTTCTTTTAAAGGACTGATCGAGAAACTGCCTGCAGCCAAAGCTGCTATGGATTCAACTGCTGGCAGTTTCATGACTTGCCTTTAAAACGAAGCAAAGAAAATAGTTTTTAAAATAACTGATGCAGCACATCAGCAATAGAACATGTGTGTGTTGTGTGGTTACAGTCGTGACCGACTCTTCGTGACCCCATGTCCATGAGGTTTTCTTGGCAGGAACACTGGAGTGGCTTGCAGGTTCCTACTCCAGGCACCTACAGCACCTGGTACCGTGTTTCCCCGAAAATAAGACACTGTCTTATATTTATTTTTTCTCAAGAAGACACACTAGGGCTTATTTTCAGGGGATGCCTTACTTTTATTAAGTATAATATGCTTGAATGTCAGCCCTGCACACAACCATAGCCACGCCCATCACTAGGTCTTATTATCAGGGTAGGGCTTATATTTAACAAATGCATAGAAATCCTGCTAGGGCTTATTTTTTGGGAAGGTCTTATTTTCGGGGAAACACAGTATTCCTTGGTGGTCTCCCATCCAAGTACTAACCAGGGCCGACCCTGCTTAGCTTTCGAAATCAGGCGAGATCGGATGTGCTTAGGGCACCTAGGTAGCTTTAGCAATAGTACATATAGAGTAAAAAATAAATTTCACTTACTCTGCCCCTCTATCAAACAGCAGATGAAGTGCTTAATTTCTCAATATTCTGAAGTGGCTCACTTCTTAAGCCACTTAGGGCGTTTATACACGACCCCTAAGCTCCGCCGCAAATGGCTGCAAGGTCCGGACCTTAAAAATGTTTACCCACCAGCTCCGGACTTTGCAGCCAATTAAGTGCGACCCCGCCCACTTTAGCAAGACCAAACAGCAGTTTTCTTGTACCTGGTCTTTGATGGTGACAAATATTTGATCCAGTGTAAGGATAGTGAGTGCGGGGCTCTCCTGGCTTCTGTTTGTTCTTTTTTTGCGCCCCGCCCCTTTAAGAGATCTGAATGCTGCCGGGAACAAAACTGAGGTAAACCGGCATTCTTTTCTTTCTTTTTTCTCCCTCCCTCAGGCAGCCAGCAACCAGGAAGTGCGGAGGGGGGGTGGGGACAGAGGGAGGCAGAGGAAGAGCGACGAACCCCTAAGATCTCTGGTCCGAATTTAAGTGGCCAGCGGATCTTAGGGGTCGTGTAAAAAGGCCCTTAATGATACTGACATGTTTATACTGGAATGCTTGATTTGGTGTGGTTCCAGAGATCACACACGCTGGAAACCAAAGTGATCCTACCTGCACCAGGAAAAGCAGAAGCCTCTGAAAGGAGCTCAGGCATGTATTATAGATAGGACTATATTGGGGATGGGATAATTCACTCCCATAAAAACGTTATCTGACTGCTGCCTTTAAGAGTGAAGCAGCCCATTCCTGGAGTGGACCAAACGGTGGGCAAAACACCCACACAGTCAAACCTTTCATTTCAAGTTTAGAAAAAAAAGGCATCCCCTTGACCTAAAACAGATCTGGGGACTTCAAAATTATTTAACAATATACATCAGGAATCTTCTATCCCTCTCTCATTCTATCCCTCTCTCATTCATTATAACAAAGGGTTAGAAGGGTTGGCAAGTATTGCAATTAAAAAAATAAATAAGCACTGGCTCCCAGCTATTGAAAGTACTGGTGAGTTAACAAAATCAGCAATGGCCTGTTGCACTGTAAATGCTAACACATATTAACTGACATGTTTTCACGGACTGATGCCCACTTCAACATAAACGCTTCTGCGAAGCACCAGCAAGTCTTTCACATGAAGTGAGACATGTGTTGATGCTGCAGTAACAGACTTCACACTGCAAGTCGTCAGGAATTAGGAAAACAATGTGGCTGAACAACCAAGGAAGGGTTGTTATGAGTTGTCAGTGAGATCTGTATGATGTCAAAGAAGGCATAGTGATTTTAACATCCCCGAATTATTAGAAGCTGGTACCAATAAGATTTACAACAGCCTTGTGGGATAGATGAATGACATTTTCCTATTACCATGTATGAGTTTGGAGGGGACTTGGATCTTACATAAGAGCACTGAGAGTCTTCATAACGGGATGGTGAACAGTGTACAGCAGCAGTACAGGAATGTCTGCGGTAGGGGACTCAACTGGCAATAACAGCCAGAGTAAAGAAAAATGGACATGGCACCGATGTATGGTGGCGAAGTTACAATGCACACTGTCTGACCCACCACAAAATGGAACCCATTAGTATTACCCTATGTGAAAGCAAACATGAATAGAAATGCTGTCTTGTTATGACTACACCACCAGAAACTCACATGCCAAAGGCTATTCGTGGCAGAAACATGTGCTGTGTTGTCACCCATTTCCAAAGTCTCCTTGGCTAAAAGCCTAGGGGTCATGGCTGGTTTCAGTTCTGAGGGAGAGAAATGGGTTTCTTGCTTGCTCTGAAAGGCATGATAAAGATATTTGAGGTCAGGTGGACATGCATGATTGTAAAGGGCTCAAGAAGCCAAGTCTTGGCCTCCTCTCACTGCCTGTCTTATTTATTTATTTATTTTTATATTTATATGCCACACCAATTTCCCAGAAGGAACTCTGGGTGGTTCACATAAAAAGCACAGGAAATCCGCAATATAATAATAGAAATTAAAAGGACAATAATAATAAAATAAGGAGGAGAAATACCCAACAACAATTAGAAGAGAGTAAAATAAATAAATAAAAGTAATTGGCTAGAGGCATAAGACCAATGATAGGTAGAAAAAAACCCCTAAAACAAACCCTAGCGATTACCGAAGGCATCCCTAAACAGCCAGGTTTTAACAGCTTTTTTAAAGGATGCCAAAAAAAGGAGCCTGGTGAATCTTGCTCGGTAGTTTATTCCAGAGAACCGGGCCGGCCACCAAGAAGGCCCGGTTATGCGTTTCTACCCTACGGGCCTCCCTGGGGGTGGCCACCTGGAGCGAGAGAGCCATGGAGAATCGTGTGGGTCGGGCCAGCTCTGATCGTAGGGAGATACGCTCTGCAAGATGATCAGGACCCAGGCCATGGAGGGTTTTGTAAACCAAAACCAACACCTTGAACCTTATTCGGGAGGCAACAGGCAACCAATGCAGGCGAGCCAGAATGGGGGTGATGCGGTCAAACCTGCCCGCACCAACTACCAACCTGGCCATCGCATTCTGCACCCTCTGCAGTCGCCGAACAAGGGTCAAGGGGAGCCCCATGTACAGAGCGTTGCAATAATCTATCCTCGACATGACCAGCACCTGCACCACTGTCCTCAGAGAGTTGCCATCAAGGTATGGGTGAATCTGGGCGATTAGCCTAAGATGGTAAAAGGTCGACCTGGTCACGGCTGCCACCTGGAATTCCAGATCCGGATCCAGGACGACACCCAGACTCCTCACTCTTTCAGCCAGCTGGAGGGCGGACCCACACAGACTGGGAAGAGGGCCATTGTACCCATCCAGGGTACCCCCAAAGAACAGAACCTCAGTCTTCTCAGGGTTGAGCCTGAGCCTGTTAGTCCTGGTCCCGTCCAATACTGCCGCCAGGCAGCGATCAAAGATCTGGACAGCCTCCACTGCAGAGGTGGAGAAGGAGAGATAGAGCTGTGTGTCATCAGCGAGCGGCCTCATATAGATGTTGAAGAGCATTGGGGAGAGAGCCAACCCCTGAGGCACTCCACAAAAGAGTGTCCAGGGAGACAAGTCACTCCCCAAGCTCACACGCTGAGCATGGCCCTCAAGGAAGGAACGGAGCCAGCCAAAGGCTAGACCCCCAATCCCCACCTCAGAGAGCTGGCCCAGGAGGATACCATGGTCGACGGTATCAAAGGCCGCTGACAGGTTGAGAAGGACCAGCAGGGTAGAGCAACCCCTGTCACCCCTCCTCAACAGGTCATCCTGCAGTGTGACCAGGGCAGTCTCAGTCCCATGAGCGGCCTAAACCCAGACTGGAAAGGATCCAAGACAAGGTTCTCCTCCAGGAACGAATGGAGCCGCAGGGCGGCAACTCGCTCGACGACCTTGCCCATGAAGAGAACATTGGCTATAGGGCGATAGTTAGACATATCATCTACAGCCAAGCCTGATCTTTTGAGAACCACCGTCTCCTTCAGCCGACGGGGGGGGGGGGGAATCCCATCCCTGAGGGACGCAGTGGCAATTAATGAAGCCCATTCAGGCATGCTCTCTCTGGCGGTCTTAATCAGCCAAGAAGGGCAAGGGTCGAACGGAGAAGCCGCCGGCCTGCAATGCACCAGAGCCCTGGAGGCCTCAGTTGGAGTAACAGGCCCAAACTCAACAAACCAGGGAGACCGAGGGGGTGCGGTACCAGCCACACTCGAGGGCAGATCAGTGCAACCGGAGTCCAGATCAGAACGGATAGCCTCTGTCTTTTCATCGGATGCTTTTGTTAGTACAGGCATGCCCAAACTTTGGCCCTCCATATGTTTTGGACCACAACTCCCACAGTCCTTTGTCATTGGAAATAAAGGCTTGGAATTTTGGGAGTTGTGGTCCAAAACATCTGGAGGGCCAAAGTTTGGACATGCCTGTGTTAGTACATTTGTTAATAAAAACTCAGCAGGAATCCTAGGAATATATGTCACTATGCCACAGCACCTACGGAGATGTGTACCTGTTGAACACTGCTCCCAACAACTAACTGGGGGATAGGTTCACAGAAAGTTTCCAAAATATTCCCATTTCACTGTTTCTAGTTTTTTATAAAAGCAGCAGATGCCACTCAGACAAAAGGTGAACAAATCCTTTCCGGAGCATTCAAAAGCAGCCCTCACTGGCATCCGGAAGAGTCTCATAAAAAAGCACAAGACAGAAGGTGCCTGTTCACATTTCCTCAGGACTTCTGTAGGTCAATGAAAATGCCTTAGTCCAGGCATACCCAAACTTCGGCCCTCCTGATGTTTTGGACCAAAACTCCCAGAATTCGAAGCCTGTATTTCCAATGGCAAAGGACTGTGGGAGTTGTGGTCCAAAACATCTGGAGGGCCGAAGTTTGGACATACCTGCCTTAGGCCCTGAAGTCATCACGGCTTTCGCTGCTGGAAGAATTAAGCTCTGTACAGCCATAGCACTGGCTTATGCTTTCAGCCTAGAGAGGGGAGCAGGCATGTACAGTATCTAAAACACACCAAGCCACCGCCTACATTGTCTTTGGTACTGACAAATGCAGTTAACAACAACTCATTTGTAAGAAGTCTAGCAGGGCTGGACTGCTTCAAGGCATTTTGCTGCCTCCGGTGAATGACAAGACGGTGTTTGTCCATTCCATGCATACAGATCAACTGAACTGGTAAATGTTAATTCAGCACTGATGATAGAATAGTACCCATTACTGCACTTGAAAGTACCATGCTAACTTAGAACAAAATAGGTCATGGCCCATTAGGAGCACTGTCCTCCAAAACCTCACTTCTGTTCCCTGACCCAGACACCTGCTGACTGGGACAGCTGCTTCATTCTGTCAAATGACAGGACCGGACCTGCACTGTACATCCTTACAATGTTATGGCATTTCACCATTAAAATAATTCAAAATCTCACATGAAACATGTGAGAAAATACTTAATCATTTAGCAAGTGGAATGTAAGTTCCAACATTAAATAAAAACCTGTGATCAAGAAAAGTATAGCTGATGGCTCCCATTCAGTTCTATATTATAATATAACTGAATACTGATAGATGGTAAAGGATTTCTGGAAGAAGAAAAATCCCACCCACCCACCCCGCAAAAATTGAAAAATCAAGATAAAATGCACATGATCTTTAAATAACCGCGATATATTTCAGTCTTGGGAAACTATATTTCTATAAGATGCTCATGGAATTGGTGGCAAGCATGTACTGTGACTTAGTAATGCTAGAAGCAAATATGAGTCTCATATATGTATATTTGTTAGAATGTCCCCTCTACGCTATCTAGAGCAACTCTTTAGTCGTGGTGTACATCCAGAAAGCCAAACTCCCTGGGGACTTACCTGAACAGTACCATAGCCAATGCTGACCTGACCTGTTTCCTCCACACAGGGTACTGTGTCATCAGCCTACGGGGGATTATCAACAGCTCCTGACCATTGGATTTGAAGAACCTTCTCATACTGTAGCCACAGACCTCTTGGTACAAATGCTAAATGCTCAGAGTACTGGCCTGCTTCATCACGAGGCTCCCCGCTGGGTGAGCCCAGGGAAACAGGCCCAGTAAAAGGCACACTTACTTTTAAAGGATACTAAAAGGTGTAAGCTTTTCTGATTCCCAATGCCACCTGCACTGCATTAACAGGTGGCAGCATGTTGCTTTTTCATATTAGGCACAGTTTAGTCTTGCACAAAGAGCCACATGGCCTTCTTGATATGTCACTTTGAAATTCTGGCCATTTTTGTTCTGAAACAGGACAAAAAAGAATCTCAGTCCCCTACCACACCTCCTGCTTATCCACTGTGTTTATGATACTTGCAAACCAGAGTTGAATTATATTTTAAAATAAGGATAGAGGAAGATGTTCACTGCTTGCCATTCTCTTGAGTTTCTATGCTTGGCCAATGAGCAGAAACTACCCACTTGGAGCAAAACCATACATAAGCCCCTTGTGATGCTCTTATTGCCAGTGGGATCGTCTTGAAAGCCACCCTATTCTTCTTCCAGTAAAGGTTGTAACCACAGACTCTTTATAGAAGTACAACACTAGATATAGATCTGATCTCACCAACTTTGTAGCCCATTTATCTGAAAGTATACAACCTCTGGTTCCCCTTCACTGCTGAGCTGTAATTACTTGGCTACCTAGTGTCAGGGCGATAATCAACGTCTCTGAAGAAGCTAAGAAGAGACATTCAAAAATGTTGCTGTTTTAAAAATGCATAGCTTAGTCTGGCTTATTGAATAATGAAATAAATGTAGGTCTTGCACATCTTTTCATGCTAGTGACTATGTTCTGTCTTGGTCGTGGGGCAGGACTAGCACACATGCCTGAGGTCAATTTTACTGTCTAGCATGGATGCCTAAGGTGATGCACAAATGAGAAAAATAAACAGATTTTTTAAAAAAAAGGAATTCATGAAAGACAAGATATAAAGCAAGGTCCAGGAAACTTACAGAAAATATAAAGACAACAAGATCAGCAGTAATAAAAGTTCATTCTCTCACTGCCAGGAAAAAACAAATTTGTTGGTGCTACCTCCAGAAAACTCACAATGGTGGAAAGGTATCATTGCATGAAGAATAAACAGTCCTGTGTGCTACAGTATTTCAAAGGTGTTGCGTTAGCTAGAGGAGCCAGCGGGATTGCCTTACACAGGCACAGAAGCTGCTGTAGTTCAGCCCTGGCCAAGTATCAAAAAGAGCAGAAATGCTGAGTCAGAAAGACACACAAGGAGAGGAAGAGAAGGTCTGCCACCCTGTGGCCAAAGTCTCTCGCTCTACTACGCGAAACTACATAGACTCTTGCTTATGTGCCAAGATACTGTGCTGTATATATACTGTCACTGGAAATGTCAAACATGGAAAGAGAGGACCATAATAAATGTATACAAAGGAGAGAAATAAATTTATCGTAACAATAATAGTTACTGCTAGGTTTGGCAGTCTGTGCAGCTGCTTCATCTCACAATGCAGGCATCAGCAAGATAGGAAGGCCAAGCTGGGTTTCAATCTAGTTTTATTGTATTTTTTTTCAGGCCTCAACAAGGTCAAAATCTACACAACGAAAGGACTAAACCTTCTGAAGGTTAGAACTTTCCTGTTTCTCATTTGTTACACCAAGTCAAATTTCCAAAAATTATACACTTCTCTTACATAGTCCATTGGTTAATATGTATGACCCCGGAAAT
Source organism: Phrynocephalus guinanensis (assembly GCA_037367245.1). Lineage (NCBI taxonomy): Eukaryota > Metazoa > Chordata > Lepidosauria > Squamata > Agamidae > Phrynocephalus > Phrynocephalus guinanensis. The sequence goes on along the minus strand of CM074734.1, from coordinate 98,676,293 downwards.
ACTGAAGGATGTAATGGTTCGCTAACACTTCAGAAATCAGAATCAGCTATCAACTCTATGGAGTTCTGAAACCTAACTGAAATTGGTTGCTGTTTAGAACTATCAACATGGGACACATAATGAAACAATGCACCGAGTTCACCATTTACTTACATTCTATCAAGGGTTTTTATGTACTTTTGTTATGTATGTCATGTGATATTTATAGATATATATGCAGGTGACTACAGGATTTAAACTGGACTTAATGTAAGAACAAGTCACCACTAACTGGGCCAGAATTGAATCCTCTTCTACCAAGTAGTAAGTCTACAGTCTCATCTATGAATTGCCTGGTTATGTTAAACCAATGGCTCATCTAATATAAAGTAATAATGCCTGCTTAATGACTTCAGCTATGGACTTGGCTGGTTCATTCAAATCCATATACCGTATTATATTTCCATAGCACAGAAAAAATTAAAACTACAAAAATAAGAACATAATCATACATAAAGTAGAAACAAAAGAAACCAGCTACCAAACTGACATCAATAGTAGTGAAGATGTTTAAAAGGCAACATGCAATTTTCTTAAAGCTGAACAATTAAGAAACCCAGAGGAATAAAAAGCTTTTTGCCTGATGACCAAAAGACAGGCAAGCATAAATTGGGAGGATATCGTGCTGAAAGGTCCCTCTTCCTAGTAGCTACTCACCTTGCTTAGCTCGTTTGGCAGGAGCATTCATAGAAGGGCCTCTGAAGATGTCCTCTGAGTTTAGGATCTCATATATCCAAGGAGACAATCCTTCAGGTAATCTGCCACCATCAGTTTAGGGAATTGAAAGGCTAATGCCAGCACTGCAACTGGGCCTGGAAATGGATAGATGCAGACATCACAAAGCACATCACAATGTGTGGTCCCTTATGTTTTTCGTATTTGGTAACAACTCCAAGAGGAACATTCCAGAAAGACGTATTACAAGCACTGCAAATAATATCAATTGGCCAACATTCTGTTTGCTATTAATGCTTGTGTACTGTACTGTAATTATAAAATCTGCATTGACAAACTGATGGTGGCTCGAGTTGCCACTTGTTTATGACATGTAAGGAGAACACAGATGTCAACTTCTGAACTAGCAGCTACTTGCCACTGCGATTTACGGCACTGCACTTTCAGTGCTGTATAACCAGGAGAATTCTGGGCAATGTTAACAGGCATTATCTACTAACAATTCCCACGTCTTATTTTGGACAGGTTGATGTTTCAAGACCATTTTCAGATCCAGTCCCATTGCAGAAATCCAAACAAGAGGTTACTAGAGCAGGGACAATTGTAGCCAGCAAAGTTGTTAGCATATCCAGTCGGCAAATGAAATTTTGCTTCTTCTCCAGCCTACCTCTTTGGTTGTCTACCATATCTGCTGCTAAAATATACTCTTTCACACCACTATTAAGGCAGTTTCAACTCCATGGCACCCAACAATAAATGAATGACCTCCAAAATATCCTGTCACAGGGCTGTGACTGCCCTAATGGAGTTGATAAGAATAAGATTAATCTAAAAATTGGTATTGATTGTTTTCTTTGTAAGTTGCCAATGCACCATTATAAATTGTCAATGCACCATTGGTGGTTCATCAAAATTGCCACGCTGAGTTAGTTATATAGCAAAAGGTTTATTAAAGGCAGATAGAGATACAACACAGAACAATACAGTACAGAAAATAGGTTAGTTTAAGGGATCCTTAAGCAGCACGGCCAGAGGCCTTGCTGTCCTGGACTCCAGAGTGATGGCTTTCCGGTTTTTATACTCTCGGTGTGTTGACGTATTTAGTACGATTGGTCTATGGCCATCTGGAAGCTAACTCTATTTTGTTTGGGTTCCTTATTACTGGCTAACTGCCATATGTTATTGTTAGGTAATGACGCTTTGGTGCCATGAGATAATGTCAACAATCCTAGGATGCGCTATCTTGATTCTGGTGTCCAGGGAATGATGCCAGTTTGCTGGGTCAATTTGACCTTATAGGCTCATTTGGGTCTACTTATAATATATTTTGATTTTGTAGGAAGTGAGCAATGCACCATTTGGCCATTATTCGATCTGCCTGATTTCGGAAGCTAACCAGGCTGCTGGTTATTACTTGGATGGGCATCAGGGAATACCAGGTGCTGTAGGGCCTGGATAAAGCCACTCCATTATTCCTGCCTTGGCCATCGAAATGGGGTCATAAAGAGTTGGTCAAGACAAGACTGTAAGACACACACACACACACGTTTCTACACCGCCTGTCTTCCAAAGGAACTCCAGGGAGTTCACAAGAGTCAGAATTTACAATCAAACTACTGTACAGTATTATCAAGAATAAAAAATCCATTAAAAAACAATTGTCACAACACCTAATCAGTAATGAGAAACAAGGCAAAGTAATAATCCACAGGGGGACTTATGGCCAGGACAAACAAAACAAAACAAAACAAAACAAAATAAATGGTCGCTAAAGCTTTCAGCTTTTCAAATCATTAGTGCCTTTTAGAGCAACTCGTGTTTTCACACAAATACAACTCGAGCAGCTTTCGCATTTGTGCACGATTCTTAGTTCATCCTCGTAAAGCCCGGTGGCGTGGGAGGCTCGTGGGCGGGGTCTTCGGGGATGGCGCCCTTGCCCATCTCCGCCCAGGCCCACCGCCCATCTTCCGCACGGCGGAACCCGAGCCGAAAGGAGGAGCCGGGCGCCTTTGAAGCCCCCTCTTTTGAAGGCCGGCGACATTGATTGACGGCCCCGCTGGCCTACCATCCCCTCGCCTGGGTGGCTGAGGAGGCGGCTCCCGGCTCTTGGGCGGCCAATGAGGGTTGAAGGTGCTGCTCCTTGGCGGTAGGCGGCGGCCTCGTCTCTCTTGGGGAGCGCGGTCGGTGGGCCCGTCGATTAAAAGGAAGCGCGTGGGGCGAGTCGGGTAAGGGGGGCGCGCGCGCGCGCGCGCGCGCGGGGGGGGGGGGGGGGCGACCGCGAGGCGAGCGGAGGGGAAGCAGGCCCAAAAACAACAACCCATAACTTCTCCCGTTATCCTTTCCTGGCAGACTTTTCGCCGCCGCCGCCGCCGGTGGGGCGCGGGGTGTCGAGGCTGAGCGTTCCGGTGGCGCCCAGGAGCTCCCCTGTCTCTCTTTGCTACCCCCCACCCCCCCACCCCCGTTCAGACAACCGCTGGGCTGCACGTGTACGCGGCTGGATACGCGTCAGAAGCGGCCTGGCGTGAGGCGGAGGCAGGAAGGAGAGCCGGGTCTAATTCTTCTTCTACTAAAAGGCCAAACCGCTTCCGCCTCCTCCGCGCCGGCCTCGTGGCAGAAGAGGCCCTTTTCCACCTCCCCCCCCCCCCAAACTCTTCCTTCCCTTGCCCGAAATGACATCTGTCGCTCATTGCATTTCTCTAGCTGTGGTGGACCCCCTTTGTGGGTCTCGTTGACAAAGGTTAAAGGGGGGGGGGAAGTCATCCTTAAGCAATCAGAATGGAGTAGGAACTGGAAAACCACTCCAGTATTCCTGCCAAGAATACTCCATGGACATGGGGTCATGGAAGAGTCAGTCACGACTGTAATGATACAACACACAAGCAATTAGAAAAGGCAACCGATTTTTGACCACCGAAAAACTTTAACCTCTTCCTAAAAGGTTTTGCTCCTCCTTTTGGATTGTTTCCCAGGTATTCTTATGTTAAGGAAAAGATCCTGGGGCGGTGGAAAAGTGTATCCTATGAGGGGGTTTCGGCATCGCACATGACCTGTACGTGTATGCCTAAAAAGATCAATCCTAGTACGTGTATTTTTAAATGCTTTTTAAGTAATGTGGGAAGGAATAACTGCGCTGGAAAAGCAGCATGGGATGCAGGCGTCAGGGGAGGCTCATACGTTTTCTTTGAAGAGCTATAGCTTCAGAGTATTGGGAAATTGTACCAGCTTATGAGCAAGATTTTTGGTTAAGCCAGCCCCCACAAAGCACAGATGGTTATGGAGAACTTGGAATCAGAAGTCATTTCATGGCTTCCCAGGCCCCCCTCTGTAAGGCTTCCATCTCTCCCTGCTCTTTGGTTTGCCATCCATCCTGGATTTGGCTGCCCTTTTTTTCCAGAGTTCTGGAAATGTCCCTGCTAATCCATAGTTTTGCCCCTGTTGTAGGGCATGGCTGAGCAGGATGTGGAGAATGAGTTATTGGACTACGAGGAGGATGAAGAGCCTCAGACGTTGGCCGACGCAACCCCTGTCATTGCTAAAAAGGACGTGAAGGGCTCGTATGTCTCCATTCACAGTTCTGGCTTCCGTGACTTCCTGCTGAAGCCAGAGCTGCTTCGTGCCATTGTGGACTGCGGCTTTGAGCACCCATCAGAAGGTAGGAGCTGAGCCAAGGCCCTTGGGCCCCCTCGACAGCCAGCCCAGCCCACCCACCGGGGAGCAACTGCCAGTGGTGCCACACCGTGCAGGGTGAGAGCTGGGGGCTGCAGGGAGCAGGGGAGGGAGGGCAGGGTTGGAGGGGGAGAGAAGGTGCAGGGATGGAAAGCTTTTCCTTGGGCCCAGAATACTGTTCCAAATGGCTGTGTTTGGGGTAACTTCGGCTAAATAAGGGGAGAAGGATGCTGAGACTTATACAGGGATGTCCAAACTTTGGCCCTCCAAATGTTTTGGATCACAACTCCCAGAATGCCAAGCCTAGATTGCCAGTGACAAAGGACTGTGGGAGTTGTGATCCAAAACATCTGGAGGGCCAAAGTTTGGACACCACTGTGGACGGTTTTGTTAGATTCTCTCATCAGCTACATCACTACCGTGGCCAGTAATGAAGGACGCTGGAGGGTGTAGTCCAACAAGACCTTGAGAGCTAGAGATTCTCCAGCACTGCCCGGATTGATGCCATTAAGATTTTTCACACGATAATAGCCAAATACTTTTTACCCGCTATTGTCAAAATTGGAGTTCATTGATGGTTGAGAAGTCTCACTGCTGTGTTATGCCAGCTGAAGGGAGGCTCTCTGTGGGTCTGAGTTTAATTTAGACTCCCTGTGAGGTTTGATTCCCATGTGGTGTGGTAAATAAAATGACGGGCCAGGACTCTGGAGGCCAGGTTTCAAATCTCCACTCAGCCATGGAAACTTGCTGGAGCAGCAGAATTGGTAAAGCCGTTCCTTAAATATATTACTTACCGTAAATGTTCTATTAGGCTTGCTGTAGTTGGTTCTGACACATCAGCCAACCAGTACAGTTGGATGTGGCCTGGTAGTTAAAGGGAGGGCAAGCAGATGTTCAGGTTCTGTACCCAGAATCCTCCATGCAATAATTAGTCCATACTGAAGTGCTTTATGCCTTGGTTGTTTCCAACTCATGATTCAGAGTGATAACTCCGTACAGTCTGTTGGTAGAGTACTGCATTTTTCCGTAGGAACTGTGGAAAGAATGTGCTTTGGGATTTTTTAGATAGAAAAAAGGTGTGGAACTGCTAGATCGGAAGCTTCCTAGAGGCCATTCCACTATTTCTGGGTGCTCTCGGCTGCCCAGGGCTGCCCAGTATCACTTGTGTGACTCCTGTTTTGTTCTTGCCCTCTCAGTGCAGCATGAATGCATTCCCCAGGCAATCCTTGGCATGGACGTCCTCTGCCAGGCTAAATCAGGCATGGGCAAGACAGCTGTTTTCGTACTGGCTACCCTACAGCAAATTGAGCCAGTGGATGGACAGGTAAGTCATGGGGAGTAGGACGCTTCTGCGTTCAAGGTTCCTGTTTTGAAAGCACCAGAAGGCAGGGTAGCCAAAGGCCTGCAATCAGGTTGAAATCATAACAAGGGTGGAAATAAGATTTTGATTTCAAGTCTGTCCTCTAGAAAGCTGCTAGCCATGTGCTCTAGAAGACATTTGCTACAGAATAGTGGTGAATGGGGCTTCTCTTATTGTTGCTGGGACTTGGGACATGGGTGAGCCTTGAAATGGCTTGCTGTCACTTTCCTCAGCCAGAAGATTGAGTGGGAGTTCAGAACTCGTTTGGATAACAAAAGTTGCAGCCAGGTTTGGTGATCTTTTGTGTTTATGTGAGGCAGGCAGAGTTGAATTCCTTACAAGGTGCTGTTTGTTGCTTTGTCCAATTCTGTAGTGACCTCAGACTATAGAAATCAAGCCAAGGGTACAAGCTGTTCTGGACTGGCAATTGCTTTTGTTCTGTGTCCAGATTCCAGCCATTCTATGGGATGTGTTACCAGACCTATGATTATTTATTAGGTGGTGATCCAAAGAATTCGCATGGATAAGGATCAGCTGTCACATAGAGTGAAGTTCTGAATGGCATTGTCTAAGCTACTACACATGAACATAGTCTAGAAATCAGGCATAGTTGCTTATTCAGGACGTCCTAAAAACTTTCTTTCTGCCTTCTTTCTGATAGGTGTCAGTGTTGGTGATGTGTCACACCCGGGAGCTGGCCTTCCAGATCAGCAAAGAATATGAGCGCTTCTCTAAATACATGTCCAGTGTCAAGGTGAGGGGGGCAGTTTGTTGCTGAAGACCAAACGTTAGATCCTAGCACTCTCTATGAGTTACAGATGGCTAGAAATTCAGTGGGAGGGGAGATACAAAACAGGAAATGACTCAAGAACTGGCCGTTCTAATTTTTTTCTGATTTATGGAGCCTTTTTAGACTTGCAGGACTTATAACATCCCCTCTCTCGCATGTAAAAGCAAAACAAAACATTGTTTCTCGATGCCCCCAGGTGTAGAAGAGATGAGTTGGGGGAATGGTTGAGGGAGGACTAGGGGTGCTTCAGTCTTGTATGACCACACGCAGTCCATGGGCCACTGTTTGCCCATCTCAATATACAGAAGTTACAGTGCTGTTGTGCCTGGAACTGAGTGTAGGTGGTGGAAATGGAATATGTGATTTGAGAAATGCCTTGCCCTGGGTGTGGAGAGACAGGTGCTTAGTGCAAGGCTGACTTCAAATACTTCCACCTCTCTTTGCAGGCAAAAGAGCCTTCCCTGTAGTAAAGTTGTAAATATTGGCTCATTTTTAGATCTTATAGGCTGGTGCTAAGCATTATTTCTTGATCCTTTTATATTGAAGGGATGTAACTCTATAGGAGGTTTACTTGATTTTTTTGTTATATTATAAGGTTGCCACATTTGTGCATAAAAAAACACTGGGCTCCATCTTTGTCTCTCCAGGAAGGGTAGGAAAGGATCCATCTGCAACCACGGGGAGCTTCCACCAGTCAATACAGGCAGTCCTCAACTAGATGCATTAGTGGCCTTACTTGATAAAATACAGTTTTGTTCATGATTTGTATACAGGTTTATTATGCCAAACTATAGGACCATTTTGTTGGCTTTATTGAGGATGGATGCTTTTGCCTGTTTGCCCTGCAGGTATCGGTCTTCTTTGGTGGCCTTTCTATCAAGAAGGATGAAGAGGTGCTGAAGAAGAATTGTCCACATATTGTGGTGGGGACCCCAGGCCGTATTCTTGCATTGGTGCGCAATAAGACGCTCAACCTGCGCAATGTCAAGCATTTTGTGTTGGATGAGTGTGACAAAATGCTGGAGCAGCTGGGTAAGAATGAGACGTGGCAGCAAGCCGGAGACCATTTGTATGAACACACTGCAGCTGGAGTTGTTTATTATGAGGTTCTTGATCTGTTGGTCATGAGTGTTCCTATCCCTGGAAATTAGTGTGATGTCTCAAGATCAAGAAACTAGGGATTGCAGGCACAGGGCGAGCATTGCTGCTTATATGTAAAATCTCTCTTGGGGCATTTTAAGAATTGGTGTATCTTTTAAATCAATTTAGGAAGTCTGTTCCTGGTCAGTATTCTCAGGGCAGAACTATGGAACTGAAATGTGTTCAGTTGAACTGGAATGAATATGTGGAAATGGAACTTAAGGAGGAGAGAGTGAGCAGTTTTCTATCAGTGTTGAAGCACCTTGGATGTGTAGAGAAAATTCTCTAGCGCCCAGATCTAATTCCTGTCCTGCTCTTCTTCTCTCTGAAGAGGGATGGTTGTGATAAGGCCATAGTGAAAGGCATTTTTAATACTACAGGTGAAACTCGAAAGAATATCGTGCAAATGTTCATTTATTTCAGTAAGTCAACACAAAAGGTGAAACTAATATATGAGATAGACTCATTACATGCTATGGGAGATATGTCAAGCCTTACTTTGGGATAATTGTGATGATTATGGCGTTCAGCTTATGAAAACCCCACATTCACAACCTCAGAAAATTAGAATATTACATGACATCAATAACATAAAGATTGGAAATAGAACAGTATCGGACCTCTGGAAAGTATAAGCCTGCATATGTACTCAGTACTTGGATTGGGCCCCTTTTGCATCAGTTTACTGTCTGAATGTGGTGTGGCATAGATGCTATCACCCTGTGGCACTGCTGAGGTGTTATGGAAGACCAGGATGCTTCAATAGTGGCCTTCAGTTTGGCTGCATTGTTTGTTCTCATGTTCCTCATCTTTCTCTTGGGTCTTGGCAATGCCCCATAGATTCTCTATGGGGTTCAGGTCGGGTGAGTTTGCTGGCCAATCAAGTATAGTAATCCCATGGTCATTGAGCCAGGTTTTGGTACTTTTGGCAATGTGGGCAGGTGCCAAGTCCTGCTGGAAAATGAAGTCAGCATCCCCATAAAGCTCATTTGCGGAAGGAAGCATGAAGCGCTCCAAAATCTTCTGCTAGACAGCTGTGTTGACCTTGGACTTCATGAAGCACAGTGGACCAACACCAGCATATGACATGGCTCCCCAAAACAACACAGATTGTGGAAACTTCACACTGGACTTCAAACATCGTGCATTGTGTGCCTCTCCATTCTTCCTCCAGACTCTGGGTCCTTGGTTCCTCGATGAGATGCAAAAGTTGCTCTCATCAGAAAAGAGGACTTTGGACCTCCGAACAACAGACCAGTTCTTTTTTCTGTAGCCCAAGTAAGGGATTTCTGATGTTTTTTGTTCAGGAGCGGCTCAACAAGAGCAATACAACATTTGAAGCCCATGTCCAGCATCTGTCTGTGTATGGTGGCTCTTGATGCATTACTGTGAATAGGGAACCTTTTCACATTGTTCTAATTTTCTGAGACTGAACTTGGGGTTTTCATAAGCTGTACGGCATAGTCATCACAATTATACCAAAGTAAGGCTTGACATATCTCGCATAGCATGTAATGAGTCTGTCTCATATATTAGTTTCTCCTTTTGAGTTGACTTACTGAAATAAACATTTGCATGTTGTTCTAATTTTTCGACTTTCACCTGTACATGGATGATCCTCAGAATTTATTGTAATAGTACAGTAACTCAGTGTGCTGGATGTGATTATTAATAGTAACCTTATAACCGAAGCGCCTTGGTTCCTTGTTGCACTCTGTTAGAAGCTGAGGATGAGAGACTGGTTTTCTTAGGGTGGGAGAGAATGGATTGGAGCTAGAAATACCTTGGTTTGTATCACTCCAGTGTCAACCAGGGCTCAGCATTCTTCTCTGGATTTAATCAAAACAAAATCCTTGTTCCTGCAAGCTTTCTTGTCTGCAGAGGACATCCTTCCCAGGGCCCAAAACTCTGCTGCTTTCAGAGGGGTCGTGCTGATGGTTGTTGAAGGAGAGAGAAGGCAGAGGAAAGGACCTTTTCATTTGTGTGGATTGCACATCGTGTCCTTGCTTGTCTGGTTCATCCCACCCTCTTCATATTCCCTTTCCCCTGTGGTTACCCTGTACTGTACCCTCTTGTTTGGTTGCCACCCATATTCTCCCCGCATGAACAGATGCAGGGTTCATGTTCCTGGCCCCTTCCAACAAAAAGGCTTCCGCTTTTCTGGTACTTGACTGGTTGTTTCTCCCTCTTCTTCCTCTCTCATCCTTGATGAAGCCAACCCAGGCATTCTCATTTGCCTCTAGTGGTGGCTCTTCTGCCAAGGACCTTGAAGGCAAGAGATAATGGCTGTTCTCCTCACTGATGTGCCACTTATGCCTGGCAGGGGTGGGTGGCACCTGCGGAGGAAAGAGTGCCGCTTGTCTGCTGGCTGACCTCCCGTATCATTTATCATAAGCCACTTGTCTGGAGATCCAAGAAGAGCCAGTACATTTGATGAGTGAAGGTTTTTTGGCTTGGTTGCGGACAAGAGAAGATTAGACAGGGAGCCATGCGCTTGTTTTCAGGGTGCTTATTAGGCAGTCGCTTCTTGACTGCACCCCATGCCCCTGACGCACTCCAGGTCACTTGATTCACATTGTCACACACACTTTTTGATAATTTTCATTCCCATTTGGGAGCCTGTGCAATTAGATATGTCTGTGAAGATTCTCAGTTGTCCAGGTGAGGTTATCTGGCAGTTGAATCATGGCAACTGGACTTTTTCTTGAGAAATCGAAACATTTCCCTACTCATCCAACCAGCTTTATCAGTCTGAGGAAAGTTAGTGGTGAGTCCTCCAATTTATAGCTTGGTTTCACATCACTGTAGTCTGAATAAGCTCCTAAGTTGGACAATGGCCTGAATAGTCTTGTTAGGTGGACAATGGCCTAGGGTGTGTGAAAGTCCCACCTCTGCAGCCTTTCCCAGCACCAATCAAGTATGGGTTGTTAGTTGTGACCTTGTTGGTGGAAGTGCGAAGTGCTTCTGATTTGTCGGGATTGATGAAAGGGCAGCTTGGTAAGTAGCAGATAGACTGTGCCTGAGCTCCCCACCTCTGTTGAGAGAGGAGGTTTCAGTGCTCACATGAATGACTTCCCTGACCCCTCTCTCAAACCACCTATCTTCTCTGTCTAGTATGTGTACATTCCTCATCTTTGAATGAGTGCATTTTGTCTTCAAATGGGGGTACACTGCTGATTCTAGTCCTGAGCTGTTGCCCCTCCTTTTCTGGGCCATCTTCCTGTTTAATGGCTGGCACTATGAGACCTAATCTCCCCTTGCATGCAGCTAATAGAAGTTCCAGATGTTCGTGAATGACAACTCTATTGTTTGTTTATGATTATTACCTTTAATCCCACTGTTGCTCCAGAGAGCTCTGACTATTGGCATGCTAGGTGGGGCTGATGGTTGTTGTAGTCCAAAATATTTGATGGAGGTCGTTATGGTTGTGGGAGGTTACTATGGCTGTTCAGATAAAAGAGCAGGCTTGCCAATAACTAGGACTGGACATTGTACCAGGATTAGACATTTTAAACTTCTGCATGCCAAGAAAGCAGGCAGTGCTTAAAGCCAAAGCTCTAGTCTCATAACATCTGAACTTATATTGACATAAGGTGCTAGTTAAATACGTTCCCTAAAATGTGTGCCATTAACTTCAGACATACTTCATTCTCCACTTATTCTTTAGACATGCGCCGTGATGTGCAGGAGATTTTTCGACTGACACCCCATGAGAAGCAGTGCATGATGTTCAGTGCCACCTTGAGCAAAGAGATCCGCCCTGTATGTAGGAAGTTCATGCAAGATGTAAGTCCTTGTATCACACATCTGCTGCTGCCCTTTGGTGTGTGTATGCATTAGATGTGGTATGTCTGGAGCAGTAAAAAAAAGAGTGGACCACCTCAAATTGGAGTGCCGCCTGCCCCTCCCCAGGACAGTTCTGTCCGATAGTTGGAGAAGCAACGGGTGATAGAGGAAGGGTTGAACAACAGGAGAAAGCACAGAAGGAGAGAGAGAGAGTTAGAGGAATGGTCGAAAAGGATTGGGATTGGAGGAGAAAAGAAGGCGGGAAAGTTGGAACCTGAGGTCACGGAAGCAAATGAAGGAAATTTAAGACAGGGGACTTGTATTTTACTGCCAGACTGGGAATGGGTGTGGCTTAAGAAGCCAGACAGGTGGGAGAGGTTGATGATGCCCCAAGAGGAAGTGGAGAGCTGCCAAAGGAGGGCACAAAGAGAAAAGTGCTCAGATTGGGGGAGAGCAAGAGGCTCATGATCCTGAATACAGAAGGAAGGGAAAGGAGATAAGAAAGGAGATAAAAGGAGACAAGCAGATTGAAACAAGGGTGGAGTAGCCTAGTCCTATGGGCCGAGGGATAAAACCTGTTTCTGAAATAAAAAGGGCAGGAGAAGGGGAAGGAGGATGTGGTCCCCAGATTTGAACCCGGAACTGTGCAATCAAACCCCAGCAAGAAGGGGTACAATTTTGGAGAGAGCAGAAAACACCTTAGAGCTCTTGAATCCCATTTGGACTGGGTCATTACCCGAATGGAGCTTGTATCAAGACCTTCTACCTGTTAACTCTTTTAGAGACAATCCAAATAACCTGTTCTTAACCCCTGAAGGATTTGTACCTTGCTCTCCCATTGGGACCAACCCGTTTATATTTCTTGATGAAGAAAAAAAATAACGGTTTGAGAAAAATCAGAGTCCTTTATTGGTCGAAGCGGGGAGTGGTGTTGGGAACGTAGAAGAACCCTTACAGAATGTAATGTCACAGGGAGCCATACCTGCTTTCTGTTGTGGCCCTGCTTGCCTTTGGCTGTTCTTGATCACTATCTCCATGCCTCAGTGGTCCTTCATAAGAAAAAAGTGCCCCACATCCCACATATTCAGTGCATTAGTGGTGTCAAGACTTTGGAGAATCCTTTTAATCGAAGTTGCCAGGGATTGGCGTTCTTTTAGCATGCGTTGTGTGTTTGTCACTCCTGAGCTGTAGCCTTACATGGTTGAGAAGGCTGGCTGCTTCCCTTCCACTGTATTTTAAATAATTTGCAGCAACAGACAAAGAGAGGAAGGTGGGGGGCAATTCAGTGTACAGCATAGGGGAATGGAATAATAGTCAAGGGTAATATTAAAAAATACTGTATATGTAGTTTCAGCCAAGATACAATGTCTACCTCGTCTTTCATTATATCTCTTGAGGATCAGATGTTGTTTGTTTCCGAGTCATGATAAAGTGTGTGATAACTACAAATGAAGTTAGCTTCCTCTGCTGCCAGGCACTTAAAATCAATTTTATAGATAATTAACAGTAGTGGGAATTCTTTCAACCACGCTTGGTGGAGGGAGTTCTTCAGCATATGGAGATTTCAACTACCATTCCACAGATGAAATAATTGTGCTAGCAGCCTCTAGCATTCACTGTCTTTGTCCAAGTAATACCTATTACTGTGGGAATTTGCTGTTCTTAATTGGAGAAAAAGCAAGTGATTTTTAAAACGTGACTTTGGTGTATTTGGAGGCTTGGCTGTCATTCATGGTAGAAGGTCACCTTGTCTTCTTTCACTGCTTGCAGCCCATGGAGGTCTTTGTGGATGACGAGACCAAGCTGACTCTGCATGGCCTCCAGCAATATTATGTGAAGCTGAAGGACACGGAGAAAAACCGCAAGCTCTTTGACCTCCTGGATGTATTGGAATTCAATCAGGTCTGCATAACTGAGGACTGGCACAAGGGGCTCCTGAAATATTGCGGGCTGGAGGCTTATCAAGGTCAAAGGCCTGGAGACTAGAAGACTAATGGGAAATCCCTGGAATTTCCAAATTAACCCCTGATTTCCTTTCCCCGTCTTCTTACAGGTAGTGATATTTGTGAAGTCAGTGCAGCGCTGCATGGCTTTAGCTCAGCTTCTGGTTGAACAGAACTTCCCGGCAATCGCAATTCATAGGGGCATGTCCCAGGAGGAAAGGTGAGCTCAGCAAGGTGACTGGGGACAAGAAAGGCAGCACTAAGCCAAGTACCAAGCCAACCATGTTTTTTTTTTCAGGATGAGAGGTGGTTGATGATTGTCGCACTGAGATGCCTTTTGGATTGGGGACTATGTATTATATCTATTTCTAAAGAAGTGTTGGTCACGTACTTCTTTTTTATTGTAGGCTCTCAAGATACCAGCAATTCAAAGATTTTCAGCGCCGGATTTTAGTGGCCACTAACCTGTTTGGCCGTGGGATGGACATTGAACGGGTTAACATAGTCTTCAACTATGACATGCCTGAGGATTCTGATACCTATTTGCACAGGGTATGTTTAGCAGAGAAGGGGAGAGGAGGTCTCTTCCAACTCTATGATTCTATGAATGAATCACTTCATTTCCCTTGGGAAGTGTTTCCTCTGATACCACTTCTTTTGCCAGAAACACAAGGAACATTCAACACTGCCGGCTGAATCTTTTTCTGATTTCATTTTAAACTTTGGAAGTTGGAAATGTTTCTTCCACAATTCAAAACAACCCTAGTTTGTGTAATCTCTTAAAATGTAGGAACAGGGCAACAGCCTGCGTCTTTTCTGAAACACCTACAACATTCAGTTGAATCACAAATACTATTTTAGTCAGTGCTGGTTGAACGTGGCTGCTACCCTTTCCTCTAAGATGATACTTTTGGAAAGCTTGGATTCCTATGGTACTTGAAATCGCTGCTTCTTAATTTTTTCCCATTGTTTCCAGGTGGCTCGAGCTGGACGCTTTGGCACAAAAGGTTTAGCCATTACTTTTGTCTCTGATGAAGGGGATGCCAAAATTCTCAATGAAGTGCAGGATCGCTTTGAGGTCAATGTGGCTGAGCTCCCTGAAGAGATAGACATCTCCTCATATAGTACGTATTGAAAACTTGAGTAAAGTGGGCTTATCTTCACATTGCTGTAGCCCTTGTATATGCTGCCCAGAAGTCATGGAAGCACAGCTGCCTTAGAGCGAGGACAGTGCAGCTGCTTTTAGCCAAGCAGTCTTTTGAGCAGACTTGATCAGTGTATCAAGTGCAAGGCCCTTTTCAGCTAGCACTTAGTTCATGCAGCTGAAAAGCAGGTTTCTATGGCCTGCCTTCAAATGTTAGGGACTGAGTGTAAAATGCCCCCCATGGTATGTTTCTCTTCAATAAAAACAATAGAGGTTTACTTGGTAATATCTTCTGCCTAAGGGAATCCTTCTTGAGTAGTTTACTCTGTGCTTCTAACTCTGTTGTGTTCTGAAGTTTTGCAGCAGTGGCGATGCTGTTGAGATGGGGGGAGCTGTCAAGAAGGCTGCCAGGCAGACAGTCGGTAGCAGCTGCACTGAAGGCTCTTCCAAGCCAGCTGGGCCTGATAGAGGGACAGTACGTAAAAAAAGCAGCACCCATTGAACTGGCCCAATGAGCCTTAGTTTCCTAGAACTAAGAGGCCTGTTGAGCAAATGGCAGCTGTCATTAATTTGCAACAATTCCATCTTGCTGGCCACATTTATTGATCAGCTGTCTTGTCTCTTGTAGTTGAGCAGAGCCGGTAGCATGCGTGTATATGGATTCTTCTTACCTTGAAGCTGGCCGGGTACACCATACCTACTACTACTTCCTGCCGAAGATGGATGAATATCTCCTTTTTAAAAAGAGGTGGAGAACCCTACTATTAAACGTACAGGAGGGAACATTCCCCAAACCAAAATGTATTGCAAATTACCCATGTGGTATTTTGCCTTGGCTTTAGCGTTTGGCTTTTTTTTTAAATAGATGTTTCTATTTTCTGAATTGTAAGCTTCCATGGCTAAGTGCTCTAATAAATGAAAATTTTAAAATGCCCTCTTTTTTGCTGTTCTTGAGGCATAATTAGCACAGTTACTGGTAATGAAATATTTTAACTGAATTTAGGTTTTGTGTTTTCACATAGACCAGAAGTGGGCAGATCTGAAGCGCTTGAGCCACTTGACGGCTCTCTAGGGGCTAGGGCAGGGGTCCTCAAAGTTTTCAAACAGCGGGCCGGTCCACCATGCCCCAGACACCACTGGGGGCCGGACCACAGTCCAAAAAAAAAAAAAAGGCCAACATGGAAAAAAGGGGGAGGGAGTGGAGGACTTTGTCGTAGCCCTCCCACTTTGAATGCCCCACTAGCCAGCATGCTAGATCAGCATGCTGATCATCTGGGTGGTAGTTGGGGGGAGTGGGAGAAGCGATATAGCCCATTGCTTTGAACTGCCTCAGCAACAGAAGCAGCTGCAGAGGCTGGCTTGGTCGCAAAGCAGGGGGGAGGGGGGTTGCAATTGGTCCCGGGGGCCGGATTTAGGACCTTGGGGGGGGCGCATCCGGCCCCGGGGCCTTAGGTTGAGGACCCCTGGGCTAGGGGGTGTGTGGCCAAATGGGCTAAATCATTTTACTTTACTGCAATACTAAGTTCCATCTGTTAAAGTCACTCAATGTACTGTTAATTCTACGGTGTTTCTGTTTCCACTGCCCTGCAATTTCCCAGAGCCTCCATCCTCATTCAGCACGTGTCAGCATTCTTGCTGGTTTTAAGCAAGCTTGGTTATTTTGACTTTATAGTGTCTTTCACTTAAAAGAGGAAAGTATGAACAGGGAACTGTCACGGCATCTACTGTATAGTTTCTGTTATCTGAGGAAGAGGAAGGTGGAAATTTGCTGTTCACTATTTGTTTGCTTACAACACTACATGTGTCTGGAATAGATGCACCTAGACCTTTGTAAATCAAGTATAAAGCCTTGCTTAGAAGGCCCCTTTGTTCTGAGACTGCCTATGTATTTTAAGTGACTGGGTAAAAGTCCACCACCCCAAGGATGTTTGAAAATACAACATAACAGATTTGTAAACATGTTTTTAATTAACTGTACACTTCAGGAAGTAAAAAGCAGTTGAGACACAGATGCTTGGGCTCGAGTTGTGAGTAGTTAGAGGCTTGCTTGTGCCAAGATGTGTAGTTCCCTAGCACTATTCTTAAGTGTGACTACTGAGGAGTAGAAGTGCAACTGTAGCACATGAGTAAGAAAGGCCACTTTGGGGAATTTAAATCCACTAGTTTCCAGTCCAATTGACATGGATTATAATATTGCAGAACTCAGCATTCAAGTCCAGCTAGGGCTAACTTTGAAGACTGGGTGGATGAGGTTGGGCTTGGACCACCAGATTAGGCTTTGTTACATGTCTCTTTTTTCCATCATGCACATTTAACAAGAACTCAAAGTAATGCATTCTAATGTGTTGATTCTTGCATATTTCGGCCATACGCATGGCTACTCCAGCACCAAAATACTAGGAGTAAAGTGCATCAGGAATTTTAGCTTACAATTTTAGTTCTTGGCAGAAGTATGAGGAACTGGGCAAAATGGGAAGTAACCCTAAATAAATTAGTGTAAACAGGAAGCTCAGTAAGGCTTCCATACTAAATCCAAATTGCTAATACAATTGTGTTTATTAACTTCCAAAAATCACTCTCTCCTTCCTGGTAGTTTGTAAGTGCTTCTATTGCTGTCTTGGTGGGTAAGAGGATTTCTAATAGGTTTTTCTATGCAAGATTACACTGATTGCTGTGTCTTGTGTTTTTCCCTTTGTCCTTGAATTTTGGCATCGTCGCGGTATTGAAACTCTGGGTATAACATGGAACTGAAACACAACAAAGCATACATGTGTGAATGAAGGAGTTAAAAAAGATACGGTGGGAGGATTCAAAAGTAGCATACAGAACGATGCCTTAAGAAATGTGTACAAAAATACATTAGGAAAAGGCATATAAAAATGACTACAAATTTCCACAAGGGGAAGAAAAGAACCTTATTTGTGCAACCTTGGGATAAAGAAGGGTTGATGTTGCAGTGGAGATATTGAGGAAGCTTTGAGAAGTCTTCACACCACTAGTTGTCAGTAGTACACTTCCATGGGCATGGGGCTCCAACCCTGTGAACTGCTCACAACCTCAAGGGGGTGCAGATCAAAGTTCATCATTTCACTGAACAACACCCCCTATTTTTTACCCCTCTAAGCCTTAGGACAAATGAGGTGATAGCCAGAACAGCCTTAGTCTCTTTACTGACACTTTCCTTGTTACTTCTCTTAAGGCTCCTCTTCGGGTGCAAGAGCAAAACTGTTCAGAGTTCTTATTTCTAAGCTACGGTTAGGCTTGTTTGTGCTGCAGCCCATATTCTAGGGACAAGTTAAAAGGGAAATTCAAGAATATTGAATGGGCAGGTCTCAGTCCTCCTTGCAGTTAGTAAATGTATCTGTGACTGAACAAAGCTGGAAAGAAACTCAAAAACGCCGTCACTGAAGAGCATGAAGTAGATGGAAAAGAGGCCTTCGACTACCATGCAAAATTCGTTTCAGGGTTCTGACGATCTTTTACATCTGCGTCAAAAGCGAGAACCTGTGGCAGGATGTTCAGCTATTAACAGCCAGCCAGTATCCCCTGCAGGGGCTTTTTAAAAGTGTCACGCGTGCAAGTACCTCTGTACAGACCTCACTCTATTTCTCCATGAGTGGATGGTCTTAAAATGAAAGACGGAAGGGAAGCCGTGCTGAACAGGTTTTTGCCAATGTCTGCGCTGCTCAAAAACACTGGTCCAGTTCTTGAGTTTGCTGACTTGGTTCCCTGTGCAGGTTTCTGGCCGTTTGGTTGTCCTTTGCTGCTGTAAGGCCTGCCCTCAGCAGGTGCTTCTTGTGAGAAAACCTACCAGAATTGCAAGCCTTGTAGGTCACGTGCAAAGCAGCATTCCTCAAAGCTGACGTCTCTGAAGGACAGCTATATTCCAGATTCTCTGAAAGACTTTTGTGCCTAGAAGAGAGAGAGAGAAAATAAATGCAATAGGCAAATAATAGCTCCTTCCCTCTACCAGAACAGTGTGTGTCGTACAGCACTGGCCGTTTATAGCTGGCAACCAGTGACTTCTTTTCAAGGGAACGGCAGCTTTTCTTTAGAAGGGGAAAAGTCCTCTTCTTTAAACAATAGCTTTTACTGGAAAGCAGGTGGAATTATTTTCAGAGGATCAAGTACGTACTGTACTTTTATTTTTCATTTCTGTTTTACTTGCTGCTGCCATTCTTTGTGGGTTTTGATTTTAAGCTCGGTCACTGGTTCAGCACACATTACCAGTAGGTGGTAATGCCAGCTCAGTGAAAGGAATTTAAATAAGTGAAATTACAATTTGCAGATGAGGAGGGTCTCTGTTCTATCTGTGGCCCTGAAGGCACAGATGTCTTAACATGATACCTGTCCCCTGCAGAGAGGCTGGCCAAAAAGCACAGGACAGGAATAATATCACAATGAGGTCTCCTCTGGTTCCAACACGGGGCAAAAAGGTTTGCTATCTCCTGCTCTCCCATCACAATTTATGATCACAACTCCCCATTTTAATGAGGTTCCCACCATTTATTTCCTTTTACCCAGGACCATTCTGTTTCACAGTT
Source organism: Phrynocephalus guinanensis (assembly GCA_037367245.1). NCBI lineage: Eukaryota > Metazoa > Chordata > Lepidosauria > Squamata > Agamidae > Phrynocephalus > Phrynocephalus guinanensis. The sequence continues at coordinate 98,657,206 of CM074734.1, read as the reverse complement.
TTATTACTTTTCGTATATATTCCTGCTTCATGCTATTTTTATAGTCCTGGTCTCTTGGCACTATATATGTAAAAACCTGTTTAATGGGTGCCTTATATCTTATGGTATATTGTATCCCAGGCAAGGACATTCATGTTTTCTATGTTGTAACTTGTACATATATTCAAATCTGTGTCAAAAAAGGGAAAGTGCCCCCCCCGACACATCCTAAGTCATCCCCTGAAGAGGGAAAATGCAAAATAAACACAGACAAATCCTCAGAGACACTGGATTTGTTCTAGTTTGGTGTGGCTCCATGGTTTTTTTTTCAGAATGAATTTGAAAAGCAACAGGAAAAATTGCAGCCAGAGGTGGCTCAAAGCTGTTGATGGAGGACAGCAGGCAATTGACCAGTGCGATGGCCAACTGACAGGTATGCTTGAGCTGTGGATTCCTTGCTTTGGCAACAGGTTGGATTTGATTACTCTTAAAAAGAGTCCCTTCTGGTTCTACAGATACCTGATTAAATGAGGGAATCCTATGATTAAAATCATAGAATCAGAATCACTAAGTTGGAAAGGTTTCCCTAAGTCCATTGAGCGCAACCCCCTGCTCAGTGAAGGAAACCAAATCAAAGCAGATATTTGACAGATGATTGTCTAATTTTCTCCTGATGGCCTCCCATGTTGGAATGCTCATCACCTCCTGAGGTAATGGGATCCATTGCCATTCCAATTTCAGGAATAATTTACCTTGAAATTCAGCTGAAATCGAGCTTCCTGTAACTTGAGTCTCTTATTAATTGTCCTGTACTCTAGGATAATGGAGAACGGATCCCTTTTTTAGGGCAGTTAGAATTCAGTATGAGAAACAGTGATCCATCTGTTGAGAGGACCCAACATGGAGCACCCCCTGTTATTTTATCTTACCCGTAATGTGTTAGAAGCAGATGTGGAGCTGAGGTCTGAATATTTGTCAGTGCTTTGACGCTTGCCACCCCTGCTCCAACAGAACCAGCGGTAGTAGTCATCACGCACCTAAGCAGAGAAAACAATAGGCCCGTATGTTATCTTCAGTAAACTGAAACTTCAAAACATAAGCAACCCTTATAGCCAGGCATTTTACTGGGATGCCTTTTGGCTTTCCAGTGCCACCACCAGCACTCCAAACTTTATGTGGACTTCTCAAAACATGTGCAGAACCAAGTCCCTCCAAAATAAAATGGAACAGCAGCCCTAAGAGACCGTTTCCCCATCTCGTCATTCTTCTGGCATGACCGGTACCTGTTTCTTGAGTAGACAGTGGAGAAGAAAGATAAACAGTCCCTGTAGGCTGTTGAGGATGGTGAAGATGTAAGACATGGCAAGGCTTTTGTCGCTGAATTGAACCATGCCGAAGATCCAGGTGATGCCCAAAATACAGAGCTGGGCAATCGCTGTGATTGTGAGCACCCTGGTGGAAAAGAGGATTGAAACAGAACTTAGGCTGACTTTTGGGATACATCATATTATCAAGAACGCTAAGGACTACAGGTGCCAGTTTTTGGTGCAGGTGTCAGAGAAGGATGGAGATAGCAGAGAGTCTTAGATAACAGGAGGGTATTTCTCATTAGTTGTCCAAGATAATTGCAGATTGGGGGCTTTGAATACCCAGACACTTTTTCACCAACCAAGCTCTTACTTACGCCATCAAACAGCGGCTAGAAGGAAGGGATACTTTCTGTATCTTGCCAATTATCAGTTCTTGACCTTATTCAAGTGCCAGAGGGATCCCTTTCTCCTCATTTGCTTACCTTTGTTTTTTCAGTTTAGTCATCTCAGGATTGATGTCAGCAAACTTCTGCGAAAGTCTCCAAACAGTAACCACAAAAACAATGGCGTTGACCTGTACCAGAAAAAAAAAGATGTTTTGATGTTGATGTTAATAAGCTTCCGGGTAAGAAGATTACCTTAGATTATTTTGCATAGTCCCGTTCTACCATCTCTTCTGGGGCCCCAAAAGTAGGAATTGTTTTTTCACTAAGTAAATAAACTCTGGGGACAAAGACATACAGCTGTGTCCCCCAAAAGTCACAGGCAAGTTGTCAGATAAGTGATATATTCTAGCGGGCATTAAGTAACAAGTGGTGAATAAACACTCTCCAAGAAATCTGGAAACCTGAATCAATTTTTATCTTTGTCAGCAAGGATGGAGATGAAAAACTGAACACAAAGAACTTGGAGAACCAGACTGTAACGTGCAGGTGGAGGGAGGATTTTTGTCTGGGCCACTGATTGCTTCTCTGGAATCACAGTAATGGATGTGTTAAGACAACGGGGAGCAAAGGAGGGTGGAGCCAACACCTGAGAATGGACAGAACAGGAAGCATCTGCTCAGAAGCAGAGTGAGCAAAACGGATGGATGCACACAAATCAGCAGTTGGATTGCTGTACCCACAACAAGGTCAATACTAAACAACTAAATCCATTCACAAAAGTTAGTTCAGAGAGAAATCAGTGCCAAGGGTGGACTCCGTTGGCCCCAGCATAGGTTAAAAAAAGGGAAGAGCGTGGTAGGCATACGTAAGTCTTTACCATTATGATGAGGGAGACTGGTCCTAAGAAGCTCCACAGGAACCCATTCTCTCTTGAAAGCCAACAGCTGTGGGGAATAACAGAGGGTGACACTTTATGTACGCATGTATTTCCTCTCGCACAAGTTAGGCCTGCTCCCCTAACCCCTATCCCTCCACCTATGAGCTCCCAGAGGACAAAAAAACTCATTCTCCGTCATGCAGGCAATGGGAGGTAGGCGGAGAGTGGCTGTGTCATTGCCTACACCATCCTTTAGATGGGGAAATCATGCATTACCTGTGAAACCTTCCTGTTTCAAATAAAACAGGATGACTGTGAAGATTCCCAGTCATCCAGGTGAGTTCATCTGGAAGATGAGTCATGGCAACTAACTTTTCTGAGACTGATGAAGTTGCTTGGATGAGTAGCGAAACGTTTCAGTTTCCAAAGAAGAGAGGTCCAGTTGCCATGACTCAACAGGTGACACAAGCACGAACCATGTAACTACCAGTACGCTGCATAGCTGTGCGCTTTCTTATTCTGGATTTGGCTTCAGGTACGTTTCACCCTCTTGGGTTCACTCCCGAATCCCAGGACTCACTTTTTGTTGCCGTAGCCCTTGCTGTTTATGGCAGCTGAGAGACCCACCAAGACAGCTGGTAGCCCGTATCCCACAAGGTAGAGGTGACAGTGTTTGAGGCTGTGGGTTTTGAAGACTTGAACCACCATGAGGTAGAGTTCCACACCCTCCAACAGCATCCAGCAGAAGACAGACAGGAAGAAGTAATGCAGCATCCCGGCCACTACAGCGCACAGTATCTGTGAGGAGGGAACAGACCAAGAGTTGATCACGAAGGCATGACTTGCCCAAGCTCTTTCGGCCCCTGTTATCTTAAGCTAGAGGAGACAAAAGTCCTTCAGATGTCATGACACAGTAACGTCCTTCAGCTTGAACCAGCATCGTCACCTTTTGTTTTCCCCACAGGCAAGATCAGAGGTTGCAAAGTACAGCTGAGATTTACTTTCTTGTTGCCTCAGCAAGGGAAAAAGGAGCAAGGTCTTCTCCTGGCAAGAGAAGACGGGATGCCAGTGCACAACAGTGTCGGACAAATGGGTACTCTGGCAAAAGCTGAAACACATGGGAAGCTGGTCGTTATCACACTGCTTCCATTTGCTCGCGATCACTTGTCCCTGCTCAAGGCTTCTTCTTCACCCTTCCGTCTTTCTTTAGTCTCATGACTTCATGCACATTGTTGGAGAGATCTGCCAGACCCGTGCCACCGAATGCCAGGCTCTTGAAGCAGGCGAAGCTCTGCCCATGGCTGCTTAAAGCCACCCCAGGCGTGATACGCTAACTTCCTTTAGGCTGATGCAAGCCCAAACGTGGTAATCTATGGTAACAACCACGTTGAATTTCCACCTTACTGTCACGTCGCAGAATCGGGGAATACACAGAGTGAAGCAACCCTACGAGATCAGAACCTGCTGTTCTGTTTTAAGCGACGTATGTGCCCAGGATCAGTTATGATTCTACTGAGATTTTTTTTACTGCCAAAAGAGATGGACAGTGATTTAGCAGGAGCTGTGGCGCAATGAAGGCAAAGCTCCAACTGTGGAAGAGGAGAAACAGCTGGGGTGGAAATGGAGGCACAAACAAGGACCTGGTCGGAAAGAGGATGTGTTCCCACCACACAGACGGCAATGCGCCATCAGGGATACATGTGAAGTATGTTACCCCAGCCTCAAACACAATGCTCCCCTCAGAATACGGAGCGACTGCACAATAGGAAACAAAAAGCCCCCCCCCTGAAAAAAAAACCCAACCCCCAAATGAACAACAAAAAAGCTTTAAAGGAGGAATGGCAAACTACTGCTTACTGCAAAACGTACAAACATTCTGTGCTTTAAAGAAAAACAATGATAAAATACGGTGGAGCCTCATATAACAAAGGGTTTGGTATAACATAAAATATGTACAACATAAAAATTCCAGAGATAGGGGAAATTTGCTTAACAGAATCACCTATAGGGCAAATCCATACAACATAAAAATTGTCGTGATTAGGGATTACTCCGTTTTCAATGAATGCCTATGGGAAATTTGTATAAAGGAAAATTTGCTTAACAGAATTTCATTTGGAATGAATTAATTCCTGTCTTCAAGGTGCCTCTGTAAATGCCTTTGCAAGGCTAAAGGGGAACGACACTTTCCTTATCTACACTTTCCCCCAGGGCCTCCAAAGTACAGCTCAGTCTATTAAGAGCTTTGACTGAAGGATGGCATAAAAGAAACAGGTGACATGTTCCTTTGAACCTCTGCCTCCTGCCCTAATGACGACACCCACTGCACAGAGGGAGATACCAAAGACAGGAATCTGCAGGAATAAGGGCCCTCTTTGGCCTCACTGCAGTGTCCAAAGCCAGCCTTAAAACACTGCATCGCTGCACTCTACAATCTGCAGCAGCCAGCAGCTCCTCAGGCTGGACCGTTCCGCTACATGCTTCCTATCCTCAAGGAATCATCACCTGTCTTTGCCACGCTGTCAGCTGTGGCCATGCTCAGGGAATGCTCCTTAGTGGGAGAAAGGTTCCACGGGGGTCAGAAGCTGGAAGCTTCATCCCATTAACAAAAGGAAACAGAAGAATGCTGGACTCCTGCTGATCTTCTCTCTCCAGTGGTTTCCTTGGAATCCCACCTCCACCCTGGTTCCATGCCAGCGACTTACCATGTTGCCAGAATTCCCGGCTCCCAGCAGGAAGACGACGTAGGCAACGAAGAGGGCCAGGCACAGGTGGAGGTGGATGGTGGTCCGGATGCCTCGGATGGCGCGGCAGAACAGGAAGGTGAGGATGGAAAGGAACAAGCAGACCAGAGACACCACCAGCCCAACTTTGGTGATGACGGTCAGGTTCCAGTCCTACCACAATGACAACATTGAAAGACCATGTAATTGTAAGCTGCATCTCAGCAAAGGTCAGCAGAAGAACTTCCTAAAGAAGAGAACTGTGATTCATTCAGCTCTCAGTGTCCAGGAGGCAGTCCTTCTCCAGTCCTATGGCAAAGGGGACAGCTTTTCTGAGCCAAAAGCTCCGATGCCGATTAAACGTTGCATGGGGGGGGAGGATGGGAAAAGAGGGGGTGGGAGAGAGCTGTAGGCTTAAGATAAATATTCCCTGAACTTTGGACAGCCTGATTTAATTTGTCCCTGGTCCATTGGCAAATCTGCTGTTGAAGCAACAGAATCAAATACTTCTGTCCCTCATGGCCAATTCCTGGCCTTCTTCCCGGCCCAGCCACAGAGCTTTCTCCATAAGTTAAGAAACTAGAGTTAAAAGGCAGGCTCAGCTGCCTCTTCTATGGGTCAAAAAACTGGTAAGCCTCCTTACTCCTCTACTGACTTGGTGCCTGCAGCAGGGATGTGTTTGTAACAGTTTCTCTTTTTCTCCCTCCCCACTCCGTCTGGTTCTCTTGACCAGGTAGCCAAGCTAGCTAGCCAAAGCCAGGTGCCTAAGGGCCTTTTTACACGACCCCTAAGATCCGCTGGCCACTTAAATTCGGACCAGAGATCTTAGGGGTTCGTCGCTCTTCGGGTGTTCCCACCCCCCTCCGCACTTCCTGGTTGCTGGCTGCGTGAGGGGAGGGAGAAAAATAGAAAGAAAAGCATGCCGCTCACCTCGTTCTGCCTCTCGTCTCTGTAAAAGTAGCTCTTAAAGGGGCGGGAGCCAAAAAACAACAAACAGAAGCAAGGAGAGCCCCGCACTCACTATCCTTACACCGGATCAAATAATATTCACCTCCAAAAAGCAGGTACCTGAAAGCTGCGCTGGGACGCGCTAAAGTGGGCGTGGTCGCACTTAATTTTCTCTAAACTCCGGAGCTGGTGGGTAAACATTTTTAAGCTCTGGAGCTGGGAGCCATTTGCCCCGGAGTTTAGGGGGTGTGTATAAACGCCCTAAGAGTCTTTTCCTTCTCTTCCTCCTCCACCTCCGTTACCCTTCCTGCCTGCCCTCTCAATGCCCAGCTGCCCCCTCTGGCTTCATTCTTCCCACATTGGAAGCCTATGCGTGGCTTCCTAGACTGCACTTTTGTGGCTTTTCAAAACAGGAAGAAAAGACACATGAACACCAGCTCTGTGCACAATGCATGCAGATACAGTATTTCTCTTTTTCCCTTCTGCTGCCGGACACTTTCTGTCTCACATCAAGGTCTTACTGATGGCTCCTTTTTTCCTGACCCTTTCCTCCCACTCAGCACATGGAAAGTGAACAGCCAATGCTAAGGAAGAGGAAGCAAGCATCATGTCCTCTCCCCCTCCCGTCTCTGTTGGGACTCACCTCCACGTCATAGAAGGCCATCAGCACCGCAAAGCTGGTCAGGTGGTTACACCGGCAGTGCGTGCGGTTGGCGGTGCTGATATTCAGGCGTGTGCAGCCTTTCTCAGACCAACGTCCCCTGCCATTGACAGACTCCCAGAAGGCACAGATCACCTTTTGGTCAGGTTTTGAGTCCTAGGCAGAAATATTAATCGGAGATTTTGCTACTTGAAAAGGTGAGGCGCCGAGAGGCAGGATTCTCACTTTTCGTGCCTCCATATTACACAATGCCTAAAGATGGACTCTGTATCTCTGCACACTGAAAGCAGGGAAGAGTTTGACCCCACATGCCAGAGCTTGGAAATGACTCCCCCCCCCCAACACCCCAGGACAGCCTCCCACATAAGCCCAGGGGATTATGTGAACTGTTGTCCCAGAAAGTATTCAGGGTTGCCACTCAAATTTTATTTTTCATTTCCCTGATTTTCCCTGACCAACATTTGTCAATTTCCCTGGCCGCCATTCAAATAGAAACACAATTTTAAAAATGGATAGGCCATGTTGCATTAATGCAATGCTTAATTACATGTTCTATTCGACAACTACACAAGTCTCGACTGCAAAAATATTTGTGAAAGTAAGAGGTTTAATTTCATCTTATTTCAACATTAAGTGCAGCAACATCTGTTCTGCAATGGCACCAAAAGTTACACCAAGATACAGTGGTTCCTCGGTTTAAGAATGCCTCCGTTAACACACACACACACACACACACACACACACACACACACACACACACACACACACACACACACACACAAACACAAACGGTTTAAGAAAAGAAGTTATTGGAAATGGGGATGCCTCCGTTTAAGAAAAATTTTCAATGGAATGTCCCGGTTTAAGTATTTTTCATAAGGCATTAACAGTTGATGTGTGATGTTCGCAAGACAAAAAGAATGGGGATGTCTTTGTTTAAGAAATTTTTTAATAGAATGCCCCAGTTTGCCTTTTTTCTGACCTCCGGAATGGATTAATTGGTTTTCAATGCATTTCTATGGGAAACTGTGTTTCAGTTTTTGATTTTTTTGCAATACAAAATGGCCCGGAGAACAAATTAATTATTTAAACTGAGGTACCAGTTCAATTCAAGTAAGGTCTGAATGCTAACAAATGACATACAATAGAGCACTGGAAACTTTCAGCTACAAAGTTGGCAGCTCAGTGGTTCAAATCCCGGGTGCCACGCAGTGGGGTGAGCTCCGGCTGTTAACCTCAGTTCCTGCCAACCTAGCACTTCAACAGCATGTAAATGCAAGTAGATAAACAGGTACCGCCATAATAAGCAGGAAGGTAAAACAGTGTTTCCTTTCAGCCATGCTGGCCACATGGCCACGGACGTGCACAGCACTGGCTCTTCAGCTTGACTATGGAGAGGAGCACCACCCCCAGAGTCGGACACAACTAGTGTGGGGGGGAACATTTACCTTTTTAAAAAACCAATATTATAAATATGTGCCATCTAAAATGGTTTCCCTGAAGTCACATTACGAAACATGCAGCTTTGAAACTGCAGTAATAAAGTTATATGTTTTAATCCCACTTTCCCTGACTTTCCAGAAAGTGGCAACCCTGGTACTATGGCATTAACACACAATCCACAGATGTGGCCCACTACATTTGGGAGAGACTATGCCAGGACTTTCCTTCTTCTCCAGCATGCCTCCTAGTCACAAAGGGTGAAACGGAGGTTGTGAAATGGCTGCTGAGTGTTATAAGGGAGGCCAAAGAGGAAGGAGAAGAACCACTCACTGGTTCCTGGTGGCTGAAGGTGACAGTGAGAGGAGCACTTAAAGAGTTGGTCTCGTTGTGGCCCACGAAAGCTGCCGCCACCCGGGACAAAACTTTGTAGGCGGGCTTTCCCGGCACTTGTTCCCATTCTGTTGACTTTCCAACCTGCTCCCATGTTTCCCCTTCAACATCGGCCTCCGTCAAGATGGATTCCATGCCATGGTAGGTGAGCAGGCCCATGAGGCTGAAGGCTGAAAAGAGGAGCAGTGAGAGGTTCAGGGGTTCCCTCAGAACACATGTTGGCAGGAGGCAACACCAAGCCCTGGTCTATCTAGAATGCACAAGGAGGAGGTGATGGAAATCTTGAAATTGCTGGGAGGACCTAAAACTCCTGGGGGAGAAAAATCCCATTTCTGATTCTTTTTTCCCTAGAAAGAGGAAGATCTCTCCGCCAGCACAGAACGAGCACTGCCAGAGATGACCTGGCCTTATAGCCTCTTCTCTGACATGCTCCTCCCTGTGCACTTTATAGGGAATTGACTCAAGGGCAAGGGGAGAATGTTTACAAAAGATGCATCTCAATACCGAGTACTGTGTTACCACCTTACTACTGCAGTGCATGAGGGCTCTAGGCCTCACAAAAAGGTCAACAAAGGAAAAACTAGTCAGGCAGACCCCTAAGAATACAAGTACCATCCGCCTGGACTAGACTGGAGCCCTGCTCAGGCGTCAGAGAAACACACAAGTAAGGGTAAGTTGTTTCCACCCCATGCGCAGCTCTCTGCGTTGCCCGAACACCCAAGTTGTGACCTTGCTCTGTTCAAAGGCATGGCCTGAAAACAAGGTTTCTAGTCACATTCACTTGAAGGTAAATGCACATTTCCAAGTGATCAGGGAGCCATAAGAGAAAAGGAGAAGAGGGAGGCAAAAGCCTTCCTCTAGAGCAGTGGTTCCCAGCGTTGGGTCTCCAGATGTTCTTAGACTACCACTCCTAGGCAGCTAGTGGTGAAGGCTTTTGGGAGTTTCAGTCTAAGAACACCCAGGGTTCCAAGGATGGGAACCACTGCTCGATAATATACTTTTTTCAAACAGTGTAGCTCCCCCACCAAAAAAAAAAACCCGTACTGATAGCTTTAAAAGGAGCTGCTCATGCTTCTTCTTCCCATCCCTCCCCTCCCCCCAAAGCCTCTCCGCTGTTCTTTGGGCCACCGCTGTGCCAGAATTCTGCTCCATCTGTGGTGCACCAGGGGCTCTTTACCTTCCCCCTTTTTGCTTGCTGCTTCCCAGTTTAGCTCCATCTGCGTCTGATTCTGCGACAGCTGGGTTGGGCTCTGGCTCCAATTCCCAGCTGTCCTCATCTCCATGGTCAGCTCTGGAATGAAACAACACAAAACAAAACTCGAGCCAAGGTTGACTCCCGCCCATAAAAGGGCAGGGGGCAGAATCCCCGGAAGAAGTATTGCAATCTTCAAAACATCCCAGCCAGCATCTACTTAGGGTCCCATCCAGCACAGCAGGGACTCGGTATATAAGAAGCTTTGGATACGAGGCTATAAGGAAGAACGGACAGAATACTACCAGAGATGCCACTGTCAGCCTCTCTCTTTCGAAAGTGCTAGGAGGCGGTGCAGAGCAGGGTGCACCTCTGATGGAGGAGGGAGGAGAACCCCAGCTTCTTCCAAGAGGGTGCTCAGGTTGCCCTCAAAGGCAACACACACTCACCTGCACCGTCGCTGAGTTGTTCAGTGAATTCCCTTGGTTGGGAAAACGCCCAGGCTCTCAGAAAGTCTTCCACCCATTCCATCATCTCGGTGGCTATGAGGTGCCTTTGCAGTGAGCTCTCGTTCTGGAGCAGATTCATTACTTTGTCCAGCTGAGTCAGAAAATCCTAAGAGGGGACATCCTAGGTCAGGCCTGCCCAACAGGTAGACCGCGGGCTACTGGTAGCCCGTGAAGGGTTCAAAAGTAGCCCGCTGGCCATCAATAAAAATTGAGGGGATAAGTTTTCCACCCCTCCCTCCCCCATTCCAAGGACCACTACTGCCCCAGCAAAGTTCTGGGTCTGCCATCCCACTGTCTCAGCCGAGTGGGGCAGTTCAAGGGCCATGATGCATTGAAATCTGTTCCCTCCAGAAGAGATTAATTGGTTTTCAATGCATTTATATGGGAAACCGCTGCTCTACTTACAAAAGTTTTTAGTTATGAGCATGTGCTCAGAACAGATAAAATTCGTTAAGTATAGGTTTTAGTGTAGTAGCCCTCAGACACTTTGGGCCGGAAAAAGTAGACCTTGGCCTGTTCAAATTTGAATAGCCCTGTCCTAGGTCATCAAAGGACAAGGGGGGGGGAGGCGGGCACTTGGTGGCTCAGGCAGCCATGAGCGCAAGTGATAGGGCAACGGGAGCACTGAGCCTGGTAAAGCAGCTGTCAGTAGGAGCTCCAAGAATGGAGACCCACGGACGCGAGCAGGTGTATAAAACTCAAGGGTGGCACTTGTGTGGCACATTTAGAACCTGCACCTGGATTTTTACAACCTTCAATAGCGGGGAGTCTGTGAGGCTCTCAGTCGCCATTTAAATTCTTCTCCAATTAGGACGGGGAGCAGGAATGGTGCAACAGATCCCCCGTGAAAATGGCTGGCAGGGTTGTGTATATTCAGCACAAGTTAAGAACTTGCTTTTTCCAATGTAATGCTCCCCAACCCGGTTAAAAAACAAAAAGCTGAAAGTCAGAGATTGCAGAGAAAACCACCCAGAACAAAATGGGGGTCAACACTGGGGAAAAAAAATCCTAAAATACTTTTCACAGCATCACTCTGAAGAAAACCCTCTTACAGGGCAATAAGCTCCCTTGATTTCAGTTATATTTACTACTACCTTATAAGATTCTGTAGGATTCTACTAAAAACGTGCTGAACAGTAGCGAAATATTAGTAGTAAGGAGAAAATGATCTCATTGCCTTTGCATCTGGAACAAAATGTGCACTTCACATTTCCGGCAAAAGCAAAATGAAACTAGTTTATTCTCACCCTTTGGTTCCAGTGTGGTTACATGGGTTGCAATAATTGTATTTGCCTTTCAAAAGAGTTGTGGACTGAGCACAATCTAAAGCCACTGAAGCACTCGCCTCCATAAAGCAGGGTATATGTGAACAGAAGATTTGCACGTTGTAACCTCTTTTGGAACCACACGCTCTTACTGTTTCCTGACCACTATATGCATAATGTACATGTTTTAAATGTTGTGAGGATGTTTGGGTTGGGATGGGTTTTTGTTTGCTTGTTTTTACACTTTAGAAATCATAAGATTATGTTTGAAGTAACAATGTCTATTTGGGCAGCAGCTCGCTTTTTAAAGGAATTAATTCACTGTATTCTGTATCATTTTTCCCCCCTGAACAGCTTTAGTTTCCTAACAGTTTGTGGCCTTTTCACAGCAGCTTATACCTTTGCTAATCTTCCAGTTGCCAAGTGATAGACATTGGGATCTCTCTAGGAGCTTTTCTCACCATACGCCCACTTGAAACTAAATCCTTTCTTTCCCTCTCCATGTTATCAACAGAAATTAATACAGCTGGAGCCGATCTTTAGTCAGCCTTGCAATCTAGGCTGATCTTGCCAACATTGTGTAAACATAAACGTTGTGCTAAGTGACAGATGGGGGAGATGGAAGGGTCGATGAAGGCGGGTGCAAGGAGGTGGTTTTGAAAGCCGCGGACATAAACAATGATCTGTTCATGAGGAAGACTCAGGGACGGCACTTAAGGGAGGACAGTTTCCCTGTCAACCCTGGCAGTTGATTTTGCTTCAGACAGACAAGGAAATGGGGGAACCTGTATAAAAATGGGCTGTGGTGATAGTCCAAGGGCAGCTCTTTGTATATCTCTATTGAGCATCACAGCGTGGTGGCCAAACAGGCCCATATAACCAGAGGCATAGCTAGGGCTTTCAGAGCCCAGGGCAACAGTTGGTTTTTGTTCCCCTCCCCATTTCAAAATATAATCTGGATGGCAGGTGGGGGGCAGCAGGGGGGGGGGGGGGTCAGTAGGCAATTTGGTGCCCCCTGCCCTCCCCAAGCTACGCCCCTGCATATAACCCACTGCCGTCTTCTCCAGCTCACACATTTCTCATATTGTTACCTCTAATTAATGACTGTGGCTCATATAAGGTGACCTAGAGCTTGCATGGAAATGCACTGTAAACAACATGGGATACAGTATACACTGCAGGAGCTCCCAGTTAAACGTGGCTCCCCGCAGTAAGGTTTTCCCAACATAAAATGTGTGAAGCACCTCTTTATCTTAATAGAGGGTGCATCTGCACGTGGGTAGCAGGTGAAAGGAGGCAGACAAGAGATCTGGGCAGAAACCACCACCGACTGATTTCTGTCCCTCCACATTTTTAATGAGCAGCACATTCTTCTAATCCCTGCCGCTCTGACCTTTGGAATTAAAGCCACTGCGAGAAAAATCGAAGAAGAAACAAACCTGAAAGCCAAAAACATACCTCCAAAAGCTTTTTCAGACCTGCCAAGTCGTTCATGCTGCGTGATGACCAGCAGAGACCTCCCAGTTGGCTTTTTGAAGTCGCAAAGGAACGGCTGAAAAACAGAAGGGACAAGGATGAGAAGAGCTGACCAAAGTCGCTGACTTGCTGTGCTGGTTTAAAGGGCCAAGGGCCAAAAAACCACAAGTGATGCCGTACATGCCATTAGACCTGGTATTCTTGTCTCTAAAACAAGTCTCTCTCTCTCTCTCTCTCTCTCTCTCTCTCTCTCTCTCTCTCTCTCTCTCTCTGTGTGTGTGTGTGTGTGTGTATTTTTGTTTAGTCAAGCTGCATGGCGACTGGGGTAGGAGTGGAGAGCTGTAGGACTGGGTCCTGAGAGAAACTAAGAGTGTAGCTTCTGCAAATTCCTGAGAAGATCAGGGCTTCAGAATGGCCTTCACATTGCAACTGTTTGGTCGGGAGGCACGTATAGAACAAGAGACAATTGAAGGGTAGAATGCTTATGCGCTTGCTTAATAGTCTGATGGTTAAGGAAAACACCCTGCATAGGCAAATGCCTAAATAATACATACAAGCAATGTATGAACAGAAGGGGGCACATGCTAAGGATTTTGAGGAAGGAGGCATATACCAGGAAGAATGGGAATCTTAGAGCTGAGTCCAATCAGCACCAAGGGGAGAGATACTGCGGCCAGGAATAGGGAATAAACAATGGGCTTGTATTCTAACCAGTGTGCCCTCTGCCCCAGGGCCATATCTGGGGGGGGGGGGGAGAGGGTACCTCTGCCCCAGGCGCAACAATCTGGGGGTGCCTGGAGGGGGAGGGGGAGGAGGAAGAGGAGGAGGAGGAGGAGGAAGCCCTCTGGCCTCGCGCTAGCAGTCCACCTTTTCCCTGGCTAAGACTTAGCAATTAGAGATGGGCACAGAATGAACATTTTTTCGTTTCCATTATTCGTTAGTCGTTCCATTATGTAACGAAACGACAAATGAAACTTGTGATGAAAATGCAACAAAACGAACAGAACCACGAAAATTGTGGTTGTTACGTTTTGTTTCTGTTACTGGTGACGCGCAATGAAATGAGCTGTTTTAAATGTTAAAAATCGCCCTGGACATCCGTAAAAACGCAGCGATAATTATTTATATTGTCTGATAATACCTACCAGGGGGGTGGGGTCCTTAAAAGGTGCATTTATGTCTTTTCTCAGATCACTGTATTTTTTCCCTTTAAGGGGAGTTAGGGGACATCGACCCAAAATGGCTCCCAGATGCCTAATATTGATTGATTTCTTGGGTATTAAAACACCCTGGACATCTGTAAAAATGCAGCAATAATGCGATAATTATTTGAAATTATTACCTACCAGGGGGTTGGGGTCCTTAAAACGTTTGTTTTTGTCTTCTCCCATCGCGATGTATTTTTCTTTTCCCTTTAAAATGGATATCACCACCAGCCACAAAATGGAGCCAAGTCATGTGATGGGATCATGTTCAACCAATAGCATGCCCAGGTTGCAGACTGGGCAGGTCTGGCAGCCACAGAGGGCATAAAAAGCTCTGGCAGCCCCCGTCCTCCTTGCAGTCTCTGGTGGGAGTTAGGGTGGGATGGCTGTCTCTGCAACTCTAGCTTCAGTCCTGCAGCCTCCCTGTGTGCGTGCGTGTGCATACCTCTCAGTGAGTACCCTCCCTTGCCCCGCAGTGCAGTCACTCTGCGGCTGCCTTGCACCCTGGGCAAAGCCCGCCGCTGCCTTTGCAGCCTCCCTGTGTACCTAGTCTATACTGTGTCTCTGCCAGCATCCATTTTTTTGTGTTTTCCCTCTGGTCTGGGGCGTTGGGGGACGCCCGCGGAAATGCTTTAAAAATCGCGCAAAAAGTGGGTAGAAACGAAAAACGAAAAACGGAAATGAAATTTTTCCAAAAATTCCCGACAAACGGAAACGAACCAAAACAGACCTCTCAACGACAAACGAAAAACTGAAAATGCAATTTTTTTTATTCGTGCCCATCTCTATTAGCGATCCGGGGGGGGGGGAGGAGAGGCTCCCTGGACATGGCAGCCGGGGTGCTCCTCCTCTGTCCGCCCACCCGCCTGCCACTTCCGGCGCTGCAGGTGGAGCGAAGGCAGCGTCCATTCCGCCAGGGAGCCTGGCAGACACCCTCGGCCCCTGGAGAGCGAGCAAACAAGACAGCAAGAATGCAGGGGCCATGCTGGGTGGGTGAGACATGGTTGCAGGGGGGAGGGAGCAAAAACTGATTTTGACCTCGGGCGCTCCAAACTCTAGCTACGCCTCTGCTCTGCCCCTGTAGTATGGACACTCTTTTTGCAAAATGACATTGATAAACAAATGCTGCTTGGAGTCATGTTTGTGGTTTATTTCTTTTAGGATTTTGATGTGTGGACCATTTCCCACGGTCTTCACCATGGTTCCCATTCAGCTTCCTCTCAAGCCCTATTCTTGTCAACTCTCTGTAGTGGGAGGAATCTTTGAAAAATTACTCCTGTGGATTAAGCAACAGGAAAAGAGCCACAGGAAACCGGGGAAGTGGGATTATGAAATAAAATTGCATGGCTGTTATCCAAGTAACAGGCACATTTGGTACCAGCAGATGGTTTGCATGACAGTCAAAGTTTTGCTCAGAAGCATTTAACAGTGAAATTTAAAACAGGACACCTTTTTCACAACAGTGACTAAAATCTAGTAGTAATTTACAACTCGAGTAGGCCCAGTCAATCAGCGGGGAGTTGATGAGTCAACTACTCCATAAGTTCCATTGATTCAATGGGCCTACTCTAGACGTAGCTTAGTACTGCATTTCAGTGAATGGTTTAAATATTACCACTTTTAGCAAGGTTTTGTTTTGAGTGCTTGTTCTTAAGGAAGCAAAGCTGAAGCCATTTTGATCCAGTTGCTACATAATGCAGAGAGTAGGTGTAACTAGAGATGGGCGTGAAACAAAAAACACAATGCTGTTTATTCATTTCATTAGGTAACAAATTTGTTACCTAACAAAACGGTAGGATGTGTTTCGGTTCATGACGAAACAGCATTTCCCCCACTCTAGAACTAAATTATTCCTAGAGGAAATGGCAGGAAGCGATTCTAGGTAAGCCCCTGAAATTTGGAAAGGTTTGGGGGTCAGGGGCTGGGTTATTAAGGTCCAAAGGGGGTGCCCCTAGGAAAAATTGGATTCGGAAGCCAAGCCGCCAGCGAGTGATTAGCGCCGCCACGGCTTGGCTTCCATTCCAAATCCAATTAGAAACTTTTTTTGTAGGGGTACCCCCTTTGGACCTTAATAACTCAGCCCCCTCAAACCCAAATACAGTGGATCCTTGTATAACAAATGGTTTGTATAACATAAAATCTGTACAACATAACAATTTCCGGAGATAGGGGAAATTTGCTTAACAGAACCATCTATGGGGCAAATCCATACAACAGAAAAATGGTTGCGATTAGGGATTACTCTGTTTTCAATGCATTCCTATGGGAAATTTGTATAAAGGAAAATTTGCTTAACATAATTTCATTTGGAACAAATTAATTCCTTTATACAAGGTACCACTGTATCTCCAAATTTCGTGGTCTTACCTAGAATCACTTTAGGAAGCTAAGCCTGTCATTTCGATGCTGAAACATGGCCGTGATCTATATTTTCCAGTAGTACTCAAAAATATGGACCACAGCTATGTTTCGGCATGGAAATGGCAGAGTTAGCTTCCTCAAGCGATTCTAGGAAAGACCCTGAAATCTAAAGAAGTTTGGGTTTCAGGGGGCTGAGTTATGAATCTCCAAAGGGGGTCTGGGTAGTTAATTGAAAGAGTAATACCAATACAGTGGACCCTTGTATAACAAACAGTTTGTATAACATAAAATCTCTACAACATAAAAAATTCTGGAGATAGGGGAAATTTGCTTAACAGATTCGTCTATGGGGTGAATCTGTACAACATAAAAATGGTCATGATTAGGGATTACTCTCTTTTCAATGCATTCCTATGGGAAATTTGTATAAAGGAAAATTTGCTCAACATATTTGGAACAAATTAATTCCTTTTTACAAGGTACCACTGTATAGGGGTTAAGCTGATTAACACTTCAGAATAGACAAAGTCTGGAGTGGGCAGTGCACTACAGATGGTTTCCGAAGTACAGCAATACCTTGGTTTATGAGCATAATCCGTTATGGAGACATTCTTATAAACCAAAACACTCATATCAAAGGAAATTTCCCCAAAAGAAATAATAGAAACTCAGATGATACATTCTGGCATCCCATAGACCACAAATTGTGCACATAAAATGCCAACATTCACAAAAGTTGGCTAGAAGTCAAGGTCTACACCATGGTTTAGGTACATGGCTGTGGAATCTGCTCTGCTTAGGAATAACAACTGGATTTTATTCTGTTTTTAATGTGACAATAATAAAATGCAATTTGTAGCCACATACACACCCTTGACTAGCTGCCCCATGACTAGAAATGGTCTGAAGGTTAAGAAAGGATTTTCAAAACAAATTAAATAAAATTATAAATATTAAGGAAAATAAAACTCTAACCTGCACTCTCCTTTGAAAATGTTCCTGGCTGGTGCAAGGGAGACCTCTGTTCCTTTCTCCTCCCACTGCTTTTGAGGATTTCCTGAGATAGAACACTCCAGACAATCCCCCACAATCCAGCAGGGAGGGAGAGAGCGAGCTACAATTGTTCCACTTGTGATCATATGACCTGGTCCAGTGCTCGTATTGCAAGACAATGCACGTTGATCAAGGCAAAATTTAAGAGAAATGGTTGCTTGTCTTGCAAATCACTTGTAAACCAGGGCACTCATTAACCAAGGTATTAGTGTACATAAAACAGATCATATTTTAGTAGGAAACTTCAGGGGTGAAAATTCCACAAGCTGTGCTCTTTAAAGAGCTAAAATCCTCTTTTGAGGCCAGTGGTGGAATCCTCTAAGGGACAAAGACAAATTGATTGGTTGATTAGTTGACTGACTGACTGATTTAATTGATACCCTTCCAATCTAGTGACAAGCTACTACTCTGGGGCACTATAAAAGAGCAACATAAATGGACAAACAGATTAAAATAAAAAATATGCAATAGAAGAAGAACCCATAATAAAAAAAACCTCTCTATAAAAATCATTAAATCCTGGCGAAATTAAGACAACTGAATCAGATAGTAGACAATAAACCAACACCATAGGGCTGACACAACAAATAAACCAAGGTTATATACATATTTTGTACAATGGCACAAACGAAATGCAGATATTACATTGTGCACAGAATTTAGCAGCCCAATTCTGCCTTTTCTCCCTCAAAAAACCCAGCAAGTGTTGGGTCGTCAAGGCTGGAGTCCAAAGACACCCTGAGGATTTTAAGAGTGAAAAACAGCAGGATTTCTAGACGCCAGGGAATTAGGTCCCAGTATTCCAAAGGGCCTTTTACCTCTTTGCATCCCTAATACCAACAAAGGAACTGAAAGAGACGTTGCATAACTGACACAGGTCACACGTTGGAGTAAAATATCAAGTTATTTTTTTAAACTGCCAAATACACACAGTCCTGAATCCAACAGCCAACTATTCAAGTTAAGCAAAACCCGGTGGGCAAAACATATTGGGGATGAGAATGAGAGCTACAACAGAATGGATGTCCATGGCCAGGTTGGGAGATCGGGGGACCCCCTTCGCTTTTCATTTCCTTCAGGTGATTTACAAGGTCAGCTGAGCCTTCCTCCAAGAAGGTGTTGCATCAGGCCTGACCAAGGGACCTGTTCAGCAGCGAGGGTGTTGGATCATTGAGATATCTGATGGAGCGTGTCATCCTAAGGTCAATGTCGGCCACCAGAACATCGCAGTACCTTTCTCTCTGGGTTGCCACACCCCAGGAGGCTCGTAAGGCCTCTATCTGGATCCGTGCCTTCTCTGTGTCGGGCCCTACACTGAGGAACCACCTTCCGAGTTAAATTAGGACTGTGGAGCTCCTCTCAGCCTTCTAGAAGCTGTTAAAAACTTGGCTTTTAAGGTCGCCTTCAGTGATCAAGGAGGTTCATTTGTCTTGATGTTTGTCTGCCCATCTGCTTTTCCTGCCATGTTGCCTTTTTGAATTCTTGTACAGCATTTGTATTTTTATTGGACTCGGACCTCAATATTTTAATACGCTTTTTATTGCAGATTTGCTCCATTTCTCCTTAGTATTGCATACCTTACATTGTTTACTGCCCTGATTTCCTTTGGGAAAATCAGATGGTAAATAAATAAATAAATAAATAAATAAATAAATAAATAAATAAATAAATCTGTCCTCAACATTCCTGCAGAACATCCTATTTTGGACCTACTGTCTGTAGAGCACCTGGGGCCAAGGAGGTGCAAGTGCCAAGCTGTATATGCCCCCCCCCTTTCTGCCACTATAACTGCACAGATGCTGCATCCTACCCCTGCACAGCAAGGCTTGTGAGAAGCTCATGGGTGTCCCGTTTGCTTATGCATTAATTCCGTTAGGCCTTGATTTCCAAGCCCCACCACTGGGACTCACCTGTCGATCTGAACAGCTATGGTCCGAACTGTTTGGACAGCGGATTTCTAGAAAGAGAGAAACAGACAAGGAATAAAAGAGTATTGCTTTTCATCCCTTTCCATGAAACTTCTGCTTACCCTTTTTGAAAGACCAGATGCTTTACACTGGTTTCTTTATAGAGCCCCTTACGATTCTCCTTGTCTGAGTGGCAACAGTTGGAGATATGGCTGAACAAAACTGAACAGAGATGTGATTTACTGTGAGCCTGGGGTTGGGAGACTAAATACAGATCAAAGAGATTTCAGGATGTCCCATATCAGACCCAGTTAGTGGACCTCAGACATTTTCCTGGTGTTTTTTTTTGGGGGGGGGGGCTAATGGCAGAGTAGGGGTGGGATAGTGCATGATTTTCCCCCACATTAAAGGGTTTTGTTTTGCTTTGCTTTGTTTTAGTTCTCTCATAACATGGCTAAATAGACTTTGTGTTTATAACCACTTATAATTTTGTGTTTCTGTCTCTCCTTGTGTGGTTGCATTGACACTATGTTAGTTTTAATGTTGCCTTCTAATGCTGTGAGACACTCAATTCCCTGTTCTCAAACTGAATATGTCTTAATTGTACTGGACTGTACATTGCCCCTTTTTACTATAAGCCACCTTGGGTCTTTTTCCAAAGAAAAAGTTGAGCTAAAATTGCTCAAAGATAAATAGATAGATAATAAATAAATAAATAAATAAATAAATAAATAAATAAATAAATAACCTTCTCAAAAAAAATTCTTCATGATTCCCATTTTACAGGTGTGCACAAATAAAACTGAGGAATATGCCTAAGGCTGACATGCAACCTTTCTGACCCCAAGAGGCAGTATACGTTAGCAAAAATAAAAAATAAAATAAAATAAACTTAGAACTTGATAAAGGAGAATGGAAGTGCATCAATAGATCTCATGTGGACGGATATACCAGGGTTCAGTCTGTGGCATCTCTAGATAAGGGTGTGAATAATCTCTCTCTAAAATCCAAATATCCTCTTGACCACGAAGCTCTCTGTGTGATGTTCTGTCCGTCACCTCTCATGCCCACCTATTCTAGGGGATTGTTGTTGTGTGGATAACACAGAGAAAGGGTGCTGCCTGGAGTTTCTTGGAAAAAGAGTTAGAAAATCCTATGCTGTCACTTGAAGATGACCTTCATGTTCTAATGATATGCATCTATGCATGAGAGCAGAGACGAATTCACAGCTGCTGAGCACACTATGCTTTCATAAACTTTCCTATGCTGATCACAACTATTGTTTTGGCTCTTGTACTCCAAAGTTTTAAATTATTGAAAGTTGGGTATAGATTCAAATTTCTTAATCACTAAGACGTTCTGGAAACTGTGCAGGGCATGAAGGTATCTCTAACCCTGATGGCAGCCTGCTGATTTCCTAGAGCAGTGATGGTGAACCTTTTAGACACCAAGTGCCCAAACTGTGATTCAGAAGTCACAAATTTTTCGCAAAGTGCCAATACAGCAATTTAACCTGAATACAGGTGGCTGTGAAGGGGCGATGTCAGGTGCCCACAGAAAGGGCTCCGAGTGCCACCTTTGGCATCCTTGCCATAGGTCTGCCAACACTGTCCTAGTCTGTTGCTGCCCCCAGGGTAAGAGATATCATTTAGAATGTACATAATGCACTGGCAAAAGGGGTTCTACAATCATATGTAGGCAAGGATTAATGAAGGCCGCCAGCTCTACTCCCATGCTGGTCCCACAAATCTCCCCAATGCAACCAGCAGAGGCCTGCACAGATGAAGACTGCCTGGATGCCAGGCATCGAAAGAACAATGCTACCAATCCCAGAACAGTAAGAATGAGCCAGAAGACAGGGAGAGCAGAGGGTGGTTAATTGTTGTCAATCATTTAGGCTGGAAGAGGAAGCTGTCAAAGCAGAGTTCCAGGGGAGTACAAACTAGCCACCCCTGTGGAGATGAGCCATCAGTGGCAGTTGTAAGAAAATAATGCACCTCGGCAGTCCTGTTAGATATAGGCTGAGCAGAAAATGATCCCTGTTAACACATCTGGAATCAAATTGTCTATGCATGCAGGGAGCCACTGAAATGAGGTGGGCAAGGAAAGTGTTTTAAGTTTACCAAGGCAATCAATACAACATTTTCTGCTCTTTTATCTCATGTGGATTTAACTTTACTGCAACATTTATGAAGCAAACAGCAGTGCCAGATAAAAGCAAACACAGCCCACAAATGTAAATGTAAATGCAACCCTTGGAATACTGGGGATCCTGCTCAGACCCGTGGCCGCTTTTCCCAGCCTCCTCCATCAAAATTCACCTTTGCATTTGATTGTCGCATTTCCACCAGGAGTGACATCCTCATATTGGATATATCCTTTCAGACAGCTGCACTGATAACTGCCAGGCAGGTTGGTACAACTGGCACTTTCATCACAAGGTTTTTTTGTGCTACATTCATCAATATCTGAAAAAGGGAATTTGGAAAGGAGAACACATTACATTTGTATGAGACCTGAAAGGGGAAACAAGAAACTCACAAAAGATGGAATGCACAAGTATCTTCTAATTTCAAAGGCCTGTCGCATACACTAGGGCGAGCTGTGAATAAAAGGTAACAAAAACCTGCAAAGCTGCTAAGAGAAGGAACTTGCTGAGATCTGCTGCAAGGCATCCTGAGTGATGCTTCAACCACACTTTCATGGTTCTGTGCCATGTATTCTCATGGGTTGAAATGAGGTTAAAGGGCAATGCCTCAGATGGCCCTTTTGAAGGGGAGGAGTGAAAGCCCCGTTTGGAGAACCTCTTGAAGCTGCACCATAAAACTGCTGGGCTCTGGGGCGACGAGCGGCATCTGGGTCAGAATGAGAACACCGGGAATGGTGTTGGTGTCTCCTACACTAAAAAGTCCTTGGCTTGCTTATATGGCTCCCCCACTGTTTGTGCTTGTTTCTCTCATGTTCAGAAACAGAAAGCAAACACACAACACACACACACACACACACACACACACACACACACACACACACACACACACACACACTTTTTGTAGGAAACTTCTGAGGAAAAAATTCTACAAGCTGTGCTTCTCGTTGACACACACACTTTGACACACAGTTCATGGCTTATTAAATCGGTAGCCGTCCTCATGTATGACTAGAAATAAACCAACTTGTTACTTGATAATTAAACCAATTTTGGCAGCCACAGCAATGAAATTGACTCATTTGCTTTCCATGTTAGGAGCACGCTATTCTTAATGATTTCGATTTTCCTTTAAAAAAAAACCTACCTGCCACACTGTGAAACGGAGTGTCTACAAAGTGCACCCCCACCCCACCCCCGGTGTCACGGTTGTTGCCAGAAGCCACGGGGGGGGGGGGCGGGCGGAGAGGTGACTCTGACAGATCAATGATGGGGAAATGGCATTTTGGTGGCAGGGGGGCTTCCAGTGGGTTCAGCAGGAAGGGAGCTGATGCTGGAGCTTCACTTTCTGCACCCCTTGCTTTTGTACCCCCCACTAGCTGTGCACCCATTCTGCACCTGCCAGTCCTCTGCTGCTCCCATGACTCCTTCATTGACTGAATGAATAGAACTGGGTAGGAGGTGGTCAATTATTCTGAACACAATGATGAAAGGAGGCAATGATAAATATTTTTGGAAAGCTTTTTTAAAAAAATAGAAAAGAAAAACAGCAATTCTCCTGCCACTCAAAACCCATATAGGCATAAAATAAAAATGACAGACATGACTGACAGAGGAGCTTGGATGCGCAGCAAAAACGTTCCAGTCTCTCAAGAAAAGATGTCCAGTTGCCATGGCTCAACTTCCCGGCCACAAAAATGAACTGAATGGGTTTAGAAACAAGGTCCTGTACTTTAAAAAAAAAACTGCTAGCCAGCTGGAAGGAAAGAATCTCACTTTGCAGCCCATATAAATCCATAACACCACACATTGTGTGCCTTGGAATTTATCCACTGACCTAAATAATGCTTAAAACAATTTAACTGAGGTTCTTATTGCCAGTGGAACTGCACCCTGGTTAGTCTTGGAGGCCGGGACTAGAGTTGAGCGCTTCATGCGCCTGATAGCTTTGTACAAAGCTGTTAGCATGGTGGCAAAGGTGTTCTCTGAACCTTCTCCCCCCCCTCCTCTGGGCCAGCTGGGCCATTGGCCTGTTGTCACATGTCACTGGAGTCCTTCTGCTCCTGTTGTGCACCAGTCTGGGTGGGAACTCAGGCTGCCCTTCCCTACTTCCTCAGGGAGTTGGCCACTCGTGGGCTGTGCAGGGTGGGTGGGTGGGAATCTCCATTCCCCCCTCCTAGAGCAAGCCATTGGCTACCAGAGGAAGTGGGGACAGGCAGCCCAAGCCCCTGGCCAGATTGGTGCACTGCTGGGGCAGAAGCTCCCTGGTGATGTTCGACAGCAGGTAAGTGGCCCAGCTGGCCAAGGGGAGGAGGAAAGGGTTTGGGAAACACCAGATAGCTTCATATGGAACAGCCAGGCACATAAAATGCCCAACGTGAGCTTCCAGTGAGAAAAACAGTTCTGCCACACTTAGTAGTGTGCATTTGCAATGCTTGTGGAAGCCTTGTTGCTGTGGAAACAGAGGAAGGGTTCTCTGCATGGCCATCACCGCTGGTGCCAGCAGTGCAATCCTAGATTACTAAACTGGTGGGAGTTTTTGGTTAGTGGAAGCTCCACAGGACACAGGGTTTTTTATTATCTGTTTACTGCAGTATGTTTTAAATAGTTAACTTACAAGATAACTTAATAAAGACTAGCAAGCTAGTAGTTAATAAAAACAGGCACCGAAACTGTAGACTGTAAAGTCGGCAGCTCGGCGGTTCGAATCCCGGGTGCCACGCAGCAGAGTGAGCTCCCACTGATAACCCCAGCTCCTGCCAACCTAGCAGTTCGAAAGCATGTAAATGCAAGTAGATAAATAGGTACCGCCATAAAAAGCGGGAAGGTAAAACAGTGTTTCCTTGCAGCCATGCCGGCCACATGGCCATGGACTTGCACAGCACTGGCTCTTCCGGCTTGAATACGGAGATGAGCACCACCCCTAGAGTCGGACACGACTAGCATGCATATGCGGGGGGAACCTTTACCTTTACCTAGTTAACATAGTCTAACAAAGTCTAACAAGTTAGTAGTAGTTGAGAAAAACAGTAAATTCTTTATTTAACTACATTTAACTACATAGGATTTTGTATCCACGGATTCAGAATCACTTATCTGTAGTCTGAAACTATATACAGTAGGACCCCTATATCCACTGATTCGTTATCCACTGATTCAGTTATCCACAGTTGGCAGAGGAAGTTATCCACAGCCGCAAAGCAAGCTACTGTCACAAACAGCAGCCATAAAGCAAGCTAGTGTCACAAAACAGAAGCTGTAAATCAAGCTACTGTCACAAACAGCAGCTGCAAAGCAAGCTACTGTCCCAAAACAGCAACCATAAAGCAAGCTACTGTCAGGAAACTGGTTGTTCTCTCTTATCCACGGTTTTCATTATCTACAGGAAGGTCTGGAACCAATCCCCATCTGATATTGAGGTTCTACTGTAATACATAACCAGTTTTGGTAATGTGTGTTAAAATAGTTTTCTGTGGTTCTTTCTCCTTTATATACTTTCTCCTGTATTATATATTTAGTATTTGCCATTATTCACTTATTTCAGTATCTACAGGGACTGCCGGAATCAGTTCCCCACAAATGCAAGAGTCCTACTGTATAGGGCAGGGAAGGGCACCTCTTCATAAAGATCTGCCACTTCTGGGTGCTTTCAGAAAGATGCCTCCACATGCTAATAAATCACTGCTCTTCTACTGGAAGCTACAAGTGGAATTTCTGTTTATTCTACATTCTTTGTGCACTTTCTATGCCTACCCACTACTATATTCTCTCCACACCAGTGCTCTTAGCAATCTTCTGACTTTTTTAAAACAGACATTGTACTCATGTGAGTTATCTGTGGGATCAGTATCCGCTGATTCACATACCGGCTGCCTGAAAATGCTAAATCCCTCCACCCCTGAAAAATACTGAAATACATTTCAGGGTGTATTTACCAGAAATAGCCACTAAAGGGAGACAGAGACCATGCAATGTAAAGCACTCAGTACTGCATTTTGGCATCTGTGGGGAGTGAGGGAATGACTTGGAACCACCCCTTGCAGATACTGTGGTCCTAACAGTACTGGTTGAAATCCTGCTTCATAACGTAGTGCTTGTGGGAGGTTAGTTATGTCATGGGCAGGGGGAAATCAAAACTTCCTACTCTTGTCCCATCACCTTTCCAACATCTGTGCAATGCCTTTCATTGTTGTGGAAGCCCTGATAGCCTTGGGACAAAAGGAGTGCGTCTTTGATGGTACTAGCAAGGGGAGATTTTCAGTAATCAAAACTTCCTCCTTATACCCCACAGCTCCCTTTGCCTCCACACAAAGAAAGGATTCTATAGGAAATAGAAAAACTCCACAATGTAGGAAATTTTTATGTACCAAAAACCAACCCTGCCCATTACATCATCAATATTCCACAAATGCAACTTCCACAAACAGTTTTCAACAATACATTAAATGAAAGCTTATTATGTGCCCAATATTCTTGGTGTGTGTGTGTGTGTGTGTGTGTGTGTGTGTGTGTGTGTGTGTGTGTGTGTGTGTGTGTGTGACTGTGACTCTCATCCTTCTTAAGGCACTCTTTAGAGGAGACCAATGCTTCTAGCTTCATGGCAGAGAAATGGCACTGGCTGCTCGGCAAGATGACCTGTTTAGGGAGGCCAGCAGCGTCCCTTGTCTCTCAGTAACCTTGGTATTGACCATGGTATCCTCCTGGGGAGGCTTTCTGGATTAAAGGTCAGTTACCTGCCTTCATCCTGGCTTTGATCTTTACTGGTGGACTGACATCAGAGAGTCCATCTTAGTAAGATGATGTCTACCCTTTGGACTCTTAATTGTGGAGTCCCACAGGTGTCGATCATCTATCTCATCAATGTTATTTAACATATATAGGAAATGGCTGGGCCTGGTTATCTGGGGATATGGAGCTTCATGCCATCAATATGCTGATGACATACAGCTCGATCTCTCCTTCTATTCTTTTGCAGATGATGCCATTTCATGCCTTGAATACTAATGTATGTAGATGCTGTGCTGGCATGGATGAGAGAAAATAGACTGGGGCTGAATCTGAGGAAGATAGTGATCTTTCATGTGGTGCTCTGGGTGTCTGTGGTTTGGAAACATTCATCTCCATTGGGGAGGGGTCAACACTCTACACAAAGGATGAGATTCTCAGCTTGGGTGTCATACTGGGCCCATACTATCCTTGGAGTCCTAGGTGGCATCTGTGGTCTGCTCGACCTACTACAGTAACCCCCCGCCAATTGCGGGGGTTAGGGACTGTTTACCCACGGGCGTGATTACTTGTCTCATGACAACTTTCTTAACCCATTTTTTTAAATATCGTAAACAAAAATATTTCAATATTTCGATTTACTGGTCTTCCGGGCTTTACATGTCAATGCTACAGGATTTTCAGTACTTTCTTTAATAAACGTTTGCGCTGCATGGTGTTTCCCATAGGGAAACTAATGTTGAATGCTGCTTCAGCCGCTGACCACTAGGTGGACACTGGTTGTTGCATGACAGTTGTTACCCCCATGGTCCCTTGTCTCGGAACAGGAAGCAGGAACCAGCCATGACAAGAGAATTCCCCAGCCCAGGGGCAGGTATGGCTTGTCACGCTCTGTTCCCAGTTCAGGGGGCGTGGTCGAGATAACTTTTTGCTGTCACGCTATGGACGTGAAGTAAGATTTATTTTGTACCGGTCCCAAGTGGGACAGCAAGGAGGGACGAACAGGACGTGAAGTAACCACCTGTGTGGGGCTATCTATGAGGCTTACATGGAAGCTACAGCAGGTACAGAACGTGGTAACCAGATTTCTAACAGGGTTGAGAAGATATGATCAATGCATTTCAATGTAGGAAAATGTAAAGTAATGCACATTAGGGCAAATAATAATAATAATAATAATTCCAGATTTTTTGGAACCCCCTTATGATAGCTTTGACCTGGAAGAGAGTAGCATAATGGAACAATTTTTTTTCACAGAAATATTTTGATTGTATTTGAAATCTTTTATTCCTTAAAATGATCTTATAGTTATTTCAGATCTACTGAAATACCTCTGAAATACCAGTAAAAGGAAAAATAATCAAACGACAAAAAGGATGTCCCCTGCAAATATCACAATATACTGTATATTATATTATATTATATTATATTATATTATATTATATTATATTATATTATATTATATTATATTATATTATATTATAGCTGCCTTGATGTCCTAAGCACATCCGATCTCGCGTGACTTTGGAAGCTAAGCAGAGTCGGCTCTGGATAGTACTTGGATGGGCGACCACCAGAGAATACCAGGTGCCGTAGGTGCCTAGAGTAGGAACTGGCAAACCACTCCAGTATTCCTGCCAAGAAAACTCCATGGACATAGGGTCATGAGACACACATTATATTATATTATATTATATTATATTATATTATATTATATTATATTATATTATATTATATTATATTATATTCTTCATCTCTCTAGATTTCTCCTTGTCACTTATGGTGTTTAGCCTCTAAGTGCTCTATGTCGTGTGCATGAGCATGCCTGATGGACTGCAACAGATTCCTATCAATTACAACAGATTCAAGTCCTTCACAGTTCAAGGCAGCATTGTTAACCTGACATTGACAGACAACAGTTTCTTCATGCAAATTCTCAATTAACATTGACTTATTAACTGAAAATCCACTTTCATCAGAAGCATTACCATGAGACTGGATAAGGCATATTTTGACAACAGTCTATAGGTATGAGAAACGTTTGTTGGACATCAAAATACCACTGTAAAACATATCCAGTCCAACTTCATTTTTTTCAGTCAGTCAGTCAGACACCTTTATTGGCATAAATAAATAAATTAATACATAAAATAGACAATGGACAGTAGATAATAAAAACACACAATTATGGGAGTGTGCGTGCCCAGACCAGTATTACTCAAATAACCGGAAAGGGTAGAGGGAATACAGGTGAATTGTAACAAGACGAGAGCTGGAGGATGTTTCCATGAAGCACTATATTTATCCAGCCATAGTCGACTGCAGACCATCCAGAATAAACAGACTATATCTGGGGTGTTGAACAAAAGGCCCATTGAGTAACTGTGGCCTGCATCGCTGGATTAACAAATTGATAAATATGGCAATCTGCCTAGTGTGGGTTTTATCCGAGCCTGACAAAAGGTTATGCAAAATGACCTCATCCTGACGACCAGGAAGTCTAGCAAGATGTGGCTCTAGGTGAGAAGCACGGATGTCCTTGTTTAGAGGACAATATAAGATCATATGCACCAGCGACTCAATGGTCTCTGAATTACAGGGACATAATTGAGTCTCCAGTGGTAAAGAGCCGAATCTCCCGTATTAAGACATTAGAAGGACATTCGGACATCCGAATTACACCTAGCTAGAGTAAAAGCGTGTCGTTCATGTGGGTTCTCTAAGAGATGTAGGTAACTGGCCGGCTTGCCAACAAGTAGTGGAAGTTGAAGACTGAGAGGGGAACATGCTTTAGAGGCTGCTGCATAGAGGTCTTGCCTTTCAATGTCTAGCAATCTAAGCTTTAGCAGCCTATAGGCCTGCATAAAAGGTAATGCCCCCAGTTGTTCAGGTGAAATGCCGAGAGCCGTAATTCTTTGAAAAAAACAATTTAAGGCCGGGAGAGTAAAAGTGGTCAGAGAGAATGCCCTCTATCAGCGGGTCTTTGCATGAAATGAAACTAATTTTCAACCAGTATTTGAATTGTCGTAGTTGTGTCTGAGTCTTCAATCTGCAGAGTCCAGCCTCCAGACAAAGGGCTGCGTAGGGTACACAATGGGGAACTGCCAGTATTTTGTAAAGAAAAGCAGACTGAAGCCTTTCAACCAATGGGTTGATGATGTCCAGCCAAACTGGTATCCCATATAGCAGTTGGGAGAGGACCTTGGCTTTAAAGACCTGCAGGGCACTGGGGATATGTTGATTGCCCCACACGTAAAAGAACCGATAGATAGCTTGGATGGTCAGTCTGGCTGAGTTGATAGTAATTTGCCTGTGTCTGGCCCAGGTATTGCGGTAAAAAAAAATTTAGACCTAAGTACTTAAATTCTTTGAATTGTTGTATTGCTCTCCCATGGAAAATCCAGGAATGGAGTTCCCAGGTCTTACTGAAAACAACTATTTTGGACTTGTAATTGAGGGACAGTTTATTGCGAGAAAGGTAATTAATGCATTCTAAAATTAGTCGTCTTAAACCTATCTTGGTTCTGGAAAGTGGTACCATGTCACCTGCATACAAGAGAATGGGCACTGCCAGATGGCCCAATCTTGGACAGTGGCTGTTTACTCCTAACAAGAGAGGAGCAAGGTCATTGATGTACAGATTAAATAGGGTGGGGGCAAGAACACAGCCCTGTTTAACTCCACTGTTAATAGGAACGCTGCTGGAGAGTTCACCATCGCTAGATAATCGAATATAGCAAGTGTTCTCTGTATGTAACCTTTGGATTAAAAAATGAGTCTTCTATCTAAGACGGCAGCCCGTAGCTTGGCCCATAAAAGTTCCCGGTCCACTGAGTCAAATGCAGCTTTAAGATCTAAAAAGGCTGCATATAAGTGACTCTTCGAATGGGCAGTTTGCTTGGCTATAAGATGAGTTAATTTTAAGCAATGATCCACTGTGGATTTATTCTCACAAAATCCTGCTTGCTCTGGCCCAAGTATGTTATTATCTTTTATCCAGGAGTTGAGTCGGATCAGGAGATGGTTAGCATATACCTTACCCACAACTGACAACAGGCTGATTGGCCTATAATTACCCAACATTTTCCTGTCCCCCTTTTTGTAGATGGGTAAAATTATAGATTGGATCCATGACTTGGGCATTATCCCAGATCTATCTACAAAAGTAAAAAGATCTGCCAGAATAGGTGCCCACCATATGTTTTAAATAGATCAGGTGGAAGTTGATCAGGACCGGGGGCCTTTCCTGAGTTCAGTTTATTGAGTAGCTGCTTAATTTCTGAGATGGCGACTGGGGGCCATTCGGGATAGATCATTAGGATTAACCAAATTAGAGGGATGGTCGGCCATGCAGTCGTCGAAGAAGAGAGATCGGAAATGGTCTTCCCAGGTGGAAGAGGAGATTACAGAGATTGGGGAAGTTTTGGAACGGAAAAAGCCTGAAATCACTTCCTAAAATTGCTTTGGGTTCCTACTTTTAATGGCTTTGCTTAGCCTATCCCAGCAGGCTACTGAGCAATGTTTATGGCTAAATTTGATGGCTTCTGCAAGTTGGCGCTTGACAATAAAGTATCTGTGGGGTAGAGAGGAACTGTTGGATTTTCGAAAGGTGTGATAAATTTGGCGTAGTTCTTTCTTTAGATTGAGATCGCTTCTCGGCCTTTGAGGCTAAGATCATGTGTAGTGTCTGTCATTTTTTCCCAACCTATGCTTGAAACTGAGTCTTGAACTTAATGTGGGCAGGTATGATTGAAGTACGGGATTGTTGCTTTGATTTTTTTTTCCAGTGCTATGTCATTGATCTGATTTGCTGTGTGTAGAGCGTCAAGAACAGCCCCTATTCTGGTGAAACCAATATTTGTCTTGTGAAAAATGATACAGTGGCACCCTGGTTTACAGAATTAATCCATTCTCTGGGATGCTTTGAATTGCAAAGATCTTGTAAACAAAAGTGCGGTTTCCCATAGGAATGCAATGAAAACCAATTAATCTCTTCCGGAGGTCACAAAAAGTAAAAAAAAGGTCTTTTATCTGTTCAAAACTCTTTACAGTAGTCCCCTGCCACATTGCTGGGGCCTTTTCCCACTTTAGCTTTTTGACATCCACCACCTTGTGCCGGGGCAGTCGCACCATTGGCTTTCGAGCACAAAAAGCCACCACTGCCAAAGCGGGAAAAGCCCATACAGTGGATTTTTGCAATCTAAGTCCAGCTCCCACAGGGTGGGGGTTTTGTGATCTAAGTCCAGCTCCTGCAGGGTGCCCAGTACCACAGGGTAAAAGATGGTGTTGGAGTGCCTGCTCCAACACCTCCTCCCTGCTGGGCACCCTGCGGGAGATAGACTTGGATTAAAAAAACCCACCCTGTGGGAGTGAGTCAGAGGCTGTCAGAGGCCCCAGAAGTGGTTTCCAGCGAACTAGAAGTGACTTCTGGAAAATCAGAAGTGACTTCTGAATCACCGGAAACCACTTCTGGGGCCTCCGGCAGGCCCAGAAAGCCAGTCGGAGGCCCATTCGGGGCAGCACCAGGCCTCGGGTAAGTGTAGGAGGCCCGAGATAGGCCCCCCAGTCCCAACCCGAAGCAGCATCTGCATATTGCAGATTTTCCATTATTGCGGGTCGGGTTGGGTCCCTAACCCCTACGACAGGCGGGGGATTAATGTATAACATATAATATCACGTGGAAAAAAATAATAGTGACCATTTAGAGTCAAAGATCTCTCACACCACCCTACAACCTACTGCACTCTTTGGTTCATTCAGCCTTTCAGACTTTCATCCTTCCAAGGCTGGTAAAATGAATACCCAGTGGGAGGCATGGCTTTGGCTGGCTACAAGATGGCAGCCTAGAAGTTTACCTCCACTCCAAGCCCGCTAATAATGATAATATAGTGAGGCTTTAATACTTGGGAAAATATAGGGCCTTTTCACACGACCCCTAAAATCCGCGGCAAATGGCTCCCAGATCCGGAGCTTAAAATTGTTTCCCCATCAGCTCCGGGGTTTACAAAAAATTAAGTGCGACCATGCCCACCTAAGCGCGTCCCAGCGTACTTTTCAAGTACCTGGTCTCTGGAGCTGAAAAATTTCTGATGCGGATGTAAAGTAATGAGTGCCGGGCTCTCCTCGCCTTGTGTTTGTTTTTTTTTGTCCCCACTGCCCCTTTAAGAAATAGGAATCATGCCGACGACAGGGCTCGGGGCGGCTTCCACCGGCAGACAGAGGTGAGCCTGCGTTTTTTCTCCCTTTTTTTCTCCCTCCCCTCACGCAGATAGGAGCAAGGAAGTGCAGAGGGGGTGGGAACACAGGAAGAGCGACGAACCCACAAGATCTCTGCTCCGAATTTAAGTGGCCAGCGGATCTTAGGGGCCGTGTAAAAACGCCCATAGACAATTCATTAGAGCTGGTTATGGGCAAGCCTAAGAAAAGGATGCCAAAGCAAACTGTCTCAGATGTTTTCGTGGACGAAGATCAGGGGGATGTTATCACATCTTCAGATGAATCGGATGCTGAGCTCATGAAGCCCTCTGGGTGGGAAACACGCCGAGACTGAGGAAAACAAAAGCGAAATGAAGTATGTAATAGCAAAACTGAGAAAGGACTTAAAGTCTGATATGAGTCAAGTATGAAAAATTGAGCAAACTGCAGAAGGGGCTTTTGAGATGGCTCAGAAAGTGCATGATAGGAACAGAGCACTGGAGGCAGAGATCGAGCAGCTAAAACCGAAAGCTTCTGATGAGGAGAACAGAGACTGGAGGCAAATGCGCTTTACGTGGGGCTGCCTCTAAACGGTTCGGCGATTGCAACTGGTTGAGTGAGTGGTAGGGCCACCAAGGAACACATCACGCCGATTCTGTATAACCTTCACTGGTTACCAGTTGCTGCCCGAGCCCAATTCAAAGTGCTTGTTTTGACATATAAAGCCCTAAACGGCTTAGGACCTAGATACCTGAAGGACCGCCTCCTTCCATATGAACCTACCCGGCAATTAAGATCTAGTCAGGGAGCCCTCCTGAAAGAGCCATCCCTTAAGGAGGTGAAGAGGATGGCTTGCAGGAATAGGGCTTTTTCAGCAACTGGCCCCAGACTATGGAATACCCTCCCATATGAGACTCGCCTGGCACCGACGTTGCTAACATTTCGGCGCCAGGTAAAAACCCTCCTATTCCAAAGGTTTTTTAACTAATGATTGTGGGCCCTGATGGCAATTTTAGTGGTGTGTTTTTAATGTATCGTATTTATTGCATCTACATGTTTTATTGTTCTAATTTTATTGTATTTTGATGTTTTAACTGTTTATTCTGATTGTGAGCCGCCCAGAGACCTTTGGGTAGTGGGCGGCATACAAGCTAAATAAATAAATAAATAAATAAATAAATAAAATCTCCATTTACGCTTCTTCAGAGAGACTGATAATGAGGACAATTTAAAACAAATTCCTTTGAACTAGTTCCAAGAGCTCTGTCCTAAGGTTGAAATCTCTATGAGGGATCTGGATCGAGTTCACCATTTGGGAAAGAAGCAGCAACAGTGGACCTGTGATGTTATTGTAAGTTTCAGTGCCTACTCTATAAAAGAGGAAGTATTTCAAGAGTTAAGAAGGAAGCAGTTAGTATTTCAAAATCAGAATGTACAACTATTCCAGGACCTTGTTCCTTCCACGATTGGGAAACGGAAACAGTGGAGACCTTGGTTCCCTTTTAAACTTATTATACTGCATCAGGACACACCAAGAATTGTCAGTTCACTGGACCAGTTACAAAAATTCTTTGAAGATACGAAGAACCCAAGTCCAAAGATGCAGGAAACAGAGATGAAAGCAGAATGGTCTCATATGAAAACAAGAAGGACACGGCGTCAAGAAAATCAATTTGTAATCAGTTTGATGCCTTGCAGCTCAAGGACGCAAATAATATATCTCTTCTGCATTCTCTGCTAACAGCTGCATCCAGTATTCCAGACAGTCCAGGAATTGCAAGGGGCTAGACGTTTACTAGTAGTAAAAATTCAGTGCCATCAGCTCTGGAACTCTGGAAGTTGAATAGTAATGGAACAAGGAATGGCACTGTGTTCTTCAGCACCTGTTGCCTTAAGTCAGTGGTTCTCAACCTGTGGATCCCCAGATGTTCCTGGACTGCAAATCCCAGAAGCTACCACCACTCACTGTGCTGGAAGGGATTTCTGGAAGTTGCAGTTCAGGAACATCTGGGGACCCACAGGTTGAGAACCACTGCCTTAAGTGGTTGCCTCAACCTCTCTCCAGCCTGATATCAACTATTAACCCTTCCTGGGAAAAGATTTGCCCAGGGTGCATCAGGGGCTTCTGCCCATCTCACAACTACTTTAGCATCCTATGAAAGAAACATAAGGATAAACGACAAAATCAGGCCCTCCATTCTCAAGGTTCCTCCCAAAATGACCAGCAGAGATATGGATATTGTTGTAGAGTAACTTTTTTTGGTTTAAATATTTATTTCACATAATATGAACAAACAAAATTAACAATTGTTAAGAACCACTTTAGAATGTTAACACAAACAAGAGTCTATGGTGGACAATACCTGTCCACTTATCTTATTGCTAATGCAAAGGAATTAAGGATTCCACACTTGAACAGCCATCTGCAAAACTTTCAGATTTGGGGTCACTATCTAAACATCTTTATATCTATTTTGCCCCTTGTTCATTTGTCTGCTTCTGGGCCCAATTATATAGCATCTTCCAGCTCTCATTTACAAAATGTCTTGGGTGGTCTCGCAACGCCTCTGAGAGCATATCCAGTTCTGCAATGTCCAGTAGCTTTTTCAGCAGTTCAACCTTAATTGGCATTTCACTTTTTTTTCATTTCTGGGCCCAGAGCAGTCTAGCTGCCGTATATATGTACAAGAGAATATATTTTATTTTTTATCAATAATCTCTGGCATTATATTCAGCAACAACATTTCTGGTCTAAAGTTCAATTTAATTTGTACAATTTCTTGTGCCACTTTCCAAGTCTGTCGCCAGAACTTCTGAGCTTCGTCGCATGACCACCATGCATGATAGTAAGTCCCTGGGTTCTTTCTGCATTTCCAACAAACATTATTTGACCCTTTTGACATTTTGGCTAGTTTTACCGGAGTGAGATGCCACCTGTGAAACATTTTTAATATATTTTCTTTAAGACTAACAGGTTTAATTAATTTGTGACTATCTTTCCACATTTTAGTCCAATCATCAATATCAATGTTATATTTGAAATTTTGAGCCCATTTAATCGTTGTTGTAGAGTAACTTGATAACCATGAACAGAGGGTGGCATTCTTGAATAAAAAAATGTGTGAATGCTCTGGTATTGTCATGAGTCCCCAGAGACGAGCGCTTGGGCCTGGGATGCAAGGCTGTATTGATGAAGCTTGTGAAAAGCTGGGTGTCAGGAGGACAGAAAACTGGCTTTACCGTGGTCCCCTGAACAGCAATAAGCTATCTAGTCAGAAGCCATCATGTGTTCAACTAGGCTGATGCACCCAAGACACATCAATGAGCTACATGGGTTTTGTCTCATCAAGCCAAAGGCAACCCAATGCCCCTCTTCATGGCAGGCGACTAATTCAGCATTATTTGAGCAACAGCCCATAGGTGGACAAACTCTTCTTGTTTTCCTGCCTGTCTAGGACTCAAAAGCAGGGTCACTGAGAAGAAACCCATGAGAGTAGGATGCAATTAGAAATGGGGATGAATCTCCAAAATGGCAGTTCTTTATGGTTTGTGTTTTCTCAACGGTGACAAACCATGAATCTCCCACCCCTGAACTGACAAACCAACAAATCAGTTTGTCAGTTCATTTTTTTTCTTTTTTAGACAGCCCATGGCTATCTTAAAGAAGAAGACCCCCCCACACACACAAAGCACCTTGTTGCCTTCCTACCTTTGTTGCTGTGGCCACCAGAGTCATGTCCATCACCACTGCCACCCAGCTCCCTCAGTCCATGCGGTCACCTCTCATCTGTGAGACAAACCCTTGTGCAGACCTTTCTTTCTTTCTTTCTTTCTTTCTTTCTTTCTTTCTTTCTTTCTTTCTTTCTTTCTTTCTTTCTTTCCTTTCTTTCTTTCTTTCTTTCTTGCCAGTGCCAGATCTGGCCAAGTCCCCCTGCTCATGATGGCTGAGGTGGAGGCCAAACACTGGTGGCAGGCTGAAGAAAAGTAAGGAGGCAACTGCGGCATTGGATAGCTTTTGTTTATTTGTTTAGACAGCCACCAGCTGTCTTAAATAGAAAAAAGAAAATACCAGGTGGTGGGGAAATCCCTTTCTGGGAACCCTGGCAGACTTGCCTGGCCTCCCGGAAGGGCTTCCCCACTGGGGAAATCCTTTCCCACAGCCCAGCCAAGGCACTATCTATCTGATTGGCATACCTGTTGGATAGATAGCTCTTTGCTTTTGCTCTTTGAAGGGATTTCCCCCTCCCTCTCTGCCTATGCCTCTGAGGAACAGCAGAGGCATGGGAACATAGGCAGAGAGGGGAGCCCAACGAAGGGACAAATTAAGTGGGGGGAAATTCATCTTTTCATATTTGTTTGGGTTTCTGGAACTGACAAATATGAAGGGATGAATCTCCTACGCGTGATATTCATTGATCAGCTAGCTATATTCATTGATACGAATGATTCGTCTTTTTTATTTGACTTCATCTCTAATTACAATACATGGTGGGACCCACAATACAATGGGTCACAAGGCATGCAGGTTTTTTTTTTTATCCCAGAAGCAAATATAAACAATTAGTGGTCTTCAAAGTCATACTCCTTGGATATGATAAATCTCTTCCAAGATGAAGAGAGAGAGAGAGATGTTGCGGGACAAAAGAAAAAAGA
This sequence comes from Phrynocephalus guinanensis, assembly GCA_037367245.1. NCBI lineage: Eukaryota > Metazoa > Chordata > Lepidosauria > Squamata > Agamidae > Phrynocephalus > Phrynocephalus guinanensis. The sequence continues at coordinate 98,619,802 of CM074734.1, read as the reverse complement.
GGATACAGAGAGAGGAGAGGACACTGAGATGAGGTAGAATTAACAGAAATTACATGACATATGCAACTATATCTCATTCCAGGCCCTTCAGGGACCGCCCTCTCTTACGTTGTACAGTACTTAAAATGAGTGCTCCTCAGATTTATCAGCTTGTCATTAGCTTTATATATTGGTCCACATTCAGAAAGCTCAGATGAACTAAAGGCAGGTCTTCAGGCCATCTCCCAAAACAAGCACCAATCAGGTAAGACCTGTTTTACTTAGCACATCATCTATTTGGCCCATTCTCTGGGCCCAAAACATCATTGGTTCGTGTCCATTTCATGACACCAGCTAGAAGCAAAGTAACATAAAAGGCCTCATTGCCCATGCCTTCCTCGGCAAGAGTAACAAAGATATATTGTATTCTCATTGCACTATACCTCTGCAGAGCTTTCTATCATCTTTGGGGCTCTTCACAAATCCTGGCTTGCATTTACAATGGTAATCCCCTTTGGTGTTAATGCAACTTCCATTGGGTCCACAGATGGTAGCATTTTGCTGGCACTCATCAATGTCTGTAAGGAGAAAGCTGCATCTTGGTCAAACACAGCTAATTCACCCTAATTTGCACTCACTAGGCCATGCAAAGCAGCATGCTGTGAAGTGTTCGCTTAGACCAGAGAGGCTCTGTGTATTTCTGTGCATGCGTGTGCATGCATTTGCAAAAAAGAAAAGGAAACCTCCCCAAGTCAGGATTCACCTTTTATACAGGTTGCAGAGCTTCCCTGTGATATTAGCAGTGAACTTCTGGCTTGCTGCTGGTTTTATTCTTTTACTTGTGGGTGGGTCATTTTTGGCATTTTGTGTGCCTCGTCCCACACACAAAGGATCCTGTAGATGGAAAATTAGCCCCAGATTCATTTGGTTTGCCATCCTAGAGCATTGATTCTCAAATGGTATACAGTGGACCCTCGTATAACAAACGGTTTGTATAACATAAAATCTGTACAACATAAATTTCAGGAGACAGAGGAAATTTGCTTAAACAGAATCGCTATGGGGCAAATCCGTACAACATAAAAATGGTCATGATTAGGGATTACTCTGTTTTCAATGCCTTCTTTTGGGAAATTTGTATAAAGGAAAATTTGCTTAACATAATTTCGTTTGGAACGAATTACTTTATATAAGGTACCACTGTACTTGCTGCCAAACCCACTGCATAGGTTAAGATAGGTCTTGACTAAACACATTCCCATCAATGGGTCTACTCCTACTGACAATGAATATTGGATCTAGGCGTACAGTTTAAAGGGAGAAATAACCAAGAGAAATCTGCACACCACTGTGAGGATGCAAACAAGTTCCTTGTTACAGCCTAAGAAGCTACAGGTAAGGAAGCAATGAACTGTAGCTAGAGCTGTTTTCTTGCCATGGGATACATAGCTAGAAATTAGTTTTCCAGAAGAGACAGGAGTCTCTCGATATCTAAGCATGAGGGGAATCTCATCCCTAAATGTCAGGGGGAAGCACCCCCTAGACCACTCAGACCACAGGCGATCCCTGTCAGAAGGGAGTGCTGTCAAATGAGTCAATGAACTCCTTTGTCTGTCTATGCCAGTGGTTCTCAAACTTTCTTCCCTGTGGCACTTGTTGGGCTAAAAAATTTTTCACGGCACAGCTCCCTGAAAGCAGTTTGAATACTTAGGAAAAGAAGAAAAAACAGTGCACATTTAATGCTCAATTTTCTTTAATGCAATGAATGAAACTATTTGGATGCATTTTTCATCATTTCCTTTATGTTTATGGGAAGTTTAGTTAATTTTACCCTCAAATCACTTGACCCAGAAAGTTTGTTCCATTATTGCTGTGGCACCCCTGGCATACTCTCGCGGCACCCCAGGGTGATGCAGCACCCAGTTTGAGAACCGCTGGTCTATGCAACCATTGGCGGTTCCTCACAGAACGGAGAAACTGGTGGCTGAAAAACACTCTGTAAAGGTCTGTCTTCTCTTCAGAGAATTGTGCCTTGTACCTTGAGCAAATTTAACTTAGCACAAGCTTTTGAGGAATCTGGTCCATAGAAATGGAGAACTAACAAAACTTGTTGGTCTTGAAGGTGCCGTCAGATATTTTATTCTTTTTGCAAAAAAAAAAAAAAAGAAGAAGAAGAAGAAGAGCAAAATGTCCAGCTTCACTTCACCTATAAACACACCATTTGGTAGCACCGGCGTTTATTCAGGTTCAAAGAAGAGAAAATTATCCCAACTCCCAGCAATATCCAGCAGAAGTACAACAGTGGCAGCTGAAGATAATGGCCTGAGTGAAACCACTTGGGGAACACTAAAACCATGCCTCACATGGTGCAGCAGTAAGAGTCTAGTCCTGAGTGATGCAGAATGAAGCTTGTTTACATGATACAAAATTTTATTTATTTATTTATTTATTTATTTATTTATTTATTTATTTATTTATTTATTTATTTATTTATGTACTTGTTGACCACCCGACTTTCCCTCGGGACCTCTGGGCAATGTACTACAAATTGCAAAAACAGCTTGCTCAAAAGTACAACCCCCATTGTAAACAAATCAAATATAAAAATATAAAAACAATAAAGAGCAACAATAATAAATCAAACAAAGAATCCATCAAGAAAAGGGCTGGGTCAACAAAAAACCAACTAACAATGCACAATTGTTCACTCAGCAATCACCAAAGCTTTCTGTAAAGAGCCAGGTCTTTAGCACAAAGCCAGCAGGGACTCCGCCAGCCTAATCTCTATGGGCAGTTTGTTCCACAGTGCCGGGGCAGCTACCAAGAAGGCCCGATTGCGGGGAGAAACCCTTTGGGCCTCCCTCGGGGTAGCCATCCAGAGCGAGAAGGCAAGCGAAGCTCTGGTTGGTCAGAACGAAGCTGACCTCTGGGAGATCAACTCCGCCAGAGAGACAGGTCCCAGGCCATGGAGAGTTTTGTAAACCAAAACCAATACCTTGAGCCTTATTCAGGAGGCAACGGGTAGCCAATGCAGGTGAGCCAGGATGGGGATGATGCGGTCAAACCTGCCCAGACCAACCACCGGCCTGGCTGCCGCATTCTCCACCCGCTGCAGTCGCAGAACAAGGGTCAAGGGTTACTCCATGTAAACAGCATTACAGTAGTCTATCCTCGAGATCACCAGCGCCTGCACTACTGTCCTAAGGGAATCCACACTGAGGTACAGGCAAACCTGGGTGATAAGCCTATGCTGGAAAAAGGCCGCCCTGGAAACAGCTGCTACCTGGGCTCCCAGGAACAAAGCTGGACCCAGGACAACACCCAGACTCCTCACTCTATCCGGCAGCTGGGGGGAATCAATCCCCCCCACCCCAAAATGGGGAGAGGGCCACTATCCACATGTTACAGACTTAGCCCCTGGGATTCAATTAAGATGACTGGATTCTGGAGCATTCCTCACATGTAAAATTCAGTACTACTCAGATAAATATAGCACAGAACACTGTCCACTAGCTGTGTCTCTGCATCATGTTCGCTCAAATTACATGCATGCTGTTTTAATTCAGTGCTGCTAGAATATGCAAACCAGTCTCCCTCAACTTATTTTCAGGATGGCCCTTTTTCATTCCAGTCCTTTTTTGGAATCTATAAACATTTCAAAATCATTAAAATACAGAATGAAGAATTTAAAAGCTAGTTTCACTCATACCAGCAACTCTCTACTTGTGTTTCTCTTTGCCAAACTATTTTATAGAGTTGTTCTTCTCCTAGCGTAGTTCTAAGACCAAGAATAATAACCCTTCGGGGGAGGGGAGAACAACAACCATAGCTTAAGCAGCAATATATAATCTGCATGCAGAAGGGAAACCAGGTTAGGGCCTCATGCAGCCATCCTTGGGGAGACAGCATCCAGAGCAGTCAGTGAGAGCCAGACTTGGGGAAAATAGTATGGATCGATTTAAAGTCTCACCCAATGCAAAGTGTTTCATACGTTCCAATCAGACAAACAAAATAAAAGTGGTCTCATGAGGAAAGTGTTTGGTTTTTCCTCATGTAGAATTTACCAGATATGGATGTGGGATAGCCTCCCTGTTTCGATATTGGGTAGAAAAGTGTCATGCAGGGAATATTCATGCAGAGTCCTAAGCAAGAAGAGATCCCAGAAAGCACTTACCTATGCAATCGTTGTACGTTTCATTCTTGAAGCCATTTGGCCATTTCTTTGACTGAAATCCTTTTACACATTTGCAGGGTTGGTCTCCCCAGGAGTTATTAAGACTGGCATGAGATCCACATTGAGGTATCTCCACATCTATCGAAATCAGAAAATACATTTTGCATGTCAAAAATCTACACAACTGAATTCTAGAAGCTCAGATTTTGATGAGTTCCTGATTCTTGCTTCATAGATTTCATTCATCTAACCCCAGGGAAGGGAAGGGGAAAGGGTTTGTTTGTTCATTGGTTAGTAGGGTGCTTATTTGTTGTTGTTTTTTGGAGGTGTTGGAGAATATAATGCCTATAGACTTTAATGCCCATACTGGCTGGGCAATTCCAAGAATGATAATATGTCCTCCTTGTAGCCCTCAAGCTGTTTCAGGCTAAAACTCTCTCACAACTTTTGTATGGTGCCTCCAGCTCCTAGTTTTACCCCTCTAGAGAGCACCCAATCAAAGTTTGTAAGGGCAGTCTTCCAAATGCCCAGATGTGTTTCTAACACCAGATTATACCTAGAATCCAGCCTACTCAAAATCAAAGTCAGAGTAAGTCTTGCCTCCACCAGGTTCTGGCTTAAGCTAAATGACCACCCACACAAATTAACATCTTTAATTGTCCACCACTGCTTCTGCTCTCCCTGGCTAAAAGCAGTACCTCAAAATTTAGCATCTATAGGCTTCTCCTCTTCACTCACTCCCTATGACGGGGTTAGACAAGGCAACCGTGGTTGTCAAACAGAGGGTGTATGACATAGAGAGACAAGGCGATATCAGCACAGCCCCCAATTTTCTCACAGCAGATCATTTATTTATTTATTTATTTATTTATTTATTTATTTATTTATTTATTTATTTATTTATTTATATACAGCAACCGGTTTTCCCCCCATGGGAACTCTGAGCAGTTTACATAGAACAACACATATAAATAAACCAAAAATCGAAAATCAAAACAATAATACAAAGAAGACAGACAAATAACAACCCCCCCCCCCAAATCCAGATATATTGTCACTCCAGCTGCCTGCCTCTTTCTCCCAGAGTTACCGACCCACTGCAGGGCCTTCTCCCTAGCTAGATGGCACACACTTCCCTCAAGGGTTACCCATGGGAGGTATACAGATATCCCTGTGGCAAAAAGGCTTTGTCCTTGGTATAGTAGAATGAACCCCCACACATAATATTGCACTTCTGGATCTGTCGTGAACCATGTCCTAACCAGGCATGTCCAAACGTCAGCCCTCCGGATGTTTTGGACCACAACTCCCACAATCCTTTGTCATTGGCAATACAGGGTTGGACTTCTGGGAGTTGTGGTCCAAAACTTCTGAAGGGCCGAAGTTTGGACATGCCTGTCTAAGCCTATTCTTCCTTTGCTTAACTGGTTTTCAGGCTGCCCTGAAACAGAGATCTCGCATATACTTCTAAAACTGACATACTACCACTAGGGACATGAGTCTGACTTATGGTGGCCACACCTGCCTAGGCTCTCATTCAGTTTGAACTGCCTGAGAAGCAGGTGCCATTGCTCTATCAGTTACTTGTCTGTCAACAGAGAAAAACATTATTCACCAGAGGACTTTTGCAGGAGAAAACTTAGGCTCTTAATGTTGTTTTTAACATCCCATTATCCTGGTTATGCATAAATGTCACAGTTGTAGGGAACCAGGTCTGCAAGGAGTATGGTACACTCTGGGTACTTTTGTCTCTGCACAAGCAGAATTACCACATTTTTTCCTAGCTGTCCTGAAAGGGCTTCCAAATGTTTTGTTTCTACACATAAAGCAAGTTCTTAAAAAAAAAAAAACTTTTTTTTTCACTGAAGAACTGCATCAGCTGCCCACTATGGATAACAACTACATATCCACAATCCTGCTAGCTCATGCAGGAAATATGCCCAGGATAACGTTTTCCCCCCTGTCTATCCCATCCCTACTTCTCTTCGAGTCCCTGGAAGCTTTGAGCACCTAGATTTCAGTACTAAGCACTACATCTCTTCCTTTGGGTACTTTCACTGCTACCTGCAATCCTCATTAATAAGTAAAACTGGAGAACACAGGTTTTAAGTGAGCCTTCCAAGGCTCTTCTGAAGGCTTGTTGGTGCGGAGAGATCTTACCTTCTAGATCTGCTGCAATACCTTCAGACTGAATAAGAATAGCAAACAGCCCTGAAAGACAAAAAAAAATGAATACCAAGGTGTTAGATTTATCTCGACTATCCTTCCTTCCTTTCTCTTTTGAGATTTTGATTCAGCACACATGATTTGTTTGCCATTTGTCACCACCAATAAATTTAGGCTGAAAGAGAGTGGGCATCCAAAGGTACAGTACTTAGATGAATGGCCTTTTAAGTCTCAGGCTGTGACTACCCAGTCAAATGTACCACAACATTTGCTGTGCTTATAAAACAGATGCAATCAAAATATTTTTTTCTCTGATCCCATAATGCAAATTTATTCAAATTGGTGCCAATGCAGCTTTTTTTCCTCTGCCACTGGGCAATTTCTATTTTTTTTCAAGCCAGTGTGATTCAAACAGAATTTCCCCCATGTGGCCAGTGGATTTGCTCCTGTAAAGGTGGGAGGCACATGACTGTGGATGGTGATGGAAGCAGCCAGGGAATGATTTTCAGGAATATGGGAACACCAACACACACACACACACACACACACACACACACTTCTCTCCTCCACCCCAATTCTCCTCTGAACTTTTCTTTAAAATTCCAAATACAGAACATGCAATTAGCGTTAGATCACTTTATCACTAGTACAGTACTGATATAATAGTTTAGCACTAGATTGCCTCCGAAGTCTGGATGAGAAAAAAATAAAATAAATTACGAACAAAACAGAAACAACCCAAAGGAAACAAAAGACACTCCTGTGGCATGTATTACCCACTAGGAAGAATGCTGAAATGCTTCCACCTTTCAAAACCAAGTGGTTTGGCCATGAACCACAAAAGAATCAGCAGGAATGGGAGGTGGAAAGAAGGGGGACTTTGGCTTGAAATGTTAGCTGCATCACATAAACTAAGTGTAACCTAACCCTCACATAAAATGAATTCCCAAATAAACCTGCGGACCCCGTGTGTTGACTGACTGTTAATTCAGCATGAATGCAGGCTGTGAATCGAGTTGCAGCACAGTCCAATGGGTTTGAACAACAACGCAGCTCCCTACGAAGGAGACCACAGGAGTGACATTCAGGGGCAAACGGTTTATCTTCATTCAGCAGGAATGATGAGCCGTAAATGGGATGGGGTGGGGGAATCAATGCCATGTCTAAATCTGGAGTTTTTACTGAGGGAAGTGAAAATGAAATGGAAGATATGCAATGTTAACTCAAGAGAGTCCATCACTAGGAGATGGCAACCCCAGCACAAGAAAAGGAGAGCCACGGGCCGCAAAAGGAGGCCAGCATGAGTGTGTGACATCTTCCAAACTCCGTTCCCTGCATCATTATATTCAGATGCAATCCATGGATTCGCTTGTCAAACTCTGCAGCTGATTCTGGAGAGGAGTGAGATCATTTCCTCTTACTGTTTTCCAACCAACACTCTTCTAGTAGCCCTAGTTTTCTCAAGGGACAGTAGTTCTGCTACAGAAGCCAACATCAAGAGATGACTTGCACAGCTGTTAACACTACAGGAGCTCCCATCCTGGCTGCTGACACAGACCAGCTGAGCCAGAAATCCTCTGAACAAAAAGATGGAGTCAAAAGCAACAAATCCCTGCAAAAAGATTCCTCTGTATTCACTGAAATTTTATTGGATTAAATATTTAAGAGCACTTTGTTCTTCTATAATAGCTTGAAGTATAGAAATAAATGTATAAATAAATACAGCTGCTCACGGCAGCCGACAACACAATTGAGAGTGCTATGTTTAATACTTAGCATAGGTATGGCCATTAATATTTCATAGAATTCTTCATTTGGAAGTGGCTACCTAGGGTATCTAGTCTAAACTCTTGCTCTAAGCAGTAAACGCTGATCAGTAGCATCTCAAATAGATGACTTCCCAAGCTCTCTGTTCAGAAACCTAATCTCCCAGAGCACTAGAAGCAAGCTCTTAGCATTAAAATATTTCTCCTAAAATTCAATGAGGAAACCCTTTCCTATGCCTTCTACTCATGTGATCTACCAGGATATTCAGCATTAAAAATAATTCATCCCCAATGTCAACATGTTTCAGGCCACTGGCCAGGATCTTTATCCACACCCATTGGCTTGGTTATCCCCAGTGAGTTTAGGTTGGTGTTTTTTATACATGTCCCCAACTTTGGGGGACATATGGAAACAATGTACACTTATTTGTTCTTAATATTCAAATGATGGGATAATAACTGTATACTTATATGCAAAACATATAAGGCTCCAGAAATCTATTGTTATAACAGACAGACTGGTTTCCATGGTAGATATTTTAAACATGGGATTCTGACAATGTTGGAGTGAAAAACATTCCTTTACATTAATCACAACTTGGTAAAGTGTTAACAGATGGCTGTAATTTTATTTTATTTTGGATAGATATATGTTGCATTTCACAATTTACCATTGGAATGTTTTAACATTTACAAATACTATGATAAAAATATGTTTTTCTCACTTGGTGTGTGTCATATTTTTGTTCATTAAGTGAATTAACAAGACATCTGCATGCACAAATACATTCTTAATTTCCACATACTGAACAATATGTTTCCCCTGTGAGTACCAAGTACGATTTGAGGTCCCACAGTACAAGCAGCTACTGATAACCACTATGAGCATTAAGTGATCTCTAACATTCATTAGTGCTATTCAGGAATTAACAGCTACATCAACAGAAGGGAACAAACAGTTCCAATGATGATGGAGATAAAAACTTTCTTGAAGAGCAGTCACTGGACAATAGCAGAGGGAAATGACATGGACAGAAGGCCTTTAATAGGCAAATCAAGCTTACGTTTGCTAGTACTGTGCAAAAGGTAGCATTGATAAATCACTGCTCAAAAAGTCCAAAATAAGGCAAAATCAAGCATTGTCAGACCTAGACGTTAGAAATGAAGAAGAGAGTGATTGGCTGAATTTTCTAAAGCCAACAATAAGATTGTTTGCTGCAAGAACATTTTTCAGAACACCAGACATCACCAAATGGCTGATACAGAATTCAGGGAGAAATAAGGTCAGAAACCTAAACACAGCTTTTGATAAGAGTTGCAAAGGGGTGGGGGGAGAACCAATAGAATCATCTTGGGAAGAAACAAATGAGAACAACAAAAAAGGGCAATTGGAAGACCCAAGAAATCAAAAGAAAATTTAAGCCAAGATTAGGGGTGCTAAAGAAGTAACATGATAATATATTGTTTGATCTGAATGGAACAAACTTAAAAGGGAAACAATAATCCTTGAATGCAGAACCTACAATTTTATGGGTGCTTTTTTCCAAAACAATTGGAAGAAGCAAATCACCAGAAAGAGATAAAGACACACAAACAACCATTTCTAGCTATAGAAATATATCACAACGATCAGAAGTTTCAGGTCTCATCCTAACCGTAAGTCACTCCTTTACATTTAGATGCCATCATGCAAGATGTATACTAAGTGTAGGGAATGTGCTGCCTTCTAGGTAGGCATCTCCCTGCACAGTAGCTCATGGCAAGAAATCATGGGGGTTGGAGTCTAACATCATATGCTCTCTACTGGGGACACATGCTCTCTACTGGTGACACATACTTGCTGATAGTCCATGACTGTACACTAGTGTGAAAAATGCAGTGTGCTAGCACTTAAACATATTTTCTTCTTCATTATTACTTCACAGATTCTGAAACCCAGCCCTTCTTGAAATAAGCCCTTATACTAATAATTACATACCACCAATCAATTTTGACATACAAGAACCCAGGATTTTCTAGGTTTAAAGGAGCCAGAAATGGTTTATCTGTCCCATCTTCAAATGGCGTCATGATATTGATTGGAACTGTGCAAGAGCATCCAAGGCCATGTAGATGGCAAGGCACATACATAACCCTATCAGCCACATATGCTCCAGGTAATCTCAGCCAGACCTTCTTTCAGAAAGCATAATGTTAATGGGGATTCCACCATTTTAGTCATCAGACTGAATTACATCAATAAGAACATTAATTGTAAATATTAGACACACTTGATTAACTGAGAAAGAGTGTGCAGAACATAATGGAAAAATCCTGCAGCAAAGTTAATTTGAAAGTCTACTTGAAGCTAAGTATGTATATTTGACCTGTGTATTATGAACGGGACATTGGGAAGCTCGATGTCTTTTTGTCTTCTGCAACCCATTGTTGTTCTTATGTGCTGTCAAGTCACCTATGAATGAGCAATCTCTAAAATGCCCTGTCCTCAACAGCACTGCTCAGGTCAACTCATGTCTGTGGGCTCCTTTATGGAGTCAAATCATCTAATATTTGGTCTTCCTATTTTCCTGCTGCCCTCAGCTTTTTTTGTGGGTTTTCCTTCTCTTTTTACTACAAGAATTATCTTTTTGCCTTCTTTCCCAGTAACATATCTCACTTCAATCCTCAGTTCTTCTAGTTCACAACCACCTAGGAGATATCCTTTGATTTGTATTCCTGCATGGAGCAAGGTGACTTGGTGGCCTTGTAAGCCCCTTCCAACTCCACTACTCTATGATTCACAGTCAATTGAGTTTAGCAATGCAAATCTGTTCTTAATGTGGACTTTAAATTCATCCGAAATACTGGATAAATAATATTTTAGCACTAGGATTCTTTCAGTGTTCTTCTTCAGCTTTACTCTAATATTTGATAATAGCTGTTCATGAGCACTGCCACAGTCTACTCCAAGTCTTGCTTTGTCAGAGAGCTTCCTCATCTCCTGCTCTTAATTATGCAGACTATTTATTTTCCATATTAACCACTTGATGAGGTCCACATATACAGTAATGTACTCAGATGCTTGAAGTGTGTCTTTGCAATAAACAGACTGTAAGCTTCACAGAATTATATGAGTCATTCTCCTGCTTCCTTTCCAAAACTTACACCAAAGTTTCTCACAACATTTGGTTCTGCTTTCTTTCCTACTTTTGCCACCTACAATTGCAAGCATGCCTAATTTTGGTATGTGATCAATTTCCTCTTGAATGCTTGCATAAAAGCTCTCAATTTCATCTTCATCTTCTGTAGCTGAATTGCAGACTTGAATGGCAGTTATGTTGACAAGGTTTCCCTGAAGTTGGGTGAATATTATTCAGTCAGATATTACATTATAGCCTCCTAATCTTGCTTCAGTATTAGGCAGACTATACTGCCTAATACTAATGGTGGAAATACTTTGAGTTTGGAGTAGTATACCGGTAATTCACATTTCCCCCCTTTGATCATATGTTGCAAAAGGGAAGTATGAATCAGCCCTTCTGTCAGATAATCAGATGAAGAAACCAAGTTTCACTAGTTTCTTTTAATTGTGCCAACTTTAGTCACTTCAACAAAGTTAAAAATAAGGTGCAAAAATGCTCTTATTCCTGTCTCCCTGTGGAGCCACTTAACCCAAAAACATCCAAATCCCACAGCGCAGCTTCACAATGAGTAAGTGCAAGTAAATATGCATTTCTCTCAATGTGTAGTCATATCCTTAGAGCCACTCCCATTTTTCCAGAGTTTGTTGTTTCCATTTGTAGTTCTCTAACTGAAAATATCCCATTCCAATCCACTTGAGTTCACTAATGGCAAGCAGTGCAATATTCAAACTCTCCATTTCTTGCTTTATATTTTCCAGTTTATATTGATTCATATTTCTCGCCTTCCATGTTTCAACCGTGTGTGTTGTGCACTACTGGACCTTTCTTTCTCCTCTGTGCATGTTAGCCACTTGACATCCTTTCAACTTTAATCTAGTTTCATTATTATGAATGACAATTCTGTTGATATCTGGTCTTTGCTCTTCCCTGGTAGCAGAATGAGTGCCTTCCAACCTGCAAGTTTCAGCTTCTAGTACTATCACTCGTTGCATTTTTTTTAACTTTCATATCACAGATTTTCAAGGCAAAAAAGATTTAGTAGTGGTTTACCATTGCTTTCTTCTGCATAGTACTAACAAAATTAGCTTCAGTGTCACTGCTATTGCCTATGAAAGATTCTCCAACTGCATGGCCTTCAGCAACTGCTGCCACCAAGTAAGTAGCTGCCTCCCAGAGGTTTCTCTGCCTCCATTCCAGCTGGAACAATCCATTCCGTTCTCCTGATGCAGTTGAAGTGCATAGCTCAGTTGTTAACGTTCTGCCTCAGGTGACGCTGCTAGGAGTCCAGGCTCGTAATGGAGTCTAGGCCTCCTGTGAGCATTGCTCTTGGCTTCACTGACACACTCAAACCCCCTCACTGTCTTAAGGTCTGCGTCCAATAAGAGATGCAACCAATTAGAGATCTATAATAAATAGACACCACCAGTTCCCTTTTATCTAAGCTCCTTCCTGTATGTGCTTGAAGCAGAAAATGCATGATTAGAAAGAACAATGATTTAAAAACAAGATCAACCACATTTTAATGTACATTAAACTCATGCCTCACTACCATAGGGTCGGGGTGTTTTCCCCTTCTTAGGGCACTATTCCATTGACCATAAAATTTGTGTTCTGCTGAGGGTGTTGGTGGTGGGAATACAACACAAATTTAAGTGTACACCCAATGCATGTGCAGACTACTTTGGCAGTGGAAGTTCTGTGTTTCCTGCATCAAGGGGGCAGAATCCATCCTTATCCCTCCCTCGCTGCAACTCAGATGCGGTCTCTCTTCTCTCTGTGTGTGCATGTCTGTATGTGCATTTTTATGTTTGCGTATTACTGGGTTTGCCAGAAGAAGAAGAAGAAATCTTGCCCTTTGTCCCCAATGTCCACCCTTTCAATTCTCCCTCCTGCCCCCATCTTAATAGACCCACTGGGCAGGAGATGAAGGCGGCGGAAATGGCAGTGTTGGCAGGGACAGAATGAGGATGCGTATATTGCCACAAAAGTTTGGGACTCTGGCTCAAGTCGTGCCAAAGGGGGGGAGCAGGGAAGGGATGTCACCGCTGCCCGCTGCCATTGGGTCCTCCTGCCACTGCCGCCTCATGCGGCTCCCTGCGCTTCTCTCCTCCTCCTCCTCCTCCTCCCATTCCAGGGAGCACCTGTTCCGCTGCTGCCACAGCCGCTGTTGCGCCAAGCATGGGGCGCGCTAGAGCTGGTTGGGGGCGGGGCTCTGCGACTGCGAGGTGCACCTCGGGGCGAGGAAAAGAAACCCGCGCAGGCACGCCCAAGAGTCAAAGCTGCCCGTGGCTGCCTCGCCCCAAATCTGGCTCCGGACCGGCACTGAGTGAGGCAAGGCGGGCTGCCGGGTGGCAGGGGGGAAAAGGGAAGGGAACTTTGTCAGGTGGCTGGCTGCCCTTGTGCCGAGCAAGGGGCGCACTAGAGCTGGTCGGGGCTTTTTAAAAAAAGCCCCGGTGAGCTGTAGTGAGGGCCCCCTGCTGGGCTTCTGGGGGGGAGAGAAAAATAAATTAAGAAAAAAAGAACCAAGGACTGGGCATGCTAGAGCTGGTCTGGGCTTTTTAAAAAAAAGCCCTGATCAGCTGTAGTGCGGGCCCACTGCTGGGCTTCTAGGGGGGGGGAAGGAAAATAAATTTTAAAAAAGCACCAAGCACCGGGCGACTTGCTAGAGCTGGTCGGGGCTTTTTTTAAAAAGTCCCGAGTCGGTAACCATCCTGGCTGCGGGACGGCTCTCCCAGGAGGCTTGCCGCTGGCTCTGGCAGCGCCCGGTCCGGGAGGGCTCCCCGCAACCGCGGGAACGCTTTCCCGGTGGGTGCTGAAAAACGATACCTGAAAAACGGAGTGGGCCCCTAGGGCCCAAAAAGCAAAAACGACCCGAAGCGGGCCCCAGGGCCCGAATAATGAGCACGAAACGCCATTTTGGCATTTCGTGCCCATCTGTACTAGGCAGCCCAGCTGCGCAATTGTCCCAATCTACCGTGAAAAATGCTAACATTTCTAGAAGAGCACCAGGAAGCTAATCCACCTCTAAGCCATAGTTTGCAAACCAATTAATTTGTTTTTTTTTTGAGTATTTTTATCCTACCTTTCCCCTTGGAAAAGGACCAAAGGCAGCTTAGTCCAACTGTTTGGTTTAAAGTTTAAATGTAAAGCCAAACAATGTGCTTGGATTTCGCTTCCAGGCTGTGTTTCCTACTTATCTATATTACTTATCATTAAATTTCCACTTATCAATAGAGATGGACATGAAATGAATTTTTTTCATTTTGTTTTTCATTTTTTGCTTCAAAACAAAATGAAAAATGAACCGATTTTTAAATGAAATGAAACAAACTGAAAATTTTCATTTTGATTCCTTTCATTTTTCATTCCCCCCCCAAAGTGCCCGGTTGGGGGGGGGTTTAAACTGTCTTCGAGCCACTGAGCCAAGTGGTGGTACCGCTTGGCTCAGTGGCTCAAAGACAGTTTAAAACCCCCTTGCCATTCCCTCTCATCATGCCTGGCTTTGGGGGGGGGGGAGCCGACAGTGTTTTAAAAAAAAATGAAAAAGGAAAGGAAACAAAAAACAAAATGAATTTTTCATTTAAAAATTCATTGAAAAAATGAAATGAAACAAACCAAGAAAAATGAACCGAAAAACTAAATGAAATGCCTTTTTGCCATTTCGTGCCAATCTTTACTTATCAATTGAGTTGTCACTCCTTTCTAGGCAGCATACTTTGCATATCACCTTTGGGTAGGCTAAAGATGTCTAGCATTACTAACAGATTGCAGGTCCCTTGGGTTTTGGAGCAATGCATGAAAACCACCTTACTTTCTCACTCAGGCAGAATAACTGGGGATGCTAATAATATCTAGAAAATCTGGAGCAAAAGGATGAAGAAATCCTTGTTGTTGCTCTACTCCCAACTTCTGCACTGCCAAAGAAACTGTTAACAAAAGATTATCTAGATACCATTATATCTATTTGTATGTAATGGTTTATTTATTTATTTACTTACTTACTTACTTACTTACTTACTTACTTACTTACTTACTTACTTACTTACTTACAGTCCTTAGATCAATCTCAAACAAATACAATCATGAAAACCTTATAATTTCCATATTGTACGTAATACCAGATATTCAAGTGGGACAGTATGTTTTAGAAAGCAAACAAAAACCTATTGAATTTTTATCATGGAATGTGGCAGGTTGGACTAGATATATCTACGATATCTCATTTTCCCACTGTATATATATCATCCTTTTACAAGAAACCTGGTCAGATAAGGACATAGTACTGGATGATTTCAACTCTTTGACAATGAGGGCCATACCAGGATGTGGACCTGGGACACTAAAGGGGGGTTTGGGGGATACTGGTTTCAACGGCCCTGAAAGTTCAAGCCATAGTGAAATCTCCTTTGAGACAGCTGGCCATGGCAGTAATAATAATAGAGAGTAGGAGGTCCCTACTGATCATAAATGTATACTTACCTCCCGCTTCCAGAAAAGCAGAACTAGAGGAGAAGTGGTCAGCTCTTGAAAACTATATAAGAAACCTCACTATGGAACACCCTGATGCTCTGGTCTTGTTTGGTGGGGATCTCAATGCTCGCATGGGCCCAAACAATGACTATCTGTTAAGTAAATTTAAGATGATAGAAAACCAAAGAAATGAGAACCTGGAGACCCCAGACCAGGAAAGGTCCTCTAAAGGTGCAAACTATCCTGGGGCTTGGCTATATAAATCTGCTCAGACTGGGCTTATCTGTCCTAGATGGCACAACTTCAGGTGATATTCCAGGCAAATTCACATTTATGGCAGCATCTAAAGTCAGCACAATTGATTATATTCTAGTGTGCAGGGCTCTTCTTGCTATGGTTGAAACCCTCCAAGTTCTTCCTTATCTGGAGGGGGATCATTTCCCTCTACTTCTATGTATTCACCTAAATGTCAAAAACCTAGATACAGAACTTATATATCATTCTGAAATTAAAGCATTAGAAAGAGTGGACTGCCGAGTAGGATGGTCACCTAAACTGGCACAAAAGATGAAGCAACTTATAACCATGGACAACCCGATGGACTTTCTTGTTTCACAAGGGAGTCAGTTAGTCTATCAGAATCCCACAGATATTTATGAAAACTCCTTACAACAACAGCTAAATGCACACCTCATTCATTTATAGACTGGAAAACTCGAGAAACCATGTAATCAATCTAAACCCTGGTTTAATCAAAGTTGTAAGGTAGCAAAACAGCTATTAAACCAGACTTACCGGGAATACATGAGACAAGATCATGCCAAAAAATACACCCCACCCTAAAACTACTGTCACAAAAAAGAGAGGACCAGCAGATACATTATAGTAAGAAAGAATAAACTAGAGAACTATGAAGGTGATAAAAGCATAAAAAGATAAAAACCCATCCTATTTTTGGAAATTAATCACAGATAGACTATCAGACCCCAATTGCCCAATTTCCTTTTGCATTCCACCAGAAAATGGGTATCTTATTTCTCAAGAATCTATGAGGATGCCGTGGTATGTCTCTTGACATAAATGTTGGGAAACATTCCCAGTTGGCCCCTTGTCACCCCAGGTGAAATCATGTCTCTATATATCAGTTGAAAATGGCAAAGCCCCAGGGCTTGATGGCATACCACCAGAATTTCTAAAACTAAGACATGGTGGGCCACTTTCCTGGCACCTCTCTTCATGCATATTGATGAGATAGGACATATCCCAAAATCATGGAAAACAGCCATAGTGATTGTAACAGAATTAGGATGATGGGACATAGTGTGATTTATAAGACTCAATATTAACTGCACATTTTCAGCTTTCCGCTAGACGCTTATCTAAGAATTGCAATAGCCTAGTCAAAATAAGCCAAGTTGGAGGAGATTGGACAGCTACCATTGGTCAATTATTTCGCGTGACATCTCAAAGATTCTCAGAGCTGGGAAAAAGAAAAGTTTATACTTAAGGCTATGAGAAAAAGATTTGCTAAGACTTCGGCTTCAAGATATAGTCAGCTAGAGTTTAGACCTAGCCAGCCTAAGCATTGAAATTTCCATAGTATCTAAGCTAGTGAGAGTATCATGGACTTTATTATTTTCAGGCAATATTATATGATTGTATCTGATAAGCATTTTTATATTTTCTATTGATTTTCATTGATTTTTATGAGCTGTTTTTTCATTTTTGTAACTTAGAATACTGAATAAAGGGATTTCATTGAATTGAAGCTCTCAGGCCATTTGTTTTCTTTAAAAGAACCTACAGGAACTCAGGTAAATTCTCGGTCAGAGACGCTCCTACCCCTGAGTTTCATTATGGTGGTCCCTTTCTATAAGAAGGGGAAACGGGAAGAGCCAGCCAACTACAGGCCAATAAGTTTACTGAACATCATAAGCAAACTATATGCAAGGCTCCTTCTATATACATTTTTGACTGGCGCGAAGTAGAAAATATAAGTGGAGCAGAACAAACAGGGTTATGGCCAGGAAGATCCACAATGGACCAATATATTGTTATCCAACATCTTAATGAGAAATACTCAGTCAAAGGAACAACTTCTCTTTACGCTGCCTTTGTGAACTTTAAGTTGGCTTTTGACTCTATATCTAGAATGCATCTTTGGGATACCATTAATAAACACATCTATAGACAGAAGACTTTTACTTCTAATTAGAGCCCTACAGGAAGAAACATACTTGAGAGTTAGTTGTAGTAGACAATGTCATCTCACTGAACCTGTCCAGACATATAAAGGCATCAGGCAAGGTTGCCTACTAGCACCAGCTCTATTAATCCTCTATATAAATAATCTTTCAAGCTAGCTTAACTCCCCTGATCTGTATTTTCCCAAAGCTGGAGATAGAAGAGAACCAGTAGTACTCTATGCTGACGACAGAGTAATTCTTTCTACAACCCCTGGAAGGTTGAGGAGGGCTCTTAGGAAGCTGTCCTCATACTGCAAAGGCAGTGCCCCAACAATTAACTATCAGAAGACTAAGATTGTAGCCTTCAGGCACAGAACAAAGACTCATAGGTGATACAGTAGCCCCCCGCCTATCGCGGAGGTTAGGGACCCGACCAAACCCGCAATAATTGATAATCCATGATATGCGGATGCAGGTCAGGTGGGGCCTGGGGGCCTAGCTGGGGGCTCTTGTACTTACCCCAGCCTGGACCTGCCCCAAATGAGCCTGCGATGGCCTTCCTGGGCCCATTAGAGGCTCCAAAAGGGCTTCCCCACGAACCAGAAGTGACGTCTGGAAAACAGAAAGTGACCTTTGGATTGCTTAAAAGCACTTTTGGGGCCTCTGAGGGCCTTTCTACGTATGTTGGAGGACTCAGAAATGCTTTTCTGTGATCCAGGTCGTAGAAAAGTATTTCTGAGTCCTCCAACATGCCTAGAAAACTCTCTCAGAGGCCCCAAAGGTGCTTTCAAAGGATCCGAAGATCTCCTCCTGTTTTCCAGAAGGCCTGAAAGAAACAAAGAACTACAAACATACTGTTTATCAGGTTATTAAGCTGCGGTATAGTTGTCTGAATGTTGCCTATGACTTGCCCTTTCTTAGCTTATGAGCTATCCAAGGGTGGTGTGTGCCTTTCAAGAATCAGATACATAAATGTCAGGTACAGAAACAAGCCCTGTTATCTTATAGAGTTCTCTAGATAGTGGTTTGCAAAATCAATGTAGAATCTAGAAATTTAAATCTAATCAATTCAGATTATTTATTAGACAGCAGCTAGTCAGTACTGAGGCTCCAGTACTTTGGGCACCCCGTGAGGAGAGAGTAGTCCTTGGAAAAGTCCCTGGTGTTGGGAAAGATTGAAGGCAAAAGGAAAAGGGGACGGCAGAGAATGAAATGGTTGGATGGTGTCATCGATGCAGTCCCATGATATAGTGGGACTGCAGTATATGAACCGCAGAACGGTGGGGGGGGTTACTGTAAATAAATAACCATAGTATTGAACAAGTGACTCAATTTAAATATCTCGGAGTAGTTCCACCTCTTTCAAGGAGAGTCCTTCATCCCAGCAGCCCTCAAACTTTAAAAAGCAAAAGCCTTAGCCCAGCTTATATAGAGGCTTATTTCTGGGGCCTTCCAGCTTCCACTTTGCATCACAATAAATATTTCAATCTAAAATTTTAAGAACTATACTCCAGGCCCCAAGATGTGTATCAAATGTAAGAGTAAGGCTAGAGGCTGGATGTCTAAGAGTAGAAGCCCAGATTAGTATCCAATCCATACACATGTGGCTAAAGGGTCATTTAAACCCAAAAGGTCTATTTCCCTTGATATTCAGTGATAATTTGCAATCTAAGTTGATGAAATCAACTTAGTGTTCAGGACTATTTGACAAAAATTGGCCTCTCTCCCCAGGCACTTTTATCTTCCAGAAGAGAGCAGGCAAAACAATCAAACAAAGAACAGAGGATAAGGTAAAGGTATAGGTATAGGTAAAGGTTCTCTCTGCATGTGTACTAGTTGTGTCCAACTATGGGGCGGTGCTTATCTCCTTATTCAAACCAAAGAGCCAGTGTTGCGGAAGTCCGTGGCCATGTGGCTGGCATGGCTGCAAGGAAACACTGTTTTACCTTCCTGCTTTTTACAGCAGTACCTATTTGTGTGTATGTGTGTGTTGTGTCGTTACAGTCGTGACCGACTCTTCGTGACTCCATGTCCATGGAGTTTTCTTGGCAGGAATACTGGAGTGGTTTGCCAGTTCCTACTCCAGCTTAGTACCTATTTATCTACTTGCATTTACATGCTTTTGAACTGCTAGATTGGCAGGAGCTGGGGTGAACAGTGGGAGCTCACTCCACTGCGTGGCACCCGGGATTCGAACCACTGAGCTGCTGACTTTGAAGCTGACAGTTTTTTTCAGTGCTCTAACCCGCTGAGCCACCAAACATTCAAACAAATAGAGGATAATGAATATCAAACAAACCTCTCTAGTATTCAAAATACAGCAGTAAGGACCTACATTGTACATAATACGTAGTTTATACTCAAAGCTTGCATAGTATATGTGATCTCTTTCTTGGCCTGTTTACATAGCTGGAACCTATTCCTCTTGATAACTAAATCATCAGTCAAAACTACTCTGTTTCATCATTTTGCTGCCCAGTATTCCAGTTACTGATACTGTATTCTATCAAATGTTTCCCAAGACAAACAGGAGCAACGAAAGCACTGTGACAGACTCCAGGACTGGGACAAAAAAGTCTATCCAGCAACGCTGTACTACATCGCGATTGGCTGTTGAAGAATCAAGGGTGAAAATTGTGAGATTGGCCTCGTGCTAGCCGTGCTAGTTGGAAGGCTAGCCGTGCTAGTGGAAGGCTAGTTATCTGGCTCTGTGTCCATACTTCGAAAACACTTTTGAGACAAACATGAGAATCCTCATGCTACATGAGAGATTTTTTTGTGCTGTATGCTATACAACACCATCTAATAGACACAAAAGACTTTTTCAAGCACTCTTCTCATTTTTGTTCCCCACCTCTCACCACCAAAAGAACAATACAGTTTGTTACCTGTGTGAGTGTTTTCATATACAAAAATTGCCCTGTGTATTAAAATATAATACATGAAATACTGGCCCTTGGTGCTAATGCATTTCAGGGCTCCCAGTGTCCTGTCTGGCCTAATTATGATGTCTGTAATTTGAACTGACCTCTTATAAAACCTGGGTTGTGAAATTTTTTTTAAGCTGGTACAAAACTGAATAAGCTGCTGCAGATTCTTCTAGTCACTTAATCTCAATGACAGGAAAAGTTTCACCTACTAATTAGTGCTTACTGAGTTATTTACCTATTCAGGAAAAATTGATCTTGATGCTCTCATATTAACTTAGGTAATACAGGGCAGGAGGCAGGGCAGATTCATTTTATTTCCTTTCTGCAACAGCCAGAAACGCAGAAATGTAGCAGATGAAACTCTGTTGATGACTCATCAGAAAATGCAGTCTTCTGCTTGCCAAACACATATGTCTACAAGTTGCATTTGTAGGGAGATGAGATGGGGAACAATCATTCAGATCTCCTGGTGAAGCCGCTCCACAAGGCTGTCATTTCTGTACTGTCTCGTGCTCATCCTTCTAACCTGCCCTTTCACTGATGCTCTGCTCAAAACCGCCCTTCCCTAAATTTGCACATTTCCTCCCAGTTTCTTTTTGAAAAGAACAATGGCTGCTTATAGACGGTTACTTCATGTCCCTCTCATCGCAGTTCGCGGTCCCGCTTGGGACCAGTACAAGAAAATGTTACTCCACGTCCATTGCGTGACGGCGGAATCTCGTCCCGACCACGCCCCCTGAACTGGGATTTAAGTGTGATGAGCCATACCTCTCCCTGACCTCGGGAATTCTCTTGTTCTTGGTTCCTGTTTCAAGACAAGTGCCCCTGAAGTAAGGCTCATCATGCAACATGTGCATTCTCCATCTAGTGGCAGGAGTGCAAAGTTGCATTCTCCAGTACAATGCCCATGGCGTAAACAATGCATCGCAGAGAGGGAAGAAGGCATAAAACCTCGAACTTTGCTGCTTAACGCATGAAAGGCAAAGTTACTGAGAATCGAAATATTGAAAAACGGAAGGTTGGACCAAAAAAGGGGGGAAACGAAGGCAGGGAAAGTTCAGATGTTGTCACGAAACAAGGATGTGAAGTAACAGTCGTCACCATACCATCAATCACGCCCATGGGTAAACAGAAACAGGCACAGAACCAGGATAAGACCACGTGACCGTGAACAATGTTATCACGAAATGAACGTAATCTCAGAATGAGGAAAGACGTGAAGTAACCACCATAGTCAATCTGTCATTTTATATGTTCCACGAAACAGAAGCTTCTCTTGTCCTACTGCAGGCTTTTATCAGCTGGTTGTGGAAGCCCCAGCAAACACAATGGGATGGTCTCTGGTCTCTGACTGGTCTTAACACACAAACAGGCAACAAATTCACAGGCTTTTCAAAACCACTTGCTTTAAAGTAAACGGGTCTAATAAGGCCAGTCTCTGCAGACAATGAGAAGGGAAGAGACTTCCCGGTGGGCCAAGCTGCAGGAGCATGGCAGAAAGTAAACATGCTGTGCGATCAGAAGTATTGGCTCAGACTTATTATCATTCATTTTGAAGGCACACATAGCTCTTGAATTAACCACCAAGAACTTCAGCAGCAGCTGGAGCAGGCAAAAGGACAAAGGAGGGTCACGGCAGCAGGAATCACTGCGTAATCCAGCTTGGCAATGAGGCTGATTCATTTCCTGAGCTGAATGATGAGAAAAAAGCAGAAATAGCTGTGGGTTGAAACCTAGGTACTTCCCCTACCTACCCCCAGACTGTTCTTGGCAGAGTTCTGAAAAAGGAACAATAGAGAGAACTGCTTTTGCAGCAGCAACCAAGCACCCTCTGCAAGGCATGATCACCCTCCACAAACTAGACATCTCACTTCAAATTATTTTACAAACTATGGAAAGACAAATCTGAAGTAACAATGGACGGACAGAGAATTACTGGGTATTCATTACTTATTATCCTCCAAACATCTTAGCCTCACTGTGGAAAAACTCTGTGTGTGTGTGTGTGTGTGTGTGTGTGTGTGTGTGTGTGTGTGTGTGTGTGTGTGTGCGCGCGCGCGCGTGTGTGTGCGCACGCGTGCATGCATACATGTGCATGCACATGCATGCGTGCGTATGTGCACGTGCCACTTTTCTTTCCATAAGGGATCCTAGGCCAACATGAAGAGGAAGTTTTTTGCCTGAATTCAGCATAGCTAGTCCGATTTACACTATCTAAGGATATGTTGTCACTGACAACTCTTACCCAAATGGAGTAAGTGAAATGTGTACAAAATTTGAGTTCCACATGAGTAGCTGAATCAGCAGTTGAGAATTATTTCATTCTCTGGTGCAGTACTATTGTACTTCAAACAATTAATCCAAATTGATTTGATTTGGACAAGCAGCATGATTCCAGGAAACCACAAGGGAGGAACTGATAAATCCCTTCTGAGTCCTTTATGCCTGGAAAACCCTGGGAGGATCGCGATAAATTGGAATCAATTTGCCAATACATTTTTAATTAAGGAAGCAAAATATATCTCAGAGGGCTTCCTATAGCTTACTATATAGTGAATGATCTAGAAATCCCTGGAGCAGCTGTCCCTGGGGGACCAATGTAAAAGTAGTGTAAAAAGTAAAAGTAAAACAGTGTAAAAGTAGAACATTTATTTTGATATTTATTTTTGAAGGGTTGTCCATGGAATTGTTGGACAAGTCAACAATCATCTTCCTGCAAAAGCTCACCACACTTGGCCCACTCCTCCCATTTTCAGGCGTGTGGAGGGTGGGAGTAAGGCGCTGCTGCTGCTGCTGCTGCCATCCCAGGGCCTGAACATTCCATGGCAGCAAGTGTGTCAGTCCCGGTGCTGGAAATAGCATGTTCATCCCCTATATCAGATCTCAAGTGGGATTCTTTGCGCTTATAAATAGGGCAACCAATAAGGAGCCATCTGGATGCTTTATATTCAGACTGGCAATATTCGTATTCCATACAATAGCAACCACAGCACTGGTTTCTCACAGTGCTCATGATGCTATACACCAGTGGTGGCCAAACTTTGGTCCTCCACAAGTTTTGGACCACAACTCCTACAGTCCTTTGTCATTGGCAATACAGGCTAGGAATTCTGGGAGTTGTGGTCCAAAACATCTAGAGGGACGAAGTTAGGCCACTACTGCTGTACACGCATCATAGCATTTATAGGGTTGCCAAGTATCTTCTGGCTGCGAGAGCTATTCCTTAAGAATAGACAGCCAGGTGTTTATCAATCTGGTGAGGAAAAGGATATCTCTAGTCTTTTCTGTTCAAATAATGGAGTAAGAACAGTCTTAAGAGCTCTTTTTTTATTTAATCAGTCAATTAATTAATTGTCTCCCAAGACTAACAACTGATCCAATTCAGTATCCCTGCCTTCCAATGACATTGTGACTTCCGGAGTTCATTCTCAAACACAGGAAATCCTCTTCCTAACAGTAAACCCCTCAATGTCAAATACAATTACCTCACTGGTTTTTAGGTCACATGAGACCCACCCAACCTCATATATGTCAGCAATTTAGCTCAAAGGCAGAGATAAAGAAAATCCAATATGAGATGGAAACAGTTCTGAACCCCTTGCCCCTCCCCCTGAGTAGAAACAGTGCCAACGACAAATGTGATCCTTTGCTTTGGTTCAAAACCAAATATTTGACCAAGGCTTTCCTCCACGTATTACTGTATATCAATTACAAATAAATCTGACTTCTGGGGGGAAGAACCCTAATTTTTTTCAGATGACAACCCCGAGAATTACCTAGCCATTAATACTGTTCTCTGCTGGTGGAAAACTCTGAGTGTTGTAATCCAAATAAATGACTTTTCCCAGGTCAGGATTCTACCAAGAAACCTCTATTTAACCATAGTTTCCCATACTGTAATTTGAACAGGAGAACTATTTCACAATAAACTGAAATATTGAATCAGCTCAAAACAGAGACTTGTTCTGCAGTGGATTCTACAATGCTTCAGTTCAAATGAAATCAGATATTGTAGTTAGTTGGAGACCTCATGGCTGTTTGTTTGGTTTGTTTGCTTGTACCATGAAGAAAGAAACAAAGAACTACAAACATACTGTTTATCAGGTTATTAAGCTGCGGTATAGTTGTCTGAATGTTGCCTATGACTTGCCCTTTCTTAGCTTATGAGCTATCCAAGGGTGGTGTGTGCCTTTCAAGAATCAGATACGTAAATGTCAGGTACAGAAACAATCCCTGTTATCTTATAGAGTTCTCTAGATAGTGGTTTGCAAAATCAATGTAGAATCTAGAAATTTAAATCTAATCAATTCAGATTATTTATTAGACAGCAGCTAGTCAGTACTGAGGCTCCAGTACTTTGGGCACCCCGTGAGGAGAGAGTAGTCCTTGGAAAAGTCCCTGGTGTTGGGAAAGATTGAAGGCAAAAGGAAAAGGGGATGGCAGAGAATGAAATGGTTGGATGGTGTCATCGATGCAACCAACATGAGAATGACCAAACTCCGGGAGGCAGGGGAAGACAGAAGGGCCGGGTGTGCTCTGGTCCATAGGGTCACGAAGAGTCGGACATGATGGAACGACTGAACAACAACAACAACACCAGCAGCAACAACAAGAACCAAAAGAAGTCCTGCAGTTCTTGAGTCAGACATGACTGAATGACTGAACAACAACAACAACAACAAACAGAAGAAGTCCTGCAGTTCTTGTATCTACACATACGTACTCATAAACTCTCAATTGCTAGATGTGCTACAATGGCTGAGGCGACCCTATATTAAGACACTATTAGTTTTCACCAACAATCTTGCTAACTGGAAATATAAATCATGTGGAGTACTTGTTTTATAATAATGTGGCTAGGACCGGCTTTGGCATCTATTTTGTGTGCTTTTCTTGCACAAAACATCCAGATTAGTAGCTGTTCCTACAGTCACTGAACCACAGTCAGAGAGCAGGGCTAGGTCTCTGGCTGTAACAAGAGGCATGCCTGACAGGAACTTTGGGTCCACGTTCGCTCAGTGAACTGATAAAACCCAACCATTCCTGGATGACGGCTGATGTCACCCGTCCCACTTAACTGGCAAAGCCAACTAGGGTCAAAGAATGTGAAATTCCAGTTAAGTCCTCACCATGAGAAATATCAAAATGCTTCTGAAATGAGGAGAAGACATCCCCCCCAGCTTGTGTCACAGATCCCAATTGCCTTCTGACGTATCCCAAGACTACTGGCTGTACCCTGAGAAAAGAATGGTGCAGGAGTAGAGACTTGTTCAGGACTGCTAGCTTTTCTCCTGGAAACATATTGAGGTCTAAGGGATAACAACTGTTTTTCCCCAGGCAAGACTCCTGTGCCTTTCTTCAACTACAGTCCAAGATCACAGGTTTTTCCAGATTCAAAAAAGTGCCACCCTCTCTATTTCCATTATTGCTATTACCTGTTAGTTTTATAAAGCAGTCTTTTTTACATGCCTCCTCAGCTATGAGTAGTACGGCGTCCCCAAAAAAGTTTAACCCCCAGTATGTGTGTACATGACTGCACCCCAAGAATATCCTATGCAACTATTTACACAACACGTTCTCTGCCACCCAGCCTGCACCCAAAGTGGTATTCAGAAATAACTGAAGCAAACTGGGAGCCCTTTGCCTCGGATTTTAGGGGTCATGTAAAAGCAGCCTAAAACATAAAAAGACTAATGGCCATGGTGAACACTAACACAGTGTGCTATGTTTTGCATAGGGGAAAAAAACGAAGGGTCAACTCTTATCACGTTGCCAAGAAAACTTGTAAATTTGAGTTCGGTTCTGTGACAGAAATCCAACAACCTATTACAAAGGAAGCAAAAAGGAGTAGCAAAAGGCTGCAAATGGGTGTTTTATGGGGAAAAGGTCTCTACGTTCTTAGATTTTTTCATCCAGGACGGTCTGTTTTACAGCAGGTGAACTAGTTGTTCCCATACTAGTTGTTCCCATACATACTAGGCACCAAGCTGAACTTGACATCTCTGTTCATTGTACTGTATGCAACGAGGTGGGAGAAAGAAATACACAAAGCAGCTTTAACTACTTTGTTATTGTGTTAACATTCTACAAATTATCTTGGTACCAACCACAAGCAAGGGCATCCAGTAAAATGGCTTTCAAATTTGTTCCCATTCAAGTTTCCAGTTTGATAACATCCATTTGAAGTAAAAATTAGCAAGACATAGTTTCCCTTAAGAGACTACCAGCACTATAAGTAATACTTTTTAAATAAACTTGGAAGGTGACAACTGTGGAAGCAGAGGGGACACCAAAGAAATTCCTCTTTGCGGGTGCTGTTTTTCCTAGAGCTACCCTTGCCTCCCAGGAAGCAGAGGTAGATTTTAAATTATTTTTAAGGAAATGCCTGGTAAAGAATACTAAGAGTGAGACAAGATGTTGCCCCAAAATAAAGTTTTAAAATAAGAGTTATAGTACAATCCCAATACATACTGCACTAACTCCCAAGCCCCCTAAAATCGAGTAATGCTTATTCCTAAATACTGTAGGTACACATCATTATTTAGCATATGTCAGGTAAGAAGTTTTAAAGAGAAAGAGAAAGGAGAGCCATGTGTTTCATTTCTGTTCTTTTCTCTTTTTTATTTCATAGCTGTGTGTGTGTTGTGTCGTTACAGTCGTGACCGACTCTTCGTGACTCCATGTCTATGGAGTTTTCTTGGCAGGAATACTGGAGTAGTTTGCCTCATGCCAAGTAGAGGAAACCTGTGGTTGTGCCCATGTATCGACAGGTGCTTTAAGATTAGCAATCTGTCAGCATTTATTTCCATACAATCTCTTCCAAAATAATATATTATTTATATTTGCAATGTGTGTGTGAGAGAGAGACAGAGAGAGGGGGGGATGAGTAATTGCCCAAACCAGACTTGAGCATAATTAGTGTCAGACAGTGTTTTAAGTGATACTAGGCGGTAAATAAGCTGCACTCTGGGTTATTCATTGCCAATTTAGATCTCTCTCTCTCTCTCTCTCTCTCTCTCTCTCTCTCTCACACACACACACACACACACACACACACACACACACACACACACACACACACACACACACACACACACACACACACACAAAGTCCCCTGTGTTATCTGTGGGATTCCCCCAACTCCCGGGAAGAAGCATGAAGGCTGAAGGAAGGGCAATCAGCAGAGACAGGCTGCCCTGGTTGGGTAGCAGTGCAAAGGCTCTCAGTTATCTTTCACAAAACCACCACAGGATACACCTTGTGAACAGTAACAGTAATTGCATAAATGGATTTAAATAGCATGTGCCCTGTCATATTTAAATTAGCATTTTGAGTTAAGCCTTACATCATTTTCCTGTACAGAAGACTTTACCAAATCCTATTGTAAGTGCCTAAAATCATTTTTTTAAAAACCATTGAATGAATGGTTACGAATTTATATTTTACAGCTGTCCTGGGGAAATTTTTTTTATTGGAAACATGTTTCATTTTTGTCATTGATCAGGAACCCACTTTCTGATCCAGCAAAAGCCTCTGCCAGAATCACACTGATGTTATTGTTAAGGTTCACAAGGCATGAACTAGAGCGCTGTACTTCAGCTCCAGACTGGGTAAATGGCAACAAATGGCAGGGAAAGTGAGAGCTTTTGCAGGGGCAGGGCCTCTGTGACAACATGGGCCAATCCTGCCAGGCTGCCTTTCAGCTTAATTAGAATCCTCTCTACAGCTAGGTGAGAAATGTATTTTTCTAAGTACAGTACAGTATATTGTTACAAGCTGGCCCTGTTGTAGTACACATCATTTGAAGGTGGCTTAATCTTGAAGGGGCAATTTAGAGTCATTTGGTTCACAAAAGACTGATCTGGTGGTCTCCTTACGTGGGTGGCTAGGTCAAAATGAGCCCCTGTGCCCAAATTTACCACTGCACTGCCGTATGTATGTTTACACAGTTCACTTGAGTCCGGCGGCAGTAAGTGGAGTAAGAGCGGAGGCTCCAGGCATGCGGCACGTTGAGAGGACCTGCCAGAAGCAGGGAAGTGGCGACACGACGAGACCCAACACAGCCACCCCACCCCCTCCAGCCTCGCTGGGGACAACTGCCCGGAGCCTCCCGTATTCCCTCCCACTATGCACAACGGGGGGGGGGTCCCTCCTCCCTACCGCCGCTCGCACAGGGGGTTAGCTCTCACCGATAGGCCTCAAGCCATCTCCTTGTGTGTGTGTGTGTGTGTGTGTGTGTGTGTGTGTGTGTGTGTGTGTGTGTGTGTGTGTGTGCGCGTGTGTGTGTGTGTGTGTGTGTGGGTTGGGTGCGGGTCCTGGAAGCGAGGCTGCCGCTGGTAGTGGAGCGGAGGCCAGGCGTCCCAGAAGAGAGGAGGGGGGCGTGCCCAAATCAAGCCCCCCCCCTTCTCTCACCTGTTGCAACTTGCAAGGGTGCTTTCCGGCGCCCCAGGCGGCGCGCGGCCACCTGCCGCCCTCCCTGCGGGGGGGGGGGGGGATTTCCGACTTGCCCAGGATTTCCCCGCCGGGGGCAGCCCCGAACGAACGCGACCCAGTCCCTTGCGCCGCCGGAGGAGGAGGAGGAGGAGGAGGAGGCGGAGGCGTGGCCGGGCGCTCTGCTGCCTGGGCTGCCGGGTGGGGTGGGGGTGGGGGTGGGGGTGGGGGCTGGACCGCGGGGCACGACCTAGCTGCTGCTGCGGCTGCTTCGGTCTCCCCTTCCTCTTCCCGCGCTCCGAACTGGAGCGGGGTGCCTTTCCCCCCACTCTGGTCAGCGAGAGGAGCTGTCTGAGGATGGGGGCGAGAGGAGCGGTCTCGTTCTTCCCGGCCGCTGGCACGCCCCTCCGGCTTGCACCCCCACCCACACCCCTGTTCCCCTTCAATTGGCACCCTTGGCTCTCTCTCTCTCGTCACCTCCAGGAGAAAAGCAGGCGGGCGGGCTTCGCGGACGCGGGGTCGCGCTTTTTATCTCCTGAAATGGGGATGAAGGAGGACGAGGAGCGGACGAGGAAAGGGTTAAACATTCCTCCTCACTCCCCGCCGGCCCTTTGGCTGGGCCAGAAGCTGCCCTCGTCGCCGGGGCAGCAGGAAGCGACGCCTTCGCCCGGCCTCGGGCTGCCTCGCGCTCCAGGAGGCAATGGTCACCGAACATTTGGGACCTGCCTTCGAAACCCTTCCGCTGTTCCAAGAATTATCCCGGGCCCGGAAGCCCTCCGGCTTCGGTGTTTTTTTTTTCGCTACACCAGGTTGATGCTTAACTGCGAAAGGTGGTAGGAAGAAAGAAGGGACATCCGCCTGGGGAGCAGCCAGAGAGGAAAGGGTCCGACCTAAAAAGTTTCTTCCAAGCGGAGCCCCCGCTTGAGACGGGAAGAATTACAACCCGATGCCCGTCGGGATCGACACGGCCGTCCCAGCCGCGGCAGATCCCTGGGGATCCAGGCGGATCCCTCCACCCCTCCACTGGCTCTGGCGCGCGATAAGGCTCCTGGCAGAAGCCGGCGACCCGAACCCACCCGCGGGCGAGCAAGGGACTTACCTAGGAGGGCCAAGCGCCGGGCGGGCTTCATCTCCCTCGTCCTGGTCCGACTCGATCTAGGCTCCCGGGGGCTGGGGGGGGGATCGCGACACCCAGCCTGCCAGCCTGTGCCCGAGGGAGAGCGCGAGTGAGCCGGCCAAGGGCGGCCTCTCCTCCTCCCACCAGGACCCGCCCAGAGGAGAGAGTAGGGGCCGGGCCGGGGCGCCGAAAGCGAGGGGGCGGCGGGGGCGGAGAGGGAAGAAGGGGTGTCGCAACCACCACTGCCAGCCCAGGCTCCGGCCGAAGCTGCCTCCCTCGAGCCGTCTCGTTCAAATCGGACGGGGCTTCCGCTTGGTGGGAGTGAGACTGAGGCGAATTTTAAGAATTGCACATTTCATTCTAATGCAGCACGACACGAGGCAAGGCAAGGCAAGGCAAGGCAGTAATCACAGTCAGGAAAGAGCGTTAGCTACAGTGTCTGTGAAGAGTCTGTCATCCAGGTGGTTTACCTGGAAGTTGAGCCATGGCAATTGAGCTTCTTTTTCTTCAGAAATTGAAACGTTTCGCTGCTCATGCTGAGCAGCAAAACGCTTTAATCTCTCAAGAAGAGAAGTCCAGTTGCCATGGCTCAACTTCCAGATTAGCTACCGTCTCAAAATCTCTGCCTCTGGAATTTCTGGTTTTGTTCCATCCAGAATGGTTGGCAGGGTTGGCAATGCAAAACCAGGGGGCGCTTTTAGGCAGAGGCGTTGAAGGGGTGTCAGCTTTGAGGGGTTGAGGCAGGAAGGGCCTGGAAAATTTCTGCCATGCGATGAGAAATCATGGCCCTGGTATTCTGCCCCCAACACATATTCTGTCCCCAACACATTCTATAAGCAGAAGCAACCCAATACAGTGGTACCTTGTATAAAGGAATTAATTCGTTCCAAATGAAATTATGTTAAGCAAATGTTCTTTTATACAAATTCCCATAGGAATGCATTGAAAATGGAGTGATCCCATTTTTATGTTATACGGATTCGCCCCATAGCCGATTATGTTAAGCAAATTTCCCCTCTCTCCAGAATTTTTTATGCTGTACAAATGTTATGTTATACAAGCTGTTTATTACACAAGGCTCCGCCAAAAAAAGGAGGCATATCTCAGGAGGTCATGGCTAGAGTTAGGACTGGCTGCCATGAATAAAAATACGGCTAAGTTTTGGTCCCTGGTGTCGAGGGGATTTAGACCCTACTCAGATCCCTTAGAAAATCAAATTACTTCTTCTCAATGGCAAACCCACTTTTCAGCTGTCTTTAGTCTCACTAATGACAGAACCAACATCATGCCACCCTCACATTTAAATTTACACCATTTTTCTCAGTATCCTCCTTGGGAACCAGTTTCCCTTGAGGAAGTTAAAATTCTGATCGGCTCTTTGCCTAGTAATAAAGCTCCTGGTGAAGATATGCTCCCAGGAGAACTGTTTAAGTCCAATCTCCCTTGGTGGTGCGGAGTGCTTGCTAAAATGTTTACTTACATAAATCAACATGGGGAAATCCCCCCCGAGTTGGGGCTCTAGCATCATTGTCCCTATTCACAAAAAAGGCTCTAAGACTGACCCTAAAAATTTCAGGCCTATAAGTCTCCTCAGTCCTCAATATAGTTTCCAAACTCTACTCCAAGTATCTCCTGGACAAACTAGTACGTTGGGCAGTCACGAATTCGGTTATAGCTGAAGAACAGGCTGGTTTTCAAAAAGGAAAATCTACAGTAGACCAATGCTTTGTACTCTACCACCTGATTCAGAAGTATGCCTACCATGGTAGGAAGGAACTTTATGTGACCTTCGTAGATTTCAGTTCCGCCTTTGATCTTATAGATAGGGGCCATTTGTGGCAAAAACTTTCTTTAACAAACATAGATAGAAGACTTTTAGCTTTAATCCAGCAGTTACACTCCAATACTCATCTCAGGGTAAGACTGGGGGCAAACGGGCTCTTGTCAGAATCTATACCCACGGACAGTGGGGTCAGGCAAGGATGTCTTTTGGCCCCTTTTCTGTTTAATTTTTCTATTAATGACATTGTTCAAGAACTGAGTGGTCCAGTATCCCCCCCTTCTATAGCAGATGTTAAGATCTTTGTCCTACTTTATGCAGATGACATTGCAATTATTTCTACAGCACAAGTCGGCATGCGAAGACTTTTGGTTAAGTTGAGTAACTTTTGTACCAGAGAACATTTGTCCATTAACTACTCTAAAACCAAAGTAGTCGTCTTTGGGAGGAAAAGAACTAGGCATAGGTGGACACTTGACAACAAACCTATTGAGCAGTTAAGAAATTTCAGTTACCTTGGTCTCTGTTTTAATGCCCTGCTCTCTTGGAAAGATCATCTGAAAGCAACAGTTTTGAAAGGCTCCCACTCCTCTCAATCCCTTTTGAGATTCTTTTCAACCCAAGGTGGTAAACTGGTTGCTCCTGCAGTTGAGGTGTTTTCAAGAAAGATAGTCCCCCAATTAACATATGGGGCCGAAATCTGGGGGTATACTAAAATACCACACCTCGACATGGTTCAAAATTCTTTTATTCGATCTCTTCTTGCTGTACCCCGTGGCACACCCTCTGCATATTTAAGAGCTGAAGTAGGGCTAACTTCCATTGAAACTCACGTACACATTGCCTTGGCAATGTACTGGTTGAAGCTGGCCGGCATGAGTGACTCCCGCTTGCCAAAGAAGTGCTATATAGAACAAGTTCAGCACCCCTTGCGGGAGTCCTGGGCAAAGCTAGTCAGACCCATATTACATCATTATGGGATCAATACTGAATCTATCCCCTCTTTTGTCTCCCCCAGTATCAAAAAATTGGTCAAAGACAAGATTTATTTATGTTCCAAATGGAAGGAATTGGCTGCGGTTTCATTCTTTCGGGCTGGAAAGCTATTTCCACAATTTAACCTCAGCTCCCTTGAGGACAGCTTTCACAGCCCTGCGTTTCCAGACCATGCCTTCTGCCTTTTTAGAGGGGAGACGTGATAATATCCCTGTTCGGGACAGACTTTGCCCTTGCGGCTCAGGTGAAGTCGAAGATGTGCCCCACTACTTGCTCAGCTGCCCCCTCCACGACCAACCTAGACGTAAATTCCTTGGTGGGATTATTAGTTCACTGGTCGATAGGTCCCCTGGAGCCCAACTTAGTATGCTACTTGTCGGTACAGACAGGTATGTCACACAGCAAGTAGCAAAGTTTGCGCTGGCAGCTATGAAAATTCGGGTCAATCTCTAACCCTGGAAGAATTATATTGCATTGTAAATGTTACACGGTATTTTAAAGTTTTAATTATATTTGTTGTGGATGTAATTTTATATTTTTTTAATATATATATATATATCAAGATTGCGACGACCAATGGTTTTTAACAATAAACTATTACCTACCTACCTACCTACCACTGTATATATACTGCTGCCTGAGGTGCAGACGATGGAGGCACCCCTCCCACCTCACGTACAA
Organism: Phrynocephalus guinanensis; assembly: GCA_037367245.1. Taxonomy (NCBI): domain Eukaryota; kingdom Metazoa; phylum Chordata; class Lepidosauria; order Squamata; family Agamidae; genus Phrynocephalus; species Phrynocephalus guinanensis. The sequence continues at coordinate 98,586,004 of CM074734.1, read as the reverse complement.
AATCCAATGGAGCTGATGGCCCCACCCTGTAGTATTCATGAAGGGAGAGTATTCTCCATCACACCTGAAGGCAACAACTTGGCCCAGAGGAGACCAGGTGGGCTGTGTGGCTAACAGGTCTCTCCTGGCTACAGCCTCTCTGCATCAGGCAGGGCCTTGCTCTGCATAGCAGGAGGATTCAAGAATGTCCATGGGAATTTTTCTGCTGCTGAGGGTTGGGGAGGCTGGGATGCTGCTGCATGGTCTTAGGTTAGCAGCACCACCTGTACACATGGCATGCACCACTACAACGTCATACCTGTGTGCTTTAACTAAGAGTGTCCTCCTGCAGATGCAGCCAGGGTTGGACCCGAATAGGACTGAGTAGAAAATATGTGGGTTTGTGTATAGTACTCTAACTAGATTTCATTTCTAAGCTGGAGGCAACTGGAAAGAAAAGGCTATGTTGTCTACTCTCCTCCCTGTTCCCTTCTTTTCCCCAGCTTTGAAAGACCAAGAAAAGACCAAGGAGGCTGTGGGAAATTGGTCTCCCAGTTGATCAATTCAGGGCAGGTGCTTGAATCCAGAGGGATCGCCGGGGCAGGTGGATGCACTATGAGAAGACACTGTGGTGTGTTTCCACTCACATGTCCCCCACCCACCCAATCTCCTGGTCAGGTCCAAGAGCAGCACAAGCAATTTCAGAGGCCAGGAGCTTAACAACTCAATTAGCCTAGCACAGTCCCTGCCCGCCTTTAAAAAGGCCCTGAAAACCTACCTTTTTAAAGAGGCATATGGTGACCTTTTTATTTAATTTTTTCTTCTTTTTTCCGCCTACGCCATTTTTTGTGGAGGGCATTGTCCCTCCTTATCTTCTTTAGTACCTCTCCCCTTTGTATTTTTTTTTTGTCTTGGTAGTATCGTTTTAATTGTAAACCGCCCAGAGTTCCGTTCGGAAGATGGGCGGTCTAGAAATATAACAAATAAATAAATAAATAACCAAAGTGAAGCAAATAATAGATTAGAATCAGATACTGGTCTTTTAAAGCACTGGTAACCTAGTACATACCTGTAGGACTATAATGGCCATGACCTACACGACTTCTTGCTTTTTGTGAATCAGGGAACAAGAGTCCCATGCCATGAATACATTCTTAAGCTTTCTTGCACATTTCCAAACTGCTGAACCAGGAAAAATACTCCTCTTCCTCTTCTTCCTCTCTACCAGAGGTTGAAGGATTACATGAGGATTTTCTGGATGTATCAGCTCTAAATAATGCTTCATCCCGAAACAATTTCCCAAGTTTTTCAAAGTCTTCCCGTTCTTTCCACTGCCTTCCCCATTTATATTCCTTTTAATAGTCTGTGCTGTCAATCGTTGTTAGAGCAAAGCATTTTAGCTTTCTACATTTTATTTGTTTTATGTTTCTTTGGTCTTTTTATTTATTTATTCATTTAAACATTTCTATACTGCCTGTCTTCAAGAAGAACTTTGGGTGGTTTACATCAATTTAAAGAAACAAAACAAAACAAAACAAAAGCAACTAAAATATTTGTTTTCGTTTGCTTTGGTGCTAGTAAAGCTCTCCTTCCAGCTTGTGTCAACTCGCTAGCTTTTTCTCAGCTCAGGGAACATGACACAGGCATATAAAAATAGACAAACCGAAGATAAACCAGGCAGGGATAGGAAGACCAGTTTCTCCTCCCCACTCTGGCAATGTGGTGGTGAGGAGAGCTGAGTTGACACTAGTGGGACCCTTGCTGCCCACTCCAGACCTTGGGGCATCAGGGCTGTGTCTCCCACCATAGGCTGTATTAACTCAGCAGGCGGATTAACAGGAACCACAGGTTTTATTGTTGTGACGAACAAGTCACAAAGTTCCTCAGCTCCAGTTCTTAACTCTAGTTCTCAGCTCCCATCAGTCTTTTCTCTTGTGTCCTGGTTAGGGGCCCTGACTCCAAGGCTTCTGTAGTTCGCAGTGGGGCGTGATTTCCCACCAACAGTTGGGTCTTCCTGCTGAGTGGCCTGCATGCCCAAGTGGCAGCTGGCCCTCTTGCCACAGCCTCCCCACCCACTCCTGGGACACTGCACCACACACTGGGGTTGGCAGCAATGCCTCCAGTGCCATTTTTGAGTTGGAGTGGGATTTCCCAGCTGTGGTGTGTCCATGTTGTCGTCCTGCTGGTCCTGCTGAGGTGGGATGTGATTCCTGGCTCACCAGACCTTGACCTCAAGTAAAGGTTGCCCACCGCCTAGTCCAAGAGACCTAAAGGATGAAAGTCTCACCTTCTTCCAGGGTGCAACAGATGGGCCATTGTCCTTCTCCTGCCTCTTGCTGGCCACCCGTTCCTCCTCCTCTGTTCCTTCCTCTCTGCAAGTAGCCACACCTGTGACCAACTCCTTGTCCACAGTTCCTCTGCCTTCTTATGCCTGTCCCTTGACATCCTTGCCTTTGGGCTGCCCTGCACCTGGTATCTTGGGTTGAGGTGGATGGCCCACCAGGGATGGTGGAGGCATCCCTCTTACTACTGGATAAGCTGGACAAAGTTGGGTGGGTTGGCAGCCTATAGCAGTAATATTGTGGTGCTTTAGAAACTCAATAATAACTAGGGATGGGCGTGAAATGGAAAAATTATGTTTCGTTTCATTCACCTGTGATTCGTTTCATTTCGTTAGAAATGATTTTTTTTAAATCATACAAAATGAAACTGTAATGAACCGATTTGTTACTCTATAAAACGGGTCCCCTGGGTCCTAGAAGCACCAAATTTGGTGTTTGTAGGACCAAAGGGAGCTGTTTTAGAGCGAAATGAATTGGTTCATTTTAAACAAAAAAAGGTGCTGTTTCATTTCGTTACATTTCTTTATTTTCCATGTTAAATTAACTCTTATATCTCCAGTTCTTTGCCATAATTAACCTTGCTAACAATCACCATAATAACAATTAATTCTTTACCCTTTGAGTTTAAAACAAGAAAAGGAGCATCACATACCAATGATTTTAAAGACATGAGGAAACCATTCTCAATATATAGTATATATTTGAGAAAGGGAAAGGTTTTCACCCCCATTGAAAACTCACTGTATTTCTGGAGATAATTGGAGCAATAATAAAATAGATAATAACAAACAAGTAAATAACAATATAAATTAACATAATAAAGGAATAGTCCTGAGAGCGAAGGGACCACAAGATTACATAAGTATGTGTAGTTTTAACTTTTCTCTTCTTTCTCATTTTCTTTTTCTTCTATGTTAATGTAATTGTATTATATGTTGGATATGTTTTATTTATTGCAATTGCTATTAATAAATTTTCTAAAAAATCAAATTTAAAAAACCCAATGAATTAAACCACTATCTAAATCTAAACTATTAAACTTTATGCAGAAAACTCATACAAGAATGTTCAAAAAATATCAGAAGCATAATTAAACAAAACAAAACAAAATGATGCGATGGGCCTTAAAAAGAGACAAATACAAAGATTATGTAACGCCTACACACTCTTATCGTAATGATGCACAAAAGACCATGAAGGACCCTCCTAAATGGCTTTATATTCCATGTTCAACATATGCAGGCATAGAGAGTAAGTCAGGTATTTCTGTAGGTCGGTCACAACTGTAATGACACAACACACACACACAGGGAATTTCACAGAACTGACCAAGTTTCCCTTAGGGAAACGGGGTACGGTGGGGAAGGAGAGGCCTTGAGTAGAATCCCTTCTCTCTCTCTCTCTCTCTCTCTCTCTCTCTCTCTCTCTCTCTCTCTCTCTCTCTCTGTGTGTGTGTGTGTGTGTGTGTGTGTGTGTGTGATTACAGTCGTGACCGACTCTTTGTGACCCCATGTCCATGGAGTTTTCTTGGCAGAAATACTGGAGTGGTTTGCCAGTTCCTGTTCCAGGCGCCTACACCACCTGATATTCCCTGGTGGTCGCCCATCCAAGTACTAACCAGGCCTGACCCCGCTTACCTTCCGAAATCAGGCGAGATTGGATGTGCTTAGGACATCTAGGCAGTCAGAACCCCTGCTACAGAGGAGCAATAAAAGTGTTGCTTTCTTTCCCCATCCCAGCAAGACAGTCTGTGTGGCTCTTGGGGATGTAGCCTGTTGGCAATACTAAGAGTGTGAGCTATATCTAGAGTTTAATCTCCTACTTGACTGTGGTGCAATCTGTGTTTGCTCAGCACTTTCCCTCTCTATTGAGTTTAGAGCAGAAGTATTAATAGAAGAAGAGATAGCACTGCATTCGCTGTGCCACTACTGCTCTGTAGTAGGGGATTAATTAATGCCTCATCACTTCCCTTAAGGTAGGAAATGTAGTACAGTTTTTAAACATGGTCTACAGAATTCTCAGAAGTGGGAGCAAAGTATTAGCACGAAAGATGGAAAGGAGGATGTCTACCCAAAATGAGAATGATAAAGCTTCCCTGTCTTAAAGGCATTAACCTTAAAGGCAGCTAGAATGTTGTATGGACAACTATGGAAGACAAACAAGATTCCGGACAAAAACCAGTTAATTATGAAGATGTTAATCTGCGCAGAAATGGACAAGATCTCAGCATTAATGAAACTAGATGGATACTATGAAGACTTCGAAGAAAGATGGCATGATTTCTACAATTTTTTAGATCAATATTATAAGTCAAGTTTCCTGTTTAATTTATGAGTATTTGAGATAGTTAAGGATCATATATTGTTATGATGAGATGCAAATTTTGTTTGAGAAGATTAGAATCATTCCAATTTTATTCTTTTTTTATTGACAATTTTTTTTGTTTGAAAACCATAAATAAATTGCAAAAAAAAACACATTCTTTCTGGATTTTTCACAGAGCAACGGTCAGGGATGGCTCTACCATTAGGTAGGGCAGCAGATGAAAAGGTAACAAGCTGCTCATTCCTTAGTTTGCCATTATTGGATTTCTCCTACTGATGCTGGTTGGATTTGGGCTTCATTTGGGGTACTAGTCACTTTGATTTAAACCAATGATAATAGAAAGAGGCCTTAGGAATTGATGCCAAGTTTTTGAGTTTCTGGTAATATTCTTTTTGGCATGCAGCAGAAATACAGCCACTCACAGAGGAGAATCGCTAAAAGGTCCCTCAAGCTCACTCCTTTCCCATTAAATGGCACGTAAAAGTCTCAGTAATTAACTCTGAGACTCTTATAGGAGAAAGAATTTCAAAAATTCTTCAGTGGTATAAAGTTACAAATTTGTGTGTGGTGATTCTTTTTTTTACTGCACACATAATTGACAACAAATTGTACAGACCATCAGCAGACTAAATCATTTTTGTCATTCTGATTGGTTAAAAGTCACACCACATATGAACCTGTGGAGATGCAATGCAGGCTGGTTCAGGTACAGCCATCTACAAATCCATAACAGCCGGGTATTGGTGCCATGTAGCATCAATTGCAAATGTGTTCAGAGTCTGGTGTCACAGGCAGACATAACATGTTTACATATGAAGTCAGAATACATTGGAACAAGTTTGTTTGTTGTTTGTTGTTTCAGCATTTCAGCAACTTTGGAGTTCTTCCAAAAGAACCAGAAGGCAGAACCAGAATCCAAACAGGTTTTCCTGAATCTAGAAAATATGCTCACAGAACCAGCAAGCCATATGGACAGATGGTGCCTACAGATAACAGCAAATAAACTGGGAGGACATTCTTAGCTAGAGAAACTAGGGGTTCAAAGACAACAGACAATAGAACATCTCCAGTCTTCTTTCTGTGCTTTCTTTCATTGTGGACTGCAAGGCTGATGCTCTACCATGACCACCAAAGACAAGCATGCATGCAAATAAGCAAATAAACAAAGCAGTCGCTCTGAACTTATGACATGCTCTGTTAGAGAATAAAAAAATGGACCCAAGTAATAACAATTGTCCAAACACTGTTTTAAAAACAGGATATAAAAGGACTGAACAAAACAGCAGCCTAGAATGCCACATTATACAAGTAAAACTACCAGTCCACAGTACAGTAGTTCCTTATATTTACATGACCTCCGTAGGTTCAGACAAGACTCTCTATCAACTGAAGATGTCAAGGGGTGAAACGGGGATAATTTGCATGCATGAGTGTGGTCTTCATTGAATGTAAATGAGAACTCCCTCAATGCATTTCTTTAAAAAGCAGCACTCCTACCCCACAAGACCTAATTTAATAGCTTCCAAGTATAGCATCCATCCTGGTACTACAGTGTCTTATCTGCACTTGGCTGATCATGGCTTTGGTGACTGCCTTTGGAGTGGGGGGTCCAGCATGAAGAAGCATAACCTCAAAGAGAATTAGTGGAAACAAGGGCACTCATAACCTGCAAGTAAGGAAGCAAGATGTACTTGAGTTAAATGAGGGTATTGACAAATAAGCTAGTGGAAAAGAGATCACAGCAGAGGGCAAAGACTGATCTATGGACGAGTGGGTGGAAATGGAGGTCTGGAGCCTTCTAGGAAGGGTAAAACCTGCTCCAGTCATTCCAATCCTCCCCTGACTGCTGTTCTTCCCCCTTTTCTTTCTTCTTTTTCTTTTTTGCTGCTGCTGCGGGACTAGCTTCCCAGAGGGACGATGATTCTCCACTCTCCAGTGTCAACCAGAATCCAGGAGCTCCATATAAGGCATGAGGCTTTTTGTGATTTTTCTCATGAAAACAGGCAATAATTTCTCAGAAGATCAAGTAGGTGTGAAATATATCTAACAGAGCCCAACCTGCCTCCCCCTCCCCACAACCCCTTATTTCTTAAATGAAAAAACAGCCCAGGACACGTCACAGTGAGTTCAATGACCTATTTTGAAATAGCACAAGCTGTCTTGAGTGGCAAATATGTAGGAAGGGTAGGACAAACAAATTAATCAAGATCAATTCTTGGCTAAGAACTGAATCATTCTCCAAGAGCTTCCACGTCCGAATTCTTAATGGTATCTCTATGTCTTTTCTGGCTGCTCCTAAAAAATATCACACACAGCTGATCATATTACATTCAATTTGCCCATTCTCCCTTCCTTTGAAGTATGCCTTGGTTTTTAAAAGCTACACCTCTGCTTTTAATAAAATTCTTTTACAGCAGTGTTTAAGCAATGCCAGACATTGTTTATTCCTTTCCAGATTTTATACAGTAATCCTGGTAATTTTTAAACAGCAGTACCCGTGCATTCCTGTGGGATTTTTCTTCCTCTCCCCCCAACCCACAATCTTATAAACCATTCTTTAACATTATGTTTTAATTAGTGTCCTCATTTTTTCATCCTTCCATTTCTTTGGAATGTTAACTGTTAAGTACGGTGTTTAATCCCCTCCTTTAGAGTATTCCCTTACAACAAATGGTGGATTTGGGCCATTGTGGTATCTGTTTCCTAGAAATTCAGCTATATTTATACTTTGGAACTGTTCTTGTTTCCCATTTAGGAATAAACCAATGACTGGCTCTCCAGACCCAGCTACAGGATGAAGCTATAATATATGGCTTTGAGAAAAATCTATCTATAGATTTCATACTGAAATGGGAAACCTAGGGCTTCTTCTTGATGGGTCACTTGGATCTTTACTTTTCACATTCTCTCTTGATAGACAGTCGTGAGATTTACTAGGCATTACATATTGATGGGGAATGGTCTGACGCTGAACAACTTCTTTGCTTGAAGGCCCTTGGATCAGCAGCTACGTGTGTCCCTTAAAATCTTTTGCTTTTATCCTCTTAGCACAACTCAATGGTCCCTTTTGCCAAAAAGCTCTGGTTTCCAGGCGCTGCTGTCAGAGTCCTCTTTCTCTGTCACCTCCCACACTCCTTGGGGCCTGCACTTCCTCCTGGATCCCTGTTTGTTTGCAGCCATCTTGTATTTCTTATCCAGGTTTACTTGTCTGATTATTAGTATGTGTATTCTTACAGTTTTATTATTTGTGGTGCACCACCCAGAGTTCCCTATGGGAAAATTGGGTTGTCTATGAATGTAAATAATAAATAAATAAATCCCCACCATGGCTGCCCTTCATTTTGGTCAATGCTAAATCTACCCTAGGGAGTTTGTAGATCTGGGAAAGGCCCAAGTGACTTTTCAGGATGAAAACGCCAGGGCCCTTTCACACGAAATAAAAAAGGGAGAGGGGGGATGGAGGGCAAGGAGTGGGAAGGAATCTGGACTGGGAAGAGAAAATAAACCAAAAGATCTGGGATGCTAAAAAAGAAAGCAAAACCCACCCTGTGCATACCTGTAGATACTGAGATAATCCTATTAAGATCTGGGCTGGATGAGAATTTAAAAGGCTAATTCAATTGTCCTTGAGAAATTCGAGTCCCTTTCAAGTGGCCCATTATCACTGAGGTGGCTACTGTGTCCCAAGTTCTTTAGAATTAAAATATAATATTAATCTCCTTATGTGGAGGAGGAAGTGAGAATATGCTGATTAGAAGAATGGTGAGGTCAGTAGCATCCCATTCTTTGAGATTTCTTGGTCCAAATCTGCACTTTCACAGTAAAACCGAAGACTTTTGTGATACTGAGGTGATAGACATAAGGATCCAGACCAATGGATTGTGGAAATAGGCCAGGTGGGAATTTAGGTAGAATAATAGAACAGATGAGTTATAAAGGGACCATAAGGCCATTAAGTTCAACCTCCAACTCAATTCATGGATCCAAGTCAAAAGCACATCTGCAAGATTGTTGTCTAAATTTCTCTTGAATGCCTCCAGCATTGAAGCTGTCACCAGCTCCCAAGGTCATTGGTGCCATTGTCATATTGCTCTAAGAGGCTTTTCCTGATTTTCAGCTTAAATTGGTATTTCCTGTAGCTTGAGTCCATTTATTACATGTCCTGCTCCCTGGGATGATTGAGAACAGATTCTGCCCTTCCTCTCTATATAACTACTTTTCAAGTAAGTTGAAAGCGGGCCCTGAAGCTGTGTAAAACTTGGCTTACAAGATACTATAATAATGTAGAGCAAAGGAAAAAGAAAAAAAATATGCATCCAGTGGCTCGATTTTGCATCTTACATGGCTACGCTTACAGTACTAAAAGGACTCATGTCCGTCATAGTGCTTGTGGTAGCCTTTAGTCCACCGGGGTTCATCTGGTACGGTGAAAGTTAGCAATGTTGTCTGCTGGCACTCTTCCAAGACCTAGTGGCCACCCCAGCTTGGATGTAGTCCCAGTGATCATAGTCCCCAATTCCGGGATGTGTACGAAATTGAGCCTCTCTGAGTGCCTCAATGCGTGGATGAGGCGATGGTGTCGAGAGGAGGGCTTTAGATTTGTCAGGAACTGGAGAACATTTTGGGACAAGCCAAACCTGTTCAGGAGGGATGGGTTGCACTTGAATCATGATGGGACCAGATTGCTGGCACTCAATCTCAAAAAGGCAGCAGAGCAGCTTTTAAACTGATAACTGGGGGAAAGCCGACAGGAGCTGAGTGGCATCCGGTTCGGAACACCTCATCCTCGGGAAACGAGGTTGGATCGGGTAGAGAATCACATAGAGATGACATAGCAGGTATTAGCACTGGGAGAATAATGGACTGTGACAGTTTGTCTACTGAGAATAAAAGCTGTGAGGGGAAAAGAACAAGGCAGCAGCTGTTGTTGCGGGACCCACTGTACAGGTGCTTCTACGCCAATGCTCGAAGCCTCCGAGCAAAGATGGGAGAACTTGAACATTTGGCAGCTAGGGATAACATAGATATAATAGCCATAACAGAAACCTGGTGGAATGTTGAGAACCAGTGGGATACAGCAATCCCAGGCTATAAACTCTATAGAAGGGATAGAGAGGGGCGGGTTGGAGGAGGAGTGGCCATCTATGTCAAAGAAGGGGTAAAATCCAGCAGAATGGAGATGGACAGAGGGTCTGACTCCACCATAGAATCACTGTGGGTTAAACTACCAGGTCCCAGGAGTGATGTGATAGTTGGAGTATTCTATCGTCCACCAGATCAAAAACTTGAGGGGGACCTTGAAATGAGGAGAGAAATCATGGAGGTAGCTAAGAGGGACAAGATAGTAATCATGGGGGACTTCAATTATCCCCACATTGACTGGGCCAATGCGAGCTCCGGGCAAGAAAGAGAAACCGGGTTTCTCGACTTGCTGAATGACTGTGCCTTAGAGCAACTTGTAATGGAGCCCACCCGAGAACAGGCAACTCTGGATCTAATTCTGTGTGATACTCAGGACCTGGTCAGGGATGTGAATGTAACTGAGCCTCTGGGGAACAGTGACCATGCTGCAATTTCCTTTGCCATGCATGTCAGAGGAAGAGTGTCAAGCAAATCAGAAATAAAAACCCTTGATTTTCGAAGGGCAAACTTCCCTCAGATGAGGAAACTAGTTAGAGAGAAATTGAAGGGGAAGGTTAGAAGAATCCAATCTCTTCAGAGTGCATGGAGCCTGTTTAAAACAACAATAATAGAGCCCCAGCACAAGTGCATACCACAAAGAAAGAAGAGCTCATTTAAGTCCAAGAGGACACCGGCATGGTTAACGAGTGGAGTTAGAGAGGCTCTAAAGCACAAGGAGAGGTCTTTCTGTAAATGGAAATCCTCCCCAAATGAGGAAAATAAAAAAGAACACAAACTCTGGCAAAAGAAATGTAAGAAGATGATAAGGGAGGCAAAGAAAGATTTTGAGGAATGCATGGCTAGCAATATAAAGGGTAATAATAAAAGCTTCTTTAAATATGTTAGAAGTAGAAAACCTGCCAGAGAACCAGTTGGCCCTCTGGATGGTGAGGAAGGAAAATGGGAGGTTAAGGAGGACTTGGACATTGCAGAGAAATTGAATGACTTCTTTGCGTCTGTCTTCACGACAGAGGACCTTGAGCGGATTCTGCTGCCTGAGCCGCCCCTCTTGACTAAAGAATTAAATCAAATACAGGTTAAAAGAGAGGAAGTTTTAGGACTAATTGATAAATTGAGGATTAACAAGTCACCGGGCCCAGATGGCATCCACCCAAGGGTTATTAGGGAACTGAGAAATGAAATTGCAGATCTCTTAACGGTTATATGCAACTTGTCTCTTAAAACTGCCACAGTGCCGGAGGACTGGAGGATGGCAGATGTCACACCAATTTTTAAAAAAGGAAGGAGGGGGGACCCAGGAAACTACAGGCCAGTTAGCCTTACATCTGTCCCAGGGAAGATGGTGGAAAGCCTCATCCAAGAGAAAATCTTAAAACACATAAAAGAACAAACCTTGCTGAGAGAAAATCAGCATGGCTTCTGTAAGGGTAAATCTTGTCTGACAAACCTTTTAGAATTTTTTGAAAAGGTCAACAGGCACGTGGATTTGGGTGAACCGGTGGATATAGTCTATCTGGATTTTCAAAAGGCTTTTGACACAGTCCCTCACCAAAGGCTGCTGAGAAAATTGCACAGTCAGGGGATAAGAGGACAGGTCCTCTTATGGATTGAGAACTGGTTGAGATCCCGGAAACAAAGAGTAGGTGTCAATGGGAAATTTTCACAATGGAGAGAAGTGAAAAGCGGTGTGCCCCAGGGCTCTGTCCTGGGACCGGTGCTTTTCAATCTGTTCATAAATGACCTGGAGACAGGGATGAACAGTGAGGTGGCCAAGTTTGCAGATGACACAAAACTTTTCCGTGTGGTGAAAACCAGAGAAGATTGTGAAGAGCTCCAGAAGGATCTCTCCAAACTGGGGGAATGGGCTGAGAAATGGCAAATGCGTTTTAATGTAACCAAATGTAAAGTAATGCATATTGGGGCAAAAAATCCAAACTTCATCTATCAACTCATGGGCTCTGAGTTATCTGTGAAGGATCAGGAAAGAGATCTTGGTGTGTTGGTGGACAGCTCCATGAAGGTGTCTCCCCAGTGTGTGGCAGCGGTGAAGAAGGCCAATTCCATGCTAGGGATTATCAAAAAGGGAATTGAAAATAAAACAGCCAACATTATAATGCCATTATACAAAACAATAGTAAGGCCCCACCTGGAGTATTGTGTACAATTCTGGTCACTGCATCTCAAGAAAGACATAGTGGAACTGGAAAAGGTGCAGAAGAGAGCGACTAAAATGATTACTGGGCTGGGGCACCTCCCTTATGAAGAAAGGCTAAAACATTTGGGCCTCTTTAGTCTGGAAAAAAGGCGCTTGAGGGGGGATATGATTGAGACATACAAAATAATGCAGGGTATGAGTAAAGTGGATAGAGGGAAGCTCTTCTCTCTCTCCCAAAATACCAGAACTAGGTGACATACACTCAAATTGAAGGCTGGGAGAGTAAGAACTGACAAAAGAAAATATTTTTTCACCCAGCGCGTTGTAAGTCTAAGGAACTCCCTGCCACAGGATGTGGTGATGGCATCTGGCCTGGATGCCTTCAAAAGGGGATTGGACAGATTCCTGGAGGAAAAGTCCATCACAGGTTACAAACCATGATGGAGAAACCAGGGTACTTCAAGGGCCAGATGCAGGCGAGTGGTATCAGGAGACAGATATCTAGTCTCATGGGCTCCCAAACGCATCTGGTGGGGCCGCTGTGAGATACAGGAAGCTGGACTAGATGGGCCTTTGGCCTGATCCAGCATGGCTCTTCTTATGTTCTTATGTCTTTTAAAACCCAAATGGTCCGAGGTTGAAAGAGGGAAGAGAAGCTCCTTCTAGAATCAGGCACTCCCCCCCCCCATTGGAAAGAAGGTCTGCCACCACCACCCCACCTGGAGGAACCCCTTCTATATGTGTGCCACTGAACCTGTGGAAAATTGTCAGGAGGAAGTCAGAGCAGTGGACTGATCTCATGGGCCCAGGGCCCAGAAGTGTTTCTTAATTTATCCCTATGACTTAAAAAGGGGAACAGATAATTTGGATTGAACATGCTTTCTCAGACCACAGTATTGTTAAATGTGCCCGAAGGCAATTTGGCTGGAGGGATCAGCGAGTTGTATTCCAAAAAAAGTAACCTCCCAAGCAGCAAAATGCATGAAATATGGCCAGCCCAGCTGAAGTGACAGCATAATGGGGAGGGTGAGGACAAGCTGTGAGGGAAGCAAGCCTCCTCTCTTTCTTGTTCTTCCCCATTTTCAGCAACCCCAAGCTCCTCAAATTCCTCTGGGCTTAAAGAAATGCAAAAGAGAATGCCTTGCCATATAATGGGTTGTTGGAGCCTCAAGGCTTTCAATCCAGAGTGGGAGTCAATCTTCAAGTGAGATCACACTGAAGGGGACAGGCCATTCTCCCTTTTTTAAAAAACAAGAGTCACCATCATAAAAAACAAGAGTCACCATCATGACAAAACATCCCTAGGTTCTTCTAACTCCCCCTGAGTTGCCAGACTCTGTGTCTCAGGGACTGAGCCTCAGGAGACCTGGCAACTGTAAATATTGTGGCTGGGTATATGGGGAGTGTGTGGAGTGTGTGTGGGAGGGTCAGGAGGAGAGTTTTGGTCTCTCCTTCCCCTCAGAATGATACATCATGACTCAAACACAATCACTACTTCCATGCGTAATTAGCCCTGACTGGACTCAACTCATCATTGATTTTTTTGTTTATGTGGACACAGCTCTCCCTTTCATGGGGAAAATTTGAAAGAAAGAAGTTGAGAGCACAGGAGGAACAAAGGCTGAGCCATCAGCCAAGTCACAGGTCAAGGGTCAGTTCAGTTCTTGAAGCATCGCAAAAAAAATGTTAGTGACCACTCTGTCCTCATTTGAGCACTGCTGTTTTTGTTTCCCTGTTACCTTCGGGTCTGTAGACCCAGCCAGCTGCGACCCTTTCTCTCGTTCTATATTGGATTGCATGTTTTGGAAATACTCTCCCGGCTGCTGTGCTGCTGTCACCAGCCATTTCTAGGATGATCGGCGTTCATTCAAAGTGCAGGCAAGTGCAGTCCTCAGACCAGCTGTTAGAGCACATTTAAAGGAACACTGGAAATAATGGCACCTACTCCATGGGGACTTGGAGCATTTTGTTTGCCCAAATGATTGGTTAACTCTTAGCTAATCATGAATGGCTGCCAGGGTGGCATGCCTGTGCTCATTACTGTTCATACATGCCTTTGCTTGCAAGTGTTACATCTGGTGGTGGTGGGGGAATGTCAGTGTCAATCAGTTGACGTACAGGCCTTATTAGTCTAATAGCAAGGCCGGCCCTAAGAACAAGGCATGTTCACTCATCTCCATGGAGGGAGGAAAAAAAATCCTCATCAGAAACTCCAAGAAGCCCAAAAAAAAAAAAGGAATAGGGTGGGGTGGGTGGGCTCAAAGTCATGAGTTGAGTCTCAGAAACTGTGTGTGTGTATGTGGGGGTGGGTGGGTGGAGTCACGTCACCAGTGCAACCTAAGTCCAACTTGACAGCGAATCCCATGACTTGAGTCCCCATTCCCTGATTCTGACCCTACCAGCCAAAGGAAAAGAGACACTGAAAAATAAATACAAGGCAGGTGAAAACAAAATAATCTATATTATGTAAGTATTAGATCTTAGAACTCCTTTCCTCAACTAGAACCAAAAGTTTACGCAAGTTCATCTGCTGTATGACAGTGTCTTCTCTATCACTGTAAGTTATGGGGAAATGAAATGCTAAAGGCAGGTCTTCAAAAAATATACATGGTATATGTTATTTCCTACTGATTCAAAATGGAGAAGTAATTGTTTTGTATAAGTCAGTGGGAGTGGTGATGAAGTGAAGAGAGTATAGGAACGATAGTGGCATCCTTCCTAATCATCTGCCACAAAGTAATGACAAAGTAATCAATCTCTATGACATCTAAGAGGGCAAACCTAGGATCTGAGATTTACCAGTGCCTGTCTGTCCTCCTTCTCTGTCCTGACTGCCATGTTAAGGTTGGCTTGCATGCCCCCAGACACAGAGCACCACCTTAAAACCATGTCATGTGTTATCTTACTAAGGGCCTTTTCACACAACCCCTAAGATCCGCTGGTCCCTTGAATTCGGACCAGAGATCTTGGGGGTTCGTTTCTGTTCCTGCATCCCCACCCCTCAGCACTTCCTGCTCCTGTCGGCGTGAGGGGAGGGAGGGAAAAAAGGACAAAAGAAGCCTTTACTAACCTGCCGGTGCCGGTCGAAGTTGCCACGAGCCCCCGTTACTTCCTGGTTCCTTCTCAAGGGGCTCTTAAAGGGGCGGGAGGCAAAAAAACAACAGACAAGCAAGGAGAGCCCGGCACTCTTATCCGCATCAAATATTTTTCACCTCCAGAGAGAAGGTACAAGAAAAGTGTGCTGGGTCGCGCTAAAGTGGGCGGGGTCGCACTTAATTGTCTGCAAACTCCGGAGCTGGTGGGGAAACATTTCTAAGCTCCGGAGCTGGGAGCCATTTGCAGCGCAGCTTAGTGGTCGTGTATAAACACCCTAAGACAGGGAGACAGCTGACTGTTGTCTCTATCAAGATGGTTAAGCCCACCATTACCTCTCTTGAAGGGCCAGCCCTATCATTGGGCCCTAATGAACAGACAAAGTAAGGTGGACTATTCAGGGAGCTGGTTTTGGAGACATGAAAGGATGGCACATTGTTTTGTTGTTTCTGGGTTTATAATTACAGTACTACTATATTGCTGCTCTCAGGGAGAGGTGTTTCTGGGATTTTCTGTCTCATGTGTCAAATTAAGGGCTCATTGGAAGTGGGGTGATGCGGGCTAAATAGAGTTGCTTAAGGCCAGGTAGAGATTCAGGATGATATGTAGAGCAATTTTTGCATCCCCATGGCATATGGACTCATGACAAGAGACCTAGATGTGGCTCTTTCCATTGACCATTTGGAAAGAAATGGACTCATGACCAGAGAGCCAGCTGCGGCTCTTTCCAGTGACCATTTGGAGGAGAGCTTCCCTAGTTACATAGATATGTTTCGTAGAAGTTTTTGTGGCTGACAGATAGGCACACACGACGAGATCCATTTCTCAGGGCTTCCACTTGCTGCTACTTCCCAAGTGCGTTGGTCCTCCCCCGTCTCTCCGATCTCTCATATCCATCCCTTGAGACTATCAGCAAGCAGAAAACAAGGAATATTGCAACTGGTGTGGTGGTGGTGGTGGTGGTGGTGGTGGTGGTGGTGGTGGTGGTGGTGGTGGTGTGTGTGTGTGTGTGTGTGTGTGTGTGTGTGTGTGTGTGTGTGTGTGTGTGTGTGTGTGTGTGTGTGTGTGTGTGTGTGTGTGTGTGTGTGTGTGTGTGGTGGGGGGGGGGAGAATCCTACTCTGATGACAGGAAATCAAGAAGCCTTAATGGCTTGTTTGGAAGAGAGAGAGAAAAACGGGTCACTTTTACTGGGATCGCTGCCCTTCCCACTTGTAACCCTTGTATTGCACTAACTCCATTTCCCTGTTGCACTTTTTAACAATCAATGTGAGACTGAATAGTAGATGACTTCCTCCCCACACCCCCTTTGAGCCACATTCCCCACTGCTGAAAATCTATTTCATGCCCTAAGAGATCCAGAATGGCCAGGTGATTCTTGCTTTTCATCCTGCAAGGTGGTTGGTCAGGGGATAGTGGAAGAAAGAAATGTATATTACAGTGGTACCTTGTATAAAGGAATTAGTTCATTCCAAATGAAATTCTGTTAAGCAAATTTTCCTTTATACAAATTTCCCCTAGGAATGCTTTGAAAATGGAGTAATCCCTTATCGCGACCATTTTTATGTTGTACAGATTCGCCCCATAGACGGTTCTGTTAAGCAAATTTCCCCTATCTCCGGAAATTTTTATGTTGAACAGATTTTATGTTATACAAACCGTACTTCTAATGCTGTATTAGCACTAATACGGTGATGAGCATCTGACCGAGACACGGTAGACAGGCGTGGCCGCAGTGCTGTCTGTGGCGTCGATGTTGTGTTGTGCCTGGAGCGATGTCTGCCATTCTCCCTCCTGTGCCCCTTTGTGACGGCAGAGGCACAATCCCTGCTGCAACCTTTTCCTCCTCACTTCCTCTCTCGTTAGACAGATGGGAGCCAAAAGCACAAACAAGCAAGGCTCGATGGGAATGTGTGGGTGATTTCAGCTCATTTTCAACATACAATAAAGACTTAAAAAACAAATATTTTTGAAAAATGAATCTGTGTCGTCTATTTATAATCCCACTTCCCATGGAGAGGCTGCGTCGCCTCTGGCCTAACAGATGCGGGAAGGCTGCAGAGTGAAGTGGGGTGGGGAGGACAAATGGGCAGGGACATCCCAGTAGGAGAGCTTGTGTTTCTTGAAATCAGCTTGCTGGAATCAACAGATCCCGGAGCACTTAGGCTTGGAACTCCCTGGGGTGCAGAAGAATCAAGAGACAAAAATGATCAAGGAACCAGCTTGGGCCAACTGCTATTAAGCAGGAACATCTGGCAGATGTTTGAGGAAAGTCAGTCACCCACTCGATGTTGTGCCAGGTGCCTAAGTTACCCCTTCTCTTGGGGACCTCTCTTTTTTCCTCACTTCTTCCTCATAACAGGTGTTGCTCAGTACTCTTCCCCATTCACAACTAAATTTAATTGCATTTAATATTTCCTTGCCTGTTTTTCAGGGGCCACTTGAAGAAGGGAAGGCACATTTAGAAGGGGACTTTCAAAAGCAAAAGGATACGGAGCCAGGCTGGCCAAAATGGGGGAGCCAGCAATAGCACTTGGGTCTCCTCTTCCCCAGCTCTCTTCTGAGGCAAGAGCAAAGCGGGGAGATCAGATCAGCTGGGAGTTCTGGCGGTAGATAAGCGAGTGGTGAAGCTCTGGCTGGCTCCAGAGGGGGAACAAAGAGTTAAATGCAAAGCAAGGTCATCGGGACAGAATTAATAGTGTTAATGAGACCTCCTTAATGCATCTATCATGGGGACGCAAGACGCATCTTCTGTCACATGACTACTTTGTTTGAAAAACAGGGTTTAATTATTACTCGCTTATTTCCGCCGTGTGATATAGCCCCTTGGAGTACAATGTGTATATATTTGTGTTTTCTGTTGCATGTATGACCTTGAGTACTTTTGTGTAGGCTCTTGCATTAATTGCCTGCTAATAAGGGAAACAAAGAGGGTGCTTATAACCAGTGCGCTGGAACCAACCCCAAATCGTTCTATTTGGAATATAACAAAAAGGGAGAACTACCCCTGACTGTGTCCAGAGAGCTGCCTCCTTGTTGCAGATTACCATAACATATTGCCACACAATTAGACCCACTCTAACGCTGACGTTGTGCATGTGCGTTTGACATTGTGTTCAATACCTAAACCCAGAGCAAATGTAGATTCTATCAGCTGTGAGCATATCTTTTTTGGCTTAACACAAACACGCCTGGGGGTGTAGCAGTTGAAACCGCAGGCATACATTGCTTTTGTTTATTGGTCCTCTCTTGACATTTCCACATGCAAACAACCAGCAAAAGGCTACCACTTTGCCATGGTTGCTTTATAAGACACAGACCTGCCCGGCTGTTGCAATGGCACTTCTGGTTTGTATGTGCAGAGACTGTACCCAAGAACACGGAGATCTTGGGCAAGCAGGAGCAGAATGCACTTCTCCTTCTCTGTGGCGCCAGTTTGGTCATTCCCGGAGTGAGAAAGGAGGAAGGCAGAAAACAGAAGTACACATAAAGTCAGTTGCAGTGGAGGAAGCAGTTTAGAATCACAACAACTCATGGTTTCTCTGGGAGACCAGCAGCTCTGAGCAGCATGATGAAGGCATGCTTTTGGGTAGGGTGGTGTGATTTGGGTCATCCCACCCTACTTCATGAATAACCAACATTTTTAAAAGTTATGTTATGTTATCTTATGTATCTATATCCTCATACATGGTAAGCTGCAGCTAAACAGTTTATGAGTCCATGTACCAAGACACACCTAGTTTTTAGAGGAGGAAAACAAGAAAAATGTTTAGCCTAAGGTTTCATGGCAGGGGGAAACAGGCTACGAAAGGGAAGTGTTGCAAACTAGGTGATTTTTTTTTACTGGGGAATCCTGTCTGCAGAAGGGAAGGGGTAGTGAGAGGCTCCCTGGAGGAAGCCTCTTTGCAAAGGAGGTGATTGGGACTGGGGAATCCAGGCTGAAAAACAGGAGGGTTGCAAAGGAAATGATTGGAACTGCGCAATCCAGGCTGCAAAAGGGGAGAGTGGCAAATGAGATGATTGTTTCAGAATCAGCCAGTTGAGCTTTGTGTCTTGTTGTGAAGTGAATCTTCCAAGTCCAGGGCTTATAATGCTCTAACCTTGCTGGATACTCAGGAACATGCCGATCCTTGTGTATGTGTGGGCTAGCCCACGCAACAAGCATGAGCATGCGAACAAACTACGAAAAAGCACCTTTTTGAACAATGGTATGTTCCATGGAAGTTGCTGCTCGGTGCTTGTAGGGCACCTTCCACAACATGCAGGAGGTCCCAGGTGCTGTGCAGGGCCTGTCCAGATAAGGGTAATGTGCCTGCTAACCAAGGCAGACCAAGGATTGCACAGTGCCATCTTTTCAAGGGGGACAATTCTGTTTTTGAAAGTAAATGGCAATTCTTCCAGGTAAGAACCAAGGAGTATTCAGGGGAATGATCAAAATAGAATCAAGGACAGCTATATCCAGCCAGTTGTGAAGTGGACTGAATGACCCTGGACTAACCTGGATTGTTTTTGAGGATCAAAATGGAGGCCAGCCATACACAACACACCCAGCTTACCGGTATTTAAAGAAAGATAAGGTATATAACTGCTGTGATATAAATAAAGGGTTTAGTGTAGAGTTTCAGGAGGGCTGGATGGAGCCAGAGGTTGGGAATTTGTTTCCTCCCTTAGCCTCCTATGACTAGAGTGTCTGTGTGGCCTGAATAGGAGTTATGGTATGGCCGTAATAGTGTCTTTGGAAGGGGTGATAGTCCGGGGTGGTGGTTTTAGATGTGATGCAACTGATCAAGGTATTGCAGATCTTGAACTTGATTTTAAAAATCAACAATAACAGCTTCCAAAATGGCTGGCTAAATTCTGGGAGCTGTTGCCTTAGAAGTACCTTTTCAATTTTATTGCAGAAAATTGACTGGGTTTGAAGAAATTATAGATAGAAGAAGTAAGACAGAGAATAAATAACTTAGAAAAGATATAGTAAGTAAGATATTTAAATTATTAATATACCAGCATTATAAAGAAAAAAGTTAAAAGAGATATGCCAATAATATATTAATAAAGAAATAAAAGACGAAGAATTGGAGGAAATGTGGAATAAAAGAATAGTGAAAAATATGTCAGTGAGAGTAAAAGAAAACTGTTATAAAGTACTGTATATTGGAGATGGTATATAACACCTGTGAAGTAAGCTATAATAAATAAAGAAATATCTCCAATATGCTGGAGGTGTATAAAAGAAAAAAGGGACATATTTGCACATGTGGTGACTGTGTGAGATAAGAAAAATGGAATGAACATTGGTTTTTAAAAAAATACTGTATAAGAAATATTAGGGAAAAGGATTCAAATGTCCCCACAAATTGTATTGTTAAATATGGTTGTGCATACACAATTGAAGAAAGAGGAGGTGGAGTTGGTATCTATAAAGATAATGACAAAGACAGAAAGGCTGATTTTTGCAAAGCATTGGAAATCTAACAACCAAATAATATTGGAGGAATGGTATGGGGCTTATGGAATATGACCATTAATGATAAATTGATTTGTGAAATTAAAATTAGGAAAGGTTTGAGAAAGTATAATGATGCCCTAAGCACATCCTATCTCGTCTGATTTTGGAAGCTAAGCAGGGTCGGCCCTGGTTAGTACTTGGATGGGAGACCACCAGGGAATACCAGGTGCTGTAGGCGCCTGGAGTAGGAACTGGCAGACCACTCCAATATTCCTGCCAAGAAAACTCCATGGATATGGGGTCACGAAGAGTCGGTCACGACTGTAACGACACAACACACACACACAATGATTTCAATTGAATATAGGATAAACTGTTGGATAAACTCCCTGAGGACAGTTGTGCAGGCCCTTGTGATATCGAGGATCGACTACTGCAATGCTCTCTACGTGGGGTTGCCCTTGACCCTTGTCCAGAGGCTCCAACGGGTGCAGAATGTGGTGGCCAGACTGGTTGTGGGTGCTCGTAGATTTGAGCACATCACTCCAGTTCTGGCTCGCCTGCATTGGCTACCCGTTGTCCACCGGATAAGGTTCAAGATCCTGGTTTTGACTTTCAAAGCCCTCCACAGCTTGGGACCAGAGTGACTGTAGGAGCGTATCTCTCAGAGGTTGACTGGGACCAGACCCACGAGAATGGCGCAGGCGCGCTCACTTAGGGTGGCCACACCCAGAGAGGCGCGGACGTCGCTCACGCGTAACCGCGCCTTCTCTGTGGTGGGCTCTACTCTGTGCAATCAGCTACCTAGTGAGCTGCGCCTAGCAGCGTCCCTACCCGCCTTTTAAAAAGCCTTGAAAACCCATCTCTTCAAGGAGGCATATGGCGACCTTTTTGTTTAATTTTTGTTTAATTTTCCTTTTTTTCCCTTTTCCCTGTGCCGCCCATGCCATTCTCAGCGGAGGGTATTGTACCCTCCTATTTTTACTGGTGCCTCTGATTTTTATGCTCGTTTGCTGTTGTTTTATTCTTTTTTTAGTGTACACCGCCCTGAGTTCCGTCTTGGAAGATGGGGCGGTATATAAATATAATAATAAATAATAAATAATAATAAATATATGTATTTCAAAAAGGTAAAGGGTATACACCCGGAGAAGATTCAATCTGTTTCTGGAGGGAAATGGGTTGGTCAATATGTTAAGAGTTGCAAGTATGGTTAAGTCCCGAGTGGAAGGTGGGTTGCATGAGGCTGGTTCTCTGGTGTTTGTTTGAGTTTTGATTAATGTTTTTCTCTTTCTTTTTGTATAAATGTTGTTTTACATTTTGTATTGTACAGTTTTTTTAAAATTAAATAAAAATTAAAAAGAAGTACCTTTTCCAGATTTTGACTGTAATGTTATATCTCTTCAGGAAGGAAAGAGAAAATGTTCTAGGCCTCTTTAAACAGAGATGCACAGCGACAAGTGGACAAGATAACCAGGTAACTTCAACTCAATTGTAAGGACAAGCCAAAAGGAATGATGGCAGAGGAGGGGGAGAAACAATTAAAAAAATTAGAAATGTTACCCTTTCCTCATTTGGACATAGGAGACCCCATGCAGATTGCAAGGACTTAAGACCTCATCCCACTTTCATCTTCCAACCCAATTTATCTTGTATAACGTCTTGCTAACCAAGATGGCAATAGTCTCAAAAACTGCCTTACTTTTTTGTACTGTTTTGTTTGGGTTAATAAAGGTGTCATTTTGTTGTGGACATCATAGCCTACTCTATTTGACTATCTCTGCCTTTCCCCTCATCCCAGCAAGAGCGTCTCAAAGCAACAGCAGTAGAGATGGGCACGACTTAGCGGTATTCCCATTTCCGTTTCCGTTACTCGGTTCTGTTACTCTACGGAAACGGTAACGGGAATTACTCCGCCAGACTTCGAGCTCGAACCGACGAGCGAACAATTTTGGTCTGATTTGTCGTGCTCGTTCCTTGCATCGCGCAATCGCGCGATGCCACGCGGCACAGAAAAAAAGTTTTTAAAAGTTAAACCCGGTTCCCGGCCGAAAAGCAGGCGGAAAAATGCCTGCCGTGCCTCAGGGCACCTACCAGAGGGGTTGTTTCTGGAGGTCCCCGGCCTCCCCCCCCCATCCCCCGTCCTGGGCTGCTCTGGTGGGACTCGCCGCAGGCTCACAACCAGCCCAGTCTCACCGCTGGCCGCCGCAATTAAAGCGCAAGCAAGCGGCACAGACGGCACAGGAAAAAACTTTTAAACTCTCCCCCCACCCATTCCCGGGCCAAAAAAGCAGGCGGAAAAATGCCTGCTTGACTAAGGGCGCAGGGCACCTACCGGAGGGGTGGTTTCTGGAGGGGGGGTCCCGCCTCCCCCCCATCCTGGGCAGCCGGACTCGCCATGCCATGCGGTGCGGGTGGGGGATCCAAAATGGGGTGGCGAACGCAATATTGTTTTTGAAATTGTGGTCCAAAAACACACAAGCACAACAGAAACACGCGAAAATTTATAAACTGCCAGATTTTTCACAGTAGCAGTGGGTTTTTTCTTGCAACAAAATGTCTCTCCTCTCCTCCTCTGTCCTCCATTGATTTTTTTTTTTTTACACCTGCGCAATGATGGGCTGGCCGAGTAGCCAGCCATGTGGGAGTGGACGACCATGCAAATTTTTGGAGCCATCCCACCAATCGCATGGCCACTTGGCCATGGAGACTTCTGGGATGTGCCAAAAAGCCCCCTAAAACCTGCCCTAGCCCCCTAACCCTAACCCTAATCCTTGACTCCAGTCCTTACCCATACGTCACAGACTGTCTTCTTAGTGGGTCAGAGAGGCACCCAGAGGTGCAACCCACTAGCCCACCGTAACCTTACCCGTCACTAGCCTAACCCTAGCCCTTGCACTAACCCACCTTAACCCTAAGCCAGATCTACTTGCATTGCACTACACGCAAGTACAATTCCCTTCTGTGTGAGACATGGTGGTGCGAGAGCCTTAGGCATCACCTATGGCTCTGGGTTCACTGCCATCACTAGTCTCACTGTCTGCAACTGGTATGCATATCCATATGGCTATTGCATACCATTTTGCAGCAGCAGCAGGTGAGGAGGGGAGACCCCCATGTTGAGGGGTCTCTTGGAGCCTGCTTCCCTTTCCTAGTGGGTGAGGATAGGAGGCACCCACGGGTGCCTCCAGGAGCCCGCTTTCCCTTTATAGCGGGCCAGAGGATGCACCCACCCCACAGAGGTGCCTCCAGGAGCCCGCTACCCCCCCAAAAAACCAGCACTAACGAAAACGAAAAAATGAAAAAACGAACCAACCAATTTGCGAATTTTCACGAAAAACGGAAACGACCCGAAACGGAACTGGCCCGACTAACGACAACTCGAAAAATTTTTTTTTCAAGTCGTGCCCATCTCTAAACAGCAGTGTTGACCCTCCGAAAGTACAAGGGATATTAAAGGTCAATGTAAACATCTGTTCCTGGGTGCCCAACTCTAAGGCCTGAGCAGGTTGTTGAGATCTGGAAAAGCTTAATTCAAGCTCCTGACTCTCCAAAGTGGTCCAAGTTTCCCGCCATTCAAGGGCCTGCTGATTTAACAGAGAAGAGTTCCTCATTCTCAGCCAAATAAAGAGCCAAATTGTACTAATTAAAAATAACTTCCAAGTTCACCTCATGCATTTCAAACACCATCTATCTTGATGATGTTTAAATGCTTTCTGCCAACAATGTAACACATGGCACCTGTCTATTTTTAAACAACATGAAAAATTATGGTGCTAATTTAAGAAAGAAGTTCTTCGTTCCAGTGCAGAAGTCACAGAGAAAATACGATCAGGACACTGTTTGCGTTCTTCATTTCATTTGTAATTTCATGGCCCCATGTTGTTTTCCATTCTAGAGGAGGTAACTGATCTTTATCGTACGTTCCGAAGGTTGAAAGGAATTACGTGTCTGAGCGCATTTGCATGTGTATTTTTAATCTTACATTTTTCTCAAGAGGAACAAATCCTGTGGTTGAATACTGGTTGCTTCACTCCCTTGATATTCCCTTACAAGGAGTCATGAAAGGGGAATATGCTGAAAGGCAAGAACAATACTAAACAGCACTAATCCAATATTTACCTGAGCATGGCCAGAATCCTATTATTTATGCACATTGGGATAAGCAAAATGGTGTAAATCATGGCATTGAATTGCTATTTCTCATCCAGTACTAGAAGCTTAAAATTTCTGGAAATTTTGAAGCCATGGAAAAAACACTTTGACAAAAAATGAAAAAAAAAACACCTGGGGGGGGAGCAGTCCCCCCTCCTGTCCCTCCCCCACAAAGTAGGCTGAGAGTTCAAATAAATTTCCTTCATGCTGTGTTTTAGAAGCCCTAAAAGAACTCTGGAATGCTGGTTCCTGTTCCAAGAAAACCATGTAACCTATGCCTTTTGTTCTAATATGGCCAATTCCGCTATTCCAAAAACACTCCGATCACTAATCTTCATTTTCTCTAAATCTCCTGTCCCTCCATCTCTCTGCATTTTGTTTCCAAGAGGAATTTCCTCCCTGATTTTTTTTTTCAAACAATGTCCCTGGGCTGCGGAGCTCAATGAGTGATGATGTTATCTATGGCAGAGTTGGGCTCTACCCAGCATAAGAGACCAGCTTTCTTTCCATTACCCTTTTGTTCTATTACCGTGTGATGGATATGCTCACCTTCATTGTATCCCTGGGCTTCATTAAAATTCTCCGCCATACTGAGAACGATGGCTCTTGCTTTATCACGAGTCAGCAGGGAGCAGCATGGCTGCCACATCTCCAACTGCACCAAGATTTAGAATATGAACAGCTTAGTCAGCAGGAATGCTCTCTAATGTTACAGAGAAGCTAAGGTGAGGGTGGGGGTTGTAGGATGGAGTTTCATGTGGTTTTAAAAGCCTATAAACACATAGGCAAGAAGTGTGTGTGTGTGTGTGTATGTATGTATGTGTGTCCTTGACTTGCATCTGGGCCACAGTACTAGTGAAAAATCCTTGAACTGCTGCCATTTGTAGAACAGCTTGACTCAGTATACAGTTTTGGTTTCATTGTCCTTTTTCACCTGCCCCACCAAACACACACACAACCCACCCCACCCCCCTTGACTGAAATAACTGGATGCTGCATCTTGATATGGGCAACAAATCTGTTTAGAGACAACCAAGTGGCATGTTAAAATACACAAAATGCAACACCTGACACCAAGTGCCCGGTGCCAGGAACCTACAGAGTGAAAGCGGACTGCCCCTCACCCCTCAAAAAAAGAAGCTACTGAACCATTAAACAGGGTGTGTACAAGCTGCAACGTCCCTTTAGGCACATTTCATTGGGAGCCACCTCTTAAGAACACCTTGGAACTTAAGTGTGTAAAGACACCTAGGAAGAAACTATTTATTCGAGGAAAGATGTCAAGTCCCAGTCACACATTAGGCTAGTAAAATGGTGGTGGGGAGGGCATGCTTACAAGGTTTCCTTAAGAATTAAGGATTGCTTTCTGCCTTGTAGAGGACTATTGGCTGTGTTCCAGCTTACTGTAATTGACTACTCTGACTGGCAATGGTTTTCTAGGGCCTCAGATGAGCTGCTTCTTCCTGGCTTCATCTAGAAATGCCGGGCATGTAGTTTACAACTACCGGTATCTGCTACAGTGGTTCCCAACCTGGGAGTCGGGACTCCTTTGGGGGTCGAACAAGCATTTCATAGGGGTCACCATGAGTCAGTGAAGAAAAAGGCACAAAGGCTTGGGTCTGGAAGGGGAGGGGGAGGAAAGGGGGAAAGAGTGAGTTACAGCTGGATAGGTTGGAGGGGATGTCAGTCAATGGCACCAGAGATTGGCTGAGGGTGCCTGTATACTGTAGAGGGAAGTTCTCTATGGCACCTGTGGCAGTGGCCTGCCAAAGGGGGCTTGTGGCCTCTTCCAAGCAGGGCAAGGAGTCACCACAACATGAGGAACTGTATTAAAGGGTCGGGCCATTAGGAAGGTTGAGAACCACGGATCTACTAGCATGGTGGCTTGGTCTTCCATTTTCCCTCTTTTTTCCCAAGGGTCAGCAAGACTCTAAAAGACTTCCAACAAGTTTTGACTTCTCTGCTCCATCTGAGGGTGTAGGCTATAAACCAACAAAAACTGTTGTGAATTTGGCTTTAAGGTATGATTGGACTCAGATGCTTTCTCCCAATCCCAGCTCTTTCAAAGCCTTCAATATTTATGAGGGCAAAGCAAACAAAATCAGATCTGTGGTTGCCAAGTGGGTCACAAAAAGCCATCCAGGCCATTTTGATATTTTGTTTTAATTTGGTGCTGCTGCTGGAGAAGCAAACACAAATAAAGGTTGTTCTATATCCTGTTCAGCCGTTAAATGATAGTAGTGTTTAAAAGCATATTCATTTTAAATACAGTTTCATGTTGGGAAGTTTGTCCCAGCAGTGTTAAAAGAACTGAACCCCAAAGAGCTAGAAAAAATTACCTTTCGGGGCTACAACTAGAAAATGTATGTGTGTGTAAAAGTATTTATATGGACTCCAAGGTGAAGCACTTGTAGGTGACCCCTCAGAATGCTGGCATGATTCCCAATGATAGCTTCAAAAGAAAGTTATCCAGCTCTTCAGACATTGTGCATTTTCTCCATCTTCTTTATCCTTTTGTACACTATAGCCACAAAGAAACATTCGCAACCACCAGCAGTTCCAAGAAATCATATTTTCTTTATTGTTTTAATTTTTTTGTAACTCAACAAGTTTCCATTTTTTTAAATATTTTTAAAATTTTCATTATTATATATTTTTTTCTGTTTAATGCACTCGACCCAAAATTGGTTTGGCATGTTGAAAGGAAGGGGAGGGAACTGAAAGATAAGAGAAACAGAAAGGGGAAATGACAAGAGTGGACAAAAGCAGTGGTGTGGAGATAGGAAATGGATCAGCACCAACTTGTAGAAGGGGACATTAAGGGAACAAAGCAGGGGAGAATGAATCACAAACCTTCCCAGCAGGCCCTGTGCTCTTGGGCACAGGCCTCCATACTGCCACTCAAAAGGCACAGCTTCTCTGATAAACCTATAGGGACATGACGGTGGAAACCAGGGTGAGCCAAGGGGTGGGGTGGTTTCAAAGAGCTTCCTGTGGCAGGAGCAGGCAACTAGCTTGAGTCTGTGGAAAGATGGCTGTTGCTTCCTGTTCCGTCAGCAGGCATTCCTTCCTCTTTTGCATCCATTTCTGCTTCCAGGGCAGGCATCCCTGGCAATACTATGCCTAACTTGACGGTTCCCATGCCTTCACTGCAACCAGGGCTACCCCAAGCAATTTAGCTATTTGAGGTGAAGAACAAGATGGTGCTCCTTCTCTGTTTCACAGGGAGAAGCCAACTGGATTGGCTGATGAATCATCATTAGCAAATGGGTACATCTTTCACTGTGCCAGAGGCAGCAGTCTGGTCACCAGGCCAGCTCTCTCAATCAACAAAAATCAAGAGTAAGGGGTTCATGAAGCACAGTAATGAACTGCTGCTGCCCTGCCCCCCCCGCCCCCCCAGCATCTGCTCCCTGAGGGAGCCACTTAACCAATGATTGGGTCCACCACCTGAAGATCTTACTCCACATATCTTGTTTTATATTCTTAACAGAAGGAGGGAAACAGTTGAGTGTAGAAGGCCAGATCTGTACCAGTTGAAGGATTGCTGCTGTAAGGGGTCCAGTGAAGCAGCAGTAGGCTCCCCTTCAATAGATGGAGGAGGCATCATTGGTTGGAGCATACCCCTTGCTCATGGCAGTTTAGGAACTCTACTTTTTAAGAGTTGCTGGTTGTTGGTTCAGCCTTCGTAACTGTTCTTTCACAAACTTTGCAAAAGCACTTCTCTTCCCTTGATTTGGGGATTTTGGAGGCAGCCTGTGAGTTCGGGGAAGAGAAGGAAGCACATTTCATTCCTATGTGGGAACAGGGCATTGACGCCACTGCTTCCAACGGTTAAGCTCAGGGTGGCTTTTAGAACAGCAGATTCAGAGTTCTAAAGCTGCCATAGAGGTAGTGCTGTCCTGAACTAGCTTATGCATAACTGACCCTCACGTCAGTTTGTAGGCAGCCAATTATGGAGGTCAGAGATGGCCTAGATGAGCAGAGCGCAGAGCAAGTGGTAAGGAAGTGGTAAGGAAGCATGTGGGCAGAAATCCCCCAGCTCTATGGAGAAGAATGGGAACAAAGGGCCAGATTTTTGTCCTAGTTGTCGTCCCACATTCTGTGCGCTCGTCTGGCTTGAAGATTAGCAGGGAATAAATTTAGGCTAACTTGCCAGTCTGGTTTCATGGCACCAAGGCAGTAATGGTGGTGGATTTCTCTGAAGAAGCTGGAAGGAATATGTTAACTAAAGTGAACTGAGCTCATGGGTTTGCATAATAAGTCATAGGTGAAAGGGTAAGAAGAAAAAGAAAAAGAACAGGAGTACAGAGGCTTCGGCTTAATGGACTGTAAGGAAAAGAGCTGGCTGTACCCAGAGGTGTTAACAAGAATAGAGCTGTTGAATGGTTAGGCTAGTGGGATCTCTCATTATTGGGGACTCGTACTCTCTTTCTGGCTATAAAAAGAGTGCAGTAGCTGATGTTTCCTGAAGACCCACAAAAGAAAAGAGCTGTCAAGGCCCAGGGGATATCCCCTTCATCCTAATTGCAAATTCTCTGCTATGATAGAGTAGGAGTTAATCGATTTGCATAAGGCCTAGATAAAATCCATCGCCTACTCATTGCACCTCAAAATGTCACATATATTGGAATGAAGACATCTGAACTCAAGCAATAAAAGCTGATCCAAGGAAAAACCCTAAGAAAGAAACCTCTAGTCTATATTAAGTGGGACACTTCCTTAAGAGCTGAATTTGAGATGTCTGTTATTAACAGTGCTGTATATATCAGGAGAAGTCATATTCACCGACTGAAACTGAAATCCTGTTAACAATATAAAACAACAGAGAAAAAATATTATGGAATCAATGTGGAAAGTGCAATACCAGCTTTCCTGTGAGGGCTGGTGGGCAGTTGCGCCCCCCTCCCTTAAAACAGCACATTCAATGTTTAGAAAAGGGATTAAAGGTAAAATAGCAAATTACAAAATGCCATTATATAAATCTATTGTTTATCGTTTGAGAACATGGTATGCAATTCCAGACGGCCAAATCCCATCCCCAGCATGGCATAAAAGTGGTAAAAAAAGAACAGCTAAAATCACCCGAGGCTGGTCATTATTCCTACCCCCCAAAAGGGGGGGGGGAATCTATAACAAGGGCTGAAGGAGAAAATTTGAAAAATTGTGGCATGTAGAATAAAGAGTAGAAGCCAGCATTGCAAAATAATTACAAACCTGGAAAATGTATTTTGCAGGGTTGCCCCTCCCAGTAATACTGGATATATCTCTCCTATCCTAGCATTAACCAAGACCAGACCAGACCGCTGTAGTTTCTGCAGGACTTCACACCATCTTGGAGATAGTGAGTTTTCTCACTCATACAGGCAGTAGAAAGAGATGTGTGCAATCTCCTTCCTTTCTATATATGCACATGCAAGAGAATGTTCCCCTGCTTAACCTAACCCTCTCTTCTAGCATGTCATATACCAGTGGTGGTGAACCTTCGGCACTCCAAATGTTTTGGACCACAACTCCCACAACCCTTTGCCATTGGCAATACAAGCTTGGAATCCTGGGAGTTGTGGTCCAAAACATCTGGAGTGCCAAAGGTTTCCCACCACTGTCATATACAGACTCTTCTTGGCCTCTGCCTTCAGTCTAAATTAACATACAGAGAGAGAGAGAGGAGGGGGAGGGAGGGAGAGAGAGAGAGAGAGAGAGGGAGGGAGAGAGAGAGAATGTGTGTGCATGTTCA
The DNA here is from genome assembly GCA_037367245.1 of Phrynocephalus guinanensis. Lineage (NCBI taxonomy): Eukaryota > Metazoa > Chordata > Lepidosauria > Squamata > Agamidae > Phrynocephalus > Phrynocephalus guinanensis. Next base: position 98,555,629 of record CM074734.1, on the reverse strand, counting down.
GACTTAGATGTCAATATCTGCATTAAGGTACATCATAAAAATAACCAGAGAAGGGAAAAGGCTACAATCAGCAAAAACCCACCTTTTATTAATATGGATGCAGCCTATCACTACCCCAATGCTGAAAGCATCTAGGTTGACCCAAAAGTCTGGACCCTGCGGTTAATCCTACAAAACCCAGCTTACTTTCCTCAATGTTCTCATGCCTGAACAGAATGTGCTGTAATATTGGTATCGCCTGTTCAACTGGTCGATTTCCCCCTTTCGGTTGATGCCAGAATCTCAATGGCAGTGTAGATGACCCACAGCTAACACTGAGCTGGAAAGAGCAAAGCCTTATGTTTGGGCTCCTAGATGCTCAGTCTTTCCATCTTCATTCCTGATAGCATGGAGAATGAGGGCAGATATGTCTTTGGTATGTTTTGTTTTTTAGCATGAGGTTTCCAAATCGAGGTACCTCTTGATATGAAGCCAAGGATGTTCCTGGACTCAGGTCTTTCCTTGGGCTAATGCAGCAAATGCAAGTGGGGATGAATAAGGCCATTTGGTATTGGGCAAAGATTGATTAGAACCACAGGCAAAATGGGGTGTGACTGTGTTTTCACATGTACAAGGGGTCCACCTAAGAAAGTGAACAAATTAGATCTGGATCAAGATCAGAGGAGCAGCAAGAAGGCAATTGGACATGCAGATATTTTTCAGGAGTTACCCAAGTTACCTCTCCAACTTCTATCCAAGGAGATCATCCCAGTAAGAAATTTAACTTAAGCCATGTAAAGATCCCCCTTCACAGTCTACTTTCTGTTTTGGAAGTAAGACCCAGAAAGGGGGGGGGACCCAAAAACATTTCTGCAGCATTTAGAATGCTAACACTTTGGTCCCTCCATACAGAAATGTGTTTACACATGTAACTTGGAGAAGAGAGACCTTAAGGTGGGGAAATTGGTATAGTTCTATAATGTGCTGCCTGCCTCCCTAGTTTCTAAAAGATGACTCCTCAAACTTTGTGCTCCAAAGCTATTAGATTACCTTATCATAGAGCCACGCAGCGAGTGCTCTTCCACCTCTTTTGTTGTTGCTGGCTGTAGCCAAACACTAGCTGCGGTCTTGGCGGAAAAGGATATGGCCAACACAAAAAGTCTTTCTTTACTGCCTCCCCAAAACAACAACGAAAAAACAACAACCCTTGACTTAGGTGCTCCAAGCACTCATTAGCTAGGAGAAGACACTATCTGAACAGGCCTAGCCCTTCACTGACAACACAGGGGTGACTTAATGTTTACAAACAAACAAACCTCACTGATGTCAGAATTAGACTGATCTCCATATGGAGGAGGAGACTCTGTGGAGCAATCCATTATTGAATCCTTGGGTCGTACCAGTGGCTACAGAGTGATACTCAGAGGCAACCAGAATTTGCTGGTAGCTCTTCTTTCCCAACATGGTTCAGAGCAAACAAGGAAAGGCCCGGCCCCTGACAAGGGAAGTACTTCTCAGAAAATGCCAAATCCTGATTTTGACAATTTACTAGCTGGGAGGAGACAAAGAAATGCAAGCAGAGCAAAAACAAAACAAAACCAAAAATTCAGGCTTCAAGTAGTGAAACCATACACCACTCCACCTTTTGATATATTGGAACTAGGAAACTTTCGTCCTGTAGGTTTAAAATAAATAAATACTAATGGCGCGATTGCATTTTTAAAGAAAATTAAATGAAAAGACACTCTGTCCCCATCCCTAAAAGTCATAAAAGCAAGAAATTCTCCTGGAATCTACAACATTACAGAATTACAGCATCTTTGGGTCTTGCAGTAAAAAAACCTTTTTGTTGTTTTTTTAAATATATTTTTACCACCCACAATTCCAAAGTGGCAGTTAATGAGAAAATAACCAACCATGTAGAGATGTATGGAAAAGGTACCTCATCCAGAAGGGGAAATGCTTCAAGGTCACAGAAATGTTGCAGTATATGTTATATATTACATAAAAATTGTGCCAAAATGTGTTTTTTTTTCCTTTTTCGTTTTGATTGTAAAAATCTGCTCTTGGTGGGTTCCCCATTGTGTTCATCAAAGCAGGGATTTTCATTCCCCTCATGCTCTCATAACCACCCATGGGGCCAGAGCAGAGCTGAGTGTTATACAGTATATCTATATGTATTATATAGATATAGATATATTTAAAACCCAGTCAGAAAAGTTCGTTGTTGTTTTCTTTTTTTTTTTCAAGTGAGTAAATCAATTCTCTTTTGTTGTTATTTTTAGGATTTCATATTTACAGCATTTCAATTGGTATCACATCCCCCCCTTTCCAACCCATTTTGACCCCGCCCACCGCCCGCCACAGAGATAGGATGCCTCTAGGTGAGACTGGTTGCTCCCCCAACTCTCTCAGGATGAGAGCCGGTGAGAAAAGTCGGAGTTGTGCTTGAAGAGGGAGACTTTGCTATTTCTTTTTCTGTCGGGGGTGGGGGGGGAAAGTGCAGTCTGGGTTAGCGTTTTTGTTCTTGCTGCTGCTGCTGCTGCTGTTCCTGTCATATTTTTTTTCCTGAAGGACAAATTATCCAGCTTGGAAAAATAAAGTTCAACACGCCTCTCTTCCCTCCTGCCCCCCCCCATGTGGTTCCAAATGTGTTCAGATGGCAGCCATATTTGCATTTCAGGTACTCTTGACTTTCACTTCTTTGTAGGGAGGAATGAAACAGAAGCTTAAAGTTTTCTTCTTGCATCGATCTGCTAACTGCTGGAGCAGCAACGCAGCTGGCTATTGTTGGGTGGTGGTGGTGGGGAGATTGACAGACTGAGTTCAATGGTTGACACAGGAGGAAACCCCCCCCCTCCAATCCCACCCCTCCTCCATTGCTGTTTTGTGACATGTCATTTCACACCAGGTGGCCAGACCAAAGCAGCCATGAGGGAAATTGCCACCAGAGGCAGCTACAAAAAATTATAAAAAATAAAGTCCCAAGAAAGCCATCTCAGTGCTACTTCCTTTTTCTTCCCCCCAAACCATGGAGCAAGTCAAACATTCCTACATGGGCTTTTAAAAAAATAAGAAAGAAACAAGGAAAAAGGAACAAGGAAAACTTCCTGCTGCCCCACTGATGTAAAAAAAAATGGAGAAGAAAGAACTTAAGATGCAAATCCTGCTAATAAATGTGACAGTCAACAAATACTGGAAGGCAGATTCTGATCTTAGCTTCCTTTGAATAACTCCTTCCTCCTTCTCCAAACCCACCTTTCTCTTTATATGGTGCCTTTGTTGTTCTTGTTGTTTTGGCAACAATGGCATCTAAGCACCAGTAGCGCCAAGTGCTATTAAGGCCTTGTTCACTCCTCAGACGGATCTGAAAAGCAGGCCAACTGAGTCATGAGGAGGGGAGGGTGGAGATCAGGTGCTGAGCCATGAGGCAGAGCATTTCCCCAGGTGCCCTATTCTCTGCATATGTGGCACCCTCATGGCTTTGAGTTTTGTAGCAATAAAAAGAAATGTGTTTTTTTTAAATCTTTTTCACTCTTATTTTCCTCCCTGCAACCTGCCATTTTCTAGGCTGGAGGTACTGTCAAAATCAGGCTTACCCTTTTAGCCTAGAAACTTCCCTTTTCCCTCCATAGTATTTGCCTGGAAAAGAAATCGACATAACCAATTAGGCCAAGTGTCGACTTTTCTCTGAAAAATTTCCATTGGGTAGAAGGAAAGCTGGAGAAAATGGTTGCCACTCTGTTGGAAAAGACCTCTGCCTCAGCTCTGTCTTCCACCTCCTCCTCTCCTCTCTGTTCATTCCCCAGTCCTGTTCCATTCTTTCCTTCCCCACCCTTTCCTCCAGGAAAAAAAAAAATATGAAAATGTTCAGGTCATGGCAAGGCGGCCATATTGGGGCCCGGGGAGGGGGTATGGTCTCTCAAGTCCCTTTTCAGCTCCTCAGAGGCTGGTCACCAGCTGCATTTGGCCATCTCCCTCGACTGCTGGGTTTTCTAAGCTTCCTGGGACCAAATAGCCATCATTGCTGGGTCTTCGGACTTGGTAGTAGGCCTGGAGCTGGCTGCGTGGCACCAAGGCTGGCCGGTTGGTATAGTAGATTTCATTGATGGCTTGGGCGTGAGGAAGCACTTCCCCAACTGCCTCGGGGCTGCTGTCCGGGTATGGGGAGTCCCTCAGGTTGGTCATACTGGTGTACAAAGAGTCCCTGTTGGGTGAAGGGGCTTGGCCGTCACCCCCTTCTGTTAGGTCAGCTGTGCAGCTCTCCGACTCCTCCAGGTCACTCTGGTAGAGGATGGACTGTGCCCTCTGAAGCAAGAGTGGCTCCTCTAAGGCCTTATACATAAGTTCAATTTCCATGTTCTCCTCATGGGTCAAGGAAGGGGCATCAGGCACAATGGCATCATCCTCATTGTTGCTGCCCCCTCCCCCTGCTACGACATTGGGAGGGGGAGGGGGCCCAGGAGGGTTGGAGGTCTCAGTGGAGCCCCCACCTCCCTTGACCACACCACTCCCTCCCCCCCTCAAGTTGTTATGCACCAACTCAGAGATGATCATTTTCTCAAAGGCCGCAGCGTCACTCAGGTTCCGTCGGCAGTCAGCCATCTTGGTGCTGTCGGCTGGGAAGTCGCCGCTGCGGAGGGAGTAGCTGTTATTGAAGTTGCCATTGAGCGGGAGGGTGTCCATGCCACAGGCGTCTCGGCTGTTGTTCAAGGGGTGCTCTGGAAGAGGGGCAGCACAGATAACAGGCATTAGAGGCAGACGGAGGAAGGTACGGTATGACCGATCACTGAGGTCAGGGCTTGCTCATGAACAGACAGAAAGATGAGCAGGCAGTCTGTCTTGACTGAAACTGACTGGTTTTCTAAGCAAGGGGAAAAACAGCCATGCGCCTGAGCATCAATTATGACATGAGGTGCAGGTGGTCATAAACTCAAGACACGTATGTTTGTGATTCAGCAACAGAAGGTAACTGACAACAACAGTGTGTGTGTGAGAGCCATATGGGATTGTCTTATATGGAGAAACAGGGGGATACAAGGCTGAAAAAGCCAAAAAAATGTGCGACTGATGTGGAGAGTGTAACTTGTTAAAATGAATTGCAATTACCAATATATTTCACCAAAACAGGGCTTCTGCGCATTTTGAACAATGTGGTCTCTAGAAGGCGAGTCATACATCAAGTTACGCAAATGCTGAAATCCTGTGGTTTATTGTACTAAGCTGCAACTAGAGCAGGCCCAATGAATCAATGCAACTTACAGAGGAGTTGGCTCACCAAATCCTCCATGGTTCAATGGGCCTATTCTAGTTGTGATTTAGTACGCTAACCAACAGGATCTCAACAAAAGTTATCATTTCACACTCCTCTTCCTTTCTGGAATGTTGTGGCAGACAGACAGAGCTTCTACCAGCAGAATTCAAGCAGAAAGAGAACAAGAGTTCTGTGGAGGCTGGCTGGCTCTCTTTCACTGCCTCATTCTTTACCAAGGAGCAGAGGAAGAGACGGGTAATGTCAGGCTGAGGCTTTGGGGCAAACGTCCAGGGATCCACTCTGCAGAATAAACAGGTAAATTCCAGGAACCCAGGAAAGAAGTCAGTAGTCTAAAGAGCTCCATCTCATTAAAACCTGGAGGTCCAGATAGTGTTGCAGGAGAAGACAATACTCCAATTCTCCTCTGTCTATAAAAATTGAGTTTTAAGGCAAATATGTTTTCATCTATTACAGAACAACAATTGGTCGCAGAATAACCAAGGCTTAAATGTTTCCCCAAAGCCTCCAAGTTATGGCTGCCTGTATGTGGCAGCTTCTTATCTTCAGGGTTCATTAGATTCTTGCCAAGGTTTTAAAACAAGCACTGGAGGACGCTGATACATACAAATGAGCTCTTTGGGTCCTAAAACAGAAAGCCAAGAGGCATCTCCTAACCATCAGTATAGGTCCAATGGTGTGTGATGTTGGCGTGCATGTGAGAGAACTTGTGCATTTATGGCAAGTATGTATAGTACTTCTAGTAAGTAAGTAAGTAAGTAAGTAAGTAAGTAAGTAAGTAAGTAAGTAAGTAAGTATTTATGGTATATCTGGAATTTGAGCATAGCAACTGGACTTCAGTTTTTTTTTTTGAGTGATTGAAATGTTTCACTACTCATCCAAGCAGCTTCAGACTGATGAAGCTGCTTGGATGCGTAGCAAAACATTTTAATCTCTCAAGAAAAAGAAGTCCTGTTGCCACAACTCAAATTCCAGATAACCTCACCTGGATGACTGAGAGTCTTCACAGACATATTTATGATATAGTACCGGTAAGTATGGACAAGATGTTCATGTATTAACTACATTGCTAGTAAATATGGTGTACTTGTGTGCATGTATACACAGGAGCAAAATGTAATTAAGGTGGAAGTTTGAGGTGAACAGAAGAGAACGGTCACATAGGCATGCCCAGTTTTGCCACACAAAGCCACATGCGTTATAAAGCCAGGCATGTAAACTCTTTTGCAAATGGAAGAACCCTAGAGTGCTCTGTCTAGACTGGCATGTGGGGCTGGAGGAAGTGCTAGTCAGGTATCAGGCAGAGGGCGTAGGTTCTGCTGCAGGACCCACTGCTTTAACAAGGCATGCAGGGAAGGAAAGGGAAGGGTGGGCACTTCTTGAGCTCTGTGGTTGCTTTTAGTGCCATCTAGCGCCCACAGCCAGAACAGCATAGCTCCTGCTCCCTCACTTCACCATCCACTGAGAAACAGGAACTTGAGTACCCAGGCTTCCATCCACCACCTCACCCCCACCCACCTCCAGCACTCCTGTTCTCTCTACAGGGACTCCTGGCTGCTGACAGGTACAGCTCGAAACACCCGCTACTGGCCCACGCCTGGGCTGTGCCCACCCCCAGCCTGCCAGTCAAACTAGCAATGAAAGAAACATTACTGCGAAATGGAACTGGAAAGGAGGGACGTACTGGACTCTCGGAAGCTCCCTGCAGGCAGCAGCGCCATTTAGGAAAGGGAAAAGAGAAAAGAAAACGGCCAGGGTTAACAGCGCAGTATGAAACATGACCCATGATCTTCCCTACAGCCATAGCCTGCGGGCCAGAGCACATGCTTTGCATGCAGAAGGAGGGCCCCACGTTCAATCCCTCTTTAGGGAGAGCTGGGAAAGAGGGCAAGCCGGAACCTTGGAGCGCAGTTGCCAATCCACAGAGACAACACTGAACTTAAAAAGCAGACAATTATTCTAAGAAGTGGAACTTGGCCGAAATTAACTGTTTCTGGCAACAGCTCCCAGAATTCCCCAGCAAGCACAGTGACAAGACCATGCTGGCTGGGCGACTCTGGGAAGCATAGCCTCAAAAAGCATTTTTTAATAAAATCCACACTGGGTAGAAGATAGATTCCTATCTGCTGAGTGAGTGGCTGAACTCCTCCCATGTTCCAAAGATGTTGAGAAATTACACAAAACATGGCTTTCCCTAGGTTACAATTCAAAAGCAGAAATCACAGTCATTCCTTTAACATTCCCCATTTAATTTCATAAAGGAAGATGTGGTGCTCTGTGTGTGTGTGTTTGTGTATGTTTGTGTCTCTGTGGAACCCATATCTACATGGACATCAGAGGGAAGGGTAAGGTATGCCCTCCAGCGTAGAGAGCGTCATACCTGGGGAGTTGAAGACAGGGGGTGAAGCAGGGTTGAAGCCCACAGACTCGGCAATAAGTGTGTTGTAGGGACTGGTCCCGCCCCGTGTCTGCAGCACGGGGTTAGTCAGCAGGTGGTTCCCCATGGTACCTGCAAGAATTGGCATGGGTAGAAATATCAGCATTGTATCGGATGAAGAGAATTGGTTTCCCAACACCCAAGGAGAAGAAAACGGTGAGTGGGGAGGTGCCAGCAGAAGAGGCAACAGCAGTGGCCAAAACTTCTTGGGAAAATGTCACTGCTACGTGGCAAAAACAAGACTGCAGGTCACCACCTCCAGCTAAGGAGAAAGGTGAGATACATTTAGGGGTATCAGATATGACATGGAAAGTACCAAGTAGGGATGTCTTTCAATGGTTAGGGTTTACCTGGGAGAGTTTTGTGACTGCTAGGATGAAGTAGAGACTCTTGTCTTCTTGTAAGACCCGGTGGGACAGATACCTCATCTTAGCATGGAGGTGCATTAGCCTCACCCTGGCTTATGACTAGGCTGCGGGCAATCTTGAAACAACAATGGCTGCTCACCTCGGTTAAGGGTGGGAGTGCTGTTGAGGTCACCTGCCATGAAGCTCGACTCCGTTTGCTTCCTTACAGTATCGTTCCACATTCTTCGGATTCGGCTCTGAAAGGACAAGCCCGCTCTGGCATCAGCTCGGCTCTGAGGCTGAAAGATGCTTCCCAGTCTCTCCCATTCCGCCCCCCTCCAAACCCCTCAGTCCAGTACGGCAATGACCGCCACCACTATCATGCTGCTCAGCTCTACCTGTGTTCCGGTGTAGTAACGATTGTTGCTGCGGATGGCTGAAGTCTTGAGGGAGCCCAGTGTGGCCCCTGGTGGACTCCGCAGGCAGCAGGATGCATGCCGCAAGCATTTGCTGAATTCACGGTGAACCTGGTGTCGGTTTAAGGAGTGTCAGGGGAAAATAAGAAATACAGTGCCCAGCTACGCTTCATGCTTGTCCTGTTCTCTTAGCTAAACCGCAGTCTCAGATTTTATTCTCATTCAAATCAGGGCAACAACATTCAATCACATGTCAGGCTATTAAAATCATGTTAAAAGGCATCTAAATTGAACAGTAGATTTTCTTTCTGTCTAAATATGTAACAAACCAGCATGCTTCTGTATGAAAACTAACTTGTTTACTTGTTCTTAAGCAACCAACAGCTCCCCTTCCTTCTTGTTTAATCTTTTTCACTCTGAGGTAGTTTTGTTAGCAGTTAGTAACAGTTTAACCGATGTTATGAAGAGTTCTACCCTCAGCCATCATTTTAACTATATGATACTTCATTTTCTTACTTACAATCTCATGTCTTCATGTCAACTTTTTCAGCACATAACTTTACTATTGTCTGACTGACTGTTTTTGCTGGCCTACTTACATACTGGAGATTTTGGTGGAATTTAAAATTAGCTTTTTGCTGTGCAACCACACAAAACTCAACCATTTTCAAGTACTCTAACAGAAGTACTTCTAGAAATTGCTGATGGCAAACATAATCATCAGGAGAGAATATTTCAACTGAGATGATGCCCTTCAATGACAGACATATACCTGCTTAAAAGTAAAAGAAGTATGGTTTTTCATTCAGAACCATTGTTTCCACTGATTTAACCAGAATCAATTAAGTGACTGACTTAAACCTATACCGGTATGATAATTTCATCAAAACGTCTTTAATCAAATGGATTCTACACTATGCCTTTCTTATATGGGCCTCAAGTCCATTCTAACCAATGGTCTTCTGCTCAGAAGAAGATATCATCCAGAACACACAATTTACTGAATACTGTCTTCTTCATGAAAGTCCCTCAGACAGCACCTTATAGTGCCCATTTCCTCAGACTTTTAAGTTGTAGTTTTGGTCATGTCCTTCAGTTCTGACTTAGGGCTACCCACCTTTTTCTGCAATGCACAATGAAACACAAAGATGAACATTCCCTGGAAAGCGTTGAAGGTGGTGAAGAGATAGGCCATAACGATAGACTCCCTGTTGATGAAAAGGAGGCCAAATGCCCAGGTGAGGCCCAGGAGTAAAAGTAGGGTGATGGCGCCAAGTGCCCATGACCTGCAGAGGGAGACATAGCCAGATAGAAACATCCTTACCATTCTAAAGCAAGCTATTATTACATTAAAAATCTGCATAATTTTGGCACAGAGGAAGTACTTAGCAGAATACACCACATGAGCTTATCTTCACAACAGAGCAGAAGGAGAGATGATAATGCAGCTTTCCTGTTCCTCATTTCATGGCAGTTTTAAAACAATTGGAACTGGTCTTCTCCACAGTAGGAGTTATGGGAGTTGTACTTGAACACATTTGGACAACGCATTTGGTTGAAGAAAGAAGGTTGTGCTTTATTGTCCAAGCCTGTTTTGCCGTTTCACCCTGTCTTGCTTTTTCTTCTCCACATGTCCCCAATGAGAGAAAGTGTACACAGAGAGACTCCTTTTTTATCTTAAGGGTATCTATCTATTAACTTGCTCCAATTAACTTTCTAAATAAATTAAAACAGCTGCTTGGAGAGGAAGAAGAAGAACAATCTGTAGAACTTCCCATAGTCACTTCTCTTTGAGCTGAATGGAAGAGTTACACACCCACTCATTCCTTTCAGGAGGGCTGCTGCCAAAAGTATGAATCAGAAAGAGATGGGCTGAGGAGATATGAAGTGGGTGGAGAGCAGACACTAGGGCAAGACAGTAAACATATCGGCAGGGAAGGAAGGTTCTCCCACAATCTATGGATGACAGGTCTGTTTATGTAGGCATTACCACCTAATATTTTATTTGTTTATTTGTTTATTTATTCATTACATTTATATCCTGCTCATCTAGTGCCAAAGCACTACTATGAGTGACTAACAACAAGTAAAATACCACAACCTCATGCCACCCACAAAACATAGAGAATCAAGAACCATTAAAACCCAGGATAACCCCAAAAATGAAGGAAACCTGGATGGTGAATTGAAATCAGAGTCAACTTAATAAATGGGCCCATGAAGATGTGACGAGATAAGATGTTTCCAAATGTCTCTTTGAACAGTATGATTTTAACCTGTGTTTGAAAACAAGAGAGAGGGGGGCTGGTGTATATCTACATTCTACAGTGTTGCGGCCACCACCGAGAAGGCCCGGACCTGGTGGTCCAAGTCTCTCTTGGGGTAGCCACCTGTAAATTCAACCCAGTCCATGTGGCCTGGATTGCCCCAGGTGGACAATCTTAGGGAGAGATGCTCTGTCAGGTAACAAGGTTCCAAACAGTTAAACACTTTATAGGTTACAGTCTCAATGCTGGCTGCAGATCCCTGGTTAAAGTATTCTTTTCCAACATCAGTCATGCTCACATCTGTAAAACTGCCTGCTTTCTGCCTTTTGCTATGGACCTCTGCTTTCTTTCATTCTGTAGATATGGACTTAGGGTTGGGGTTCCAGAAGCAACTTTAGTCCAATTTTTTTTAAAGAAAAGGCTCGAGAGTTGGAAAAGTCATCCTCCTTCCCAGATCTGTCACACAAGGGAGTGTGTTTGGGAGTTGTCCTATAGACCAAGTAGCTAACTTTGAAACAATAGCGTTAGCTAGCAAAAATTAGTCAGTTAAAGGTGCAATCTCAAGCCTACTTATTTAATTTGGAAAGAATCACACTGATACCAATTATGCTTATTCCAACTTTATGTAGTTGAGCTATAAATAACAAGAGCAAGGCATGTTTTTTAAAATGTCATCTGCAAGTTCGTCCATGCATTCTGTAACTGGAGCTCCAAATGGCTCTTGAGTGTGAGTGATCCGCCTCTGGGCCACAGCACAGGGAAGGAACAGTCCCTCCTATACTTCCCTCTGCTGATTCTACAAGTCAGTCAGCCAGTCAGTCAGTCACAGTCTTACGTCGTATCTTGGGTGTACAAGTCTCATATCTGAACTAAAATTCCCTGGTTCAATCTTGAATAAGTTTAGAACTTCCCAGCACTCTTCGGGGTAGGAGTGTGATTAAATGGTGAGATTGTATCTGATTGCACTAGAAAGGGTAGCTTTGCTGGGAATGATCTTTCTTAAAGCAACCCTTCCGTTTGTACGTGAATGCCTGTATCTTGGCCCCTGAAAACAGTATACTTGCCACGGGACCAAAAAGATCCAGTTGGAGATAGATCAGGGTCAAGCTGGTTCATAATTTCCTATATGTTGCACTATCACCGGGAAATCGCTTGCCACAAATAACCCAACATATGAGTGACTTCCCTGTATAACTGTACCCTTGGTTTCTCCAGATGTGTAGGCTCTCTTGTCCACAATATCTTTAGCACCTGGTCTAGCTATCCTTGAAAACTGCCAAGGGCGGCTGAGGCAATGTTAAGGTCACTTATATGGCTGTTGGTATTACCTGCAGTCCTTCTTTTGCTCAATTTGTAGCCATCAAGGTAAGAATATTTTTACCTTAACTCAGCATTAACTAATGTGTGTTTCCACCCTCAGACCACAACCTCTAGATTATTTTGTATGAAAATGTATAAGAAGATGAGCAGCATGATGTCTCAAGGAGTCTGGCAATTGCAAGCTACCAAATTCTTGCAAGGGAGCACAAATCTCACCTCGTTTGTTACATGGTTCACACATAGGGTTGAAATTCTTTTTGTAACGTAAAAACATATTCTTTGATTTGTGGTTATGTGCTCTCAAGTCACTCCCGACTTGAATTCAAGATCTCCAAAAGATGACAGTTTTTAAAAGCCCTGCTCAGGACTTATAAACTAAAGGCTGTGGCTTCCCTTATTGAATCAATAAATTTCTTCTTAGGTCTTCCCCCGTTCCAGAGCTCTCCCCTTTCCTGACATTATTGACTTTTCTCAGTAAAATTTCACTTCTCATGGCAAATCCTGTTAATGACAGTTATATTAAATTTAGTTTCATTTGATATGTTCACATCTAGACTGAACAGATAGAGAGCTCAAATGCACCCTTGTCTGACAACTATTCCAGTGGGAAACCATTCTGTTTTTCCATGTTGTGTCTTTTGTCCAGAACATAGGCCATGCATCAGGGCAAAGAAATACTGTGGCACATGCATTCCTTTTAGAAATTTCCTTAGATCTACATGAGCCACACAATTAAAGGCTTTATTTTAATCTATAAAGCACAGAGTGAATTCCTTTGAGAATTCTTTAGTATGATCCAATAGCTGACTACATTTCTATCATATTTTGGTTTTCATCTGTTATTAAGCATTTTAAGAATTTAATCAGTTACCCACTGAGGATTCTCTCTTCTTTTGACTACTTAAAGAGAGGCTTTTTTTGCATTCTTCTCTCACAATATTTCTGATTTCCATCCAGTTCTGCTGTTTCATGCTCTAATGAGTTTAGTAGTGTAAATCTGTTCTTTAAATTCTTCATGAATGTGATCATACTATGGTAAAATGATTGTTCTCATGCTCTTCTTCAGTTTTACTCTACTTTTGATATTAGTTGTTCCAGGTTGATAGCACAACCCAGCCCTGGCCTTCTTTTTTGTATAGAGAACATTGCTTTCCCTATCTTCAACTTTCCCTTATTTTATTTTGTAAAAGGTGAAAGATTTATGCAATCTGAAGAGAATAAGGTTTTTCCCTTATTTCATTTTGGATCATCTCAGTGTAGAATTTGAGGTTTAAAAATATCCAGAGGTGGTTTATCATTGTCCAGTTCTAACAAAGGTTATACTGCCATTATTTAGCAAGATCCTCTGCCAGTGTTACCAAATGGTACTGGTGACCCTCTAGGATTTCTGTGGCCTCATTCAGTACTGGGATTATCAATCTTCTTTCTACTGATGGCAGCATTGATTCTGAAGAGGATGGATGAATCTTAGTCTGATGTCTCAACTTAGACCATTCTGCCTTTAGTGATGCTTATATGAGTCTAGACTTGTTATTGCTTTCTAGTGGGCTTTCTCTTGATTTCCCTGACACTATCAAATCCACCACATTATTATGTGCATCCAAGAAGAGGAGATATATTTTCATAAGGTAGAGTAAAAACAGTTGTTATAATTCCTTTTAATACTGTGGCAGTGTCAAACAATCCCAAGATTCTGCACTTCTTTTTTTGAACTCAAGAAAAATCCTTAGAATGAATGCAAACACATTCTTTAGAAAAAGAAAACCATTAATGTTTGAAACACTATAGCTCCACTTGTCTACCTGTTAAAAAATCTTAACAAAAGTTCTCTTTATAGGAATTGCACACATATAATTAAAACAGAAAATTATTTTCTTTCATTAGCTGACAAGCATTTCTCCTTCACAGGCTCTCTGCAACATAAACATTCCCATTATTGAGACATCTTAGCCTAAATAAAGAGAAGAACGTGCAACACTTTAATATGTTCCTCTGAGTTCACTTTGTAAATACAGACTGAATGTTTTTCTTTTTAGGTCACTTTGAGATTCTTTACAAGCGGCATAAGAAAACATTTAGAAAATGTGTTCTTGTCAGAAGTAACACAATTGGACAAAATTGTTTGTAAAAGTTTTGGGAAAAGTCTAAGCGTGTTTCTTTTCATAACACAATCTTTATAGCATCAACAGCCATGTTTCTAATTACAAACCTGATTAAATAGCAAATGTTTTCAGTAGATTCCTGGTAACTTGGCAAAAGGCATGAAGATGCATGGGATCAGTAAAAAAAAATTATGGATCCAAGCTCAGTAATTGGTTAAAGGAACAATATAAATACAGATAAGGCAAGAAGTTACGTAGTCTATTGATTGATTATGTATTGATTAAAATTGTATTAAATAATGCATAAGACAGTGGACAAGGGAGACAGGAGAAAGCAATAGCAGCTAAAGAAATCTGTGCTGGCTGACTTGATTCAGTTTGAATAGGAGATCTTCATTTGAGATATTTTGATATGTGCACAAGTTTTATAATTGCTTAAATCTAAGAATTATAGTCTTTGCATTTTACAATATGGCTAAAATATCTTCATCTGAATGATTTTTTATCATTACAAGTTTTTGTATTTTTGTAGTAATGATTTCATTGTATAGTGCATGAAATAAAGCAGATGAAAACATATAAACTAGAGTCAATTCAATTCAATTACAGTATCTATTCAGAGATTGTAGAATAAACAACAAAATGTCTGAACAAAGAAGTAATTCACTATGAGTGATATTTAATTTATTCTTATGCCCAGAAGAGGGCTTTATACAAGGATGTCCAGATTAATTTTTGATTCAAAAATGCTACAATTTTTTTGAATTCCATGAATACAATAAAACTTTCCCCTGTGGAGAAGAATGTCTGCTATAGGAAGAATCTACAGGCTTTTCTGATCCTTCAGAGTTTCAATGTCAGCAGGCTGGGATGAAGATTAGAACCTCTAATCTGACAGTAGAATGAATGGACTGTTTTATAACCTAAATGCTCATACATTTACTTCCAGATGTTATGACGTGTAAAAGTAGGTCGTAATTCATACTCCAGCATTCTAAAAGCATAATTTCAGCCCTTGAAATACAAGCCACTAGAATCATGTCTTTTTATTCCCAGCTGTGAGCCTGAATAGATATATTGCTGGGATTGAAAAATGGGAACTCATGGCCTCCTAGTGAGGCAGAAATGTAATCTACTGGTACACCGTGCAGGAATTTGCAGTAGATTAGCAAATCCCATTTTTAAAAACCATTTTCCTCTTTCAGATAGGCTGCTGAAATGATGAACGGCTAAGGGAACTTGCAACAGATGTTTGCATGAAAGGCCCGTCAGCTCTGTTCATTTTTGGTCTTGAAACAAACTTTTAACGTCACTCACGGGTACCCTGCTATTTGATTCTAAGCCTATATATTTGACACCAAACCTCTTGTTGGTGAACCTTGAGCTTTTACTTAAAGACAAAGATCTCTGTGAGCAGGCGAGCTTGGCCTCACAGGAAGCGTCTGCCCCTCCCTCCCATTAAGCCTCCATAGGTCCCTGTCAGGAATACATGGTGGGTACCAGTGGATCTCTCCTCCATCCCAGATGTCTCTCTAAGAGGTGTACATGCATGCAAGCATATCACACTTCTACACCCCTCCTTGCAGGGATTTTCCTCTGCCACACACACCCGCAGTGAGAGTTTGGGTTCCAGCCGCAAGGAGGAAGCATGTGTGCAGGACCTAGCCCTGCATGGTGGGGATGAAAATCAGAAGGGACGTTGACGAGGAGGCAAGATCTATTGTCAAGGGTGTGAAGGAGAAAACAGCAGGGAAATCCCACCGAGAAAACTTCATCCCTGCGCAGGGAGAAAGAAGCCTTGGGAGCTATTGGGCAGGGAAGAAGGGGAGGAAAGAGAGGCAGAGCAGTGAGTGGGCTGACGCTCCAGACCAGAATAGTGAGTAGATGGATACCAGCAAGTATGCTGACATGTAAGGAAAATGGGGAATGCACCAAAGAGGAATGCAAGCAAATAGCTAATATATGCAGGGGGGTGGTTAAAAAAACAACCAAAAACTAAAGAGCAGAATGAACTTAGACTTGCCAGATAGTAAAAAGGGTTTCTTTAGTTATGTCCGCAGCAAAAGGAAAAATAAGGAAATGATAGGGTCTTTGTGTTGCAAAGATAAGCAATTACTAATAGGAGACAGGGACAAGGCAGAACTACTCAACACCTTCTTTGCCTCAGTTTTCTCCAAAAAGGAAAAATGAATTCCATTGGGACAAAGAGTAGATAAGGTAGGATGGGAATGGTAACATAAAATAGGTAGGGAGGTAGTACAGGAACACTTGGGCCAGATGAATTACACCCAAGGATATTAAAAGAACTGGCGGAAGTAATTTCAGAACCATTGGCAATAATCTTTGAGAAGTCCTGGAGAACAGGGGAAGTCCCCATAGATTAGAGCAGAGTGAATGTTGTCCCCATTTTCAAGAAGGGGAAAAAAGAAGATCCAAATAATTACCACCCCTTCAGCTTGACTTCAATCCCTGGAAAGATCCCAGAGCAGATTATTAAGCAGACGGTCTGTAATTATTTAACAAGTAATGCTGTCATTACGAGAAGTCAACATGGGTTTCTTAAAAACAAGTCATGCCAGAGTGATTTGATCTCTTTCTTTGATAGAGTTATTGTCCTAGCGGATGAGGAGAATGCTGTGGTTATTGCTTATCTAGATTTCAGTAAGGCCTTCAATAAGTTAACTCATGGTATACTTGCAAAGAAGTTAGTAGAATGTGGGATAGATAGTGCTACCATTAGGTGGATTTATAATGGATGACTAATCATACCCAAAGGGTGACCATAAATGGCTTCTCCTCAGCATGAAGAGAGTTGACTAGTGGGGTGTCCCAGGGTTCTGTTCTGCATCCAGTGCTATTCAATATCTTTATTAATGACTTGGATGAAGGAATAGACAGTATGCTGATTAAATTTGCAGATGATACTAAATTAGGAGGGGTTGCTAATTCTTTAGAGCAGTATTTGACGAACCTACGGCATGGGTACCAAAGGTGGCACTTGGAGCCCTTTCTGTGGGCACCCAACATTGCATTTTCACAGCCACCTGTATTCAGGTTAAATTGCTGTATTGGCACTTTGCAAAAAAAAATAGTGGGTTTTGAATTGCAGTTTGGGCACTCACTCTCTAAAAGGTTTGCCATCACTGCCCTAGAGAATAGGAGGAAAACCCAAAACAACATTGACAGAGTGCTGGGGCAAAGCTAACGGAATGAGTTTCAACAGAGAGAAATGTAGGGGGCTGCATCTCGGTTAAAAAAATGAATTGCACAAATATAGGGTGGGAGACAGCTGGCTGGAGAAGAGCATGTGTGAAAGGGATCTCGGATTCTGGGTGGACCACAAATTGAACATGAGTCAACAGTCTGATGTGGTGGCCAAGAAAGCCAATGCAATTCTTGGTTGCATCAACAGAAGAAGCATAGTGTCTAGATCAAGGGAAGTGATAGTATCACTCTATTCTGCTCTGGTCAGACCCCACCTGCAGTACTGTGTTCAGTTTTGCACACATCAATTTTAAAAAGATTTTGACAACCTTGAATGGGTCCAGAGGAGGGCAACCAGGATGGTTAAAGGTCTGGAAGAAATGTCTTACAAGGAGCGGCTTAGGGAGCTGGGAATGTTTAGCCTTACAAAAAAGAAGGCTGAGAGGAAATATGATAGCTTTTAAAAAATATTTGAAAGGATGTCTTATTGAAGAGGGGACTGGTTTGATTTCCATGGCTTCAGAGACGAGCACTCGGCACAATGGTTTCAAACTACAGGAAAAGAGATTCAATTTAAACATTAGGAAGAACTTCCTGATGGTTAGAGCTATTCAGCAGTGAAATATGCTGCCACAAAGGAGGGTGATGGAGTCTTCTTCTTTGGAGGTTTTTAATCAGAGGCTGGATGGACATCTGTTGGAAATACTGTGATGGGGTTTCCTGCATGGTAGGGGGTTGGACTGGATGGCCCTGGAGGTCTCTTCCAACTCTATGATTCTATGACTATGCTGACCCTGAAGGAATTCCTCTTTTGGGCTACATCCCCTTATATTACCTACTTAAGGGATTGAGAAGAATTTGTCAGAGTTAAGGTCAGACCAGGAGTCATGCCTGAAGAAAGAAATAGGATCCTGCTGAAGTTACTGACTCAATCCTGACCCAACTTTACTGCTGGGGTCATGAGAGATAGTTAAGGGACGGTGACAACTGGCTATGGCATTTGGGAGGAGAACCAGAGGGTCTATAAACCATGACTAGGGTTGGATTGGCTGGATACAGACTGCATTGAAGGTACCCTCACCCGGTCTAATTGTAAGTGACTCGGTAGACTAGAGCTGATTTCCCCATGGTGAATTGAACCGGCTGGTGGAGATAAGATGTAAATATTTTGAATAAACATTCTCTGGTTGAGTTGACAGTGTTTCTGAATCTCATTCAGGATGACAGATGACATTTAGAGTGTCCCTCATGGTCCCCATTCCTTCTGATGAGACCTATCTTGAAGTCTGACACTCTGGCCCATAATCTGGCCAAGACTAATTAAATAAAAAACTGGCTACTTTCTCTGGATTGCTGTGTTCCGGTGAACAATGGCAACTTCTTCTTTCCCTGTTATCCAATTGTGTGTGTGTGGGGGGGTGTTGCCCTGTTCATGCCATAGATTTTGCTGCTAGCAGCAAACAATCATGATTTTTCTTTAAATCAAGATTTACAGAGGCGGCAAGGAAATGGAAGACAATGAAAGTGGACACGAGTCAATACCAAAATTTTCTGCCATAGTAGGAGGGATAAGACTTTCTTTTTAGATATGTTCCTGGGCTTTCCCCCCTTTGAGTTGATGGAAGTTGACCTACAGCTTGATGCTTTTGTGCAGCTGGCTGTGTCAATCGATCTGCCAGGAGTTGGAGGAGCGATGTGTAAGATGGATGCTGCCCCTGATTCACCTGTCAGTACCAACATGGCCTTCTAGGTAAACAGCTTGCAGTTTGAATGCTTCTATGCGAACAAAATTTCAATGGCAAAGGTTTCATCTCAATTGTTTTGAAGCTCCAGACTTCAGTAAATGCTTTGCTTCCGAGTATTTGCACAGTATTTCCGAGAGTAGAAAGAGAAGTCAACAGAATTAACAGAAGTACATAAAAACAAAACAAACAGGTTTCATGATGAAGCCATAAAGAGAGTCTCATTGAGAGCAGCTTGTTCAGAGGTTTTCAGTGATTACTCCCAGACAAGTTCTTGGTTTTATGAGGCCTGGCTTAGTAGAGCCTCTACTAATGGAGGAGCCCTCAGCCAGCCTAAGAAGACTCTTAAAATCCCTATCTGAGGTGACAATTTCCCCATTTATTTATTTAAAATGTTTTAATCCATCCCTTTTCCTTAGAAAGGACTCAAGGTGGTTCACACCATTAAAAGGCAACATTTTAAAGCTTAAAACAGTAAGTATATAAATATTTTAAAAGAATCCAACACCACACTTAGAAGCAACATCAAAAGCATTATATCCATAATATCTGGGCACTGCTGAAACGATCAGCGAGAAACAAAATCACAAAACAAATAACTACAGTATTCAATAAACTTAAGATGGCATAACTATTTACAAGATAAACGACTCCACCAACTGGACAGAGAGAAAACGCTGCAGCTCTTGCAGTGGGCGACAAGGAGGTGAGGCCTCTTTGACTGAGGATGCTGAAGCACAAGTGGGGGAGTGGCAGGGTGGAAACCTGACCAAAGGCCACAAGATCCATACATGGAAGCCTCGGCAGCCCTGAAGAAGAACTGCATGGGTCCTAGCTCTGCATGACTCGTTTCGAGGCCAACTGCTTTTTGCTTTGCTGCTTTCCTCCTGTCAGGTTTTGGGGGCATGTTGGCATAGTTGGCAGCAGGGGCTGCAAATGTGAGGGGGCAGGCGGGGGCATGGACCTTGTGTAGGCTTTACCCGTAAAACATAGAATGAGAGGAACCAGATGCAGAAGATACCACACAGGGAAGGAAAGGGAAGATATCAAGAGGTCTGGATCTAAACCTGAGGATGAAAAGAAAAACCAAAATATTAACTCACTTGATGTTGTCCAGTCGACTGGAATCTGGTTTCAGGACAGACGTGTTGCGGATCATCTTGTGCAGAGTGATCATGAGGAACACCAGGTTGATCTGGGGGATGCATGCATATAACTGGACATGAGCAGGAGAAAGGAAGTCCTTTGCCCCGTAACAGTTCCCTTTGCCTTACTGGGAGCTTTCTCCATAGGCATGATGGCTTTGGAGGTGATTCTATGGGGTAAATTCCTAGCAATGACTACTAAATCCTCCCTCCCTCCTACTCTCCCTCCCTCTCACCCAACCAATTGCTCCTCTGAGCTCTAGGATTGGTCAGGAAGGACTGGAGCAAGGGCACTGGTACTCTTTTCGACTTTGTCCTCGAGAGTCTGCTTCTGGGATACCTCAGGGAAATCTGGTTGCATATTCCCAGACTCACCACAATGACAAACGAGACAGGTCCAATGAAACTCCAGATGAAGTAGTTGTCCACACGAAGCCAGCATCTGCCAGGAGAGAGAAAGAAGGTGTCAGATGGAGGCAGGGAAGGCAGGGAACACCTCAAGAGTCAACTTCTTCACAGCTTATTATTAGCATGAGGTGACAATATCTTATACACACTCCCTTTCTATTTCATGGTCACATCCTGTTGATTATTTTGCCCTGATCCTTCTTCTTGTTGGATCCCAAGCACTATCTCATTAGGCAGCATGCTATGCAGCACGCACGCCCACCCGCCTTCTTATAGGAACATAGGAAACAGCCTGAGAGCAGAACAGACCTTGGTCCAGTCAGCCCAATGCTGTTGACTTTGACTGGCAGCAGCTCTTCAGGGTTATAGGCAGGATTCATTTCCCTTTCCCTACCTGGAGATTCCTGGTTTTCCCCAGTGGACACCCATCCAAGCACTACCCAAGTCTGATAGTGAACAGCTTCCCAAATCAGATGAAATCAGGTCTGTTGGAGGTAAATGGTGGCATCTAAGGTGGTTCTTAATCTCTCCTTCCCTCAGACTGAGTACTATTGGAGAGGTAATGTACAAACCGCTCCTTGCATTCTGGCAGGGGTGCCATTCAATGCTCTATTTTATCCCTCTCACCCATCTTTTCCCTAGCCACTTGCTCAGACCTTCCATGTACTCACGCTTTCTCGGTGCCGTAGCTGCGGTAGTCGATGGCAGCAGCAATGCCCACGACCAGAGCAGGGAAGCAATAGCCCCCTAAGTAGTAGTATTTCTTGCGGGAGTACTCGCTCTCAAAGACCTCAACCAGCATGAGGTAAAGGTGGATGGCCTCCAGGCACATCCAGGAGAAGGCAGCCAGGAAGAAGTAGTGCAGCAGCCCTGCAAAAATGGGGCAGGCAATCTGGGATGGAAGAGGAAAGAGTCTGCATTAGTATGAGCCATCTTTTCTTTAAGCAGAAGAAGGAGGGAGTCCTCCTTTGCCAAACTTTGAGTGTTTATATCCTGCCTTTCTTGGTAAGAGAAGCATCACCGAGTCAACTGAAGAAAATCAAAATCAAAAAAGACCAGCATTGAATGAGGTAAATGTAATAATTATTTACAGATAACGGATGCATTTTGGAGTTCTCCTGCTTCTTCTGGATCTTGACATTTTAGTCAATTAAGCACCGACTATACCGATCTCCTAGCTATTTGAATATGTAACTCTCTCTCCACTGCATGCGTAATCAGACAGCAAGAAAAATGTGCACGGTGAGTGTGTAATTGTCTAAAATGTCAATTTCTGAATAAGGAGAAGAACTCCAAAATATGTCTGCGGTTTGTAAATAATTATTAAATGTCATCTTATTCATCACTGGCCTTTTGTCTTGACAACAGGCCTACTTGACAAACTTGACAACAGGTTTAACGGGCTTTCAGAAAAGAGTATTTTAACCACCAAAACTACTACTATGCAGTAAGAAGAAAAGGTAAGAAAAAGATGACGACAAGAAAAGTGGACCATTCATCCCCCAATTTACTGAAAACCAGGCTAGGTGGTGACTTTTTTTTACCTCCTTGAGTTGTCAGTAGAATCTTAAAAATGCTACACCCAAGAGCAGTATTTCTCCAACTTAATTCATTCATCCAGTACAATGGTAAAGCCAGTTAGGTGGTCTTTTGTGGATTAAAGCAGTCCAAAAAGCCACTAAACATACTCCACCCCCCCCCCACACACACACACATCCTAAATTGTTAGCTTGCTTGCTGGTGGTGTGCATTAATTTCCAAGTTGAATTAAGTCCTTGCAAGATCCTTGCTGCATCCTAATGTACCACTTCCCCCTTGGAAAGTCTTTGGCCTTCCTTCCTAGCTGAGGTAAATTCCATGGCAACTTTGCATTCTTGGTAGGAGAGACCTGTCACACACCTCATACTGTGTCTTATCGATGCCAATGAGAA
Organism: Phrynocephalus guinanensis; assembly: GCA_037367245.1. Taxonomy (NCBI): domain Eukaryota; kingdom Metazoa; phylum Chordata; class Lepidosauria; order Squamata; family Agamidae; genus Phrynocephalus; species Phrynocephalus guinanensis. Next base: position 98,533,059 of record CM074734.1, on the reverse strand, counting down.
AGAGGAGCTCTGTGATGAAGAGGTTGATGCAGAGATTTTTGTGGATGGTGTTGCGGTCGGTCTGTAGTCCACGCAGGAAGCAGAAGGTGGAGATGCAAATGGCCAGGCAGACCAGGGAAATCACAATGCCCACCCACGTGATGACAGACAGCAGCAGCTCATTGATGCGGCCCTGGTACTTAAAGGAGAAGAGAAATAAGGCTGGGTGCACCCAGCTCTCCCTCCCCCTGCTAGGTAGTTTCTGCTGCTCTAGGATAAATAAAGCCTTTTATCCGTTATCACTGTCTGCTACCCACACTGGCTCCATGTGACGAGCTGCCACCAGCATCTGGAAAAATGCCTCTCTTTTCCAGCCAGATCCAAAGACACGCACACGCACACACACACAAACACACATTGCCCCTATTCACTTGCTTGCAACAAATAAAGAATAACACTTGTCCTTTCCTGTTAGCATTACCGCCACTCCTAACATGATTAGACAGGGACTGGGACTGGGACCCAAAATGGTTGTGTCCCCCCCCCCACCCACTCCAGCTCCCTATCTGGACCCTTTCCCCACCACCACCTCTACCAGTGGAAGGGATCATCTTACAATTTCACGGTGTGCCATTAGCACAGCGAAGTTGGTGAGATGGCTGCAGGCACAAGTGGTATGGGTCCTGTTCGTCTCCACTAGCCGGCAACCTTGGGTGGACCAGTATCCCATCATGGAGCGTTCTGAGTAGTTCCAGAAGGAGCAGTTGGCATTGAAGTGGTTCTTGTCCTGTAGGGCGAGAAATATTTCGATAAGCAGCCATCACGAAGGCTGGAGTAAGGCCAGGGTCGTAGAGTCTAGGCTTTCAGAAGACAGAATACAAATAGGCGCTTTGTTACAGGAAGAAAGAAGGACAAGTTGCTTACCTTTAACAGTGGTCCTCTGTGAATGTACTCCTACAGATTCTGTGCCTGCACAGAAAGCAGCCTCGGGATATTCTAGAACAGTCTTGGCGAACCTATGGCACGGGAGCCAAAGGTGGCACACGGAGCCCTTTCTGTGGGCACCCGACATGCCCCCCCCCCAACAGCCACCTGTATTCAGGTTAAATGGCCGTATGGGCACTTTGCAAAAAGTTACTGGGTTTTGAATGGCAGTGTGGGCACTCAATCTCTCAAAGGTTCGCCATCACTGTTCTAGAACCTACAGAGAAGTTTCCCCCCACCTTCTCCCAGCACCGCCACTCTGCATGCCCAGGCATATGCTGAGAGCTCTCTCCTCTCTCTGCTGCCCAAACAGAAGCTGAGCGTGATAGGCAGAGGGGTGGAGGGCAGGGTGTGTGAATTCATGGAGGACCACTCAAAGAATCAGAGTTACAGATAAGCTACCAGTCAAGAAGCATTGTGCTGGGAACAAACATCCAGTCTATAACGCTTGACAAAGGTAAGTGGCTGGGATTCTTGGACAGAATGTGTGAAGAAACCGAGTGTGGCTTGAAAATAAAAAAAACTAAACTTCCTCTAATTTTATCCCCCCCCCCCAAGTGGATAAAATGGTTCCAGGCACGATTTACGGAGGAGATTAGGTTAAAATATCCCTCTAGTGTAATGTTAGTTTTGTGAAACTAGTCAACCAGGGCAAGGGGAATGAACACTGTTGGATGCGGGCATCCTCTGGGTCTTACCTCCAGGTGTGAAAGAGTGAAGATGACAGGGTCCATCAGGAAAACACGGCTGGATTCCTTGTTGATGGAGGCAGCGATAACTTGGGAATTGACAACCAAGGAGGGGTTGAGTGAACCAACCTCACTACCCAGCTTAACGGTGGCATTCTCAGTCGAGAGGAAAAATCCCAGATTGTTGTAAAGGATAAAGACAACCTTGACCACCCCTGAGGAAAAAGAGAGAAAGAAGATTAAAGCGATGCCATTGGGGCACATATAAAAGATGACAAGTTGCAGCCATTTTGGGTGGGGGTGGGGGTGGGGGTGGGGAGGCAATGACTTTAAGAGAAAAAAGAGTGAGAGAAACTTCTAAAAAAGGCAGTATGGCTTATACAGTGGTCCCCCGACCTTTCGCGGTTCATATATTGTGGTCCCGCTATATCGCGGGACTGTAGTATATGAAAAAGGCCCCCTAGGGTAAGGGGGGGAGTCCTGTTTCAAGCCTCCCATACTTACAGCTGGAGCTGTTCCGTACAGCCTGTGAGGGCCTACCTGGGCCTTTTGGAGGCCCCAAAAGGGCCTCCCTGTGAACCAGATGTGACTTCCGTATTGCTGAAAATCATTTCTGAGGCCTCCGAGAGCCTTTCTAGGCCTGTCGGAGGCCTCAGAAATGATATCCAGTTTACCAGAAAGTACAAGAGCCCCCAGCTAGCCCCCCCCCCCAGGCCTGACTTGACTTGCATCCACATATTGCGGATTTTCAATTATCGCAGGTCAGGTCAGGTCCCTAACCCCAGCGATAGGCGGGGGATCACTGTAACATATTCTCGGGAAACTCTTTATCAGGTTGCTGGTACCTCTCCCCTCCCCAGTCCTCAAATCCCCTTTGCCATTCACCATTACGGCTGTTTTGCTTGATCGTATTGGCCGAGAGCTGAATGGAGTTTCTGGTAGCATATTCATTTGGGAAAACAATATCTGGCACCTGCCCTTCCGTATTCAACACAGACACTTCCAGCACTGCAATGAGAGAGAAGAGTGAGAGGAGTTAAAAAGAGAAATCACAGACACAACAACATCTGGAACAGTTTTTTAAAATCATCTCCTTTCCTTTTGAAAAACGTGTATGTTTTCCCAATAGGCAGAGCATACAACTTCCACATGTTACCTATCTTTGGAATGCTAGAGCATCAATTGTCTTGTTATACTAAGTACATCATATTCTGATCTCCAAATGTTTCTAGTTGTCAAACTGCTATTGCTACCTTCTGGCTGCTAACCCTATATCAGATGCTAGTCTGTTCTGTTTTGCACATGTCACAATGGTGGAGGAATGTGCTAAATGTAAAAAATTTGCCCTAGGCATCTGTCTACGTAGTGCTATTTCCATTCCTGTGTTCAGTTATGGATTGTTGTTTCCATTCTTCTATTAACTAGCAAGAGCTATTCTGGGGTTTTATTGCTTGCGCCGCTGCTCTGAGCGGTGGGTCACTTAATCCAAGCAGCAGCAACCGAGAGGCGAGGAATGGCAAAGGGCCGCATAGAACAGTTTCCATTTCTAGTTCTCTGGTTACACACTGATGCTAGAAACAAAAGGTATTTGCATACAGGTTGTTTAGAGAAAGCTATCCATTTATAGTCCTGCTGTGGAACATGATTACTGGGATTCTGTTCACACAATAGGCTTCTCTTGCAAAACAGTAATTGTTTGGATGCTCTAACAGCTCCAGCTGAGCTAATAACTCTTGCTGGATTCTTCCCATGCAATAAGACATTTCGGAACACCCGGTTGAAGGGCTTGGCAACAGGTTTACTAATGGCTTTTACCTCATTAGTGGTTAGCCAGGGCTTGGGATGCAGAAACGTGTCTCTGCCTTCCATAGGGCTGGCCACTGTGTTTAATTGGCTCCCTGGTTCCATGCTGAGCTCAGACACAGAGTCTTTCTCCGTTAGCCATACTCAGTTCCTTTTCCTGACTAAGGGCCAAAATCATTTACCATGACTAGAAGAGATACTGATGTATTTTTAAATATGCCGGTATGCTGGGAGCCCAGCATGTGCAGGTCTGCAGAAAGCAGCTGTACTTGAAAGCCACTGACAGCAAGCGATCCACTCCGAGTTGAAGTTTACATACCAGTGGTCAGGAAAACCCCCGTAAAATTCTATAAAGAGAGGGGTGTTTGGGAGACGGGAGGACACCTTTTCTTCCTTCATTGCTTTCACGTGGCCTCTCCTTTCCTGATTTTTTTTTGGGGGGGGGGGTTCTAATTCTACCCTGTGCTTCATGCCCCACACCTCACCCTATGCCTGTTCCTCTTTGGGCCTTTTCACACGACCCCTAAGATCCGCTGGTCCCTTAAATTCGGACCAGAGATCTTGGGGGTTCGTTTCTGTTCCTGCGTCCCCACCCCTCAGCACTTCCTGCTCCTGTCAGCGTGAGGGGAGGGAGGGGAAAAAAGGACAAAAGAAGCCTTTACTAACCTGCCCCTGCCGGTCGAACTTGCCACAAGCCCTATTACTTCCTGCTTCCGTCTCAAGGAGCTCTTAAAGGGGCGGGAGGCAAAAAAACAACAGACAAGCCAGGAGAGCCGGGCACTCTTATCCGCATCTAATTTTTTATCACCTCCAAAGAGAAGGTACAAGGAAAGTGCGCTGGGTCACGCTAAAGTGGGCGGGGTCGCACTTAATTGTCTCCAAAATCCGGAGCTGGTGGGAAAACATTTCTAAGCTCCGGAGCTGGGAGCCATTTGCAGCGCAGCTTAGGGGTCGTGTATAAACGGCCTTTATTTGCTTCAGGAGCTCATACAGCACTCTCGCTTTATTGCCTACAAGAAGCATCTTCAGGGTGGCCCCAGATGTGCAAAAGTCCCCTGACAACACTGTCTTGCTCAAGTATGGTGCTTTAAGTATGGTGCTTGAAATGATCTACCTTCTTGAAGCCTCTTTAGCTGGGGCAGCAGCTAAATGCTAAGGGTGTGGTCTTCTCCGGATATGGAGAGCAGGTGAGGAACTTCCCACATCAGCTCAAGAGCGGTTCAAGGCAATACATCTCCAGTGGTGCTTCTCCATCCTCCAAACATGTTCCTCAGTAGGACTGACAGCTAGCAATCTGAGTGAGATGTCCTGGTTACTCTGAAGCACAACCAGGAAACTGGACTGAGGGTACTGGCTTTTTAATCTATATAACGGGTGGGATTTCTAGTGTACCTGTCTGTGTCAAAAGTACTTGACAGTGGTTTCCATCTTAGTTGTCCCTGCAACAGTTTTAGCACATTTCTGACAAAGGTATTGCTTCTACAGAAGAAGTAGTGTGTGTGCCGTGCAGGTATGGCTCCTTGTCCCCACGGCTCCTGTCTCTTGAGCTTCTTGACGTGAGCCTGGCGCTCCTCACTTACCCACATTACTCTTGGCGGTGACAAAGCGGGCTGGCTCTTTGACATTGTCAGCCAATAGGAAGGCTCCCTCCTCCAGGATGTCCAGCAGCATGGTTGCTGTGTGCACTTGCTCTGTGGCATTCATGTCCTTCCAGGACTCTAGTGCCTCTGGTCGCAGGAGGTTGTCCACTGTCTCCACCACAGCCTGGAATGAAAGAACTATGAGGAGACGCGGACACAGGGTGTCTGGGCAGGGGGGCCCTTCCCGCAGGTTCCTTTGCACTGGTTCGCGCCCCCCTCCTCTTGCCTCCCCCATAAAAAGCCTGCTCCCGTTTGACCTCCAATCCTACTACTTCTGCTCACTGGAGGACATCCATGTGGGTGCTTTTGAAAGGTGGCCATTTCTGTTTGCACAGCAAACTCACACTTGTTATCCCTTTGGTGGCATGAAAATGGAGGCATTCTCTCTTGAAGGCTTCCTGACTTAGCTACAGCCAGTAGGAGCACACCCTGAGCGTAACTCCAGCAGGTGGTCATGGGGACAACCTTTCCCAATCCCTTCCTCTTCCTATGGTTGCGCCCTTTGAAAACCTGCTGATCTGCCTTCTTCCATATTCTCTCAGCAGGATAGCTCACTGGTTCAAAAACTTTCCATGAAGAAGCCCTTCCCGTCATAGAAAGCTCTCCTTGGATCTATGCCCATGTGCTCTCTAAATGTTTTAAGAGCCAGAAAAATGTAGTTCTCCCTCCAGATACCATAGTTGTTATCAATTGTCTTGGATAATGCAGTGATCTTTGTGCTACAGATACTGTAGCTAGTGGGCACTGCCTATTTCTGTACATGATGATGTCCCATGTCTAAACAGTCATACTGCCAGGGACAGGGATAAACTGCTTTTCCTGCCAAAATGTCTTACATCCTCTCCTGTAGTATTATTATTATTCATCATGAGCATCTAACTGTATCTAACTGCCTCCCCACCACCACCTCTTCTCACCATATAAACACCCTGCTCTTTTGTGAACTACCTGATTTCTTCTTTTAAAAAATGTATCTGAATTCAATGTACTCTTGCTTAATGATTGTTTAGGGAGGTTTTGGAAATGGTTGAAATGACAAAGCTATTAAATTATCTGCCAATAGGAGAAAATGGACAGCAAATAGTTTTGTTGAAAAGCTAAGTATTATTCATACATTATTGGAACAAGAGATACAAAGACAAGATAAAGTAGTTTTCTTTACTGCAGGTTGTGGTGTCATCCTATTCCTATAAAATTAAAAATCCAATACGAGTTGTTTTTTTAGAGTTTTCTAAAACTGTGTCACGAATCCCACTATGGATTTTCTCCATTTTCTCGTGATTTTTGAAAAAGAAGTGGGAGTGGTGGTGATTATTGTGCAGCAAAGGTATCCTGTTTGTTCCATGGAGTCTAGATCCTATGCTATTTTCTACAGAATTGGGAGTTCAGAGATGATCATGCAATTCATAAAATATACTCTCTTATCATCAGTCTCACATGGGGCGTAGTTTGTCCATAATCTCCCTCACGGTGAGCAGGTCACGTTGCCATGATGGAGTACAAATGAATCTTTAGAGATTCTTTTTCGTGTGATCATTTTGGAAATTTTCACAGGAATGAAAATGTGTACACAGGCAAACAACCTCCTCCTCAAAAGTAAAATAATAAGAGGCCTATCTGAGCATACTTGAACAAACATGTTTAAGTTGGCCCCAGTTTTAGACTGTGCAAATGGGGGCATCTCATTTGTTTATGTGCCTTCTTTTACCTATACGGAATAAATTAACAACAACAACAGGATTACAACGTTGTCTATGTAAGCTGGGAGACTGGTGGAACTGCAGTCTGAAAAACTTTTCCAAGCTGAGACTGGCGGAGATCCCAAAGACAGGCTCTTTGCTGCTGAAGATATGACTAGATCAGGGGAAAAATAAGGATCTTCTTCATGACTGCCTTCCTACGACAGAATGCACTGACAACTGACATGGCACTGAAGCCTTTTGCTACTGGCTGATGAAAGCTCTCCTGCTGAAGCCTTTCTCTTGATGGACAAAATACTTTTATATGGCAAACCTTCCACAGATGCATTAGAATACTGGGAATCTGTTGATCACACTCACCTTGATATAATCCTTGCACGTCCTTTCTCTCTTGTGCATCTGTAAAGGAGAATGTACATGACTAGATTCAGCAAAGATTCAGATGGAGAAAGTGAGAAAATGGTCAGTATAGAATTTCAGAAAGACCCACTGATATAGGCTTTTCCTGTGGGGTCCTTAAATCTTTACCTTGTGGCACATTAGCTCTGCCACTGAAGTCACCAGATATAACAAAAGATGAAAATATGAATACAAATGAATTAATTTAGCATTGGGCATCTTGAACTCAAGTGGGCAATTAATTTTATTTCCACGATTGATTCTTATTTATTTTCTATTTTGTTCTATTTTCTTACGGCAAAGGTGGTTTCAGTTATTAAGATATTGATTACACTTTCCAGGTCAGAAACAGCATATTCATACATCATTCCAGGGTAAAGTGGAGTTATAAATCAATTGGAAACACTGGCTGAAATCTCCTTGCTGAGCACAGGAAGTCTCAGCTACAGTGGTCCCATTTGAATCAATGGGACTTAAAGAGTTGCTGACTCACCACTGATTCAATGGGCCCGTCCTGGTGTGGCTTACTATATGAAGCAAGAGGATTTCAGTCACTGAGTTATGCTGTGTCATCCTCAGAGATACTCTTGATGCTACTCAAGCACCACGAACCTTGTTGTAGTTCTTGCCTGCCGATTCTCTCTCAATGGGGCGCAGTGCCTGAAGCTGAGCATCCAGGATGTCCAAGAGTTGCTCCATCAGTTTGACGGAGGAGCTGACATCTCCCGCATAGATGGATCCACGGGTGTGCCGGGCAAGCTCACTGGCGATATTGGCCGCATTCTCTCCGCTCTTGATCTGCCAAGGAAAGGAAAAGGAACACGGGCCGGCCTCCGTTAGATGAAGAGAGCTGTGAAGGCATGAAGCCTGAAGCCTCTTCTCAACAGGAACAACCTGATTGAGGACCACTGAAATGGACAAGGAAAGCAATACCTTTTGCGCTACTTGGTTGACCCAAGGACTTGTGCAGTTGCTGAGATCAGGCCCCCGTGGGTTCCAGATTCCAAGAGATGCAAGACATAGGAAGGAAGCAATGCCTGCACACAGGGAAGGCAAGGTAAGGAACAGAGGAAAGAGGGAGAGAGAAAACTGTTAAACCCAGTCTCAGGCTGCTTGGTTTCACACATCTGTCCTAATCACTAGTGCTAATCCAATAGCACTGAGCACTCATCACTGCAGCAGTGGAGAGGTGGCCTCCAAGGCAGAGCTGTCCTCACCACTAACTGAAGTGCAGAACAGTGATGCATGGCTTCAAAAGGAGAGCAGAAGCCACTCATTCTCATGGAATCTCCAATCTGATCCTAGAGGGACCACAGCTTCATGTCCACAGACTGCAGAAGCTGTGGGAATGTATCAAGGCACTGGGGCAGTTGGGGCCTGCACCATCTCCTGGAATTGAGTGAGACTGGAGCAGAAATACATACCTAATAAATTGATGGCATGTTTGGATGAGCAGTGAAGCGTTTCTATCTCTCAACAAAAAGAAGTCCAGTCGCCATGACTCAACTTCCAGATAAATCTCTCCAGACAACTTGATGGTGCCACTTATTAACTGTGCCATTGTCTACTGAGGAAAACGCTTTGCCAAAATCTCGGCTCCCCCATTTGCATTTATTCCTCTTTTACAAGGGTGGGGAACTTTGGAGGGTCCAAGGGAGGTAATGTGCTGCCCCCAAGACCAGCCACAGGCAGCCCTAACGCCCCACTCCTCTCCCCTCTGTCCACCAGCAAATGCAGGCACAGATACCACTGGAGCAGCCTGGGACTTGGCTGCCTCTCTTGATGCTTTTCATAATTACCTCGTGTGCCTTTAGGACATGGCCTCTCGACCAGCATGCCTTGTTGGGTGGCCGGCCACTGGACACGCCGCACCTCCTTGGCCTCACAGAAGAGCTCTGGCGAGATATGCTGGTTGTTTGCTGGTGGACGGCGAGTGCTGGGGATTATGGCAGTGACTGGGTGCACCTCTGTTCCCTTCTGATTGATGGCACCGATGGGATGGGTGGTGAGGGGTGCTTGCCGTACGGTTGTTGTGGCAGCAGGTAAGATTGTGCTGGTTATTGTTGTGGGACGAACGGTGGTCGTAGTGCTGAGGGGTGTTGAGGTGACAGGACCTGGAGGCAGAAAGGGCAGTTATTGAGTGGTTTGCCCCTGAATACAGACACAAAAGAAAAACACCCAAGCCAAACTGTCTGTGAATCTATCCAGCCAGCATGGTCTGGAGTTTAGATAATGCGCCATGGCGGTACTGTTTCTTCTACAATACAAACAACAAAGATCAGGAAAGTTACTACAAGTTCCAGAACTACCAAGCCAATATGAGGAAATCTGGAATTATAGTCCAAAATATGGCTACATAATATGCAAAATGTATAGTACTCCTAATAATCACGTATGTCAATATTTTTTATTTCCAGAGACCCCTACTAAGTATTTATATACCTCCCTTAGCCTCCTTCCATATGAACCTACCCGGCAATTAAGATCTAGTCAGGGAGCCCTCCTGAAAGAACCATCCCTTAAGGAGGTGAAGGGGATGGCTTGCAGGAATAGGGCTTTTTCAGCAACTGCCCCCAGACTATGGAATGCCCTCCCAAATGAGACTCGCCAGGCGCCGACGTTGATAACATTTCGGCGCCAGGTAAAAACCTTCCTATTCCAAAAGTTTTTTAACTAATGATTGTGGGTTCTGATGGCAATTTTAGTGGTGTGTTTTTAATATATTGTATTTATTGCATTTACATGTTTTATTGTTTTAATTTTATTGTATCTTGATGTTTTAATTGTTCATTCTGATTGTGAGCCGCCCAGAGACCTTTGGGTAGTGGGCGGCATACAAGCTATATAAATAAATAAATAAATAAATAAATATATCACTTTATGCCAAGAGTAAGGACATTGATCCTTATGGCACACATTTTAAGGAAAGATATGGCAGAAGATTCCAATTTATTTATTTATTACTTCAATTTAAATAGTGCCCAGGGTGTCCTTGCAGTCAAGTGGGTGGTATATAAACTGAAGTAATTTTTTATAAAAGGAATCCTCTGTCATATTTTTTTTTGAAAATATGTTCCATAAAGATCTATATCATTACTCTTGGCATTTTTAAATACTCAGACTTAATCTCCCCACCACTCGACACATACAACGTCTTATGCAAAAAGAACATTTTTTCAAGGTAAACGGCTCAGGTTGCATTCACATAAAGGCTAAATCCCGTTAACCTGCCGCAGCATGTGCTATTAACTGCACAAATGCTCAGTTTGCTACACAGTTTGCAAATGCCACCCAGGCAACAGCTGTGCATTGGGGATGAATGGACAAAGCAGAAAAAACAAATTAGCTACACATTGTGCTACACAAATCTAGATCTGGCACCGCACCTGGGGCATGACAGATCTTGATTTTGCTTTATCCAGAATAAGCAATGGACCCCTTCCCCCGACACACTGCCTTCAATCCAGTTTCAGGGAATTAGTTTTTGTAGACTCTAGGCTTCTGCCAAATACAGCACTTCAGACAATCCATCTCTGTCAATTTAAACTCCATGTGATGCTAACTGTCAGAATTTCAAGCCCATGCTGATTTTGTTGAGGTCACAGGGAGTTTGGATTGCGCTGAGTAGATTGTCTAACACTTGCAATTTGACTGGAACTCAAGTACCTGTTTCTGGCTAAGTGGCAAAATTAGAGAAATTGTCAAAAACCAATGCTGGGACTCAAGCATTGCTTTTAAAAGATTATCTTGTCATTAAATAGTCCAAAGTTTCCTGAAATGGGGTGGATGGTGAATATATATATAAGCTTCATGTAAAATACATATTTCACATGCATCCAAATGCTATGTAACTAATAAGTCAAGTTCTTAACTAGAGGCAGATCATCAATGAATTTCAGGCCACTGGAGTTTTGTCAATAGTATAACTCAAAAATTAACATGGGTTTTTTAAAATATATTTGGAAGTGCTTTTAATAACTAGGAATAGATACTAAGGATATAGGATTTCTGGACTCTGGGGGCTTTCCCCACCTCACCCCCAAATTGGGTGCCACAATTATGTCTCACCACTGCTTGGGTCAGGTGGGCCAAATTCGAGGGAATAGCGCAGGACAAAGTAGTTGTTCCATACATAAAGCTGGTTGTCACGGGGGTTGTAATCAATGGAGGAGATGAACTGGTAAGGGTTTGGGAAGGTCAGCGAGATGGGTTCTTCACGGTTCATGTTGGTATTGAAGGCATAGTCGACCCGGTTGCCAGCTGCCTCGCTGTCATCATCCACGTAGACGGTCCGTACCACATAGAGTACCCCACATACCATGAAAGCATTGGATGCCGAGCGCTTATCATAGCCAGTCTCCCAAGTGCCCTCAAAGCGTAGGGTGTAGGGATTGAGCTGGCTCACCACTAGCCGTCCATTGTTTCCTTCAGTGGCATAGATCACCCACAGCCCATTTTCATCCACAGCAAGGTCAATGTCAGTCTTGCCACCCCAACGGTAGGGTGAGGTATCATGATAATTGGCTGTATTGATAACTGTCTCCCCACTCTTAATGCGTGTCCGCAGATCATACTTAATAATGTTGCGCGTCCGCTCCTTGTTGTAAAAGACAGCTCCATCATACACCACAAAGCCTGTGCCATCAACCCTGTTGGGTAAGCGATATGTGGTGGTGTGACGGGCACCCACATAGTCTTCCCATGAAGCATATTCTGTCAGTGTATCTGTTCGGTATGGGATCCATGGCATAACATAGATGCGATCGCCAGCTTGAAGGGGGTCCTTGCACCAGGCTCCAGACTGGTGTTCTGATTCATGAGTTGAGGTAGGTTCCAGGATCTTGTGCAGAGTCCCCGGGCAAACGAATACTAAGGAAGGGATGTAAGGGAGGAAGGATGATTGGGTAAAAGGGGGAGGGAGGGGAAAATCCAGAGAGAGTGTGAACAAGAGGGGGGGGGAGAAAGAAAGGAAAGAGAGAAGAGAGAGAAGAAAGGATAAATTTGTAAAAGGCTGTTGGCAGGAGAAGTGAAATCCGCGCTGAATTTTGATAGCAGCTGCAATCATGAGACTTTTATCTGTTATTGAGCAGAGACGGCTCACTGGGAAGTTAAATAAACATTGGCAGGAGGGGCAGGGGGAACATCAGAGGGGGAAAGAACTTTCTCCAGATCAAATTAAAATGGGAATTTAGGGGTTCCAAACCATTCTCCTCTACTTTTGCCACATTCTCTGGAATTAAGCACAGGTTGTGAAATTGTTTCCCTGAAGGGTAAAACCTGAAACACCCAGAAATTTGAGCAGAGGTTTTGCTAGCCCAACAATGCTAGCCATTTATCCCTGGCCATATGTTCTACATCACCCTCTGGAGGCTTGCACATGGAAGGTTTAGAACAGTAATGGCGAACCTATGGCACGGGTGCCAAAGATGAAACTCGGAGCCCTTCCTCTGGGCACCCGACATCACCCCTTCATAGCCATCTGTATGCAGGTTAAATTACTGTATTGGCACTTTGCAAAAAAAAAAAAATAGTGGGTTTTAAATTGCAGTTTGGGCACTCGGTTTCTAAAAGGTTCGCCATCACTGGTTTAGAAGTTTGGTGAGAGCCATTAAAATGGGCCTGGACCCCACATGCTCTTTCAGCCTCTTGGTTGGGGGCAAATGGGGACCTCAGGGCTTCTGAACTAGATTTTAAAAAAACCCAACACAACCAGAGGGTTCTGCCAAAATTGTGAGGCTAATTATGCGACAGAATCCATAAAGAAGTATATGCCAGAGCTTGGGAAAGTTTTTTTTAACTATCATTCTCCTAACTCTCTTGCTAGAGGTCTTGAGGCCTGATGGTCCAAATAAGCAACATTTCAAAGTTTTAGTCTGTGCTTGTTCGGTTTGTGGTTCTGACAGAAGTAGGCACACCAAAGCTGTTGCTAAAGAAAGGACATGTATGTTGTTTATTCCACTGGATTGCTAGAAAACTTCTGTCCCACTGGGTTTTGAAGCAAGCGGGGTTGCTTGTTTGGGGAGTTCCTTCAGACTGGCCGGAAATGCCTTTAAAGCTAGTAAGATGAGGCAAGGGCCACTGTATTTATAAGATGACTTTCTGTTTTACCAGCTTTGTGGACCAAGGCCAATTTGGGCTGGTCACCATGCCAAGTTTAAACACCAGCATGCGTTGATATAAACACCAAGAGCAGTGGGGGACAGAGAGATTGGGCCCCATTTCTGCATCTCTGTTCTAATTTCTCATAGATTTTTGGAATTAAGTTCTAATTTTTGTAGGGCCTTTGAAACAGGCATCCTACCACACTTTCTTGGACTATACAGGGAATGGCATTAATATTTCTTAGAATATTAATATTAGAGTTTTAATATTAGTGGCCTTCACTCTTCTTTGGAAAAGCAGATATTCGCTTTTTTTAAAAAAAACACCACCCACTAGCAGAGCTGTTAATTAGCTCAAACTTGTTTCCTAAAAATAGAAACCAGTAGTATGGTTGGGAGAAGATCTTGAAAGTATTGAGTGGCTTCCAGAAAACAGCTTGGAAAGAGTTTGTTTGTTTGTTTGGGGCTGGGGGTGGTGGTTCTGGACTACTGGTGAGTCTGGGAGTTACTGTCCAAAAGAAAAAAAGGGAGGGAAAGGAAAAGAGCTCCTAGCTTTACCACTCCAAAACATTCTGCAGGCATTCTGTTTTACCACCCTGAATGGGTTTTTAATGGAAACAAAAGAAGGCAGAAGAAGCAAGGTGAAAAAACTAGAGGATTACAAGTAGAAGACATTGTCATCTGAACCCCCCCCCCCCCAAATAACCTTCCATGCATGAGGCAGGCAATTATATGACAAATCTGGAAGCACCCTGGTTTCCATCTTTCACTGCTTCAAACTCCTCAACTTCGCACCCCTGGCTTGCAGCCTGTCACCTTTTTATCCCTGCTGTAAGAACAGCTCTGATGAAATGGTTTCCCACGGAAAAAGGATGAGGGATGGCCAACCCTAAAGTGGATCTCCTGATATCAAAGCCACATTGAATGGGCAATGGGGAAATGAAAAACGACCATAAAGAAGATCCCGTTTCTGGCCACTTAAAACTCACTGAATAGAAGAGATAAAGGGTGTTTCCTCTTCCTGCTGAAACAGACTACTTTTAATCACTGAGAACAGAGAGCCGTAGATTAGCTGAGGGACTGTCTCCCTCCTGGAAAGCAGAACTAATGGTGTCATGGCAGAAGAGCGAAGTTACAAAAAAAAAAGCTTCTGCTTTCCATATCCTGGGCGCCTCTGGAGCAACTTATCAGCCAGGTTTGATTCAGATCAGCAAAAGGACATGAGACTAGTGCACATGGCAGGGAGTGAAGGAGTGAAGTGACAGTGGGAGGAAGGGAGACCCGGGCAGTTGGGGAAAGGAAAACCCTCCCTTCCACCCACATCCCATCTGGCAGCCTGGAATCTTGGGAAAAGCCAGGAAGGGGAAAAATGTTGGAAAGGAAGACAGATCAGGCCAGGCATTCTGCAAGTGTCTGCCTCTGGTTAGCTGGAGCAAGGCTGGGAGAAAAAAAAAGCATTTAGTGGTGGAAGGAGTGGGTGAAGTGGGGTGAGGAGAGCAGCGGCACTGAAGCAGAGAATTCCCCTGGACTATTACAGTACAGTGTCTTCGAGCAGCCAGAGAGGAGACACAGGAGCAGTCAAACCAAATCCAGGCTATAAGGCCTTAAAGGCTGCAGGGCATGTCAGTTAAGCAGACCTAGTGTTACGGAGGGAGAGGGTTAGGGTTAGTCAACGGGTTTTCGTGTCACAGAAGAAGAGCTAGGGAGAAATCAGACCCCCAGCCACCCAATTTCTGTGGCATGCTGGCCTAGCATTTCCACATATAGAAGAGTATATGTTTCTCACTACTGTCAATTGGATGTTATGTGAACTTTTGGGTTTATCTTGTCTGGGAGCCGATTTTTTTGAGTGCAGAAGTGAATTCCCTACTCTGCTTTTATTACATACACATAGTTGCTATGATAGACCAGGTCACTCTGGATTCCGTTTGCAATGAGACTTACTGGGCCTGGGCATCACAGAGATTGAACTCCCGTAGGTGGAGTCAGTAGCATCAAATCCTATCAGACCTCACTTGAAAGCAGAGGTGTATCAAGGGCTCTAGAAATAAACAGCATATTCAGATGGAAACAGGTCCAAACCATGGAAGAGGAGCAGAGCAGCACTACTGACAATGCCAGGTCCCACTGAGTATTTCTTAACAGCCCATCGCCCTGGCTCTCCCGGATCCAGGCAGAACCTTAGGCTGCCTTAGCAGAACCAAAGGAGAGATGTATTTCTCATCCACTTTTGCACAAAAGAAGGGATAAGGATGGGCTAATACAAGTCTTATGGCTCTGGGTGCAAACTAACCCATCGTTAAGCAAGGTCAAGTTCCATTGAAATCAATGGGATTTACGTGGCCTGACGCGTAGGCTAGATTGTTCTCACTTTTTCCACCCATCAGTGTCCCTGGCTATCCCCAGGAGCAGAAAGCAGGGCTGAGTCAGCAACCTGACGAGTTCCTTCTGATTCACAGTGTTTTAGTCTCCATGGAGATGTCATGCTGCATCCTTTTCAGTAATAATAATAAATAACTCTGATTAATAAACCTTCTGCCACTGCAGTTGCTGGCAATTTTTTTCCTTCTAAATTTGTTGGTAAAGATGGCCATGGTGTGTGTTTTGTGTGTGCTGGCTTATGGAAGGGAACCAATCCTGGTTCTAGTGCTGGAGTCTTGGCTGCCAAGAAAATTCCCACTAAAGAGCTTTACCTTTTGCTCCAACAGTTGGGGATTTAGCTCATGAAACTACTTCCTAGTTCTTCAGGTTCATATTGCATGTAACAGGGTACCTGTTACAGATTCATAATGTATATCTGGAAAAGCACTACTATTTGAGAAACATGCCCTTTTTTTGACCTCACCTATGCTTTTTTAGGAGCATTATGGGAGAGCCCACTCAGCCTCTCCACCCCCTTTAACTGGAGAGCAGGGGTGGAGAATGTGCAGCCTTCCATGTGTTGTTGGACTATGCCTCTTATACTCCCTCGCCCTTGGTTGTGCTGGCCAGGACTTATGCGAACTTCCGTCCAGCTATATCTGAGAAGTTATTCTATTCATGGATGTGGCAGGCCAATGACAGCAAGCTGTAAACTATCTTTTTAACATTAGGAAGAAATGAGCTTCCTTCCACATCAGCACTGTTCTATCAGGTATGCAGAGATGATCAGCTGATCCTTCTTGCACGATACAGCATGGCTATCGTTTGTGGGGCAGAAGGATGGATGGACTCACTGTTAAGTGACAGTGAGTCAGGAAGAAGGGAGCTGTGTGCTTTAGATGTCAATGACAAGGTCTGTTAAAGATCCCTGTAGTGTTCTTTGGCGCAAGTCATCAGACAAGAACAACTTAATGTGGCGTAGTTGGATTTTGTAGCACCACATGATGTCTCATGTGTTAGCTATTTATCTCTGTCGAGCCCATGGCTTTCAAACTGTCATACTGAGTCTTCCTAAGTTGAGACTAAATCCACTGGAGACTCACAAAGTGCAAGTGATGGCTGCTTAGGAGGTTTTGTTTTCCTTGACATGGGTCTCAACACATTGCTTTTCAAGCAGTGCCAGTATTATATCAGAATGTGCGAGATACACACACTACCTTCATCTTAAGTGAGACGGGTATTTCTCCAAGAAGGGCTTACACACTATTCAAGGCTGCATTTCACAGCAAGCCAAGAATAGCTTCACTGAGGGGTGACACTGGATGGAATTTGTGTCTTAAGGTCTACAGCTAGAATGTACTATGAGCCATGCTTGGAAAGATTCTTGGTTTGTTTCATCTCCCAGAATCTCTCCGGCAGCATGGACACTGGCTGTGATGGCTGGAGGATGGTGGAAGTTGTGGTTATTTTTCCAAGCTCTGAGTATAAGATATAATAATCTTGGACAGCCCACTCCAGGCTGTGAAAGATCCACCAGATCAAGAGCAGCACCACATGTTGAGAACAGAGAGAGGACTCTGTGAACCAGTGGATGGCTTACTAACAGCCCTACTCTCCCATGACCCCATGCTTTCTGATAAAGCCATTTGTACACATCCCAAATGGGCTTCTTTTCCCCTTTGAAAAGGAAGCTCTTTCCTTTTATACTCATTACGAGGAGGGGACAACTTCTCAATCTTCAGGGCCATAAATGTTCCCCCTGTTCCAGCCTACAGAGGACCAATGTAGCCACATGGCCAGGAACCCATCTTAAGTTGTGTCCAAACCCAGCCAAACCTCTCTGCAAATTGACAGTTGTGCTTCAGGGAAACAGCTTGGAACTGAAAAAGTCATTAGCAAACCAGGGTGGGAAGCCTGAACCTGTGAGCTCCAACAGTCATGGTCCCACTTATGTTTTTATCACCCGAAGCTTTCTACTCATTTATTCCCATCTCTATCTATAGATATCGATCTGGGTGGCAACAAAGCTGGCAACTGTTTGGGCCAAGAATGAGGAGTAGGAGTCCATCTATCTGGATGGATCCATTTTGCTTCTTCATGGCATGTAGTCTAGATCAAGTAAGGAACACAATGATTTGTCAAGAGAGAGGCAACCGCATAAAGAATAATGTGCATCTCCCTTAGCTGGTTTTCAACCTTTGGTTGTCCGAATTCTGTAGACTTACTCCCACATGTCTTAGGCAGCATGGTCAAGTCAGGAGTTAAAATCTGGGACATTATGGATTCTGGGAGTTAAAATCCAAACTATTTGGAGAACCAAAGGCTGATTATGACTGTCCTAATGCACACCAGCTTTGCATGCATCCAGCAGCTACGCATGGGATTGCTAAATGATATTTCTCCCCTTGGATCAAAAGCACATGTTCAGGGACAGGGCTATGTTATCTTGCACCTGTAGATGTTTTGCAGGAATACATGAAGTTTATTTCAAACTCTATTCTCAATCCTATTGAAAATATTTTATGTTTCTTATAAATGTTTGCATGCAATGTTATCCATGCAATTATGTTTGTGCTTGCATGTGTCTATCTTTGTAGTACAATGTGTACATGGTCCATATTTTGCATGTATAGGCATACCTACTATTTCCTTAATGTTAGGCTATCAATTTGGCTGTGTTTTTAATAGGTTTTGTACATGTCACTTTGTATTCTTCAAGGTGAATATTCTGCTTCTAGTTTCCATCTACACACATCTAACTGACCGTGAGTTCTATGTTCCTCCATTTGTGTTGCACATAAAGGTTTCTGTTCTATCATTAGGTATGTGACATCCTCAATTGCTTGAATATAATGAGCTGAGGTTAAGGACTTTAGATGTCACCTTCTGGCTCAAGAGAGGAACAGGGGGAAATAGGTTGGTTAATATCCAGAATGTTTCCAATTTCTAGTTTTGCCTGCCTGCTCTGAACACCTGCCTGGCAACGTTGCCACAAAGCAGCTTCATGGAGTCTCACAGGTTCGGCTCAGCCCAGCTTCCCATCGGGGTTGGCGGGGTGGGATGGATGACTCCTGGCAGGGGGGAGGAGAAACACACCATTAAAGAATGAAGCGCTGGCGAGGGGGGGACAGCACAAAGCGTTAACTGGTTCCGATCCCTCATGGATGGGGCAGTGTCGACTCAGCCTTCTAAGTCGGGATGGGGATAACTGTGCTCTGGGGTTGGGGGAGAAGATGTCAGAAACAGAGAAGGAAACAATCAGTAAAAAGCCACATCCAAAATCATGGAAACCTGTGGAAAAGAAAAGTATAAGTATATGCCTCCATCCCCAATCTTGGGAAAAAAAATTCCAAACCAATGCAGGGAGGGAGGGAAAAATCAACTGTGCTTTTAGAACAAACTAAACAGAGAGAGAGAGAGAGAGAGAGAGAGAGAGAGAGAGAGAGAGAGAGAGAGAGAGAGAGAGAGAGAGAAAGAGAAGAGAAAGAGAAAGAGAGAGAGAGAGAGAGAGAGAGAGAGAGAGAGAGAGAGAGAGAGAGAGAGAGAGAATATAGACATGGTTTGGGTAGAATCAAGCCTGGCTTTTGAGCTTTACTGCTTTGAAATGAATTTGCTGGATTCCTAGAGCTATCCTGATAGCTTGTCCCTTGTCAAGACAGATTTATCACAGTTTTGACTCCTGCTACTTACATTAGAATTATAATCTCCAGATCTAACCATGTTGCACAAATTAAAATACACTGTCCTACCCCCTCCCTTTCATGCACCACCCCATCTTCCACCAATAACAGACAGAGCCAATGATCATGAGTGCAGTTTTCATTAAAATAAAAGCAAAAATAAAATAAAATAAAAATAATACAAATAAAATAACCAAGATTGACCAGGAACTTTAAAAGAAGATAAAGAAAAAGAAACATTGAATAGAGAAAATAAATATTCCCAAATCAAAGGGATATGTATATTGGAATAAATAATGTACCTGTATATGTATTTCAGAATAAAGAATGTTGCTTTCTATGGGTTTATTGATTTTTCACATTATTTCAGCCCACAGAACAGTTATGAAAAAGGCAAAAATGATTTTCAAGACAATTCAAATCATTGGAGTGTGAAGGGATCCTTTGGGAGAAAGGTGGTATGTACTAATTTTTAATAAATAAAAATAAATAAGGGGCTGGCTGGGTGTTTGACTGTATTGAAAACTCAGCTTGTAAATTCTATCCATGGATTTTTAAATTAATCCAAATATTGGATTTCAGGTTTTCCCCCATAATGTGGACCCTGAAAAAGTCACCCTGTTTTGAAATGATGCAACTTAACATGTATTTGTATACTGTATACTCATCTTCTAAATGACTTCACAAACATTCTTCATTAAGAATGTGGGAGGCTCAAAATAAAGCCCCCAGTGTGCTCAATAGCTGAATTGTAACGTCTCTGGTTCAAGAGACCTTAAAGTCATGTGTTTTTCACCTTGATTGTGAAAGGTGTGTGTGTGGTCCCATAGATGGTGGCATTCACTTTTGTGCCTGTACCATATATAGTACAGTATCTAGAGTAAAAGCTTTCACTTTAATTTTAATAAGAATTTCAAAGATATGCAAGGCCCTCAAAAATGTGCTAGAAATTCTAGAAGAATTGTTTAAAAGTGCCCAATTTTTAATCAAAATAAAATATTGTAAACAACAAAAACATACACTTCCATTGTTCCTCACCATTGTAACAGAATTTTATATATATATATATATTAATTCCAGGAAATTTTAAGCATCTTTAAAAAAGAAAAGAAAAGCAAACCCAAAACCAGGAGTTGGGATTAAAAACAAAACAAGACAGAACAAAACAAAACAAAACAAAAAACTGAAACAAAAAAAGGAAAAGAGAGAAGTAGTGGTTGAGGTAGGCCAAGGTACCCAGTTGGTTGCCATGGAAACATGAAGAAAGGAGCAGAGAGAATCAGTTGAATGATAAAAGACGCAGAGAGAACGGTTTGGAAAAGTGTATTTCCCCTGAAGGAAGGAAAACCAGAGAAAGGACAGCCATAGCCCAGACATAAATGGTGCTTCCCCTCCACATGTAAGCAAGGAAAAATGGAAAACGTTTGGAGGGGGCAGTTGTTAGATGACTGTTCGATAACCTTTATTTGCTGGGTGTTGTTCAGTTACTGGACGATTTTATTTCTACAGGGATGGGTGGGGGAGAGGGGAGCGGGTATGCCAATTGGAGTTAGTGAGACCAAAGAAAGAAGAGGTGGGAAAACCAAAGGAAGGGGAGGTGGGAGGTTAGGAAGAAGAGGATTGAGGAGAAAAGGTAAAGGAAGGTCACATTAAATATGGCCACAGAGGAAAAAAAAACAAGGTGTTGGGTTAGGGGTGGGAGTCAGTGGTAATGTTGTTGTTGTTTACCTTTCTGTTCCACTTCTACTTTATGCATCGGAAGGGAGAGAAGAAAAATATATTGAAAAAAAAAGGTGCAAGAAGGAAAAAAAAGAGAAAAGAGATTAAATTGCTTTTGTTTCTCCCCACCGCCACCCTAAAGAAACCATATTTTCTTTCTTAATCTGATTCTCCCCTCCCATCATCCCACCAGCCCAACAAACACCAGCCCCTCCCACTTTGGAATCACTTCAAGGCAGAGAGCGTGTTGGGTTTGGTGGTGGTAATGGTACTCGGACGTATTCTTTTCCTTAGAGCATATGGTCGGTATGAGGTTTACAGACTGGAATTCCCCTCCCCCCCTTTAAAAAAAATGTGCCGTCGACATTGCCCTTCAGAAGAAAATCAAAATCAAAACCAACCAGAAATGACGACAAAATAACAAAACACAAAGAAGGGCTGCTGGTGGAAAGCATTGGGGAGGAAGGCAGAAGCAGGCGGAGGGAAAGCAAGCAGAAAAGCAAGAAAAGGGGGGGGCAAGAGCTTGGAAGGGGGCTTGAAAATAACATTCTTATCCCTTTCTAAGAAACGGGGACTCCTCTTGACCACTGAAACATCCCCTCAACAGCTCTCCATCATATTCCCCAATTCATCTATAAATCTAGCCCTGCTCACACCCCTGTTAATTCCTGTGATAAACTACCTAACAGTATACATACCCATCTACTACAAAACATTATAAACACAGATCATTAGCTTCTCCTGTCTTTTCTCCTGTTGGCTGCCCCAGCCTCCTTGCATGGTGCCTATGTCAGTATCTACTCCAGTACCTGTATTTAGAAAGCACCGCCCTTGGCAGGGACAGTCAAATCACTCAACGACTAACAGCACTCACAGCCAGAAGTTCTGCAAGGTCTCTTTAGAAAAGGTCTTGGAAGCACTGGGACTAAGACTTAATGAACACAAGACAAGCTGATCCAGACAGTAAGGTGCAACTCTGCTTTGCCTTTTCATGTACTCTTTGATGCACAAATCCCATAATTCTTGCTTTGCCCTCTATCAGTTTACAGTTCTTTAGTGTTGAGCAATAGCAATACCTGAAGCCCTTTCTCTTGATTTTCTGTGTCTCCAAAAGGAAAAACCTAAAATGATGGATTCCAGTTATGAGAAACATGATTTCACCTAAATCTTGGGAGAACATATTGACACTAAGAGCTGTTTCAGCATGGAATGGACTGCCTCAGAAAGTGGTAGACTCTCTGGAATTTAAATAGGTACTGTATTTAAATAGAGGTTAAATACAAGCCACCTAAGTTGGGGTTCATTGAGTTGTGGATTTTCTCCTTCAGCAGAGGCTGGATCTGGTGACCCTTAAGATCTCTTCCAGCACCACAGTTCCGTGATTTTACTGGGCTAGTGGCCCAGTTCTAAATTTGCTCCCCTTACAGGTATGTGAACATAATACAAAAGCACTGTGAAAAAAGATTGAGAGAAACATGCTTTTTTTATGCACATGCATTGTGGGGTGGAGGTCCTTCTGAGAATGTTTCTATCATTAGCTAAGTGAGTTTCTCCATCTCCCATTTAAGTCCTCTATGGTGAAATTAACTACACCACACTTAAGGTATATATATCACCTTTTTTTAAAAAAAAGGACTAGGTAAGCACATATAGGGCTTTGTTTGTACCTTTTAAAAATAAACACCCTTTCCTTTTTTTTTGTTTCCTTCTTTCTTGGGCTGTATCTCAAAAAGGCTATGGAAACTGAAAAAAACAGATCTGACTTGAGACCATGGAAAGGTACAAAACTGGAAATGTACACATGGGCAATGATCACCATGCAATAAACATTCAATTCAAAATACTGTGTATCATACTTTCAGTGTATCCGTGGAGCCATGCATACAGTTAAAACTCCTCCTCTTGCTTCTAGAAATGCACATACGCCAGCAGGGAATGGCATTTGTTTTGGACTAAGATTTAATCAGTCATAAAATATAAAGATCTCCAGTTAGGTTACCACTCAACTTTCTCTCCTAGTGGGTAATAGTTTCTTGGCAGCCTCAGACTACTAGGGGGTTTAGAAGAAGGCAATAGGAAGCTATTGATTTCTACTATATCTTCTACAAGGTTTGCAAAGCCTGATTGGGTATCTCTTTCATTATCCATTTTCAGTTGCAGGTTAGCAGTTGTCTTAGACAAGGCAGACTTTGGCAGATTTTGTTCTATGTTAACTAAATGACATTTCCATGCCTATATTTCACTGACATTCAATGGAAATCTGATGAACAGAAATGAA
Source organism: Phrynocephalus guinanensis (assembly GCA_037367245.1). Classification (NCBI taxonomy): domain Eukaryota; kingdom Metazoa; phylum Chordata; class Lepidosauria; order Squamata; family Agamidae; genus Phrynocephalus; species Phrynocephalus guinanensis. The sequence goes on along the minus strand of CM074734.1, from coordinate 98,509,726 downwards.
ACCTTCACAGAGGCATTTAGTAATCTGCTCCATAATATAATCTTTCAAGGATCCGATCTGTGTAGAATTCAAGTTATACAACTAAATGGAAGGGCTATGATGCTTTCTTTGAGCTTGACAAAAATGACAGAGAAATTGATGGATGAACAGACTGATAATGAAGACAGCAATGCTATGAAAGTTCAGCTGTGCTGAATGTGATACCCTTAGAGGGGGAAAGGTCTGAAGCAACACACTTTGGAGCCCTGACTTCAGAACAGGGTTGTAAATGTTTACTTCCATCATGCATATGAGAAGAGGAACTGTGAATTCTTTCACTTCCCTACTTCAGAATAATTTGCAGATCATAGTAATAACATGCAGGGCAAAATTAGGCTGAGATGCGTAAAAAGGAGTTGCTAAAAACATCAGGTCTCCATTCTTCTGAAGCAATGGGTAAAACACATCAAGCAAAATGTGTGAAGGGACACCATGCAATGCAGTGATCTCGTGGTGTCAATGGTACTGAAACAATCCCTAGTCCTGTGCAGATGGTAATGGCACAATGATCTGTTGCCAACATACACCTGTCATGGTCCACCATCCTCTCAGTATGGGTAGTCATGCATTGCTATGGGACTGATAAGTCCCCCCCCCCCGTTCAGATCACAGTCTGAGAAGGTTTTGAAAACATGTCAGTTGTAAACATGGCTTTATGATGATTTACAAGTAGGATGGGAATGTGTCTTACAGATGGTTCTGAAGACATTGTTGGGCTCCAAATGACATCAAGCCAAAACCTGCAGGGACAATGGTCCTCGCGGTGCAGTTGTTAAGCAGCTGTACTGCAGCTATAACTGTGCTCATGACCTGGGGCCCAATCCCAGGTAGCTGGCTCATGGATGACCCAGCCTTCTATCTTTCTGAGGTCAGTAAAGTGAGTGCCCAGCTCACTGGGTGTTGGGGTGGGGCGATGTGCAGCCTGCATAGATAAATTGTAAACTGTCCAGAGAGTGCTTTAAGTACTATAGGGCAGTATATAAGCAGAGCACTTTGCTTTTTTGCTTTCCTTTTTGTCAGAAGTTGTAGTCTAACAATATCTGGAGGGCTAGAGGAGCTCTATCCCTCTTTCGAAGGGGGTTTGTTACAGAAGTTCATGGAAAACATACATTATCCATGTGCCCTCTAATTTTCTTTCTTGCTGTGTGGGGCTTTTTATTGTGAATGTGCCACACCATCCCTCCAGCGCGGGGTTCCATCACAACCAAAACAAAACTGGTTGCAATGGGTGTGGGGGGTGGAAAAGCCCCGTGTGAAGGAGGGCAGAGGGGGGCCCCAAGCCTCAGAGGGCAGTTTGTACAGTATGCATCAATAGCTACTATGGAACCAGCATGTTCAGAGACAATATACCTCTGAATGCCAGTATTGAGCAAAAAAAGAGAGAGGACTGTTATCTTCCTTGACCTGATTGCAGGCCTTCTGAAAGCTTTTGATCGGCTACTCTAAGAAAAAGGAGTCTGGGCTTGAGTGATCCTTGCTCTAACCTAACAAACATTTTTATGCAACAGAAAGAACAAGATGCTGCTTATCTGAAAAGCAGTAGCAGTGGCAGGATTGCTGGTGGTAGATGTGGCATCGGTGTGCTTAAGAAAGCAAGCTGCAGTGTGAGCAACAGAGTGACAGAGCTTGGGAAAAAAAGTACTTTTTGGAGCCCAGTTCCCTAAATCCTTTGACTGCTGGCTTTCATAATGATTGATGTGGATTCTGTTTGTGGTATTTTATACCTGAAACTTTGGCAAAGACTGCATAGTTCCAGATGAATGGAAACAGGATATACCCAGAGGATGGCTTAGAATGACCACTATAGTTTCTTAAACTTTGTGTGGGGTATAGCAGACTATTTATTATTTATTTTACACCTTATATGTCGCCCACTACCCAAAGGTCTCTGATAGGTTTACAATGTACAGTTAAATTATGTTAAATTATGTACAGTTAAACTCTTCTTGTTTGCGGGGAGATAGTGAATTTCTCATTGGGATTGCTGAAACACCATACAATGACAGGAGTTAAGAAATAACATATTACTATTTAAATTGAGATATATTTTTATGGATTGTGAGCTGTACATAAATTCATTAAATGAATAAATGGTAAACTCCTTATACCTTGAAGCTAAAATTGTGATTTTAAAGTTTTATTCAATTCCTGAAGTACTAATCTGTCCTTTATACTTTCTGTGCACCTTAACATTAGACAGAGTGCCGTGACGCCAAATTAAGCAATCATCTGCAGATAATTTGAACCCAAAAGGGAAAGTAAAAGTAAATACAATAACCCCCTGACTATTGCGGGGGTTAGGGACCCACCCGGCCCGCGATGACTGAAAATCCGCGATATGCGGATCCAGGTGTGTGTGGGGGGGGGCTAGAGGGGGCGGCATGCAAATTCCAGCACCACCGCTTGCCCGGGCTGCTGGAAGACTTTTAAAAAAGTCTTTGAGCAGCCTGTGCAAGTGGCGGTGGGGGATCTGACCCACCACCGAGCTGGAGCCTGAGGACTGGGGAAGGGGAAAATGTTTTAAAAGCCCAGGCTTTTTAAAACATCCCCCCTTTCCCCACACCCTGGGCTCCAGCTCATTGGCGCTGGGGTGGGGGAGAAAACCTTTTGTTTCCCCACCCCAGCGCCAATGAGCTGGAGCCCCGGCATGTACTACGGTCCCACGATATAGTGGGGCCACAGTACATGAACCACGAAATGGTGAGGGGTTACTGTAGATTTAAATAGCTCAAGCATTACCCCTAAGTACTGCCATAGGACCACCATATGGGTTTGTTTAAGGATCCTCGCTCCCCACACACAATATGTAAAGTAGATAAAAGCTCTACTCTGCTTTTGGGGGGGGGGTATATTATGTATCAATGAGTCTTTATAAGCCTGTAATTCATTGAGATACTGAAACAAGCAAGGTCAGAGATGAAGAGAGAGGCTATTATTCAAACTAATTTACAATATGAGTATCTGTGTCTGGCCTACAAGTAGAACTCAAGGCCAAATGTACAAGTGGAAAAGGAAAAAAAGTCTTTAAAAAACAAAACCATTATTCTTCACCATGTGTTTGGTTTTGCATCCTCTGTAGGAAACCATGTTAAAAATTCCTAAGCTTTCTCAAAGCCAACCAGCAAAGAGGGTATCACACTTTTACAAAGAGTCTGGCCCATCCTACTCTGTAAATTAAGGGAAGGGGTGAAGTAAGGTACTCCTCCTATATACACAATTAATTAAGTTTCATTTCTCAGGGGAAAATGTGAAAAATAGTCTACTAAATTTTTAAAAAGATGGAAACATAAGGCATACAGGTAGAAATAATAGCATGGAGATATCATTTTTAAACTACAACTCCCACAATCCCATAGCCAGTAAGGGAAACAATATGGAAAAGATAGTCATATTGGCTGCAGGATTCTTCTGGGTGCAGGTACATGCAATAGAGAAGTTCCAATAAATGAATAAGGAGGTCAGCTAGAGGTTTATCTGCAAGGTGAATGCTAATCTAAGACAATCTTTTTTTTCAAACAAAAGAGAAACTGAGGTCCAGATAACAGACCTGCCTTGTTCAAACTGAACAATCAGCATTTATGTACATATGTCTGTATTTCTGTACTGCTGACTTAGTGTACAACACTACTCTAAGAGGTTTACACATTAAAACTATAACCCAGATAGGAGCAACTAAGGGTGTTTATACACGACCCCTAAGCTCCGCCGCAAATGGCTGCAAGGTCCGGACCTTAAAAATGTTTACCCACCAGTTCCGGACTTTGCAGACAATTAAGTGCGACCCCGCCCACTTTAGCAAGACCAAACAGCAGTTTTCTTGTACCTGGTCTTTGATGGTGACAAATATTTGATCCAGTGTAAGGATAGTGAGTGCGGGGCTCTCCTGGCTTCTGTTTGTTCTTTTTTTTGCGCCCTGCCCCTTTAAGAGATCTGAATGCTGCCGGGAACAAAACGGAGGTAAACCGGCATTCTTTTCTTTCTTTTTTCTCCCTCCCTCAGGCAGCCAGCAACCAGGAAGTGCGTAGGGGGGGGGGGACAGAGGAAGAGCGAGGAACCCCTAAGATCTCTGGTCTGAATTTAAGTGGCCAGCGGATCTTAGGGGTCGTGTAAAAAGGCCCTAAAACCAATGTTAAGAGCACAAACCCAGTAAATAAGTAAACCTCAAGTGACGATGAGCTACAGGAGTGCCTGCAGAAATAACTTATGAGGGGATGGTACCAATGATGTTGGGAAGGCAAAGCGGTCAGTCCTGGAAGCCAAATTCAGGTTGTTAGGAAGAAGATTGAAGTCCCAGACTTCCAAGGTAGTATTTTCAGAAGTGCTGCCTGTTCCTCGTGCAGGACCTACCAGGCAGGCAGAGCTCAGAGGCCTCAATGTGTGGATGAGGCAATGGTGTCGAGAGGAGGGCTTCAGATTTGTCAGGAACTGGAGAACATTTTGGGACAAGCCAAACATGTTCAGAAGAGACGAGTTGCACTTGAACCATGATGGGACCAGATTGCTGGCACTCAACATCAAAAAAGCTGAAGAGCAGCTTTTAAACTGATAACTAGAGGAAAGCCGACAGAAGCTGGGCAGCATCCGGTTTAGGAAACTGTCTACTTGAGTAGTGAGGAGGATGCAAAAATTACTGAGAAGAGTAAGGATCTAGTCACCAGGACTCCAGTAGAAGGATGCAAGGGGCAGCCTAATGACACAACTGGACTCAAAATACTGCATCAGAAAAGCATATAAATGCTTGTATGCAAATGCCAGAAGATTCCAGAACAAAATAGGGGAACTGAAATACTTAGCAATAGATAAAAATATTGATATTATTGACATCATTGAAACCTGGTGGACGGATATAACCAATGGGATACAGTTATCCCAGGATATAAACTGTACAGGAAGGATAGGAAGGGGCAAATGGGAGATGGTGTGGCCTTGTATGTCAAAGAAGGGATAAAATTGTATGAATTGGAATATCTAGGTGATTTGGAGTCACCATTAGAAACTCTATGGGTAAAAGTATCAGGCCACAAGGATGGTTTAACAGTAGGCATATGCTATTGGCTTCTGACCCAACCCCCTGAGGGTGACTGGCAGTTGGAGAATGTTGTAAAGGAGGCAACCAAGAAGGGAAGCCTGGTTATAATGAGGGACGTCAATTACCCTCACATAGACTGGTTGAACTGTTGTTCAGCACATGATAAAGAGATAAAGTTCCTAGATATGCTAAATGATTGTTCACTGAAACAGATGGTTGAAGAAGACCCAACTAGAGGTACAAGAATCCTTGACTTGATCTTGAGTAATATACAGGATCTGGTGCAAAATGTTAACATGGCTGATCCAACAGGGAACAGTGACCACAACACAATTTTTTAACTTAATCATAGACTGCAAATCACTGATAAAATCTAACACAGAGACCTTAAATTTTCAAAAAGGAAATTTCCCAAAGATGAGGAAACTAGTAAAAAAGATGTTGAAAGGGAAAATTGAAAGAGTCCAAAAACTCCAAGAGGCATGGAAGCTATACACAAAAACAATAAGAGAGGCCCAAATGGAATGCATACCCAAAAGGAAAAAGGGCACTGCCAAGTCCAAGAGGACTCCAATGTGGCTTACAGGAGCTGTTCCGGAAGTGATCAAAAGCAAGAAAAGCTCACTTAGAAGATGGAAGGCTGGTCCAAATGAGGGCAACAGGCAGAAACATAAATTCTGGCAGAACAAATGCAAGGCAACAATCAGGAAAGCAAAGCAAGACTTGGAGGAGCATATAGCTAAAAACACTCAAAGAAATAACAAGGACTTCTTTAAATACATTAGGCGTAAAAACCCATCTAGGAAGACCATTGGATCATTAGATGACAATGGAAGGCAAGGGATTATTAAAGAGGATACAGATTACAGAGAGACTCAATGAATTCTTTGCTTCAGTACTCACTGAAGAAGACAATATGCCCAAAACAGAGTCCATGTTCGTAGCGGGGGGGGGGGGGGGGAATTAAGCCAGATAGAAATAACCAGGGAGGAGGTCCTTGCATGTCTTGTTAAACTAGTGGTTAACAAATCACCAGGACCTGATGGCATCCATCCACGAGTTCTCAAGGAATTTAAAGATGAAATTGCTGATGTGCTAGCTAAAATATATAATCTTTCCCTCAATTCAGGCTTTGTGTCTGATGATTGGAATTTAGTGAATGTAACACCAATCTTCCAGAAAGGATCCAGAGGTGATCCAGGAAATTACCCACTGGTCAGTTTGACATGTGTCCCAGTTAAAGTGATGGAAACCATCCTAAAAGATAAAATTAATAGGCACATAGAAGAGACGGTGCTGCTGAAGGAGAGCCAACATGGCTTCTGCAAGGGCAAATCATGCCTTATTAATCTGTTGGAATTTTTTGAGAGTGTCAACAAGCATGTAGATAAGGGAGATCCAGTTGACATTGTTTATCTGGACTTTCAGAAGGCTTTTGACAAGGTCCCGCACCAAAGGCTCTTGAATAAACTTGCCAGTCATAGAATAAAGGGACAGGTCTTGTCCTGGATTAGCAACTGGCTAAGGGACAGGAAACAAAGGGTAGCACTAAATGGGCACATCTCTAAGTGGTGGGAGGTAAAGAGTGGGGTCCCCCAAGGTTCAGTACTGGGACCCCTGCTTTTCAATTTTTTCATAAATGATCTAGAAGTAGGAGATATTTTCTGACGACACTAGATTATACAGGGTAGTAAAAACTGAGGCAAACCAGTGACAAATGAGCTTCAACATTAGTAAGTGCAGAATGATGCACGTTGGGACAAAAACCCCCCAATAACATTTATAAACTGATGGGGTCTGATTTCTCTGCAACAATCCAGGAAAGGGCCCTTGGTGTGCTGGTGGACAGCTCAAAGAAGGTGTCAACCCAGTTTGCTGCAGCAGTGAAAAAAGCAAACTCAATGCTAGGGAATGGGATCATTAGGAAGGTACAGAAAGTAAGTTAGGAAGTGTCATTTTGCCTCTTTATAAATCTACAGTGAGGCCCCATCTGGACTACTGTGTACAGTTCTGGTCACTGTACCTCCAGAAGGATCTTATGGAAATGGAAAAAGTGCCGAGGTGACAGCTGCTAGCCTTGACAGCTTTAAGAAAGGATTGGACAAGTTCATGGAGAACAAGGGTATCAATGGCCATCATTATCAATGCCTAAGGACAACCTTTGGGTTGGAGAGATAGGCAGGATATCTCTCAATACCATTTGCAGGGAATCATAAGCAGGTAAAGGCATCTGCTTGGGAATACCCTGAAGCAAATGGTGAGCCACTGTATGAGACAGAATGCTGGACTGGATGGGCTGTGGCCTGTTCCAGCAAGGCTGTTCTTAATGTCCTTATGATGTCTGGAAGTTGAGTCAAAGCAACTCAACTTTTCTTGTGAGATCTGGAAGTCCAGTTGCCTTGACTCAACTTCCGGATAGCCTCACCTGGATGACTGAGAATCTTCACAGACTTAGGAGAGGATGCCATTAAAAGCTACCCCAAAACATGAGGGTCTTAAGCATCCTCTTAAATGATGTGGGAGGAGCACAGAAACTCCACACTGCTTGCTGGCCTTGGCCACAACAGCATTTTCAAAATCTTTGGGCCCTGAAGCTGTTCTAGGAGGTCCATTTCCCAACCCTGCCACCCTCTGCCTCACTCAGTGGAGGAGCAGTCAAAACACAAGGGAAAGTAGCAAGCTGGGGATGAAGAGTATGGCAAGTCTGGCTTGAAGTAAGACCAGATTCGCAACAGCCCACAGAAGAAGTGAGGGGACTGATACAAAGCAATTGAGATATGGAGAGCTGGGGGGGGGGCGGTCTCTAGTTCTGGAAGAGAAGAGAGGAATGGAATTTGAAGCCTTGAGGTTACAATATCAAGTTCTTTACATTTTACCTTATTTTATTCTTATTCTTATTCTTATTCTTATTCTTCTTCTTCTTCTTCTTATTATTATTATTATTATTATTATTATTATTATTATTATTATTATTATTATTACACAGCAGACTACGCTGGATTTTGTATTACAAATCACTATTCTAACACTTCCCAAGTGTTTAGGACTATGTGATATATCGGGAATTATGTGAGTAGATCCTAGTAAGGTGGCTTTCTGCAGCTGACTGATGGTGACTTTGTCAACTCCAATTTCTTCTAAATACTTGCTTAGCTCTTTAGGCACCGCACCGAGTATGCCAGTTACCACTGGGACTACATCCTCCTCCTCCTCCTCCTCCTCCTCCTCCTCCTCATTATTATTATTATCATTTTGAGATAGGCGTAACCCAGGACTATCTTTCCTCGCATACCCTTATCTAGCCATTGCGGGCGGGAGGGAGAAATTCCTTTTTTTCAATACTCAGCTGCTCCTGCGGCTGCTACTAAGCCTCAATCTAATGGTCTGTGCCATAAATCCATTTCTTTCCATCTTATTCTCTTTGAAAAATCACAGCTGTTATATGACTTCTTTATAGAACCTTTAAAGTTAAACATTTGAAGACTCATTCACACCTTTGATTTTTTTTTCTCTTTTCAGTCTCCGGATGGTCTTCAGCTTCTTCTCATCGTGCCTTGAAAGTGATGCCCAAAATGGAACACAGGTTTTGAGAGGCAAATCTAACCTTTGCCAAGAAGGCAGCACAATCCTGACCAGAAAGGGAAAAAAAGGTCTTCTCCCCCCCAGCAACAAGGGATAACTTTATTTGTTTTTAATTTTGAATTATATACTCTCATCTCAATACATTTTGCAGCAGCTGTACTGATTAGCCATTTCCCCACTAGCTATGCCCAGCATCTTTTGACATTTCTATCCTTGAAACATTTAAACAAGTTTTGGATGGGTTCAGTTATTTCGCTACTCTTTCCATCCAGGGGTCACCAGCCTGACCACACCCAGATCTACACACCACCACAAAGTCTAAGAAGAACACATACCCTACCCCACTTTGTATCATGTAGGTGATCGCACAGGCTTGAAAAACAGCTTTATTTGGAACAATCCCAAACTTCTCAAAATAAACATTAGGTGCTCTGTTAGACAAATCTGGGAGGGATTGGCACCCCAGTAGGGATGGGCCAGATCGTTCTCAAAAGAACATTGTGTAGTTGATGTTTTTTAGAGCCCTCCAAACTGTCGCAGCAGGAGGCTAGAGTGTTGGCCTCTTATGCTTAGTTCAGTGTTTTCACTTTGGATCCTGAAGTCCCCACTATTCCAGAATCATCACATGCCAGTCTCTCTGCAACAAACATCCCCTGTCAACTTTTGGGACAGCAGTCAGGCACCAAAAATGGTACAAGGTCCCCCTCCCCTTCTATGAACGGTGACAATGCCACCAATTCCTTACCCGCCAAAGCCTACCATTTTAAAGATCTCTCCTCCAGAGAGGAGAACCAAGCAGCCCTGATCTACTGAAAAAGCAGAAAAAACCAATCGGCAGAAAAATTGGGAATGACAGAAAAGAGAAAGAAAAGCTGGGGAAAGGAGCTGGCAGAAGGTCGGGGTGGGTGGGGAGGGGAGGTTGTGTTTTGAACAACATTGACACAATAATAACAATTCACATTAAAAAAAACTTCAAAACCAAAAATCAGACACATAATTAAATGAATAGCTTTGTTTTTCCACATGTCAGATTGGCCCCTAAGGAAGGAAGATCAGCGTCTGGTTAGAATGGAGGCAGCTGCAAAGGAAGGAAGCAAAAGGGTCTGACAGCACAGGAGCCCCTCTCCCCACTGCACCTCTGCCGTCCCTTGGTCATTCAACCCTCTTCCCCAGGTTGTCCAACTTCCTGTACTTTCCCCTCCCTTCATTTGCCCCAGCCCTGACCGCAACAGCATACAGCACTGGATCAGGCCCATTTCAGCTAGGAGAAATAGAGAGAGCAACCAGCAGGACAGAGCCGTTGAAGCCTAACAATGGGGAAACGTGTTGGAGTCAGAGCTGAGTTTGAATTCTTCAGGGTGTCCAGCACAAAACAACAGAGGTGACATACATAATCGGGACGACAAGATGCTTTTCCTGAAAGTGGTTCCACAAGGCTGGTCACAACCGCTAACCTGGTATTCAGCACTGAGACAGGATTATCCAGACTAGGTGAGTATTGGCGAATCTATGGCACTGGTGCCAAAAGTGGCACTCGGAGCCCTTTCTATGGGCACCCGACATTATTGCCCCTTCACAGCCACCTGTATTCAGGTTAAATTGCTGTACTGGCACTTTGTGGAAAAAATAGTGGGTTCTGAATTGCAGTTTGGGCACTCGGTCTCTAAAAGGTTTGCCATCACTGGACTAGCTAGCATATTTACCAGCATTTGCTCCTACCCGATGTGAACTAGGTCGATGGCTATAGAAATTTGAAACAGAATTACCTGAACATTTATGCTGTATTACTTCCAGTTTGGGGAGTGTTTCCCCTCCCTTCACTATTTCTGGCTCCATTACACATTCAACCATAGAATGGAAACCCAGCAGTCCCAATTATACTAAATATTTACCAATGTGGGAGAAACAAACAAAACAAAGATGGCATGCCTTGAAGTATGACTAAAGCCAAGGAAATGTATCAGGCCCCACCTTTCTGTTTTTAAGCAAGCTTAAAAACCAGCGAAGAAGAAAGTGCCTCATCTGATTTGAATGAAATGCTGAACAGCACACCAAGCCCTCTGTTTCCTATCACACTGTCAGAAAATCATCCTTACATCTATTAACTGTAGAGAAAAATATGCAAGTAAACAAAATGGAAGGAAAGATGCCATGACTTGATCTGGACATTTGGCTGTAGCTTCATAAAGCATAGGCTACCATTGCGTATGAAACTGGGCACACATGTTCTTCCTTGACTGTGGATGTGCGGTTTTCTACTTAGCCTTACTACAGTATCCTAGTTTATCCTGGTTTGTTAACTAATATGAAGCCAGTTTGAATGCAATGGAGAACTCTGGGATAACGCATGGTGGGGTCTCTGTGCTAACCCAGTGCGTGCGGATAGAAGGGAAGGTGAGGAGATCAGGAGTCACAGATTTTGTACACCATGGTTTGTGGAGGCATGGAGGAATGTCTAAGCACAGCCAGTGGAAGTCTGCATAAAAACATACACAAGGTAACTGGGGAGAGGATTTATATATATGATTGCATATATGAACGTACATAACTGAATACACTAGTAAAGAATATGTAGGAAAGTATAAACTGTACTAGCTCTATATAGTGAGCACTGTCCATGTACACAGTATGCACAGCATGTGAAAGAGATAAAATATTTGTTTGTGTGACTATTTGAAAACATGGGGGAATGGGTATATGTATGGAAATATATTCAAACCTCCAAACATTTAATTGCATTAAGTCTGCAGATGATGCTGGCAAATGGTACGCACATGTCTGTTCATAAGAATGAGTTGTAAATGTGCCAAAGTGTATTATACTGAACATTGTATAAAAGGTGCTAGACTATCTAAAAAGGTATGTTGTGTTGTTATGCACAGGAGGGTCCCCAGTTCTGATAGGGCACCCCCAGCATCAACAGCTCCACCATGCTCAGTTGCAGTCTCGACTCGTTTGCCTCGACCTTGCTCCCAAATCCTCTCTTTTCCTCCTCCCCTTTTCACAGTGCTGGGATTTAAGGTTGATGGATCCCTCGTGCTGTTAACTGTAAGGGATCAGGACTGGTTTACACCCTGAGATGAGCGTTGATGGTTTGTTTCGAAGCCACCTGATAGCTGGAAGGAAAAGGGGCAGGAAGGAATGTCAAAAGGTTAGGCGGTCCTGTCTGCTCTGCTTGACTCCATTTCATCTGTGAGGAGAAACCAAAGGGACATTAGCGGGGGAAGGGGAGGGGGCACATCCCATTAGACTGACCCTCCCACATGGACCCCTAGTCCCAGCAGAGAGTTTACAAGACACCAAAAGACAAGGAACACAGCTCTCTGTAAGCATCCAACCCCAAAAAGCAACATGGAGCAGGAAAGGAGGAGGGGGTGTATGAGTGGCTGACCCAGGGAGGAAGGATGGCCTAAGCCTGGCATGCTGGCAGCAGTTCAATAGAGTCATGCTCCTTAGGTTTGAGAAATCAACACATCAACAATAAGGGTGGGACAGAATTGATGCACAAAATGCATGTGATTTCAATTCCGATCTGTGAAGCTGTTCTGGAGTATGGAGCAATTCCACACCAACACCAATAGAGAATCTCATTTTAAATAACAGACATCTAACAACCCAAGCATAGCCTGTTACTTGCAGGCAGTTTACAGGGGAGTGACAATTGTACTGCAAAACGTACTAGACCAGTGCCATCAGTATAAATGAAGCAGACTTGATTCCAGAGAAGGGACCCTCACAAGATAAAAATGCTTCCCACTGCGCCCTGTGTTTCACAGTGCCTGGTGATCATCTAACAAATCAGAGGTATAAACTGTCTGCACACTTATCTGTACGTGTGTGTTTTGCATTGTTTCCTTTGAGAAAAACGGCTGCCTTGTTCTTTGTCCTAGGAATAAAGTAGCTGTTAAGCTGCATTTCAGATTTCTTGGTGTGGATGCAGATTGGCTTATTCTTAAAAACACATCAGAGCTATAGCACAAGTACATGCATGCCCACACATGTCCACATTCCACAAACATGCATACCCACACATACAGAGGCATCAGTATAGCGGTGCTCATGAATACACACACCACATGTGAGCATTCATAGCAAAAATCCAAAATAGATTTAGATGCACACTAAGAGTCATCCACCTGCCGACAAGCATTCAGAGCGTGAGGCACTGCACTAGTCCTAGGGAGCCACGTCAGCCATGTCTCTTCAGAAGCCACCCTCCCTAGTCATTCTCAGCCTGGCCCTCTTCTGGGAAATGCTGGGCAGCACTGCTGCCTTCTGCTGCCATGGCTGGACAAAATGTGGGCTTCCAATTTTGTCCTCCCAGATGAGTACCATATCCCTAGCACACAGGGAACCAACCCCAAGACAGAGAAACATGCATGTGTGCACAACCATCAGTTTGTGTGTGCCTGCCCTGCACACAAACATAGATCGGGCCAAACCCTTGAGTGTGCATACAATGCCTCCTCCCTACGGGCATATCAATCCTATATGCATGGACAAAATGTATATATACTCGGAGCATGTAAAGCACAAACATACAAGTATACATGTGCCAGATGTATTGCCCACATGGAGAACAACATGATGGATCAAGTGCCCTGAGGGTGAGTCAAGTGCCGCAGCACCATACGTACTTCATAAATGAATACACACAGCTGTTAACAAATGTATAGTATGCACCAAAAGCACCTACTGCAAACACCGACAACTTGCACACACCCTCATGTGATAGGGTTCCCATGCACCCCTTGATCCTCTCTTCTAATCCTGAGTTCAGGATGATCTTTCTGTTTGCCCCTGCTCCTGGTACAGGTAGAAAGGAGGAAGGTTGGCGCTGAGGAAAAAATCACCCTGTTTTTTTTTTTTAATGGAAAAGAGTCACCAATGGTCTAGCGCCAGCCAAATGAGGCACTTCTTTAAGAGTTCTGGCTACAAGGAACACAAGATAATAAAGCCAGAACTCACCTCTCCAGCTTAAACATAGTAAAAAGGGTAGGCTGCCCCAAAATATCAAGTCCCAAATTGAGAAACGGAGTTATTATCTAGCCAAATACATGGCACCAAGGCATAATACTCATTGACAGGAAGACCAGAGAGAGGGAGACATTATGCAACTGCCACTCAAACACAGCGCATTAGGGACAGAGGTGCAGGTGGAAACTAGAAATCCTTTTGCCCAGTGATATGGATTTAATTTTCTTTCCAGAATCAGAAAGAGCTTTGTTCTAGGCATGGGACTCCTTTTGGTGACACAACAGATATAAATGCCTGGGCTTTTTCTAATGTTTTGCTCCAGATTAGTATTTCATCTAAATTCATCCATAACCCTAGGCTTTTCACCAATAATCTCTGGGGTGGGGTGGGGGTGGGTGGAATGAGGAATTTTGGAGCCAGCCTACGGAATCTCTCCTCCCTGGGTCAGATGGGGGGAATCTTACAGAAATCAGGTGAGGCATCAGAGTACAATGAGAAATGGACTCACTGTAGGGGACACAGTCATACTGGACCTCCAGGTATTTGTAGGTGCCGGGGCAAGGGTCTGGGAAGGCATCTGAACCAGCCACCACCACACATTGTGTCCGATTATTGCACCTGAAAAACAAAACAAAAACAAAAAAGCAGAAGAGATTGTGAATGTAGTTCTAAGGGCAGCCACTAGATGGCACTAACTGCCACCCCAAATGGCACCGGCTTCCCCATACAGTTATGTGAAAAACTGCTGCACTGCTAGTTTGTCTGGGATACAAATTATAATCTCAGGCATGAAGATTCCACAAGAAATGCACAGGTACAGACAGGCAAGGAATAATATAAACCTGCGTCTATCATAAGGACAGGAAACATTTGACTAACCCCACCCCCAGATTGGTCTTCAAGAGATTTAATGGATACCAGACACCTCTGTTTGTTTGGACTTTTCCATTAAAGAGACAGTCAACAACATTGGATTGTTTTCCCCACTGTCCGATGAGGGGCAACCTTCTAAACAAGGGATTTGTCTGGCTCCATTTACAAACCTGCAAAGAAAGCTGGACAAATTCAAACTAAAAGCACAGATCATATATATTCAATACTTGTAGATTCACAGATGTCTGTATGCCGACTCCCCTGTGATCGTGAGCTCAATTCCTTGGTTTGCTCAGAAACGATAATGAGCATGTCTTTGCACAGGAATCCAAAATGACATGCAACTTCCGTATATCATTAGGGTTTTTCTGTACTTCAGGATGGAGATGCAGTCTTGCAGGAGTGAAAATGGGGTTCTTATATTCCTTCCTCCGTCAACAGACGATGAGTTCATCTATAGCCCAAGAGGACCAGATCCTGTCACAAAACTCTGGGCACATTCACCACTTCCTAAAAGCAAACAGGCTACTGGGTGGAGCAGGGTGGGGACATTATTACCTGCCCGGTGACATGTTCAGTACCATGAGTAAGACGGCCATTTTGATTTCCCTCTGACTAGAAGAACTCATACCACAGGTGCAGTTCAAAGAATCAGCTTTGTTATAACCCGCTTCTCATCCCGAGACTCTCACACTTAACTCAGGGCCAGAAGGAGCACAGAAGAGGCAGTGCCCCCACCACCTCGGCCCCATTTCCCACTTCGTTAGCCCCTGCCACCTGCTCTCCCTTGAAAGGCTGATGCAACAGGCGAGGGAGGTTGGATGGGGGGCTCCCAGGAGCTGTCGGCTGCCAAAGCAACTGGCGTTGGTATCAGCTCACGCCCTCTGGGACTGGGCAGGCGCCACCTGCTTCACGGAGGCGCCGCTGAGTTTGCCAACCAATGGGATCGGATGAGGGCTCCAATGGCGATGCTCTGAGCTCCAAAAAAAAAAAAAAAGCCCATCAAATGCCCAGTCACATTTTTTCAGGTGTTGCTGTGCACCTAATGAAAGCAGCACACCCCTTATCTTTCAGTGGTGTGCTCAAAGAATCCAATTCCACTCTTTGAGGATGTCAGTCTTTAGGAAGATGGCAGCAAGACAGCAGACTGCAAGCTTATATATTAGGTCAGCATGTGAAGGCCTGGGGAACTCCCGGGAGCAGTGGGGAAAAAGAATTAAGGGACAAGGGTCAGAAGAGACTATAACACAGGTGTGGGAATTACTGTAAATAACAGACAACTTTCCAAATTCAGGACTAAGGCCCAGATCCCATTCCTTACTAGAAACTGTGTAAGATTCTGTAAAATGTTACAACAATAGAAGAAAAAGCTATTTAAGCAGAGACAAATCTGTACCAAACAAAATATAAAAAGAGAGGCTAAGAACTCCCCACTGGTTTGAGATGCTGTGATCTCATGGGACATCCATGGACAATCCCATCCTAACTCTTCAGAACTTCCTTCCTTCCTTCATTTTCTTTTATTTATTTTATTAGTGACCTATCAAGGTATCACCTATGGCCTAGTCTATCTTCCTTTCTGTGACAGAAGCCTGACTCATAGTGCAAGTACTGCGAGAAACATAAATTAATCTGGCTAAGAAAACCTGCAAATAAATGTATGCATGGATATATTGACATTTGTTGACAGCATTATTATTCATTACGAAACTGCTACTGATATTTACAATTGCTTACGCTATATTTTAAACTATTATATTTTGCCATTGTTAGACACTTCAGGCATAAATCTGGTGGAGAACTGGCATACAAATGAATGAATGAATGAATGAATGAATGAATGAATGAATGAATGAATGAATGAATGAATGGGTCCATTCATGCAGGCTTCTGTAGGTCAGTCAGGGAGGCTGAAGGATAGGAAGCTAAGTAGGAACACAGGCCTTGAGTATAGTGGTTGAAAAACAGACTGATTTGTAGTGAGCTGCCAAACAAGACTGTAAGAGAAGCCCATTGGGAAGGCCAAGACTAACGGTGAAAAGAGGAAGAGGTGAAGAGAAGGGATCAAGGGGGAAAACTCACATGAGATCTAGAGGCAGTCGGTGATGGGTAGTATGCTGCACTCCCAGCAGTATCAAGTCAACCATGTAGCAAATAATTCTACTTTTAATTAAAAGATTTGAAATGTTTACACAGCTGTTGCAGCTGCATTGATTTGAAATTGTTTTAACGATTTTAGCAAATTTTGCATGCTGGATTATAAAGTGTTTTAGATGGCTGTTTTAGTCTTACAACATTAAATCGGTTGATCTTAATTATCTGTATGTATTTACTTTTGTGTGCGAGCCACTTTGGGAAGGCTTTTCATCCTGAAAGATAGCAGAGCAATACTGATCATCCATCCATCCAAAGTGAAGGGGGAAAGGAGCCAGAACCTGAGCATCAGGGAAGTCTGAAAATGCCAGTGGTGGCAGTTTCACCTCCTGATCTAAATAAAGTCAACAATCCCAATTTAGGCTGCAAATCATACACAGTTCTGTACCAGCTCCAACCCTAGTCTAAGCTCTGCCTCAGAGCCTCCCCTGACCTTGTCTTAAGCATCATCTTGCTATACAGTTTATCAGTGTCGGCACCAGAATAGGATCCTTTGGCCTATAACATGGGACCAATATATTGCAAGGTAGCAGATGAGTTCCTAGTAATGAAATCCATAGTCCTTTTCATTCACTTCAACAAGGGATGAGGCTTCAAATACAAAGATAGCACAACCTATGGAAAGCATGGAGGGAATGCGGGGGAAATGGCCATACTTTCTTAAGCATGTAGTGCATTTATTAAACCAACGCAGTCTGCAAGTAGCCCCTTCTTCTTCTTCTGCCAGCCATTAAAAAAAACTAGAAAAATGACACCACCCATGTCAAACCAAACGTGGCCTTGCTTGGTAAACTAGGTAGCTGGAGTGATGGGTTCAACCACTATAGACTACAGATCACCGGGATGTCATTCAGATGAAATCTTTTCAGGCTTCCTTTGCATTCGACATGGCAGGACAAAATGCCCATCAAGTTAGTACGCCTCAGCTTTTGAAGACAGGCACCAAAAGAAAAAGCAGATGTTTGCAGCCCAAGCATGAATACATTTGCTATGTTTGGAGGCCACATAACTTTCAATGAAGCCGCTTGCCAAATGTGCATTGAATCAAAGCCTTTACTTTAAAACCTAAGAAGTCCTTTCCCTCTGCAATGCATAACAAAATGATTTCCACCTAGTCTACAGATGTCCCTTTAAAAACTAGCTGGCATCTTGGCAAATATCACAGCCAGTACTCTGGAGATTTGGTGACTGCTGCTACAAAGATTTTAGGTGATCACATCCTTTTTTCTCATTGCTTCTTTCTCGTTAATTTAATCTGCATATCAATAAGTTCTGTTTTAACTTAAAAACATCAAAATTATAGGAATCCTGGTCCACTTGGGATCACAGCACCTGTCTAGACCAAATCTTCCAGACCCTGCATTTATTGGCTAAAATACAGTGGTAACTTGCAATAAGAATGGGCCCACTGAAGTGACAGAATTAATTTTATTAATTTACAGAATGGTTGACTCACCAAATCTCCATTGATTCAATGGTCCTGCTCTAATTGTGACTTCCTACTGGATTTCATCCATTAGCTTATAAAATTTAACCTAAAAAGTCAATCTACCATAATCTACACCTTTGTAGCACATCAATATTATACACTTAAACTATTTGAGAACAAAGAGGGCAACACTATTACTGTGCAATATATATATATATATATTTGTTTTCGTAGATTTTCACGGGTATAGGTATGCATGTTAGGGTGGATTTATGTGGCTGGGCAGACTTTGCATGGGCAAAGTGTTCTGGCTTCTTTCTTCTTGAAGCAAAGCGTGATCTCAGTTGAAGTCCTTCTATAAATACTGCTGGGGGGTGTGGTTTGCTTGCTCTGTTGCTGATTGTAGGTTCGTTTGTTCTTGTTGTTTGGGTGTTTCTCTATTTCAATGGCTTCCATGATTATTCGACTGTTGAAGTGTTCAGTTTTGGAGATGAGTTTGGTTCTTTTAAAATCAATTTCATGACCTGTTGTTTTTATGTGCTGGAAGAGAGAGGAAGATTTTTCTTCTTTTTTGACTGCGTTCTTGTGTTCTGCGATGCGTGCGCTTATTCTCCTGTTTGTCTGTCCGATGTATGTGGCTGGGCAGACTTTGCATGGTATTTCATAGACTCCTTGGTTTTCTAGCTCAATCTTGTCTTTGGGGTTTCTTAAAATGTTGGCTATTTTTTGTTCGGTGCAAAAGGCTGTCTTGATATTGTGTTTGTGGAGAATTTTGCTTATTTTGTCTGTGGTGCCTTTGATGTAAGGGAGGAGGGCAGTGCCGTTGTTCTCTTCTGTTTCTTGGTTCTTGGGGGGTGTTTCTTTTTGGATTAGTTTGGTGATGGTGTTTTTTTGGAATCCGTTCGCAATTAAAGCATTCGAATTACACACTCTCTCGAATGCTTTAATTGCGAACGGATTCCAAAAAAACACCATCACCAAACTAATCCAAAAAGAAACACCCCCCAAGAACCAAGAAACAGAAGAGAACAACGGCACTGCCCTCCTCCCTTACATCAAAGGCACCACAGACAAAATAAGCAAAATTCTCCACAAACACAATATCAAGACAGCCTTTTGCACCGAACAAAAAATAGCCAACATTTTAAGAAACCCCAAAGACAAGATTGAGCTAGAAAACCAAGGAGTCTACGAAATACCATGCAAAGTCTGCCCAGCCACATACATCGGACAGACAAACAGGAGAATAAGCGCACGCATCGCAGAACACAAGAACGCAGTCAAAAAAGAAGAAAAATCTTCCTCTCTCTTCCAGCACATAAAAACAACAGGTCATGAAATTGATTTTAAAAGAACCAAACTCATCTCCAAAACTGAACACTTCAACAGTCGAATAATCATGGAAGCCATTGAAATAGAGAAACACCCAAACAACATGAATAAACGTGATGACACCTCCCGCTTGCCTGACATCTGGAAACTAGCCCTGGTCAACAGACGAGCCTCTGTCACAAAGACTGACACCAGGTCCAAAAGGACACAAGATGCCACCACCTTCCATCCACACCAAACACAAACCCAGACCCTTCCCACAGATGAAACGAAACCACCATCCAATAACAAAACCACGACTGCACCATCTACCGCTACTCCCCACTCCAGCCACCACATGGAGCACACTTACACACGCCAAAAAAAAACATTGGGAGACCACAGACACGCAGCCAGACCAAAATGAATTCACAAGACACAGGACCCCACTCCACCAAAGCCCAGGATGCTGCCAGAACACCCATCACCAAGGTCGTTAAGAAACAAAAGGCTAATAGACACACATCCAGCACCTCACCCACACATGATGTCTCTAAACAGCCATCTAACCCACCAGCAGTTAAGCCCTTAACGATCGCCTCAGCCACACAGCAGATCACAAAAGAACAAACGAACCTACAATCAGCAACAGAGCAAGCAAACCACACCCCCCAGCAGTATTTATAGAAGGACTTCAACTGAGATCACGCTTTGCTTCAAGAAGAAAGAAGCCAGAACACCAGCCTGAAGATGACGAGTGAGACCTCGTCGAAACGTCGCCAAAACAACCAGATTTCTACACGGGAAGAAACCCGAACCCACCCTAACATGCATATATATATATATATATATATATATATATATATATATATATATATATATATATATATAGTAACACCTGCTAACACAATTACTTTTTGGGAGATACAATGAATAACATTTACTTTGGTATTTTAAATAATGACATTATTTGGGAGTAATGTATTACTTTCATAAAAAGTCAAGTGAACCCTTGTGGCTGGAATCCTACTGGTATTCGCCTAAGGCTTGTGTAACTTCCCTGTGGGTGACTGACCAGTGGCTAAGGTCCAGCTGTGCAGTGTGTGGTCTGTGACTAGGCACATGATGGAATCCTCAACTCTTCAGGGAGGTTGATCCTGAGTTTTCTATATTACACCCCTGATACTTTCCACTGCTGAAATCACTGTTATCTTTCACGCAGAATTTATTTTCTCCACAGTACATGGGTCCAGAATGGGTAAAATTTTCCGTTGGAACCACAGCCTCCCACCCTATGAGAACTGTCCTTTTCTCCACTCCTTCCTTGCATCCCTCCTCTATTGCTTCCTTTCTTTTCTTGAGAGAATGGGCATGGTCATGAATTTCTAGCCATTCAAACCCTTCTGTGTTTGTGGGCTGCTGGCATGACCATCCCCAATGGATCTCCTTCGCTTGCAAGGTTCCTCCACCATGCCACAGACCATTGTTCTGAGTGTGTGGGCTGTCCAAGTGCATTGTCTGCCCTCGGTGCTTCATGAAGAAGATAAAAAGCAGTACCAGCAGCAACAGCAGAAACCCTGCGGTGCTAGAAAGGGGCACTGGGAGGAGGCTGCACAAGGAGCCCACTGACCTCTGCATGACTTCTCTCCATCACAGTCTCCTTCTGACTGAGCCCTGCGCAGCTCCTTACCCCTTCTGCGGTCTTTCTCCCCAGGTGCTCTTCAGCACCATTCTGGTTTCTTTCAGTGTTCATATAAGTGACCCTGGATTACTTCAAGAGCAATATATGTGAGCGAAGTGACTGCAACTTGGGCCGTTTGCACCCTCTCTTTTCAGTGAGCAGCATGGTGATCTCCTCCAAAGGAATTGCGAGAAACATGAGTCTGCCACGATGCCACCCTCTCTTGCGTGCTCTTTTAGCGCTCTCAACTAGTACGGGGACTGCAGTGTGTGCAGAATGCAGCTGCTATATTGGTGGTTGGTGTGGGCAGATTCGACCACATCACCCATATTCTGTCTCACCTGCACTGGCTTCCCATTGCCTCCTGAATAATACTGGTTTTGATTTACAAAACCCTCCATGGCTTGGGACCAGAGTATCTGGCGAAGCGTGTCACCCAAAGGTCATCTTCGGCCCGGCCCACCAGAGCATAGCAGGCCCTCTTGCTTCCAGCTGCCACCATGAGGGAGGCCCATAATTTTGACTCAGTGCCGAGCCTTCTGGGTGGTGGGCCTGTCTTTAGGGAATCATCTCCCTAGTGAGATAAGGACTGCGGAGCCCCTCTCGGCCTTTAAGAAACTATTTAAAACCTGGTTATTTAAAGCCACTTTCGGCGGTTGCTGAGGTTGTTTGCTAGTTTTTTTGCTGCCCCATTCATTTGTTTGCTGCCATCTTGCATTCCTGGCTTGTTTTTATTTGATTCTCCCCTTTTGTATATTGTGTATATTTTAAAGCTTTTCTTTTTCACTATGCTGTTCATCGTCCAGAGTTCCCAATGGGAAAGTCAGGTGGCTTATAAATGCAAATGAATAAATAATAGTTTAGCGAAAGGGCTTTAAAAACGTGCATGTGATGCAGCACTGAATTGAAACAATGATTTCTCAACCAATATAGGCAGCCACACATGGCAGAAATCAAAGCAAAGCACAAAATAATAACAGTCCCTGCCAGCCGATCAAAATGCACCAAATGCCCATGGGGAAAAAAACCCGAGGCTTTTGCACAATTAGCTTTGCATTATGTAGTCAACAAAAAAACCATTTTGATTTTAATCATCCCAACACCGAAACAAATGGAGGGTTAAATTGTAATGCAGTAGAGCCCCGAGACACACTGCAGCATCTTGTCCATTAACTGCAATCAGCCACAGCAAATTACGGTACACAAAACGTCCCTGAACACCAACAAGATTCTGGCCTATATTAAATTTCCTTGTGCCTTTATTGATTTCCTGAGACCAGCTCAGTTGGCCTACAAAAATTTGCAGGCCACAATATACGTTCACCTCTTCACATGCAGTGTTAAATGGGAGGTGGGGAGGTGGACACTCGGAAAGCCCTGCTCCTAAACATCTCCATGTCTTTGGCAGCATCCTAGGTGACTGTGTTTACTCTGATGAGGTTGAGTTCAGGAACACAGGAGCTCCGTAAACAAATTTACGTGGTTACCAAGTTCTTCTTAGACTTTTGCTTACCATACAAAGTTCTAGGATATTGCTTCATACTGTACATGGGAATGTTCAGGAGCAGGGCAGGGCTCAATAATATTGATATTATTGGCATAACTGAAACCTGGTGGACAGATAACTAATGATATGCAGTTATCACAGGGTATAAACTGTACAGGAAGGACAGGAATGGGCAAACAGGGTGGTGGTGTAGCCTTGCATGTCAAAGAAGGGATAAAATTGCAAGAATTGGAGTATCTGGGTGATTTGGAGTCACCATTAGAAACTCTGGCCACAAGAGCATCAGGCCACAAGGATGGTCTAACAGTAGGCATATGCTATCGGCCTCCGACCCATGCCCCTGAGGAAGACTGGCAGTTGGAGAATGTAGTAAAGGAGGCAACCAAGAAGGGAAGCCTGGTTATAATGGGGGACTTCAATTACCCTCACATAGACTGGGTGAACTGTTGTTCAGCACAGGATAAAGATATAAAGATCCTAGATATGCTAAATGATTGTTGAAGATGGTTGAAGACCCAACTAGAACAGATGGTTGAAGACCCAACTAGAGGTACAAGAATCCTTGACTTGATCCTGAGTAATATACAGGATCTGGTGCAAAATGTTAATGTGACTGATCCAATAGGGAACAGGGACCACAACACAATTACTTTTAACTCACTCATAGACAGCAAATCACTGATAAAATGTAACACAGAGACCTTACATTTTCAAAAAGGCAATTCCCCAAATATGAGAAAACTAGTAAAAGAGAAGCTGAAAGGGAAAATTGAGAGAGTTCAAACACTCCAAGAGGCATGGAAGCTATACACAAAAACAATAAGAGAGGCCCAAATGGAATGCATACCCAAAAGGAAAAAGGGCACTGCCAAGTCCAAGAGGACTCCAATGTGGCTTACGGGATCTGTCCAGGACGTGATCAAAAGCAAGAAAAGCTCATTTAGAAGATGGAAGCCTTGTTCAAATGATGACAGCAGGCAGAAACATAAATTCTGGCAGAACAAATGCAAGGCAACAATTAGGAAAGCAAAGCAAGACTGGAGGAACATATAGCTAAAAACACTCAAAGAAATAGCAAGGACTTCTTTAAGTACATTAGAAGTAAGAACCGAACTAGGAAGGCCATTGGACCATTAGATGAAAATGGAAGGCAAGGGATAATTAAAGAGAAAACAGAGATTGCAGAAAGACTCAATGAATTTTTTGCTTCAGTATTCATTGAAGAAGACAAAGACCACATGCCCAAAACAGAGCCTATCTTCATATGGAGGGAAACCGAACAATTAAGCCAGATAGAAATAACCAGAGAGGAGGTCCTTGCTTGTCTTGTTAAACTGAATGCTAAAAAATCACCAGGATCTGATGGCTTCCATCCACAAGTTCTCAAGGAATTTAAAGAGGAAATTGCTGATGTGCTAGCCAAAATATATCTTTCCCTCAAATCAGGCTTGGTGCTTGAGGTCTGGAAGGTAGCGAATCTAACACCATCTTCAAGAAAAGATCCAGAGGTGATACGGGAAATTACCCACCCATCAGCTTGACATGTGTCCCACATAAAGTGATGGAAACCATCCTAAAAGATAAAATTAATAGGCACATAGAAGAGAAGGCGCTGCTGAAGGAGAGCCAACATGGCTTTTGCAAGGGCAAATCATGCCTCACTAATCTGTTGGATTTTTTTGAGGGTGTCAACAAGCATGTGGATAAGGGAGATCCAGTTGACATTGTTTGTATGGACTTTCAGAAGGCTTTTGACAAGATCCCGCACCAAAGGCTCTTAATAAACTTGCCAGTCATGGAATAAAGGGACAGGTCTTGTCCTGGATCAGCAACTGGCTAAGGGACAGAAAACAGAGAGTAGCACTAAATGGACACTAAGTGGTGGGAGGTAAAGAGTGGGGTTCCCCAAGGTTCTATACTGGTACCCCAGCTTTTCATAAATGATCTAGAAGTAGGAGCAAATAGCAGGGTAGTCAAATTTGCCAACAACACTAAATTATACAGGGTAGTAAAAACTGAGAGACATTGTGTGGAGCTCCAGAGGGATTGTCCGAAGCTGCTCTTTCCTTTTTCTTCTTCTCTTTTTAATCTCATGGCTTACACCCAGGGAGCATGGGAAATCTTTAGCCACTATTTGGGGGTGAAGCCTATTGGTGTGATTATGGGCAGAGGCAGGTATTCTGTTGGAGCTCCACCTATGAGATCTTCAAGAGCAGGGTACAGATGTGTGAAAGCTGTGCCCTGTTCTGGTGCTGTCTCCAGCTGTCAGGTGCAAGGCAATCAGTTCAATCGGCCCTCCACTCTATCCTTGGTGCTATTGAATGCCAGGTCTGCTCCTAATAAGTCTCAGATCATCCAGGACTTGATCCAGGATGAAGCGGCAGATCTGGCATGTATCACAGAGACCTGGGTGGATGGAGAGGGTGGACCTACCCTCTCCTTCATTTTCCCTCCAGGGTACGCTATCTGGCACCAGGATCAACTGGAGGGAAGGGGTGGGGGGTAGCCATTGTATATAAGAACTCCCTGATGGCTCTCATCATTGGTGATACCATGTCTGGAGGCCCTCCACGTGTCAGTAGGGGATAGGGATGGAATTGGGCTTGTGCTGGTGTACCGTGTTCCCTGCAACCCAGCACAGTCCCTTCTGGAGCTGGCTGCCTTCATCTCTGCTGCATTGTTGAGGTCCCCCAGGCTTATTGTCTTGAGGGACCTCAACATCCATGTGGGGGCGCAGGTCACAGGGCCTGCTCTTAAGTTCTTGGAGACCATGGCCTCCCTGGACTTATTCCAACCTGTCAACGGTCCCACACACATGGGGGGTCATACTCTAGACCTGGTGTTTTCTAATGTACAGAGAGAGAGAGAGAGAGTGGCCCGATGGTGACTGACTTTGTGTCGGTCCCCTTGTCATGGTCAGACCACCACCTTTTGAAATGCAGTCTTACAGTGGCACCCCCTCTCCGCGGGGAGTCTGGACCCATTAAGATGGTCCGCCCACATAGACTTATGGATCCCATGCATGAGATTCCTGATGAACTGGTTGGCACGCCTGTTGATGCATTGGTGGGTGGGTGGTACTCTGCTGCTTCCAGGGCAATTGACACGCTTGCTCCTGAACGTCCCCTTCGCCACTGGGCCCGTGGAGCACCTTGGTTTAACCAGGACCTCCGGGCCCTTAAACGGAATAGAAGGAGGCTAGAGAGCATTTGGAGGCGGGACCCGATGGTAGGTAATTTAGTTGCCGTCAAGATTGTGTCGACTATCTACTCAGCCAAGATTAGAACTTCAAGAAGATCTCACTTCGCTATCCGGATAAGCGAAGCACAAAACCATCAGGCTGAGCTTTTCCATATAGTCCGTGATCTATCTGGGGTTGGTTGCAGTGATAGGCTTCCCCCTAGTATTTCCTGCAACCAATTTGCAGCATTTTTAAAATCTAAAGTTGAGGCCATCCACCGGGACCTAGACCTTCAGTTGACAGCTGTAGATCGAGCAGAGACATCTAGTGCTCCATTTTGCCCGGCTACTTTGACCATCTTTCAACCTGTGACATCATCTCAAGTGGACAGGGCCCTTGATCACTGTTGTGCCACGACCTCCACGCTTGATCCTTGCCCATCCTGGCTTATAAAAGAGGCCAGGCCGGTTACCACTGAATGGGCCACAGCAATAATTAATGGGTCTCTCAAGGAGAGCAGGGTTCCCCCTGCCCTCAAGGAGACATGCATTAGACCCATTCTGAAGAAGCCTCAGCTAGCAGCGGACCAAATTGGCAATTATAGGCCCGAATGGGCAATTATAGGCCCGTTGCTAATTTACCATTCATTAGCAAGGTTGTGGAGAGACTGGTGGCTGACCAACTTCAAGGGCTCCTGGATGAAACTGACACTCTTGATCCGTTCCAGTCGGGGTTCAGGCCACGTCATGGAACGGAATCGGCATTGGTCGCCCTGCATGACAACCTCTTGAGGGAGGCCGACAAGAACAAATTGTCCTTGCTGGTCCTCTTTGATCTCTCAGCAGCCTTTGATACCGTCAACCATGGTATCCTCCTGGGGAGGCTCTCAGAGTTAGGAATTGGAGGCACTGCTTTGCAGTGGTTCCGTTCCTTCTTGGAGGACCGGCCCCAGAGAGTACAGCTGGAGGGGATTGCCTCTACCCCTTGGTGCCTCAATTGTGGGGTGCCACAGGGGTCGGTAATCTCCCCCATGCTTCTTAACATCTATATGAGACCGCTGGGGGAGGTTGTCAGGAGGTATGGGGTCTCGTGTCATCAATATGCTGATGACACGCAGCTCTATATCTCATTTTTTCCATCTGCAGTGGATGTCGTTCCATCCCTTCATGCCTGTTTGGACGCCGTACTGGAATGGATGAGGGTGAACAAACTAAGGTTGAACCCGAACAAGATGGAGGTCCTTCGGGTGGGGGTGCCAGTGGGAAGCTCCCTCAGTTATTTGGGGGGGGGGGGGTGACTCTCTCCGAGCAGGATGAGGTGCGCAGTCTGGGCGTAATATTGGACCCTATGCTTTCCATGGAAGTCCAGGTAGCATCAGTGGTCCATGCTGCTGATTTTCATCTTCGGCGGATCGCTCAGCTGCACGCCTTCCTGGACCCTGGTGCTCTCACTACTCTGGTCCAGGCACTTGTAGTCTCGAGATTAGACTACTGCAATGCTCTCTATGTGGGGCTGCCTTGTAGATTAGCGCGGAGGCTCCAGCTAGTGCAGAATTCTGCGGCCAGATTAGTTACAGGGTTAATAAAACATCAACATATAACCCCCATGCTGGCCGCGCGCTGCACTGGCTGCCAATTCGCTTCTGCGTTGATTTCAAGGTTTTAATTATGACATACAAAGCCCTAAATGGTTTAGGACCTTGCTATCTGGCAGAACGGCTGCTGCCGCAAAGTACTGCCCTTACACCCTATCATCTCAGGCAGGACATTTGAGGGTGCCGTCGCTGAAGGAGGCCCGTAAATCTTTGACGAGAAATCGGGCTTTCTCAGTGGCGGCCCGTCGGCTCTGGAACCAACTTCCTCCTGAGATCTGTCTGGCACCTTCCCTCCCAGTCTTTAAGAAGCATCTAAAGACGTGGCTATTTAAAAAGGGTTTCCCCGGATATTAATCTGTTCTAAGAATGATTGCTATTATGTATTTATTTTGTTTTTATCTGTAGCCCACCTTGCTCCTGTTCTATATTTTTGTTATATATTGTTTACTAGTTATTGTGTTTTTATCTACATACTTGTGCTTATCTATGATATTGTATCTATGGTTTTGATTTCTGTTCAGTTTGTAAACCACCCAGAGTAGCCATGTAGCTAGATGGAGCAGTACAAAAATTTAATAAATAAATAAATAAATAAATAAATAAATAAATAAATAAATAAATAAATGTCTTGACACTGAGGGAGTGGGCAAACCAGTAGCAAATGAGCTTCAACATTAGTAAGTGCAGAGTGATGCACATTGGGGCAAAAAACCCCGATTACATTTATAAACTGATGGGGTCTGAACTCTCTGCAACAAACCAGGAAAGGCACCTTGGTGTCCTGGTGGGCAGCTCAATGAAGGTGTCAACCCAGAAGAACCCTGCCAGAAGAAGTGGTGACAGCTGTCAGCCTTGACAGCTTTAAGAAAGGATTAGACAAGTTCATGGAGAACAAGGGTATCAATGGCTATCATTATGGATGCCTAAGGACAACCTCCGGGTTGGAGAGATAGGCAGGATCATAAGCAGGTGAAGACATCTGCTTGGGAATACCCTGAAGCAAATGGTTGGCCGCTATGTGAGACAGAATGCTGGACTGGATGGCCTATGGCCTGTTCCACCAAGGCTGTTCTTATGTTTTTATATGTATGTCCATGTTAAGTAGGCAGAAGCATGAATGGGGTTTACATGATTGGTGGATGACCTGGGGGAAATCACTGTTTGTATAGGCCTAAACTAGGGACTACTAAACCCTGTCTTGAATTGCACTGGCATAAAAACCTAAGACATGCCTCCCTAGATTAGAACCATCAGTCACATTTGTGAGAGGGCAACCATCTTCTTGTGGGACTCCCAGGGTATATGGTTGGAAATAGAACGTTGGACTAGACAGAATGTTAGCCTAACTGAGTAGAAATCTGACATTAAGGGTGAATTTGAGTCAGGGCAGAGTGTGGAATAGTCCAGACTAGTAGAACCTACGCTCTCTGTGGAAAATCCTGCTGACTCAAGTAGAAACGGTTGTGCTTGATAGTTTTGGAAACACACATAGCTGCTTAGCCACAACAAACCCATTTGTATAATTAGTGAATCTGCATGCAAATGCCTTGAAAATGTTATCAGTAAAAATTAAACCATTTAATATTGTTAATAACAATAAACAATATTTTGTGACACACACCAATTTGTCTTGTTTTTATTTATAAACCCATCTGCAGTCCTTTTTGGGGGTCCTTGCTTTGCTCCGGTTGCTGCTGCTGCTTTTGCTGCTGCTCGTGTTGGGGGCAATGCTCCTCAGATTCCTGGCAAAACTAAAAACAGGAGCATGCTGCTAAGCAGCTAATTACCAGCTAAAGTGAGTAGGAGTCAAGGAAGTTAGTCCACAACCTACAAGGGCTTTGCCAAACTTGAAAGGCGAGGAGCTGCCTGATTATGGAATTCTTGGCAAGTGGGTTTAGGAAGACACAGCTACTTAGGAGGTACAATGTATGCATGCATGTCAGGGGAAGACATCTCCTTGTGCTGGGGACAATCTGAGGGTGTTGGATGTATAGTGGAACCTTGACTTACATGCTGCTTGACTTGCAGCATATTTGACTTTCAGCAAGAAGGGGCCTGTTTGACTTACGCTGCGGGCTTTGACTTACAGCTCGGAGCCCTGGCGCAAGGCCCTGGAATTGGGCAGCAGCCACGACCCAGCATCACGGCTGCCGCCTCCAAACTGCTCCTGCCTTCTTCCTCTACTCCGGCAGCGGCGGCTTCGGCGAGGCCAGCTCTGAGCACCTGGAGCTGGTCCTCGGCCTCGCTGAAGCCACCGCTGCTGCCGGAGGAGAAGAAGGGCCGGGAGCTTGAGGCTGGCCTCGCTGGTTAGACAAGTCAGCTCAGTCTTGTAAAAAATCTGGCTGCAGAATTCTGTTCCACAATGGAAGCATTTTAGTTGGGGAGCTGTACAGTTGTGGGACTCTAATGGTAAGCATAGGGTTGTTCAGAACTTGGAACGTCAGGTTAAAAATCAGTAAAACTTAAATGTTAGATATTGTTGCTATGAACATTAAAAACTGGAGGCGTATAATTTGTGGACTATAATTCCACTGCCTCCTCCTCTCTTTGAAGAGACATTTCATTTACATCCCCGGAAGGAATCTCCTGTCCCAGTCAAATGTGTGTTAAATTGCTGTTTTTGGGGTCTTTTTCATCATCTGGAACGGATTAATCCACTTTCCCATTACTTTCTATGGGAAAAGTTTATTTGACTTAAGGCATGTTTGACTTATGTCTAGACCTCCAGAACGGATTAATATGTAGTGTTTAAAGCAGTGGTTCTCAACCTGTGGGTCCCCAGATGTTCCTGGACTGCAGCTCCCAGAAATCCTGGCTAGCTCAGCTAGTGGTGAAGACTCCTGGGAGTTGCAGTCCAGGGACATCTGGGGACCCACAGGTTGAGAACCACTGGTTTAAAGAGACCAGAACTGGTGGCTTGACATGAGGATAAACACAAAGCATCCCAGTGTTTGATTAAGAAACCATGAAAAAATTTCAATGTTCAGTTCCTAAAAACAGAGCTGCCAAGTATCAAGCTGTTTGGAAGCCAGATTCTCTGATTTACGAGTCTTTATCCTGCAGGGCTCAGGGTCACTCTTGTTCATGTTATTATTTACTTTACTTGTTTAACAGCTGAGCCCTGGCACGGACACCATGTTTTCTGGAGCTCAACCCTAAGGAAAGATAGCTTAGATTAAGCCAGAAAAAACCATTTTCTCATTCTGTGCTGCTTCTGATACATGGTGACTCGGTGAATTAACAGCTCCCCAAACATCCTGTTATTAACAACCCAGCTCAGCTCTTGCAAACTAAAGACCACCGTTTCTTTTAAGGAATAAGTCCATCTCATATCAGGTCTTCCTCTTTTTCTACTGCCTTTCCACAGGTTTTGTCATCTCATAGTATATGCAAAGTACAACAGCCTCAGTTTAATCTTTTTTTCTTTTCTTTTAGTGACTGTTAAAGCTTGGTTTGCTCTAGAACCTGACTGTTCAAGCTTGATTTGCTCTAGAACCCACTCATTTGTCTTTCTGTCAGTTTGCAGTATCTGTGAAGTTCTCTTCCAATGTCACATGTTAAATTACAAGTGGTAGCTTGTATAAAGGAATTAATTCATTCCAAATGAAATTATGTTAAGCAAATTTGCCTTTATACAAATTTCCCATAGGAATGCATTGAAAACAGAGTGATCCCATTTTTATGTTGTACGGATTTGGCCCATAGGCGATTCTGTTAAGCAAATTTCCCCTATCTCCAGAATATTTTATGTTCTACAAATTTTATGTTATACAAGCTGTTTGTTATACAAGGGTCCACTGTAATTTAGAAGTGCAACTGTGAGGCAACTAGAATAGATCACTGAGTGTAAGCGTGTGTCTCTGAAGATCAAGGCCACTTCCAAACCTCAGTTTTTGGATTGATTGATTGATTTTTGTCTTCTTTGCATTCAGCTGGAATCCTACTTTTGTACCTATGTCTTGCTCCTTCATCAATAGTCATTTTAAGCCATCACTGTTTTCTACCAAAAACATGGTATCTCTGTACATTATAAATTGTTGTTGTTTCTTCCAACAATATTCATGTCTTCTTCATCTGAATATAATCCAGCTTTCTATGTGTTGTGCATACAGACTGAATAGGTAGGGTAACAAAGTATCCCTCTGTCTGAAACTCTGTTAATGGGAAACACTTGTTTCTCTATATACTGCACCAGGGATGGGCACCTAACGAAAACTAAACAAAGCGATGTTAGGTAATGAAATGAAACAAAAGAAAACGGGGAAGCAGCGTTTTGTTACAAATGAAATGAAACACATTTTTCTCCTCTAGAATGAAACAAAAGCGATTCTAGCCTACCCCATGAAATTTGGAAAGGTTTGGGGTTCAGGGAGCTGAGTTATGAAGCTCCAAAGGGGGTGGCCCAAAGGAAAAAAACTTCTAATTGGAATCAGAAGCTGTTTGTGCCAGCGATGGCGCTGCTGCCGCTTCCCATATGATTCCAATTAGAAGGTTGTTTTTTCCCCTAGGGGCACCCCCTTTGGACCTTCATAACTCAGCCCCGTTACCCCAAATGTTTCCAAATTTCAGGGAGTTCCCTAAAATCACTTTGTGAAGGTACCCCTGCTACTTTGATGCTCCAAGGTAAGTAATATTTGAGTGCATATTTTTAAAAAATAGGCACTCAAAATATGTGCATATATAAATGTGTAATATATTTTTGAGTGTATATTTTAAAAAATGCACTCAAAATTATTTTTAAAAACTGCTTGATGCTACCTTCTGCCTATTACCCCTCCCCTGTGTACCAGCTGGGGCTTTTTGACAGGTCAGGGTGTGTGTGGGGGGAGAGGCAGGGATTGCAAGGAAGAAAGAAGCAGCAGTGGAGTGAAGCTCTGTTTGAATTTACCACTGCCTCCTTCCTTCTCCCGTGCTTCCCCCTCCTCCCAGGGAGGTTTTCTGGACAAGGAGGGCTATGGGCAGTGGGGGCTGTCCAGTGCCCACAGCACTCCCTGTCCAAAACAGCCCCTGGAAGGAGGGTGTGGCAGGGTAGAAAGGAGCAGTCAGGCAGGGACTTTACTTCTGCCTGGCTACTCCTTTCCTCCTACCCGTCCACCTTCCAGCTGGGATTGAGCTGTCAAAATCATCTAGGAGGCAGTTGCAAGGAGGCTTTTGAATCCCCCGTGGCACCAGCTATAGTGCTGGTGCTGTGGGGAATTCATTTGATTTCATTTTGTTTTATAAGTAAAAAAAATTTGTACAATTTTTTGTTACTTTACTATGCAAAACAAAATGCAGGGGGGACAAAAATGGGAAAAAATGAAACACAATTTTCTGTTTTGTGTCCATCCCTATTCTGCACTAAGAGTAGCCTCTTGTCCAGGTATAGGTTACCGTCAAAATCTGTGGACTCTTGACATAGTGGTTAAACTGCAGTACTGTAGTGAAGACTGCTCATAACTAGAGATGGGCATGAGAAAAAAAAATTCATTTCATTTTTCATTTTGTTCCCTAACAAAATGAAAAATGACATGACCCCTCAAAGGAAAATGAAACAAAACGAAATGGAAATTTTTGTTCCGTTCCATTTCCATTTCGTTTTTCATTTTCCCATAGGAATGCATTCCTATGGGGAAAGCCCGTAGTTTCTCCCCACTGCGCCCGATTGGGTGGAGGAAAGCGCAGGATTTTTAAACTTTTTGCTTGCCACCCCAAGCCCCGTGCGCCAGCTGATCAGTGCTTGGAGCAGCAAAAAAAGTGCTGACAATCAGGGCCCCATGAGCCAGCTGATTGGCGCTAGTTTTTTTAAAAAGTCAACCGGCCTTCCTGCGCACCAGCTGAGTTCAGTCCATGACCTGACATGATCCACACAATCAGAAGCTTTATTGTAAGTATTAAATCATACTCTAATCTTCTTATGTTTTGTGTGTGCAACTCAATAGCTATCAACAGATAAATATCATCCATCTCAAATCTAAGATTTACAAGATGATCATCTGCCCTGTTGCACTATATGGCAGAGCGCTGGGCAGCAGCAATGGGTATAAACAGCCATCTCCATTCCATGACAATGCATATGTTCTGTTAGATATTGGGTATCTCACTACTCAATCATGTCACAAATTATACTATCCAACAGCAACTAGTTGATTTCAATTACAGGTAAGATGACAGAAAGCCAGCTTTGCTGGTATGGACATGACCTCAGAACAGCACCTTCCACCATTGCCAGAACTACTTACCACCTGAAAATCGATGGTCAGAGGCCATATGAGTGACCAAAACAGAGACGGTTTATTTTAGAGTCATTTTACCTTGCCTTTCTCCTTGAAAAAGGACCCAAGGCGGCTTACAGTAATGAGGGATAATACACAGTTCAGTACAGTTAACACATGTTCAAGTATTGAGAACAGGGAATTGAGGGACACCTTAGACCAGTGTTGGCGAACCTATGGCACAGGTGCCAAAGGTGGCACTCGGAGCCCTTTCTGTGGGAACCCGACATTGCCCCTTCATAGCCACCTGTATACAGGTTAAATTACTGTATTGGCACTTTGCAAAAAAATTAGTGGGTTTTGAATTGCAGTTTGGGCACTCGGTCTCTAAAAGGTTCGCCATCACTGCCTTAGAGCATTAATAGACAACATTACATTAAAGCTACAAGAGAACACGACCAGTTAAAAGGAGAGTAAAGTTCCATGTAAAGTTACAAGGGCACATGAGCAGTTAAAATGAGGGTAAAGTTCCATTAAAAATTATGAGTGATGGAAACTAACATTGAAAATATAGTGTCAATGTATACACATAAGATTATAAGTAGTTAAAAACACAAAGTCTATGTGAACCTATAGATTCATATAAAAGATACATATTGGTAGTCCATCATTCAGGGAAAGCCTGCCTGAAGAGAAAGGTCTTTGCCTGTTTCCGAAAGGACAACAGAAATGAGGCAGTCCTGGCCTCTAGTGGGAGGGAGTTCCAGTGTCTGGGAGCAGCAGCCGAGAAGGCCCTTTCATGGGTTCCCATGAGACATACCTGTGAGGATGGTGGGATGGAGAGAAGGGCCTCTCCTGATGACCTTAACACTTCAGTCAGCTCATACTCTGAGTAGCTAGGACCCAGGTCATGCAGTGCTTTCTAGGTCAAGGTCAGCACCTTGACTTGTGCCCGATAGCTGATTGGCAGCCAGTGGAGCTGCTTTAAAAGGGGTTTAATGTGATCTCTGTACCCCACCCCAGTCAGCGGTCTAGCTGCTGCATTTTGGACCCTTGGAAGTTTCCTGAGACTTTTCATCGGCAGCCCCACATACAGCGCATTACAGTAGTCTAGCCGGGACGTCACTAGGGCATGTGTCTCCGTGGCCAGAGCTGGTTTCTCAAGAAATGGGTGTAACTTGAGTACAGTACCAGCCTTAATTGTGCAAATGT
The DNA here is from genome assembly GCA_037367245.1 of Phrynocephalus guinanensis. Classification (NCBI taxonomy): domain Eukaryota; kingdom Metazoa; phylum Chordata; class Lepidosauria; order Squamata; family Agamidae; genus Phrynocephalus; species Phrynocephalus guinanensis. Next base: position 98,474,963 of record CM074734.1, on the reverse strand, counting down.
GCTCCTGGCCACACCCATGACTGGACATCCAAGCTAAAGGATGAGTCCAAGAGCACCCCTGACCTGCGTACCTGCCTGCTAGTCTTCAACCAACTAGCTGAAGCAAGAACGGGCAGCAGGAGAGAAGCCACTGGCAGCTGCTCACCACTGCCACCTGGCTGTGGGGAGGGGGGACAGTGGCTGCCCCAGTGCAGTAAGGGGGCAAGCGGGCAAGGGGTGATTTCACAGCTCATCCACTCATGCCCTCGGGGCAGCCAGGATCAGCGACTAGGCTTTTGAATTTCCCCTCCTTGTGCCACACTAGGAGGGGGCAGTGGGCACAGGAAAGTCAAAAGCCTAGACCAGGCATGTCCAAACTGAGGCCCTCCAGATGTTTTGGACCACAACTCCCAGAATTCCAAGCCCATATTGCCAGTGACAAAGGACTGTGGGAGTTGTGGTCCAAAGCATCTGGAGGGCCGAAGTTTGGACATGCCTGGCCTAGACTTTCCCTATACGAATGGATTTCCCTCCATAATTCAAGGCATTCGTAATTCAAGGCATTACTGTATCTTTGTTTCTATGTGCAAAATAGCCACAAGTTGCATTGACCCTATTACAGCGAACTTTTGCTTTTGCTTCTTATATGCTGATAACCATTTTAAGATTGTTTTCAATCACTCACCCAGGCCTTTGCCTTTTTGGATCACAGGCATTGTCCATTCTTTTCTGATCATATATCTGTTTTCAGCTGCTCTTGTTTGCAGTCAGCTGAGTTTAATAATGCAAATCTGTTCTTTACGTGGATTTAAAATCCATCAGCAATGTTATTTAAATTCTGTGTTGGCACTATGATTGTTTTAGAGTGTTCTTCGGGTTTCCTGTAATATTTGATATAAACCATTTATAGTTTGTGCCACAGTGCACTCCTCATCATGTTTTTGCAGATAGTAGAGTTCCATCTTCTTCTTCCAATTATATGATATACTTATTGTCTACATTGGCCATATTGCACACAATCTTTTGTTGAGTTGCATGGAGCATACATTTATTATGAACAAATTTTGGTTTCACAAAATCTTATGAATTACTCTCTCACTTCACTTCTGACTTCTAGGCCAAATTTTCCCAAGATGTTTGGTTCTGCTTCACTTCTTACTTTTGTATCACTGTCACTTGTGATTATCTGCACACCTTGCACTGGACACATGTGTGAAAGTTTTCAAGTTCTTCTTCAGCATCGGTAGTGTGAACTTAAGACTTGAACAACAGTTACACTGACAGGCTTTTCAAGACGTCTGATTGCTACAATTCAGTCAGTCTTTGCATTATAGTACATAACTGCTTATGTTACCTCACGTCTCACAATCAGAGCCACACTTCTTCTGGAGTTTGTCATTTCCAGAGTAAAACACTTTGCAGTTATCTGACTGAAATGGTCCTGCTCCAGTCTGCTTTACTTCACTCAGCTCACATGTTACATTGTTTAAATGTGCCATCTTGTGCTTGACAATTTTAAGCAGACCTAGTTTCATATTTCTCACATGCCATGTTCCAATTATATGTGTTGTGCAGCGCAGACTTTCTTTTTGCATACCAGCAACAAGAGATCTTTACAGGTTTATTCAATCCAGCGGCTCGATTATCAACTGTGCTAGCTGTACTTTATGTGCTGGTCTTCATCAGTATTTTACTGAGTTCCTTATTACCCTGGAGTCTCAACTTTCCACACTACCCCTCTGGGTTCATTTGGATTACCTAGGTTTCAAAACATAAATTTTCAGAATACGTTGAATAATGCCTTCTGTGCAGTATTGACAAGCGTTAGCTTGAATGGTATTGCTATCATCTGTGAAAAATCTTCAACTGGTGTTACCGTCTGTTCATGCCCAGTAGCTGCCCTTTAAGAATTTCGAGAAGTCAAGATTTATGCAGCTTTCATGGACTAGTCCACTTTGTTAGACATATGGGGGAAAAATGAAACACTGGATGAAATACCAGTTTCACAAGTAAAGCGTTCTAAATATTCGTTGGCTATAAGAGTCTTGGTTGTGTGGTTACATCACACATGCAGTAATTTATGGCTTATGTTTGGTGGTAGGTTCTATCATCTTGTCATTTCACATATGGCGAGTAACATGATGACCTAATAGCTTTGAGTTAAGATTTATTTCCTTTATCCTACAACTAGCACTAAATGCAATTCTTTTTTGAAAGGTACACGAGAGTGGCGATATTAGAATGTCAGATAATTCAGGCAGCCATTTTTGCTCAGCAGGTAAGTTTAACAAGGAGCACTAAGCCAAAAACAGAGATGGATCCTAGAGACGGGACAGCCTAGCTAGGAATCAAGTCTGACTTTTTTTCCAAGATGATTTTAAAGACCGTTCTAACTTCCACGGCTCATTCACAAGGTCCCATCATGACTTCTTTCACGAGGGACATCACCAGTTTAATTTCTTCCTGCAAGCCCGCCAATAAAGGATCAGGAGACCTGCCACACACAAAAATACAGTGATGCTGTCTTTTGTTTTTGGTTACTTTTGGGAAGGCTTAGGAAGATATTTTGACGATTCAGAAGGCCAACTACGAAAAGGTCTGAGAATATTTGATCTAATCCTTTCAATTCTGTGGCGCAGGATAACCCCAGGCGGTGGCATGAATGGTGTCTGTTACACTGGGAAACATATTTATATGTGTTTCAGAACAGGATAGTTAGATGGAAAAGACACATGGGGAAGTGTATACCATCCTGACCTTCACACATTAAGGAAGACAGGAAGATGTGCTGCTCATTGTTGATGAGGAACAATGATCCAGATGGCTGATTGCGGGGGATCTGATGAAAGAAGACTGAACTTAAGCAAGGAGAGAGGACTGACTGACTCATTCCTTAACTTTTTATTTCCCAGCCATGCAAGATTTGAATTGTTGAGTAGATGTCATTTCCAATGCCATACTTTGATAGGGCAAGCTGAGTGGTTCTATGTTAAAGCTGGGTCAGATGAATCACTTTTCATCATTTTAAGCAGAAATCAGGGGAAGGGCTCTATGGTTTTTATGGCTTATGCTCAGAATATAGCTCTACAGATTGATCTGTAACTTGGTAATCTAAGATGGGTCTCTCTGCAAATGGTTGGTGCTGATTTTGAGATTTTAAAAAGGCAACCAAAAAGCAAGAGTCTTGTCTATATGACTGTCCTTCACCCATTTAATGAGTTTTTCCCTTCTTTCCATAGGCTTTGCAAGTGTTAGATTTGTCACTAGATTGTTCAATTTTCACAATGTCTTTGGGCAAACAGTTTATTGTTAGGTCAGGGGAAAAGTCTAGAGTAGAGATGGGCACAACATGCCAAAATGGTGTTTCGTTTCATTTTTTGTGTTGTTTCCATCCCCCCCCCATTTCATTTCGTTTGAAATGATTTTTTTTAAAAAAATTTTTTTTCATTTTTCATTTATTTTCTTTTTTTTTTTTTGTTTTATTTTAAAACCCCGCACCACTCCCCCGAATCCACCCAACTGGGGGGAAAGCACAGGGGGTTTAAAACTTTTTTTGCCACCAAAACAAGCAGCAGTCAGGACGCTAGCACGAGAGCTCCGAACTGGTGCCCCGACCATTTTCAGAGGGATGCGGGGGGAAGCAGAGGCTTTTGAAACTTTCTTTGCTAGTGAAGGAAGCCATTGGCGCTTCCTTCGTTGGCAAAAAAAAAAAGAGTTTTAAAAGCCCGTGCCATTCCCCCCCCTGCCTGTGCCCCCCAAGCACCAATCAGCTGGTGCACAGGACCCTCCCAGCCATCCCCCCAAGCGCCAAACAGCTGGTGCACAGGGCCCTGCTGGCTGCCCCCTCCAGCTGATCGGCGTTAGAGAGAGGGGGAGCCAGCAAGGCCCCATGCCGCTTGTCAAAAAAAAAAAAAAAAAAAAAACGGAATGGAATGGAACGGAACGAAATGGAACGGAATGAAACAAACTAATTTCCAGTTTGTTTTGTTTCTTTTTTTAAAAAAAGTACTTTGTTTTTTGTTTCGTTAGGAAATAAAATGAAAATTCATTTTGTGTCTATCTCTAGTCTAGAGTGTTCTATGCTTTATCTGTATTACAATGTGCTTTCATTTTTAAACAAGTTTAAAAAGGGATTCCCCCTCCCAGACCTTTTTTACACTATGGACCTTATAAAAGTGGTACCAGACTTTACTGGAGCATGTTGTGTATCTTACAAACCTTGTGAGGCAAAGCCCAAAAGGGAGGGAATATAAAATGAAGTTCATATTATTGGCTTTTAGAGATATAAGAGAGAATACAAGGAAGAAGCCCAGTTTACCTGACATGAAGATAAATTTCAGAAGAAATATACTAGCATCCCACATGTCAGGGAAGGAGAAATGGGTTGAAAATAACTGCACTAAAGCAGCGGTTCTCAACCTGGGGGTCACAACCCCTTTTGAGGGGGTCAAACAACCCTTTCACAGGTGTCGCCACGAGCCGGCAAAGAAAAAGGCCTTAGGAAATATCTTTGCCCTCCTTCCACTTGAAAAAGAGCGTGAGTCTTTTAAAACCCACAACCAAGGCTGCGCCCTCTCCGCCAAGACAAGCGAGTGAGGCTGCGGAAGAGAAAGGCAGCCTCCTAAACAACCCAGGGCAGCCAGGCTCCCTCCAACAAGGAAGCCTGGAAACCATCTCCCCAAAACATGTGTGTTTGTGTGTGTGTGTGTGTGAGAGAGAGAGAGAGACAGAGAGGGGTCCCTGGGTGGACGAGGGGCCCTAGAGTCAGACGGAAGAGCCTTTGTCTGGGGTGTGTGGGTGTGAGGACTGGGGTTCCCGAAGAGGAAGACTGACCTTGAGAGGGAAGGGGTGAGAGAGGTGTCCCCCAGGGCCGAAAACCCAGCAACGTGCAGGCGGCGGGGAAGGCTATGCCAAATTGGGCGGCAATGCCTTTCCCTGAACATACGGGGCGGGGAAGGCACGGCAGGCTACCCCCAAGCTTGGAGGTGGTGTGATGAGTCCGGATTCCAAACCCTTGCAGGGAAGGAGGGCAGAGGAAAGGAAGGTGCCCCCCCCACCTGACTCCTGGAACACCCAGTTCATCCCAGGCCAGTTTTAAAAGAGTGGCCGGTTGAGCCTTACTCGGAGGTAGCTTGGAAGGCGTTCATCCTGAGATCGGCCGGCAAGAAGCAGCAGCAGCAGCAGCAGCAGCAACAGCAGGTGTCAGAGTTGGTGTCGCCGCCACCGCCAGGCCCGGGCAAGTGCGCACAGGGCAGTACGGAGTGGTGCAGAAGAAAAGAGGTGTGGCAGATCCGGCTCAGAGCCAGAGACTGGGGCGGGCGGGCGGGCGGATGGGACGCCTTGTTCTCTCTCTCTCTCTCTCTCTCTCTCTCTCTCTCTCTCTCTCTCTCTCTCTCTCTCTCTCTCTCACTCTTTTGCTTGCACCGGGTGAGTGCAAGGCTGACGCGGCCGCAGTTCCTGGAACCCAGTAGGCCAGAGGGAGTTCCAGCAACTCGACCAGGTAGAGGCGTAAAATGTTGGGTTGCTGCCTTACACTCTACCTACTCCCCTCCTCCTGCCCCACGTCCCGCCAGGCCCACTTTTCCAGGCTCAGCTTGGCTAGGCCAGGCCCGCACGCATCCTGACTAGTACAGAGCCTTGCACGTCTTAAGTAGTGTAATCTTCTTTGCCTTTTGGCTCAGATGGATCCTCTCCCCCCCCCCCCGCCCACAGTATGAGGGGTTTGCTTTTCAAGCAACAGTTGCGACTTTCCTGTTCTCTGTAGCATTTGGGGAATCCGAAGGAATGACCCCTCCTTTCGTAAGGGTTCCTGTGGTGCCCCCAGAGGAAACACAGGACGGCCCTCCCGTGCCTACAGCTGTTGTCTGAAGAAGGCGATCTTGCCACCTGTGCACGTGATGAAGTGTCCTCTAACGAGTACAGTTAAAGATAATGGGTACCCTGCCTTCTTTGGCATCTGGCCACTGCATTTTACTCCCGAGTAAGCCTGTAGACACATGCAGGGCACAGGGTCTGGGTAACAGGTGGAATCATGAAGTAAAAAAAAAGGAGTTTTAAGTGGGATCTCACCAAATAATTTTATGGTTGGGGGTCACCACAACATAAGGAACTGTATTAAAGGGTCGCAGCATTAGGAAGGTTGAGAACCACTGCACTACAGTATTACAAGTGTGGTGCAGTAGATGAGTGACAGGTTATGACTCTGGAGAGCACGGATCAAGTCCCAACTTGACCATGGAAACTTACTGGGGGAATGGAACTGGTATAACCACTCCTTAAATATTTCAGTTACTTTGAAAGCCCTATTAGGGTCGCTATAAGTCATTTCCAACCTGACAGCACAGAACAAAATCATTGCACTTGGAATGATTTAACTCATTCTTGTTTTTGTTTATACGTAAAAAAAAGGCAAAAAGAGAAAAAGTGGTAGGCACCTCCCTTATGAGGAAAGGCTAAAACATTTGGGGCTTTTTAGTCTGGAAAAAAGGCACCTGAGGGGGAATATGATTGAGACGTACAAAATAATGCAGGGCATGCTCTTCTCCCTCTCACAAAATACCAGAACTAGGGGACATCCACTCAAATTGAGGGCTGGGAGAGTAAGAACAGAATTTTGTTTTCACCCAGTGCGTTGTTAGTCTGTGGAACTCCTTGCCACAGGATGTGGTGATGGCATCTGGCCTGGATGCCTTCAAAAGGGGATTGGACAGATTCGTGGAGGAAAAGTCCATCACAGGTTACAAACCATCATGGAGACATGCAATCTCCAGGCTTAAAACTGGGGTACTTCAAGGACCAGATGCAGGGGAGTGGTATCAGGAGACAGATATCTAGTCTCGTGTGCTCCCAGATGCATCGGGGGGGGCACTGTGAGATACAGGAAGCTGGACTAGATGGGCCTTTGGCCTGATCTAGCATGGCGCTCCTTATGTTCTTATGTTCTTCAAGACTATAGATATCAAAGTATAGAGAACGTGATCAGTTAGTAAGAAAGTCAGTGGGTGTTAAACATTGAAATGATAGCATTTTTCATGTGCAGGTCTTTCGTAGAAGATGGTGCTGTAAAGAATGTGGGAACCTCTGTCATAAAATAACAGTGGAGGACTAACATGAATGCTAATTAGACTGGCTATTCACAGTTGTTGATGAGCTTTCCTTTGTAATCAGTTGCAACACTGTGTGAATGTTGTTTTTGCTTGTTGTACTGAGCTATTTCCATAGTTCTTATTCACCTTTAGTAGTTTGCAAGGAAAGATGAGATAATAGTACACAAATTCTTGAGGATAGCTGAATTATCTCGAGCTCCCTGCCACAGGAAAATCACAGCAAAAATCGCCATGTCCAGAGTAGAATTGGATTATCAATATACTAAAATTAAAATGTAATCGGTAATGTATGCGTATTGCAAAGCTCCACCTCCATTTGCATACATTTTGGCACTGGTTCAATTCCTACACTACCATGCTAATGTTTCAGGCATTCTCGTGTCTCTTGGGGAAACCCAATAGAGCATGGTAGTAATAACACCAACGGCACAAAGGTTTTCTGGGAGCCTGAAGTTACTTCACTTTAGTTTTGCCTCTTCCCTTCCACTGCTTCAAACATCAACTGAGATTGTCCACTAACCTCAGTTTCCCTCCCTGTCTCTCTAATACATTTCCACTAAGCCCGTTCTTTCAAAATTTCCTATAGAGGAAAATATTCCAGGGGATGAACCGACTTCTTTCTGTTGCATTCAGTCAGAGAGGATCCTGTAAAGCTTTGAGCTCAGCAGCTTCTATGTTATATCAGATTCCTTGATATTCAATGCCCCACCCAGAAACATTAAGAAGGAATCTCTTTCTCCCCTCTGAAAAGAAAGTTGCATGGTAGCTTGAAATGCACAGATGCCAAGGGCGTGTTTCAGTGAAAAGATGAATCTGAGACTTAGATCCTCCACTCTACCGCTGGCTGCCATGTCTAAATCACACATCTGTTACAGGCATGGCTCTTAACAGCTGCAATTTCCTGGCCTTCTGGAACATAAATGAACACAGAAAGGTCTTAACACAGCATGTTAAATCAAAGGTTTTATTTCTTGTTAATTCCACTAACCCACTCTTTCTGCCCATTTAATCCAAAGCTTTACTACTTGACTATAAAGTGAAAATTCTATCTAGTACCAGAGTTAATCAAATCTTCAAAATCCCTCCGGTTAGATGGTAGGATGCAGCCACATTTCATGAGAGTTGTTATTTATTACTACTCCTTATCATTAGTTTTTGCCTTGGTGGCTAATTAGCCATCATTGTAGTTAACAGTACTACCCGACAAGATGCTAGGTTGGGTCACAGCTGTGTGCCTGGTCACTGGTTAAACATGACTAATTATAGAGACCTTGTGCAAACACAACAGGACACCAGCTTTGAGCGCGTAACCTCGTGGCACGGTGATTAAACTGCTGCACTGTACTAAAGACTTTGCTCATGACTTGAGTTTGATCCTGGGCTCCAGTAGCTGGCTCGAGGTTCACTCAATCTTCCATCCTTCTAAGGTCGGTAAACTGAATCTACGTCTGGCTAGTAGGGCCAGCATAATTAAATTGTAAACTGCCAGAGAGAGCTTTAAGCACAATGGGGTGGTATATAAGCAGCATGCTTTGCTTTATTTTAACCACTTGTAGCAGAAAAACCTTTGGACAATCTGGGCCCAAGGTAGGTCGCGTTATCACCACCACCGTTACTGTCATCCACTGTGTTTCTTTCCCACACTTCTTTCAAGGAGCTCAGAAATATATATACATGTTTATCATTGGTTTATCCACACAATAAACATATGAGAGAAAGTTAAGCAGAGAGAACATTATCAGCCCACAATAGTGCAGAGAACTTCTAGCTCTCTAGTCTCAAGACAAACACTCAGGATCCCTGGACAAGGGATAAGAAAAATGTGACCCACTTGACTGGCAACCCTCGTAATCACTGACTTCTGTCATGCAGACTGGAGTTGAAAGGAAATCCAACCACCACCCGGAGTTGTCCAAGTCCCCCACCCCCACCCCCAAAACTAAACCAGGCTGGCTCTCAGTGCAAAATGACTGCTTCATTGTGTAAATGGTGCCTCATTTGTAAATGGCCCTGTCTCTTATTTTCCCCAAAGGGTCAGGTAATGATTTCAGAAACATATCGAAACTCAGTGGCACAGCTCTCACTGCTAAACAGGAGTGATTTTTGAAAACCCTGGAGCAATCTGAGAGAGAATGTCAGTGAAGAGAAACACCTCCTCGATTCACCCCACTCTGCCCCAAAGGTTACAGTGTCTCTTACCTTTGGGACATGATTTTGAAAGCATCTGGAAGGTAGCACTGGACGTTCTCCATCTGGAAGGGATCGGCATCACAGATCTTGTCGTCCGTGCGCCCGTAATTGGCATTTTCCACCATGATGACATCACTGCCTGGGCAGCGCAGCTCGATAGGATAGCCCTCGCATGCCAATTCCCGTCGAACCAGACCGAAAGGTAAGCCAGCCCGGCTCAGACCTGCTGGAATAGGAGACAAGGGAGAGTGAGGCTACCGGTACATCTCCTGATTGACTGCTGCAATTTCCTCCCATCTTTAGGTATGCATAACACATACTGTAGCATTAGGCCACAGCATGAAAATCAGGGCTCTGGGGTTGTTTTCCCTACTCTACTGACTGCAAGGCCACGAGAAGAAAGGGCATGTTGCAAACCAAGATTTTCTGTTATTTTCTGTCTCTTAAGTTCTAGTCCTGTGCTGTGAGATTTGCAATATACTCTCTCTCTCTCTCTCTCTCTCTCTCTCTCTCTCTCTCTCTCTCTCTCTCTCTCTCTCTCTCTCTCTGTGTATATAAATATAGATAGATAGATAGATAGATAGATAGATAGATAGATAGATAGATAGATAGATAGATAGATAGATATATTCCATTTTAGTATTTGAAAGAGAACAACAGGAGTTTCGGATTTCTTCCACCTACACTGTGGTATGTCTGGTTCTGTCTCAAATGTGAAGATGTGCTTGTCCTGACAGCACCCAAGAAGGGAAAAAAAGGAGATTTAGCTCCTGTCTGGAGGCCTGAGCTGTATATTCAGACTAAGCTCTGCAGAATCAAGCAGATGTGTCTTTAAAAACCCAGACATGTTTTTCATAAAGCTCCTGGCTCCCCGCACCACCCGTGACCCACTTTAGGAACAGCAGCCGAGCAAAGGGTCTGGGAAATGTGCTGAGAAAATTATCTGCAATCCTCCTGAATTGTGCAACATTCTGCAAGATTGAAGCGCTGGCAGTGAGGAGTAAACTGAAGGGGGGCAACTTGGATATTAGAGAAGGTCCCTGAAATATTGGTGCAAGAGGTTTCAGCTCCTTTGTATTATGGGGAGGACAGTAGGGGAGGAATGTTACATCATGGAGACATTTCTTGAAATTACAAGCAAGGGAGAAACAGGAACAAGCCCATGTGGCATCTACCCCCACAGCTAGGTATTTGGGGTGGCAGGATGGTGGCACTGAACTATTTCACTCCAGAATTGTTCCCCCCCCCCCACAGTTAGTACAATATTGTAGGGAACAACGGGGGAACACTGAGATATTTGAGGAAATGTCCCGTAAAATGGAAGGGCAGTTTACTATCACTCCCCTGACATTTCCCAATCCCCACCACTCCCTCTAAATCAGGGGGCAGGAAGCTTGCCACTGCTTCTTACCTGCCTGTCCCCCCCGCCTCTTTTTCTGGGAGGAGAGAAGGTACACTACACCTCACATTCATAGTCCCCACGGGAAAGAGCGGGAGAAACTAAGGGCTGACAAAACAGCTAGGATAGAAAAAGAGCAACAGCTGGGTGGTGGCGGCGGTGGCAGTGGTGGGAACAGATGTGAACTGATAACAACGATTGACATGCTTGACCGTGCCGGCATCCATGGACAAATATCCCCATCTCTTCACTGCCCCATCTGCTTTGGCCTGCTGTGCTCCCGTGATGCTTCTCTCATGGGAATCTCTGCATTGCATCAGTTTCTTCTCTTCTTTCCAAAAGAGAGGGACAGAAGGAGCCAGCATGCTCCCCGAGGGAAAACGGCAAGGGGCACTGCTCAGTGGTGTGTGTGGCCATCTACCGTGGCCCTGCGTCTGGCAGGACACCAGCCCTCCTCCTGGGCTCCTCAGACCCTCTTAGCTCATGGCAGCTAATCAGTCCAAGAGGCCTCTACCTTCAGCTGCAAAGGGCAGGGCTCAGAGTCCCTCGTGGGGAGTGTACATTAGTGGCACTCAGGGCTTTAAAGGGAGGCTGGAGAGGGGACGAGGAGGCAAGCATGTCATCACCGCTCTTTGTGTAATTTTTCCCCCTTCCCCCTTGCTGGGTTAATGGAAGGGCCCTGTGGAGACAGTCTGTAATTAAACCATTAGCTGAGTAACTAACTAGTACAGCTTGGCACGGGTGCTTGTTTGCAGGTGGGGTGGGGGAGCCCAGCGGACAAGAGAAAGGAGGAGCTGAGAAAGTGAGAAAGGCCAGCTGTAGAGCGGATATATATGGACAGAGGACAGCAAAGGAAGGAGGGAGGGAGGCGCTTGACACTAAGGGGGGGAAGAAAAGTGAAAAATAAAACCAGGGCTGTCAAAGCTGTGGATTTTCATCTCAGAAGCCCAAGGATCAGCAAATTTAAATAAGGCCCAGGGAGGCTCCCCAACCGCATTGGGACGTGTGTGTGTGTAATGAGCAAGGGCTTTGCACCTATCTGGTGAGTTATCTCGTGGTAGGGCAGACAGCTGCATCTGAGTTAATGGTAGGTCTGGTCAGAGATTATTATTTTTTCTCAAAGCCTTCCCAAGGGCATATGATTATGGAAGAACTATTGTCTCTGGATCCTTATTTCATCATCTGCGAGTGCTGCCAGCCTCCCTCTGTACGGCTCTCATCTCTGACAGAAAAAGGGAGCACGGACTTTGCTAAGGTTGCTCGGCCTAGACCCAGAGCAAAGGTCTTAGCAGGTTTCAGTGCTCCCGCCGAGTGCCACAGTGCTCAGCAGGGGCACGGCCCACCCTAGTATCTCTGTGGTCTAGGCTTCTTCTTACTGTTTTTCTTGCTGTATCTAGCAAGTTAGACAGTTAGAGCTGTTAGGCAGTGGAATAGGCTGCCACAAAGGAGGGGGGGTGGAGTCTCCTTCTTTGGAGGTTTTTAAGCAGAGGCTGGATGGCCATCTGTCGGAAATATTGTGATGGGGGTTCCTGCATGGCAGGGGGTTGGACTGGATGGCCCTTGAGGTCTCTTCCAACTCTATGATTCTATGATTCTATGACACTTATATTTCACCTCAAGGTAGAAGAGGGAAGGGTAGACTTATTAGCGCTTGAACACCAAGACAAGTTTATTTATTTACAAAAAAATAATTAGGCGCCCGATTAGCAAGTTGGCTGGATATTTTATCTCAGTGGTTTAGGCATCTGGCTGCGGACCCAGAGATTGGGAGTTCGATTCCCCATTGTGCCTCCTGCAAGCATGGCCAGCCTGTGTGACCTTGGGCAAGCTGTACAGTTCCTGGGCACCCCTAGAAAAAGGGAATGGTAAACCACTAGAAAATTCTGAAAAGGGTCATCATAAGTCAGAATGACTTGATGGCACAAAATTAGGAGGACTGCCAGTGTGGTGCAGTGGACAGAGTGATGAGCTATGGCTCTGGAGAACAGGATTCGAATCCCAATGTGAATGAAAACTCACTTGGGGTGGTGATGGAACTGGTATAACCATTTCTTAAATATCTCACTTGCTTCGAAAACCCTATTAGGGACACTAAGTCTGTTGATGGCACATAACACACTAAGACCAGACCTATTTCTGCTCCATACTAACTTACTGTCCTGAATGTTAGCATTCCCATAGCAGAGTTGCTGGCCTTCAAGTTGTTGTTTGGCCAGCAAGATGAGGGGTAATGAAAATCATGCCCCAAAACATCTGGTGGGCAAAAAAGGCTCTGTGCTAAAGAATCAGTTTCAATTTCTGCATTTGAAGATGGTAGCTCCAGGTGGTGGTGGTAGTAACCATTTTTGCACATCTATTCAGGGCTTTGTAATAGAAATAATGTAAAAGGAGAACAAAATGGGTTTGAGAAAGCTTGTTTTAGATAGGTTTCTTTTGTAAGATGCTGCAAGATCACTGGACTATCACTATCCTAGCGCTCTCTGCTCAGAGAAGGAACATCACTGTGTACTAAACAATAAGGGGCATTATGAGAGGCATTAGCAATCCTTACCCATGCTGTCAAGTTCAGCCATGCGGACAATGAGCCAAGGGTGAGTACAGATAACTGGTTTCATTTAAAGCCACCCCCTGCCTCTCAAAAGCCATGTGGCTGATGCTTTGAAGCTGGACCCAGGTTCTGTGCCGTTGCCCTAGGAGAGGAACACAAAGGGGCCTGAAAGATAAAACACTAGAAGCAGCTGCTGCCGCCGGAGCCTTGAAGTGGGAAGCGTGGGACAGAAAAGCATTGATTAAAGAAGAGGCCAGGTGCATTATGGGAGGTTTGCCAGTGACTTCGGCTCCTAGGGCCTTCTCCAGAAAAAGGAGGGGCAAAGCAAACACTCTTCTCTTACTGTAATCTTCAGCAAGGCCAGCCCAAGACATTCCGCTGACGGAGGCAAAAGACAAGGTGGTGCCTCATTCTGTCTTGGCCGGTCGCTTCGCACAGTATGCTCAAAGTCAAAAAGCCCCAGTTTTGTCACTTCTTACTCCAAAGATAATTTGGGTTTGATTTGATCTAGGACCCATTTATTTTGTTGTTCTTGTAGTCTCAAAACTCTCCTCATGCACCACATTTTGAATAAATCCCCCCCCATATCAGCCTTCTTTACTGTCTAGCTTTCATACTTGTACACAGTGATGATCTTGGATGTGACTTCCATTGACACATCCTTACATTTGACGATCTTTCCTAATTCCTTCTTTATTATTTTTTCCAAGTCTCAGTATTTCCCTGATTTCTTAAATGCAGTCTCCATTTGGTCTGATAATTGAACCAAGGTATACAAATTATCTAACTATTTCAGTTTCTTCCTTGTCAGCATTGAAGTTGTACAATTCTTCTGTAATCCCAATTTATGTCTTAATATTCAATTGCAGTCCTGCTTTGGGATTTTCTTCTTCCACTTTCTCTAACACTCCTCTCACGTGACTCCTACTTTCTGCCAGCAAGGTGGTAACATCTGCATATTTTGATGTTTCTTCCACCTATTATCACCCCTCCATTATCTGAATCTATAATGTGTTTTGTATAGATTGAACAGATAAATGCCCTCTCAGCCAATGCAGAGCGCATAAAATTAGAGAGGAAGGCAAAGTTCTGATACCTTTGCATATAGGAAACCATTCTGTCTCTCCATATCCTATTCTAACTGTAGTTTCTTGTTCATAATACAGATTGCACATTGGGACACTCAGGAGCTGAGGAACACCCATTTCTTTCAGAACAACTCATACTTCTCTTGATCCACAGTCAAAGACTTTCTGTAACCTATAAAGCATAGAGTGATCATCTTCTGCAATTATCTGGTGCACTCCAGTAGCCAGCGGATATTTGCAGTATGATCTTAAATGCCACTTGCCTTTCAGAATCCAGCTTGAATATCAGGCATTTTCTCTCTATATAAAGTAAAATACTTTTTTGCAACACCTTGGGTACCCCACTTTGCTTGAGAAATTAGGGCCATTGTTCTATAGTTATTGCAGTCCTTGGTATCTTCTTTCTTAGGGAATGGAATGTACATTGAATATTTGCAGTCTGTGGGCCCTTTTTAAAATCTTTGTTGACATATTCTTGTTAGGATTTTGACAGATTCAGTCTTTGTGGCTTGAAATAGTTCTAGCTACCCCTAGTGATTTATATCTTGCCGGTGCTTTCAGAATAGCCTTTACTTCACTTTCTAGAACTACAGGTTCTTCATCATAGGGTTACTCTTCAAAGAGATCTTTGAGTCTGTCATTCTTTTATCTCTTCTGTACAGGTATTCTTTATACTTTTTCTGCCTTTTTTCTATTTTATCCTGGTTAGATAGTATACTTTGTTTTTTGTCTTTCAGCATTCCTAATCTAGGTTTATTGTCTTATTACATTTGTCTTATTGCATTTTCCCTGGTTATCATCCATAGTTCTTCAAATGAGTTTAGTAATGCAGATCTGTTCTTTACGTGGACTTTGAATTCTTCAGGAATGTTGTTTAAATTATATTTTGGCACTCAAATTCCTTAATGGCATTCTTCAGCTTTACTTTAATGTTTCATATTAAAAATTCATTATCAGTAGTACCACAATCTGCTCTTGATCTTGTTTTGGAAGACAGAATACAGATTCTGCATTTCCTGATTCCAGTTACATAGCCTAGTTGATTTCTGTATTGTCCATTTGCTCATGTCCATGTGTATAGTTGTCTGTACAGTTGCTTAAAGCATGTCTTTGCAATAAACCGATTGTTGCCTTCATAGAACTCTGTTCTCCTGCTATGTTTCTAATGCCAAGACCAAATTTTCCAATGATGTTTGGTTATGCTTTGTTTCCTACATTTACATTCTAGTCACATATGATTATAAACCTTTCTTGTTTTGGTGTGTGATCAGTTTCCTCCTGGATGCTTACACTGAAGCTTTCAATTTCATATCCATTAGCATCAATAGTTGGAGAATATCTATCTATCTATCTATCTATCTATCTATCTATCTATCTATCTATCTATCTATCTATCTATCTATCTATCTATCTATCTATCTAGACCACCCATCTGGTAACCCAGCCACTCTGGGTAGTCTACTACATAGATAAACATCAGGGATATATGACTACATGATAAAATTAACAAACTAAAAATGAAAAACAAATTTAAATAACTCACATTTAACAGTAAAGTACAAACACATTAGAACAAGATAAAATGTAGTAGTAACACAATAGGCAGGGAATGTAAACTCATCATTTCAGTTAGGATATATTCAATATTAGGTTTTAGACAGTTGGGTAATCGCTGCAGCTATGTCTTGGTCTGTGGAAAAGCCTGCTGGAACATCCAGATTTTTAATAATTGTTTCAAGGACCCCGGGGGGGGGGGGTAGATTTCAGTTGGAAGGTTGTTCCACAAGCCTGGGGCTATTGTTGAGAAGGCCCAATTTTGAGTTTTATCTTCACAGGCCTAGATGCCTGACCTGGGAAGAACGGATGTTGTGGGAAATTCTCATTGGGTGGAGATGTTCTGTGAAGTGGCAAGGTCAGGAACCATTTAGAATAGCTTTGAAAGATGGTGGCAATAGGTTTTCCAAGAAATCGGATGATATTATTTGGTCAGACCTTGCATTGTAGCCCTAAATGTTTATGCCACTTCCTTCCTCCGTATTAGAGCCACTCTACTTCTTCTGAATTTGTCATTTACTGAGTAAAAACATATTGTAGTTGTCTGACTGAAAATGTCCCATTCCAGTCCACCTAAATTCACTGACACCAAGCACTGCAACATTTAAACATTACAATTGTAGCTTGACAGTTTCTAGTTTACTTTTGATTCATACTTCTTATGTTCCATGTTCTGAAGGTACAGAGTGTGCAGTGCAGCATCAGGCTTTCCTTTTTGCCTCTGTGTATGTCAGCCACTAGACTTCGTTTCAGCTTTAATATATTTGTGTCATTGGCAATAGTGATATTCATATTTGTCATTTGTTCTTCCCTCGTAGATGACTGAATATTTCCTCACATGGGAGTCTCACCCTCTACCACTGTCTCATCATAGGGTTTTGGGGGTAAGAAAGGTTCAGGAGTGGTTTACCATTGTCTTTTTCTGCCCGGTACTAACAAAAGTTAGCTTGAGTGTTGCTGTCCTTGTCTATGAAAGATTCTCCATTAGCATCACCTTCAGCCACTGTTGCTGCCCTCTGCTTGCCCTACAGAAATTTCTCCACCCCCATCACCACTAGAACTCTCCATTATTTTCTGCTGATGTAGCCACACTTTTCTGCTGATGCAGTTCTTCTGAAAAAAGCAGATGCATCTTAGTTTGGTGCCTCATCTTTGACCATTCTGCCCTGGGTAGCCCTGCTAGAAGGTCTAGGCTCATAATGGGGTCTAACCTTCCAACAGCATTGCACTCAGCTTCTGTGATATACTCATTCCTGCTCACCACATTAAGAAGTGCATTCAGAGAGAGAGAGAGAGAGAGAGAGAGAGAGAGAGAGAGAGAGAGACAGACAGACAGACAGACAGACAGACAGACAGAGAAAGAGAGAAAGAGAGAGAGAACATGTGTACATGCATACATGTGTGTGTGTGTGTGTGTGTGTGTGTGTGTGTGTGTGTGTGTGTGTGTGTGTGTGTGTGTGTGTTAGGTATAATGATAGGTATAATGATACTGCTTCATTTCTGTTACTTATGAAATGCTCAGAACAGATAATAATTATCCATTTAAGTACAGTGCTTAAAACCATACTGAAAAGACATGACTTGTTGCTCTTAAGGGCAACAACAGATAAGAGAACAGCATTTATGTAACAGATGGGGGCAATAATAGCATGTGAGAATGCTTTCTTGAGTTCATCATTAAATGCAGAAACCGGGCAGTAACAACATTCAGGATCCCATTGGTATTCCCATACGGTTTGGGTAATGTTGTATCTAATTGCACCCAACTGATGAGCTGCCAGGGTGTATGCTGGTTCTGTGCCTGGCCATGTACCTGTCTGTGCAACCAAGATCCACCCAAGCACCATGTCAATTAGCTACAACCAGTATTCCAGATCTTTTGCAAACACCAACAGGATTCTAGCCAGCATGTATAGAATCACGGTGTGTATTCTACATTTTAAAACTGTACTGCAGACACTCAAACTGCCTTACAGCACAAAGATTCATCGTCTCGGAGTCACAAAGATCAAGATCTGACTATTCTCTCTACTTTCCTCAGACACCTGTATAGTAAATTACTTGTACACAGGTAAAAATGGGAACACCGAGTGGAACTCAAATGCTTGATCAATGTGCATGAACACCAACGATCAACTGTTGAATGTCAGAACATGAATATAAGAGATTAATATAAACAAAAGTCCAGAGCAGAGAATATAAGTAAAATTCTTAGATATAGTGAAGTATTTCTACCTCCTGCCATCCTTTTCACTCCTTCACTGTATGCAACGATACTATGCTGCTCAGATGATATATGTAGGACACCTACTTTCTTGACTAGTAGAATCGGCATAACATCAAGTAAGCAAATGTACAGTATACAAATGCATTCAATGTACACATCATCACAGGATTTGGCCTTGTGGTTTATAATTTTTCAGGCATACTTTTTTTAACAAAATTCTGGGAATCTCACACAGTTGTGGAACTCCTTTCATCTGAGCACTCGCAAGAGTGTCAGCCTTTTTAGAAAGCTCTCTCTGAGTCTAAACAGATTGCAGTGGCTGGGGCAACTGTGAATTGTCTTGTGTCTTTTACCTATTTGGCTGGTTGGAGTTCTTGCGTGTTTTAAGATAAGGCTTCCTTCAGATCGCAAGATGCAGTCATAAGAACATAAGAACATAACATAAGAACATAAGAAGAGCCATGCTGGATCAGGCCAAAGGCCCATCTAGTCCAGCTTCCTGTATCTCACAGCGGCCCCACCAGATGTGTTTGGGAGTGCATGAGACTAGATATCTGTCTCCTGATACCACTCTCCTGCATCTGGCCCTTGAAGTACCCTGGTTTAAACCCTGGAGGTTACACATCTCCATCATGGTTTGTAACGGAATTATATCAATCAGACCCAACAGCAGAAGGCCCAAATGATCTGTTTTGCTACCACCTGTGCACATCATTTTACAGAAGGCATTTTTGGTGGGGTATGGTGAACTCAATCTAGCAGAATTCATCTAAGCAAGGGTGAGTGCCACCCATGCTAGCCAGGAGTGACAGTGCCAAAAAGTGATTACAAATGCAAGCAAGTGCTCACATAAGTTCAAGTACCCAAATATAGCCACCCTCTGGTGGATCTGGAAGACATTATTCCGATGTTCTCCATGGAACAAAGTCTCAAGGGAGTCCAAACCAAAGAAAGCTATCAGATGACATCTCCCTTGGAGAAAGAACTTAGTAAGCAACAATCCATGGAATCCCACATTTGGTCCTCAGTGAGGAAAGAAACATTTACCTTGTCTTTCCACAGAAACTTCTAAATTCCCATAGGGCTTCAATCCAACCATCATTTGAGTGAAGGGGGACATCGCCTACTCTAGTCTCAGCCCACTGATGCAGATTTCCTCTTTTTCGTAGGAGGAGACAGGACCTCCAATCAGCCCCATTCTCTTCCTAGTCAGATTCATCTATTCTAAAATTAGAGTGGAAGACAGATGGTGCTATGTGGATCAGATTAAAAACAAAATCTTCTTTTATTCCACCCCACCCCCACCACCACTCCAAAAACCTAAGAGGTGGAATCCTATATTCCTAACATAGGGTGGAATTTAAGGGGGCAGTGCCATCTTACACATATGCTAGACATGTTCTCAAAAGATTAATGTAAGAGATTGAATCCCCACAGTGTCTCTTATCTTAAGAGACATCAGTAATGTTAAAGCATTCAACTGTCAAAGAAAATGATGAATCTCCTCCTCCCACCTCCACATTTTTCCTTAAAACAAAAACAAACCAAAAGCATAAACAAACAAACAAACCTGAACAACTAGACACGCTTACCAGCAATTCACCCAGGTTGCTAATCCCTGTCTCAGAAGCCTTTCTTCCCCCATCAGAGGTTCTAGCTCCATGCTGCAAAATCAGCATTCAAATCCATGCCAGAGATCAACACCATGTCTTTGGCAACGTAAGAGATCATCTGAACCTGACAAATGCAACTTAGGTATGCACTCTTCGACCCCAAGGCCTGACGGTGCTTAGATCCAATGGGATGCTGTTGACTACAACGCTAGAGGGCACAGAAAAGAGCAAGGTGGAAAGGACCAATGGCTGTCCGGCATGGCCAAAGAAAGGGCCATCCACCCTGTCACCATATTCTGACCAATGTATTTCCTATGAAAAGAAGTGATCCCAAATGTCGGTTGTACAGTGGTATCTCTACTTACAAGTTTAATCCGTTCTGAATGCATGCTCTTGAGTCAAACAACTCTTAAGTAGAGCAGCCCTATCTAAAAAATAAAAATAAAAAAATAAAAAAAATTAAATAGAGCAGACCACATCTAAAATGTGTAAGGCGAGAGTTAAAACACCAACGGTTTTTTGCTCTTAAGTCGAGCTGCTCATAAGTAGAGGTACCACTGTACACTTGTAGGACAAACTGCTATTGACTAGAGGTAGGCACAAAACGCCAAAATGACATTTCATTTCATTTTTCATTTTGTTTATCTTCATTTTGATTTGTTTTGTTTTAAACAATGTTTTTTAAAAAATTGTTTCATTTTCCATTTTGTTTCGTTTTTCATTTTCTATGTGTTTTATGTAACTACTGTGTGTGTTTGTGTTTTTTATGTTTTTACCTTTGTTTTATGTGTTTTGGAGTGGGGGGGAGCACGGGCTTTTAAAACTTTTTATTACTCCCCAAAGCAAGCACCGATCAGCTGGCGCCCAGGGTTTGCTTTGGGAACTTTAAAAAAATGTAAAAGCATGCACTTCCCCCCACTTGATCAGACATGTTTTAAAACAGTTTTCCAGTCTCCTAAGCAAGCCGTGTGCACCAGCTGATCGGCACTTGCTTCGAGGACTAAAGAAAATTTTTAAAACCCCACGCTTTCACCCACCTGATCAGGGGCATTGGGGGAAGTGTGTGTTTTAAAAAAAAAATTAGTTCCCTAAGCAAGCCTCACATGCCAGATGATTGGCATTTGCTTTGGGGACTAAACGAAAGTTTTAAAAGCCCACGCTTTTCCCCACCAGATTGGGCGCTTTGGGGGGAATGGTGTGGGCTTTTTAAACTTTTTTTTGCTGCTGTACCAAGTGCTGATCAGCTGGCACATGGGGCTTCGGCGGCAAAAATAAGTTTAAAAACCCCGTTCCGTTCCCCCCAATACGCCTGATCGGGTGTGCGAGTGGTGCAGGGATTTTTAAAGGAGTTTCCCATAGGAAAGCATTGCTTGAATGCATTCTTATGGAAAAACGAAAAACGAAATGGAACAAACTGAAAATTTGCATTTTGTTTCATTTTTCTTTGAAGGGGTAGTTCATTTTTCACTTTGTTAGGGAATGAAACAAAAAAAAGAAAAGAAACTAAAATTCATTTCGTGCCCATCTCTACTCTTGAAGATTTAAGCAAGTAAGTTAAGCCACTTGCTGCAAAACAAAGTAAGAGGAAAACTAAGGCAGCCCTTCTCCCCCAATACAAACGTATAAATGATGTTGCAGTCATTACTTGACCTGACTGTAAAAGAGGAGTAGTGAGGGAAAGGACAGTCTGAGAATCCCTTCCCATTCATAGATACGGTAATGAATCTGGTTCTGAATGTACAAACTGCACACATGAAGAAAATCCCTACAAGGGGCCAAAGTTCCATAGTACCCAACACCAGTTTCTAATGTATAGAGATCAAGTGCACTCACGTGTGATGGGTCCTTTGGGGGTGGTAAAGGGAATTAATGGGGGGGATCACTACTCAGGTGGCAACCAGAAAATAGATGTAATTTTCTGAAACATCCTTGTACTTAAGATATAAATAAATATGTGTAATATAAGAGATCACTAAAAGTGAAAGTATATAAGCTGAAGTACAAATTGGACCTGGAAAATGTGCAAACTAACTGTTTAATGTAAATATCTGCCTCTTTCTTAGCCCTTGTGCCTAACTTTGCTCTAACCACTATGTCACAAATTACATGCAAGGGGATGAAACTGAGATATTTTTTGAGATTCCATTTGGAATGATGGAGAAAAGAAACTCAGAGCAGAAATGTTCAAGAAATTTAAAATGAAATATATCAGCTGACTTAGGAAAGATGTGAAAATTAATGAAACTTTAGCTACCTTAAGCACTATTTTTAGTGAAAAGGTAAGAAACGTAATTAACTTAGACTTCATCACTGCTTGCTTTCTCTCTGCCCTTCCTATGATTTTGCTTTTCTTTTCTGGCAGAGATCCAGTTCTTTTGCCATCAGCATAGCTGATCAACATTCTGATAGTGAAGTCTTCCCTCACTGCTTCAGATCAGGAAATGCTTAGTTTAAGACAATGGGAAAGAGTTGATGCTGACTGAAATGTAAAAATTCTGTAGAAAACCCATTTCCACAGTGAAGACACATCCTAACCTATCAATAAAACTACTAAACTCCCTCAGTAGCAGCTTTAGTTGGTTACTTCATATGAAATACACATAATAGGTAGTCCATCATTCAGGGGAAGCTTGCCTGAAGAGAAAGGTCTTTGCCTCTTTCTGGAAGGACATCAGAAATTGGGCAATACTGGTCTCTAGTGGAAGGGAGTTCCACAGTCTGGGCGCCTTTTCATGTGTTCCCACATGATGTCGCTGTGGGGGTGGCGGGATGGAGAGAAAGGCCTCTCCTGATTATCTTAACACCCGAGCTGGTTCATACTGTGAGATTCAATCTTTGAGGTAGCTTGGACCCAGGTTGTACAATGCTTTGTAGGTCAAGGTCTGCACCTTAAATTGTGCCCGATGGCTGATTGGCATCCAGTGGAGCTGCTTTAGTAGGGGTGTAAAGTGATCTCTGTATGACGCCCCAGTCAGCAATTTGACTGCTGCATTTTGGACCCGTTGAAGTTTCCTGAGACTTTTCATTGGTAGGCCCACATAGAGTGCATTACAGTAGTCTAGCCGGGATGTCACTAGGGCATGTGTCACCGTGGCCAGAGACGGTTTCTCAAGAAATGGGTGTAACTTGCATACTAGCCTTAATCGTGCAAATGCGTTCCTAGCCACAGCTGTGTCCTGGGTATCCAAGCTCAAGAGCACCCCCAAGCTGCGCACCTCTTTTTTCAGTTGGAGGGTGACCCCATCCAGTATAGGTTGTGTCCCATTTTCCCTTGTTCTCCCTTTTGACTGACCAGAAGCACCTCTGTCTTCTTTTCACTTTTTATTCTAAAAGAATCAAGGTTTTATTTCAGAAATGGCAGAACTGTCCGCTTCTGTTTGGCACCCATAGAGAGCTTTGTTTCTTTTCTGGACCTCCCAGCTCATGTGGTGGAAGTGCAGTGGGGCTTTTTTTTTTAAACAGATTAATCACAAGGTCTGCCTGAAAGGAGAATCAGTCTTGCTGTCCAGGAGCTGCCTCTCTCAAATTCCCCTTACCTTGTGTGGCTGAGGTGACAAGGACAGTGGTGATGCAGAGACTCCAGAGGGCATGGATGAGACAGGCCATGCTGCATTCGGTCTCTGGAGCTGTCAGCAATTGGGAGCCACTCTGGTCATCCCAAGGCAAGGGACACAACAGCAGGCCTGGTGGAGAAAAGAAAAGCCTTGAGTATAGTTAGGAACGTAAGTAATAACAGAGAGAGACAAATATTTCTTTCCACCTTTAATTCTGATGCCAGTAACTACTTCTTGCCTCTCTTCTGTTCCCTTTCCTTCCCAGTTATTTTGCAAGACACTCTTACAGGTCAGCATGCCCATCCATACCACACTCCTGCTCTGTGCAGTGTAAAGCCATCTCCCCCCACCCCGCTGCCCCTTCATCCTCACTACAACCCTTGACAACAACCACAAAGCAGATCAAGATTGAGAACAAGTGACTGGCTCAGCTGAGTTTCATGGCTCAGCCAAGATTTGAATCTGGACCTATCAAACAGCAGTCAAACACTCCACATGCTACATCACCTGGTTGTCTCTTATTCTCCAGAATATATTTTGGAAACATATCATGCAGTGTATTGAACCATAGACAATATCTATCTATCTATCTATCTATCTATCTATTATCGATTTATATACCACCCATCTAGCAACAAAGGCCACTCTGGACAGTTTACAAGGTTTATACAAATACAAAACATAACATCAACAGAATTCAGTGAGTAATAATACAACAAAAATGAGGTGGTGAGTGCTGTACTTTGGGCACATCATGAGAAGAGAATTCTTGCTGGAAACCAACAGTATTGCTTGCAGGAAGAGAGGAAGACAAAACACGGGCAAGATTGACCCCCATAAAAGAAGCCATGGGCTTGAGATTGCAAGAGCTGAGCTGAGCTGCTAATGATAGGCCATTTAAGAAGTCACTCCTTCATACAATCTACAGCACATAAGAACAGAAGTTGCTAGTGAGATGTGCAAGTGAGTTAGGTATGGGAGCCTGATTTCCCACTGTGCCTGCTATGAATAGAGCCAGTCTGGGTAGGCTTGGACAAGCTGCCCAGTCTCAGAGGGCACCCAGGAAAAAGGAACAGTAAACAATTGAGCAATCAACATTAGGTTGTTACTAGTCAAAAACAATTTGAGGGCACACTCTTAATCCTGGAGCTGCCTTTTCATCGCAAGGTACAGGCACATTAAAATAAAAATCTAACAAAGACTATGCCTTGCTGACAGGACATTACCAGATTCTGCTGAGAATCCAGGGTGGATCTAATTTAAATCCAATCAATTTAACCACTGGCAGGGTGGGTAAAAATCAGTGATTAAAAATAATGATGGATTTTTAAATTTAAGTCGGATTTTAATTATTTTTTTAATCATTGATTTTTTTGTCCACCCTTCCAATGATTTTAATCGTGATTAAAATTGATTTAATTTAAATCAAATCAACCCTGTCAGACTCTCATCTGAACATACTGTGAAATAACACCAAATTGTCACCCTCCTTGTACTGAGAAGGCAATCTGGAACAGACTCAGCCCTCTGTGTGAAAGCCTGCCCATCATGAATAAACTTCCTACTGAGAAACCACTGGAAAATATCTGAGGAACCTCAGGGGGTAGCAGCCGACACCATAAACATACTAGCAACTCCCACCCGGTACAAAATGAATCGAACAAACAAGGGGGCTATGTTGTCCTTCATATCAGGATTTGTTAGCAAGCTTTCTAGTCTTGACACTGAACTGGTGATTTTTGGCCCCCGCCTTGAGGAAATTCTTGGAAAGCCAAGTGAGGTGAAACTAAGATCAATTGGAGACCAATATAGAGGGTGTACTGCTCTCTGAGACAGCTAGTCCTCTCTCAGGCAAGATGGCTGTGACTTGCATGATTCAGCTAAAGGGTAACTCAGAAAACACAACTGAAGACTCACAGTAAATTCTTAGACTAGGTTAGCCTTCTTCAATCTAGCACCCCTTCAGACATACAGAAGTATAATACCAACTCCAACAAAGGCCATGCTGTTGTCAGATAAAAGGATCTGCGTTCAACCTATCTGAATGGTTCTGTTAGAGAAGGCTTAACTAGGCCATCATCAGCCGCCAACCTAACACAGGTCTTAAAAAGTTCAAATGTCTGCTGCTTTCTAGATTATAGAGCAGAGTTGGTGAGCAGCCCTAGAATAAAGGGCTTCTACTATACAGTATATATTTAAGATTTGTTTTTCCTGTCTTCTTTTCTGGTATTCTTATAGCCTGCTCTGGGCTCAGAGCACCTTTCATTCAGGTTTTGCTCAGGCAGACTCTCCTCTTATACAAGTAACTTCAAACGCTGGTAACCAGACACATATCCAGACCTTGCAGCACTTCAACCACTTCAACACGATGCTACGCCACTGCTACAGGAGACCACAAGTGGGCACAGTGACTAATTACAAGCAACACACTCTCTTATAGGTTGCTTTAGATTATGTATTAATTACATCATGCCTCGAGGAGGTGAGAGTAAAACCTTTGTTGAAAAAAACCAAACCCTTGGATCTCTCAATACTCAGCAATTACCCACCTGTCTCTAATATGGCATAGTGGTTAAGCTGCTGTACTGCAGCCAAAACTACACTTCCAGGTGGCCAGCTAGTGGTTGACTAAGCTTTCCATCCTTCCAAGGTCAGCAATATTAGTACCCAGCTTGCCAGAGGGCCATTGTGTAGCCTCCATAATTAAACTGAAAACTGTCCAGAGAATGTGGACACTTGAAGGACAAAGGGCACTCATTCAAAAATGAAGTTGTACACATATTAGACAGAGAAGATAGGTGATTTGAGAGAGGGGTCAGGGAAAACATTCATGTGAGTATTGAAAACCCCTCTCTCAACAGAGGTGGGGAGCTCAGTCTATCTGCCACTTACCAGGCTGTGATTTCAACAATACCCAGACAAATCAAAAATACTTCACATCTCCACCACCAAGACCATAACTAAGACCATACTTTATGGGTTTCACCACCTTAGGCCATTGTTCACCTCATGGCCTATTGAGACCATTGTCTACCTAACAAGCCTATTCAGCCATTGTTCTTCTTATGAGCCTATTTCAGACCAGAGTGACATGAGGTCAAAGTGAGCCACAAAATGGAGGACTCACAACTAGCTTTCCTCGGAGTGACGAAGCTGCTTGGACGAGTAGTGAAACGTTTCAGTGTCTCAAGAAAAGAAGTCCAGTTGCCATGACTCAACTTGCAGATAAACTCACCTGGATGACTGAGAATCTTCACACACATGTCCAGAGAATGCTTTAGGCATGATAGGTAGATATATGCAGCACACTTTTTTAAAAAAAATCTTCCATTGCGGGGCAGGGTGCTGGAGCTGGTTGTTGCTTCTCAGCTTCAGGGGTTACTGGGTGAGATGGAATACCGTGATCCACTCTAATCTCAGTTTAGGACTGGTTATTTGGTGGTGACTGCTTTGGTCACATTGGTGGATGACCTTGACTGGGCAGTGGCTGGGGGAGATATGTTCCTGTTGGTTCTGTTGGACATCTCAGTGACTATTAATACTATCAAACAACATCTAAATTACTTATGTTTAATGAGTAACACCTATATTCCAAAGTTACTTCGAAAAGATCTATTAAGATATTTTTAAAGAGGAATTTCAATAGGAAAAATGATTTTATCCTGTTATTTTATCAAGTGCTAAGGGGTTCACTCTTTGGTTCTGTTTACTGTATTTGTATAAATATTTCTAAGATGTAATATCAGAATTGGTGACTAGAGATAGTCAAGGAATATTTCAATGCCTTGGATAATACAGTAGTTTAGGGATCTGGCTATGGAGCCAGAGTTTGGGAGTTCAATTCCCCACCGAGCCTCCTTCACAGAGGCTGATGATCCATAGAACTGCAGCTCTGCAGTTCTAAGACCATAGTAATAATATTATTATCTAGGCATCTGGTAAAATGTAACTAGAGGAATGCAAGTGAAACATGACTGCAAGAAGTAATGAATAATATAACCAGTTCCTTTTAAGCTTTAAACTTCCGCGACCTCATCTTTCTCATTTTTAAAAAATATATTGTATGCATATGTAGATAGATAGATAGATAGATAGATAGATAGATAGATAGATAGATAGATAGATAGATAGATGTAAAAGTCAAATGGTTGAACTCTAATTTTAAGTGATATGTCTTAACCTCTGCAAAACAGTTTATAAAGGACTCCCTCCCTTATTCATGGGTTGTCAGATAATACAGTATTAGTGGGCAGCTTATTACTGAAAATTAGTAACACAAAAATACTTTCATAGTAGCTGAAGTCAAGCTTATTAAAAGATATAAATATACCACCTATAAGGAAAGAATGGGAAAGTCTGGCCCTTTAGAGAAGTGGTTCCCAATCTTGAGTAATCCATGTATTCTTGATCAACACAGCTGGTGATAGAGGGTTCTGGGAATTGCAGTCCAAGCATACGGTACTTGGGTTAACTACAGTTGGGAACCATTCCTCTAGAGGCTTTACTTATACAGTGGACCCTCGTATAACAAATGGTTTGTATAACATAAAATCTGTACAACATAAAAATTCCAGATATAGGGGAAATTTGCTTAACAGAATCGCCTATGGGGCAAATCTGTACAACATAAAAATGGTCACGATTAGGGATTGCTCTGTTTTCAATGCATTCCTGTGGGAAATTTGTAGATAATTTCATTTGAAACAAATTAATTCCTTCATATAAGGTACCACTGTACAGCAATCCCCATAATTCTTTATCACTGATAGATATGGCCGACCAAAACATATGGAGGCCCAAAGACTCCTGACAATTTATAGGTGTATTAGAATATAGAGCAGAGTTCTGAAATGGAAACTGTCATATGGGAAGAACAATGCATAACATGGGCATTTTTGTGTAACCTTTTCTCTCAGAACCCAATATCATATCTGTTCATTTCAGTAATCCCCGATTCTTGCTGGTCTGCCCACTGTTTTCCCCCCACCTTATTCTAGAAAATCATGCTTATTTGCACTTGTGGAAATGTACACTGCTTTTTTAAAAAAACTGACCTTTAATATACTTTCCATTCTCGTTTTGTTTATGAACTTGCATTTAAAGCACAATAACTGACACACTCTTCCTAGCTACATAAAACTCCCAAGTTCTGACTAGGCCTCTAGGGCTCTTCGGTTTCTCTGTTTTTGACTGTTTGCTTTCAGGGTTTTTACTTCCTTGTTTTATTTGCCTGCAGTGTTTAAAGGATGTTTACCCTCGCCTAAAGTCACAGATCACAGATACCTGCTCTAACTTGAGACCTTTTATGTTATTTTTCAATGAATAAAAAAGTATTATTGCACCTTAAAGACTGAAAAACCTAATTCAGCATGAACTTTTGTGGATTATGACCCATTTCCACAAACCCATGGAGTGATATATTTAGCCTAAGGTTAATTTACAAGTACTCTATATATTGTGGAAATGGGGATCAAATAAAGAGGGGATACAGATACAAAAAATGAAATGACAACCTTAGTAATGAACATTGCGAGTGTTGATTACATAAACATCCTAACCATAATTGAAATGATTTAATTGTATGTCAGGTCAGTTTATGGTTATTTTTGAAGTACAGTGATACCTCTTAATTACAAAATTAATCTGTTCCAAATGTGTTTTCATAACTCAAAATTTTTGTAACTTGAAACAGAGTTTCCCATAGATATGCATTGGAAATGGATTAATCTGTTCCATGAGGGAAATCATCCCCCACCCTCAAAAGCAAAAAGCACAGTAACAGGAAAGCAAAAAAAAAAGAAGATGAGCAACCTACTTTATAACCACTTGAGAAATCCACCAAAAGTCCCCAAAATGGTGCCAAATATTTTCAAAATGGGCAGTTTGAAAAGGTCATTGAAAAAAAAAGCCCTGGTTCTCAGCTCTGCTTTCACAATGGCTCCTTCTTCCTAATCACAGCACTGGAGTCAGTTGGCCACAAGATAGCAGTATTGCTAGTGCAAACAAGCAGGAGCCATTTTGAAAAGGAATCTTTCCTTTCCTTTTCCTTTTTGTAACTAAAAAAAGGCTTTTTTTGGAACTCAAATTTTTCCTATACCTGCAGATTTCTATTCGTAACTTGGATTTTTCATAACGCAGGGAGTCCGTAACTCGAGGTACCACTGTAGAAAGATATTGATTCAGAAAACAGCTTGTTTTTTCCTGAACCAACCTCCAATTGTGGAGCTATCCTACTAATCTTTTACAAGATTGTAAAGAACATTATGTATAAAAGTGAGCTAAAAAGCCATAGTTTTCATTTAAACTTTTAAACACACTGAAATTTGGGAGTGATACTCAGTCTCTCTCTCTCTCTCAAATATTCTCTTACTATTCTTTTCTATAAGCCATTTTCAGATTAGTAATAGAAGTCAGAATCATATTGCTTGCTTGCTTTTTTACTCACTTATTCACTCACAATCTCACTGCAAAGCTACTCTGGGTAGTTTACAACAATAAAATACAAACATATATAAGTACAATCCACACCAACCAATAATATAAAGATAAACAATTAGTGAGAAAGGCAGAAATGGGGAAGTTTGAAACAGAGGTACAACACTAGGAGCTATGTCCCGGACTCAGGGAAAGCCTGCTTAAATAGCCAAGTTTTAAAATTTCGTTTCAATGTTCTTAATGAGGGGAGTAGGCTTATTTTAGGGGTAGACCCAGGGGTGAGGGCTTACTGCCAAGATGGCCCAGTTGTTAGTTTTCTCTTTCTGGGCCTCCTTCGGGGTCAGAGCCCTCAAGTGCCCTTCCTGGGAAGAAGGGGTAACATGGGCATTTCTTGCTGGAAGAAGATGTTCTGATAGTTATTGTTTGGGGCTTTGTACGTTATTATCATAACGTTGTAGTCAATTTCTAAATGGACCGGTAGCTAATGTAAGACGGCCAGTGTGTAGAGATGTAAAACTTCTGAAAATTTTGAAGCTCAGAAAAAAAAACCCAGTTTTTTTCCATTTTTTGTCTGGGGGAAAATGGAAATTTTTGGAAAAATTGGAAAAAATGCTACATTAGCACTCCCCCCTCCTTTTACAGCTTGAAAGTCATTCTCTTACTTTAGGAACATAAATATAACTTATGGACAATTTGACTTGGCATAAAATCATTACAACTAGCATATTAAAATATAGTGCATCCAAACAATTATTACAAACAGAATTTAATTTTAAAATAGTATCTATTTGTAATTGTAAGTAACAAATGGAATAACAATCTCCTGAACTGCTTACTAGTTTATGTGGAACAAAAAAAACCCCTCTACAAAGCAAGGTTTAAAATCCAGAATTAACGATTATTCACATTTCCTCTCTACAATATTAAATAAAAATAAAATAAAAACCTCA
This sequence comes from Phrynocephalus guinanensis, assembly GCA_037367245.1. Classification (NCBI taxonomy): domain Eukaryota; kingdom Metazoa; phylum Chordata; class Lepidosauria; order Squamata; family Agamidae; genus Phrynocephalus; species Phrynocephalus guinanensis. The sequence goes on along the minus strand of CM074734.1, from coordinate 98,444,320 downwards.
TTCTCATAAAAAGAATTGAAGAAGGGGGAAATGTATAGAAGGGAGTAGGACTAAGTTTCAATATTTTCTAGAAATGATTTGGAAAATATTTGAAAACCTGTCTTAAAAATTTTATTCGTCATGTTAAAAATAAAACATTTCATAATCATTTTTTATTTTTTCAATTTTTTCAATTTTTGGGGGGGGGAAGCAAAAAAGGCTTCAGGAAAAAAACAAAGAAAAAAACATTTTCCCTCATTTTTTTCTGGGCCTTCTCATCTCTACGAGCATAGGGGAGATTGGTTGGTATCTTAGTAATTTGCCTGCCATGTTATGGAGCAGCTGAAGGTTCCACATATGCTTCATAGGCAGCCCCATGCAGAGACCTCTACTGTAACCTAGTCTCAAGTTTACAAATGCATGGACTAGCACTGTGAAGGCCCCGGTGTCCAGGCGGGGATGCAGCTGAGCAATCTACCACAGATGAAAATGGCCTGAGAGAACCACACATGCTATCTGGGATTCAATGGACAGTGTTGGGTCTAGAAAGACGGTCAAGCTGCAAACCTCAACCTTATTGGGGTGAGTCATCCTTCCCAAAAAACGGTAGTTTCCCAATCCACAGACACTGCCCCACCCCACAGGACTTCCATACTGTTTGAGTTCAACCTCAATCTGTTTTCCCCCATCCACTCCAGCACAACCCCCAGGCAGTGCTGAAAGGGTGAGACAACACCCACTGCAGTGGAGGAGGAAGAGAGATAGAGAATGGTATGATCGGTGTACATTTATATTGGGGAAATTGTGTAAATCTTCACAGCAAATAGATGATTAAGGACGTACTTGTTGCATTCCTGGGGTATGCCCTATCAAGCATTTGGCGTGCACTCAGAAATTTAACCAGTACCTTATTAAAGAGCAGCCATTTCCTGCCATGACTTAAGTGTTTTTCCTTATGCAAGTATGTATGGCAACAGTATTGGCCAAAATACCCCTGGAAATTAAAATATGGCTACTGTGCACTGGCATCTCCTATATTAGATTTCTATCCATATTATTTTTAAGCCCCATGCCAACCAGCCATTTTGTTGAAATGGAATCCAAACCAGCTCTGTCTTCCTAACAAATATGTTAATCCTGTTTTTGCATATCCTCTTTCTGCCACATACATCCAAAATCTCTGCAGTTAACTTGGTTTTTTTTTTCAGCCTGGAGAGTAATAATGATGATGATCAACTGGAGCTCATTTTTAATATTAACTCACAGCATTTGTTTAGACCCTGATATCTCTGGTGGTAAATGCCTAGGATTTTTGTGGTACAATAGCTGTTTTACCTTTCAAACAACTTCTTTGTTCGTAGGCAGCAAACCACTTTCTACTCATCTCTGAAGGACTGCTTAATTATTATGGCTACCCCAATCTTATATGGTGTAGACCATCTTGGAATTCCAAATTTCCCTGTGTACCTATTTTGGTTCAACAAACCCTACTTTCCGGAGAAGGAAGTGCAGGAGGGCTTAGTTAGAAGTGTTGCACAATATGCAGGTTAACTTTGACATCCTTCTCTAACTTGTATTTACATGCACTGCGGTTTTTCTGAAAACATATCTGCTAGGATCAACTTTTTTTCTGGAATACCGTCAATAATGATTATGTTTACTGTTTGATGTTTTATGTGTTTTAGTTTTATCTGAAGATCCTGACACTGCAATGGTACCTAGCCCATATCTTTTCAAGATCACTGAGCACTTATGGTTTGTGACAGACCTGGGAAGTAACAAGTTATAAGCAAGTTATTTCTCATAAATATTTGTAATTTATTCTTTCTCCCACCAATTAGGATATACAGTGGCACCTTGTATAAAGGAATTTATTCAAAATGAAATTCTGTTAAGCAATTTTTCCTTTATACAAATTTCCTATAGGAATGCATTGAAAAAGAGTAATCCTAATCGCGACCATTTTTATGTTGTACAGATTTGCCCTTTTGGCGATTCTGTTAAGCAAATTTTCCCTATCTCTGGAATATTTGATTTGTACAGATGTTATGTTATACAAACTGTTTGTTATATGAGGGTCCACTGTAATTCCACTATATTGTAGAGTTAATTTATCAAGGGGTAATGGCACACTTTTTAACAGTGCAATATTTTAGTTTCTTTTCCAGTTAAAGGACTGTGGCCTCATAAACTGGTGGTAGAGGAGTACTGCATTGACAAAGTACCCGTGTGTGCTCTGTTGCAGGAGTTCAGGCGACTGCAAGGTAGACAGGAAGATAATGTATTTTGAACCACAAATCTGTGGCATCCTCATTACTAGCAATGCTTTATTTTGAAGTCTTTTCACAGATATACTTTCTTTCAGCAGTAAGAGTTCGAGGACAAAAGGCAACTTGCAGTCACATTCTGTACCATTCAGTGATTAGAGCTTGCATTTGACTGTGTGGCTTCTTGTATGAGAAGGGTGACCATTGCGGTTATCTTGGTATCATGCAACGGTAAGACCTAAGCACTGAACATCATGTCTTTTAGCTCTGCAAAGATAGATTCCTAAGTGGGTCCCCAAAATTTAGGCGTAAGGAACTCCAGTAGAAGATGTAGTGACTGTGCTTCTGTGAAAATGTGTGGCAAAGTGATAGATTACCATTCTCATAAAGTGTTTTAGGGAGTGCCTATGAAGGGATTGGTCTTGCTCTTTGCTCCACTGTGGGGACAAGCTGGTTTGTTCCTTTTACCAGCAACCAGACAACTTAAGTGGCAACATGAAACAGCCCATCCCTAGAGCATTCCTAGCCACATCTTTCTGGCTCCCTGTCTTTATTTTTATTTATTTATATTTTTACCCCACCTGGCTAGTGCATATTGCACCACTCTGGGCGGCTTACAAAAGGCAAAACGCCAGACATTACAATAAAGAATCATAATATAAAACAAGGTAACCATCAACATGAAATATAACATAACACAAAGAAAAGATAAGATGGTGCCACAAAAATGCAGAAACTAAAGCAAATAAATTCAGGCAGGGAAGGGAAACTATCGGCTGTGGCTGGTCTAAAAAGCTTCCCTAAACAAGGTATTTAACTCCAAATGGAATGCTATAAGAGAAGAACCATACAAAGCTCCACCAATCCTAAGGACAACCTCCGGGTTGGAGAGATAGGCAGGATATCTCTCAATGCCATTTGCAGTGAATCATAAGCAGGTGAAGACATCTCTGCTTGGGAATACCCTGAAGCAAATGGTGAGCTGCTGTGTGAGACAGAATGCTGGACTGGATGGGCTGTGGCCTGTTCCACCAAGGCTGTTCTTATGTTCTTATGTTCTAACACTGGAGTCAACAATCCTACCAGTCTATCAATGGCTACTCTTCTTAAAGTGCAGGTAGAGTTGCTCCATTTTGGTTCAGTTGCAGCATGCACAATTGCTGGGATCAAACCAAAGTGGAGCTTGCTGCTTTAATTTCCCACCAAGTTTCAATTTCTCAATATCAATAAGTCTAGCCACTCAATGGAAATTTTAAAACTTAATTTTCTTCCTCCACGGAGAGACAGAAGGAAAAATAAAAGATTTCTTTAAAGCCTGCTAGGATAACGAAAAACTCATGATATGGAAGGGAGGTCTTTCCGAGGCGCAGTGCACCCTGAGAATGGAAAGGTTCTGCAAAAACATGAGATACAAAAATTTTCTATGGACTTCAATTCACAATGTGCATTGTGCCCTGTTCAGATCCATGATATGAAAATTAAGTGTCCCCTGGAACGAATTAATTTTATATCATGAGGTACCACTGTACTTTGGCTTCTGACACTTTGCGGTGAAAGCTACAATAAAAACAAAAGGATGGTGGCACCTTTAAGGCTAACGAATTGTGGGTTTTCATGAAATTGCAATCCATGTCTTCAGAAACAAGTGTAGTATTCAGATGCATGAAGAAAACACCATGGTGGGGGTGGGGTGGGGGAGAATCTCTTTTACTAGAAGGAAATCTCCTTCCAAAATTATGTTCCCCAAGATTTTCATCTCTGCTGAGTTCCCAGCCAAATCTGTATCATTCCACATAGATTTGGTCTTTAAAGCTGGTTTTGAAATTGACTTTGGGGATTGTTTTCAATCTGTTCCTTAAGGAACCTTCGCTTTCTAAAAATTGGTTTTAAAATGTTTTGTTTTTAAAAGAATGTTCCCATCTATTTCATTGGAAATTGCTTGGGAGCCCCAGTGGGCAGAAAAGTAATGAATGCCTTAAACAAACAAATAAGCTTTTAAGGATCAACAAGAATGCATATTTTCCAGAGGTTCTTAATGCCCTCAATAACTGGTGTGCACCCTGAAGAAACTATGTTGCTTCATCTTTTTAAGCTCAGTTTCTACCTTGTGGAGAAAGGATCTGCTTTGCCCAATTGAACTTCAGCTTCTCAAAAACCCACATACTTTGCAAGGTGGTTATAGTGATTTGAGGATCTCCCCATTGCTGGCATTTCCTGGAGGACAAACTGGTTGCAAAGGAAAGTGAGAGCAATACTCTATGCTTTGGCACCATGTCTCACAACAGTGTTCACAAATCCTATTCCTAACAGTTATGTTTTCCAAGCACTTCTTCCCCATTCCCTGCCCCCCCCAGTTTCATGTGGAAAGAGATCCATATGTCAGGAGATTATCCTGTTTATGACCTTGAATCAATGTATCCTATTTGAATGGTCTAGCATCTGTTAATAGCGTAGAGTCCCTCCAAGTCTGAATAGAAGAGTTTCTGCATCTGGTGGTATCCTGAAACCTTGTTTAGGTTTTCTCTGAAATGACTCCCAAAGCCAGATATGGAAAGCCCAAAATTCACCTGAACACTACATTTATCAGAAGTGACTAAAACACAAGCTTTTGACTTCTTCAGAAGTACAGTGGTACCTTCTTTAAAGGAATTAATTCATTCCAAATGAAATTCTGTTAAGCAAATTTTCCTTTGTACAAATTTCCCATAGGAATTCATTGAAAATGGAGTAATCCTATTTTTATGTTGTACAGATTTTCCCCATAGGCGATTCTGTTAAGCAAATTTCCCCTACCTCCGTAATTTTTTGTGTTGTACAGATTTTATGTTAGACAAACCATTTGTTATACAAGGGTCCACTGTATTAATCAAGCTAAGTGATACAAATAAGCAAATGATGGAGGAAGAAATATAAAAGTCAAAAGTTTGGAACTGATATTACAGCTAAGGAGTCTCTATCTCAAAATGGAAGCAGCAGTCTGAATGAATCTGAAATGGGAAGTGATAAGTTTGGTTTGGTTAAAAAAATATGATGCTGCCACACTTCAGATGTTAAATTATAACTATACTTTCTTAGTAACACACATGGTTATTGCAGAGACAAAACACATAAAGTTGGATGCATTCAGAATCCGAACTCAAGGCAGCAACAGAGTTGGTACCAAGGTTTTGGACATCAAATAAGGCATGGTGGTTCTTTATATACCTTCTCAGAACCACACCCAGTTTCTACAGAATTCTGCCAAAGTTCTTCTTTTAATACTTTGTCAAAAGTCAAATACAAGTTCAGTGATCTGTTTGCTGATGTCCACTGTGCAACAAGTAACACCTCCTCATTTACGTACTTCTTTTGAACTCATAACCTCTGGACATCTGTACATTTTGTGGTTAAGCTAACAGTTTGTGGCTAGCTAGCTGCAGAGTATTGCTTAACATGTTCTTGTTACAGGAAATCCCTTAAAACTCTCTGTGTGTCTTCCATAAGAGCACAGAAATGATAGTCAGGCGTATATGTCATCACTCAAAGCAGAACTTATATGTATCACAAAGGTCATTTAATATTAAGCCAACACCCTTTTGATTATATGTGAAGTCTAATGAGCAAGATGTGTAAATCTTATAGTACTTAAAATTAAAACCCCATCAGAAGCTACTGGAAATATCAGCTTACACCTAGATTTAGATTTCTGAAACTAAGCAGCAATGGATGGGCACAGAATGAATGTCCATGGCTGGTTGTGATGCAAGTCCGTCTTTCTTGCCCTGGTCACAAAAAAGCTGGGCACATCTTACTGTGTGGGTAGAATGGCATCGGCTTGTAAATACATTTTGAAATCCATGGCTGTCCCATCAATAGTTAATTTTATTCTCCAGTGGGGAAGGGTCAGCTCCTTCACAAAACAAGGGGTATAGGAGAAATCTTCCTTGTTTGGCCCCTCCTTTCTCTCAATAAATTTTGCACCTGAAATCCTTCTTGTGTCTGCTATGTCCTACGGTGGTGGTCTTTCTACTTCCAAGTGCTTTTAGAATGGGCTAGGGTTAGGATTTTTTTTCCTGAACCTTCTTTTGTTCTGCCTTCGTAGAAATTTAAGGAGGAGTGGTTTTTGCCTTTTCAAAATGGGTGCTGCAATTTAGGAGAGGGTGCCTCCAAGTTACGGTATATTTGCTGGATCAAATTGTCTAGCCATTTCTAGAGCTTTGTGAGATATATGTCTGCAAAGATTCTCAGTCATCCAGGTGAGGTTATCTGGAAGTTGAGTCATTACTCAACTTTGTGAGAAATGAAATCCTCTAGCAATGGGATTCATTTGGAAAGTCCTTTGTACAGAATTCCAAATAACAATCTATTACTATGGTTATCCCCTTTTTAATTAACACATTTATAGTATTCAACCTGTTCCATGGAAGGCCTAAAATGACTTAACAGTTTCTTAAGGCTTCTAAGCTGTCTCACATGAGCAAGCCTTATAAACCCACTTGGGGATGAAGTGGGCATTAAACTTGGCCAGAACATATTCATATTCATCGTAGTTATGGCCCTCTTCACCAAAGGTAAAAGATTCATAAACCTTGCTAGCTTCTCTTCCTGGGGCATCGAGTAACTTACATAATCCCTTCATTTTCACTGAGTTTTACAGCTAGGATAAAGCAAACACATGCATTTTTCCATTCAGGCAGCAGTACAGAATTATTAAACCTCAGGCCCTTCAATGCAAAAAAAACAACTGCCATTTAATTTTTTGCTCTTGTCAACCAAGCTTGGGGGAGGGGCTCATCCTGAAATGGTGAGATAATGACTATCTTGCCCTCTGGACCATGAGCTAGCATTTATTCAGGATTTGTAACATTACAATCTCACTTCTAGCACTTGATCTCAAAAGCCTTGGAAGATACACCAGTCAAGAAGCAACTCAAGAACATTGTTGCTTCGTCACTTACCGCCAAGAACAGTCTGTACAGGCACAATAAGATAGCCCTACATCTACTACATAGGGGATAGTCCTCTCATCAAATGCTGCCCAGTAAAAGTTTGTTTTCAACACAAGCTATAAAGGGCAGACTGGGGTGTGGTGGCTCAGCGGACTAGAGCACTGAAATGGTTGACTGCAAAGTCGGCAGCTTGGCAGTTCAAATCTCGGGTGCTACGCAGCAAAGTGAGCACCTGCTGTTGACCCCAGCTCCTGCCAACCTCACAGTTCGAAAGCATGTAAATGCAAGTACTGTTGATAAATAGGTACTACCATAAAAAGCGGGAAGCTAAACAGTGTTCCATACAGCCATGCCGGCCGCATGGCCTCAGACTTGCACAACACTGGCTCTTTGGCTTGAAAACTAAAATGAGCATTGCCCCTAGAATCGGCCATGACTAGCACACATGTCCGGGGGGGGGGGGCTTTACCTTTTTATAAAGGGCAGGGATTTAAAGTTGCCTTTCAAGACATAGCCCCTGATCAGCTGTGCATTTATGTGAGCATGCACATTTACGCCATCTTACTATCCTTTGTTTTGATAGTAGTTCCCACCAACAAACAATTACCATACAACTTACAGACTAATGCAACTTAGGGACTAATACCTACAATTGCACTACTCTACACTCTCTATTTTGGCCAACCAAAATACGGACCCCGGCTAAATCAAGGATGCACATACAATATATCACAAGGGCCTCTTTTGAAATCAAGAATACCAAACTACATAAAAAAATTTCACATCATTAATATAATAATGCCAATTTTCTATTTTCTCCACCATGCCACCCACTCTTTCTTTCCCTCTCTCTCTTAATCCTGTTTTTTCTCATTTTACTCCCCAGTCCCACTGCTTTTTTCTCTTTCTGCACATACCACGCACTCATCTTCCACATCTCCACTTCTCAGTCACATTATCCACATCTCCCAAGGTTCCCCGTCTCAGAAATCTCTCTTCATTCCATCTGAACCCGAGAAAAGCCTTGCTGGATCAGAGTACATAGAGCCATCTAACACATCCTGTATCCAACAGTACTCAGCCAAGAAAACCCCACCAGCAAGAGTGCCGTGCTTTCCCCCAAATATCTTGCATAGACAAGTGGCATTGTTCACATATTAAGCTATCACCCTCCATTATTTAGCCTAAGAGCCTTTTAAACTTACGTAAGTAAGGTAGGAATAGGAATAGGAATAGGAATAGGAATGCAATTTATTGTCATTGTATAAATACAACGAGATTAAAAGTGCCATCCAGTCAGTCATTCACACAACCCAGCATAAAAATCCAAGACGTAAAATCTACAATTTAAAAACAACCCATCCATACACATACTCCAACATTCACATGCCAAAACATCACTTACACTCATTTAAAACTGACATAAAAACCAAACACACCCACATCCCTACACTCTTTCACCTAGCAACATTCCTACACAATCCATAAAAACTACAATTTAAAAAACAACAACAGCCATACACCCCTACGATATATATGTAACACATTCAACACCAATATTACCCGTCAACTTAATTTTTAACAGAATTTAGCATGGATAATGCTATTGGTCATCACTATTTCTTGTGTCACTGAAATTTACACAATAAGTATACACTGTTTTGGTTCCAAACCTTTGACAAGCCCATTGGGAACCCTGACATTCTTTTATGATGATGAGATAACATTATACCTACTTTCTTTGTACCATTCATGTTTTTAAGTTCATGATATTGATAATTAACTAATAACGTGTAGTGTACGTCTGTTCCTCTATATCAGCAGTTCTCAACCAATGGGTCCCCAGATGTTCCTGATCTGCAACTCCCAGAGGTCTTCACCATTAGCTGAGCAGGCCAGGATTTCTGGTAGCTGCAGTCCAGGAACATCTGGAGACCCACAGGTTGAGAACCACTGCTCTATATGATTTGATGTCATTTTATTTTAGTTTTGTGATGTCAATTATGGTCCTGTTTTCCGTTGTGAACTGATCAGAATGGCCTTGGTAGGCAGATCAGTGGTATGCAAATGCAATAGAATGAAAGGAAATAAATATTTTTATAAATTATATGGTAGCAGGATTTGTGGAACATACCAAGTTATTTCAAATGGTAGACTCCCAAGCAGAAGGGGGGAATTTGGTTTAGGGTGCAATTCTCAGTTAGTAAGAGGGCAGAGGACTAGCTCAGCTAACACTAGGCCAGTTGAAGCTGCACAAAATCCAAATCTCTGCCATACCCATATCTTGATGTGCTCGCATAGTGGCTGAGTGACTAGGCAGGAAGAAACTTGCACCTGACTTAAGTAGACTGCTCCTTTGTCCCCCCCCCATCCCCAGGCAGAGTTTAGTCCATCAGATCTTAGCCCCCTCCCCTACCAGTGCCTTCTCTCATCCCCCCCTTTTAACAATAGGCTAGTCCGCACAGTCATCTCAGCTACCCTCCTCCTATCCTGCTTTTCCACCACACAGTGCACTGTCATTGTCATTACGCCTTCCTTCTTTTCTCTCTTTCTTTGGTGGTTGCTCTTTATTTGGTCACCATCACTGTCACCATTGAAGTGTTCACCACATATATATATATATAAACTCCTTGATGCATTTGAACACTGCAAACTACCTGAAACATTTCATGGTGGAGCCCAAGCCCAGCAGGGGCAAGAGTCCCAGTGACATATTCCAGCTCTGGAAGACTGCAAGATTTGCTCCTTTCCTGGACAGACTCCTAGCCTCTGCTCACCAAATGAAGGGTGTAAACATGGGATTAAATATCTTTGACACAGAAGAAACAACAACTAACCCTCTGGCCATAATCCCCATAGCCAAGTCTAATAACAGGCCCCTGCTGATAGACAGATGCTCTGGCAGCTGCTCCTCGCCCCCCAGCTGGGTTTCAATGGGGCCTTGGATGAATTAAATACAATGACTTCTCCATCTTCTAGACCCCCGCCTGTGCTGTGACCCAATATACCAATCCCATTTGTAGCTGAAGAACAAGGAAATGTCCGCTTTAATGGGAGAGTACCCCATGTCGCTCCCAAGCTAAGAAAAACCACCACCATCTTGCACGGGAATTAATCTGTATTGAGGAAGTCTCAATACAGATTAAATCCACAGAATGGATTTCACACCAGATTTGAGAAGCCAGGGAAGGGAGGGAGAGCATTGTTAGGACTCCTGAATTCCATAAACGCCGGGACTGCACGGCTTTACGTACCCCTGTTTTTGAGTTCCACACAGGTAACATGAACAAAGGATCCCATAGTTTGGACTGGAGACACAATAAACTGCTTGAGAATGTCAGTCAAACGCCAGGACAGGAGAAACAAAGAAGGTGTTGTCTTTGTACCCCAGGTTCCATGCTGCTGGGTTTCTCAGTAATGAGAGTGCTTGTTGCTAAGCACTGTAACTGGGACAAGTCCCCCAACTTGGAGAGATGCTGACAGTGACTGCATACAGGAAGAGAGAGAGATACGAGCGGCCCACTCTTGGCTTTAGTGCCTGGTTCCCTGGCACTGAGACAGTGATTCCCCATGAAAGCTGGGGGCACAATATGAGCAAGCAGCAGTAAATTTTCTCATAGAATAAAATAAAAGCTTAGCTTAGAGGAGCACAGGAGATGGGGCGAAATAGGATGGCATATATCACAGCCAGAGAACATTGCGTCCTGAGCAAGCAAGAGCTATTCTCTCAACGTTCTCGTCTTCTTCCCAAGTCTCATACAGGAGGCAGGCACAACACGGGTTTGTGCAAAAATACCAACCCCCTCGCTGGGAGCACCCTCCACAAGCCAACTTAACAACTTTTCAGCAAAGTGTGAACAGGCTTTGTTCCCCCACTAAATAAACTAAACAAACTGTGCAATGATATGAAAAGGGCACAATGGAGATCCAAGAAGGCGGTGCCACAGAAGTGCGTGAGTGAAATCATCCTGCATGACACACAGAATAAATGCTCCAGGTCAACTACTGCCGTACAAGATCTGCCCCATGCCCATATGCTGAAGGGGAGTGCCTACCAGTGTACAATGGTACCTTGTATAAAGGAATTTGTTCCAAATGAAATTCTGTTAAGCAAATTTTCCTTTATACTAATTTCCCATAGGAATGCATTGAAAACAGAGTAATCCCTAATAGCGACCATTTTTATGTTGTATGGATTCGCCCCATAGGCGATTCTGTTAAGCAAATTTCCCCTATCGCCAGAATTTTTTATGTTACCCAGATTTTATGTTATACAAACCCTTTGTTATACAAGGGTCCACTGTATCTAATTCCTAAGGTAATAAAATCTCATAAATAGCCACTGTGCCTCTGTTAAGATTGATGGGGTCCATTTCAGACAGAAGTGTGTGGACAGCTCAACACCACGTAAGTTGTCGTCTGTACAGCATACAGCCATATGTATTGTCCCAAAAAAGCTCACATTAAAATATAGCACTTAATCTTCAAGGTGCCACAACATTTCTATCTCTATTTTAATTGTGCTTTTTGCACAATAGCCATATTTATATGACCAAAATGTTCATTTACTATCAGTGTTGGCAAAATGACACTATAAACATAACCACTTGCTGTGATCATTGGCATTCATTCCTCTAAATGAGAGTCCAACCTATGAAATTTTTCATGGTCAAAATCCTCTTGCTTTGTTATACAACAGCTGTAATTTTGGAAAGTGAATTACAGTAAGTTAAGAAATCTTCATAGGCATGGTCTCTTCACGCAACAGATAGAAGGTACAGAGAATTCTTAGCTTATGGCAATTCATCTCCAAAATATCTGGAAGTTGAGTTATAGCAACTGGACTTCTTTTCTCTAAAGAAAAGACGTTCAGTTGCCATGACTCAACTTCCAGATCAACTCACCTTGATGACCGGGCATCTTCACAGACAGACAGTATCTCTAAAACATATACATTTTATGTAACAATGCCAAGGGATTTCAGCGAGTATCTTACTAGTGCTGTTATGATCCTGTACCACATGGAGTTAGCACCACTCACCCAGCTCTGGCAGCAAATATGACTCTGATGATGATTGTGCTGACAATGATATGAATGTATACCACACTTTTAAGATGAAATGCACTTGGAAGACAAAGCGGCGGTCAACCCACTGGAGAGAAGCATCTAAGGCGTGACTCTTCCACAACATCACATCTTCCCCTCTTTCCTTGCAAGACAACACTCCCCCCCCTTTATTGAATCAGGATTATAAGTGATGGGGGAAGAGATTACCCCTGTAAAGCCTTCTGTGTTAATACCCTGCTCTCCCATTCAAACCCAGGCCCTCACCAAAGTGTATCCCAGCTTAAGCTAGAGAATTTACAAGCACAGTAGGCTGAAAGCTCGGCCTGCTCCTTCCCATCTGCTGAGAGAATGCTGTCCAACCGAAGTCCTCCACAGCGTCCCAAAGCCTTTGTCCTGCAACATGACTTCACCTTGTTTGCTCTGGACTTTGTGAAGCAGGGCAAGAGTACAGCTCCCCAGGCAAGGCTCTGTGCATTAAAGACACTTTTTTAAAAAATCCCTTCCCTAATTATGGATTTATCATCTCTCCACAAGACTGCTCTCTTGCTTGCTCTCTCTTGGGAAAAGACACTGCTTCTTAAGAAACTGCCTAATTACATCTAAAACTGCCAAATTATTGCATTACCCCCAAGAGGGCGGCGTTGTACATATCTCAGTAATGTACACCAGGGTGAGACAGCAGCCAGATGTAGGTCTGAAAAAGTCGATGACGCAGGGGAAGCAGAAGGACATTTGTACCGTGTCTACCTGGTGCAGTGCAATCCAGTGACTGAACAATCAAATCGGAGCAAGGAGAGGTATGGCTTTTATTCTCAGCTTTGGGAGAAGAGTGGGAGTCTAGGCTCCCTTTTTCCTCCAGGAGCCACCCCTTCCCTGTTTATCCACACAGCAATTACAAACCAGACTCCTCTTGTATTCCATATTTTGCAGAATAATCCTTGAGGGGGGGGGGAGCACGGAAACATGGCTCAATAGTACAAAATAGATCTTGCGTGCAGACGGTCTCACCGTCAATCCCAAGAATCCGCAATCATCCACAGGAGAAAAGACAAGGGAAAGAGGAAGACCTGAAAAAAATACTATGGCTGCTCAAAGCTATACTGACATGTCTGGAGGTGCTTTGAAGCTATTTTTCACACAAGATTAGCATTCTGCTTCTTTATATCCACCATCCAACCTTGCACCTTGGTAACTGGTTTGTTTCTCCAGCTCAGCCAGCAAGTTTCCTATGACCCAGATCTAAGATCATGCTTAGACCAGGAGTTCCCAACCCTGGGTCCCCCCCCCCATGTTCTTAGTCTTAATTTTCCAGAAGTCATTATCACCAATGGTGTTGACCAGGACTTCTAGGAGTTGTAGTCCAAGAACGCCTGGGGAGTACTGTCTCAGACCATATAGATCTAGTCAGTACAATGACAGGACCAAGGGTGGTGAAAGGTCTGGTTTACAGCAAGGTAAATTAGATAGACTGATGCCTAGGGGGACACATAAATTGTAATAAGAGCATTTTAATGAATGTGTAATGTGATTAGTATAACAATGAACTATCACTTTAGCAACAATTCAATTGATTTCTAAAACCAAAGTGTAAAGATGGGGGTGGGGGGGATAGGCAGCTGTGGGATGGCTTCTCTTCAGTTTGCCGCATTGCTAGCCAATTTCAGATCCTACGCAAGTCCTTTCTTTACACGGTGAATTAGGATCACAGTCATGTGATGCAATCCAGAGGTTAGAAAAGTTGCTTTTGTAAGGGGCTGTCCAAAAGTAAATTTTGGCACTTAAATACTGGCTTTGGATATTATGCTCTAGATTTATGGGAGCTACATTATTATTTGGTAAATGAAATTGCTTGCTGAATGAAATTTTCAATTGATGAATGGGTTGATTAAGTAAAAAAATTTATGTTGCTTTTTAAAATAGAATAATCTCCACTTTTAAAACATTATAATCTCTAGAATCTTCATCATCACCTTCAATGGCCAGTGCTGGCTGGGGGAATTCAGGGAACTACAGTCCAAAGAAGCATTTTTTCCAAGGTACTGTGTGCTACAGTAAGCATGGGGGAGGTGAACAGTTTAGCAGAGATACAGTAGGACCCCCGTATTCACTGATTCAGTTATCCACGTTTGGCAGAGGAAAAAAATTAAATAATTCAGCAGCCACAAAGCAAGCTATTGTCACAAGCAGCAGCTGTAAAGCAAGCAATTGTCACAAATAGCATCTGTAAAGCGAGCTACTGTCACAAACAGCAGCCATAAAGCATGCTACTGTCAGGAAACAGCAGTTTGGAGGTGGGTGGGCAGGCGTTCTCTCTTATCCACAGTTTTCATTATCCACGGGAAGGCCTGGAACCAATCCCCAGTGGATACCGGGATCCTAGTGTAATTCCTGTGGCATGATTTGTAGGGAAGTGGAACAGCTCCCTTTGGTCTGGGTCTGGTCAGTGATGGGAGAAGGCATGGGTATGCTACTCTGATTTTTTTCATCACAGAAGAAAGACAGGATATAAATAGGGGAAGTATCATAAAACATAGGGCCCACTTGGTGCTTCTAACAGCTGCATAATCATATTCAGCCTTCAAAATTGCAGTGGTCCCACCAGCTCAGTGAAAAAAATCCCACTTCTCCAGCAATGATAAACTGCAGCTTAAGTAACTCGTCAATGCAATGCCTTTCAAAGAAAAGTGCTTCCTAGCAGGAAATTTTCTGTAACCCGCTCAATTAATACACTGCTACTACTACATTTTCTATGTGTGATAAATTGATCACCTGGAAAAACCTTTGTTTTCGGACCATTTATTCTAAGTAAAATCTCTTTTGTATAGACAATGATTATACCTGTAAAGCCACATCTGGCAGTATGGGACCTCAGTAGTTTAAATATCATCTTGCTCCCACTGATCAATAATATGACTATATTTTGGAAAGTGTTACAGTACTTGCATTCTTAACATCATTTGATGGGTGAAAACTGTTTCCGTCCCATTCTGTCAAGCCCTCCTCCAGCTTTCAGGCTGTGCTGGGTTGAATACTCAATAAACCAAGCAAAGGGGTTATGATAAAGGCATGCTCTTAGAATTCAAAGTGAGGTCAGCACCAGTGGATTTACTGAGTTGGGGTTTTTCTTCTAAATACCAAGATGCCACAGCAATTCCCACCATTAAGTTCTTTTCCCCTTCATGTATCCTGTGCTTTTCATAAGTAGAATTACATTTTTTTCTTCCGATAAGACAAAATGCAAAAGTCTTGTGGACAGACATCTGGTATGGGATTTAGGATTTTGCTTTTCTGTCTTCAGCTGTAAAATAAGGGCAGAACCTATTGGCTAAGAAGACAACAATGTGTTTAACCTCACCCATTCAGCACCCGATGCCACTTTCTAGAGCAGCACATGGGGGCTTTCAAGGTCTGCCTCTTGCATGCTATGGCTGGGAAATGGGTGGCCTTCCAGATGTTGTTGGACTGCAACTCCCACCGATCGCAGCAAACCAATGGTACAGAACCATGGAAGCTGCAACCCAGCACTAACATCACCCCCAAGCTTTTAAATATAATGTTGGTTAGGTGGTACTGGGAGGAAAAAATACAAGAAGTGGCTGCCACTACTTAATATTGACCCAAGGGAAAAACCCAATGTTACATGAGAGTTGCGAGGTAGCAGAGGATGCAGTGCTAAACTGGTACAGAGTCACAGCTCAGAGATTGGAAACAACAGGTCACAAGTACCAAAATACTATAACAAGTTACTCTTGGGGGCAAAAAGGGTGTAATGAAGTTCTGCTTAATGAAGTTCTGTTTCAAAAGGAACACAAGCTGTATCAAAACTACATTACTGATGTAACCAATAACAGTTCCTAGTTCCTTTAAAGATATTTGAAAACATTTTTGAAGCATTATAACAGGAATTTTAAAGCTATATTATTCTCTTATCAATCGTAAATCAATTTCAGTGCTGCAATAAGTAATGAAAATGGGTCAGTTTTCAAATACTGTAATATAGGTAAGGGGAAAAGTTACTTTTGAAAAGTAACATTCCACATTCTGTTACTGGCTTATTAGCCATGCCCAGTATGGACTGCTGTTAGCACCTGTCGTCATGTGAAATGGGGCTCCTAGCCAATCAAGGGATATATTCTTGTACAGTCCTGATTCTGACCTCCATTGCAAACTCCATTTCCCTATCCCAACCATTATCTGACTCTCAAATCCCCGTGACTAGACCCTTGATTGGCTGCTGCTATCATTGTCTGTTACCCTTGCAATAGCAGTGTGATGTTTGGGAGTGGAGGAGTGGTTGAGGGCCCCCACCCCACATTTTGAAGCCAGAGGAGATTGACATTTCAGCTAAAAAGGGTGAACTTGTAAGAGTCCAATGAGAAAAAATAATTATTAATAAATAGCTATACAGTATTTCCAAATAGCAGGACATTGCTGCGTTGCAAGAAAGAGATGAGGAAGGGCTCTACTGGGATACATTTTTAAAAGGATAAAAATAATATTGATATAAATCTTTCCATGGCTATGGGGACAGTTAGGGAATGGTCAGCCTAAAACACATCACAGTTTATAAGGATGAAAGTGTTAGGAAGACATGTACACAGCCCTGAATCTTTCAAAGAAGGATAGCAAATAACAAGAAGAGATACAATGAGAATTTTCAGAATTGTTAGAGCAACAGAATATTATGGTTTTCATAAGTATTAATTCATTACACTTCAAAGAAAGTTTTGCATGCATTAGACACTTAAAGCTTCCCAAAACATTATGAATTGTAGTCTGTTGGAGATACGGATAGCTTCTTATTAGAAAACTTGAGCTAGTTTGCAGAACTGTAATGTCCCAGGTGCTTCTGTGGATTGGCAGCTATGACAACTCAACAGCAGACATTTCTTTGGCTGGCACTCATCCCACCCACCCAACAGCCTCCCCAGGCTACTGCCAAGCCTGGACGTCACATTAAACAAACCATGGGTTGAAGATGCCTCGCTTACATACCCACCCCAGCTGCAAATGGAAGCAACTGTATAGTGTCCACCAGCATGATACTTATTCTCAATAAGGCAGGGGTCCTACAATATTCTCATTAATTCAATGTTACAGTCAAAAGCAGGCACGCTTTGCTACGTACCACGTGATTCATTTCCCTCCTTCATGGAGGAGACAAGGAGCACAGTTACTACAATGCACGTGTGTTAGTTATCCCACCTCTCAACAACAGCACTGATGGTTCTGTCTTGTGCAAGCTGCTCTCCAGCAGCACCTGGAGGGAGGCATATTTCCTATTTCTGCTTTAAACTCTTATCTGTTCTTTCACACAAGTCAAAAGGTAGGGTAGGGAGCAAGGAGGGGCAGTCACTGTGGCAGATTTGGCTAGTACCTTTATGGGGGGAAAAGACAGAACTTAAGCTAACAAACAGCAGCTACAGGTGTTTTCTCCTGGTCCATCGCCCTCCATAAGAGAACTGGCATTACTAGTGTTCACCTTCAGAGTGGACTGCCCAAGTCACGTTTTCTACCCTCTCTTGGACATTTTTAAAGAAAAGGTACCTCTACTTATCTTCACATTTGTGTGAAGTCTGTATCTTGCATCTATCCCAGGCAATCTCTGTGCTTCCTGTCTTGCTGCTCTAGATATACTGAACTCTTTTAATCTCCCTTATTCAATCCTCTAAACCACTTTAATCATTTTGTTTCAACTTCTCTAGATTCTCTCTCATTTGATTACATTTTCTTCTCAGATTGGGAGGAAGCAATGTCTCCAGGGCCCAATTGATCGGACATGAGTTTTTCATTTGACAGAAGGATGTAGGCACCTTTCTGCCCACAGAGAACTCCTTTTCTTGATCTTAAAGTAAGAGTCGTTGCTAGAAAAGTCCTTTTTTTAAATTTCACCTCCTCCCCCCACTCATTTTGTCCATCCTACCAGTGCTCAAAAGAGGGAGAGGAGAGGAGAGGAAAATGCTCTGGCTGAACAACTGGTACAAATGTGTTGCTGATGTGAGAGATGTGGATTTTGGAACCACAAGACATGCTTCTTGGATAATGGACTGCTAGCAAGTGATGGGTTGCAACCTCACAAGAACTGGAAACAGTGTGTTTGGCCACAGCACGAAGAAGTTCTCAAGAGGACTTTGAATTAAACTGGAAGAGGGACGGGGATGCAAACTCTGTAGTAAAGATAAATGAAAGAATATTTACAAAAAGAGGAACAAATTGAGCTTCTTTAATGCAGCCCAATAATAATCTTCCAAAAAACCCCAAAAAGTATGAAGTAAAGCAAACCACAAATCACACACTTTCCAGCGTCTCTATACAATGTCAGGAATATGGGAAACAAACAAGAAGAACTAGAAAACCTATTCAGGAGGGGTTAATACAACTTGAAACTTGGTAAAATGACTCCCATAACTGGAATACAGCAACTGAAGGATATTCCACCAGCCACCCACAACCCCCCAAAAACAGTAAAAAACAGTAAAAAAGGGAGTTGCGGCAGCAGGTTTGGTTGACCCATTGAGATCATTTGATTTGATACAACTGGGGCAAAACCTAAAAGGAACATGGTAGTTGGAGTCTACTACTGATTGCCCAATCAAAATCAAGATGCTGATGAAATGTTTGAAAAAACAAATTCCAAGAATTTCAAAGAAACATCGTGTAGTAGCCATGGGATATTTTATCCTGATATATGTTGGGAGACAAATTCTGTCAAATATGGACCTTTGAAGAAATTCCTGACTTGTGTGGCTCATAATTTTCTCCTACAAAAAGTAGAGTAAGATACTAAAGGAGTAGCTATGCTGCCCTTGACCTTAATAGAGGCTACCTTTACACGACCCCTAAAATCCGCTGCAAAATGATCGCAGTTGCAGAGCATAAAATTGTTTTCCCACCAGCAGGGGACTTTAACAAAAATAAAGTATGTCCACTCCCACTTAAGCGCGCTCCAGCGCATTTTACAAGTACCTGGTCTGGAGGAGGTAAAATCCTTGTTGCTGTTTTAAAGCATTGCATGCCTGGCCCTCCTCCACTTTTTGTTTGTTTTTGTTGTGTCCTCCCCCCCCCTTTTAACAGACAGGAATCCTAACGGGCTGGAACAATTAGCTGCTGCCAACTGCAGGCGGTGAGCCTGCATTTTTCTCTCTCCCCCCTCACTGCAGACAGAAGCAATAGAATCAGAGTGTGGGAGGTGGGGACACAGGAAGCAGAACAAAAACCACGTTGGGGGGGGATCTGCATTTAAGTTGCCAGCGGATTTTAGGGGTCGTGTAAAAGCAGCTAGAGACAACGCGGTGAAAGAAACAGCAGCAAGAGGAACTCTGGGAGAACGTGACCATGCTCTATTTCAGTACTTGATTTCAAAGGAAATTAAAAGCAGAGTGTATTCACACATATATCCCGAATTTGGGCAAAGGCAATTCAGAACATTGATAAGTAAGGTCCCAAGACAGGAAAAGGAGTTCAAGATGTGAGGAAACTTCTTAAAAATGAAATGCTAAAGGCACAACTACAAACAACTCCAACAAGGAAAAAAGGTGGGAGATAGAAAAAAGGCTAGTGTGGTTTCACACAAAAATGCAGAGTGGTCCTTAAACTTAAAAGGACAGATAAAGGAAGTGGAAGGAAAACCAGTCCACAAAGAAAGAGTAAAGACAAGTAGCAAAGAATTGCAGGGATGGCATTAGGAAGGTAACAGCTGAGAATGAGCTGATGTTAAAATACTAAAAGCAACAAAAAAGCATTATTCAGTTACATATGTAGCAAAAGGCAGAGAGGGGATGGGAAAATGCTAACAGACAAAGAAAAGGCAGAAGCACTCAATTCTTACTTCAGCTCAGTCTTCTCCCAACGGATAGCATATGGCCCCTCAGGCAAATATGAAATACAAAGTGAGGGGATAAAATTGCAGACTGAGATTAATAAACAAACAGTTAAGATACCTTATTACTTCAAATGCGTTCAAATCCCCAAGGCCGGAAGTATTGCATCTAAGAATATTAAAGGAACTTGCTGAGGAGATTGCAGAGCCATTGTCTATTATTTTCTTGAAATCATGGAGGATGGGTGAAGCACCAGATGACCGGAAGGGGACTAATGCTGTCCCTATTTCGAAAAGGCCAAAAAGGAAAAGGGATGAATTGGGGAACTGTAAACCCGTTAGCCTGATATCAATCCCAGGACATATTTTGAGCAGATTATAAAGCAGCCACTGTCCAAGCAGCTTGAAAACAATGCAGTAATAACTAGAAGTGAACACAGATTTCTCAAAAACAAATCCTGCCGGACAGGAATTTACAGGAAGCCATATTTCAGTTGATTATCAGGGGAAAAAATCATTTTTAAAGCAGTACAACCACGGAACCAATTGGCTTGGGAAGCGGTGAGTGTTCCAGCGCTTATTGGCATTCAAGATAAAATTAGATACCCATCTGTCAGATATACTTTGATTTGCATCCTTACATTGAGCAATGGACTAGACCTGATCATCTTATAAGCCCCTTCCAATGTCATTAGTCTATGATTCTATAATTTCCCAAAACCAAATCCTTGTCAACCACTGCTAAGAATACATGCCAAATAGTGCTTTGGGGTTTTTTTTGGGGGGGGGGTTGTTAACAGGAAGTGCTACCAAATCAGATTTAGCACCAATTTGAGTTGCTCCTGGTTCCTGCAGAAAATGAAGAATATACAAAATCCCAGCAGATTCAGTGGTTTTCCAACAGGAGGAGACACAGTTTCTCAGAGGTCATCTCTCAGAAACTGCCCTCAGTGGGTAGGACCTGAGCTACCTCACATCATTTCTCCCTTTCTTAAGATCATCACCACCCCATCATTATTGCTTTGTCTTTTTCTCTTAGGAATATCTTTCTAGAGGAAGAAACCATGTGAGGTGATAGTTATCTTGAGAGGGATTATGTGGAAGGATCATCTCCAGTCACTACAATTCTTCTCTTCACATTCTCTCTCTCTCTCTCTCTCTCTCTCTCTCTCTCTCTCTCTCTCTCTCTCTCTCTCTCTCTCTCTCTCTCTCAAAACACCTCTTTCTGCATTCTCACTCTCATCTCATTTCTCTTCCCCCGTAGCCTAGGATCTCCTTATCAGGTATCTCTAGTCCACGGTACCAACACTGACACCAGGAGAAAAATGGAACGATTTGGATGTAAGCACATATACGCCTAAGCTTGATGGTGAAACATGATGGCTAAAAAAATTTTGTAAAAATTATTCGGTGTGGCTCCAGGTCCATTCTGTTTTGCCAGGCACCGCAACATGGACCTGGATGCCCAGCTGCAGCTCCACCCCCCTGCCCCTCACATGGTCCTAAGACGGCTTCTGATTGGCTTAGCCAGGCTCTGCAGAAGTTGGAACAGTTCACCCTCCCGAGTTCCTATAGGAAGATGCGGTGGTATATAAATGCAACAAATAAATTAATAAATAATAAATAATAATAACCCATCCTTTGGGTTTTCAGTTCTCAAGGCAGTGACTGAAATCACTTGAAACTGCCATGTTTCTTTAGACCTCCAGACAGGAGACAAATCCTAAAGTGAGCAACACCAGAAGAAGAAAATATTTGATATTTACCTATGAGATGGTTTTAAAGCCTGAGTGCCTATCTATAGCCCTTTTCAGATAACACCAACACTCACTGACTCATCATAAATGTATCTATGGGCGTTTATACACGACCCCTAAGCTGCGCTGCAAATGGCTCCCAGCTCCGGAGCTTAGAAATGTTTCCCCACCAGCTCCAGAGTTTGGAGACAATTAAGTGCGACCCCGCCCACTTTAGCGCGACCCAGCGCACTTTCCTTGTACCTTCTCTTTGGAGGTGAATTTTTTTTTGATGCGGATAAGAGTGCCGGGCTCTCCTGGCTTGTCTGTTGTTTTTTTGCCTCCCGCCCCTTTAAGAGCTCCTTGAGACGGAAGCAGGAAGTAATGGGGCTCGTGGCAAGTTCACCGGCATGGGCAGGTTAGTAAAGGCTTCTTTTGTCCTTTTTTTGCCTCCCCCCCCCTCACGCCGACAGGGGCAGGAAGTGCTGAGGGGTGGGGACCCAGGAACAGAAACGAACCCCCAAGATCTCTGGTCCGAATTTAAGGGACCAGCGGATCTTAGGGGTCGTGTGAAAAGGCCCTATGTGTGTGTTGCTCATGCACAGCAAAAAGCCAAGGAGGAGGAGGAGGAAGGACCGAGGAAGGAACCAGTGGGTGCATGTTCCATTATACCATTTGAAGCCAAGCAGAAAGTGAGTCTTCTCATTGCATAAGCTCTGGCAGCACCACCTTAGAACAGGCCTTGAGGGGAGACCAAACTCAGTGGGATGGTGGAGAACTCCCTGAACACTCAATATTACACAGTAAGCCGGGTTTTACTTGGTTTCCATGCCCATTTGCCCTGATTCCCTCATACCTATTTATACAACCAGCTTGCCCAGAAGCATTTCCACACCCTCACCAAACCTTATCTCTGTGACATCTCAAGGGCCTGCCCCATGGCATCACACAGCAGCATCCTCTGGTCTCTTAATTCTGACCTGAAATCCCAATGGATAAAGTGCTGACAACCAGGCATCTCTGCCTCCCTCCTTGGTTGCTGAGCTCATCCACGATCCTAACTGCATCTGTTTTTTTCTCTGTCTGTCTCTCTCTCTCGCTGTCATATTATCCTTGTGTCAGTGCTGGTGGCTAGATCAGAAATAAATGGGAAAGCGCAGGTTGCTGCATAATATAAGGCCAGAGGTTGGATGTGGCTCAGCAGCAATCTGCCTATTACTTAAAAGAGATATCTCAGAACAAAAATGATAAAAAGAAAATCCTGGAAAATGTTGCAGCCAAAAAATAAGGGTTTTTTTAAAAAATTATAACTGATACTTGGAAAAATATGAAAAGAGTGTGACATAAAATATCATAGGTTAAAACACTGGGAAAGACATGGGGGATGGAATATATAGAATGGCACCTGGGCATTCTGCATGAAAAGAAGATGGTCTGTGTCTCCAGTGCATAACACAGCCCCTCTTACAGATGGATGTATCTTTCTCAAAAGAGAGGAAGATATCTTCAGCCTCCAATTCTCTGCTATGACCTTAAGGGCATCTTCCCATCCTTGTCTACCTGGGCCGGATGCATTGTAAGGCTGAGACTTTGGTCCTGCATTTGCTCACTACCTAGCACCACAGGGCTTGAAGCACAAGCAGGACAGCTCTGTAATAGAAACAGTAATGTCACCATCACGCTGGGACTAATTCTCACTCCCTCTGACTCTATTTGCACGGGGCTGTGCATGGATCAATATAAGCCAAATGCACTTGCTGGCTGATAAATTATCCTCTCACCGCTCCGAGCCACAGCTAAGGTGTAACCCTTTATCTACCTGATATGTAGGTCTCAAATTGGATGCAGGTGGTCAAGCCTTTAGCAAAGAGATAAGGCTTCAAAGGAAAGAGAGATCACAGAACCTACCACCAAGAGTTGCTATCCACAGAGTACCAGGCTACTACAAGCTGTGTTTTCCACCCTGGGTGGATGTCATTGGGAAATACAAAAGCCAGAGAAGATAACAAGCAGACTAGAGCTTGATTCTTCGCCTGCCTGTTACAAGTTAACAGAGATGGAGGCAAAGGCCTCAGGGCACATG
Source organism: Phrynocephalus guinanensis (assembly GCA_037367245.1). Classification (NCBI taxonomy): domain Eukaryota; kingdom Metazoa; phylum Chordata; class Lepidosauria; order Squamata; family Agamidae; genus Phrynocephalus; species Phrynocephalus guinanensis. Next base: position 98,420,440 of record CM074734.1, on the reverse strand, counting down.
GGTCTTGTCTTAAAGGAAAGGGAGGCTTTTACATCCACACAGATAAGAGCTGTACACTAATTCTGGTCTTAGACTGGAGGCCGGGTTCAGAGAGCCTGCGTGCGGTATACACACTTGTACTCCTGTGCAACCTGTGGAATCCTAGGAAAAAAACAACGGAGCTTTCCATGGCCTGGACCCAAAAGCAATGATAAGCTCACATGACTTGTACTCGTGGGAGAGGTTACATCTTTTCCTAGTCTGGGCAAGGAGTCATTTGGCACCTTCTTGTGCAAGTGTTTTTTTTTTTTTTTGCCCGTCCTCCATTCTGTTTTGCCAGGCACCGCAACATGGACCTGGATGCCCAGCCGCAGCTCCACCCCCTGCCCCTCACATGGTCCTGCCATTGGACTGAACACACCATCCCTTTTCCTCCTCTGAGCCTTAGATGCCATATTACCTCTAACAGTAGAGTACAGTACTTCCCCCCTCCACTGGGGCTACACAGGCTCTCAACCCAAGTATTTAGAAAGCAAATTTCTAATTCTTGTTAAATCAAGTTTGTTTGTTTGTTTTTATTCAACTTTTATACCGCCCATCTAGCCCTAGGGCTACTGGGTGGTTTACAACATAAAATTGCAATATAACAAAGTAACACATTTAAATAACCAAAATACAAACATAATATAAACAAAATATATCTACATAAACTAACAACAATAACCTAAAATTAAATTAAAATAACTGTAAAAATAAGCAGGTGATTGATCAAATAAGAAACACACAAAAAGGAGATAAGCGGTAAAAAGAAGAAAAGTGTCTTACTAGATGTTTGAGAAGTCAGAAAAGGCGATTCTGCAAAACCAAGTTTTCAATAGTGTTTTTAAAGGTTTGAAGCGAGGGTGTCAGGCGAATTTCTAGTGGTATATGATTCCACAACTGGGGAGCAACCACTGAGAAGGCCCTACTCCTTGTTACAACTTTCCGGGCCTCCCTCAGGGTTGGAACTCTTGAATGTCCTGCTTGGCTAGGGTATAAAATGCATTAAAAGGTCCAGAGATTAAAAAAAAACAAATAAAAATCCCCCCACAATCCATATATTCTTATGAGTCCAGCTTCCCAAACATTTTTATCATCAATAGAGCATTATAGTTAGCTTTTTTACAAATCTTTCTTTTGCTGTTTCTCAAAAGTGTCCAAAATCTTTTAGTTGCTGTTTTAGACCAAATGAATAGCGAAAGCCACTAGCTTGTAAAAGAAAATGTACTGTATTTTCTGCCAACCTTTTTAACCCTTTAATTCTCCGAGCAGAACATCAGCTATATCACAAGGCACAGCACAAACCAGTATTCAAACCATGTACTACTCTTCTCCCACTATTTAGTGAAACCACATCCCTTTAGTAAGTATTACTAAAGGTTACAATTACACTGCAAACAGGAAGTTATTGGTTGCCAAGTTCATAATGTAACCTAGCTGTATTTAGCCACTGGGAAAAGGAAATAACTAGAAGGAACTAGGGGCATGTAACTTGAGTTTTCCCTTTGGCAATTCATGAGTAAATACTATCATTGATGGATTCCTATATTTGCATGTCTCAACAATCGTACTGCATTAGAGCTTACAGTGCCTCAAACCTTATTTTCTGTTCACTGACATGTCTCATACTTAAGGCAGTGTATAACAGCAAAGGGTACTAACAGAACTCTGTAGTCTTCATCAATCACTGCCAGTTCCTGACAGCCTAATGTTTGGGGTCAGCATCTGCAGGAAGCAGAGTGGCCTAACCATCTTTGTCAATAGCTGATGATTGTGTCTTCCTCAGATCTGGCTTTTTCCTCTTTTCACCCGTTATAAATGTACTTATCAGCGATTCTAGTAAATATTTCTCAAAGATTAAATAATTTGATCCCATGCATTGTGTCCTATGTTCCCAACATCTGAGTTGCCGTTAAGAAAATTAACCCCTTTTAGCTTTCTCTAGTGCAATGTGGAAGATAATGAACTTCTGGTATTTATTGCTCTTATCTGTTCTTTTTTTTTTCTAGTTCTTTTAAATTCTAATGACTTAACTGTAGGCAACTGCTCAACACTGCTTTCAGCCATTATTGTTCTAAGGCTCAGCCCACTGTGGACATCTGGCAGGTGGACATCTGGCTGCTCATTTTTAGTGCTCAGCTCGGCCCCATTGAGATGGATATAGATACACACATGCCTAGCTAAGATCACTAGTTTTTGTATGCAAGTAGGAACAGGCCAACAGCACTGATGCTGATGATGTCATTTCCTCTACCCTTCCTTAGCCTTTTTTTAAAAAGTCCTAGAATTATTCGTCTTTTGGTGACAAATCCATATTGTGCAACATTTTTAGGATGCTTTGGAAAATGTTCAAATATCTGTTCTCTACACATATAAATAATTCAGCAAGAGCTCCAGTAGGGTGTAACATGGCAGGAGTTATTCCGCCCCCAACACTTTGGAACTTACATGTGTATGTCAGGGTCAAACTCAGAGATCAGAAAGGGTTAACACTTTATCATTAAAAAGCTAAACAAATCGGACTCACATTAGCATTACAAGCGGAGAATGTTAAACAAATACCCTAATTTTCTTTTGCCTTTTAAATTTACATTATATGCTACACTAAAGATCTTACCAAAACAAAGGTGGGAAAAGCTATCCATGATTTTATTACTTTTAATATTCACAAATTAGATGTCAAATCAAAGCCAGGGTTTTAAATACATGTCTGGGTATTCAGAGAGGGTAGCCCTGTTAGTCTTTTCAAGAATTTCAGGCAAAAATCAAAGAAAAACAAAACAAATCCACCCCCCAACTATATATACTACTGCCAATAAATATCTGGTATGAAATGTATATCCCATCACATATTATATTGCACATCTCATTCTGCTGCTATATGTCTGAAGAAGTGGACGGGTCCATGAAATGTTACATTAAAATATGAAAGTTAGTCTTTAAGGTGCCACGTGTTTTGTTTCTTTTCTTTTCTTTTCTTTTTCTTTGATTTTTGCTTGAAATGTCTGGGTATATGATTCATATTTTGAATTTGAATGGGTAAGTTTTTAAAAAAATCTGTTTGCTAATATCTTTCCTTTACTCTCCTATCTTTTCACCAATGAGAGCTATGGGCAAGGTACACAGATTTCATTCTCCCCATTATATCCTAAAAACAATCTTGCAAAGGAATACCAACTTGTCTGCTTGCTTTTTAAATGAGGGGTAGTTTCATAACTGTGATCAGAAAAGATTACAACAGGGAACAAAGTGCAGAGAGAAGCTCTTCCCCTTCCTGCTATGTTTCGATCCCTTTTGTATATAGAAAATGCTTCAGGGAAGAGAAAATGCATGGGAAGATGCCCTTCTGCAATGAATTAGCATGTTAAGAATGCCTTTGAAGGCTCTTCTTTGGATGCCTCTGCTTTCAAATATTAAGAGGGTGGCATCTACGGTGAGGCTGCCTCAATGCCCTAAGCACATCCCATCTTGCCTGATTTTGGAAGCTAAGCAGGGTCATCCCTGGTTAGTGCTTGGATGGGAGACCACTAAGTGGTTTGTAGGAGCTTGGAGTAGGAACTGGCAAACCACTCCAGTATTTAACACTCCATGGACGTGGAGCCACGAAGAGTCAGTCACGACTGTAATGACACAACACACACACACACACACACACACACACACACACACACACACACACACACACACACACACACACACACACACACACACACACACACACACACACACACACACACACACACACACACACACACACACATCTATAGAAAGGTCCTCCTTGGCTGTGGTGCCCATCAACATGAAGCTCCCTCAACAACAGGGATGTCAATCTATAAGACTTATTCATGTGTGGCAAAAGCCTTTTCATTTCCTTAGGACTTTTACAATCACAGTGCAATTTGTCTCGAATTAGCAGTCTGCCACTGCAGTTTTATGCTTTTAGTGCCACTGTGTCTGAATTGTGGTTAATTTGCCAACTTGACAGTTTTACTATGTTAGCTGAAAGGCACTAACATTGAGCAAAGGGAAAAACACAAACATACATATTGCGTGAATGTATCCAAAATCTTTAGGGCCAAGACTGATTATCTTTTGTGCAGAACTTGCAAAATACAACTGGATTTATTCTATTAGTCAGAAGCCAATTTCAGCCTTGTGATGTCCCCTTCACAAGTTTCCATCCGCTCTTTTAAAAACGACAAAGAGATTCTAGAAATCTGATGATATGGTCACTGAAAAACAGGTTTTGCTGCTCTTTTGACCCTCCTTTATTTTGACCAGATCAAGCACTTTGAACATTGAGCTCCATCCAAAATGCTTAGCATTCATTCATTCTGGATGCAAAGCCTTTAGAAATAGCTTGTTCATTCCTGACTCAGCATTTATGAGTTCAATTTACTGCAGAATAAACATGACGTTCACAAAGACAAGGAGTATGTTGGAAGGAGAGAGAATCAAAAAGCTTTATAAACACACATGGGGGAGCAGGGAGGGGTAATTCCTAACCTAGGAGTCCCAGCCTGGTATTTAAGATTTGTAATCCTAAATGTAGGCCTTCAGCAGTAGCTCAAGATTTATAAACGCCTATCTATAAAGGGCCAAGCCAACCCTATTCCTTTGGGACTAGCAGCTTACTAGTTTACTGGCTTCAGTATTACCAAGTAAATAAATAAATATTAGTAAATAATAGTAAATAATAATAATAGCAATCTTAGAACTGCAGAGTTGGAAGGGACCCTACAGATTATCAAGTCCAGCCCATGTCAAAGGGGCACAGTGGGGAATTGAACTCCCAACCTCTGGCAATGCCTAAGCTACAACCCAATGCCTAAGCTACTGAGCTAACCAGCAGTATACTCTTATCATTCCCAGTGATAAGAGCCTTTTCAAGTGAAAAAAAAAAAGGATTACAGTGGACCCTCGCATAACAAACGCTTTGTATAACATAAAATCTGTACAACATTAACAATTCCAGAGATAAGGGAATCGTTGCAATTAGGGATTAATCCATTTTCAATGCATTCCTATGGGGAATTTGTATAAAGGAAATTTTGCTTAACAGAATTTCATTTGGAACAAATTAATTCCTTTTTATACAAGGTACCACTGTATTATTTTTAATTCAGCTCTACATAAAATGTATTTCACATGAAACTGTACTAGTTAACCACTAAAAATGCATCACGTCAAATGTATTTATAATACATATAGAATATGCCCTAGTGGATAGGTCTCTGGCTGTTGCGCCAGAGGTTGGGAGTTTGATTTCCCCTCTTTGCCTCCTCTGCAGTTCTAAGATTCTAAGATCTAAGACAGAATATAATTGTTCACAAAAAAAATTGGGGGGAGGAGAGACCGTGCTGATGTGTGTGTGCACACCAATATCCTTCACCCCAATATCCTTCTAGTTCTTTTACAGGTTTTGGGATTCAGGCAAGCTTTCCCTGAATGGGGGACTTCCTACTATGTAACTTTATATGGATTACCATACATGACTGCATTGACTGATTTCATAAGAACACCAGTGTTTTCCATGGTACTTTCCACCCCTCATAATGGATTTTTCTTTTCTTCTTGCATGTTCTTTGTAGCTCTACTGTAACCCTTTAATGTTCTAAGGCTGATACTTCACGTCCATCTCATTACTGTTCGTGGTCCTGCTTGGGACCAGTATGAAGTAATCTAACCACACGTCCATTGCGGGATGAGGGGAGTTCGTCCTGACCACGGCCCCTGAACTGCGATTTAAGCGGGATGAGAGATTCCCCTCCCTGGCCTTGGGAATCTGCTCGTCACACTTCTCGTTCCGAGACTATTCCTGTGAGGTAAGGCTCGTCACGCAACGTTCCATTCTCCATCTAGTGGCAGGAGTGCAAAGTGCCATTCGCCAGTACATTCCCTATGGAGTCAGCAACACAGTGCAGAGAGATTAAAAAACAAATGCCTCAAATTTAGTTCTGTAATGCATTGAAGGCAAGGCTTTGTAGAATCGAAACATCGAAAAACGGAAGGTCAGGCCGGAAAACAACGGAGAACAAAGGCATGGAATTTCACATCTCACCACGGAATGAGGACATGCGGTAACAGTCATGCCAGTATCATCCATCACACCCGTGCGTACACGGGAACAGGGACAGAACCGTAAGAGGACCACGTGACCGCGACTGACATCAACACACAACAAACTTCCTCCCAGGAAGAGAATGGACGTGAAGTAACCGTCTAAGATGCCTCTTTTGATTCCCTGTTCTTAACTTGTCTTAAATGTTCTGGACTGTTTATTGCCCCTCATTATTGTAATCCACCTTGGGTCCTTTTCCAAGGAGAAAGGTGGGGAAAGAATATTCAAAAATAAAATAAAATATTCAAATAAAGTGTAAAGACCTAGACCCGGAAGCCCCAAATTCCATTTCACAGGGACCTTTCCTTGGACATTATCTCTAGTGCTGTATACGCGTGAAAGGACAGATTCCTTCCGCAGGTGATAAACTTGGCTGTATAAGGGGCAGAAGACTCTCTGGATAGAGGAGGACATAGCACCTAGCAGAACTTTACATTGAACACACAATGGTCTGCAGGGCATTTGGGCCAGGGATAGGTACTGTATCCTCCCTACTTTCCTCATCATCCTCTGAAGGCTGCAAAATTAGTAGAACAAAAGGTTCGACTAAAAATATGCAGTGCTTTTTCCTCTTCTGGCCAAAAGTTAGTTGAAATGGAATGCAATTTTTAAAAAATAGCAGAAAGAAGCAAGCAAGCAAACAAACAAACAAACAAAAAGTGAAAGATGCTGCTGCATTTCATGCCTCATGGCCCTCCTGGAATTTCTTCACACCTGCCTGAGAGGCAATTTGGGAACCAGTGCTTCAAGGCAAAAAGAAAATAATAACTGTTGTCATTCATTAAAGGCTAGCACACATGGCATGCATTTCCGTCTTATCTACACAGATATAACCTTTATCCGGAGGGAGGATGACATCTATTATCACCTTTGGAGAGTTGTACCCTAAAACAGTCTTCGCCTGAGGTTGAAAAAGAACCTGCTATGCAGGCACTCCCACCCCTGCGATTATTCTCACTTCTGTCTTATCTACTTACCCAGTGCGGTATGGTGGGTCAACTCTGGCTCAGAAGGCCTGGGTTCAAATTCTCACTTAGCCATAGAAACTCACTGGGGTAGCAAAACTGGGAAAACCACTCTTTAAATGTCTTATTTACCTCAAAAGCCCTCTTAGGGTTGGTGAACAGTAAATCACATGCATCTGCAATACACACACTCTTGTAAATGATGGTTAAGTGTTTATACTTTGTTTTCCTTTTTGATTCATTATTCCATTTAAAGTGTTGGTGCTTTGTACAGTACACCAAACAGAAAACAAATATTATCAGCAAGTCCACAGTCATTTCTAACAGGCCAGGTGTCTAGTTAGTCAGATATGTGCCAAATTTACTTAAAGTGACCCAACCAGGGCTTTGGAGGAACAATATTAAGAAGTGTTAAGAAGTGTTTTTAACAGTTCTTCATCCCCAGTGAGTTTCCTTTCCATGGCCACGTGGGGATTCAGAGCCTGACCTCCAGAGTCCCAGTACATCAAACTATCTGGTAACACCACACTGGGTGCCTGCCCAAGTGATTATTTTGCCACAATTACAAATATCTGAAAGCCAATGTGATCACCAAAAGAACAATATTATAGAAAACAAGCACAAGGAACAGAGACACAGGTTTTACCCTACACTGAGATTATCTCAGAAGGTTTCTTTCTTTCCTTTTTTTTTAAAGTCAAGTGTGAAGTGACCCTAATTGATTTGAGCATGATTTTTCCAGCAGGGTGGAGGGCCTTTGACCGCCAATTACCTTCTGTGCCCTGAAGCATGATGATTTATCACCCTCTTCAGGATTTGTCAGCACGAATTATTCTGTCCCTGGAGGTTTCTTTCCTCCCACCTATAGTGTGTGTGTGTGTGTGTGTGTGTGTGTGTGTGTGTGTGTGTGTGTGTGTGTGTGTGTGTGTGTGTGTGTGTGATCAGTCTAAGAAAGTGGCTCCTTGAGGAAATTTTACACACTGAAAGTCAACAACATGGCTGCTTAAAAAAACCCTCTACCAGTGAAAACCATGACTGTGTATTGATTAAAACGCTAAACTTAGGACCCACTAACATTAGTTTTAAAATCCCATATATTTATATATTTTCTCCCCAAAAGGACTGTCTTGGATCCTTTGTAGAAGAAAGGTGGGGCAAAAATAGTTTAAATAAATAAAATAAATATTTAAGGAGATACCTTGGTCCCAAGTCATTTAGGGTTTTATAGGTTAAAACTACCACTTGAATTGTGCCCAGAAATGGAAGACAGACAGTGGAGCTCCTTTAACAAGGAGGTTAAGTGATTGCAATCATTTCCTGTTAACAATCTGGCTGCAGCATTTTGGACCCACTGAAGTTTCCAAACACTTTCTAAAGGCAGCCCAATGAAGGATGTTACAGCAATCCAGCCTTAATGCAACTATGGCATGCATCAGAATGGCCAGATCAGACCTTTCAAGGAACATGTGCAGCTGGCACACCAGTTTTAATTGTGCAGATGCAATCTTGGCCACCACTGAAACCTGGGCAGCCTGGCTCAGAGACAAATCCAGAAGCACACCCAAGATATGCAAACTGTGTTTTTAGAGGGAGTGTAACCCCATCCAGCGCAGGCTGAAGCCTATTCCTTGGTCTGCCTTTCAACTAACCAACAGCACCTCTTTCTTTCTGGATTAAGTTTCAATGTATCCATCATCATCCAGTCCATTACTGACATCAGTCACTAATCTAGAGCTGAATAGCTTCCTCAAATTTAGGTGGAAAGGAGAGATGGAGCTGGGTTTTACAGTATCTGCATATTGGTAACACTGAAGCCCAAAACTCCAGAAAAACTCTCCCAGAACTTTCACACTGATGTTAAAAAGCATAGCAAATGAAACCAGAAGCCTGAGAGACCCTACAAGCCAACAGTGGGGGTGTCCAGTAAGAGTTTCCCGGCACTACCTTCTCTCTTTTCTCCAGAAAATACCAGAGCCACCATAAAGCAATGCCTCCAAGTTCCATTCCAGAGAGACAACCCAGAAAGATACCATGGTCGATGGTATCAAAAGCTGTTGAGAGGTCCAGCAGAACTGTCAGGGACACACTTCCTGGCCATGTGTTACAATACACAGTACGACATGAGGCACATCCAATCTATCTATATAACTCCTCAAGGGATTTTTGATAAACTGGCAGTGCCATAACTCTGTTTACATGCTAATATAACAAAATGTATGTTTATGCTAGCATGGGCTGATAAGAATGGATGCCTGTTGTGCTCAGCATGATTGCCATTCCATTCTCTTGTTTAAAACAGGTGGGAAATTTTTGTCAAGGTGTTTTATTAGCTCCCAGTCTTTCTGTGCTAATGACCAAGCTGATGCTGTTCTAGCAAGCTGGTGACACATAGCTGCATATCCTTCAATAATCGCCTTGGTGTAGAAACACTGGGACCAGGACAAATTTCCACATTGTAATTTGCTTTTGTCGAAGAATTTTGAACCACGTCCTATCAGATTTGGCTGTAGGCTTATTTATGTGCAGCCCATGTGCTCAGTGAGTAGATTGTACCTTTCAGAGCACATATTTGGCTGTGAAAATCTAAGCAACATAGAAACTACATGTGTTTACAGTGGTACCTTGTATAAAGGAATTAATTCGTTCCAAATGAAATTATGTTAAGCAAATTTTCTTTTATACAAATTTCCCATAGGAATGTATTGAAAACGGAGTAATCCCATTTTTTATGTTGTACGGATTCGCCCCATAGGCGATTATGTTAAGCAAATTTCCTTTATCTCTGGAATTGTTTATATTGTACAGATTTTATGTTATACAAGGGTCCACTGGATTTAGAGAGACTTTGTTGATCAAACAGTCTATCCGGTCTGGCACATGACATACAGTTATGTCCAATCAATCACATGGCAGTCTTTGTGCCAGTTCTTGGACTTGGGCAAGGATATGCTAGGTCAAGCAAAGCAAATTCTCCAAAACCTATCTATGCTGAGTACACTGACTTGTGATTCAAATAGCCAAAATATTACTTTGAAGGCCCTTGCTATACCCAAGTAAAGGGTTGTGGAAATGTTGGGCTTCTGAATGTTTGGGCTACAATTCCAATAACCCCACATACTCTTTGAATTACAATCCCCACATTCCTTTACATGTTATATGTTCTGCTAAAGATCAAACCAAGGACAAACTTTGCCGCTGCTCCTTCCTTCCTTTAAATCTCACAGTAGAAACAACACAGAAGGTGTGTAAAACATGTAAAGTTCATTAAAATTAATGTTCATATTGATAAACTGCTTGGACATCAACTGGATAGATCTGTGGTTTAGGTCTCTGGTTGCGAAGCCAAAAGTTGGGAGGAGGATGCCTTCCTGAAAGAGTCAGGACTCCATGATCCACAGAGTCCCTTCCAAGCTCTGTAGTTTTGAGATGATTTATTATTATTATTATTATTATTATTATTATTATTATTATTATTATTATTATTATTATTATTATTATTATTATTATTATTATTAGTGGAAGAAGCTGGTGTGGTGGACTTGATATGAAAACAGCATCCTACTGGTATTCATGAATGAGGGCAATGATCAAAAACTGGGATGCAACTGTGCTCTTTTCCCATGTTCACATCTCATTTTGAGGGCTGTCTGGCACAATACAAGCTATACTTTAAACATGGGGTTGGTATACGTTGTGCAAATTCAGTTACAGTAATACCTTGGTTTTCAAGCACAATCTGTTCTGGAAACATGCTTGTAAACCAAAACACTCATCTTTGAAAGCAAATTTCCCCATAAGAAATAATGGAAATTCAGGTGATTCATTCTGGGGGCCTATATACCATATACCATACACACAAAATGCCAAAACTCACAAAGAAGTTGGCTAGAAATCCATGTCCACACCATGGTTTATGTACCTGGCTGCGGAATCTGCTCTGCTTGGAACTAACAACTGGATTTTACGCTATATTTTTAATGTGATAAGAATAAAGTGCAGTTTGACTAGCTGTCCCATAACTAGAAATGGTTTGAAAAAATAAGAATGTTGAAAACAAATTAAAGAAAAATATAAATATAAAGAAAACTAAAACCCTAACCTGCACATTCCTGGCTGGTGACAGGGAGATCTCTATTCCTCTCTCCTCCCTCTGCTTTGGAGGCTGCCTGAGATGGAACATTCCAGAAAGTCACCCGTCATCCAGCAGGGGAAGAGAGGGACGGAGGGAGAGCCACCACTGACTCACTTGTGATCATGTGACCTATTCCAGTGCTTGTATATCAAGAGATTGCTTACTGATCAAGGAAAATTGTAGAAGAAATGTTTGCTTGTTTTGCAAAACGCTCTGAAACCGTTACTCTTAAACCAAGATATTACTCATCAGAATGTTCTAACACTAAGCCCCATAAATGGATATATTAATCTAGTTAGAAATAAGTGCCAAATGCAGCATTTTAACAGCAGCAGCATCATATGCTAGAAACTTTGGAAAAGGTGAAAATTATATATTGATAGTATGTTGCTCTTCACGGGCTAAGCCTAGTAGGGGAAATAAACCAAGAATGAGTACAGTAGTTCATGAATTGCAATCTATATAAATTGACTGTGACAAAGGAAGAGCATTGTAGGAGTTACCACACTTGATGATAAAATGGTGAAAAGGAAAAGATTCTGATTTTAAAAGCTACATCTAAAAATGAAGTAAAATCAGTGTGCATGATATATTTATTACTAACTCCCCGCCTGAGTTATATGCAGTTGTAAATTTAAACAGTGGCCCAGTTCAACCAATATATATATACAGTATATATCTTTCTTAGGTAGTCCATACTGACGAAAGCATAGTGAGATTTCCTTCTCCTTTTCCCCAGCATGAATTCTAATGTTGTAAAAGTTTAAAGCCTCATGAAGTGGCAGAACATTCAGACACCAACCACTGACAAGATGGTGAGATACAACTATTCATTCTTCCCTTCTAAATCCTACCTGCTTTAGGGTAGGTGGGTTGCATCCTCCTAGCTGATGAAGAAATAAGATCAGAAGACTTCAAACCCTTGTACACATTTTGTGCCATTTTGGTGGACCTAATAAAGATATTGCTACAACATTGATAATTTATACTGTTTTCTTATGGGCTACCCAAGTACCTAAATGTTTTGTCTGTTCTTAAATTTATTTATCACTTTCAGGTCCTAAGAGTCAAAAATATAACATAACAAGTCACTTCTCCCCTGATCAGAAAGAACAAATGCCTTTACCTCCTGAGTAACACGTATGTGCCTGTTACATTTTTGTTTTTCCTATTATTCACAGAAGCTTGGAATACAGATGTTGTAAGACACACAAACACCTGATCTACTTCCTGAGAGAACTACTGGTTTTTAAAATGTTAGGACACTTATATGCAAGCATTTTTCCTTGAGTCAATAGCAGCATCTATCTCTGGCTAACCCAGAGTTTTAGCTGAACAAGCCTCCTCTTTTGCATTCTCCATATATGTCTCATTCTACGTTCAGTTCCCTTTCCCCTAAATAAATATCTCCCTTCTTTCGAATTGTACTTGACTTTGCCTCTGATTATTCAGAAGCTTGGGCCTAAACCCACATAAGACTCAAAATTACTCGCTTCTATTTTATTTAAATAATAAAGCATTTAGGAAAGTGGATGTGTGAGATTGAAGACACACAACATGTTAAATAAAGAGCGGAGTACTTAGACTTCATCTCAGTTGCTGACACAGGGGTGTTAACCAGCTCTCCTTATCTACATGTAATTAAATATATGGTAAGGTGGTGGCAGCTCCTGTGGCTGAAGTAATCTAATTTCCTCACAGTATGGATATGAAATATTTGCTATATATTTGTATCTACAATTCCCATCATTCCCTGCTCATCAGTCAGTCATAAATGCTTGTACATGCTAGCCCAAAGCACCTTGAAGGTCAAAGGCTGCCCACCCATTCTTCCCTCAGAGTGATATTAAGAGGCAAGGTCTTAAGCATTCTGTCACCTCACAGCATCCAGTGGGTGAAACTGACATCTCCTACCTAGAGAATAGCCTTGTTATAGCATCATGTGTGTTAACCCCATCGAAGGACAGGTTAAGATTTGGAAAGCCACTCACTCCAAGCAAAGGCCACACACCCAGCCTCATTACTTCATTACGTTCCAAGCCCTCCCTTTTCTAGCTGAGAACCAACAAATCTCAACCCCTGATAGTGGAAGAAGATAAGAGAGTTATGCGTAGGCAATACCGTGTTTCCCTGAAAATAAGACAGTGTCTTATATTAATTTTTGCTCCCTAAGATGCGCTAGTTCTTATTTTCAGGGGATGTCTTATTTTTCCATGAAGAAAAATACGGTACACATTTATTGTTATCTTATTATGGGGAGGCCTTATTTTTGGGGGATGGCCTTACATTTCGGTGTGGGGCAAAACTGTAAGTAGGTCTTATTTTCAGGGGATGTCTTATTTTCAGGGAAACAGGGTACAGATTGATCTTATTTTTACTAGATTGACATCAGCCTCTTAATTCAGGACACCCCATACAATTCTGACCAACCAGAGCCAGTCCTGCAGGGTCTGCCTTATCACCAAGTATCTTTAGGCCAAGATCTGATCACCTCAGTAGGGTCTACTACTGACACTTAGGATTGCCCAGTCTCAGGGTACCAGCCAACGTCTGACAGAACTGACATTCTTCCTCTTCAGTCCTCTAGTAAAGAATGAAATATCAGGGTAGGTACATCAAGGTATGCTAATGGTTGCCCATTTTCTAAACGCCCCTCAACCAAGGCAGTTTTCACCTACCCAGCTGAGGACCAGCTGGGATAATCAGGCAGGCAGAGATGACACAAAGAATGCTGCCAATAACATCTCCCTCCTGTTTTGAGAGAGGCAGAGTTTTTCTTCCTGCCTCAAGCAGGACAGCTTGCACAAGCCCTGAGGTGGCTAATACTTAATGGGGAAAATCTGATTTTTTTTATTTGTATTCATCCCTGGGCCACTCCCTACACTTCCACCAGGGTTCACTTGTTAGGCAAGAAGATGTTGCATGTGTATTGCAAGCATATCTGTTTAGGGTAATCCAGGAAATTTACATTGTGGGTTTTTCTCTCACTCACTCGCATACAAACACATATTACTCTGCAAATGTTATACAAGAACCTGCCTCCTGCAACATCCCAAGTGGTCATGCTGTGGACACAGGTTTGGGCCCAACATCAAAGGAATGGGAAAATGACCCCCTTCCTGACACCGCCATCGCTTCTTGATTTATTTTGCTAGTCCATTACTTTGAGCAGCAGCTTATGTCTAGCTGCCATCTTAATTCCTCTCTCTCCTCCCCTGTAGTTCCAATGTGTTGTAGTGTCAGAAATTTCAAGCTACTCGGTCTAACTGATACTTTAATTCCCCACAGTCCCCCCAACAAAGTGCAATGTCACCATGTTGTATTGTGGGAATTTTACGAGTGGCCTGGAAAACAGTGATGCTGCTGCTTCTAGTTGCCACTGATGATAGGACCAACAAACAAATGGGTCCCTGGACTGTGCACTTCTGAGGTGATGAACAACGCAATCAATGTATTCCATCTTTCTAACTATAGCTTCATTCATAAATTTTCTATACAATCCACAAGATACTGGTGCATGCTTGAAAAAGTGAATTTACCCACAAAAGCTCATGCTGAATGTTTGATTTTTTTTGTTGTTGCTCTAAATAAAGATATCACCTCTCCTACATTTGTATTGTGCAAAGGACACCTTTCTCTGAGTGTGTATGTTGTTGAGCTTCCTTGCTTCCTTCCCTTTAAGAATAACTGGGAAAGCCACTTTTCCAGGTACAACATGGACTCATGGACATCAGACATCTGCCAAGCTGGACTACAACCAAGAATAACATCTGTCTGCAAAACTCACCAGGTAACATCATAATTTGTAATTAATTCTGTTTTAATTGGCTTTTTACTACCCGGTGAGTTAATCAAAATTTATCCCAGCTTTAGGATGGTGATGGCTAAGTTTCTGTGAGGCCTTTCTTCTACCACCAGCCAAAAAGGAAACCTGATTTCCAAAACAGGCAATATTAGTGGAGAGTTATATTTAGGGACTACCTCCTATTTTGGAGGTCAAGGTGAAAATTCCAACCACATGGCACCCATGGGTGAAGCCTTTAGACATATACACACATATGCAGGTTGACATTATCATTGAGCTCTCCTTAAGAAGTTAAACTGGCAGAAATCTACCATGACAATTTTGGGCCATTCATTTATAATTTTTCTGCACATTCCATAACTTATTGGTGCATGACTACGGAAGTGATTTTTATTCATATTAACTCACACTGAAGGTTTCACTTTTAGTTATCTAAAATAAAGGTATCACCTCTTTTACCTTTGAATTATGTAAAGGACCACACAGCTCTCTCTGTTGTTTATATCCTCCCAGAAGGTGATTTCATTGCCTGCTAGTTACCCTTGTGAGTATTTGGTTGAGGATAACTGAAGCCCAAGGCAACAAGCGTAGCAAACAGGTGTCCTTCCCGATGCTATTGAGCTGTAACCCCCTCCTAAGCTGGCAGTACAGCCAATGGCCTGGCATGACAGGAACTGCAGTCCAAAATGGATCGGGTCCACGTTCCCCATCCCTAAACGATAAAGTTTTAATTTGCTTCTTTTTTTCTTCCTGCCTCCTTGCTGTTTTTTTTTTGTTTGTTTGTTCCTGGACTCTTGCTGGTGTCTTAGCTATTGTTTCACTGTTAAGTGCTTTCACTGTTGATTTTATGTATATTTGACTCTCTAATTTTGTTAGCTACCTTGAGTGCCATTGTTGAAAGGGAGAGGTGGGGCAGAAATGGTTTCAAATAAATAAACTAAACTAAATGCCTGCCTCCTTACAGCCAACACAATGGGATTTTGTTAAAGAAGCCCAGGAGATACAAGTAATCTTGCCCACACGTGTGTGAATGGAATGACTCATGGTCCCTTGGAGATAACTGAAGGGCCCTCCTGGCAGACATTTGCTTTGGGAAATGCATGCACACTGAGATCCAGAAAGGAAATCCAGAGATTCAGCTGTGGTCTGTGGGCAAGGTTTGCCGTTGCCATTGTTTCGGGCTCTCTGCAAACACAGGCTATGGTGTCACTGCAACAGTGTCTCTTGGTAGAGTGGCTCTCCTCCTAGGCAGAAGATTTGTAGCTCGGCTCTCTACAGAAGAATTAGAAAATTGTTTTCTGTGTTCTTTTAATCCGCTGCTTCATAATGCTCAGCGCTGCTACTTTGCCTCTCAAGTTTTTCCTTTCCACATCCATTGTGTTTATTTTTAATGAGATTTTAGGTAGTAAATAAAAGGACAAAAGAGAAGGACGGTCTCAAATCAATTAACCTCAGACTGAAAATGCCGGAGCAGGTCAGGACTCAGGAGTAGTAGCTGAAAGTTAAGGTGGCAGCAATTCCACATTCAGGGGTGCAGGCAGTACATAACTAGGTGGGAGACAGGACTCATCCTGTGATGGGAACAGAAAAGCCAGGGACTGTGGTGCAATAAACTAGGATGCCATTTAGAGATGAAGGGTAAGGGTGAAACCCACTGCTGTGAACCTAATTCATATCTTTGCACAAACCTTTCCGATGAATCTCATAACTCCTCGCCTGTACATTTCATGTTCTTCCATTCCTCGCCCCTTCCTCTCCTTTTCAGTCTCCACTGTGCTACTCATTCTGTACCAGTCCAGATGTTTCCACCCCTCTTTCTCCTCTTCTCCATAAGAACATGAGTTGACATGTTCATTATTCTTGTTCTACAGTGACTGCTAATCAGGTCACAAAGATGACAGATATCCTCTTCATACAATGATGGGAAAGTTGTAGACCTTCACATGTGGCTGGAACATATTCCCCATCTATCTTAACTACTAGCTCTGTTGGCTGGGACAGACAGGATTTGAGAGTCCAATATAGGAAAAGTGCTAGTTCCCCATCATTGCCTAAAGGTAATATGCTGTATCCCCAGCACCTGGTACTCAGTTCTGTCTTCTGCATACATATGGCAATTAGATTTAAATATTATTACTAGAGATGGGGATGAACAAAAAAATGCTAATTCATTTATGTTTTTTCTGACAAATGAATGAAACAATTTGTAAATTCGTTTTTACTTTAAAACCCTAGTAAACTGTCCCCATAGCACCTAGAGACAACAAGGTTTCAGGGAAGATTCCCATGACTCTTTGTTACAAAACCTCCATGTTTGGTGAAGTTTCAGTTCTGGAGTTTGGAGTTATGCACCCCAAAGATGGGCTCCAGGAAAGTGGCCCCTAGGCACCCAGATACAGCAAATTTGAATGGAAACCTCCCATGTTCTCAATGGCATCAGAGACTAGGACGTGGGGCAATGGTTTCAAACTACAGGAAAAGAGATTCAATTTAAACTTTAGGAAGAACTTCATGACAGTTAGAGCTGTTTGGCAGTGGGATATGCTGCCACGGAGGGTGGTGGAGTCTCCTTCTTTGGAAGTTTTTAAGCAGTGGCTGGATGGGCATATGTTGGGAGCACTGTGATGGGGGTTCCTGCATGACAGAGGGTTGGACTGGATGGCCCTTGAGGTCTCTTCCAAATCTATAATTCTATGATTCTATGATTCTTCTACAATACCTCCAAGTTCAGTGAAGATTGGGTTTCAGACATTTGAGTTATACACCCACAAAGTGCCCCCACCCCAGAATAATTTCAGCCATTCTCATTTTTGACTTGATAAAATCAATTCCCATTAAAAAGAATGTCAAAGGAAAATTCTGTAAAAATTATTCTGCATGAGATTCAAGATTATTTTGTCAAAGTTACTTATGAGGTAGCAGAGTGGTGTGTTAATGCCTTGTATTTTATTGGACAATTATCTCTGCAGTAAGCAGCAGCTTCCTGGGCTTCACACACTTCAGCTAAACTGGGGAGATCATCAAGTAGCTGCCTTCAGGGGTCTTTTTCAAATCAGGAAGTGTGGGCAGCCATCACAGCCGCAGAATGATGGGAAGATGTATAAGAAGAAAACACTCATACAAATGCATCACCCTTGGCAATCTTGTAAGGTAATGGAAAGCTCAAACACAATGTATATCCACAACACATTCTAAAAGGGCCCTGAGAATGAGGCAGAAAAAAACATCTTCTCAAAGAGGAAATAAAAACTTTCTAAGGCAAAACAGAAGGCAAATTCTGGAAACAACGCTCTCCTCCTGCACTTCTGCTGTATGGGTTACACTACAGGGATGACCCTTAAAAATGCAACATTCAAGGAAGGTTCTGATACCTGAAGAATTACGATAAATGTGGAGCCAAAATTTATCACAAGACATTTTTCTGATAAACATTTTATTCTTACTACTCTAGCAAAACAAAGCCACTTTTAAAAAATCATTTCCAAAAATGTCTGACATTGTTACTGGCCCCCTTCAACATGTAGTGGGTACTAGGGTGGAAGCAAAATGGTTGCCAAATTGTGAAAATAGTTGCTGTTGCTACAACTATTTTTTAATGATGCATAGTCAAAATGGGAACAAATTTAAAAATGAATTGCAAAACTCTTTCAAAAATCACTAATTCATCAATTCGTATTCATACAAATTGATTACCCGGGGTGAATATAAATAGATACATTTTAGACAAATTTTGATTTGTTGGTTCATTGGGCTATAAAATGTCCTTCACGGCACCTAGAGACACCATACTTGCAGAGAAGCTTCATCTGACTCTCCTCCACAATCCCTCCAAAATCTGGTGAAAACCGGGTTTCCTCTAAGGCCGTTACTTCACGAAGTACTTCGCTTCACAGCGGGATTGCCTTCGCTTTGAATGCGAAGGCGGTCACGTGGTCTCCATTCGCTCCCACCCCTCTTTCTCTATCCTCACGAGGCGAAGTTTTAGGATCGAATCCAGTACTACCTCACGTGCTCCCTTCGCATTGGGAAGCTTACTTGCAACGTCCGGTTTCTGCTTTCTTTACTATTTTAAAAAAAAATACCACGGCGTATCGATGCATCAATACCCGGCTGTCATTTGAGGCAGAGCTGAATAACTGTATGTTCCTTTGTTTTCTACTCCCGATTTGTATTGCTTCGTCCATTGGCGACGTGAAAAAATTGCTGTTCTCCGTCAGGGTCACTAGGTGGACCAGCACACAACATTTGTTGTGTATACCATCGCTCCTCCAAGGAATATTGTAAGCACAGAAAGCAAGATCAAAAGAACGGGTTAACCAAAATATCGATGCATCGGCATTTCGGAGAAAAAGTAACTAAAACAAAATTAAATATATATAATCACTGGCCACACGTGACTTTGGATGCGAAGCGGGATGCGAAGCGAAAAAGATTCCCGGCCTCCGGCAGGGGAATCATTCGCCCCGCTTGGAGCACGGTTTAGGGGGCGTGGTCGGGGTGGCGCCGCATCCAAAAAGGAGGAGCGTGAGGACAGAAACGATCGATTCGCACAGAAATGACGGCTCGCCGCGCAGCGAGATGTTCGTGAAGTAATAGCCTTTGGCAGTAACTAAAGGGCACTTTCCTGGAGGACCCACTTTGCTAGTGTATAACTCAAACATCCAGAACTCAATCTCCGCCAAACCTGAATGGCTTGTAGAGAGGAATAAGGGAAAACTGTCCTGCAACTCTACTGTCTCTGGGTGACTTGGGGGCCATTTTATAGGAGTTTAAAGTAAAAAAATGAATCTATGTACTGATTCATAAGGGGGGGAAATCATAAATTCATTATTTGAGATTCATCAACCCTTACGAATCACAAATCAAAATGAATCACTTTTATATTTGTCCTCATCTCTAATGTATACTCATGGATTTAACTTTAAATATTGTCTTCTAAGGATAAGCTGGGCTAGAAATATTTTAAATATACAAACATGCAATAGCAGTGAAAGAAATCCTGCAGGAAAAAGAACACGGTGCTACTTCTACAAGTAATGACATAAGAAGTACTGTTACAGAAATTTCCTGGAGAAATTGTATGTCCATGAGAAATTTGTCCCTCCTAATTTCTTTATCCAAAAACAAGCTGGAGCATTTGGGGAAAAAAAAACATTTCACATAGCTAAGAAAGATAAGTCTTTTGTCACCATTCATGATTGTATACATTCTTACAGTTCTGCGTCCACTGCCTTTCAGAAAAAAGACCTTACTTCTTGAGCTTTCTTTTGGAAGAAAAGTATTCCAACCACTTGAGTTGAGTAAGTACTGTAGCGCCTTTTAAATCTGTTCCATCTCTACAGGCTTCCTTAAGATGAAGTGACCAGTGCTATATGCATAAGGTACAGTGCGTGGAAAAGCAAAATATATTGAGTTTTAGGCTCTGACAGCTGAGAGGTTCTGAGAGTGGCATATCCTGAAAAGTAAGCTTTCCATGCTAATGAGTTATTGCTGAATGCTTACAATCTGACACTGGGATACTGCCTGTGTGTGTGTTTTCCTGTGCCAGGAGCACTCTCTCTTTCTCTTTATCTGCCGACATCTCATCAATGCCTTCTTCTTAAGCATCTTAGACCCACCCTACTTGCATCCTCTGGTGACTCTCTTCCATCCAGTCCCATCCCCATTACTCCTATGTCAAATTCCTTCCTTTTCCTGCCTCTCTTGTGAAGAATGTATGATATTCTGACTCTTGACATTCATAGCTGACTAGAGATATTTCATATACAATGGTACCTTGTATAAAGGAATTAATTCGTTCCAAATGAAATTATGTTAAGCAAATTTTCCTTTATACAAATTTCCCAGAGGAATGCATTGAAAATGGAGTAATCCCATTTTTATGTTGTACGGATTCTCCCCATAGGCGATTATGTTAAGCAAATTTCCCCTATCTCCAGAATGTTTTATGTTGTACAGATTTTATATTATACAAGCTGTTTGTTATACGAGGGTCCACTGTACGGCTATATTGTTTAATAGTAAGAGAAGGACTGCAAGAACTAGAGGCCAGGATTAAAGGATGTCAATAGGGCTGCTATAGCCAGGTCTGTTTCCCTGTGCATATTAGATCTGCAGCCTCTTTCATTTTCAGCAGTGCCTGAAAAGCCTGTTTTGTTTTGTTTTTAAACATTTGCAAGAGTTTACGCCTGAAGGAGCTTTTCTCACTAATGGGCTGAAATGGAGCTGGGACACGGCTGACACTAATTTCCTTGTCAGCTCGGTGGCACCATTGTTGTGGGTGATATGGTGCTCCCTCAGTTTAGTTCTTGTGCCAAGAACTGGCATTTGCTTGGCGCTCATTAGCATGATGGCACTGGAACTGCAAACCCATGGAAGGCCTATATCTCTCCCTAAAAATTGGACCCATGTCCAGTTAATATCTGGAGAGAAGGCAGCATTAGGAGTGGGGGGGGTGGAAAGCAGGGAGATGCCGTTGTTGCTTCTTCAAGAATCACACACTCGCACGCCCACGTTTTGTGAGAGGCAGGCAAAAAGCATTAGCATGGTACATTTCCAAACTCCTTTAAGGGCTGACTTTATTTCTCTCGCTTCTTCAAATATTTCCCCAGTTCAGTTTATGCTCTCTCAACCCTTGATCTATTCCTCCTTGTGATCCAACCCAGATTTTTCTCCCTTGCTCTGCCATATGAAGTCCTGCTGTTCTGAGAGTGGATGTGTCTGCTGTTAGCCTACTACGGCATCCTTTCCACAGATGCAAGGCTAAAGGGTCAAAAAGAACAGATTCCCACCATAGCACTCTACACCAGTCAAAGCTGGGAACGTGGGGTAGGGCCAAGTTCATCAAATCCCAAGAGCTGCCAGGAATGTCAAGTACTTCCTGTGTCTGACTGGTAAAAAGATGCAGTTTAATGGAACCAGCGCAGAGCAAGACATTCTACTCTGAATCCAGCAAGACCCGAGCATGAAAGTGTTATTTTAGACTACAGTTCCCATCGTTCTTAAGCTAGCATGTCCTTGTTCTGGCTGAGGAATTTTGGGAGTTCTAGTTCAAAACATAACATCCAAGCTTTTGCTGTAAAATAGAAGGGCATGGGTTAGAAATAAAGCTTGTGATAAAATATAGATAAGAATTACTGAACTAACCACCAAATGCAGAAGCTGCTTTATTTAAAATGCTCTTAATAAATGATGAAGGCCAGACTGCCTCCAAGAAAAACAGAGGTTCATAGTGGGGGGGGGTAGTAACTCTATTGCAATGGATGGGATTCTAAGTAGTCAGGTACTTCCTGTATTTCTAGGTTCAGACTCCTCCATAGCATCACCTAGTGCTGCCCAGATGTTCTTGGACTACAACTCCCCAGAAGCTTTCACCAATAAAGTGAAGGCAAAGGCTTCTGGGAGTTGCACTGCAGGAACATCTGGGTACCGCCAAGTTTCAGAACTCCTAGAACA
Organism: Phrynocephalus guinanensis; assembly: GCA_037367245.1. NCBI lineage: Eukaryota > Metazoa > Chordata > Lepidosauria > Squamata > Agamidae > Phrynocephalus > Phrynocephalus guinanensis. The sequence continues at coordinate 98,397,944 of CM074734.1, read as the reverse complement.
GCCTCTGCTAAGCATTCTGTACATAGTAAACTCTGTGAAGAATTACCATAAGTTTGAACTGTCTTGATGGCATGCAGTCATTGGTATGTATGAGCAGGAAAGGTAAAATGCATCTCTGGGGTCAACTTGTATGTTATTCTTGCCAGAAAAACCTTCCAGTTCCAAGTACAACACTGATTTAGTGCTGGAACAAAAGCCTTCCAAGGTTTCCAAGCTTTGAGAAGCACAACATTGTGCCACCCGATAAGCTTAAGCCCTTATCTGAGAAATGCTTGGAAGAAGGGAAAAATTCCCAATATTATATCCAGGGAAAGGGATACAGTATTTGAAGCACCAACACACGGAAACACAGTGTTTCAGTGCAACACTGAAAATAATTACTAGAAAGTTGCTGCTACATATCCACTCTGCTTTCCATTTTTGGACCCACAGCAAGCTCTCTTAGTCTTCGCATATACCGTGGACCCTCGTATAACAAACAGCTTGTATTACATAAAATCTGTACAACATAAAAAATTCCAGAGATAGGGGAAATTTGCTTAACATAATCGCCTATGGGGAGAATCCGTACAACATAAAAATGGGATCACTCCGTTTTCAATGCATTCCTATGGGAAATTTGTATAAAGGAAAATTTGCTTAACATAATTTCATTTGGAACGAATTAATTCCTTTATACAAGGTACCACTGTATATGATAAATGAACCGTTCTCGTGATCAAAACAGTGGCTTGTCTTTCCGCATTCTCTACCACAAATCCATTCACCTACACACATAGATGAAGAAACAAACAGGGGTCTTCTACTTAGAGTCCAAAAGTGTCTTCTAGATGGCCAACAAACCCCCTTTCAAGCATTTTACCCTGTTCTTCAAGGCCAGGTGTGCCCAGTAGCTGGAACAACCTTTTTTATGGCTATAGCATCTGTGGTTCAGTTTTCCAACACGCTGCTCTGTCTAGATGGCTTTTTAAAAAATGTACTGCTGGAAGCTAGTTCTTTAGGGCTTGTTCTCAAACCTTGAATTAACACCCATTACAACAGAGCTGCCACTCCCAATGAGCCCCTGCTTTTCACATGGCAATAAGTACTAATAAGTACTAAGTAGCTTTCTAATCTGGTATTGATCAAGCTGGTGGGCATCTCTAACAGTGCAGTTTCCATGGTACTTTTACACAAATTATGTCAGGATTCTCAAATACCCAATCTATATCTCTACATCACAGACTGAAGGTGCATTAGATATGAAACTAGTTCGAGGTACTGTAGTCCCCAAAGTAACTTTTCCAAGTTCTGCCTCGTCATACACTATAAGCTCCAAGAGGACATGAACAGATAAACAGAAACATATGAACATACAACACTTTTGAGCAGCCTTAATACATTGTGTCTGAAATGTGCACATGAATGTGCATGTGAAATTTTGTGATGTGAATGTGGACAACTATACATATCACATAGAAGGACCCATGAAAGTACCAGCAGTGGCTACAGCTCTTTGTGGGTATGCACTCTAGTATGGCTGGGATTCCTGCTGCCCAATCTTGTCGAAACAGGTTTCAGGAGAAATACAACAGTACAATCCCATGCATGCTCTCACAGAAGCATGACATTTTTGTATCCAATGTGGCTTATTCCCAAATAAGTTTGCTTTAAAATGTAGCAATTGAATCAGAGGAGAGCCAGAGGGCCTTTTGCACAAAAGGTCCCGTGATAAATGATGCACCCACATAAGTCTTGTGGGTTAGGAGTGGGAAGACAAATAAGATCACCTGCTACTCTATTTCTATGACATGGAAGGCTACAGCTTGCAGTTTCTCAGATCACACAGATCTGACCACCACATGTCTTGTGTGCTTTTGACAGCATGTTACTCCACTCATATCAGCCTCTTTTCTGCTTCAGATACTAGACAATCCTGAAGGATTTAGAGGAGAGTCAGAGGAAGCTTGTCTAGAATTTTGGTGCCCCTAGGTGTCTTGGGGGAACTCTGGGTGTATAAGTAAGACGCCCAGAACCAAAATTTAACCAAACTTGCAAGGCTTATGTTAGAGACTCAAGGGATGTTCTCTGCAACTTTGGTGTCTCTGGTGCCAGGGACATGTTTTATGGGATTTTAAAGGTGTGTGTGTGTGGGGGGGGAGAAATGAATCAATTAATCAATTTGTCAAAAAAAGTTTCTAAATTTCTTACTTGTGATTAATCAATCTTGATGAATCATGAATCAAAATTTTTCCAATTCATGTCCATCTCTAGTGGTGATATCATATCTTCATCTTCAGTGCACATCACTATATACCAACAGATGGGGGAAATGATAATTTTGAGTAGAAAAATAGCAACTGATAGCAGAGCACTGAGTCCTCCCCTTTGTCTATTCCTTTACCTCCCATAAACTTAATCCCAGCCATTTTACTCTAGTAAGGCTCTATGATCAGAAATCAGTGTTTCCTAAGGATGGGATAGGAGCTGCTACAGAAAGAAACAACTGACCAAAGAACAGATCAACACTAGCCCAAACTGTTGGCTTTTCTACTTAAGAAAAATCCTGTTTGACATGGAGAAGAATATTGGCATAAATCAAACATTACATGACTACAATATATTCATATTACTGTACAGTACCAATTTACAATGGTGGTTTATAGTGAGTGCTAATACAATAATATTTGCTGTTTTTTTCCTTATGTTTTTCCTCTTCTCTTTTTTTAGTTCAGTTAAAAACTGAAAAAAAAAGTTAAAAACCAGTCAATCATATATTATAGAGAAGAGGGATCCAGGTAATAATTAGACATAACAGGGAACAGTTACAGCATTGCCAGGCCTTTGGTTGAGGATCTTTGCTTGGCAACTTTAAAATGGTATCTGTAATGTCATGTATGCCTCAGTGTGAAGCTAAAAATAGCACCCTAATGAGAAACTAGATGAGGCTAAAGAGACTTTCCTATTTGTAACACCTTTTTAATAAGCTAGGAAGGAGCCAAATGCACAAAGTCCAACAGCCTAGAGGAGGAATCACCACCATATTATTTGTCTCTTCCATTCGACTGTTACATCGGGTGTACTGCCATTTTACAAACCTGTATGCCACAGTCACCACAGGGATGGAGGAAGAACAGAGGGGTTATTAATTCCAGTTATTGGAATGGTTTCAATTAAGGCTAAGAGAAGCTTGTTCTGTGCCACCCAACTGAGCTCACAGCTTGGTCATCAATGCAACGTACATCTCTTAAGTCACCACAAATCCAAGTCTTGGGTCTCTCCAGTAGGTCATGTTAGATATTTTCCCCCCACAAGATTTTGGCTAAATATGATGGCACAATCTACCAACCAGACCCCATCACAGAAGCTACACAGGGATAGAAGTAATACATTAAGTGTATGTGCATGTGGACACAGACATATTCCCCAGATAAAAATATACAACCTTATAAACTTTTAATAACATAATAAACCAAGTAAAGAGAAACTTTAATACCCTAATAATCCAAGGGAAGAAATCTATCCCAGCATAACTTCTACATGTCTCATGCAAGCTACTTCAGACTACAACTACCCAATCATTAGTCTCAAGTAGAGTAGACTCACTGAAGCAATGAGACTCTGGCAAATGAACCTATACATGAAGTTCTAACCCACACTGATCCATTTCATACACACTCGATCTAAAGCCCATTGTTAATCACAAACAAAGTAGATCCATCAAATCAAATGAATTTAGTTGTGGATTCACGAAATTGCCATGGATTCAATAGGTTTGCTCTACTGAGGGTTAGGCCAGTGTCCTTTACTGTTATGAATACATCCTACAGAATCCTGGAATCTGCAGCTTGGTGAAGCATTTAGTCTTCTCCGCTGTAGGTTCAGGTTCAGGAGCACTAGAGCGCTGCAGCAAAGAATCCTAAGCAGTTTGCCAATCTACAAGTCCAAGGACCTCACGGTCTCTGGCTGCTTTGTTTCTCTCCTAGTCTCCTTCACTGATGAAGACTCTTCCCTGCCTGCTACATCCGTTAGCTCTCCAACAACTTAGCACCCTGCCCTCTGAAGCAGATGTTTAAGTAAACTGACCATAGAGTTGCTTTACAACAGCCGTCCTACTCTCACAATGGCTCTGCTCATACTTATTAAAAGATTGCCTGAGCTTAAACACACTGAGTAACATTAATTGTCTCCGCTGGCCTTTATGCTGAGAAAGGGAAGGGAAGCAGCTGAGTAGATTTTGTATTCATGCCAGTGAGCACTAGAACCAAGACTCGTTCATTCCTACATAGATACTTCACTTTTAGAGATGCAGGGATCAAAACTGAAGCATGATGGCCTCCAATGTACACATTCACCATCTTGAAGGTGTCTTCAGAAACCCTGTTGAAAGGCAAAATCGAGGGACAGATAATTTTCCAGGAGTGAGAATCAGCATCAAATCAGGGATGGTTGGAGGTCACACAAAGCAATAAGACAGTATTACAATCTCATCAGTCAAGCTGATATTTACCTAGTTTATGTGGCGTGGAGGCTGTTAACATTTTGATACAGGGAGGCAGTGCATACACTTATTACGCAGCACCATTATTGGCTAGTTTGATGAGCTTGTGTATTCCTTTTGCATCTCGGGATATAAAATCCAGCCAGACATATTTCCACATTCCCCCCTCCTCTTGCCTTTCAAGAAGCCACTGAAATGAGTCTTCAAAAAGCATCATGAGATGATAGCTATCTTAATGGCTCTGCTAACTGTGGGAGTATGCCCTTTGAATTGTCTCTTGGCAATGTGATTGATAGCTGTTTTGGCTTAGCTGTTATTAGTAATTTACATCTTTTCTTAGTTTGCAGCTGCTCAGACTCCCCCCCCTTTAATCTTCTATAATCTGTTTCTTTATTTCCGAAGCTGTATTATTGAGATAGCCTCTAGACATCGGAGGACTAGAAATGGGTCCCGGAGAATATCTTCATGGAGAAAAGGTGAAAAGATCTCAGAAACAGTGGTTAAATCAATTTCCTAGACAGAAAAAATAGCTATTGTCTGTGTTGGTCAAGCTGTTTTTAATGACTTTCCTGATTATGCTGCCCACACGTCTGTCCTTTACACAGACATAGCAAGGCATTTGTAATAGGCAGTGGATTTACAGATGCACAGTAGGAAGAGGGCAACAAATAGCAGTAGACAGTAATTCTATTTGTAAGGAACAAAGAAGTGGCAGAATGAATTAAAATCAGTAAAGCTACGTAATATTTTAAATCCTGACTCCTTCACAAAACCAATATATGCAACAGTTTTGCAGACTTCCTCCAAAAACATTAAGAGTTGTTGGGGTAGATTTATACTTGAGTAGACTCACTGAAATCAATGAGACCATGGGGTAGATTCAATACAATGTAGTTTCATATCTATGATGCACTTATAATTAAGGGCAACGTCTTTAGATGCTGAAAATTACTGAAGACTCTTACAGAATGAAATTGTTAAAGATTATTTATGCCTTAGTTCAGTCATCTATTCCAGCGTTTTTCAACCACTGTTCCGCGGCACACTAGTGTGCCGCGAGATGTTGCCTGGTGTGCCGTGGGAAAAATTGAAAAATTCTAAAGAAATTCAACCCAGGGCCGGCGGGCGGCCTACAGCTGGGAGGCGCTATAAATAGCGTCCAAGGGCCAGCTTGGCTCCTCCCCCCCCCGAGGCCTGCGGCGCTGGCGTCACTTCCTCCCCGGCCGGGCCTGGCCCCGCTCATTCTCTTAGTGTTTGCTTTGTGCCTGCCGCCGCCACCACGACTCGCTCGCTTCCCTCTCCCCCCTCCTTTTTTTAGCCCCAGCCCAGAACAAATCACCAGGTGAGGGGAAGGGGAGGAGGGGCACCCGGCTGCCCCACGAGCACCGCGGCAGGGCTGCGAGGAGGAGGGGATGGAGGAGGCCTCCGCCGGGCCTGGGCTGAGGAGGCGGGTGGGCGGGGGGGGCTACTGGCACAGCTGGACAGCCGGCCGGCCGGCCTTTAGGGTCCGGGAGGGGAAGAGCCGTCTCTGAGGGGCCCCGCGATGGGTTTCTTGAAGTCTTGCCCCTTTCTTTCTGTCTTGGGTCGCCCTCTTCTCTCTCTCTGTCTTTTCTTTCTTTTTCCCGCCACCTCTCTCTTTCCATTCGTACCCTTTCCCCTCTTCATAGAAACATGCTCATTTCTAGCCTGCATATGTGTATGTCTAGCAGCCTGCCTACTGTAATTAAAACTGTAAACCACCCAGAGACTCCTTGAAGTGGTATGGGGCGGTATAGAAGCAGAACACTTTCTGCCTTCTTTCCTTCCTGCCTTCCTTCATCCTCCTCCCCTCCTGTCACTGGACTTGCTGAAGGCATCTGCCTTGGCCACAGTGTGGAGAGCAAGATGGGCTTTTGGGTCTTATTTGTGTTCCTGGAGAGTCAGTGCCCCTTCTCAGGTCTCCACTGGACACAGAAGTCCATGCAGGGCAAAATGTCTTTAAAAAACAACACAGGTAAGTGGGAACTGGGTGCTAGAGAGCGGGCTGCCTCAATCTGTGGCCCCTCTGTCCTGCTTCTCCCTACACCAGCAATGCCGAACCTTTTAGAGACTGATATAGGCACAGAGTTAAATTTTTTAACATTTTCTAATGGTGGTGTGCCTCGTGATTTTTTTCATGAAACAAGTGTGCCTTTGCCCAAAAAAGGTTGAAAAACACTGATCTATTCAATTGGAGACTGCAACCAAGAAATCAGTAGAAGTCCGAGATGTGGAAGGGCAGCAGTGAAGGCATTAGAAAAGACCATTGTGTCAGGCTGTGTCTCTGGAGACCAGGAACAACACTATCTACCCATCCACACTTCAATATTTCTAATCACCATGTATGGGGGGGAAGCTGGATAGTTAAGAAAGCGGATAGGAAAAATACTGATTCATTTGAATTTTCTGAATTTTCTCTGGAGGCAAAGCTGCTGAGCACATAATGAGGGCAGGATTCTCTGGAAAAGAGAATGATGCCAGGAAAGATTGAAGGCATCAGGAAAAGAGGAAAACCAGATAAGAAATGGAAGTCATAGCTTGAGTCTGCAAGAGCAGAACAGAGCAGTTGAGGACAGGACATTTTGAGCATAGCTCATTCATAAGTCAAAGAGAAAGGTGAGGTACAAATATTTTAAATCAATATTTACATTGGTCAAATTTCAAACAAAAGGAACATGCGCGCAATGATGACGTCAGAGCAAAATACAGCATTGCACCTATCACCGACAAGATGTGTGAAGCCCGACTGTGTTGGTTTGGTCACTTCCTGCATGCCAATGAGGAAACTCTGGCCAAAAAGGGTCTCATCCTGCTGGTCAGCATTTCCTGACAGTGCTGGACGAACACCCTCAGGAATGACATGAAGTTGTCCCGGGATCACCCAGACCTAGCCCATGAGTGCACCAAGTGAAGGACCAAAGCAAGAACAAAAGAACAGAATAACAGCGGAAGCCACCACTAAATGGGACCAACACTAAAGAAAGAAGAAGAAGAATTTACATTGGTCAAATTAAGCATCCCTCTGGGGCACTGTTGTAGCTCCTTAACAACCTGGCCCTGGGGCCTCAACCCATACATACTTTTGGAGGAAATTGCTCTTTTTCTCAGATAACCTCCTTGTGTTCTCTTGGGGGCATGGGGGAATTTTTGTTTTGCGGCAACCTCCACAACAATTAAAACTATTCAAACAGACGTTGTTGGGTTTTTTTTAACCAAATGTCGTTTTCTTTCAAAACAGTTGTATTTACATGTGAGTGTAAAAACTGCAAGTTGGTAAGCACCATCTTCTCTTGCACTCAAGAATGAATTCCTCTTTTCATTTATGCCACCTTTAAAGGTAAGGACCTTTCTGAGTCTGTTTGCAAAATATAAACATGAAACAAAAAAGGCACACATTTAACTGAAATAACTGCATTGATGTGCCATTCGAAATGCAAACAGAAAATCAGAATGCCAGCAGCCTTCAAAACCACAAAATGGAAAATAATAAGAAAAGACACAAGAAAGCCCAGCTGGATTAGATCAAAAGACCCCTCTCGTGCAGATAGATGTCTACGGAGAACCCACTGACAGGAAAGTCATGAAAGAGAAGAACCCTCTAACACCTCCCCCTGGCAGCAACTAGTATTTTACAGCAATATGTCTTTTCTATACTAGAGATAATAGATATCTATTTTGGCTAGTAGCCATCAAGGTCTTTCACCTCCAAGGATTTGTCTAATCTGATGTTAAGGCTGCTCAAATTAGTGGCCATCACTGCATTCTGTGGCAGTAAGTTACACAGTTAATTACAAACTGATTGAAATATTGATGTCTTTAAGGCCCATTTAAAAATAGTCAAAGAAGGATCCAGATGTATCTCTCATGGAAAGACATCCCACTGGTTCTATCTCCAATGACACACACCATCTGCATCCAGTCCAGCTTTCCAGATATGTTCCATCTGTACACAGACCATATCCATATAAAGATGGACTAGGTTCAGGGGTTGGAGTGGAAATGGGTGGAAGAAACACCAATTTAAGATATGCTGATATCTTAAAACAGGCATGTCCAAACTTCGTCCCTCCTGATGTTTTGGACCACAACTCCCAGAATTCTAAGCTTTAGATTGCCAGTGACAAACGACTGTGGGAGTTGTGGTTCAAAACATCTGGAGGGTGAAGTTTGGACATGCCCGTCTTAAAATAGGGTGAATAGAGATGGGCATGAAACAAAAATAGCATTGAGTTTCTGTAGTAGTTTCATTTTGTTTCATTTAATTACTCATTAAAGTGTTTTCATTATGAAACAAAATGAAATGGGAAAAAAACCCACTATGCTCCCCTGGGTCCTAAAGGCCCAAAATGGCAGGGGAGCTTCCTCAAGAGCCTCTAGGTAACCCCCTGAAATTTGGAAAGGTTTGGGTTTCTGGGATTGGGGCTTTATAACTCAGCTCCCTGAAAGCCAAAACTTTCCAAATTTCAGGGGTTACAGGAAAGAGCTTGAGGAAGCTAAGTCTACCATTCCCATGCCTGGTATCAGTAATTTTCTATGGCAGGCTTAGCTTTCTCAAGTGTTTCTTGATAACCCCCTGAAATTTGGAACAGTTTGGGGGTTAGGAAGCTGAGTTATGAAGGTCCAACGGGGTGCCCCTAGGAAAAATATTTCTGTTGGAATAGGAAACTGATTGGGTGAGTGATAGTGCTGCCTCTCCTTCCCATTGATTCTAATTAGAAAGATTTTTTTTGTAGGGGCATCACCTTTGGAGCTTCCTAATTCAGCTCCCTGACCTCCAAACCTTTCCAAATTTGGGGGACTTACAGGGAAGAGCTTGAGGATGCTCCCCTGCCATTTCCTTTAGAACAAATTATTTCATTCTAGACAGGGAAATGGTATTTCATTTCATTTCATAGCACAATGCTATCTGTCATTTCATTACAAAACATTTCGGAACCTTACGACATGATGAAACAGTGTGTCGTTTTTCGTTTTTTGCCCATCTCTAATGGTGACTTTGTACTCAATGGGGGATGCCTTTGTGTGGTCTACAGACTTGTATCTACCAATCTTGAGCTTTAGTTCACGACTGCCATGGAGCAAATCCACCAGATATGACTGATTCAAACTTGAAGGAAAGTGATGTCACACTAGCGCATACTAGCAGAACGCAGCAAATACCTGGAACAACTTGTAGTGAAAGAGAAAGATGAAATTGCCAAAGCAGGACTGCAGCTGAACATTGTAACCAATGAACTACACAACTTTTATGTTCACAATGCAGGGATTCAATCAACAACCCAAAAAAGGGAGATTGCAGCCAAGAAACCAGAAGACTAAGACATGGAAGGGCAGAGATAAAAGAATTGTGGTGGTGAAATCATCAAGTGTAATGATGTGTCATTGGAGATCAAGATCATACACACTCTGCTACAGTATTCATGATCACTCTGTACAGGTGTGAAAGTTGGCCATCAAAGAAAGTTGGCATGAAAAAAGTTGATTTGTTTGAAATATGGTGCTGAAAGAACTTCATAGAGACTCTGGACTGCCAAAAAGACAAAGGAATCCTAGGGCAAATCAAGCCTCAACTTTCTTTTGGAAGCAAAAATAATGAAACTGAGACTGTCCTATGTTGAGCACACCATCAGAAGAAAAGTATCACTGGAAAAAAACAGTAATGCTGGGAAAAGCTGAGGGCAGCAGGAAAAGAGGAAAATGAAATATGAAGCGGATTGACTTCCTGAAGCAGCCATTCCAAATGGGGGCCAAATGGCCCCCTGAGGGGCTGTGGCACATCTGAAGGTGGACACAAGCTGGAAGCAATTCACACACCATCTTATGAAGTTTATCATGCAATTTATGCAATCCTGATCCAGAATATATTTCTGCCATATTGTGTTTATGGCTGGGGCCAAAAAAACAAAAAACAAAAACAAAATAAAAAGGTTGACAATGGCTGCTCCAGAGGCAGCCACAGGGTTGAGTTTGCAAGAGCTGAGCAGGGGTTTTAAGGACAGAACAAAATGGAGGTCTCTCATTCCTAGGGTTTGCTCATAAACTACTTGACCGGGAATAACAAACTAACTTATGGAACATAATAATTGAAATGTGTGCATCATTTAAAACCAAAGACTCCTTGTTTTGCTTTAAAAACACTTTTATTCAAATACAAATTTAATTGCTTCGTCAAGCTGTTCAACAACTAAACTCATGCAATTAATTGACTAAAAATTTTCTAACTAGTTTAATAGTCCTAGTACTTAAAGAAGAAGGGTGGATGAAGAAGTATTCAGTTGTCACTCAAATTCCGAGGGAGCAGGATGAATTCACACAACACCTCTTTCCAGGTAAAAGCCAGGAAACGGGGAATCTCTCTTCAAGGGTGTGTGTGCCTTTATATCAGGGGTCCTCAAAGTTTTCAAACAGCGGGCCTATCCATCATGCCCCAGACACCACTGGGGGCCGGACCACAGTCCAAAAAAAAAAAAAAGGCCGACATGGGGAAAAGGGGGAGGGAGGGGCAAGTGGGCAGAGCCCCCCATAATTGGCCCATGATCGGCCCATGATCATTGTATCTCCAGGGCCCCAGCAATACCTCCTGCTCCAGATCACCACCCTGAGGTGACACTGCTGGAATCCCTCTGCTGCGCCTCTTCCTCCTCCTCCTCCTCCTCCTCCTCCTCCTCCTCCTACAGTGGCAGTGGCTGGAGTGGCTCTCCTTCCTTCCTTCCTTCCTTCCTTCATTGTGTTGGGAAGGAGGTGGCAGCCCAGACAAACTCAGGCCCCTCATCACCTTCTGGACGGCCACTCAGGATGAGGAGCAGCAGCCGCAGCAAGGTCAGCAAGGCTGGTGCCACTGCATGCAGATCCAGCCGTGTGCCCTGGCCATCATGTCCTCACTGTGCCCTGGAGGGAAAGCTGCCTCCTCTCTTGGCCTTGCCCGGCCCGGCCCAACTTGGTGCGCTGCAAGTGAGGGAGTGAGTGAGCAATGGCTGGGAAAGAGGGAGGGGAGGCAGGAACGCATGCCCAAAGTCACCTGCAGCCCACTCACTGGCTGAGTCCAGCCAGGCTGTGGTGCTCTCTTGGCTCGACAGCCTGCCCATCACCAAATGGTGGAAAATGCAGCCCCGCCAGCCTCCCAGGAACCAGGCCCAGGCCATGGTTGGCCTTCTCTTCCCTTCTCTTCTTTCTCCACCACCTCCTCCTCGCTGGTCTCTAACCCAGTGATGGTGGTGGCAGCTTCAGCCTCCGGCCATGGCTGTGCTCCCTCCTCCCCTCCCTCACTTCACGGAGCAAGGCAGCAGCTCAGAGGGGGCTGGGTGGGCAGAAAGTAGCTCCATTTCCCCCTCGGTCGCCTGCCGTCCATTCCTCCAGCGGTCCACTGCCATGGCTGCTCTGGCTCGGAAGGCTGGCTGGCGCTGCCTCTGCCTGCCTCCTTCATTCCTCACAACTACATTAACACAGGCAGCAGCCACACAAGGAAGGTAGGTGGGCAGGATGGAGGAGGAGCAGGGGTGGGGCCTCAGGGCCATAGAGGGAGTGGGAGACCCTGCTGCAGCCCTCCTGTTTTAAATTGTTCCACTCAGCTGCGCCCGGCGCCCCGACCATCTGGGCAGTGAGTGGGGGGAGTGGGGGACCTTGCCATAGCCTTCCCACTTTGGATGCCCCACTAGCCAGCATGTTGATCATCTGGGCGGTAGTTGGGGGGAGTGGGAGAAGCGACATAGCCCACTGCTTTGAACTGCCTCAGCAATAGAAGCAGCTGCGGAGGCTGGCTTGCTCGCAAAGCAGGGGGTAGGTGGGGGGGTGCAATTGGTCCCGGGGACCGGATTCAGGACCGGGGGGGGCGCATCCAGCCCTGGGGCCTTAGGTTGAGGACCCCTGCTTTATATGGTCTTATATCTTATATATCTACCAATCATGAACTTTAGTCTACAACTGACATGGAGCAAATCTACCAGATCTGACTGATTCAAACTTGTGCGAAATTGATTTTTGCACTAAGAGTTCCAAAAGCTAAATTTCAAGGTCCTTAGTTAGATTTCAAGCAGCAGGGGCTAATATTCTGCACCAAGCAGCAGGCCCTTTGCTGATGTGGCTACAATGGCACAGTTAAGAATGAAGGGCACCACAGTCAAGTCCATTGTGCTGAAATACAAATGCAGAGCTGGCTTTCTCCCGATTTCATATGGTTTGAGTCTTTTCTACTACATTTCAGGCTCAAGAATATGACAGAGTCACTATCACCTGTCATAATATGGGACACAGTCATTGTCACCTGTCATAATATGAGATTTATGAAAGGTATAAGTAAAAAATGATTTCACGCAGGAGGGACAGTGCACAGGTTTATGAGCTGCCTCACCCTTCATGGAGCACACATATGTACAGGCTTAGTCTCAGTTGGTTTCACTCAAATTTCAATAATGTTACACAGCTGCACCAAGTGCACACACAGACACAAGGACACAATATGCCCAACACACTTCTACTTGCACCCACAAATTCATGCACACTAGAACATCAAAAATAATTTCTTCTCTCACTAAATTTTTCTTCTTCACATGCCATTTCTGTACATCCACGACCTTCATATAGCCAATATGCCTTCATCCATCAGCTCTCTTCACATTTTCAATTATTCATCGATGTCCCCACCCATTTGTAAGTGTTCAAGTGTTCCACTGCTCAAATTTGTCAGCTATAAACTCACAAATAGATTTACTGATCCATATGCACTCTTGCATACATAAATACATGGCACAAACTGGATGTTGCACAACATAAAATCTGTTTCTATCTCACCTTGATATTGTCATACAGTACTCCCCTGTTTTTTGCGGGAGTTAGGTTCCTGATCCACCCGCGATAAAGGAAAATCTGCAAAAGGCAGACGCCTCAGTAAACTGACCTTGGGCTGCTCCTGCCAGCTACGTTTCTAAAGAGAGGTTTTCAACCCCCTCCTGACACCTCAGCAAACCTTGCTATCGGGAGCCAAGCAGCCCAAGGTCAGTTTGATGAGGTGTTAGGGGTTGATTAAAAACCTCTCTTTGCAAATGCAGCTGGCAGCAGCAGCCCCAGTTCTGTTTGCTGAGGTATCAGCAGGGGATTAAAAACCTCTCTTTGGAAGTGAAATGCAGATGCCTCAGCAAACAGAGCTGGGGCTGCTCCTGCCAGCTCCACTTGCAAAGAGAGGTTTTTAACCCCCTCCTGACACCTCAGCAAACCTAAGGTATCAGGAAGGGGTTAAAAACCTCACTTTGCAAGCGCAGCCAGGAGGAGCAGCCCCAGCTCTGTTTGCTGAGGTGTCAGGAGGGGGGTTAAAAACCTCTTTGGAAGACTGCTTCTCTCAAGGAAAAAAAACGCGATATACTGAGACCGTAATATATGAACCGCGTTGTGGTGGGGGACTACTGTACAGTATATGCATGGAAAAGGTGACTTGTTGACCAAAGGGGGCAGTTACCTCACTCTGAAAGGACTAACTGAGCCCCCCACTTGGACCCTCACAAATGTCCAATTCTACACACTTTCAAACTAATTATCCTAAATTGCAATTCATCTCTAGATTCAAACATATAATGTGCATTTTGAAATCACTAAATTCACAATGTGTTGGATTTTGTGAGCATTGCCACATGTCCACAGAGGGCCAATGGCAGATAGAAGCATGTGGCTGTCTAGCTGCTTCAACACATTACTCACATTGTTACATGGACTCATTCCGCACCCTCCAAAGACCTACGTCACTCACTGCTTCTGTCTTTGGGAGCTCAATTATTATCTACAACAGGCCAATCTAGCCCCTAGGCCTCATCATGGAGGCTGGGAGGATTAATAAGTCAGCTCTTCAGGTCACAGAGCCACTGGTCCCCAAAAAGAAACACAAAGAGACACAGGGTGGAGGAAATTAGAGAGCACTGTTGTTCGGACTATGACATGAATTGTGTCTCTCCTAAGATCCCAGTGTCAGATTCCTACTCACCAGCCCGTTTTTGGCAATGAAATCAGGACATTTATGGGAACTACGCTGCCTTTAACAGGCTGACCTGCACAGTGGGGGTGGAGGGCAGAATTTGGAACTGAGATTTTGCAAAAGCATCTCAGGTCACAGGCAAACACTTGCCTACCTTAAACTTGGTCAATGGCTGCCTCTCCAGGTTCTGTTGTCTTACTCTCCTAAAGCCAGATAAAACAAAGAGCTTTAGGGAAACCATTTTGGACGACAGCTCCCTGAATCTGCCAGTGTCAGAGATTGAGTTCAGAACCCTTACTTTTCTAAGCTCAATAGCTTATAACGTGCTTTCCCCTCCAATTTAAGAGCATCCACAAGACCCCTCATTTGGGCTGGAATTTCTGTACAGTACTTGAAAGTTAACCCTTTTTAAATGGCACTTTTAAATGTTCAGATCATATCTATCTTATTTTGCATGAACCTAGTTGGGCAGATCAGTACAGTTATTGATCTATTGCAGATGTGGTGACTAGCCTGAGTAAGTAGGCTTTCCCAAAAATTAATAGCAGAAACAAAAATTGTACTGGAAACATGCCGGTTTCTAATTCAGACACTTGCCCATCATGTGACACTAGCTCTTGTATGGTGACAAGTTCTCAAGTTTAAAGACCTGAGGATATTCAGGCTGATGTGTCAAGAGTAAGCACTCAACAAAGCCATCACACCTTGGAGGCAAAACATGGAGCACAAATATTTACACGTGTGTAAAATTAAGACATTTGACTTTCACCAGACTGTTGCCCCAACACACACAAACACACCCCTTTCCCTCACAGAACTATGGTGGGGAAGACATGAAGCATTGAGTCTTGACTCCTACATACGATGGCTTCCAAACATAGGGCTCCCCCCCTGCCCCCGACAACAATGTAACTAAAATCAGAATTACCCAGAGAATACAAGAGATAGACCTAGCTAGTCAAGATCACAGAAGCGGAGTTAAATCTGTTTTTACAACTGCACAGACAGGCAAATGAGAGTCCCAAGACTTGGTCACAGAAAAGGAGGTGAACGAAACCAGGGGTAAGAATTCGGGATGAGACAGAACCTCAGCCTCTCCGATGGCTATGAATTCTGGATCCCACCTTGTTATATCTTCTCTGCCTCTCATTAATTCTTACTGGGGGGAAGATCCAATTAGTTTCCTTTCCTGGCTTCTAAATGATTTTTCATCCCTGTAATTAATGGGCAAGTCAGAGCAGAGCAGCATGGCAGGCAAATTGCTGGTTCAGGGGAGCGGGGGTAATTTTCTAGATATGATAATGAGGGTTGCTTTCTTGCTTTTAAATAATGTATTCATTATTGGGGAGGGGGTTTGCAATGGGGAAATATCCAAAGCTTGGCACGATTGTTCCTTTACTGAAAAGACTCTAATTAGTGAATGATACCCTCGTCTCTCATGGCACCATAACCACAACTGCCCTATCACATTTAGGTCATTGCTAGGATGTCTGGCTGATGGCTAAAGTTCAGCAACAGTGTTGTCCCAAAGGCCGGGAGCCATAGGTTCTTTCCCCATTTGGGGTCAATATTGTATATATTAATGCACATCCACATTCTGGCACAGAGAATGTCCTTCATTCCCAGGCACCATACACAGTTTCAGAGAAAGCCCTCCTAGTTTTGCTATAAATGTCCTTTTTGAAGCTCAAGTCAAGACAACAATCCATCTAGAAACTGGGTGATGGGTAGAACTATACACTTATTTTGGATTTCTCCCCAGCTTAAAACTATACAGGCTGGCCTGTTCTAACTTTCTGAGCAAAATGGCATGGTGGAGATTTAAACTCGTTTATTATTTATATTGTCTATAGCATCTACTAGTTGCTTTAAAAAAGCAAAGACAACAGGTCTCTTTTGAGGCAGTTCACAATCTAAGGACAGCTTCTTTATCAGAGATTCAAGAATATCAGATCTGTGTATGAGAATGAGAGTCCCCAGTGGCCTTCCAGCCAGGATTTTTGCCAAGATGTACTCTTTACTCACTGTTTTGCATCAGAAGGAAAGAGCTATGATTGTTGGGTGCTGTATACAGTTCATCAGAAATGGGACAAGAAAAAGGCCATGTAGTTCTCAAGATTACACAAATGTAAGATGGTATTTTTTGGGCCAATTTTTTTAAAAAAACCAAACCAAATGCCAAGCTTTCATAGAGAACATGCCATTTCTTCTAGCTTAACACAACCACCCCCCTTCTTGGACAGTGCATAAAAAAGTGTAGACAAGAGTCTAAAAAAGTTGGTGGTACCTATCAGTGAGGGTTGATGTCAGTCCTCTTGAGGCTGCAGTCTCAAGCATCCTTGTAGCATGGTCTGGAATTTGGCAGCTCTATCTTAGGTCTAAAAGGTTGCCAACTGACCGTGAGCAGTAAATACCCTAACCACCAACTGGAGCACATTATATAAGACTGCTTGGAAACTTCACAGAACTCGGGAGTATACAGTAAATGTTGGTGATACAATTCTCCTCACCAGCCAGAAAACAATTTGCTTGTTTCATCTGTAGAGTTCTTGCAACCAAAAGGCAAAAGTGACACTTCAGAACATGAAAAGGAGGTACAGACATTGGGTTGTGATTAAAAGAGAAACTAGCAGTGTCCAACTCCCTGTTCTTACCTCTGTAGTTCCCCACATCTCTAGAAGGTTGAGGGGTCTGGGCACTCAAGAAGGGAAATAAATTTCCATTATGCAAACAGAAGTCTACTCTTCTAACAATTGATGTGATTGGGGTGGGGGGAGTTTTGAAACATTCCCGTGCACAGAACCAAGCACTTGGTTCAAAATTTTAGCAAACAATAGTAGTTTGGGAACCAATAAGTGCAATGTGTGCTGAAGATGGGTGGGCAATCTAGCCGACAGCATTGTCCATGCAGCATTACTAGCATATGAACATATTGCTGTTCTTTACTTAGGATGATACACAAAGAGCTTGGTCCATAAATGGTCAGATTCTGAGGGGACAGCCCCTACATTCAAACATTTCAGTTGTTTAGATGGATAATGCTGTCTGTCTATCTGTCTGTCTGTCTGTCTACTTAATACACCAGCAGCCACATTCCCCACTATTTAAAGGTAAATGTTGAGTTAGTAGACTATGGAAATGAAAATGTGTGCTATACCAAGTAATACTTTCTCCTGAGAGAGAAATGTGACATATACATCTCTCTACGCACACACCAGATTTTCATTATGAAGAACTTCTCGGTAAGTGTCATCTATGGCCCTATTAAAATATTCCCTTCATCCAAATTAGGCCTCAGAATTTCCTATTGCTATGGAATATTATTTCACTAAAATATTGCTTCACTGTTGAGTGGGCTGAGAGACTTGACATCTCTCCCCCTTTGTGCGCCTCAGCCATGAGTGATATTATTGACAGAAGGTGATCTTATTAAGAGTGACAGGATTCCACTGAAAGTCACTGAGCCACTGTAACAGTCTATTCCCAGAACTGCTCTCTCTCTCTCTCTCTCTCTCTCTCTCTCTCT
Source organism: Phrynocephalus guinanensis (assembly GCA_037367245.1). Taxonomy (NCBI): domain Eukaryota; kingdom Metazoa; phylum Chordata; class Lepidosauria; order Squamata; family Agamidae; genus Phrynocephalus; species Phrynocephalus guinanensis. The sequence continues at coordinate 98,379,962 of CM074734.1, read as the reverse complement.
CTCTCTCTCTCTGACATCTGATCATAGTCCAGTCAAAGCTGGAGAACAGCTAAATATTTGCATTGGCACAGTGTAGGCCTCCAGGTGCCTGGGGATAACCCAAAGGACTGGCACCAGGGCTGGGCTTACCACCAGGAAGAGTAACATGACCATTTCATGAAGTGGGTGCTGGGTAAAAGAAAAGGCACACCACTGGAACATTCTCGTTGTTCATCAGTTCTTTCAATTCTCCCCGTGCTCTCTTCAAAGTTACTTTCCCATCCATACTATTGCCAGTACAGTCTGCTTCTGTATTTGGAAATAAGGAGGGAGCTTCCATTTTGTCCTTCTCTTCAGACATAAAAATGGATTGGACTTCTTCTCCTATGGACCAAATCACTTGGCGAAAATGATATCTTGGAGTCAAAAGCCTTTTCTTTGTCAAAATCTCTGGAAAATCCAATACAGAGAGAATCCACTATCATGCACTACTAAAGAAAATTGGTCCACACTGCAGGAACTGTGGTAGACAATGAGGAAACTTCACTACAAAGCCACAGTACAGGGCCTGTGAAATTCCCAGCTACAACTGAAGTGGGAATTTAAAATGGCTTCTCTGTAGCTCAGACACACCCTTCTTCCTAAGAGATGCCATGGAGGGACAATACAGAGCTTATTATTACCATAGACATCCTTTCTGCTAAAATAGTGCTAAGGGGGATAACAACAACATACACATGAAACATTGAAACAAAACCAAAAACACCAACAAAACAGAAACAAGCACCACTTATGAATTAAAACCTTCTCCAGTTTGTAGGTCAGTTTAAAATTCCAAAATTCGGAATGAATATTAATGCATTGGGCTGTACAGAGGTCAACAGAGATGATACTCACCTAAAGCCTCAAAGTAGCTATCAAGAATGCATTTTCTTCTGTTCCCAATGGTAGTTTTAAGATGCAAAGGGCCTGCCTGTGAGCCTTAAAACATAGGGAAGTAGATATGGCAGAAGACTGGATTTTGTAATCAGCCCTTTCAATGACACTCAGATTGATAGCCACTGAAACTATTGTATGAAAAGAGCCACATGTTTCTTGTAACTGTTCCCACTCATTAGTTTCAAAGGCAACCCCTTTGGACTATGATAATACATGGCATTATCATAGTCCAAAGGAAGTAGAGCTTAGCTCTGCTCCATGCTGGCTAGATCCCACATTTCTAGGAAAACCGGGTAGTTGGTGTATATGCTACAGTGGTGCATAATAAAGAACAGGACAGTTTCTGGACACCACCAAAAACCTGGGCATACAGATTCAAGGCTTAATCCAGAGACTGCAAGACTGAAATTCCAGGAGGATTCTAGCTCATCCAAGACAAACTGAACCCTTTTCCTCTTCTTTTTCCATTTCTGTGCCTTAACCTATCCGTTACTGACACCAGATATTAATAATTTACAACTTGGACAAGTTACAGTGGGACTTCCATTTATGAGTTTAATCTGAGCAGCCCCATCTAAAAAAATAACTAAATAAATCAATAATAAATTAAAAACTGTAAGTAGAGCAGACCACATCTAAAATTTGTAAGGCAGCAGTTAAAATGACAAAGGTTTTTTGCTCTTAAGTCAAATTGCTCTTAAGTCAAGCTGCTTGTAAGTAGAGGTGCCACTATATTTGGCTCAAAATGGAAAAGAGAGAACAGTGTTAGGTGTCAGAAGAATTTTTATTAAGGAAAATCTGGACAATTTTCAGTCCTCCAGCTGTTACTGTGCTACATCTTCTCATACAAGGCATGATGAACACTCAAATGCCCCAAAGGTCACCTAACTGATCTGTCCAACCAACTACCCCTTTATCAGAATTTACTATTAAGACTATTGTGTGAGGGCATCAAGATGCTAACTGCTTTGTAACACATGATAATGTGTATGTATAAATACTTTTATCTCATGATACACTTCCAACAATCTTGCTATGACCTGAGCAAATGAATGAAGGCTTTGAGTATTTTATAGGATCTCTTCTTAAAGTCCATCAAAATATACACTGTAAATCAGATTTTTTGCTATGAAACAACTCTGTAGGCACAGACAGAAAATAGGGGAAGAGGACTTAACAGTCCTGAAAGCTGATGTTGCTGTGGTTGCCTGTTAGTCATAATGAGGAGAAGGAAGAGGGTCATAAAAACTAAGGATTGCAGACTTCAGCTGAAAGGTTCTCTTTCTCAGCTGTGATGCTCTGATCATCCTCAGCCCCTGTCTGCAAGGTGTGTTGGGATCCCCTGGTGACAGTCAGCAAGGAGCTAATTAATGCTCATTAATCTACAAGGCTCCTGCAGGGACCGGTCCTGGGCACACTTAGTCAATGTTTACAGCTTGGCTTTGCAGAATCCAGTCAATGGCCTTCGCAGCATCACATGTGGGAGTGAAACGAAATGTGGCTATCATCCCAATGGGTAGCGGTACAGACTGCATTCACTGACTGGGCCAGCACAATAAAGAACAGGATAGAAATCAAGATGTTTAGGTCCAGTTCATAGTCCTGGGCAGTGCTTGAAAATTACAAGGGTTCAAGCCCCTCTACTACAGTCACTCCCAACCTAGGATTCCCAGATGTTCTTCCAGAACTTTCAGAGCCCCACCCATGCTGGCTGGCTCCTCTTAGAGGGAGTGGGCAGATTTGGCCTTGGGGCCTCTAATTCTTAACCCACCGATTAATCTTTGAAGAAGCCTTCAACCGCCTTGCAAATTGTCACACAGCGGAAGAGAACTACATTTCTAACCCTATTTCTCCTGCTCTTGCTCATTTGCTCTTCTAGGTGGGAAAAGAAACTTCTTGTGCATCAGGCAGCAAGTATCTCTTCCTGCCCACACCCTTGGGTGGGCCCCAGCAGCAAGAAGCAAATGTGTCATTTTCTTAGAAATTTTATTGGGACTTTCTCCAAGGGCTCCAAGCCCCTGACCAAATTAAACTGGAACTCTTCTCCCCGGCTTGGCTGTGGCTAATTATCAGCATAATCACGTCTGCGCCAAGTTATCGTATCAATTAGCTGCAGCCTTAGTAGAACACAAGGTGGGAGCTATGGAGGGAGAGGTGGCTGAGGAAGAGCAAGTGATGGACTGGAATGACCGTGGGAGAATTTGAAGGAAACGAAGAATGAGAGGCATTTGTTAATAAAGAACAGCCAGTGGTGTTTGCGTAGAATTAGCATAGAATAAGACATTAGTCTTATAATTATTATCACAGCTAAGCCTCTGTCCAGAGTTTAGAAGCGGCTAGTTACAAATAACTATTGAGCTCTAATTAATTTATTTTTCCAACAAAGAAACAACAAAGTTGTAATGCAGTTTTTAACTTAACAAGGGATTACTTCACTCCTTCTGTAGTAAGAGCTTTCAATTTACTTTTGTAGTAATTGAGGGCAATCCTACTAAATAGTGGAGGGAAGGAATATCACATGGTTTGAGAGATGGCTCATGCTGCACCTCATGTTCTGCAATGGGTATTGGAGCAATGATGAAGTATAAGGGAGGGGAATGTGTTTTGTTCCACCTGTCAGCAACCTGTAGCACACAGGTGCAGTGTTTTAAAGTAACCAGAAGTTATTTTTACCTATATTTGGCTTAAAGTTACTTATTAAAGAGTGCAACGAGAACAATAACAAGCTATAACTTGTGAAACTATAACTGCACCAATTGCCTTCTAAAATTGCTCTGCCCACCTGGTCTTACATAAACAGTACTGAACTGCTTTTGCCTCAGTCTGGAATATCTTATAAATGGGGCACATTTCTACTTTTGTGTCCCAGTTGATCAGTGAGGCTACAAAATAAAACAGGCTGAACTTTGCTTTCATCATTGTAAGGCTAATTACACTGGTGACAATGATGCCTGTAATAAGACTTCCTGGGGTAGGAACTGGCAAGCCACCCCGGTATCCCTGCCAAGAACATCCCATGATCAGAAACAAAAGGCTAAAAGATATGACGCTGGAAGATGAGCCCCTCAGGTCAGAAGGTGTCCAACATGCTACTGAGGAAGAGCGGAGGACAAGTACAAGTAGCTCCAGAGCTAATGAAGTGGCTGGGCCAAAGCCGAAAGGACGCTCAGCTGCAGACATGCCTGGAAGAGAAAGGAAAGTCCAATGCTGCAAAGAGATATACTGCATAGGAACCTGGAATGTGAGATCTATGAACCAGGGTAAGCTGGATGTGGTCAAACATGAGATGGAAAGAATAAACATTGACATCCTGGGCATCAGTGAACTTAAATGGACAGGAATGGGTGAATTCAGTTCAGATGACTATCACATCTACTACTGTGGGCAAGAATCCCATAGAAGAAATGGAGTAGCCTTCATAGTCAACAATAGAGTGAGAAAAGCAGTGCTGGGATACAACCTAAAAAATGATAGAATGATCTCGGTACGATTCCAAGGCAGTCCTTTGAACATCACAGTAATCCAAGTTTATGCTCCAACTACCGGTGCTGAAGAGTCTGAGATTGACCAATTTTATGAAGACTTACAAGAACTTCTAGAACTGACACCAAAGAAAGATGTTCTTCTCATCATAGGGGATTGGAATGCTAAAGTAGGGAGTCAAGTGATAAAAGGAATAACTGGCAAGTTTGGCCTTGGAGTTCCAAATGAAGCAGGACAAAGGCTAATTGAGTTTTGTCAAGAGAACAAGCTGGTCATTGCAAACACTCTTTTCCAACAACACAAAAGGCGACTCTACACATGGACATCACCAGATGGACAATACCGGAATCAGATTGACTATGTTCTCTGCAGCCAAAGATGGAGGAGCTCTATACAGTCAGCAAAAACAAGACCTGGTGCTGACTGTGGCTCAGATCATCAGCTTCTTATTTCAAAATTCAAACTTAAACTGAAGAAAGTAGGGAAGATCACTGGGCCAGTCAGGTATAACCTAAGTCAAATCCCATATGAATACACAGTGGAAGTGAAGAATAGATTCAAGGAACTAGATTTGGTGGACAGAACACCTGAAGAACTATGGATGGAGGCTGTAACATTGTACAGGAGGCTGCAATGAAAAATATTCCAAAGAAAAGAAAATGCAAGAAAGCAAAGTGGTTGTCCAACGAGGCCCTACAAATAGCGGACGAGAGAAGGGACGCAAAATGCAAGGGAGAAAGGGAAAGATACAGAAAATTGAATGCAGACTTCCAAAGAATAGCAAGGAGAGACAGGGCGGCCTTCCTGAATGAACAGTGCAAAGAAATAGAGGAAAACAACAGAAAAGGAAAAACCAGAGATCTGTTCAAGAAAATTGGAGATATTAAAGGGGCATTTCCTGCAAAGATGGATATGATAAAGGACAAAAATGGTAGGGACCTAACTGAAGCAGAAGAGATCAAGAAGAGATGGCAAGAATATACAGAAGAATTATATCAGAAAGATCTGGATGTTCCTGATAACCAAGATAGCGTAATTGCTGACCTGGAGCCAGACATCCTGGAAAGTGAAGTCAAGTGGGCCTTAGAAAGCATTGCAAACAACAAGGCCAGTGGAGGTGATGGCATTCCAATTGAACTCTTTAAAATCTTAAAAGAGGATGCTGTAAAGGTGCTGCATAAGATATGCCAGCAAATTTGGAAAACCCAGCAGTGGCCAGAGGACTGGAAAAGATCGGTCTACATTCCAATCCCAAAGAAAGGAAACGCCAAAGAATGCTCCAACTATCGCACAATTGCACTCATTTCACATGCTAGCAAGGTTATGCTCAAAATTCTACAAGGCAGGCTTCAGCAGTATGTGGAAAGAGAACTTCCAGAACTACAAGCTGGATTTCGAAGGGGCAGAGGAACTAGAGACCAAATCGCCAACATGCGCTGGATTATGGAGAAAGCCAGAGAGTTCCAGAAAAACATCTACTTCTGCTTCATTGACTATGCCAAAGCCTTCAACTGTGTAGACCACAACAAACTATGGCAAGTCCTTAAAGGAATGGGAGTGCCTGACCACCTTATCTGTCTCCTAAGAAATCTTTATGTGGGACAAGCAGCAACCGTCAGAACTGGATATGGAACAACTGACTGGTTTAGAATCGGGAAAGGAGTACGACAAGGCTGTATACTGTCACCTTGCCTATTTAATTTATATGCAGAGTACATCATGAGAAAGGCCGGTCTCGATGAATCTCAAACCGGAATTAAGATTGCCGGAAGAAATATCAACAACCTCAGATACGCAGATGATACTACTCTAATAGCAGAGAGTGAGGAAGAATTAAAGAACCTCTTAATGAGGGTGAAAGAGGAGAGTGAAAAAAATGGGCTGAAGCTCAACATCAAAAAAACTAAGATCATGGCCACTGGTCCCATCATCTCCTGGCAAATAGAAGGGGAAGAAATGGAGGCAATGACAGAGTTTATTTTCTTGGGCTCCTTGATCACGGCAGATGGCGACTGCAGCAACGAAATAAAAAGACGCCTGCTTCTTGGGAGGAAAGCAATGGCAAACCTAGATAGCATCCTAAAGAGCAGAGACATCACTTTGCCAACTAAGGTCAGGATGGTTAAAGCTATGGTTTTTCCAGTAGTGATGTATGGAAGTGAGAGCTGGACCATAAAGAAGGCTGATCGCCGCAGAATCGATGCTTTTGAGCTGTGGTGCTGGAGGAGAGTCTTGAGAGTCCCCTGGACTGCAAGGAGATCAAACCTATCCATTCTGAAAGAAATCAACCCCGAATGCTCACTGGAAGGACAGATTTTGAAGCTGAGGCTCCAGTACTCTGGCCACCTCATGAGAAGAGAGGACTCCCTGGAAAAGGCCCTGATGCTGGGAAAAATCGAAGGCAAAAGGAAAAGAGGACGACAGAGAATGAGATGGTTGGACGGTGTCATCGATGCAACCAAAATGAATTTGACAAAACTCCGGGAGGCAGTGGAGGATAGGAAAGCCTGGCGAGCTCTGGTCCATGGGGTCACGAAGAGTCGGACACGACTGAACGACTGAACAACAACAACAACTGAACTGCTTCCACCTTGGAAGGAATTTACACATGGACATCTCGGATGCCAATCGTGGGTTGTAAGTCTCTTATCTAGAATACGGAGATATTTGTTTGTTTATTTTGTTTTGAATATGTTTACCCTCACCTTTCTCCTTGGAAAAGGACCCAAGGTGGCTTATAATAATGTGGGATAATATACAGCCCAGAACGTTTAAGATGTATTCAAGTTAAGAACAGGGAATTAGAAGAGGCATCTTAGAACATTAAAAAGCAACATTAAAGCTACAAAGAGCACGCAAAAAGAAAAACTCATCATGAGGGGATGGAAAACACTGTTGTTCTTATGAAATCAGTCAATGCAATCATGCCTGTAATCCATATAAAAGTCACATAGTAGGTAGTCCATCATTCAGGGAAAACTTGCCTGAAAAGGATGGCACTTGCCTGCTTCCGGAAAGACACCAGAGATGGGGCAGTCAATAGAGTGGCACAGAGGAAATGAATAATTTTTGCATTTGGTTAATTTATATTTCTTAAATACAGATAAAGCTAGTGAAACCATTTTGTTGGTGGCACCACCTGAAATCAGAATTCTAAGCAGCTTTTTGCTCAGACCGAATTTTTGGAGACAAAACCTAAGAATAATTGATAATGTTACAAATTTCAGCTGAATTTGCAGCAGTGAATTTAAACAGATTTCCACAATTCCATAATTGATGACCTGTAAATATGTTAGATCTGCTACCACTCTAGCCAGCATGCTCTAGTTTATCAGGAACAATAGGTTTTGTAGTGTCTCCTAAACAGAGCACAAAACCACATGCACAAGGATGCAGGCAACACACAAACCTATGTTTCTGCCCAAGAGAAAGACACAATTCACTTCTATCAGATAATTAGATATGGACAGGGGGGTCAATATATGTTTCCCCTCAATACCACATGTTCTTCATATTTTATTGTTGCTTTCAATGCACTAGGATTAACTCTTGAAATATCATCCTGTTTTTTTTAATGCATAAAACAGTATCACCGCATGAATTTTGCACACCTTTATTTTAAGAGACCAGCTCGGCTTGCTTCTAAGGGTTTGATCTAGAAAGAATGCTTTTACTTTGATTTCCTCCAAAAACAAGCTAGGCATTGGTAAAATTCAGCAAAATATTCAGCTGTACTAAATATTGTTTCAAAAGACAGATGCAGAAATAGAGAAGTTTCAGACAAAGAGTGTTTCAGAGTATGTTCCTCTAGGTCAGTGATGGCGAACCTTTTAGAGACCGAGTGCCCAAACTGCAATTCAAAACCCACTAATTTTTTTGCAAAGTGCCAATACAGTAATTTAACCTGTATGCAGGTGGCTATGAAGGGGCGGTGTTGGGTGCCCACAGAAAGGGCTCTTTGGGATGTTTGCCTTAGGTTCGCCATCACTGCTCTAGGTCAATCAATCAAATAAATAAATATGGGGCACTGTCACTTTCACATAGGTGTTGTACAGTATTAGACATACCAAATAGCATCTCCAAGCCCCAAGTAGAATAGGGACCTAATTCATTCTTTGCGAAGTCAGCAAACTATCAGCCACACCACATTCTAATAAGAAGGCAACTTCTTGACCATTTCTGCACTGGAAAAATCTCAAGTTTGATTATGGATCCTGTTCTGTCTTCTCCCTCCGGCTACTACAACAACATCATTCTGCAACTTTGGATATCCATCACAACTCCATCTCCTATTCTCTTTGAATGCAGCCTCCATCAGCAGAGATCCCAAAGCAAGCATAAATGACTGACACACGACTGGTTTCAAGTCTTCACCAGTAACGTACAGATCAATTATCACTAGGGTTTCCACCAGGCCATTCTTAACTCTGCTGAGCTAGGGGTGTTACTAAGTGCAGTATCTCTGCTAGGCAAGAAGCAATTTTAGAATTGCATGGCTGATAATCAACACATGCAAATGAGCAATGCCAAGTTTCATCCTCTCTGGAAATAACCTCTCACTTGCCTGAAGCAATGCAAATGCTGCCTAGAGTATGTGCAGGGAACTAAACCATGTACAGTAGCAGTAGTCCTCCAGTCCTCCAGATTATTATTTTTAAATACGACTCCCACTAGCCGTAGGGAGCATAACCAAGCATAAGAAAGATTAGAGATGAGATCTAACAACTTCTGAGACCATAGAGCACAGGGATTGGGGACATAGGTTTGGTTCCCTAATGAAAAAAACAAAGACATCCCCTCTTGCATGTTTTATACATGCATTAACAATATTTATGTATTTGTTATTTAATTAATATGGGATAAAAACATAAATACAGGTTCTCTGGAAGTTGAGTCATGGCTACTGGACTTCTTTTTTGAGATAGAAACATTTCGCTATTCATCCAAACAGCTTCATCAGTCTGTTTGGATGTTTGGATGAACAGCGAAACGTTTCATCTCTCAAAAAAGAAGTCCAGTAGCCATGACTCAACTTCCAGATAAACTCACCTGGATGACTGAGAATCTTCACAGACATAAATACAGGTTAGGAAGTTCTATAGATACTGTATTAAGTGTGAATAGCTTCTAGTAAGCATAAGTATCACAGCTGCAAACTTGGAAAAAGTGAACATATATAAAGTTAGTGTGCCTTGTAAAAATGGCCAATGATAAAATATATAGTATAGATCAGTGGTTTTCACCTGTGGGTCCCCAGATGTTCCTGGACTGCAACTCCCAGAAAACCCCCCCACACCATTTGCTGTGTTGGAAGGGGTTTCTGGGAGTTGCAGTCCAGGAACATCTGGGGGCCCACAGGTTGAGAACCACTGTATAGGTTATGGTGTCCATTCCTTTGGAATCAATTGGTGATTGGAACCCTCTCTAACCTGAAGCCCTCTATACATTTTCAGCTACAAAACCCCATTATCCCCAAACAGTACCAGCTATTTACTATGGCCTAGAACAGTGTTGGCAAACCTATGGCACGGGTGTCAAAGGCGGCATTTAGAGCCCTTTCTGTGGGCACCCAATATCGCCCCTCCACAGCCACTTGTATTCAGGCTAAATTGCTGTATTGGCGCTCTGCAAAAAAATAGTGGGTTTTGAATTGCAGTTTGGGCACTCGGTCTCTAAAAGGTTTGCCATCACTGGCCTAGAAGGATTAGGGTTAAAGGTGAAAAGCAGCAAAGAGAGAAGACCATTCAGAGGTTGACATATTTCTTATTTCCCACAGATCAGCCTTTGGGGCAGACGTTCCTCAAATGGCTGAAGTGATGGAAGGCAATGTGTGGTGCATTTTTAAAAATATCATTTGGAGAACAGCCTCTAAGAGTCACCTGAAGGGGCTTTCTTGAACACCAAGCTGAGAAAGAGAAATGGAGGCTAGTTTTGATAAATATATTTATTTATTGCTACTCACCATAAAATGGCCCCAAAGAGATGTCAGGGCATCATGGCTTTGTTATTGTTATGTGCCATCAAGTCACACCTGTGTGTGAAGCCTTTCACCTTTGCCATCCCCTCTTTGTAAGTTCCTATGGTTGAATGGGGATTTGAACTCACATCTCCTGAGTGGGTAGAGCCCCAGTTTGGCTCTCAAGGTTTTAGGACTAGACCAGGGGTCCTCAACCTAAGGCCCCAGGGCCGGATGCGGCCCCCCCCAAGGTCCTGAATCCGGCCCCTGGGACCAACTGCAACCCCCCCACCTACCCCCTGTTTTGTGAGCAAGCCAGCCTCCGCAGCTGCTTTTGGACTGTGATCCGGCCCCCAGTGGTGTCTGGGTGGTGGTGGACCGGCCCGCTGTTTGAAAACTTTGAGGACCACTGGACTAGACAATTCTATATACAGAGGCAACCAATACCTCAAACTGGGGCAACCCTACTTCTAACAAACTCTTTTTAAAACCACTCTGGTAAGGAATTGAGAGAACCTGCAACTCCCCAGATTTTGTTTGGACTACAGCTCTGATCAACTCATGCCAGCATGACCAATGGTCAGCAATAATGGGAGCTGTGGTCCAGCCACAGATCCCAGTTCATTCTTTACGGTCCTGTACCTGAGAAAAAAGGAAGAAAGGGAAGCCTTGGTTTCTCAAAGTACAAAGCAGTTAAATGGAGGATTAACTTAATTGATCAATTCCCCAAGTCAAATGGAACCCTGCTAGGACAGGGCCACATAGGTGCCTCGGGAGACAAAGGCAGACCCCAAAGCTAGCAGAACCATACCAGAAGCCCCCTCCCCAATTCTTCCTTGATTAGATGGACAACAGAGGTAGGTAACGAGTTCCTTGACTGCAGAAACTGCTATTTTCCATCCCTGGTAGCAACCGAGAAACAACAGTATCAGTTGCGATTGCTAGCAGGTGGGGAAGCCCTTCCACCTCTCTATAGGCAGCTCCTTCTAGAAGGAAGAGGATTTAACCCATTTCTTCACACTGAGACATATGAGAAACAGTCCTTTGAGCAGAAAAAAACTGCCTACCTCTGCTCTAGCAGAATCTAAGACAGCCAAATTATGTATCCCTTGTAAGAAAGTGGCAGCACCTCCACATTTCAGCATAACTGCAAGGGCTGAGAGAGGCAGCCAGTTCCCTACCTAAAAGGTCCTGGCAGGTAAGGCCGAACCCTACGGCAGGCCCTCTCTTCCTCTGAGCAGCCTGGTAGGCTTCTATGTCAAAGGAAACAGGCAGCTTTCGGCATCTACAACAGCCATATTGGTCTGAGCAAGGCTCTAAGCACCTCCAGGCACAAGGCTCTAGCCGCCATTTTTAGTTCCCACACGCTGTGTCATTCTGGAGCAGTGTGGGAAATTAAAATGGTGGCCCCAGGCCAGAATAAGTAATGCTTCACCAATACTGTACACTGCTTTTTGTTTAACATAACCACCTTTTAACTTTTTAAAAAATGGTCCCAAATCATCCAAAAATATAGAAAGTAACATGAAACAACATTAAGCGTTAACACTCTGACATTTTAAAAATGCAGTTAACCCATTGCTATCTGCTCCCAAAAATAACTAATTACAGTACAATACCCAGAAACCTATTTGCGGTCACCAAGCGTACTGGCCCCACAGATGGGAGTGCCTCACAGTGGTTTCAGCAATCTCCATCTTACAGTTAAACAGGCAAAAGACCAACCCAATATAAAACAAATTGTGAATACTCCCTTCTGCAGTTGACACAAAAAGACAATCAGGTGTGGAATGGACCATCACACATGGACAAAAAACAAACAGAAATGTAGCCTTTGTTACTTGCAACAACATAGAGGTCTGCCTCTAAGACAGCGTACAATGGTGCCTAAGAGAGGAGGGGGGCTCCTAGACCCTTGCTCTCATTTGGCTGCATCACCCCAAGCAAAATCCTCACAGACTGCCATCTCCTAATCAATCCCAACGTATTGCTTTTACTCCCCAGGCATGCAGGGAGACTGGGCAGAGGCAAGGAGTCATCTGCCATGCCGATCACAGAAGAACACATGACAAAAGAGACAGCAGGTTATACGTGCAAACCACTCAGGATATGCACAAACAGACATATGAATATGCAGGAGAACATGGTCAGATTCATATACTTCTACATGTGTGTACACATTTGCACATTAGTGTACAAGCACACACAAGTATCTAGGCATGCACCGAAGCAGAAGTGCGACTAATATATTTGGTGTTACTGCTGGAGGGCCTTGGGGAAATATCCTCCATGGCTGAAAGCATGACAGGTACGCAGTTTCTTGAATTGGCTGCAGACGCCCACACACTCCTTAGCTAAATAATAATCATTAATTTTTAAAAAAAAAACTACATACACAAGCTAAGAAAAAGCCACCCACACACTTCAGGAATGGATACAGAGGAAATATATTGTTGTTGTTGTCGTTGTTAAATTGTTCTCCACACTTCCCGCTGCAATCCTTGGATATAAGTCATAGGATGCCAGGCAGTTCTTCTAGTGTTCTTGGAAATTTAAAGTCCTTAAGCCCAAGAAAACGTGATAGTCTGCAAATGGCTGAAATCTCTTAAGGCAGTGCTCCCCAACCTTTTTGTCCCCGCGGACCGGGAAATTTTTGAAAATTTTTCTGTGGCCCGGGGGTGGGGGTGGGGAGGGGGGGGGAGAATGCGAAAGGGGGGTCCGGCGGGGAGGCAAAAGGGGGGGTGAAAGCAAAGGATGGGAGGGAAGGAGGAGGGGGAGGCACGAGAGCAGCGGCGGCGGCACTCACCGGCTTGGGGCGTCGGGCGTGCCACTCCCCCCCCACACACACACGGGCGGGGTGGGGGGGAACCCGGGGCTCCTGGGCAGGCGGGCCCCCGCCTCCTCCTCCGGCGCCGGGAGACGCGTGCGGGTCTCGCTGCTGGCGCCCCGCTTGCTCCTGCTGCCGCCGCCGCCGCCGCTGTGGGCCTCCTCCTCTGCCGGGGAAAGCGAGTGGGGCGCCAGCAGCGAGACCCGCGCGCGGCTTCTGGCCCCGGCGCCCCGCGCGCGGCACCCGCCCAGCCGCGCCGGGAAGCGCCCTCGCGGCACCGACGAGCCTCCTCCTCCTCCTCCTGTTCCTCCTCCTCCTCCTCCTCCCACCGCCGCCGCCGGAGGAGCAGCAGCAGCCCCCCCCGCAATCGCCCCCCCGCCGCCGCCGCCTCCTGCTCCTCCTCCGGTTCCTCCTCCTCCTCCTCCTCCTCCTCCTCCCGCCGCTGCCGGAGGAGCAGCAGCGAGGGCAATTGCGGAGGGGTGGTGGCGGCGGCGGCGGGACGGGGGCGATGGCGGCGGCGGCGGGGGGGGCGATTGCGGAGGGGGGCTGCTGCTGCTCCTCCGGCGGCAGCGGTGGGAGGAGGAGGAGGAGGAGGAACAGGAGGAGGAGGAGGAGGCTCGTCGGTGCCGCGAGGGCGCTTCCCGGCGCGGCTGGGCGGGTGCCGCGTGCGGGGCGCCGGGGCCAGGAGCCGCGCGCGGGTCTCGCTGCTGGCGCCCCGCTCGCTTTCCCCGGCGGAGTAGGAGGCCCACGGCGGCGGCGGCGGCGGCAGCAGGAGCAAGCGGGGCGCCAGCAGCGAGACCCGCACGCGTCTCCCGGCGCCGGAGGAGGAGGCGGGGGCCCGCCTGCCCAGGAGCCCCGGGTTCCCCCCCACCCCGCCCGTGTGTGTGGGGGGGGAGTGGCACGCCCGACGCCCCAAGCCGGTGAGTGCCGCCGCCGCCAACGCCGCCGCGTCCCTCCTGGCGGAGCCCAAGCGAACGCCGCCGGGGCGCCAGCGTTTGGGGGCGGAGTCGCCGGCTGGCCGGCCTGGGAGGAGGGGAGGGGAGGGGAGGAGGGAGGCAAAGGCGGCGGCGGCGGCGGCGGCTCCTCCTGCGCTCCTCCAGCCTTCCTCCTCCACCGGCCGCCCGCGGGAGAGAAGAGGAGGAGGAGGAGGGCGGCGGAGGAAAAGGGGAGGAGCCTCCCCGGCCTCCCCAGGCGGCCCGGTGCCGACCGGTCCACGGACCGGCACCGGTCCGCGGACCGGGGGTTGGGGACCACCGTCTTAAGGGATCTGTATTCCCCCTTGATCAAACACGGACGGGAATTCTTCTTGTCACCTTAGAGGTTCTGGACAGACACATACATGAGCACATGGGCACATGCATGCGCGCACACACATTCCCTTGGGCTTAAGAGCGGGTGACGTTTCTAAGACAAGGTTGTGCCTATGCAGACAGAGATGTTGATTTAGATCAGGCTGAAGTGCTCCTTGCTTAGAGGCATTTTTGTGCTGCCACATCAGAAGATGGCATTCTCTGAAATTACAGAATCTGGGTCCCTGACCAATGCCACAGGCTTGCCTCAATGAAGACCCAGTCACAGATTGTACACATATCTTCAGGGGCTACAGCACAAATGTGTTTGGCAAAGGGCTGCACACCTCCAGCTGGTGCTCATCAGCCACAATGCCCATCCATTTAAAAAGAAGGATGCTGATTTACAAGTAGCAGGAAACCAAACTTAATGGACTCCCAAAAAGGAGATACCAGTTTACAGCAAACTATCTTCTAAGGAAAACATCCCAAAGAATTCCCCCTATACGTACCATGCTACAGGCTCCTCGGATGCCAAAGGTATGTTTTTCAAAGGCAAAGAACAGAGATGAGCAGATCCACATTAGGTTGAAGAGGTCATAACATTTGGGCCTGCCTCTTCAACACCACCATACCTATCTCAGGCACCCAGCATTGAATCAAAATACTGTATAGATTTTTTTGAATTCCTCAAATGGAAGAACCTCCAGACAATCCATGCTAGCTTGTCTTACCAGAATAGGACCCTGTTTTTTTCCAAGTCAAACTAGCACAGGAACCTTAGGAAAGACTTGTTTCCCACAATTGCAACACTATGTTTGATTTCCAACAGAAATGGGACATCTCAGGAGAGATGGATAGGTTTATGTCTCACTACTGATGGTTTCAACATTCAGAGAAGAACAAAAAAGCATATTTACAGGGTGAACCTCTGGAAGGAAAAAGTTATTTGAAAATCACAATTTAACATGCATATATCAGCTGCCTCCAAAGAACACAGTTCTTCTTTCCCAATGGATGCAGGATATATTCTACCTTGTTTTTTAAATCTAACATGAAAGAATGACTAAAATTATTATGTTCTACAACACAAGAAAGTAGATGCCCATTCTCCAGAGACCAATTCCTCCTGCATCACTTTAATCCCAATACTTGCATTAGCTCCATACCCCCAATGTCAGTTTACTTAAAACAATATGTGAGGAGCACAGCCCCAGTTTATGACCACTATATAAGCTCAACAAGTAGGAATGTTCTGAGCTATACATTTCTTTTTGGATGGACTTGTGCCCGAACACTACAGAGGTACACAAAAGGAGGTTTATCTGCTACATTCATCGATTCTGCGAATGAAGCATATGGAAGAAAGGGTGGGCTAAATTACTTGAATTTCAGTTGTGCCAGAAGCGTCCTTCCAGTTGGTCTCTTACTGATAGTATGGCACCATTTTTTATTTCAAGGAGCATTCAGCACATGCAGAAAGAAAAATGAGAGCTACCACTGATTTTGTGTCAGTTATCAGGTGAATCTCACATAATAAGTCTCAGTGCAACATTTTGGACCACTCCGATTCCCAGCTCATCTGAGCTACATGATGAGATTAACACCAACCACTCTTAGTTATCAGAGTTCAGTGGCATGAGATGCATGGCCATAATTAATGTAGGACCTGTCTTCTGCTACATGCTGCTATTCCAAACCAGAATCTTGCCCCTGGACCATAATGTCTTAGAGAAGTGGAGGGCCATCCTCACCTCCATGACTATCAGAGCAAGCAAGATAAATAGCACAAAAGACATGGATGAAGGAGTCAGGCCTAAGGCTCTAATGAAGCCCACTTCCTAATTCTAGCACAGCTAAACGACTAGCTTTGGTCTCATCGGAAACAAAAGTAAGCCATGCTGGATCAGACCAAAAGCCTTGTCTAGTCCACATATAGTACTGTTCACATATAGTAATTGGATACTTTCATCAAGTCCTCAAGCAGGACATTAGAGACAATAATACCTTATTGCTCCTGTTCCCCAGCCACTGATACTCAGAGGCACACTGACCTAAATCCAATCATTATTTCCAACAGGGAGTAGACCTACTGAATCAATAAGAGGACTTTGGAAGACAACATCCACACAAGTCCCATGGATGCAGTGAGCTTACTCCGTTCAAGACTAACAGCTGAATTTATCTCTGTTTTCCTCTGATTCTGGAGATATTCCATATTGTTGCTATGCCCAATAGCCACTGATTGCATGATCAAAATAAGACCAACCCTACTGCTCAGTTTACAGTTGGGATTTTCTGAGCAGCTACTCAAATTTATTCCCACATGCACTAAAATGCTCTAAATGTATTAGACCTCAATTCAAAATCCTATGCAAAAATAATCCAGTTTGATATTATATTTACAGTATTGAAAGGTATCTTTCCGCAACCCAGGGGAACCACAACCAGCTGAAAGGCATCTGAATTTATAGCACAGCATGTCCAGACCACGAGTCATCATGATTTCCAGGTACATTTAAATCCCAGCACATCTAGTTTCTGAAATTAAGACTTGGTTGCATGGACTTTTGCTTGGCAGGCAGGGATTCTGTAGCCATGGGACCAGGATGTTCAGGTGCCCATCAATCCCTAAGCTGATCAAGTGAGCCATGTTTCTCAACATTGGAAATCCAACCCATGAACATTCTCCTTCCAGAAAAGGGAGACACTGGGAGTCTTGGAGCTTCTCTTTGTTTTCCTATGTTCTGTCTTTCCATTTTCCTGCTTGCTCCCATAACCACTTCTGCTTTGCAAAGCTGCTGCCTCCTCCTCACTCTCTTACTACCCCAGAAATGCTGGAACAAGAACGAGCCAGTATCCCATTTTGCCAATACTCTCTGGAGCAGAGCTACAGGGATATCTGACCCTGTATGTTCAAGGATGCCAATGTGGTGTAGTGGATACAAAGGCAGATTAGAACACAGGAGACCCAGTCAAAATCTCACTTGGCTATTTTTTATTTATTTTTTATTTTTTATTGAATTTATACCCCGCCCATCTTCCCTAGGGAACTCTGGGCGGCTTACAAGGCTGAACTAATCAGCGGAGTACAGACAACAAACAAACAAACCAAACCAATAATAGTTAACACAATTAAAAGCAATGCAATAGCACCCTTAATAAAAAGCATTTGTAGCTCAAATAAAAGAGCAACAGTAGGTAAGCTACCTGGCAGATGGCGGGGAAAGAAGAAGAAGAAGAAAAAAACTAAGCTTGGTCACCAAAGGCCTCACAGAACAGGATGGTTTTCAGCACTCTGCGGAAGGCCAGCAGGGACTCTGCAGAGTGCACCTCGCTGGGAAGGCTGTTCCACAATGAAGGGGCAGCCACCGAGAAGGCCCGGTTGCAGGTAGAGTTCTTCGGGCCTCTCGCGGAGTGGCAACCCGTAACGAGTGCACTCGCAACTGCCGAACAGGACGGGCCGAGGTTGATCGCTGGGCGATCCGCTCTGCCAGGTAGTCCGGGCCCAAGCCATGGAGGGTTTTATAAACTAAAACCAAGACCTTGAATCTGATCCGGGACGCAACGGGCAACCAGTGCAGGCGGGCCAGGACTGGGGTGATGTGGTCATAGCGATGCGCACCCACCACCAGTCTGGCAGCCGCATTTTGTACCTGCTGCAGACGCCGGAGGAGAGTCAAGGGCAACCCCATGTAGAGGGCGTTGCAGTAGTCCAACCTCGAGATCACCAGCGCTTGCACAACTGTTCTCAGAGAGTCGCCGTCTAGGTACGGGCGGATATGGGCTATTTGGCGTAGGTGGCAAAAGGCGGTTCGGGTCACGGCAGCCACCTGGGCGTCCAAGGATAGCGCTGGCTATGGAAATCCACTGGGCAGTACTCATGGCAGTGGCAGAATGGGTAAAACTGTTCCTCAAAATATCTCAGATGCTCTGAAAAACCTATTAGTATTGCATTTGCTATCTCTAATGCCACTTGACAGCACGCAACATAATATATCCAAGAGACCCAAGCCAGAAACTTGGGAATTGATCTTCTATGGCTCCAATCAATAACTTCCCCATTTTCTGGGGAACCAACCAAAGACATAGAGCAAGACTGGAAAAAGGGGGGCAAAAAGGCTGAATTTGGAGTAGAATGAAGACCTTTAGCAGCAGCTATTACAGCAGAAAAGAAGAAACCCTGCCTGCCTTCCTACCCCCTCCCTCATGTGAAAATGAGAGGGCTTCATAAAGGAAGAGCAACTTACTATCCCCATTGCCAACACATCCTTCTAACAAATCTCATATTCTATACTCCCCAAAGAATCCTGGTTCAAGTTTCCTCACCTTTGTCCAGCAAACCAGCATTGTGAAAATACATTCATGGGTGGGAAGGGAAGTGGGTTGGGGGAGAGAGAGCAGGGGTCCATTCAACCACCATTGAAAGCAGAAAGCCACCAGAGGAAATGTGGGGGTGGGGTGGGTTCACATACATTAAACAAAGAGAGAGAGAGAAGATTACTAACAGGTTCTTGATATGATCATCCATTTCCTTTCATCTGTCCATCTGTGCACCCTTCATCTACATTTTCTCTCTCTGTCTATCCACCTCTATAACAGTACTTGTCCCTTTTCTTTAAGCTAATCGTGCTATGTTCCTCCCCACATACACTTACAATTCACAAACATGCAGAGAGCCTCTTTCCTAGCGATTTGCTTTATTTCCCCAGGCTGTTTGTTTCCTTACAGGAGGAGGGGGGGGAGCTCACCACAGGCTGCTCTACCTCCATCACCCCCATGAAGAATTTAAAATCAAACAGATTTGTAGCAACCCTCAGTCTAGCCTGGGATCTTGTTTTAGAAACAAACTAGCTATAAAATTAACATAATCCGAGCCTGTTCCCTTGCCTCCTTTAAATTCAGTAGAAACCTGAAAAAAGAGTGGAGGGGGGGTATGAGAATGCTCAGATATAATGGAAGGGGAGAGGGAAGGGAGGTATAAAGCTA
Organism: Phrynocephalus guinanensis; assembly: GCA_037367245.1. Taxonomy (NCBI): domain Eukaryota; kingdom Metazoa; phylum Chordata; class Lepidosauria; order Squamata; family Agamidae; genus Phrynocephalus; species Phrynocephalus guinanensis. The sequence continues at coordinate 98,360,500 of CM074734.1, read as the reverse complement.
TGGATGCTGCAATTTAAGGATGTATGGTTACATCCCCCTCTTGACCGTCCCCTCCTTCCCACCCACCCCCTGTCTTCATGTGGGTCAACTCATATCGGGAGATATTATACATGAACCCACACATCTTTGATTTAAAGTGGGTCCTTCCTCATGAGTGAAGGAGGGAGGGAGGGAAAGGGCTGAGCAGCAGGATCAGACTGGCGGCTCCATTTCCGAGGCCGCAAGGCAACCCCCCCCCCCAAAGGTAGGCTGCTTCGGAAGGGCCCGGCCTGAGGTGAAGTAAGGGACACATCAGCCCGCCTCCAGAGCGATGCGCTCGGCCGCCGGGGGCGGGGTGGGCATCCAGGGTGGTGGATGGCACAGCCCAGAGCCATCACAACAAGCGCCCCCCCCCTTCGCCTCTGTCGGTCCGCCCGCCCGCTCCTTTCCTGATTAACCATTCTGCCAGCATCCTCCTCCCATCGTGAAATTGCACCGGGAGGGGTAGGGGGGGATTTGCGCGCGTTTCTGCGCCCCCCCCCGCCGCCGCCGCCTCCTCCTCCTCCTCCTCCTCCTCCTTCCTCTTAAGCCTGCCTGTTACATAAAGACACGTATCAAGGAAATTTGGTGGTGGTGATGATGGTGGGCGATCGTTAGAAGAGATGAAGGGGCAGCCGACGAGATCTTGTACTGGTCCCGGATATGTATTTTCTTCCTGCAGCAAAAGAGTTTGAGGCGGGGGGGGGGGAGATGGTTGGACGGGGGGGGACAAGGAGAAGCCGGGGACAAGATCCCCAGAAACCCTGCCCTGTTTTTTGTGCATTACGGTATTCTGAGGGTAATTTCTCTTCCTCTTCCTTCCACCCACCTCCCCGCCACATATATACAAAATCGGGGAAATGGGGTGGGGGGAGGGGGAAATACCGCAGTAACGGTGGCGAGAGGAAGGGTATTTTTTTTGCAGATGGCTTTGTCTTAGGCGCACGCAGAGACGGAATGGAGGGCAGGCGGCCGCCTCCATCCTTAGGTGGAGAACGGGACCCTCTTTTATCGAACCCCGCTCTGCCCGGATCACAAAATCTCCGGGGAGGGGAGGGGGTGGATAGAGCGTGGATATGGTGAAGGAAATGATCCCTTATCCTCCTAGCCGCGTATTCCAGCCAGCAACACCCCCCTCCCTCCGTCCAAGTCTCAGTGGCGCAAAGAAAGCCTGTCTGGGAGAGACGCGAACCAAGCCTTGAAGTCCAGCAGCAACCAAACCGCTAAGGGGACGAGGGACGGGGGGGGGGGGGACGCGGAATGGAGCTCAAGGCGAGGAAAACTCACCATCATAAATACAGTAAAAGCAGGAATAATATCGCTATTTTCTCCCACAAAAAGCATGCCAAAATCCTTCCACCCATCCCTCCAGAAAGGTTCGCTGCTCACCGCTTTTAGCCAAGTGTCCGAGGCCAAGAGGGTCATCGATGTTAGAAATAAATAAATAAATAAATAAATAAATATGGGGAGGGACAGGTGTTAGCAGCGCCATCCCCAGCGCATCAACCCGCCGCCCCCCCTCCCGCCCCAACACGTAATGCTCTCGAAATCTACCCCCGTTCTTACCTTCTGAGATCCAGTCCTCTCGGGTTCTTCCATTCAGGGATCCCTAATCCATCCTGCCGCCAAGACGGCAGGGCTGGAGCCCCCGCAGGTATTAGGAAGCACGAGGCAATCGGATGCGTGATGCGCGATCTCGATCTTCTTCTTCCGATCGCTCCCCCCTTGGGGCGTCAATTTCAGAGAAACGTGGAGGGGGCGCGCACACTCAGGCACACACACGCGCGCGCACACACTCAAAACAACGCGTCCTGATTTCGGATTGTTTTGCCCGTTGGGGAGGCGAGTAAAAGTCGGGGGGGGGGGGGGAGGCGAGGAAGCAGGGGACGTCTGCTATAAATCAGGTGCTATCCCTATTCCTGTTGTTATTTGTTGTGCAGCCGCCACCTCTCACAATGCCAGAAGGAGGGGGAGGAAGGGGAGGAAGGGAAGGAGGGGAGGGAGGCAGAGAGAGAGAGAGAGAGAGAGAGAGAGAGAGAGAGAGAGAGAGAGAGAGAGAGAGAGAGAGAGAAGGAGCCAAATCAAAGCGCTCCTTCCCCTGACGAGATGTCACTGGCGGACGCCTCCAGCAGGCGAGCCGCCTTGCTTGGGAATGCGAAAAGAAATCTTAAAATATATCCATCCAGCAGTCCGGGCATTTTGGAGACGGGGAAGGCAAGAGAACTAAGATCCACCCCCAACCCCTCAAAATCTCCCAGATAGACAGGGGGGAGCACGCGGGCACGCACTGGCGGCGGCGGCGGGGTGGGGGCTCCGTCTGCCTGCTCTCCTCCTCTCCCTTCTTCTTCTTCCTCCTCCTCCTCCTCCTCCTCCGCTCTCTCCAACCCCCTCCTCCAGCAGAACGTTACAAACAAGCACACTCGCGCTCACCGTCAGCACCGACCAGGGACGATTGGGGGGGTTGGTGGGGGAGGGAGGGAGGGAGGGAGGCTGCTCCGGGCTGCCTGGGCCCTGTCTCCTCCCCCTCCGCCCCGCTCTGCAACCTCTACCTTCCCAGCGGCGCCCCGTCCCTCCCCATGGCGTGAGAGCTCCAGTTGCCTGCCGGGGGTCCCCTTTTCGCCAAGCACCGCTCGCTCTCTCGCTCTTTTTTTGCTGCGCACGCCCCCTCCCGGCAGACTCCACCGGGCAAGGCGAGGCGGCGGGGAAAAGGGATGCGAAGGAAGGTGACTGAAGGGGGAAAGGAAGGAAGGAAAGGCGACGTAGGCGGCGGGGGGGGCCGGCGGGTGTCGGGATCGCGGCGGGCGGGCAAGCGGGCGAGGGGGTGGGGAGTCTGGAGAGAAGCGACCACACCGCGGAGGAACCCCCCCCCACACACACACACACACTCCCTCCTTCCCTCCCCGATTCCCTCCGGGCGCCCTCTTGGCTTGAGCCTTGGCCGCAGAGCCCGGAACCTCCGGCAAGGATGCTCGGAGGGAAGCTCTTCTTGCTGCTTGCTTTGCACACCAGGGACCGGGAAGCATCGGCGGCGGCGGCGGCGAGGCAGCCTCCGTGCCATTCAGGGCTCGCGGAGGGAGGAGGGAAAAGACGGCCCGGATTCAAGAAGGGACGCATACACCTGGGAGGCACGCATGGTACCATGCAAGAAGGAAAACCTGGAGCAGATACCGGGATCGGGGAGGCCGAAGAAAGGACCGGCGAGCAAGCAAGCCAGCAAGCACAAATCTCGGCAATGGATTGGAAGCGTTGGGGAGGCCGGAGAAGGGAAGGAAGTGGAAAAGAAAAAAGGGAGCAGAGCTGAGGAGCCAGAGCCAGAAAAGGGGAATCAAACACCTCGCGGGAGAGGAGGGGAAGGCAGGATGACAAGGAGGCGAGGGGAATCCGGGCTGGAGAACAAGAGGGAGGCTTCTGGTGGCGAAGGCAACGTGGCCCAGAGAGAGAGAGAGAGAGAGAGAGAGAGAGAGAGAGAGAGAGAGAGAGAGAGAGAGTGTTGGGGGGGGGGCTAAGTCAGACCTAAGTGACCGCCATGACGCGAGACCTCCAGCATCTGAGAATCGGGGTGGGGGCACGATAGGAACAGGGACGGAGGAAAAGGGGAAAACGGAATTTCACTTTGAAACGGAGCCCAGGGAGTGATCGAGGCTCTCCCACCTGGTCCTAAGGAATTGGTACCCCCTCGTTGGATTGGGAGGGCACGCTTGCAGATCCACTTGCCTGGCAAAAGGAGGGAGGCAAACTCTGGCCTGGAATCCGTGGTCTTCCGGATAAGCGTCAGCGCCTGTATAGCTGGCAGGAGGAAGAAAAAAAAACCCGATTCAAATCCCAAACTGTGGAACTGAATGCGAATCAGGGGCAAAGCAAACTCTGGTGATTCTTTTATGTGCCCTATCCTGGGGCAACAGCTAGCAGAGAACAAATACGTTTTGAAGAGGTTTTTCCCTCCAAAGCGTTTTTTTCCCTCCCCAAAAGTAGCCTTGTTGGTCTGTGAGAACTTGATACAGAAGTCTAGAATCAGAGAAGCCAGTGGTTCCCAAACTTGGATAACCCATCTATCCCTCCACTGCAGTTGCTAGTAGCCTTCACCACCCGCTTCGCTGGTTGGGGTTTCTGGGAGTTGCTATCCAAGGACATCTGAGTTACTCACGCTTGGGAGCGAATGCAGTAGTAAGCCATCTCACCCAGGGAAGATTACTGGAGAATTCAAGAGCTTGCACATTTAAGTTGGATGTCAGCTGGCCCTAATAAAGGTATTCCCTGCCTGTCAATTTTGCTTAGCACTTAGGTGGAAGTGGAACACAACGGAGTTCTAAAAAAAAGTGAAAGGAAGGATGAAACGGTTTAGTTCTGGCAGAATCCAAAAGGCATTCTATGTCAGGATTTGGGGATCCAACATGCCCCCCGTTGATTGCAGTGCAAGGTCACAACAGTTCACTTGGCCATTCTGGAGCAGTCTGGATACTCTTTGCATAGTTAGTGCTAAATGAATCCTTCCTCTGGACTTGTTGAAAAAACAATTCAAGCTAAGTAGCTACAGAGAGAGTGTTTTGTATGAGGAGAGTGCCCCAGTGTTCATCCGCCAGCAAGCTCAGTTCCAGAAAAAGTCAGGAAAGAAGTAAAATGAAAGACCTCGTTTGGAACTGCTTCAAGTCAACAGAAGTACGGACTGTCACACTTTTTTGCATGATATAGCCAAGCTCAGGTTGAATGTTGGGTTGTTTTTATGACAGTATTTACTTGGGATGTCACTTGAAAGCCACCTTGTCTACTTCATATGTCAGGGACCGGGAACAGGTAACCTGGCTGATGTTGTCCAACTGCATAGCCTATCATCTCCTACCCACTGGGCATGCTGGCTAGGGCTGATGAGAGTTGCAGTCCAACAGCATCTAGAATTCTGCACTGCAGTCTTTACACCGAAAACAGACATTCCCGAATTACCCCAGTAATCCAGAATATTGACCCCTACCAGCAAAGAAATCAATGTCAGATGGGCTTTTTGTTCAACACAAATTCAGCAAAAATGAAGAAAATTGGGAAATAAATGCTTTGTCTATATCTCTCTGATAGTTCAAATCCACAAATTGCTGTATAAAAATAGTGTAATAAGTGCACAAATATATAGTCTAAAATACAATATAATGCAATAAAATACTGAGTGTAAATGCTTTAACAGACTTGTGTTGCACAAAGCTACACCCCTTCACTTGCACATTGAAGAGGCACTGAAGCTGCTGATTCTCAGCTCAGCTTCTGCAAAATGGGAATAAGAGTGTGCTAATAAATAGAATGGTTGGTGAGATAAGTTTCCTGTAGCACACACACAAGTGGGTGGACCATACATTTAATACTGCAATCTCATATGTCTCTTAAAGAGCATGTCTTGCTGAAATCGGCAGGACCAGTTCAGTAAATATGCTGGGCTACACATACAGGGCAGGTAACTCCAGAACTAGTTGAGTGAGGGAGCTGCCTTGGGGGGGTGGACAATAGAAGGCACGGGGAGACAAACAGCTGCAGGGTCCCACCTAGTCCCAAGCGTTGGAGAAGAAATGCAGTTTTCCCTGTTTTCTATCACCTAAAATGAACCTGTGTCCCACCAAGGGTGACCAAAGATGGTTGATCCACAGCCAGCTTCAAGATTTAGCACTCCATCTGCTATTGTTCTGTATGTAGGGTACAAAAGGGGAAAGTATCTCCATCTCAAGGATCATCACATCTTGGACCTTCAGTGGTTTTGTGGATGGAGTATGGCCTCAGTGAACACACACACACACACACACACACACACACACACACACACACACACACACACACACACACACACACACACACACACACACACACACACACATTTATTATAGAAATGAGTTATAAGAAATAATGTGATTTGGAACTGAAGGGTGTGGCAAATGCTCTGTAACTCCTAATGAGTCAGGAGAGGTCATGCCCCCCTCCACAAATTGAGGATGAGGTTCCTGTCTGCTCAATCTACGTTACATCTGGGGGAAAGGAGAATTATTGCCTCTTCTCCAGTATCACACACAAAATGCATTATGTGGCCATTTCTAATTGTTGCAGAACAACCTGATGAAGACATTCTTCTCTCTCTCTCTCTCTCTCTCTTCCTACCACCAAATACTCTTTCAAGCATCTTATCCCCCCCCCAAATTAGGGCGTATCTGCTGTGGAAGTCTCCACAAACCTCGACAAAGACACGGCATATGGAAACTGAATCTGGTATTCCAAGGCTGTGCTTTGTGTTCATAAAACTCATTTAACCCAGCCCACATGCACTTTTCAGGCAAGATAAATGTTCCCTCTAATAACAAGAATTTCAAAAAGATCAGGCACTCCGTCTCTCTCTAACAAGCTTTCCAGACTGAACTATCTGAAAATAACACATTGAAAGGTTGCATTGCCCTGCTGGTTTACATGTGAGTAAGCCCCACTTAATTCAACAGGATTGCCTTTTAAGTAAATGTATACAGGCTTGCACAATGTGACTTCTTTCTTCTCACCACTCTGAATGGATCTGTTTTTAGCATTGTTGTTCATTCCCATCAAAATAAAACCACTCCAGTTTTTGTTTCCTGCTTTCTGGAGGCCAAGACTTTCCCCTCTCCAGCTCAATGCTTGCTAATCCACCCCAGTTTTGCCATTAAACCAACCCTCTTTTTTATGTGTCATTTGGATTCACCTTTTCAAGCTTTTTTGTGTGTGCTGCTGCTGCCACAGAGGTTAGAAATTCATTTTGTTTTTGTTTTTTTAAATGAGTCTGAAGTGCTCATATAATACACTTTGTCCTTTAAAGATGGGCTAAGTCAGGGTTATGTTGTGTTGCATCTCAAATAAAGTTAAAATTATATTTCAGACAGGCTAGCCCTGCTGAGATTCGCTTGATCCCAAGAGCCCAATGAAGCATCCAATGCGAGAGAAATCCAGGAGAAAATACTGTGTTTATTGGCCCAATAAAGACAGTAGGTGGACACAAGCCAGGAACTGTGCAAAGATGTCCGACCCCGAACACAAAGAAACCCCCAACTTTTATTGGTTTCCCCCCCTCCCTTCCCTGGGTGGCGCCTGCCCAGGGGTGGGCCGAAGGACGATCTTCAAACGGTTCAATCAATGTAGTCCAGGGGTTGGCCACATGCGGTCCTGGGCGGTCTCTGGCAGGCTTGAGCCGGATGCCCACTGAGGTGTTAATGAGTCCAGAAAGTCTTTTGATTGGACCATCATGATAAGACAATAGGAAGGGGAAGCAAGATATTGTCCATGAGTCTGGGCAAACTATGGAAATCAGAAAATCAATAGAGGCTGGGGAAGGCTGATACAAAAAGTCAATAGGGGACAGGAAAGCTGATGGGATAATCCGGAGGTGTCTGGAGAGTCCTTTTGTGGGTGCAGAGGTGAGACAATGGAGAGCCCCAGGCAGTGACAAACATCTGTTCCAGGAGCTCTTGTGATCCAGGAAACATCTGTTGTGGACGTGCCAGAGACTTTGGAGAAGATGGATTCTTTCCAGAAGATGTGGCTTGCCTCATGATGCCGCCATGATGCCTGTTCTTCTGTGCCATAACTCCCTTGACCCAGATTAGAGTTAAAGAGGCCATAGGATAGGACAGGAAACACATTTAAGCACAAAAAGAAGGTTGAAAGGAAATATTTAAGAAGGGGTGGGAGGAGAAGGAAGGGTAGAAAGGAGGGGAAAAGAAAAGGAAAGAGAGAGAGAGGGGGGGGAAGAGAGAGGGGGGGAGAAGGGGGGCACCCTTTGAGTCAGGAGTCTGGGGCTATGTTAGATAGGGGCAGTGGAACCAGGTCTCAGATGGTAAGGAAGTCCCTGATTCCTGAGAATGATGGTTGAAAATCATTCTCCTTGCAACCCAGAGCAGGGAGGAAATAATCCCTCAATTCAGGAGAGATTCTGCCTGAATTGCGTCTCTGGCTGAAACTTCAAGGTTGGGGGAATAAGAGAAAGAGAGCAGAAAAGGGTTAAGGAAAAGGGGCGGGAAAGGGTTAAGAAAAGGCAGGAAAGGGTTAAATGAAACTTCAGCTAGGGACATTCTTGATTCCTTGGCTGGAACCCCTGGAACTGAGGAAATCAGCTTTCTAGGGGTTCCTGCAAGAGGGGAAGCCCTGTTTGATCAATTCGGGAATGGGGAACGGTCTACTTCCATAGAAAGACATTGAAATGGAAAGGGGGGTAGTCTACCTCCATAGAGATACACGACCGGGAGAAGGCATAAATTGTATGGAACTCAGACTCGGGTAGAGAGTGGTGAGAGGAGCCGGTCCCTTCGGCTGCCTCTCCCCGAGTTTGTGGTGCTGTGGGTCGGGTAGGGAGAGTGGATTTCCACCGCTGAGCTGCCTGAATGTTTAGCCGCCTCTCTGGTTCCCAAAGTGGCTAGAGTTTCAAATTTGCCCGGGGAAAGCGTTATGGTTCTTTTAGAGTGGGGCGGTCTATTCAGCCAATTTAGTGAAATAAGGTTCCCCGTCATGCGCCCCCGTCTGGCCGCAGGAGAGCTTATCTTCGCTCCCCTGCTGTTTAATGGAGTCTCCGCGGAAACTGACTGCCGCAGGAGACTTGATCCTAAGTAAACTGTTAAATGAGGTGCGAATTTGAGGTTTCCGCTGCCGAATCTCGGCTCGCAAAGCCTCTCAGCCGGCAGCAAAAGGTGGCTTGTATTTCTCCCGATATCTCGGGAACGGTTTGGTGTTTGGACGGGGAAAAAGTGTAGTGCTTGTGACGGTGTGAGGACCATTTGGACGATCCCGATGGGTCTCGGAACCGCTCCAATTATTTATAAAATTTGATTCTCCATTATGACTCTTCAGTTGTTTTGGTGGACCAGTTTTTCTACAGGAGTACTTCCCAGAATATATTCTAGGTTTCCTGAAGGTAGGAAATGGAACACATCTGTAGTCATAATCTGGAGAGAGGAATGAAGGAGAATGGATAAGAGCTATACAGTAATAAGTCAAGTTAACCAGGGAGGCACAGCAGTATGCCTTCTGTTGTAGTAGAAAGGAGAACACAAAGCTTCAACAGTTTTGGACCTTTTAGCTTGGTGATCTAAACCATTCCTGTGTTGGAAAACATCAGGCAAAGTGTACTCAGGGTTAAGGCCAATGTGAGTAAACATGGCCTCACCACAGAAGCCAATAAGTTATTGCCAGGACTTGTTGGCTGCGTCTAGTGGCTGGCAGCCCCTTCCATCATCCCAGTTCCCACAAAGATGGAAGGGGTTCAATGTGGGAACAACACACATTTTTATTTGCCAGCCATCCATGCAAGATTCCAAGTCCTTCCTTCATTTTTCCCCACAGGCTGTGCTTCAGGAAAACTTCCAAAATCTCTTGGGCTTTACAGGTAACCCCCTTCCCCAAGGAAGGAAATGAAGAAATGGGCTGCACTTCAGGAACACTTGTGCCCAATAAAACTTAGTTGTTGTTACGGTGCCTTAAGGCCCATTCTTGCCATTATCTCTCCCATTGTAGCCCTTTCCCAATTGAAGGGTTTTAAGTTGTACTGGGATGATATCCCTAATAGGGGACGTTGGGAATGGTAGGCTTAAACAGATGGAAGGCAGTAGGCATGAGTACACTGTGGCTGACTGCATTTAGAAATGAATAAGGCATTCTTTTTTGTTAATTGCTGTACTCAGTCATGACATTTAAAGCATGTTGTAACAAAAATGAATAGATCCTCCAATAATGTATATTAGAGGATCCTAAGCATTTATGACCTTCTTGGTTCTTTTTTTAAAACTTGAAATTTTGAAAAGGGCAGCATTCATTTGTTAGACTTCGTTTTTATAGTCTGTTTCCCCCATATCCACACAAACACCAATTTTCAGTTTTTGTCCATATTTTACATCCCACAAATCACTCCTGTCAAAAGTATCGGGAGTCTACCACAATAGAAACAAAAGACTCACTTTTTACATATTTAGAGGCATTCTGCTATTATAGTTAGCATTTTACAGCCAGGTCTTAAGGGCATTAAAACCTACAGTAGAGTTGTTGGGTAAGAGTATGATGGATCAACCTTGGCAAGAACCAGCATATCAGGACATGGTCTGCTGTGCAGGGGTAATGGGGATTAGGATAAATGACGAGGACCTAGGTTGGGTAGTCCTTGGCTGGTAGAGTCCAGAAGTAATGTGATCTCAAATTGGCTGAAAGACATGGGGACTGAGTAAAAGTGAAGTTTTTAGTAATGGTTATGAAAAGCCTGTGATCCAAGGACAGGGCTCTGCCTGGGTAATCTCTGTGATCCACCAACAGCATGTGAACCTCTGATTGAGAAATCCTGCTCTGCACCAGTTTTCTATGAAGTTGGAAGACATACATTAAACAAATAAACAGCCATAAACATTCATTTTCCCTTTGCCAAATTGCCAAAGCACTAACAACAATATTCTACCTCAAATGAGATTGTTGCTTGAAATAGGTGGCTGTTTCCAGATCTTCATTCATTCATTCATTCATTCATTCATTCATTCATTCATTCATTCATTCATTCATTCATATACTGCGAAGCTGAATTCAAAGAACAACATTTTACATAGATTTAATATATATATTGTATTTATTAATACATTTATTTAACATATATATTATAGTACTACATGATTTTCCTCTAATAGACTTCAGTGTTATGCTGGTGCAACTCATGTATTCAGAAATCCTTGTTTGCTCTATCCTGCAATGCAACACGGAGAAATAAATAAAGCACTACTAAATGCTTAACCTTTGAAATTTGGTACCAAATACTTGACACAGGTTCTTCAATACAGTGTGACTTACTGTGTACATATAAATTAAGTGTGCAGATAGATAGATAGATAGATAGATAGATAGATAGATAGATAGATAGATAGATAGATAGATAGATAGATAGATAGATAGATAGATAGATAGATAATGTAGGGTCCTGCATCTAGGTAAAAAGAATGAATTGCACAGATATAGGATGGGAGACACCTGGCTGGAGAATAGTACCTATGAAAGGGATCTGGGAATCTGGGTGGACCACAAATTGAACATGAGTCAGCAGTATGACATGGCAGCCAAGAAAGCCAATGTGATTCTTGGTTGCATCAACAGAAGCATAGTTTCTAGACGAGCAAGGGAGGTGATAATACCACTCTATTCTGCTCTGGTCAGACCCCCACCTGGAGTACTGTGTCCAGTTCTGAACTCAATTTAAAAAGGATGTTGACAACCTTGAGCGGGTCCAGAGGAGGGCAACCAGGGTGGTTAAAGGTCTGGATCATATGTCTTACAAGGAGCGGCTTAGGGTTTTTGTGACAGTTGCTTTAGGGCCTCAGTTTTGTGATAGTAACTTGCTTTACAGCTGCTGTTTGTGACAGTAGCTTGTTTTGTGGCTGCTTAATTATTTATTTAATTTTTTTCCTCTGCCAACCATGGATAACTGTATCAGTGGTTAATGAATCAGTGGATATGAGGGTCCTACTGTACATCTGGTATGAATGTCTGTAGACCTGCAGAGAACCTGATTAACAGTACATGTGAATTATTACTTCATCTATTATTTTTAATGCAATTCTTGCACCACTTGGCCATCCTTAGTGGGGGAGAGGAGGAGAGGGAAGCAGGCAATGTTTTTTTCTTCCAAGCAGCACCTCCATCAATTGCTCCCCCTCCTCCTTCCCCCCACCTCCACTAAGGCTTGGCGATCGTTGGGGGGGGGACGGAAACCTGCGAAGGAGGTGCTGTTTGGAAAGAAAATCCCATTGCCTGCTTCCCTCTCCTCCTTTCCCTGGGCTAACAATTGCCAAGCTTTAGCTGGGGTGGGGAGGAAGAGGGGGAAGTGTGCTACAGAGGTAATGCTTGAAAATGATTGCCTGTTTGGCACTATCCATGAGCTGTGCAGTTTGCACAGGAGAGCTTTGTCCAGGAGACCCTCAGAGGGTGCGAGAAAGAGGGACCCTTCTCCCCTCCCCTGCTGTTCCCCCAGGATCGGGCACCCTTTACTCAATGGGTGAGATGCAGTTGGGGGGCAGGTGGTGGCGGCACAAAAAATGACTGTCCCCGGGTGCTCCAAACCCTAGCTATGCCTCTGATAGCCCTGTGCCGTGGGCAGGGCATCCATATTTTGAACCCAATGAGTGCAGCTGGGGAGCTACACAGGATAACACCACCAAGCCAATATCCATTGCTCCTACTACTGCTGTTGACTTGTGCTGAGGTTCTTCTTATTTACTGGTGCCGTAACCCAAATTCTTTTATTCGGACTCTTAACTATCCAAGGATGAGTTTGCTTGAAAGCTGTAGGCAGGGGAGGGCAACTTGATCAAGTCTGAGGACCAATTCCTACCCCTGAGATCAGGGTGGACTGGAGGACGCAAAAACACCTGGGGGAGCATATTTTGCCCTTCCACCTGATACAGTACGAACTGATACAAGATAATTCAGCTCATGCTGTCCAACCCACATCTCTCTGGCGTATGGTTCAAAGAAGGATCTCCGAAAGGATGTGTGTGGGCTGATCACACAGACTGCCAGTGATTGACTGATTGATTGAGTCTCCTCCGCATACAGTCATCACGTCACTGTGCATACCAACCTTCTTCCTTTAATAAGGCGATAGGTTTTTTTTATTAAGGATTGTAAGTTGACCAGGTGTTTTATGTCAACATAAACACCAGGAACATGTTTCTCTTTTTAGAAGAATGCTGCCCTGGTAACTCTTTCTATCTCAAGTGTTGTTTTAGCCTATGGTATATTTAACACAGCTTTGGCTAAGAACCTGCAATCCTACGCACATTTATTGGGAAATAAATTGCACGAAGTTTAAAAGCATTTACTTTTAATAATCATGCATAGGATCAGGGTGTAGGTGGCTATTACCAGAGGTTGTGTGTGTGTGTGTGTGTGTGTGTGTGTGTGTGTGTGTGTGTGTGTGTGAGAGAGAGAGAGAGAGAGAGAGAGAGAGAGAGAGAGAGAGAGAGAGAGAGAGAGAGAGATGTGGTTACACTCAGCCTGGCATCCTTATCCTGATTTCTTATCTTTTTCTTCTACAAAGCTCATCTTTTGCCCTAAACCTTTAGAATGCACACAACCTTCTATGATTGTCACCCACCACATATTATCAATAATGACAAACCTTTAAAAAAACTGATGATTAAATGGGGGAAACTGACCTCACTACTCAGCAGAAATGTAGGCTTTTGAAAAATACTTCGTTAAAATGCATACTGAGCAATTCATTTGTTTCCATCTACCTCCCTGCAAAACATGCATTTTTTGGGGGGAAATGCTTATTTCTTTAAAAAAATATAATCCATTAATAGGCTTACCGTGAGTGTGACCCAAATACCTCTTCACCCTTCAATTTGGGATACAGCAGGCTTTTCAGTCCACAGGGAAGATAATCAATTAGCGTGGCAAGTCTCAAGCAACCAGACTTCACATGTGTCACTGCTTTTTGCCCAGATGTGCCTCCTTGCCTGGCTTCTAGTCTCAGGGCACTGCCATTCATAATAAAGCAAGTGCATCAGCAGCCATCTTTGGGAGGCATACCCATCCCTCCAACGTTACAATGTGGAGATACAGTAGTCTAAACATATGTATCCTTGTTTTTTATTCTTAAATGTAACCTGTGTTGTTTTTAACCAGCATTGTTCCATATATTCATTTGGTATATACTGTACTGTATAAGTCATTCACTCTTCCTCCCTTGCCCTTCTCCATTTCAGTGGGTCGCTAAAGGTTTTTTGAGCTGTATCTGGAGAGGAAGGCTGGAAGGATAAGAAGGGAAGTGCTTGGTGTTTAAAGTTTACTTTTCCTACAATGATCTTTGCTTGCCCTTTGAAAGTGTCTTTCCACCAGGACTTTTGTGGCCTATACACATCTAATAGAGAGTTCTTTATCAGGAGTCATCTCATTGGTCCTTCCTCCAGATCAGAACTGCATACACTGTCTGCCAAGCTTGTAATGCTATTCTTCGCGATCATATCATCCCCCTTCCCACCAAATTCCCTGGCCAGCATGACCCCTACCCATGTAAGTTTGGGGATTCTCAGAGCTTCGGTCCAGAAACACTGCCTTCTTCTTCGTGGCCTACGTGAAGCCACACAGATGGGTTGTGAGTGCACACACACGAGGCTCTGGGAATTCTCTAGCAAGGAGAAAAGCTCATTAGTCTCCCCCTACTCCCATTGCACATGTGTGGGAGCCTTCCCGCCTAAACCCTCAGATCCCACTAACCACCATGTTAGAAGTTTCCTTTTCTGTTAGTTTCCAGCTATATCGTTTTTTCCTCTTTCTTGTATGGACTTTCTGGCCCTGTTCAAAAAGTGTGTGTTCTATGGAGGGAAGATTCCCCTCTCAGATGGGCACTCCAAGTGCCTCTATTGTTTAGGAGATAACCATCAACCTGACTCCTGTGTATTTTGTCAAAGTTTCAGTGCCCAGGCAGTGAAAAATAAGACACACAGGCTTAATACCTACTTCCTTGAGAGGTCCCTGTGCCCTCCTCCCCCCATATGCATAAACAGTCTTCCACCTCTTCTCCTCAAGTTGATGTGTCATTAAAAAATCCAAAGAAAACATTGACAAAACTGAGAAGGACTCTTCTAAACCTCATGTGGTAAAAAAAACCCTGAAACAACCAGCTTCAGACATCATTTGTATTGGTTCTCTGTCGGGCTTGACAACCACCTTAGAGCACCCTTCCTTCTCCACACTCATATGGTCTGATTCATCTCATTCATCTTCGTCAGAATCTTCAGAGGTGCCTTCCTCTTTGTCCGAGCACCACTTATTATTCCTCTGTTGCATCAAGGGGATTGGTTTGGAGTGATCAACTTGAAGGATGCAAATTTTCACATGTTAATCCACCCATCACACCAAAAATATCTTCGGTTCGCTGTGGGCACCGAAGCCTTCAAATATTCTTCCCTACTGTTTGTTTTGGCAATGGCCTCACGAATCTTCACCAAATGTATGGCGCCAGTCACAGCCCAACTGAGGACTCAAGGGATTGTTGTTTTTCCTGACCTGGATGATTGGATGGTGGTATCAGAGACAAAAGATCAAGCCGAAAAGGACATCTGCCACGTTCTTCATATGCTGGACACCCTTGGTCTGGAGGTCAATTTCGAAAAACCACTTCTGACCCCCTCTCAAGTGGTATCTGACATAGAAGCAATCCTCGATTCCACAGTAGCAAGGGCCTTCCCTCCGCCAACCCACCTCTCAGACATTGCCTCACTTACCCACCTGTTCACTCCACGTGCTTCCATCTCGGCACAGGTCACTCAACGTCTGCTAGGCCTGATGGCGTCCACCACCTCAGTCCTATGTTATGCAAGACTCAAGATGTGATCCCTACAGTCCTGGTACCTATCCCTTTTCAGCCCTCTGAGAGATCCGCCCTCCAAGCTCCTCATAGCCACACCAGAGCTTTCGGAACAACACACTGGTGGGAAAACAACAACAATCTACTTATGGGCCATCCATGCCTGCCCGCCTTACCTTCCATCCAGATTACAATGGATTCCAGCCTCAATGGCTGGAGAACTTTCTGCCATGATCTGGCGATCCATGACACCTGGTCGTCACAGGACTTGAACTCCTGGTGGTCTTCAAGGCATGTAGTTAGGACATCTCTTTTCTGGTCTCTCTGGCAATATAGTACAGCTGGTCACCGACAACACGACCACCATGTACTACATCAACAAACAGGGAGGTACTCATTCTCAACGTCTCCTGCTGCTGGCTGTAGACTTCAGGGAATGGTGCCTGGGGCATCACATCTTTCCCATCGCCATTCATCTCTCCGAATCTGAAAACAACAACACAGATCACTTCAGCAGGATGAACAAGTCCTCTCACGAATGGGAGCTCCACCCTCTTACCTTCTTTTCAATAGTTTGCTGGTGGGGGACTCCCCAGATAGACCTCTTTGCCACAACAGAGAATTCAAAATGCAAAAATTCTGCTCTTGAGCAGGGAGAGGGAGAAGCTCCCTCGGAGATGCTTTCATGTTCCGCTGGAGTTGTTGTCTACTTTATACATTCCCCCATACCTCTCATCCACAAAGTTGTGACCAAAGTCAAGCAAGAGAGAGCCAATATCATCCAAGGGTGAGGAAGCCTTGGTTTGCTCCACTCATTCGGATGTCACCCAACAATCCCAAGCTTCCCTCCTTTCCTGACCTTCTGTCTTGGGACAATGGCAGAATTCTCCATCTAGACCTGGAATGCCTCCACCGCACAGCATGGTGGGTCCCCAGATGATTTCTAACATGATCTCAGCAGCTCATAAGCCTTCCACCCTTCGGCTTTACTCATACAAATTGAAGCATTTCCATTGCAGAGAGAGGGTTCTCCCCACTCAACCATGCTCTGCCCCATGTCCTCCAGTTTCTCCTTTACCTGAAGAAATCTGGTTTATCCATCTCCTCTCTTAAGGTTTACTTATCTGCTATAGTTGCCCACCAAACAGATGGCTCCCCAGCTTCCCTCCTCTTCTGTCATCCAAGACTAAAACCCTTCCTTCGAGGCCTGAGGAACACCTTCCCTGATCGTAAACCAATTCCACCCCAGTGGCCTATCTCTAGTTCTCCATCAACTTATGCATCCACCCTTCAAGCCCATGGCTACCTGAAAACTCTGTCTACTTACCTTTAAGACTGTGTTTTTGGTTGCAGTTACTTCCTCTAGAGATGTTCCAGTGAACTCTGTGCCCTTTGTTGTGATCCTCCTTACCTGCAGTTCTAGAAGGACAGGGTGGTGGTCTACCTGGACATCTCTTTTCTACCCAAGGTGGTTTCTTCCTTCCACCTCTCCCAACCCATTGCCCTACCTACCCTTTTCCCGGATCCATCCACTCCTCTGGAACAGGACCTCCACTCCTTAGACGTCCGCAGAGCACTATCCTTTTACTTGTCCAGGACTGCTGCCCTGCGTTCCACAAAGAAGTTGTTTATTTGTTATGACTCAAGTTCCAAAAGGAAAAGGACTGGAGCATCCACAGACAATAGCAGTGTGGGAGAGAACACTCTCAGGATGCTGGTAGGCAGTATATTAAAAGTTTATTAAAATAGCCCTTATTAAAATAGCCCAACGCGTTTCGGCCCAAATGGCCTTCTTCAGGGACTTTTTCACTGTGCTCAAAGAAACTCTGGAGACGTAAATGACAGAGACAGCCTTGCAACAGTGATGCATGCACACCCACACCCACGCACAATGACTTAAAGCTACAATCCTAACCATCTCAATGACTTGGTAATCCCCACTGACCACAATGGTGTTTGTGAGCACATAGCTTTTGTGCTGTAGGTACTAGGTACCCTACTCATTAAGGATGATTGGAAAACTGCCGTCATTTTAACTAACAGATGTTAATGAGCAGAAAGCCCATGTAAGTTATACCCACATTCAAGTCTTCTCCTATGGACACCACTGTGGTTGACAAGGATATTGAGCTGGGTAAGTCAGTGGAGGGAAAAATGAAGCCCATAAATCTGACTATGATAAAAAGGCCCGGGGGGGGGGGAATCAAGTCCAGTTTCCAATAAACTTCTGCATAATGCTGCTGCAGACAAATTGATAGTGGCACCTGGCAAGATAACGGAGCTAGTAAAATAATCCAGGTCACACATGGTGCAGGCTGGACAGCAGAAACTAGACCGCTTGCTTGTACTTGTCAACAAATTCTCTTTTGGCAGAAGTGCTGCAGCTGCTCTTCTCCTGATGCATGGGTTATGTTTTCCCCCCTTCCCAGTATGTTCTGCTATGTTATTGTGTCAAATTAAGAAACAACACAACAATGTAGAGACCTTTGGGTAGTGGGTGGCATATAAGCCGTATAAATAAATAAAATAAATAAAAATAATAATCAAAAGTACATAATGCATTTTTTAAAAAAATATTAGGAGGTTAGTGACTCTGAGTTCATGGGGTAGGGTTAGTCTGAACTATCTGACGTGCATAACCTATTTGGGGGGGTGGAGTCAGGATGTTGGATAGCTCCTGTAAAATTCAGATTGAAACTTAGAGTGGATTCCCCCTCTCTTCCTCTCCCTCTCTCACACACACTCTGCATCCTCCTCCTAGTAACCCTCTCTTCCTTCCCTGTCTCTAAAAACCTATCTGCTAAGTTTGTGTTCTATACAACTGAAGAAGTGGACTGCAGTCCACAGACCAAATGGCTAGCAAAACCTCTATTTATTTTTTACAGTGGTACAAGACCTCTTGTTGTTTTTCACAACATGAGGCTACTGAGCCACACACTTATATTTCTAGAAATTAGGATGAGTAATTCATATGCCTGGATTGCAACATTAATCAGCTGTCTTTCCAAAAGTCATTTCCACCAATATTCCTGTGGCCTATCGAAGCTTCACTCATACGAATGCATCTCTCTAGCGATGTGATGGAACCCGGGCTCGTAGGTGTTGTGATGAGCAAGGACAGTCATGTTGTCTGCCCTTCCAATCAGGGCTCCTTCTTCCTCCTGACCTCAGCTGTTATCCTCACTATAGCTAAAGAGGAAGGGATTTTTCCAGCAACAATATATTGCTGTGGCCTTTGCTGCTCCGTTGCATATTTTTGTAGGTGTCTGAATGGTCAGTTAAAAGTAACCAATGTATTTACAAAAAACCTATTCCTCTATTAGAGGAAAATAGCTAAAACTCTTTGGTTGCAATGGATGTGGCATGTTCAAACTGACTGGCACAGCTGGGCTGCCTGCCTTGGTGCACTTTCCTCCTGGGCAAGGCTAAGGCACTTTTACATGACCCCTAAGATCCGCTGGCAACTTAAATTCGGACGAGAGATCTTGGGGATCTGTCGCTCTTCCTGTGTTCCCACCCCTCCGCACCCCCTGGCTCCTATCTGCATGAGGGGAGGGAGAAAAAAGGGAGGAAAAATGCAGGCTTACCTCCGCTCTGCCATTGGGAGCTGCCCCGGGAAGTATTCCAATATCTTCCAGTCTCTTAAAGGGGCAGAGAGGACACACAAGGCGAGGAGAGCCCGGCACTCACTGCTTTACATCCGCATCAGAAATTTTTCACCATCGGAGACCAGGTACTTGGAAAATGCGCTGGGACGCGCTTAGGTGGGCGTGGTCGTACTTAATTTTTTTTTTAAATCCGGAGCTGGTGGGAAAACAATTTTAAGCTCCGGATCTGGGAGCCCTTTGCCTCAGATTTTAGGGGTCGTGTAAAAGCGCCCCTACAGAAAATGTAAGGACAAGTGTTAGCACTTCAAAACTAGTTCTTGTTCTATGCTCTGAAGGCACTTTTGACCTGCGGCAAGCCTAACAGGATTTTCTAGATATGGGAGATATTCAAATACAGTAACAGCAATTCCAGTGCCATTCATCACCCCTGACCTTCTATGGCTGAAGCGAGATTTGAACCCAATGCCTAGTTTCCTAGTCTGACACTCTTGTCTAATACACCACCCTGGCTCAAATTTTACCCTTACAAAGTTCTGCCTCTCCCAGATGTCCTCTGAATATTTTATAGTGAGAAGACACACACCTTTGGTTCACAAATGTTAGAAGTGGGAACCGTACCTCTATAGAATGGTCTTGGAACAACCCAGATTTTGACCCATCTATATAGGGTCAAATTTTATAATACTGTACTGCAAAACCATTCGCCATATTCTGGTATACTGTGCCTCCCAGGGGATGCGTCACTTTAATGCTATCTACAATTTCCCTTTCTTCTTCTTTTTAATTCTGATCTTCCGATCTTTCTTTCTTCTAAATCGAAATTGTTACAAGTTATTGATTTCTTCATGTTTTCTAAGTGTGTCAGTTTATGTGTTCATGTGGGATGCATCTATTTGTCCTAACTAGGGCCATCAGGTCCTCAGGAATAGCTGTGCTATCTCCTTGGTGTACAGGTGGGAAGATGATAGGGCTCAGGGAGGAGGAGTAAGGGCCTTTTCACACGACCCCTCAGATCCGCTGGTCCCTTAAATTCGGACCAGCGATCTTGAGGGTTCCTTGCTGTTCCTCCGTCCCCACCCCCTCCGCACTTCCTTGTTCTGTCTGCGGGAGGGGAGGGAGGGGGAAAAAGCCTTAGACACGGACAAAAGAAGAAACCCTTACCTCCCGTGCGTGGAAGCTTGCTCCGAGCCCGGTTTTACTTCCTGGTTGCTCTTAAAGGGGCGGAGGCGAAAGAAAAACAACAAAAAGAAGCAAGGAGAGCTCAGGCACTCTCCGCATCAAATATTTTTCACCTCCCAAAAGCAAGTACAAGAAAGTGCAGCTGGGTCGCGCTTAGGTGGGCGGGGTCGCACTTAATTGTCTGCAAACTCCGGACCTGGTGGGAAAACATTTTTAAGGTCCGGAGCTTGCAGCCCTTTGCCGCGGAGCTTAGGGGTCATGTATAAACGCCCTAAGTTTGCTTTTATAAGGTTCTGGACTCATCTCCCATCCATCTCCAGGTGGCACCAAACTTCACTGACACCGTGCAAAAATATATGCATGTGCATAGTGCTTGCCTTGTCTCCGTGATATCGCAAAGATCCACCCCCAAATCTAAGGTTTTGGGCCCAAAATCTCCAGGTAATTTTCCTAGTAACCCTAATCATAGTAGAAATCCAATCCCCCTGTTTGCAGAGTAATTCTGTAATATATTTGTTTATTTCTTTTATTTACCTTATACCTCCTATTGAATAAAATTAAGGGAATATACATGGATTCCCACTTTCCACTCCATTTTCTCCTCCCAACAAGATGGTAAGGCGAGTCAGGAGAGAAAGGGTCAGGCCCAAGACCACCTACTAAATAGCCGGGCTCCTTGGATCTCTTCTGTCCATGACCACTGCCGTCTTCCATGCTGGCATTCACATCCTATTCCACTGCCTCGATGTTATTCTGAGGTTTTCCAGTCTGTGGCAACTAGAGGGCCTTCAGCCACACCAATCTGGGTGAACTCGAAGGAGATCCACACACAGCAAGGCTCTTTCTGCAAGTTGGGGCAGAGCCTGGAAATGTTGCTGTTCTGGCCAGTAGGGATTTCTGGGAGTTGTATTCCCCCACCCGCACCCCTTTTAAGTAATTTTTCCAAGTGCTGGTGAGCGCAAGGGCGACATGATCTTTTGTAATAATGGCCCCATGCCCTCTAAAATTAGTTTCCATCATGGGTTCTTCAAGGCCCTTCTTGGCACGTCTGCAGGAAAGCTCTGTGTAGCCTCACTAGTTCTCATGGGCATTTTCTTAATTGTATTCTGGGCTTCTCATCTCGTTTCCAAGGCCTTGTGTCACTTTTTTTGTTTTGTTTTGTTTTAACTCAATTTCCACTCCTTGATATTGCTTTCTTTATTTCATATACCAGCTTAGGAGAGCTTCACTCACTTAGGAGTGTTTTTTTTTTTAAAACAGAGCTTGGAAATATTGTTCCTTGGACTACAGCTTTCAGAACTGTACTCTGAAAAAAATATGTCCCAAACTTTTCCTAACCCCCACAACTTACCATAAATGGGGGAAAAAAAGAACCAGCAACCAAAGCAACAGAGAATATGGCACCTGCAACTGATGCAGCAACGCAAGACCTTTGCATTAATCAGAATGCTGTACTACAATGGCCTGAGGCTGATTTATATTTTTCATACCTCTAGGGAGAAAGGCAGCATAAAAATAAAGTTATTATTATTATTATTATTATTATACCTGGAGGTGGCGGTAGGAGTGGGGTGGCATGGTATGCCCTGCTTTACAGAAGGACCGCCTCTGTTTGAACGGTTCTTGGAAGACAGACCTCTCTCTCTCTCTGTCTCTGAGGGCCTGCCTGATCCAAGTCCAATTGTCAGCATAAAGGGACATTAACAAGGGAGAGCCACCAGGGTCCTTCAAGCACTATCACCCAAACAGCAGATTGAGCAGGTAGGCACAGAGGACTACCAAACACTTGGCCACAGCATTCCCCCAGTAGAGTGAAAGTGAGATGCTACCTACTGGTTCCAAATATCCTTCAATACATACAAATGATCATAAGCCGAATTTGTGCAGACTGCTGCTCCCTTTCTCTTCTTTGATGATGGGTTCCTTTTTTCTGTCATTCTGTTTTCATGTTAAGGCAATGTCCAAGCAGCCATCCTTCAACCACTGGAGATCAGTGCAAGAGCTCATCTCCCTTGTTATCAGGATTGGAAGCTTGTGGCATTTCCCTGCACCCTCTGGATAAAAGAAAACAAAAGCAGAGCCCGCAAAGAGATATAGGGCAGGCATGTCCAAAGTCAGGCCCGGGGGCCAAATGCGGCCTGTTTACAAATTTTGAGTGGCTCGCGGCCTCTTCTCCTCACCGTCTCAGCCTGTCATGCATCCCCACCAGCTGGCCCTTTCCCATACCGGATGGAGGCATCAGCTTGCAGTTTTATGTTTTGCCTGCCCTCCCTGCCTCTGTCCACCCCCACCACCCCCCAGCCACCTGCCCAGCCTACCCGCCCCTGGCTCCATTGCTGCAGCATCCTCCCTTCCTCCTTGCATGTCCTAGAGGCTTGTCCAAAGTCCGGCCCGGGGGCCAAACGCGGCTGAATGGTCGGCCCCCACACATTTTCACCTCGCCAAATCTGGCCCTCCTTACAAAAAGTTTGGACACCCCTGATTATAGGGAGAAGACTGTTTCCTTCCCACCCACCATCCATCTTCTCTCATACAGCACTGAATTAATTCTCTGGCTTTTTAAAGGTCTGGGTGCCCACACCAGGAGAGTACTTTGCTTGCCTCCAACATGGTCTCTAATTCACTCCCACAATGGACTCAGAGCAGCATGAAACTTTTTTCATTGCTGCCAGATGCCCACCACCACCACCCCAATAAATAAATAAATAAATAAATAAATAAATAAATAAATAAATAAATAAATAAATAAATAAAAGCTTCTAAAACTGACAACCAACCCCCCCCCAAACAAAAGGTTCACCAGCCACTTTTAAAAAAAAAAGGCTTATTTCAACATGAAAATTAAGCAGACGCTCAGCATCACACTGCTTTGAAGGCTGGAAGTGCTTAACTTTGCTTGGATTATGCCTGTTTCTTAAGTGTATTTGTTTGCTCTATTGCTGGCAGTATAAGATTAAATGGATTTTTTTTTTAGAAAATGTGCTGCAGTTGGATTTTTTCACTTCTTAGTTATAAGTAAGCTGCTGCGTTCATTTAAAATCTTTTGATACCCTTTGTTCATTGCATACTATTAACACTCTTAATTCTGATGAAAAATATACCATTCATTTAGTTCAAGGTGCCTGTAATTAATTGTTTGTTATGCCTGATTTTCATATACCCTGTATAAACTCATCTATAAATCTATCCTTTTTTTATATAAGGTGTTTATTCATGGAAGATGTTCATCATTAGACAAAAGATTCTGCACTTAAAAATAGCTTGTCTTATTAACTTTCATACTTCTGATTCATGTTTCTTATTCTAACAGTTTGTGAATCTCATGAGAGACATAGGGGAGAAAGGTGGCATATAAATAACATAAACAAATAATAGAATTCTAGAATAACGGAATTGGAAGGGGTTTATTGAGTTCAATGCAGGAATCAAAGTACTGTATATCTGAAATTTCTCTTAAATGCCTCCAATATTGAGTCCTCACTGCTTCTCAATGTAACTGGGATCAATAAATAGATTATCAAGGCATGGCAAGATAGTCACTGAATTTCTGTTTTGTCATAAGGTTACTACTCGCCTTATTCAAAACCCTGCCCGGAAATGTAGCAAGCCCCCTCCTCTTAATCTAAGGAGGAAGGTTGGCTCTGCTTTCATTGATGTTCAAAAACTGCTGCTGTGTGTAAAGTGACATTTGTCACAGGTATGCCCTAAGCACATCCGATCTTGCCTGATTTCGGAAGCTAAGCAGGGTCGGCCCTGGTTAGTACTTGGATGGGTGACCACCAGGGAATACCAGGTGCTCTAGGTTCCGTGGAGTAGGAACTGGCAAACCACTCCGGTATTCTGCCAAGAAAACTCCATGGACATGGGGTCACAAAGAGTCGGTCATGACTGTAACAACACAACACACACACACACACACACACACACACACACACACACACACACACACACACACTGGATAACACCAATCATGAATAACAAAAATGCACAGTTTCCACTGCAGTGCTGGTCTAATTTGCAAGATTGGGGGGGGGGGGGGGGGAAAGCTGGCTTTTTATTTCAGGTTCTTCCCAGGACTGTGTGCTGCATTGAAAGTCCAAGGAGCCCCCTGCAAGTGATAAACACAAGCAAAGCTAACCTCTTCTCAAGGGGGCATGATCTACTATGGGGATGGAGCAGATATTTTTTCTTGTTTCTTGCTTCAATATGCATTTTGGTGTACGTGACCTACTTTAATTTTAAAATGGAGCCAAACAGACTTGCCTCAGAGCTCTCTCTGCCCCCTGCCATGCCCCCCTGCAGGGGAGGGGGGAATCTCATCTCCTTTCATTTTGTCAGAAAAATTATGAGCATAGGAAGCTGCCTGAAGACCAGGTCAAGGTTTTTGTCCATCTACTCCAGTATTGTTCACTTTGACTGGCAGCTGTTGCTCCCCAGGGGTTCCACCCCAGTTCTTTTGCTCTGTGAAGCCATCGTTTTTACAAAAGTAAAGATAAATAAGGCAAGGCCCTCAGTTACTATGCAAGCGGTTTTAATTTTATCAGTATTTCTAAAGCCAGCGGATTCCTCTAGTTGTTGTTATGCTTTTTTTTTTTTTTTGCAGCAGACTAACACAGCTACTCCTCTGGAAATTGTCATGATGGAAAGCACCCGATTCAGCTGCATGGAGAAGGAATCCGTGGTCTTCACAAAGGAACTTCAAAGACGAGTCCAATGTGAGACAAATAAATATGACTTAATCAAGAAGTTCAGCTCTGTCATCTGTGGCTTGACTTGAGCATGAACAAAGGCTTTTTATCACCCTACACGGGCTGATCGGCTCATCAGTGCACGGATGTCTGTGCTAACCTACACATACACCTCCTCTTTTGTTAATGGTCACAGTTTATGTTCATGCTCATGCACGCTTTCTGCATTTCATTTCCCTATGGCCTTATTGTTGCAGTCTGTTCTTCCATGCCCAAAGGTATACCCAGAGTTTTGTCAAGGCAAGCGATGGGCAGCATGCCTCTGATGAAGTAGCATATTGCCATAGGTTGCGGTTTTAGCTTTAGTTTACTGCTGCCACACATGTTTCCTATAACAGGTTAACATAGCCTTCCGGAAATTCTTATTACAATGTATTGCTTTAGGATTTGACCATGGGGAGGGGTGGCTGGATATGCAAATAGATATTTGTTCCTTGAGTTCAAAAGAAGGTGTGCTCTTTATATACAAGCTCAGAAAAGGCACAGCTCTATCCCTCCGGGGTTTTTAGAGCTTTCTGCAGTACAGTATTAAAGTACCTCTCCCTCTTGGGCTTCTAAGGTCTTCTGCAGGACTGTAGTATTACAAAAATGTGTGAGAAACATTTTTGTTTTCATGTACATTTCCATATCATGAATCAAACAGTGTTTAGTAGTCCTCTGAGGGCAGGGTGAAAGAACGATCCAGGAATTAACTCCAACAAGATCAAATGAAATCAATGGGGCTGATTAATCACAGCAGTTAACAACAGAGATGCATCAACAGTAGTGCCTCCATTAGATATAGAAGCCAAGATATAGAAGCCACAATGAGAAGGATTCACAAAACAGACATGACTAGTGTTCCAGATTCACAAGTCAATAGGCTGCTGTACCGGGAGTGCTATAGCAGGAGGCCTTACTTACTGGGTTTTGGTGCCTAGGTACAGTGACCAAATGGCACGGCCCAAGTTCTGGGTGCAATTAGAGCAGCACTTAAGGTATTCAGGGGCCTACAGTAGTGGGCACTAACACTGGATTTAGCCTCAGGAGTGCTGTGCCAATTTTTTTAAGAACATGGGAAATGGCTACTTATTGGTATATACTGTACTTTTTGCTAGGGGTCACAGCATGTCCCAGAAGGGAAGTAACAATTATGCTTCCTTCCTCATCTGCCCCTGCAGATGCTGATGAGAGAGGTTCTGCACCTTTATAGATCAGAAATGTGAAGAACCATACAGTGAATAATGGACTATGATTCATTTTAAGAGATATTTTAGGAAAACACAATCACCCTTAGTAGCATTACGATGCGTTTTTCTCTCCAGTAGGCCAATGATATACATGGTAGTATGTCTGGCTGGCTTGATCTCAGTGTATGACTGGTCAAGGAGACCTTGAAAAGAGACTGTTAATATCCTTTAATGACTATGTATGGTCCTCTGAATGATCCTTTCAGCTTCGTGGGGAAGATCTGGAAGGAGCCATTTGCAGGCTGGTGTGCAGGATTGAAGTAAAAGGACCCTCGCAAACCTTTTCTTTGCAATTTGCTTTCAATTGAATCTGTTTTTCAATAATATTGTACATAATGTTGTAAATAAGATAAATACTAGAATGTCAACATTAAGTCTCCCGTGCTTTCTCATCTGAAGGAAAACAAAACCAATGTGCATCCTCTGAAACTTCTCATTTCTCACAGGGAGCTGCCTTATGCCAAATAGATACGCAGGCCTTGATAGCAGTATGTGCTCTGACAGTGACCGTTCGAGGTTTGGGATGGGATTTTTGTTGTTGTTCGGTCGTTCAGTCGTGTCCGACTCTTCGTGACCCCATGGACCAGAGCTCGCCAGGCCTTCCTATCTTCCACTGCCTTCCGGAGTTTGGTCAAATCCATGTTGGTTGCATCGATGACACTGTCCAACCATCTCATTCTCTGCCATCCTCTTTTCCTTTTGCCTTCAATCTTTCCCAACATCAGGGACTTTTCCAAGGATTCCTCTCTCCTCATGAGGTGGCCAAAGTACTGGAGCCTCAGCTTCAAAATCTGCCCTTCCAAAGAACATTCGGGGTTGATTTCTTTCAGGATGGATAGGTTTGATTTCCTTGCAGTCCAGGGGACTCTCAAGACTCTCCTCCAGCACCACAGCTCAAAAGTGTCGATTCTGCAGCGATCAGCCTTCTTTATACTCTAGCTCTCACTTCCATACATCACTACTGGAAAAAACATAGCTTTGACTATTCTGACCTTTGTCAGCAAAGTGATGTCTCTGCTCTTTTAGATGCTGCCTAGGTTTGTCATCGCTTTCCTCCCAAGAAGCAGGTGTCTTTTAATTTCATTGTTGCAGTCACCATCTGCAGTTATCAAGGAGTCCAAGAAAATAAACTCTGTCATTGTCTCAATTGCTTCCCCTTCTATTTGCCAGGAGGTGATGGGACCAGTGGCCATGATCTTAGTTTTTTTGATGTTGAGCTTCAGCCCATTTTTTCACTCTCCTCTTTCACCCTCATTAACAGATTCTTTAATGGGGGAAGAGAGGGTGGAAAACTTATCCCCTCACTTTTTAAATTGATGGACAGTGGGCTACTTTTGAACCCTTTGCGGGTTACCGGTAGTCCGCGGTCTACCCATTGTGCAGGCCTGGTTTAGTCCATTCAGTTTACCACAGAGTCATCCAGGGGGCGATGGGAGCTGTCGGCCAACTCTTCACTGAGGAGAGCTGTTTTCCAACTTGGCCTCACTTTGATTGAGACTCGGTAAGGCTCTTCAGTAGGAAGAAGCACCAGTCAGTGGCCCAAGATACGGGATTGCATGCTGCCCTGTACAAACCACTTAGCAGTGTCATGGTGCCAAAAGAGCACCGTGAAATATTCCATGCTGATATGCTTCATGCCAGGGAATGTTACTCGGAGATAAAAGAGTGGCAAGGTTTTGCAGAAGCATGTTTAGTTCAGGTGCTGCTTTTTGTTTAAGGTTTCTAAGAATTAATATTGCATACCATACAGATATATTGTTTGCTGTGCAGCACAGCAACAACCTTGCAGACCCTGCAGATTCTGAGAGCAGCCTGCCAGAACAGGAGCTTGAGGGGAGGCGCATGTGTGTGTGGGGGGGGGGGTGAGGGGGAATCCACAAGAAGCTGCCTCTATTTCTTGTTAATTAAACTCTTCAATCAACCCCCCTCCCCTTTCCTTACTCCCAAGGCTCTTCCATTAGTGTTTCCCTCCCTGTCTCACTAATGGCCTTGCAGGCCCTTCCCTGTTACAAGCGTCTCCCCCAACCCCTCCCCCTACCCACACCTCTGGGTTTTGCCACTCTCCCCTCCCTCCTACGACTGAATTTCCCTGCCCACGTGCTGTACGGAACATGATTTACGAGAAGGCACCGCCAATTCCAGTCTGGCAGGGGAGTCAGGTACCAAAGTGGCTGAGAGCATGGCGCCGATGCCAGGCGTGGGGGGGGGGGGGTTGCATGGAGGATGCAGCTTCCCAGAAAGGAGGTCGAAAGGGGGCAGTAGGACAAACGCAGCCATGGGCAGGCAGGCAAGGGTTTAGCAGGAACACTCCACCATCCAGACAAGAGCATCCGGTGGTCTGCTGTTCTTTCCACCTCTCTGTTTAACCTGGGAACAGAAGGGGAAATCCTTGTTGCACAGAGATAGATATGGCATGGCCGCCTGGCAGCATGAAGGTTCATCCTGCTGCTGGTACCCCCCAGGTGACCAGGGAGGGCAACCCTACAGGCTATCACAGCTTTTGGGAGTGAGATTTTGCTCTATAGCATAATGTAGGGAGCGGAAATTCAGCAGGAAAGCTGTTTGTTTTCTACACTGATGTACTTGCTGCTTCCTTTCTGTTCAGGAGTCCTGCCCGGGGTGGGGGTGGGGGAGATGGAAAAAGGAAAATATGGCAACTCTATCTAGGTGTAATAAATCTCCTGGTCTTCGAGTTGCTTGAAAAGCACCATTTAGTGAACCTCCAGATCTGTCCAAAACAGAAATGTCCTTACACACTTACCAAGCCGTTCAAGCTTTCACACACACAGAGCACAAACTGCCTTGTGCTGCGCAGCTGCATTAACTGAATGGTTGTACATACCCACTCCTTAAAAAAAACATAAGATTTGGTGTCGTTGACCTGCATACCTGAAACACAAATCTATTTGACAGTTTATACAGTAGTGAGATGGTATGTATGGGTAGAAGGACCAGTAAAGCAATATAGCAACCTTAGTATATTCTTCTTCATGAATCATGATCTCACCTGACCTGAAATGCACAGATGGGGACACCACCCTTCCATCCTACCTGCTTTCTTGCTGTATGAAACAGAACTACATTCACTCCTGACCCGAGGGTTGTGGGTGTGTTTTATTCTCATTTAAAGGCCATATCCTGAAAGACTCTTAGCACAGAGGTGGTCCATCATCCTTCAGCCACTGCCTGCTGGACCTCCATGAGAGGAACACACCACCAGTGAAGGGACCCCCAGTATTTTTCCACTTAGCACTATTCTTAATTGTTAATTAGTGATTTCATAGACATAGAAAGTCACTAAGGCATCTGTATTTTAAGGGATTCTTTCTCAGCCTAGCACCCTCCTGATGAATTAGATTACAAAGCCCATCACCCCTAAATAGCTGGACCATAACAGATGGTAGTGATCAGAATATAAGGTGAATGCTATCTGGCCATCTCGGATTGAAGAACGAATTTCTTGAACCGTCCATGGAATTAAAATATTCAGAAAATGACAAGGTGAAATCCCCGTTCTCTCGTGGATCATAAAGTAGAAATTGCATGAGTGAGGGTATAATTGCACGGACCACTTGAATTGTTTATCTTTTTTCTCCTTTTTTAATATTGATACATTTGTGTGTACTGTATAGGCACGTGGTATGTATACCGTTGGACCCATTCACATGGCTGTCATTTCAATTGGTACATTTCTTGCTATTTGTACCATCTCCTATCAATCAATACATTTGCCATCCTGTTTCTGAGTCCCTAATTATTATTTTTAATTTGTAAGTGATACATCAAAAGTAAGTGACACATTGCTAAGAAATTGGGGGGGGGACAGTTTTATAAAGGCAGAGCATGGTGGCCATGCAGTGGCCACGGCACCCACAAGCGCCAAAGGCCATGCAGTGGTCATGGTACCCCAAAACCTGACAGTTTACAAAGTGAATAAATTGATATCAGTGTTCATATGCGCCAAATCAATAAGGATTGAATCACTACAGGGATTGGATCATTTTTAAAAGGCCATGATGGTGAGGTGGAAAAAAACAACACCAGATTGGCTGAGTGAATCAATGCTACCTGTGGATTGTGTGGTCAGAAAATTCAAAAATGATTTAAATAAAAGCATAAATAGGACAAGAAATGAATTGATTTCTATGAGATATCACACGTAGCCTATAGAACGGGTACAAATGCACACTTCTTGCCTCTATGCATGGAACTGCTGCCTCCAGTACAGAGAACAGGTGAGACTAATAAATTAAAATAATAATAATAAATAAATAAATACTAATAAACTAAATAATAATATAAATAAATAATAATAAACTAAAAATGTGTTTTAATGTACAAACCCACCAAAGCCATTTCATTCCTCTGACAGGTTACATACATACTGAGACCCAGTAATCTATGGAGACAAAGCAGGGCTGATCTGTTTTTCCTTCTTTGAGTGCTTTTCATGCATGCATTTCTTTTCCACCAAACTGAACACAAACAGGGATCTACCAGTACAATGATGGAGCTTCCAAGGAGATTCGGGTTCATCCCTCCACTCAGCCATGAAACTCACTGGGGGATTGCTTTGAAACAGCCATTACCTCTCAGATGAGCCTACTTTGCATGCTTATTGTGAGAATAACGCTGCAGATGGGACTGTGAACCATAATTTGAGCTATTTGAAGAGGGTGTAGGAAGGAAGGAAGGAAGGAAGGACAGACTCTTCCAGATGGAGCATCCATTCCATTCCCATTTCTGCTCCTTGGTGACCAAAGTGGGCTGTTTATCGAGATTTGCATCCAAGCATCTGTTTTAAAATGCACTCCTTTTCTCGTTAGGAAGCTTTAAAGAACTCCACTTCCCTGCTGGGATGTTTCCCCGCCCTTTCTCAGTACTAATTTAAAGCTCCAATCCAAGTCTGTCACCATTAACTGCAAGTAGGAAGCTCTAAACTTCCCTAGTACAAAGCACTACTAAAAATAAATAATGTTTCCAGGAGGAATGAAAAAGGAGAAGAACAAAGACTGCATCGTGAAAAAAAAAAAAACTTCACATGATAGTGGGGAAAACACTGACAACATCACTGCAGAATCCAGTATAGTGGTACCTTGTATAAAGGAATCAATGCATGCCAAATGAAATTATGTTAAGCAAATTTTCCTTTATACATATTTCCCATAGGAATGCATTGAAAACAGAGTAATCCCTAATCACAACCATTTTTATGTTGTACAGATTCGCCCCATAGACGATTCTGTTAAGCAAATTTCCCCTAGCTCCGGAACTTTTTATGTTGTACAGATTTTATGTTATACAAACCGTTTGTTATATGAGGGTCCACTGTACTTGAGGAAAACAAATGCTCCATTCGGATGGAGGGAAAGGAAGATGCCAATCAGATCTGCAACCCCAAAGGTTCTTGTGAAGAGCCATGTTTTAGCTTGAAGCCCATGCAGATGCCATCAATCAAGCCTCCAACATTCCATAACCACAGAGAAGACCCACTCTTGCACCTCAATAATATGCATTGTTCTCCCTGGTGGGATGAGGAAGCCCAGATCAAAGATCATAGTACTGTATTTGGTCTCGTGGGTATACAGAGAAGCAGTCCTTCCAGTATTGAAGTTCTAGGTGGTTTAAAGCTTGAGGTGTCATTGTAGGCATCTGAAATTGTGACTGGAAGTGCATTAGCAGCCAGCGTACGCCCTTTAGGATCCATGTTCCTGCCAATATCAGTCATGCCACCTGTGGCATTCTGGCAACGGTTGTCCAAAAGGTAATTCTTCCAAGCACTGATCACCATCTGGCAGATGCTGACATACCTGCAGGGGAATCTTTGAAAAGGAAAACTATAAGGTTGATGAAGTAGTACCACGAGCACAGCAACCATGCTAAGCAAATTGACCCCGAAGCAGCCGGTGCATTTTTGCACATGAACTAACACACCTGATAGATCCCTGTAATTATAGTCACTTGGACCTTTCTTGTGAAAAGACTCTCCATGGGACTCTTTCATCTGGTCAGGGCTGGCCCTGCCACTAGGCAGAAGGAGGCTGCTGAGGCAGCAGATATTGGAAGACAGGAACAACAACAAAACCCTTGGTTGTTTCTCAGGTGTGCCCTGGACATTCTGCTTACATGCCTGATCCTTTTCTCTGTCCTGCCCTCCTGCCCTACATGGGGCAGGGGCGGGATATAGAACAAAATTTCCTTGCAAGTATGAAGCCTTTTATCTAGTCATCTTGGGGGCTGGCCTGGGGTGGGGGTGGCTTTCTTCCCTCTCATCCCAGGCAGCTGATGTCTCCAGCAAGACCTTCTTATTAAGGTATCTAGATACCACCTTCTTGCCATGCACACAGACAGCTGCATCTTTCCTTCTGGCCAGAGATCTTTTTGATAAGTCTTCCTCACTCTTCCTAACCCCCACCTCCCACTGGCACAGGAGGTGAGTGCCACCTACAGAGGAAGCTCCTTCATCTCTCTGGCTTAGAAGGACTCCCTCCACCAGGGCTATCCCTGATGGCTACGGCCCAGGACACCTCTCCAGGGATGTAATCCTGCTTTTTGCATTAATAATTTACAGCATGTTGTTCAGCTAATAATGGCCTTTCCTTGTGATTAGCTAGCTTAATGGGCTAAAATTGGCAAAAGAACAACAAGGCTTTAATCTTCTAGGGCAGCAGAGGAGGAGGTGGGGAAGGAATCTGTTGCTTAGATCCTACACATCTGTGGGATTTCTCTGACCCCTCTAATATCTGGAGGGGGAGAGAGAGAGAGAGAGAGAGAGAGAGAGAAAGAAAGAGAGAGAGATGGATAAGCTCCGGGGCCAAGGACGTCTTATCTGCTACCTGTGAGCCCCTGCTCAAGAAAAACCTCCAGCAATAGGAAACGATCCTATAACATCTCTCCTTCCTTTTCTCTCTCTTTTAATCAGAGGTCTGACATACTAACAATTCTGACACACACTGTCCCCATCTGTGTCCCATTATGCTCAAATAGATTATTTATTTATTTATTCAAATAAATAAATAAATGTAAGTGTAGAGGGTTTTGACCAGACCCAAGGTTTTCTTAGGGTGAAAATTTGCATTGCTTTGATTCTCACAGAGAGCAGAACCAAAATACTAGTGGCTGAATGTATGTTGACAAAAGGAAATATGGACTGCATGTGCAGTGGTCTGGTGTGATCTATTTCCTACTAATCACATGACACATAGGGAAAGCCAGATCCGAATTTGTACCCAAGCTGGGTCTTTTTAATCCACTTAAGTCTTAAGCCCAAGGCAGACTCCTTTTCCTTCCACAATTCCTGGCACCAATTGCAGTCCTGCTTTAGCACTTTCGTTTTTAAGGTCCTAAAATAAAACAGGGGGCAGGGGTAGACACTCCTAGTAGACAGGTATCTGGCCCATTCACACTTTCCCTTAGCACCACTCTGCTGGGTTCTGCGGGAATGTCTTCTTTACCTGAGTTCTGCAAATATAATAAATTTAAAAATATGTGGATTTTTTTTCTTTCTCAACTGACAAAAACAGTAAGAGTAACAGAAATATGGCTCAGATTGGATGCTGCAAACTATGCACCCCTGAGATCCTTCACCAGTACTGTGCCAAAGCAGGCGTGGCTTACAGGAAAAATGGAAGTGATGGAAGTGATATCTCTGTAGAAGAAAATGGGTCAGGTGCAAAGTGTCCTATAGCTTTATTGCCCAAGGTAGAAGATCCACACCTCAAAGGAAATAGATCCACCTATACAATCTGTTGTTGTTGTTGTTGTTGTTGTTGTTGTTGTTGTTGTTGTTGTTGTTGTTGTTGCTGCTACTGCTGCTGCAATGTGCTGTCAAGTTCTTGCCAACTCAAGCCTATGGATTGCTTCAAGGGAATCAATCTGCCTCATATTTGGTCCTCCTCCTTTTTATGGTGTTTTTTCAGCCTCTCCCAGCTTTACTGTCTTTTCCAAAATAAGTCTTCAGTTTCAACATCTTTGCCTCCAGATTCAGGCTTGATGTAACCCGCTTGTTCATCTTTCTGCCAGTTCAGGGTATCCACAAAGCATTCCTCCAGCACCATATTTGGAATGAATCATTTTTCCCTGTCAGCTTTTTTTTTAAAAATTGTCCAGCTTTCATGCCCATACATGGTGATTAGAACGAAATACAATAATGCTAGATGGTCTTGGTCTTCGTCTCCAGTGGACCATCTTTACACTTGATGATCTTTCCTTGTTCCTTCATTGCTACCCTTCTGAGTCTCAAGCTTTCTTCTGATTTCTTGGCGACAATCTCTATTTGGATTGAAGACTGAACCAAGGTGCACAAAATCTTTAACTAATTCAATTTCTTGATTATCAGAGTTAAATCTGCATAGTTCTTCTGTAGCCATGATTCTGGACTTCTTAATGTTCAACTGCGATCCTGTTTTTGCACTTTCATCTTTCACTTTCTGTTTTTAAGGTCCTGAAATAAAACACCGATTCAAATTGAGGTACATACTATCACTACTGTACCTGGATTCACTTTTCCCATTCCTTTCCAGCATAAACATATTGAAATTCTACTATGTAGGCTAAGGTGGCAAGAGGTTATATTATCCTTCCTATTCCAACTCCCTCTTCTTCTCTCTTTCTCAAAAGGAATACAGAAACACAGCCCCTTCCTAAGATTTCACCATACAGCCCCCTCCTGACCCAACCTATACATGCCCACCTTCTGTGACATCACTGGAGCTTTATTTATTTATTTATTTATTTATTTATTTATTTATTTATTTATTGATAGACCACCCATCTTCCAGACGGAACTCTCCCTTCTGATTATCAGCATCCACAGTGGGTGTCATGTTTTTGTCTTGCCCGAATAGGGCGTCTGATAGTTTTAGTCCAACAACTTTGGAGAGGCTAGGTTTTCCATCCTTGGGTTTTAGGGTCCCCCAATCCTGCCAGAAATATTTTTTTTCTGCACAAATATGAATGATGTGGGAACCTTGCCTTCTTTCTAATATGGAAGTTTGCAATATTGAGGTGCCTTTTGCAAGGGTCCCCTCCTTTTCCGCTGAGACAGTAGCCATCATTTTTAGCAGACCACAGTATGAAGAAGCCATCTAAAGCCCGTCATGATTTTGCCCCAGCTTTATCTATCATTGTGCATTTGGAATCTTGGTTTATGTTTCCCAGCTGATGTTCCTGACCCGTCTTTCTCTCACTTGATTCTACTCCTGGCTTTCTGCTCCGCTTGACAAACTCCTTGGCTGCGACCTTGGCTTTGCTTGACTCCAACTTTGGCTTCCCCCTCTTGCATGGGTTTCTGCGTTTGAACTATCTTCCTGGCTTCTGACCCTGTTTCTCTGCAGGATGCTCAAAGGCGCTTGCAAGTGACATAATGGCACCAGCCCTGAACCATCCATCGCAAAGCATCCCAGGTGGGGTCCCACTTTGATTACACTCCACGCTGCTTTCCCTGACAGTGCTGGTGGGGGTCGGGGGGGGGGAGAGAAAATGATGTAGCGGTACCAGGGGTTGTGGCGGTGGCGGCAGCACCAAAAATAGAAAAATCCCTGCTACTTGGCAGCTACAGCCATTTTGTTTTATGTTCTGTAAGAATTTACTTTTCTTGTGGTTCCCCCCCCCCCAAACAGAAGCCAATGTTGATGTATGTTTACTTGAATATAAATCCCATGGAATTCGGCAAGGCATGCTTCTGAGTAAACTTGGATCGGATTAAATTATGCATGACTCCATTTTAAAACATTTTACAAAATAAATGAATGAATAAAATGACCCCCAATTATTTAGATTAAACAACTGATAGTAGTACCCTTGACAGGGAATAGGCCCCAGATTCTGTCCTAGATTCTGTCAGCTGTTGGGGGGAAAAGAATCTCTTATTTTGCTTCTGTAATAAGTAACATGGGCTTTTTTAAAAAAAGAAGAAGAAGAAATTGCACTTCCAAGCAAAACTCAGAACACACTTAGGTCAGAGCACAGCCTTTTAAAGTAAGGATAAACTAGCTAAATTAAAAGATGAGGACCTAAGGAACAATGCAAGACCCAGATGTGTTGTGCCTGATGACTGGAAGGTAGCGAATGTAACACCAATCTTCAAAAAGGGCTCCAGAGGTGATCCAGGAAATTATCAACCGGTCATTTTGACATGTGTCCCAGGTAAAGTGATGGAAACCATCCTAAAAGATAAAATTAATAGGCACATAGAAGAGACGATGCTGCTGAAGGAGAACCAACATGGCTTCTGCAAGGGCAAATCATGCCTCACTAATCTGTTGGAATTTTTTGAGAGTGTCAAAAGCATGTGGATAAGGGAGATCCAGTTGACATTGTTTATCTGGACTTTCAGAAAGCTTTTGACAAGGTCCCGCACCCAAGGCTCTTGAATAAACTTGCCAGTCATGGAATAAAGGGATAGGTCTTGTCCTGGATCAGAAGCTGGCTAAGGGACAGGAAACAGAGGGTAGCACTAAATGGACACTTCTCCAACTGGCGGGAGGTAAAGAGTGGGGTCCCCCAAGGTTCAGTACTGGGACCCCTGCTTTTCAACCTCTTCATAAATGATCTAGAAGTGGGAGTAAATAGCAAAGTAGCCACATTTGCCGACAACACGAAATTATACAGGGTAGTAAAAACTGAGAGAGATTGCGAGGAGCTCCAGAGGGATCTCTTGACACTGGGGGAGTCGTCAAACCAGTGGCAAATGAGCTTCAACATTAGTTAAGTGCAGAGTGATGCACGTTGGGGCAAAAAACCCCAATTACATTTATAAACTGATGGGGTCTGAACTCTCTGCAACAAACCAGGAAAGGGACCTTGGTGTCCTGGTGGACAACTCAATGAAGTTGTCAACCCAGTGCACCATGGCAGTGAAAAAAGCAAACTCAATGCTAGGGATCATTAGGAAGCACCATATGGAGCATTGTGTACAGTTTTGGTCACCATACCTCCAGAAAGATATTATGGAAATGGAAAAAGTACAGAGGAGGGCAACCAGAATGATTAGGGGACTGCAAAACCTTCCTTACCATCTGAGGCTGCAACGGCTGGGCCTCTTCACTCTTGAATGACGGCACCTAAGAGGTGACCTGATTGAAGTTTATAAAATCATACATGGTGTGGGCAAAGTAGATAAGAAAAAAATGTCTTCCCTATTGCACAACACTAGAACTAGGGGGCACACCATGAAACTTTTGGGTGCTAGATCTCAAACAAATAAGAGAAAGTACTTTTTCACCCAGAGGATCACTGGACTCTGGAACTCCCTAACAGAAGAAGTGGTGACAGCTGTCAGACCTGACAGCTTTAAGAAAGGATTAGACAAGTTTATGGAGAACAAGAGTATCAATGGCGATCATTAGGGATGCCTAAGGACAACCTCCGGGTTGGAGAGATAGGCAGGATCATAAGCAGGTGAAGACATCTGCTTGGGAATACCCTGAAGCAAATTGTGAGCCACTGTGTGAGACAGAATGCTGGACTGGATGGGCTGTGGCCTGTTCCAGCAAGGCTGTTCTTATGTTCTTATATAAACATATTATGTATAGATTCATTGGACACCCCAAGTCAGCATCTTATGAGACATGACTTCTGTGTAGCGGTATTTACTTCTGGCCCCTAAGTTGTTCATTCCAAGAATCCCTTAAGAAGTCACTTATGGACTAAGCTTCCCTATCTTACATGCTTTAGATACAACACCATACCAAGGACACAAAAGAAGGTACCCCCTTCTAAGTGTCTCTGATGTACTCATTCGTCTTCATGCCTTTGTTCCCATGGAAATCTATTTCTCTCAAAGCAAATGTGAAGCTGAAGGGTTACAAGTTACTGAAATACAAAACCACATCCTTGTCAAAGGGTTGCAGAAGGAGATTCAACTCCAGTGCACCCACCCCCTTCTCCTATGAACTTAGTACACTTCATTTTAAAACTTGAATTTGGCTGATGTTAGCTGAGCTGGGTAAGACATACAGTATGAGGAAATATGAGCTCTTGAGGGGAGGAAGGTGGAAGTATTTAAACACTTTTTTCTGAAGGATAGCTTCTGGCAACACTGTACCAGCCACTGAACCTTCCCTCTCTTCTATTTCTAGGCAAAAACCTTCCAGTTTACCTGGTCAAGTGCTCAACATTCCTTGGGACTGGTACCTGAAAGGGGAGCCCACCTCCTTCAAATATGTCTCCAGGTAAATCACAATCCACCCTGTTTCCTCACTCAAGGCAGCCTGTGCTGCTGGCTTCGAGCTGGAGCCTCAGCAGCCACCTGTGAGGCCCAGAGGAGAGCTAGGCAGCTGTCATT
Organism: Phrynocephalus guinanensis; assembly: GCA_037367245.1. Classification (NCBI taxonomy): domain Eukaryota; kingdom Metazoa; phylum Chordata; class Lepidosauria; order Squamata; family Agamidae; genus Phrynocephalus; species Phrynocephalus guinanensis. Next base: position 98,322,107 of record CM074734.1, on the reverse strand, counting down.
GCCTCTGCATTATTGTGAGACAGAGTCCTGCCAAGGCAATTCGCGCCCATGCCTTGGTAACAAGGCCGCTTCGGTTCCTTGTGCTGCACCTGCCACCGCTTGATTAAGGCTTCTGAGGGGCTTGTGCTATTAAAGGTCTCATCAAGGGAAGCCAAATCAAGGGACGTATAACCATCCCGTGCAACGCTGCTAAGCTCTCCCAGACGTCTTATCCTCTTCCCACCACATAACGCTTGACAGCCAGTGCCTTTACCTTAATGCCTGGCAAAGCCCTATGAGGCCCGTAAGGCACAGGATGAGACCTTTTATTGTTTTGCATCACCACTTCCAACAGCAACTTCATTACCAGATATTAAAAGAAATGGGCCATTTTTTTACACCTGAAAGAAAGCAAACCCAGCCGGGGTGGGGGGGGGGGAAGAGAAGGGTGGGCGGGCAGCGAGGAGGGGGCTGATAATGAATGAAAGAAAGAAAGAAATGTGCTTGAATTGAAAGCAAATAGCTTTAATGTGAATGAACTGAAAATCAATCGGAGCCCTGCTACACAGCATGAATTTCTGAAAAGCACATATTTGGGAATTGCATTTGTTTTGTTGTTTCTAATCAAATATTTTAAGTGAGTGAAATAATATCATACCATTGTACTTTCCTCTCCCAGACTCAGAGGTGTGGGGCTCGTCAGCTCTTGAAAAGCTGTCTGGAAAAGAAAGATGGAGCAGCAGGAAGGATTATAACTAAGCAGAGAGAAGCGTTTTGAGGCTATGAATATATCTAAATCAGACGTTAATATTGGTTTTATACCAGTTTAATTGCCACGGCTTCCCCCAAAGGAGTTCCCTGGAGAGAAGGAATGATTGCAATACCGGGGAGTGCTTTGCAGATGTGCCCTGAATAGAACCTCGAAGCAAAGCAGGGTGGGAAGGCTAGGAGCTCTCTGAGCGGGTGGATTTTTTGAAACCTGCTGCATTTGCTTCCACCTTAGCAGTGACACTGCCTGGGCTGGCTTCACAAAAAAAAAAAAAAGAAAAAAGAAAAAAAAGTCTGTGAGGCTCCAGTGTGCTCCCCTGTGAAGAAAATAGATCCGAGGCAGGCTGTATTTCCTCCTGATCAGGAAGGAGGAAGAGACCGCTGTGTGTTTAGGGTGTTTTTGTTTTTCCTTGAAAAGAAATTACGAGCCGCTTTTTCAGTTAAGTGCCATCTCTCCTCGAGGGAGCAATGCTGAGCTGGCTGAGTAGTCTTCTCGTGCAATTTCAGACATTCTGGTTCCCTCAAGGAAAGAGGCCCTCCTGCTGTGCCTCCTCTTTCCCCTCAACATGAGTCCTTCTGGCGGTTGCATCCCTGGGTGCTCTGCACAAGTGCTCTCCGTTCCTGGTTCACTGCCACTCATCCATCACATCCATTTTGTCAGGAGCCACAACAATGCTCAGCTGTGGACAAGCCTAACCAGACTTTATGGCCAGGGAATGGGTGGCTGCCATCAACCACTTCTCTCCTTGGTGTACCACTCTATTGATGCTGACTCAAAGGCAATGTGTGTGAGAGAGATGGTGGCAGGTGTGTGTGTGTGTGTGTGTGTGTGTGTGTGTGTGTGTGTGTGTGTGTGAGAGAGAGAGAGAGAGAGAGAGAGAGAGAGAGAGAGAGAGAGAGAGAGAGAGAGAGAGAGAGAGAGAGAGAGAGAGAGAGAGAGATTTGGTATTTGCTACCTCCTTGAAATTGCAGCCAATTCATTGGGCCAAGAACAGGGCCTCCAATCTTGTTACAGTTTCGGGGCCTTCACAGTTACCGCGTGGAGAGGCACACCACAGAAAAACCGGCTGGAAAAAGCTTGTCGATTTTCTGTTGAGAGTCTTTCAGAAATGGGTGGCTGTGTGAAGAGACGAAAGCAGGGCTCTACGCAGGCACCTCTTCTAGGCCACACAAGGAGGTAACGGAGCGCCTAGAGGTTAATCATGAGTCAAGTATGGATGTGATCATCTCTGCTAGCCTTACCTCTGGCTGTGTTAGTGCACCTGTAAAAGGGAGCATGTGAGTCTTATAATGATTCTAAAACTGCCAGCTATTTTCAGGAAGCAGTCACCTTAACAAAATCTAATTGGATTGTGGAAAATGTCAAAAATGTTACCAGGAAGCCAGATGCTTCGGTTTCAAAGAGAAAGCCTATTTTAGAACACACCAAAAAAGAGCTGATGTAGAGCTATGTGTTTGCTCTGAGGGAAGGCAGGCTGCTCTGGGTGAACAAGGCCCATCCTCAGAGGGGGATCGTCCGATTTATATGCATGAGGCCCCAGAAGGTGGAAGCATTACATTTTGGTCAACAAACAGTCAATGTACTTGTCGGAAGTTTCAGAGAACTGTAGGCCCAAAAGTAATATTTTAAAACGCTGCATGGCTGCATGTCCCAAGCGCTCTCACTTCGGGTGGCCACTCCCAGGGAGGGCCGGAAATCGATCACTCAAAACCGGGCCTTCTCTGTGGCTGCCCCCACACTTTGGAACAAACTGCCGGGTGAAATTCGCCTAGCATAGTCCCTGACGGCCTTCAAAAAAGTTCTTAAGACCTTGCTTTTCAGAGAGGCATTGGGCAACCATTAGGTTTGTTTGTTTTGTACTGCCATCTTGCCTAGTATTGTTATTATTTTGAAATTGGTTTGTTTATTTGGTATTTGTTTTAATTGTTATGTAATTGTTGTACACCGCCCAGAGTTCAATTGAGAAGTCAGGCAGTATATAGATATATAAATATATAAATAAATAGTAAATAACTCAGCATCCCCATCAGTAATATGTTCCAGGAACCCAAAAGACCCGACGCCTAAAACCACAGCCAGTCAGGCAGATGGACTGATTGATTACTGATGAAAGTTTGGCTCTCTGTTACACTCTGGGCCCAAAGGCCAGATTCCAGTTGGTGTAGCTTTTGCTGCGTAAACTGGATGGCATCATCATCATCATCATCATCATCATCATCATCATCATCATCATCATCATCATCATCATCATCATCATCATCATCTAATGAGCAGGATTTTTAATTGGTTGTCTGGCAGTGATTTTTGAGCATTAAAGACTCTCATTCCCCCACATACCTCTGAGGTTCCCAGAAGCTTTTCCAGGGCAAAAGATTCTTAAAACCTGAAAGGTGGGATGGTCAGGTTAGGAAGCCTTCAATTAATTTACTTATCTAACCTGCTCTCTGAACAAAGATGTCATCCTCTTTGTACAATGTAAATTTGTGCAAGAGGAATTTGGCCAACATCAGCTTTGAAAACACCCACCCACAAATATAATAAACACACAATGACAGCTGATACAGCCATATATTCAGCCATACTGTACTTGTATACCATTTAAGATGTAACTGATAGAAGATCAAAGACTAATTAGACAAAACATTGCGTAGCCTGCAGATGACCAAAGAGAGGTGAGATTTCTTGAGGCAAGGAGTTCCAAGGCAATACAGTATGAGACAGATCAATGGACTGAGATTCAGAATAATACAGTGTCATATGCTTGAGTTTTGGGCCACAGCCTTGAAAACTTGCTTTATGGTATAATGGGACCCATTTATTTATTTATTTATTTATTTAGAATATTTTTACCCTGCCTTTCTCCTCAGCTACCTGAAACTGCAGATAGCAACAAACCCTATATACAACATATAAGGAGGTGGGGCAAAGGCCACCCCGCCTCATCCTTCTATGTTGTATCGGTGGAAAACTGAAACTGCAGGTGCTGTCCCTACAAAAATAGGGTCCTACTGAACTAAAATTTCCAGAATCCCACCCTCCCACCCCTGCCTCCAGCATGGCCCCTAGCTTTTAAAGCTCCCATTTGGACTGATAACGGATTCTTCTTGAAAGCTATATATTCTTTACCTGATCTGCAATACTCTCTTGTTCAGGAGATTAATTTGATTCGGCATCTGCCTGGTATCTGTATCAAGCACAATGAAAAGATTGCAAAACAACGAGTTTTGGGTTTTGCAGAAGATGGAAGGAGCATGTTGAAAATGATTATCCTGATTGTTTCTCCCTTCTTTAGCGGGGAATGAGGGCTGACTGTTCTTCTGATTTTCAGCATCAAGAGAATGATCTGCTGAAGCATTTTTAGTGCATTAATCAGCATTGCCACTAACCTTTAACCACATTAGTAGGCCCCTTTTATTGTTGTGTTTACTCCTTGTCGCATTATTGTTGCCACTTCTTCAGCAATAGTCTAATGGTACAAATGTCACCCAATCAATGTCATTTAATCCAAGAGGCTGGAAGTTTAACAAGCACTACCATACACAGAAAGCATGGAATTGCCCGTGAATTTGCCTAATTCATGTGCGTTTGTGCATTAAAGTCACAGAAAGAATTTTATTGGTATATGCAGGAAGTTGCAAGACAAAGTGAATATTCTGTCCTGAGCTTGGGCATCTAATTTTATGAAAGAAGCAATTCATTCAGTGGCTGACGTCCTGTTGTTTAGCATAGTAAGTCGCACAAAAAGAGAGCCATGGAATCTGTGGTGATTTGGCAGGTCAACACCTCCATAAATTCCATTTATTCTAATGAGCCTACTCTAGTTGTGACTTGCTAGGTTAAAGTAAATCATTATTGGTGTATGACCATCTAAATCAATGGGGGAATAGATCCACCAAATTCCTGTTGATCCAATGGGCCCAGCCTAGTGCAATTTACTACACTAAGCAGCACTTCAGTCATTACAGTGGTACCTTGTATAAAGGAGTTAATTTGTTCCAAATGAAATTATGTAAATTTTCCTTTATACAAATTTCCCATAGGAATGCATTGAAAACAGAGTGATCCCATTTTTATGTTGTACAGATTCGCCCCATAGGTGATTATGTGAAGCAAATTTCCCCTATCTCCGGAATTTTTTATGTTGTACAATTTTTGTTATACAAACTGTTTGTTATACAAGGGTGACTGTATTTAGCTTGTGGTTATTATCCTTTTTTATTTCTAGAAATGGGGAGAGTTGCTCCAGGAATTCTGCACACAGGATTCTCTAGATAGGACATTAATACTGGGAAAGGTTGAAGGCAGTGGGAAAAGAGCAAGAGCAAATATGAGATGCATTGACTCCCTAAAGGAAGCCACAGCATTGGGTTAACAAGAACTGAGCATGGCTGCTTAGGACATTTTGAACATCAGCCATTCATGGGTCATGAGTCAGAGGGAACTTGACGGCAGGTCAAAACAATGCTTAAATAATTTTGGTGGCTTGGCTTCTCCAAATTTAACATGAGATGATGGAGATGGTGCCATTTGTCATTTGTTCCTCAGGCATTAAAATGCCAGCATAGACTGTAGGTATTCCAATTCCGCCCCGACTTTTCTTTAAAATATACCAAAAAAGATCCCTGCAACAGAACCCGGAAGCCTTGGGGGGGGGGGGGAGAGAACAGGAATTTTCAAAATGGTGAAGCAAAATACAGATTGCCTAACCATATGAGAAGACATTGCTGATCCTTTTTCTCTTTTCTGCCGCACATAAGTTGCCTTGTATGTCTACATTTGTAAACATATTTCCAAGGTGTAATATTGGATTTGGCCAAAAGGAGGAAGTGCAGATTACTTCTCTGTGTATTTATTTCTTAATTTCTTTATTTTTCTACCATGCTTTTCTCCTTAAAAGAACCTAAGGCAGCTTACCTCAATTAAAATACAAAATAAAAGCTACAATAGTGAGTATACAATTACTAAAAAAAGTTCATGCAAATACTATATAGAAACATAATCGACACCAAAACACATTCAAGGCAGAAGTTATTACAACCCATTTAAAAAAAAAACTGTCTCTGACAGCCAGTTACTCAGGAAAAGCATGCCTGAAGAGAAAGGTCTTTGCCAGCTTGCAGGAGGACAGTAAAAATGGGGCCAGCTGGGCCTCCTCTGGGAGGGCATTCCAACCGATGGGCGCAGCAGCAGAGAAAACTTTTCCCTGTGTCCCCGTCAGACACACCTGTGAAGGTGATGGGACTGAAATAAAAGGCCTTTTCTGATGAGGCCTTGAGCAGACTCATAAAGGGAGATGTGGTCCTTTAGAAGCTTGGGATAAATCCATTTACGGCTTTATAGGTCCACCACAACACCTTGAATTCAGCCTAGAAATGGGTTGGTGGCGGGGGGGGGAGCTTTTGTAACAGGAGGGTCATGTGATCCCTGTAACCTACCCCAGTTAGCAATTTTGTTACATAAAGGTAAGTTGGCATTGTTGAGTAAGAAAAGAAGTGTGGATAATCAATTTTATCCAGGAATCCCTGAAGCTGAGAAGCCATGACCCACTCTAGCACCCTGCCCAAGAATGGAATATTAGAAACTATTCGACAATAATTGATTATTGCTGGAGGGCTTTTCCAGCAATGGCCTTACTTGGCCATACTGTACCTAGAACTGTTTCTTGCTGATTTCAGCTGCCTTGACGTGCATGGAGTGATGGGATGAGAGGTGTGGCCAGAGATTTCAAATATCCCATATGTAAGTATAAGAGAAGGACAAGGATTGCAGTAATCATTGGGGACGCTGTTAATTACACACCCCAAAACAATGGCAAGGATAGGAACCTAACGAAGACCACAACATTGTTGAATAATGCAACGAGTGACTTTCTAAAAGTGGTGATCTAAGTTGTATGATGTTGACTATTAATGCCTTCCTCTCATCTCTGTGGAGTTGCCTTTCTCTCCTTAATCATGGATTTGGGTGTGTGCCTAATAGCTGCCAAAAGAACTGGGCCTTGAACAAGCTCCTACTTTTACTAGGTATCCCCTGTTAATATTTCAAAAGATCCATAAATGTTATTTATTCTGTTCAGGCCAATGTTTGGGAGATGAACAGGAGAGAATGATGTAACTTTTACACTGAAAAGTAGGTTGTACAGTATTTGTGCTGCTTGTGACTTATTACATTTTGGTATACTGTGTACTGTTTTTACTATAATGCTTTGGGATGCTATCAGAACTCTGTGAGCAGTCAGGGGGAGGGGTTGAATCAAGTAGGTAAAATGCATCCTATAGCTATCTCAGTGACCTATAGGCCGTGCCCCCTAGATGCCTCTGAGGGGAAAACCAGTTATTCCCCACCCCTGCCACTTCCTGAAAGGCTACAGGAGTGGGGCCTTTTCAGTGGAATGGTCTGTGAGAGCAACAAAAACTATATAAGTGAGCAGGGGTCTTGGAGTGGAAAAGCAGACATCTTGCCCTCCAAAACAGCCTACTCTTCATGTAAAACCAGCTGGTCAAAATATTCTAGTACTATGCCATCCATTTCCAGGTACAATTCAAAGTTTGGATTCTAAACCATAACATTCTAAACTGCTTGAGGCCAAGCTACCTCAAACTACGCGCCTCAGAAAAGAGATGTTGTTTTGTCATAGTGGCTAGTAAATTGTGGGAAACAGTCGACCTTTTCATACAGAGGTACACGGCAGTAAACTGTCAACCTCTATAGCCACACTCCCAAAGAGAACCCCAAGCTATAGGCAGCTTTGCAATCCATATCAACACACCAGCCCTAGAATTATATCACAAAGAGCTGGTCTTCTATGCAGCTAATAAGTTTTACTAGCCACTCAAGACTAATCCACCACAGAATACCTAAGATTACAAGAGGGATAACTCATACCTATACATCCCTGGCTCCACTGGGATGATTTTGGTTGCATACTGAAGGGAGAGGGAACCTTAAGTCAGTGGAAGCCATCTTGCCCTTCCAGCTTGACAACCCTGGTTCCATTTTGATATGTATATGATGATGCAAAGGAGACTGAAATTAGCAAGCTTGTGAGCTCTAGTAGTAGTCTCAACAAGGCATCAGTATATTCATCTGGTTTGGCACATTTAAATACACGTGTACGTCTTGCAAGTGTCTGTATTTGTCAGTTGTAAGATTTTGCCTGTATTTGTGGGGAGGGTTTTCTGCATCCCCATAAGTCTGTATATGCAGCATGCTGCACATTTTGAGACTACAGTATTTGCTTATAGACAGATTGCCTCTGTCTATACATGCAAGAGAGACCTGAGGTTGTTTCCCTGTGTGGGAACAGTGTATGTGTCACACACTCAACAATCATTGCAAAATGCACGGCTTCAAGATGGCAGGGGCTCCCATAGGAAATGGGGATTGGATTCTAATGATGTCAACGGAGTATGAATAGCTCAAGACATAGGGAGGCAGAAAAAGCGGGGTGTGATACCCTGATGTGTCCCTCCCACCCCCACCCTAGCACCGTAACGACCGTTGCTAGGAAGCAGAGAAAATTTAATTTTGCAACATGCATCTGCTGTCTTGAAAGAACCTCCTCCTGGATCGAGGGGAGAGAAGGCAAGGGGAGGGGGCAGAAGCGATGACAGCTTAGGCAGGAGCTTTGCCCATCTAGCCTGACAGAAATGAGGGGTTCCAAAGCAGCCTGGGACCACGTCCAAGACAAAATGTACCTGAGTGGAAGCTTCACAACGCTGACAAAAGTTGGGCTCATGGAGGTCAAGGAGAAGGCTAGTAAGCCGCCCAGAGACCTTTGGGTAGTGGGCGGCATATAAGTTGTATAAATAAATAAATAAATAAATAAATAAATAAATAAATAAATAAATATCCAAGGGTTTATTGTTCTTGCAAGGAAGAGCTGGTAGTGGACTGCAGCCAGGGATCGGAAAAGTACGAGTCCATCAAGTTAGAGCTAGGAAACATTACTATTTTGGGGTACCATTCCTGGAATCCATAAAGACTGAAGGGTTCTGGGGGATGTAGTCCAAAATTGATTTTGCCAAGCTCTGCATCAGGTTGTGGCTCAGAAGACCATAATATCTGCCCAGAAGTGTGTGTTGGGCCACAGTCCATGTTACCACACCATGATGCTAACTGTCAGGAACACTCTCCTGGCACTGTCTTACTGCCATTTTGAAGAAATGATGGATCACAGCTCAGTTGGTAGAGCACATGCCAATTGGGGTGGGGGGACTCCTCTGCTTGCAGAAGGTGCCAGAGTTCATTTCCTGTCATTTCCAGCTAGGTCTTGAAAAGACCCTGCCTGAAACCTTGAACAACTACTTACTACTGGTTGGTGGTGACCATACTGAGCTAGGTGGGCTGTTTATCTGGCCCATTATAAGGCAGCTTCCTGTTTTGCAATACAGATCCAGCTTCAGTCTGTAGAAGGATGCTAGAGGGACTATTCTAGGGCCTGGGCTGGATTCCAGCCATGTGCATCTCTAAAATCTCATCCAGTCTTCTTTTGGGTGCTCTTAAGAGCACAAGATTCATAGCCACATAAATAGCCAATGTTCTCTGTTGATTACATGGCAAAATCAAAAATTCCTACCTCTAGGAAAGTGGAAGGCTTGATAAAAGCTAAACACTTTATGCAAATTAAAAGCTTATGAGCATTTGATTTACACAATTTGGTTTCCCAGCATACAATTGTACTTGGATCAAGAAACTAATTTCACCCCCATTACCAGCAGCATCAAGCAGCATTTTGGCTCAAAAGAGGGAAAGGAAAAAAAGTTTGCACACATTTCAGACAGGTTTGGCATCACTCAGATGCCAAATGTAAAATAAAGAAAACACATCTAAAAACTCTACTGTTTGCTGTCTCCTCTCCAAAATGACACAGGCATCAGCACAGAGCACCCAGCTCATACATTATAGCAACATCCCCACAACCTGGAACCCTCCAGGTGGATTGGCATGAAACTCCCAACATCCTTGCTTGTTGCTTGAGGATAATATGAGTTGTAGTCCAAAGATATGGGGGGGGGAGGACTCCTTTTTATGGGAGTCTGAATTACAGTATATGCTTCGCATTATAATGGCAATGAAGCTGTATACCCATCTGAACTGTGGCTTAAAAGCCCAGACAACTCAAATAATTCTTCCAATACTGATCCAACAGGGAAAACACAGTGTTTTGTGGGTGACTCTCACTCTCTGGAATCACAGGATTAATTACATACAATATGCAGGATGAGATAATGGAATGACCAGCCTGCAAACCTGGAAAGATCAAGACAACAGCATTCTGGGGAAAGGAGGAGGCAAGTGGGTTGGCAAGTCCTTCTTGGAAAAGGTCTGGATGGCCTGAACCAAGGGTGGCATGCAGTGTGTCTTGATGCTGCACAGATTATGGCAGTCTGATACAATGAATTCAGAACATGCCCCAAACTTTTCTTCGGGGCATGGGGGTGAGGAGAGGGAGAAATCGCCTTACAAACAAGGGAGTAAACTCCCTTGGCTAAATATCACACTCCATAGGCAGGGCACATTTCTGAGTACTATTTGTGCTTGCACAAGCTAGCAAAGTCCTTTCTCTTCAGGCAAGCTTTTCCTCTGTGACTGGCTACACGAGTGTGGATTTCAGATGTATTGTTGTTGCACTACTGCCCTGACTGGTCCTTCAGTACTCCTTATGTTTGCCAGTATTGCCACCTCTCAGAGTGGTATTTGTTTGTTTCTTTTTAATATCTGTATACAGTACTTATTGTTTCAGCTTTATTATCTTTTAATGATGGCAGCTGTCTCTTTGTACTCATTGTTCTTAGCATTAAATACTATATTGTCTCTTAGTGTTGTAAACCACCGTTATGTAGCCAATGCCTTCAGATTTAAATATTGCCTTTCAATGATATGAGCTGCCTTGGGACCTTTCGAAGGAGAAAAATTGAGAAAATGTTTTTTTAAATAAGTAAATAAACAAATATTGGGGAAAAGTAAACTGAAAAGCAAGGTGAGACGTGGGGAATGCCAGAGGATCTTATGCCTGTGAGGAGGGAGGTTCTCAATTAGACTGAATAGAATGAATCCTGATTACTCTAAGGGCGTTTATACACGACCCCTAAACTCCGCCGCAAATGGCTGCAAGCTCCGGAGCTTTAAAATGTTTCCCCACCAGCTCCGGAGTTTGCAGACAATTAAGTGTGACCCCGCCCACCTAAGCGCGACCCAGCGCACTTTTATTGTACCTGCTCTTGGGAGGTGAAAAATATTTGATGCGGATGTGCTGGGCTCTCCTCGCTTCTTTTTGTTTTTGTTTTTTGCCTCCCACCCCTTTAAGAGGAACCAGGAAGTGACCGGGGCTCCCCCCCCCCCCCGGCAGCTTCCACCAGCACCGGGAGGTAAGGCTTTATTCTTTTGTCCCTTTTTTTCCTCCCTCCCCTCACGCAGCCAGCAGCCAGGAAGTACGGAGGGGTGGAGACGCACGAAGAGTGACAAACCCCTAAGATCTCTGGTCCGAATTTAAGGGGCCAGCGGATCTTAGGGGTCGTGTAAAAGCGCCCTAAGATATGCTGGAAATGTGAAAAAAAGCTTGGCACATATATGCATCTTTGGTGGTAATGTGAAATAGTTCAAAACTTTTGGAAAGAGGTTTTTTTAGAGCTAAGTAACATGATTAAGTTAGATATAGACTGTAATCCAGAGATAGCATTATTATCATTGTCAACTAGTAAAGATTATGATGTTACAACAAAGGAGCTAATAGCAAATCTTATGACAGCTGCCAGATTAATTATAGCAAGAAATTGGAAGTCAAAACTAGAACTTAAGATGGAAGATTGGTACACCGAACTTTGGGATATAGCTATAAACGATAAATTGTCTTGTAGTTTAAAAGTTAAACAAGGAGAAATGAAGAAAGACGTTTTTTACGATATCTGGGGAAAATTTATAGACTATGTATTAGTTGAAGGGAAGGGGAAAGAGCCAACGAATATTTCACGACAATTCTGGAGAAGAGGACTTTAAGAAGATTACTAGAACAACAGAAGATGGAGTAACAAAGAAGAACTCATGGATGGTCCCAGGGGGTGGGGGTACACTTGTATTGTTAATTGTTCCTTGTTATTTTGTTTTTATTTTGTTTGTATGTAGTTTAAAATTTAATAAAATGTATTAAAAAAGAGAAGGGAGGTTCTTGCTGACTTGCAGGAACTCTGAATGGGAGCACACTTGCTAGGAGGTGAGGTGACAACGCAACGTTTCATTGCAGGTCCCACTTGTAGCAAAAAAAGGTTAAGAGAACTTCCAGGCTCCACTTGCTTGTGGCATTGTTCACTCTCTGCCTACTGGGGTCTCTGTTTTTCCATTTCCCCTCAACTTCCCTGCAGGACAGTGTTCCTTCCCCTCTGTGCTTTGAAACGTATTCACACCTGTTTCTGAAAAGCTCTGGGGGAAGTCAGGGAGACAGTTAATTCTGGCGGCAGCTGTAAAAAAACAAAACAAAACAAAACAAAACAAAACAAAACAAAACATAGAGAGACTCCCCTTTAGAAACGGGAAGTCGTGTCCTCTGTCGCCTGCTGGTGAAAGGTAAGCAGCTGGTGTCGGTGGCGACACAATGGGCCATTCACTGAGATGGTGAATTCTGAGCCATTCTTTTCCTTTCCCTGCACTTCCGGCTTTAAGTCTGAGCCAAGGCAAGATTGTCCTCCCCCCCAGCTTGCCCCCCTCCCCAAGACAGAAGAATACAGATATTTCCGTCACCAAAGCCAGAGCTAAGAAAGGCTGGTGCCACCCTTTGTCCCCAGCAGGGGGACCGGGGTTCCTGCCCACCTGAGCCTGGACTGCAAGAATACCAGGAAACTGAGTCTTGTTTGTTCTTCTATGGTTGCAGAGGCTGGCTTCTCAGGCAAGGCACATTGGTGTTGTTCTCCCAGGAGTTGTTGTTGCAGGACCACAGGTGCTGGAGGACTATTTATAGTGACAGAGGGTGTTTGTGTGCATGTGTGTTTCTCTTCCGATTTGTTTTGTTGTTGTGTTCCATGTGTCAAGACAGACTGGGCATTAAGCCCTGCCAGAACAATCAAGAGGAACCTTGTTTCATTCTTAGCAAATCTTCATTAAGAAACTGCCATATAATTCTAAACACACCCAGTCTCATCTGATTCGAGATGCCAAGCAGGGTTGGGCCTTGTTCACAGGTTTAATGGGAGGCAACCAAGAAATACTAGGGGTCTCCATATAGAACTGTAGGAAAGAATCCCATCTGAAATTCTAAAGAGTGCTGCCAGCCAGAGTTGACAATATTGGACTGGGTGGATCAAAGGATCTGACTCAATCAAAGTCAGCTTACTATTATTCTGGTATTTAGAGCATTTGGCTTCATACCAGTTGTACTGTAAGTAATATCTTCAGCTTCTTCCATTCAAAACGTGTAAATGTTGTGCTGTGAACAAGAGTGATTTATTGAACTTGAGGAGTACAGTAAATGGGCAGAGGAAAGGAGCTGTCCCGGGCTGAACTGCAGGCAGCCTCTGTTGTTCCATAGATGCACTTCATCCTTGTAGGATTAGCAGCAAGATCCATCAGTAGGACTGATTTGTGATTACTGGAGGCAGCCTGCATCTCAAGGCTCAGCCCATTCTGAAGATGAGAGACAAAGACCAGCAAGGCCAAGTATGAGCTGGAGGCAGAAAGTATATACACCACTAAGAAAAAATAAGAGCATAGGAACATCTAATGCCTCTTTTCAAACAACCTGCCCAGAATGGAAGGAGCATGGAGAAGAGTGAAGACGTAAAATGGGAATGGTCAGAGCAGAGCAGAACAGAGAAGACAGGGAAGAAAGGTATTTGGGATCATGTTCCAGAGGTGGGACAAGCCCAAGGTATTTTGTTGTCTGAGGTACAGCACGAGCTTGCAGCCTTCTTTCCCATTCCACAAATAAAAGCCAGAGTGACTGGAAGAAGTACCTTGCCACTATCCTGGTGGAATCAAGCCTCCATGCTCTCTGAGGCAGCAGGCTAGTTTAGGGCGGAGGTAGACCAGGTTGTGTGGCGCACCCAGATCTGCTCTCCAGCAGAAGGAAACAGCCAGAAAATTTGGGATTGTTCCCCTGATACCACGGCCTCACTCTGCCAAAGGGTAGGGCCAGCGTAACTAGAAGCAGAGGCAAGGTTCATGGAAGAGATGAGGCAGAGCTGCTCCAGGGTTCAGGAGGCAGGGGAGGCAGACTGCTTCCCAGGCAAAAGGCTGGCATTGATACAAAAGTGTCTAGAGGTCAGAGCCAGCAAGCCTGAGATGCTCTCTGTGTGTGTGTGTGTGTGTGTGTGTGTGTGTGTGTGTGTGTGTGTGTGTGTGTGTGTGTGTGTGTGTGTGTGTGTAGGGGGTGGGAATGAAGGTGCTGATGCAAGAGGAAGGAACGTCTCTGCTTGTGTCTTTGATCGCCCAGGGGAACTCTTTGGGGGATGGATCAGGGGTGGGGGGTGGGTAGATGTCTGTTCAAAGGCAGAAAGAGCCTGAGTTAAAGTCTGGCCAGTCCTGCCAGAAGTAATTCTGTCGGGCATGTTGACAGCTCATCTGGGAAGTCTGAATAGCACTCCTCTGGATCTTGTGCGTTTGTTATCAGGTCAGCCATGTCTTATCTAGTCTAAATCATCCCTCCATGTAATGGACAACAGACAATGAAAACACAGGGAATCCTTGGGACAGACCCAGTGGAGAATGTGGATGCCTTTAAGCTGTCCTAAATGTGCCCACATCACTTATCACAAAGAAACCAATAAATACTACTGAGTCGTAGCCATTACTTAGGAAGAGGGCTGCTAGATCACAGTCTGTCTGATATTTTCTCCAAGCATGGCCTCTTCCGTGGGCCACTCAGTCCATCGCCCACTGTAGCCCCTTCTCCTTTCTCACTGTTGTTTGCTAGCCCTCCTCCACCCAGTATTTCTGCATCTGGGTTGCATTTCCTTCGAGTTGATGCTGTACATTCATCTTTGAGTTTTGTTTTGTTGTTTTTCAGCTCACTTCTCCACTTCATCAGGATCATTAATTCTCTGCGAATCCACCCACGTATTTGCAGTCTTTCCCAGTTTGTATCTTCTGCTGGCTTGATAAGCTTCCTCTCCTCTCCATCATTCAGTCCCTGGCAAGTTGACTGTTTGATAGATGGCCCCTGGGCAAAAGAAGCCCCAGGCTTGCCTGGCTGGGTTCAAGTCATCTTTGGATGGGCTTCAGATAGCAAACAGAGATGAACACTTGTGCCGAGTGCATCAGATGATGGGATGTTTGCCACAGCCAAGCACCAACCCATGCATACTCACCAGATTCCCAGCAAAGGATGGCAAAGGCATGGCTTTTTCTCTCTGAGTTCCATGGACGCATCAGTCTTGCAACTAAAGAGGAGTCAACTCATCGGGCTACTTGAGAGGAATCAGGAAGTAAACTCATTGGGCTTTTTGAGTCAACTCATTGGGCTACTTGAGAGGAATCAGGGGAAACTTGGATCCATATATCCTCCACCCCACCCCAAGAGTGATGGCGGAGGAGTAACACTTAAACCTTCTTACATTTTGAGTAAGTCCACAAAAATCATGACTAACTTTAGCTGTATGAAATCCAGTGGACCTTCTCTTAAATGTGACTTACTACATATCCCATCACCCATCTGTCCATGTGCACATCAACACACAAGCACGTGAAGACACACTCTGAATTTCTGGATTTTCCATGGGAATATGACTGTAGGGGATGCTTCCTTCAATATTTCCCACTATATCACTGCAAATGACAGACTGATGAAGCTGTTTGGATGAGCAGCGAAACGTTTCTATCTCAAGGAAAAAAAGTCCAGTTGCCATGACTCAGCTTCCAGATAAACTCACCTGGATGCCTGAGAATCTTCACAGACAGATGCAAATGACAGCAGATTTTTAATTTCTGGAGAACCTGGGTAAATATTAAAGAAAGGCAGCTTGACTGAACAGTCTAATGATGGGACCACAGTGTCTTTTAGTGCCAAGTCTGTTCTTCCTGGATTGCACACCCTGTTACATATTTTGTCTCCCCCTCCCTTGTGATGCAAGCAAGCACACTCAGGTATCTCACTCTGAGAAAAGTAACAGCCTTTGTAAGACAAGCACATCCAGGTCTCCAAAACAAAGCATACTTATAGCTCATTTTTGCGTACAGCTCTTCTCAAGAATTTCAGGCAAAGAAACCATTCACACCACATCCCACCAGATTCTCTTTCCCTTCCCTTCTCTGGGTGGTGGTGGTGGTGGTAGGGAAGATTCCTCATCACCAAGTCGAGTCGCTATGTTGGTTCTGCGCCACCAGCATCTCTAGCATGGCATCTGAGAATGAGCGCGCGTTCTGAGACATCTGTCCTACTCTCTGCAGCACAGTGCCCCCTAGTGTCTGCTTCTGTCCCGCAACATCACCAAAGGCCGGCTGTCAGCTGGACTTGGAAAGAAAGAAGCAAACAAAAGTGCCCCTACAATCGTGAAATGGGCTGATGGTGGAGGAGTTGACTATAAACATCCAGTGTGACATGGATAAGTAGAGGCAGGTGGACATTCTCATCTTCCCAAACCAGTGGAGAGAGATACAAGAACAGGAATGTTTATTTTGAAGAACATGTCACACCATCCTCCTTCTCCTGCAGAACCTTGGAAACAGACAACCTGGGCATTCTCCTGCTTGTCGTCAGATTTGCAATGGACAGCCATAATGACAAGCACTCCTATTTCAACCACTTTCAGGGCTGACTCAGAACAACCAGTTCCAGCTCCTAGCTCTCAACACCTTTGCTCCACCTGAGAGCCACTGATGACATCTTTATCATTTCATCTCAGACAAGGGATGCTTGACAGGTTCCACCCAGAGGTGAATGATTTTAACCATGCCATCCATTGAACCTGGACCAATCTATGCCACGGGTGCATTTTCCAGAGACTGCAGTGGAACTACATTAGTGTCATGTAAACAAAAGCTTGTTTAGGAAATCTACTGATTACTACATAGTCCTGTCCATGTGCTTTCAGCTACCACCTGGGATATAGGACAAAAATCACCTGCTGCCAAATCCTATCACGCAGACCCCTCAGACAGAGAATAATGACCTGCCTGTAAGTGAGCCCCAGTGAACTTAATGGAACAGGCTTCTGAGTAAAAATGTGTAAGATTGCACCCTTAGGAATTTACACCAGGGATATCTGAAACTACAGCACCATGAAGTAAAAAAGCAGACCAACAAAGTCAGGAATAATCAGCTACAGGACACTGCAGATGAAGTGAAACTGTCAGGACCTCACTTTTTTTGTCATAGGTATGGCTGCTTGCTTAATTCTGGATAATGGCACTTCCCTACCATAGGTCTTGGGTGGCAGTTTATTCCTTGCATACCAGTTCTTAAGCTAAGACTGCTACTCACTAGCCACAACAGAAAACATAGAAGAAACACAAACATAGGGGCGGGACCCTGAAGCAAATTATGATGTGAACTCTGGGCTCATATTTGCTTCTTGCAGTCATCTTGCAGGCCCTAATAAAGTCACATCGTAACATCACAGGGTCATCTCTCAGTGTACAATCTTCTGCCACCTTCCAACAATGCCATTCTTCATCATACACTGGAAAGAATGACGATTTCCTGCACAAAATAAATCTCACATCAGAAATGGTCAGTTTTCAGAAATCAGGGGCAAAATATTCTAGCCCACAAGCCCTTTCTCTTGCAGACCTTAAGGTAGATATCCTTAAAGACAAGAAAATCCCAGTGTGAAATTGCTAGCCTATATCTTAATTAAAAGTTCACCTTTGTTCATCTGGGCCTGAACAGTGACACCAGGTTTCAGTTTCACTGTAAATAATAATTTACTCAGCATTGCTAAGTCATGATTATGTTATGACCTATTACTGACATGGGGACGGTCACTGTGCTTATTTTACATTTATTTAAACTTTAACTGAATGGTCACCAACTTTCGTCTATTAATTTCATTGCCATTTAATTCCAGCTTCTACATTACTCCTCATTTTGCACCTCTGCTTATATATAACTTGGAATCTGTAACAACACTTCAGTCATTTGATGAAACTGACTTGGAATGACAAAAGCATATACAATAGAACATAAAGTCTTCAGAGTACCACAAGACTTGTTGTTGTGGTTGATGGTGATGGTGGTGGTGGTGGTGGTGATGATAATAATGATGGTGCTGGTGATCCTGCTGCTGCTGTTGTTGCTGCTGCAGCAGCAGCTGTTGAGTGCATCTTTTTCCAAGGAAAATATTTCAGCAGCAGTCCCTAGATGGATAGCAACTCTTCTCTAGTCCTGGAGATTCCATGGGACTCTGGGATGCTGGCATAGATTCTGCAGCTTTCTGTCATACTCTTGCGGAACTTGATCTGTTCAGGTCCAGCCTTACTAATGGGTTGAATGAGGAGGCCAGCCACTCTCAGGTGGCTGATGCCAAAGGGCAACCCCCTACCCAGCCATTTCCCTTTCTTAGAGGAGAGATCTCTGTGTGCCATACTCCACCCACTGTGTTAGCCTCTTGCCATCAAAACATGCTGGGAACATGCCAGCACTGAAAGAAGGTTCATCTGTCAGTCTTAACAGCCGAAAATGGGGAGAGACCCATTTTTGTGCTTTGGCTCAAGTGTGCATCCAGTAGTACTGACCAGCATAAGCTGAAAGCCCATACTTTGTGTACCTTGGGAGACAAAATAATACCAATTTCAGATTTTTAAAGTGCCACATAAAGGTATATACACTAAGGGGACAGCAGTTAGCTTATCAAATACATGTCCCTGTTTGGATTTTTTAAAAATGCATATAGTACACACAAGGAACTATGTATTTTTGATAGGTTGAAATAACAAACTGTTCTAGGCTAAGCATCCAGAATAGTGGCTTGATGATATTAGCTGTTCAGCAGTGTAACCAATTGTGTCAGATGGTGGCACGGTCTCTTTCATTAAATGTTCTTCACATACCACAGGAATACTGAGGTAGTGGATTTCCTCTGCCAGTGGCAGGCTGGGCTAGACAGTATTCAAGATTTCTTGCAGCACCATGACTGTACAGTACACTTGGATGTGAATGAGAGACCAGGAAGATGAAGGAAATACCCAAGAGATCGTAAGGGGTCCCACACATCCATCTAATAACTCTGACATTTTGAAGCTGCCTCCTTGGTTGCTATTGTTTGTCATAAATGATAATAAAGATGCATAGAAGTTTAGCTACCACATAGTTCAATCTCACATGTATGCCTTGTCTTTATATGTGCATATGTACACAATTGCTCACAAAATAGTGGCCTATAGACCCACTGGGTTTTGGCAAAATAATGCCGCCTAGCCTTGGGAGGCCGGGCAGCGCAGTCTCATGGGGGCAGCTTGGCCTTCTCTATTCCTGTTCCGTGCCAGACGGGGTCCAACAATGACTGAAAGAAAATAAGAGCAGTGCCCCCCTATAGGGCTCTTCTCTTTGCCTGGCATGAAGCCATCCCCCCAACCCCAACTAAGCTATTCATACCAGCACCTGAGGATGTTTCTAATCGACTAGGAATCTGGTCTGCCTTCATTGTAATAACTTTAAACCAAGTTGCTTTTCTGTACCAATTACAGGTTAGTAAGGCTGGTTGCCACAGCAACAGCAACTGTGAGGCCCCCGCCACACCGCTCGATAACTTGATTCCTTTATAAAAGCGCGGGGGGGGGGAGACAAAAAGGTGGTGTGCATGTGTACGTACATACACAAGGAGAGAGAGCCGAGACTTAAAGGGCTAGAAGTAGCTAAGGCCTTGCTACTGTGGCAACCAAAATTTGTCTAAGTCTTAAGCTAAATGGGATGGGGCCTCTCTCCATCTCTTCCCCCACCTTTCACACTCCAGAAAAGCATCAGGCTCCGTCAGTCTGAGGCTGCAGCAACCATGGATGGAGAGGAGCTATAGTTATAGCAGAAATAAAGGGAATTGTAGGTCTTGTTGACGCCCCATAATTTTCTAATGTTACCATGGTTGCCAATGTTTCAGCTGGTAGCTGTAACTGTGCTTTTAATGGCCAAGTGGCCTGCAGATACTCCCAAGCGATCAGGTTTATGCCTTTCCCCGGAAAAGAAATCATCGCCTGATTGTTTCTGCATATAGGCCTTCTACTAAAACCGCAAGTGTGATCGAGGATATTTTTTAAAAAAAATGCGTTTGTCACTTGAACAGGGAGAGGTTGCTTGTTTTCTTCTTCTTCATAAATGCTACTTTATTCAGCAGAACCTGGGAAATATTTTTATTTTTATGTTTATGTTTATATTGGACTACAGTTCTAAGATGTCTGTCATCAGCAAAGCTACTGATCATTCTGGCTGAGGGATTGTGAGAAGAATGGGTTGCCCAACAAAGCAGCTGATTTGAGATCTGTGTTTTTCAGTTACTGTATGTAATTGGGCAGATTGGATCCAGGAGATAGTCTGGTATTGTGGCAAAAGAGTTACAGTCTGTTATGGGCAGTCATTGGGGGGTCTTTGCCAGAGCAGGCATTGTGCAGACATTCCCTACAGAATATGGGGTCAGGAGAACTCAGAAGCCACCCTGAGCAGAGATTTAAGGACAGATCTAAGGCTGTGGACTTCTTTCCCCAGTCTACAGTGGGCTGGGTAGAACTGCTTGTTTCTAAACCAAGAGAATTGTCTTAAGGACTGAGTAAATGCCAATGTCAGGCAGCTGGTGATGAAGGTTAGTTGTCTAATATAAGGGTAGGTGACCTTAGGATCTCGATCTGAATCTGGCCACCTGGGGTCTCAGTCCAGCCATCCAGAGCTGCCATGCCTATTTCTCATCACACCTTCATTTACTGGTGTTGATCAGCTATGATATGGGGATTTCCCCATTTTCTAAAACATTAAAGCAGTAGTGGCCAAACTTCGGCCTTCCAGGTGTTTTGGACCGCAACTCCCACAGTCCTTTGTCATTGGCAATACAGGCTTGGAATTCTGGGAGTTGTGGTCCAAAACATCAGGAGGGCCGAAGTTTGAACATGCCTGCATTAAAGTCTTTGTTACTGCCAGGAAAAGCTTTCAGAAAAAAAGTTCCATAATAATTGATCCTAGATTCCCAACATTTTTTGCTTTATCCCCATCATCATCATCATAACCTCAAGGACCACTAAGATATTTAATTCCACCTTCAGGTCTGAAAGTTAGAGCTCCTCCACAGACCCCCCCCCCAATAGTGACCCCCATTAGACAGGTAGGGAGAAAGTGCACCTCAAGTTACCTGTCAGGAAAGATGGAATTGTGTCAACAGATTGAATCCTGCCCTTCCCCTCTCTTATTACTCCTATCTCTGTATATGGTTTCCTGAGGTGTCAGCTATTCTGTGGGGCTCTCTGTGCTTTCTTTTCACAAACAGTGCTTCTCACTTGTTCTCGTGGGTAGTACTCGGCACACCTGACTAAAGTGGGTCGCTGCCAGTACAAAAGCTGGTTCAGCGAATGCCACATGGCAGCTGCCTGACACTGGCATTTGCTCAGTGGATAGGAAGGATTAGAGCCACCCAGCATTAGTTTCCCTAGCAGATGGCACTTATAAAATCCATGATCTAAGAGTCTGTGTGTGAAAGAAAGAAAGAAAGAAAGAAAGAAAGAAAGAAAGAAAGAAAGAAAGAAAGAAAGAAAGACAGACAGACAGAACAGGTCTTGGGAAAGAGTACAGTAGTTCTAAGAGTTGTGAGAATCTGAAAAAAATACTGGTTGGGATGATAATTCCCAGCATCCTCAACCACCATAGCCAGCTTTTCTGAGGTCTAATTTGAATAGTGCAGTACCTGCAACATATCAGGAAATCTTTGTGTGAAGGATGTGAGATGTGCTGAGATCAGAAATTAATTTTCTGCAGTGTGGTGTAGCAAACAGAGAGACAAACTAGTATTTGAGATACCTGGATTTTAATCCCTGCTCAGGTATGGGAACTCATTGATGGGAGGTAAAACCACTCCTTCAGTATCCTACTATGTACCTTGAAAGCCCTGTTAGGGTTTCTATAAATTGGTTATGACTTGTGAGTGCATGGCCTAGCATAAACATAGCTGGTTCCTTAGCTCATTGGGCTGGCGTGCCTAGATATGGAGCCAGGGATGGGAGTCTGAAATATCTCCACTGTGCCCTTAGGACAACAGGCCTGCTGGGACCACCCAGCTGACAGGGTTATGTGCCCTGCTATCTAGGTAGCTTTGATAAGTGGGAAGGTCCCAAAGCACTATCAGAAGGATGGGCTTGTAAATCACTTCTTATTTTATTTTCTCACTGGGTACTAAAGTGCTTCTGAGTACTTTATACATAGAAAAAAGCTCTGAATGCAATGAGTTGGAATCAGCTTGATGGTATGTAATTAATTAATTAACTAAATTCCTGCTTCCTAATACTGGGTGCTATTAAGGGTTGCTGGGAGAAGGTGAAATGCTGTGAATGAAACAGAGCTGCTGGATAACAGAAGGCTTCTTGGGGAACACCTATGTGCTAAATCTAATGCTGGACCCAAGGAAAGTGTAGACACATTGAAATCAGTGGAACTGATGTTGCCGGAAGTCCAATTCATTCCAGTGAGTCTTTTCTAGATGGGATGATCACTGAATTTGTCCGGGTAAGCCTCCCACACATTCAAAGGTGTGGGGCTTAGATTATGCTATTAAGCAAAGGAAAATGCTATGGTGCGCACAAATGTATATAATTCTATCAGCATGAAGAGACATCCCCAGAATCTGTGTCTTTCTGATCAAACTCTGTGCAAACTGGGGGAGGAAAGTCATACTGAAGTCTTCAGTTAAATTAAAAGAGCACGCATTGATAATGTGCTCATATTAACTTAAAAGGAGGGCCTTTAGCTATGTTGGCTAGGGAATTCTGGGAGCTGTAGTCCAAAAGTAGCCTTTCCAAGCTCAAGATGAGACCGCTTGCCAGGCTCCTTACTTCCTCTCGCTTTAGTTCTTTACAACTTTTAAAAAAAGCACCACCACTTTCTTCCATGTTCTGAAAAAAACATGCATTCATATGATCCCTCAAAAAGAAACATATTTTATGCTAATAAATATTAATTCATGCTTTCAAGGCTACTTATTCCAGATTGATTTGGAGTGAAGAGTGAAATTTTGCATGTGCTCATCTTTTCTCTCGTTTATCTTCCCTACGAGCTCTTTAGGGAAAGTGTTGATTCATGCTGAGCCTGAAGTGCAAGGGGCCAAATAGCTCTTAGCACTTCACCAAGCATCTGTGTTCATGATCACACAGAGCATTTAAATTGAGCTATTTTAATTTAATTTTACTTTATTTCATAAGTTACATTTCTTTCCCACCAAAGAGCTCTAGACATGGCTTTCCTCTTGCCTGCATTAACCTCATTCTAGCCCTGCAAGGTAGCTGAGGCCAACAGCAAGGGCGTAGCTCAGAGTCATCCGGTGTGTTTCATGGCTTATTATGAGGACTCAAATGTAAGTGCCTCGCCTCCTGTGCCCGGAGCAATCAGTGAAGCCACTAAAACACAATTAGCTGAAATGTACATGCGACTGGATGGGTAGCTCAGTCCAGCTTTCTCTACCTTTTGCACAGATGCCCCAATGGCGAGTAAAGGGATTAGTGAGTTTTTTGTTTTGGTATGTGTGAAAATACCACAATTTGCCACAGAAAACACACCGGGCTATCAGAGGTGAGAAGGGCAGAACAAGGAGTCAGAGGACAGGGGACTAACCTTGGCCGCGGTCTTACCAGTGTTTTCTGCGTACAGTATATAAATTTCCCCGCAGGAAAACTACGCAGAAAACGCTGGTAAGACCATGGCCCAAGAAAGGCCAGGAGCCCAGAGGTGGAACTCTTAGGCTGAGTGACCAATGGGCAGTGGGAGAGAGGGACCAGAGCACAGAGATACATGATGACAAGGGTCCTGTAAGGATTGAGATGGAAGGATCTTTGGCAGAGGAAATTGGAGAAGAGGCTTGAACTTGCAAGAAGCCCACATGTCATACAAAAACTGCTCATAATTAATTGGGCGAGGATAGTGTCGCTGTTTGCAGCACATGGCACAGTTAATTCAGTTTCTGGCAGGGATACATGGAGGAAGATGGGAAGGATATATTCTCAAGCTCATGTTGCTCTTAAGACAGTTCGGTTGCAAACAGCTTTATCCTGAGGGTCTTATCCCACGTGGCTCACATGTCAGGAGCACACTGTTGGGTTGTGTCTGTGTGCACACAGGTATGTGTGCGTGTAGATGTGCACAATTTGTTGCACTGATTCTCAGCATCCAACCTATGACAGCCACCCTACATCCATGTAAGCCTTATATTTAACCTCCTGTACTCTGGGAGAGTTCAATCATGGGAGCCATGCAGTCTAGATCACCTTCTAATAAAGAAAAGCAACAAAATGTCTTTTGACCTTTGGAGAAGATTGAGCTTTGTCTGGCACACACCCTTTTGTGGACTGTAGCCCATTGCTATTGGCTACTTAGCCCAAGTCTTTCTTTGCAGCTCCAGAACGGAGCCTTATATCAACACACACAGAACCCCACTTCAACTTTGCCCCGAAGCCTCCTTTCTTTCCACAGGCTAGTGTGCTCCTATTGTATCACCAGGAGAAGTCAGGAATCCTTGTCAGTCTCTGACAGCTCACCCAGCAGCCTGTTGATTTGCCTTCCACTCAACCCTTAGAATAGGGAGGGTTTGGGATCTAAACCAGATTCAGAATGTTTTGTTTCTCACACCTTGGCCTGAGAATGGGAAATCGTCTGTTCTGTGAACCAGACTTGGGAAGACAAGGTGCATCTTTTTTCTTTCTCAGTTCTGACCCCAACAGTCCTACATTTTAAAAATAACACACATCAGATTGTGGTCATTTTCTGTCTGGACATCTGCTCTAGAATCACTGGACACTGCAGATAATTCTCAGTCATGTTCTAAATCCTCCCTTTCCCTTCCCTCACCTACAGACTAGCGGGGCCCTGTAGACGTCTCTTTCTACATCTGTCCATGTCAGCACTATAGGCTATCTTTCAAGGAATCTGCTCAAGCATTACTCAAATGCTGTCAAGTCATTGCCAAATTAGGGTGACCCTAACAAGGTTTCTAAGATATGTGAGATATTCAAGGGATTGTTGTCTACTGCCATCCCCTCCCCAGTGAGTCTCTATGACTCCCAAGTCCTAAACCAACAGTGTACCCACTACACCACACTAGCTTTCAAGGAAACCTTGGGCAACCTTAACAAAACAAAAACAAATCCCAG
This sequence comes from Phrynocephalus guinanensis, assembly GCA_037367245.1. Lineage (NCBI taxonomy): Eukaryota > Metazoa > Chordata > Lepidosauria > Squamata > Agamidae > Phrynocephalus > Phrynocephalus guinanensis. The sequence goes on along the minus strand of CM074734.1, from coordinate 98,297,107 downwards.
GGTCCCCTCCCAATAACTACCTTCAGATGCGCATTCTGGACAAATGACATCTCCAAAGTTGCCCAGCAGGATTGGCTTGACATTTTACCCTTCCACAAAGCACTGAAGATGGGAGAGAACAACTGATCACCAGCCAGAGGAATGGATGGTCTAGAAATTTCACAGCCATTAGGCAGTGGATGTTGGGAAGTGGTGACCATAGTACCCTGGCTGCTGCTCATTGTTTAAGAACCAGGCTGAGTGCACAAGGCTGGCCCTTTATCCCAAAGCTAGTCTGCTGTTCTCACATGCAGCAGAGGGCAATGCCAGTCTACCAAATTTACATCCAGTCTGATTCTGTATGTATATGTTCATAGGCATACCTCTTGTTCTTTGCCACAGGCAGCAAAACATCTTTGTCTAGATTGGAGCCAACATGTACTCAGGATATGAACAAGTGACTAGGGAGGTTTTCAAGAGGTTGTGTATTTGTGACAAATGAAGCAGCTTTAACAGTTGTGAATCCACAAGGACTGCCTACCTACCCCAGGAGCCTACCCTGTTTGTTTTGTGCAGCATCATGATGAGTTCTGGCATTTCAACACGTGCTCAGTCACATGGGTGAGATGGTGGAGAAAACAAGACAAAAGACGAGGGTGTGAAATTGGATTCAGTTCAGAAAGGGGTGATCTGACAGAAAATTGCAAGCTTGCCAGTGTAAATATCTGAATCAGATGCCCAAGCCCCTGTCTTTTAGACGGCCAACATCTTCATGAAAAGAAGCTGAGATCATGGTGAGTGTGGAACTCTCCCGTCAGCTTGCACTTGGTGGTGGGAATTCTGCCCATTGAATTAAAAAATCCCAGCCACTACAGCCTGTATCCTCAAATTCCCTCTGTGTACACAGACACCGCTCTGCTTACTCACTGTTGGGTAGCTAAACTGTATCAGTCTGGCATTTGTCTGTAGCCAGACCAAGTTCTGCATCATCTTGTCCCCTGAAGGTCTTCAGTTTCCCTTCTGCCACCCTTGATTTCAGACTGAGAGCTTGGTGGGGCAGGACCATGTCTGGAATAGACACAACATAGGGCCCATTGGATCCTGTTGAGAGGAAGCGGAGGCCGAGGAGAAAAATGCTGAGGCAGAGAAAGAAGTTAGCTGGATCCAACAAAGGGCTAATTCAAAGGGGAAACTGTCATCAGCCTCCCCTGCAGAGTTTAACAAACTGTGTGTGTGTGTGTGTGTGTGTGTGTGTGTGTGTGAGGGTGTGAGGGGGGGGACGAATTAGAGATTTATTGTACATTCAGCTAGGTTGGAAAAGATACTTTTATGGACTATACAGCATCCAGCATCCCCAAGCCAGCTATTGGTCAAGTTGTTTGGTGTGTTCTGGAAGTTGTACAAAGAATAACTTTTCCAAGCCTTGAATTTTAATACTTTGCAAAAACAATTCTGTTTGTTTGCCATTATTTCAGTGCAACAGATGCTAAGCAGTTATACTGTAAACACATGTCCATAAGTGCATTTCCATGCAGAAAGAGCTTTTCCAAACTTGTGAATCCACATTTCCAAACTGCCAAGATGTGTAGCCTTATTATGAGTTAGTCCTTTTTAGAGGGGGCCGGAGGAAGCTTCTAATAACCCCAGATTTTATTGTGTGCTTGCTGTTGTTATTGTTGTTGGTTTTTTTTTATAAAATTCCTGCCAAGTTTTAGATGCTGAAAAAATGTGTTTGGATCAGTAACAAAGTCTCAGATACCTCACTTTGATACAGTAATTGGGATGGTATTGCTTGGAAACAAAGATTTAGATTCTGCAGCAAAAATCTGCAGCAAATAATTGGGTTAGTCTCTCTGCAATCTCCCCATTTTCCTTCAATATTGCTCTCATACCTTTAGTATCCAAAGGCCCTACTGCCTCTAGCTGCACCTAACACATTTAAAGACATGTTCATCATTAGTTTACATCTCTTCTGTAAATTTCTTCTCTGATTCCTTCAGAGAAGGAATGCTAGGTGTACAGTGTTCCCCTGCCTATTGCGGGGGTTAGGGACCTGACCCAACGCGCAATAATTGAAAATCCACAATATGCAGATGCAGGTCAGGTCGGCCCTGGGGCACCTAGCTGGGGGCTCTTGTACTTACTGGAGGCCTCAGGAATGATTTTTGGTGGTCTGGATGTCACTTCTGGTTTACTGGAAGTCACTTCTGGTTAGCAGGGAGTCCCTTTTGTGGCCTCCAGAAGGCCTGGGAAGGCCCTTGCAGGCCCATTCAGGACAGTGCCAGGTTGGGGGTAAGTATGGGAGGCCTGAAACAGGCCTTTCCCCCCTTAACCCAGGGAGCCTTTTTTCATATACTGTGGTCCCGCGATATAGCAGGACCGCAATATATGAACCGCGAAAGGGCGGGGGACCACTGTATCTTGTTGTAAATGTAACTTTAGTGGTCACAGTCTGTGCCCTTCCTTTGCCCCAAAGGCCGCAAGATTTGTGCTTGAAGTTACCTCGTTATCTTTTATTGACGCTCCTGTTTAACCACACTGGCATTCTTTTGAATTTACCAATTTGTAGAAAGAACACTGGCATATCACTAGCTGCACATGCTGCATTCAAGACCTTCAAAATTGGACTAGAAGGGGGCAGAAAGGTAGCTTCTGTCTCCCAAGTCCGGCTTCCACATCCTGCAACATAAGGCAATGAATTTCATGCGAAATAAAACCCAGAGGTGGAGAAAGTGAGAAGGTAGATCAACATGGGACTGGTTAGACTCATTCTCTCCTAATGCTCGCAGCTCCTGGGTTTGGATTTAGAAATGGGACACTGAGCCCTGGATCCCATCCCAATGATACACTTTCAACCTTTTCTCCAATGTGAATAAAATAGAGGGGGAAACCCAGTTCAGTATGCCTTTCAACTAATAGTCTTAGGCCTGGTACCTCCTACATAAAATTCAGCTGTAGGTGTAATTTCCAGTTTAAGAAGATTTTCATTTCAGTCCCACAATGTTATAAGTGTGCAGAACAACTCATCTTTGTCTTTAAGATGGTCCTGTGTAGTCCTTGCTTTCTGTTCCTGTTCCCAGGATTATCCAACCTGAATGTCAGATGCTCTGCCAAATGATGATGATGCCATATGTATCATGGAGTGGAGTGCATATCCCCATGTGGTGAAGGTGTTGAAACGCTTGCCATGTGCTATTGTTTTGTTCCTTCTATAGAAGAGTGTGTAAAGAGCTAGTTCCGCCACCACCCCAGCCACGTTACAGAAGAAGCCAAGTCATTCATCTGATTTCTGTGTACCTTTTCTCCTTGCAGGCCAAGACAGACAGGTGATGATACAGTCAGATACATTTTTAGCAGCAGCGGTTAAAATTAGGCCAAATATGATTTTATAATAGTAACCTTGTATAGATCTGCTTGTCTAATTTTGGCACAGCTATATTGTATGCATCTGATATATATGCATTTATTACCTAGATTTTAATATGTTGACTTTATATTGTTGCAAATTTTATAATTATTTCACTAAGGCTAAGACAATAAAACAATAGAGGGTTTACCAGTGCTGCTTCTCAGATCTGTTGCAGACTGAGGCCATACACTGGAAAAATTCTGGGAAAAAAATTAAGACTGGTTTTTATCTTTTTGTGTATCTACCGTAATGGGGTGCTTGTTTCCCATGCTCCCCAGATGTCATTGGACTGCATTCCCAGCATCCCACAATCTGCTGTGGGAGGAGGGAGCAGGAGGAGGTGTGTGTGTGTGTGTGTGTGTGTGTTGTGTCATTACAGTCATGACCAATTCTTCATGACCCCATGTCCATGGAGTTTTCTTGGCAGGAATAATGGAGTGGTTTGCCAGTTCCTACTTCAGGAACCTAGAGCACCTGGTATTCCCTGGTGGTCTCCCATCCAAGTACTAACCAGGGCCGACCCTGCTTAGCTTCCAAAATCAGGCAAGGTTCATCAGGCCACAAATATTCGTAGGGCCACAAATGACCTATTTTTGGTCTACTACCTAAACAGGATGAGAGAAAAAGGTCAGGGTCTTTGCAATCTTCACCCAGCAGAAGTTATTGTTATCCACATTATTGTGAGGCTACTGGGGTACGATGTGGCAATTACTCTGTTTAGATTAATTAACCCGAAGCCTATTGCTTTACATTGAGGACTATAACCAAAATTTCCACATTTTTCATATGTATGTATTGTAACCTAGGACTATCTGGTAGGATGGGTTCTATCTCTATTATCTTAGGATGGTGTGCATGTGTGGGTTGGGGCCAGGGAGGATCAGTAGACCTGCCACCCTTGCTGATAGATGAGGTGAAGGCTAGACACAGCTGCTGAATGCTTGAACATCTGGGAGACGTTCAAACCCCTTCCCCGTCCCCACAAGCCCGTCATTCATCCCATCGATCTGGTGCCAAGGGCAGGGGCTCAGGGGGGTTCAACTGAGCCTGGCAGGCCAGCTTCCTTTTAAAAAAGCACTGAATAAGGAGAGCTGAAATGGCTCCTTGGCTCTGACAGCCGAGCAGCTGGCAGCTTCATGAAGACATCACCAGGAGGGAAACACAGACAGACGCCAACAGAGGGGCAAAGCAAGTGTCCTTGAGTCTTTGGGGCAAGGCAAGTGTCCTGTTTGTTGAAGACTCTGTCTGGTCCCAGTCAGGCCCCTCTTTGCTGTACCTCTCTGAAACAGGAACTAGAGCAGCATCTTGCCTGGTGTGAGGGAAATGGTGGAGCTCCCTTTCTCAGCCAGTCAACTTCAGTCAAGCCCCCAGGGTCAAGCAGGATAAGTAGTGGAGGTGGGCACTGGGCAACAGCTGGAGAGGAGAGAAGGATATATACATCAGGGGTGTCCAAACTTTTTGCAAGGAGGGCCAGATTTGGTGAGGTGAAAATTTGTGGGGGCCAACCATTCAGCCACATTTGGCCCCTGGGCCGGACTTTGGACAAGCCTCTATAACATATGGGGAGGATGCTGCAGCAATGGAGCCAGGGGCAGGTAGGTTGGGCAGGTGGCTGGGGGGGGGACCCAGATGGAGGCATGGAGGCAGGCAAACCATAAAACTGCAAGCTGATGTCTCCATGGGGAGGGGGCCAGCTGGCGGGGATGCATGACAGGCTGAGACGGTGGGGAGAAGAGGCTGCAGGCTGCTCGAAATTTGAAAATGGGCCGCATACATGTTCACTGGATCTGTGGACTAGAGTTAAAGGAAGAGCTACAGCAGGGGTGGAATGAAGCATGTGGAAAGAATCCAGCCTTTCATTTCAAGCAGAACTGGGAAAGCAAACTGCAGTCTTGTACATATGCACAGAACACTGCTGCTCTCAAAGATACCCAGCGTAGCCAGTGGTGGCGGATGATTGGTGTTGTAGTCCAATAACATCTGCAGGGCCACAAGTTGCCACGTCAAGATGGTAGTTAACAAACAGACACCATCTGCTAGAGAAGAACTCAGCTCTTAAGGCACTGACCTACCACATTCCGGCACAACATGGCTGTCTTTGCCTCCTCAGGGCGGATAGAATTTCAGGAGCCAGAGCAGAATGCCTTTTTATGCCAGTGTTCATGCCCAAGAATCCCTGTAAGACCCCTAAAATCTGCCTGCCCAAACCGCATTGGCACCCAGCCACAGTAGAGACAGGTGGAACATACAGCTTCTCCTAAGGACCGTGCTTCATCTTTTCCAGTTCTAGAACTCATCTAAAACTGCAGCCTGTGAATGCAACAAGCAACACTTAGCTCTGGTCCCTGAATGTGTGTGCAATCTGATGGCAAATCCCAGGTTATGTCTAAGTCATGAATGAAATGGCCCTCACAGGCAATGGTTCGCTGGAAGAATTGAAACATCATTCTCATATCCCTGAATGACTTTAAGAACAGCTGAATGGGTGTCTCCTATGCTATCATGTCTGTGCTTTTGTGAGGCAATTAAAAGGAAATGGGCTGTCACTGCTCTTACACATGAGGCCACAGTAACATTGACATTAATCCCAATGATTCCTGCGTGTTGTGGAAGAGTGTGGGACTTGCCTGCATATTGATTTACTTGGCCTTTTATCCAGAAGATGTTGGAGCCAGAAAAGTCTATTGGCATGATAGGGTGTGTAAGAAGGAAATAAAATGTATGACATTTAGATGAGGGGGTCTCTTCCCCTTTTTCCAACGTTGTATTTTACTTCCACTTCCTCCTCCCAACCCCAAACCCTGGTTGTGCTTTTGAATATTAAGCCAACTGGTTTGGTACTAACTTATTATCTCTGCTCCACGTCTGCTGGGAGGCAGGTACAATATAAATTTATTTATTTTTAAATCACCCCTTCTTTCTGTTCCTTTCCTGTCCAAAGTCAGCTATCCTAAACAGCGATGTTCTGCTTCATTCAGTTTTCCAGGTTCTTTGCCTAGTAGATTTTTAGTTCTTTGTGTACGTCTTTTCCCCCATTTATTTTATCTTGAATGATCCCCTGTAAGCAATCTGCATTTTTAATTTCTCATTACATGACTGAACTATTCTAGCTTTCTGCACTTTATATGTTTAATAATTTCTTGGATTTCATTCACTTACTTTTGTACTTCTTTGTTAGACATCCCCTCAACCCAGGAAATTCTTAGCATCCCATGACAACCTCACATTTCAAATCCTTCTCCCTTTTGGGGGGAAAAGCTGCCTGCATTGAAGTCCAATATTCTGACTAAATTTAGCACAATGCAGTTTACATTCTCAACACCTATTTTAATTTTTTGTTGCATCTTCTTAAGGAAGATGCTCCGGGCAAGTTCCCTCTAAGGTGTGTGGCTGCACAGCCATGCAACACTGCATCAGTTGCTGTCCATTTGCATCCAGTCCCAGCCGGAAACACCTGTGCGGGAGAAAGCTCCCCCCCGCAACAGCACTGAGGGAATGTTGACTCCAGGCCATGTCTATTCTTACTTTTTCTGTTGCCCACAGTCCTGCTATTCATTCAAATTTCAAGATACTTATATTTGCCAATATGCTCCCTATTTTCATTTTGGAACCAACTGCTTTTCTTTTGCCGCCAGCATTTTATTGATTACTAGGAATTTGGTTTTCTCAGCATTCATTTTTAGACTGTGTTTATTATTTACTTCATTGTCTTTACTGAATAACCTTTGCAGACCATATCAATCATCCGCTAGTACTTCTGTATCACTTATATATCAGATATTGTTGAGAACCTCTCCATTGACTGTAATATCATACCTTTAATCAACAAGTGCTTCTTGAAAAATTTTCTTGGCGTACAAATTGATGGTGAGGTGGCAAAAGTATATACATTCTTGTCTGTCATATTCCTTCTCCTATTTCTATGTCCTCTGTCAGATGATGTTAAGCTTTCACTATAGATTTTTGCTGCCAGTAAAGATTGCCTATTATACAGATAGCTCGTGAACCAAGACCTTTGTTTACCAACAACTCCACCAGCCTTTCTCACAGTCAATAAAACAAGTTCATATATCAAGGGATGGGTCTTTCATGTTGAAGTGATAGACCCAAACCGCAAAAGAAGCTCTCTTTCACTAACTTTAGGACACCCTCTATACACAAATTGTCTATGTCCTCTGTCCCCCCCCCCCCCCCCCCAATTACTGTTTCTGTTTGGTGCTCTCTGTTGTGCAACCTTTGTTCTTGTGAGGGCTGTCAGAATATTGATAAAGCACAAATAGTCAGTCTGAAAACTGGCCTAGAACCCAGGGAGGAGTGTTCTTTGCTTCAGTTGTTCCTTGTGAGATTGCTGCCTTCTCAGCTCCTGGTGCCTTCCATCTTGGATGGCTGCCTGCCTGTGTGCCTGCCTGCTGTGCCCCCATCATGGCTCCTTTAAATTTTTGCCTTCTTTGCTTGATTTTTTTGGGGGTGGGGGAGATTCCACACCCCCATATTTGTTGGATAAATTTTGCTGCTGCCAAACAGCCTGCCAATGTTTCTCGCTGGATGTTTTAAAAATTATTTTCTCCCCCACTCCCATTTCTTTGGGATTTCTCCCCTGATTTGGTTTCCCCTCTTGCTTTCTTGCATAATTTTTGCTGCTGTGTTGCTGCCCACTGCGTTAAAAGAAAACAGAAAGCATCAAATAGTAGTGGGAAACCAAAATCTCCACAGTACTAGTATCTTTGATTATTGGGTGCATCACATTTTGTATATCTATTCTTTTAAATACAGTACAGTATGTCTATTTCGGTGGGGGATTTGGGAGACTGCTTTCTGTTTGTTTCTCTGGTGGTGGGAGGGCAAGATGTGGACTGTGCAATTGTGCCTCTATGCCACTGGGTTGTGATAATGGTTTGCTGTTGTTGGCTGTGTACAGTTTAAGGCATTTCTTTCTTGCTGTTCTTGGTATGGTTTTGTGGTTGCTTGTTTCGGCGAGCAGGTGTCTCTGAGTGCCAGCCTGCTCCTTTACCTTTTCCCCTATTTTACTGCCCAGGCCAAGACCGCATCTATCATGCTGGGTGGGTAGCATTGTTTTCTCTTTTCTAATGTCGGGGTTCTTTACTGCCTTCTGAATTGGGGTGTGTGAGAGAGAAAGAGAGAGAGAGAGAGAAGTACAGTATTTCATGTTCTGTGAAATAATTATTATGGTAGAAGAAACTAGAAGCCTGCTTAAGTCTGATGATGGTGTCTCTTTTCTTGAGAAACAGTAGCGGTATCCTCTATCCTTGACTTTGGACCATGTACAAGGACCAGGCAGCTTGTTCCTCATTTTGCTTCATATCAATCAGAGTTCATTTCCCATCCTGCCAATGTATTTTGCCTTTTGAAAGGCCAGCAAATGATGAACAACTAGAAGTGAAGTAACTAAAGGGTTGGTGTCTTCCTTTACACTTGTTCACCTGCTTTTGGCTTAGGAGATGGCAGATGCATCCTTTGACTTGCTTGTCAGCCTTTCTCCTTCCCCTTTTCTCTCCTCACCAAGGATTTGTGCTTTTAACAGCCATATCTGTATATCAGGAGAGGGGTGCTTTGTTCCTTGTTTTGTGCAGCTCTTAAAGATGGAGGATCACCTACACAGGGGAGTGGGAAGCCCTAATAATATAACTTTTGAGTGGCACAGAAGAGGCTCTTAAAGATGGAGAGGCGATTTACCTTCTTGTGTGCTTGCCGCAGGAAGACCTAGTAGGCACTACAAGAGGCTGAGCAATGGGCCTTCAGCCTCTCAATATTTCTGAGCTTTTGCTCCCAGCATCCGTTACCATTGATTGTGCTGCCTAAGGCTGATGGGCATTGGGGACCATCTGGAGGGCCACAGGTTGCCCACCCACTAATAGACCATTTTTATCCCTCAGATCTGTAATGGAAATTAGTAACTAGAAAAACTTTTGCCTTCATGATCTAACTGGAGAAAGAGAGACAGGGAGACCAAAATAATCTCCCAGACACTGAGAAGTCAAAGGAGTTAAATGTTGCTCACAACCAGAAAGAAACTTGACAATATGCATAAACATGTAGAGGAAATCTTGAGAACTAAAGGACCCTTGAAAGAGCAGGAATCAGCTGATGAGAGTTAAAGGTGGAAAAATTCCACCAAGAAAGCGCACAGGTCCAAATACTGAGCCACCCCAGCACCCCTGGTGTATAGTCACAGGTCCAGGCTACCACTCAGACTGTAACTCCTCACCCCCCACATCAAAACCTGGTCCAGGAAAGGAGAGAGGGTCACCATTTAGCCTGAGAGGGTTGGTAATTGCTATCCGCTATTATAGATAAAGAAATGAAGAGCAAAGGACAGCTACATATTGTAGAACAGTAAAAAGTAGCTTCCAGAAATCCTGGCTTCTGGTTTTTCTGTATAAGCGGAATATCAAACTTATGGGATCAGACTAAAAACATGTCTAGTCTAGTATTCCCCACCCCCACCCCAAAAAACCCAGCCAGCCAGAAGCCTATGGAAAATAATAATTTCAGAAAAATAATAGATTTTTTAAAAAATTAAACTTTGTTATACTACGAGACAAAATAGCTCAATCAAATCATAGATGTCAGAGGCATGTATTTCCTTCGGTACCTGTGGGGTGCCCCAAACACAAGAGGGCAACACCAGGGAGGTGGGTGACATTTGGAAGGAGATTCCTCTTATGTTCCTTGTGGTACCGTCCAGCCATTTTGAACAGGCCTGGGGATTCCTTAACAGAAGTGGCCCTGGACCGGTGCCCTCTCCCATCCATCCGTTGAGTGGTTCTAGGCACCACTCTTTCCTCAGATCCAAGGAGAGAAGAGCCCTGGACTCATTGCTCTCCTGCAGGTTTGCCATAATTTACTGCCCCCCTTTGCTTTGTTCCCATGGATATTCCCCCTCCTTCCTCCCCAAACTTGCAATGAAATCATATCAAATCAAGAACGAAATTAAAGCCCAGCTAATACAGCGGTGGCGGCAGCCCCAGGGTGGGCAAGTTTATTTATTTCTCTTTGGAAATGAATTTCAGCTCCTCTTCCCACCTCCCCCCACCCCTCCAGGAGGTGCCGCTCCCTCTGTCTCATCCATCATCAGCAGAAGTGTGACGGCTGGCGGGTGGTGTGTGGGCACACGCGAAGCCCAGGGGCACTGGGGGAGCTGCTTCCTTCTTTCCCTCACTCTCAACACCCTAGCTTTTATTCGTAGTGCTGGGGAGCTCTGTGTCATTGTGAGCGCACTGCACATGTGCCCCCATCTCTCTCTCTCTCTCTCTCTCTCTCTCTCTCTCTCTCTCTCTCTCTCTCTCTCTCTCTCTCTCTCTCTCTCTCTCTCTCTGTGTGTGTGTGTGTGTGTGTGTGTGTGTGTGTGTAAACAAATGTTTCATCACAATTGAAAGGACGGGAGGCAAATGGTGGTTGAGTGTGTATGTGTGTGTTTCAGGAATAAGTGGGTTAGAATTAGAGGTTTGGCTTTATGGAGAATGCACCCAGTACATGGAGCAGGTAGGATGAGGCTGAGCAGATGCTGTAAGAGAAACAAGCCTCCTTGTCCCCTCCTTTTCTGATCTAATCCATTTATGCAATAGTTATCTCAATTAAGCATCTGAGAAGATGTATTTATATGTGTGTGAGAGGAGGTGACACACAGGGAGGGGTTGACAAAGAAATAGCTTCTTTATGTTTTTAAATCCATAAAGAAAAAGGGTTCAGGGTTAATACAGACACAATATCAAACCAAAGTGAGTATGAAATAAGTGTGAATAATCAGGCCATGAATGTTTATGAGCTGTGATTTTAACATAATGTTTCTCAGCTGTGAAAAAATAAATATCTATCTGAACAATTTAATATTGGGATGCTAAGATCTTCATGTATCTTTTTTTTTTGGGGGGGGGGAAGACCCAGGTGTGTTGGGGATAAGGGCTTTGCCATAATGATTTTGATCTTGATTGTGTTGGAATCTACTCAAGTATAACTTTTCTGTTCATCACAGATATATGTTTTGGCTGATTGTAAAGTGCTTAGCACAAGTGAAGTACTATCAAAATAATAAATGAAGATAATGATGATGAACAATATCTGCACAGACGGGTAGGTCTAAAAAAACACACACACACAACCACCCAGTATGTTAGTATATAAAATCCACATGTATTCCCTCCTCCCATCACTGGAAAAGCAGGGACAGGCAGAAATCCAAAGAAGCAGGATCCTTTTCTTGATCACACTGTAATATAGATTTTTAAATTCTAATCTTAGTATCTGAATAATCTGATGTAATGTTTTCCTCTTTCTGGAAGAATATTCCTAGAGACTAATACATATGAAATGTGATATTCACCAACCACGACACTAGAAATGGCTGTTTCTTCTCATGTACCCATTGATATGTTTCTGTGTGCATCCTATTGCTTGTGGCTGCTGAAGAGCTGCCCCCCACACACACACCACCACACAAGCCCTTTCCTTCTCCCTTCCTCCACCCCTCCCAGCCCCCCCCCCCCCAATCACTGGTGTGCAGTTTGTGGTTCTCGCTCCCACTGGTTTCTCGTTTGGTCTGTCTGCTGGACTGGGTTTCAGGAGACTGCAATACCCAGCTATGTGTGACAGAACAGTGATGGCAGCATATTGCAGTAATTGCATATGGTCTCATTAGGCGTTGCGTTTTGTGTGCACCAAGGTCTGATCGTGCCTCCCTCGTCAGCCTTCAAGTGGGGGGGGGGGATGATGTGCTAAAGATTCATTTCCAACCCCCAACCCCACACACCCCTCCTTCTTTCAGTTAGAAGAAGCAGTCCTTGCAGCCTGAGGCTAGAGGCTTTGTGAAGAGGGCTGGAAGCCCGGCTGGCAGCACTGGGGCCCTTCTTTATTCCTTTCTCAAGTGCAGAGGCAGCAAGTCTGTGGAGCTCAGCAGGAGGGGTGGGGGGAAACACCTTTTGTAGTACAGTATATACTGTACAGTGGTACCTTGTATAAAGTAATTCGTTCCAAATGAAATTATGTTAAGCAGATTTTCCTTTATACAAATTCCCATAGGAATTCATTGAAAACGGAGTGATCCCATTTTTATGTTGTATGGATTCTCCCCATAGGCGATTATGTTAAGCAAATTTCCCCTATCTCCAGAATTTTTATGTTGTACAAATTTTATGTTATACAAGCTGTTTGTTATACGAGGGTCCACGGTATATGGCTTAGTCATGGATGAAGGGAAGGGGCTGTCCAAAGCAGACTTGTAACCTGGCCACCATGCATACTAACACCCTGTCGATATACCCACAGGCTGATGAATAAATATTTCTAAGTTAACAGAAAAAATAGGTGTTTAATCCTGCCCTGGAAATAACGGTCTGAGATAGATAATGCTTCCAGAGGAGCTCTAAACAGTTACAAGTAATATGAGCTTTCAAGTACCCCCAAACCATTAGGGATTAAGGCAATTTGGTGACTGTATCACATTTTTATTATTATTATTATTATTATTATTATTATTATTATTATTATTATTATTATTATTATTATTATTCATCAAATTATCACACAGCAGACAAGATAACTATGCTGGATTTTGTATTACAAATCACTAGTCAAACACTTCCCAAGCGTTTAGGACTATATGATGTATCAGAAAATTATACAAGCAGGTTCCAGTAAGGTGGCTGACTGATGGTGACTCTGTCAACTCCAATTTCTTCTAAATACTTGCTTAGCACTTCAGGCACTGCACCCAGCATGCCGATTACCACTGGGACCACCTGTACCAGTTTATGTCTCTGAAGTTCAATTTTCAAATCCTGATATCAGGTAATTTTTTCAAGTTGTTTCTTGGTGACTCTACTATTACCTGGTATAACAATACCAATGATCCACACTTTTTTCTTCTCCACAATTTTAATATCCGGGGTATTATGCTCCAAAACCCTGTCTGTCTGTATTCAGAAGTCCCAAAGTAATTTTGCATGCTCATTTTCAATCACTTTTTCAGGTTTATGATCCCACCAGTTCTTTGCTACGGGCAGATGACAGTTGTGACACAAATTCCAGTGGACCATTTGAGCAACTACTTTATGGTGCTGTTTGTAATCAGTGTGAGCAATTTTCTTGCAACAACTCAATATATGGTCATTGGTCAATAGTTTTATCTGCCTCTTTACACAGTCTACATGTGGGGGACTCAGCTGATTTTTCTATTCTAGCCTTAACTGCATTTGTTCTAATAGCTTGTTCTTGAGCTGCAAAATCAGAGCTTCTGTCTCTTTTTTTTTTTCAGTGTTCCATTGGTGAACCATAACCATGTCTTTTTCTCATCTACTTTTCCTTTGATTTTTTTCGAGGAACTGACCATGCAGTGTTTTATTATGCCAGCTCGTATTTGCATTGTTTTTTTCCTGTATTGACCCTTTGTTTGCTTTACTTTAAACACCTCCTTGTTCTTAGCCTCCAATAATACTGGTTCTGTACTATTTTTTTCATAATCTGCCAATGCATGCTTCTCTTCTTCAACTGTCTGCTTCACTTGCAAAATACCTCTACCACCTAATTTTCTAGGTAAATCATCAACATCACTGCGTGGATCATCATCATCATCATCATCATCATCATCATCATCATCATCATCTTCTTCTTCTTCTTCTTCTTCTTCTTCTTCTTCTTCTTCTTCTTCTTCTTATGAACTTGGCCTTCTTCAATGATAGAGCTCTTTCCAAGAGCCTAGGATGACTGGAGCTATCTTCGTAGAATATATACTGTTCCTAATAATGTCGCCATTTGTTGTTGACAAATGTTGATCTCATCAATGCCAAGAGTTTTCAGATGCTGATCAGGTATTTTTGGATTGCACCCAAGGTGCCTATTATTATTGGTATTGTTCTTGTTTTCTTATTCCATAGCTTTTCGATTTCTATTTCTAAATCTTGATATTTGGTTATCTTTTCTAAGACCGCAGTCATACCTGCGTTTTCTGCGTAGTTTCCCATCAGTGAACTACGCAGTAAAAGATTGCGTGCTAACCAGGAAGAGAAGCAAATTCTGCTACGACCCTCGAACAGCAGTTTCAGCGAAGTTTCCTAAACCACCGGCAGGGTCTGGATTTAGAAACTTCGCTCAAAAATGCTTACTTGTTTGCTTCTGTTGCAACGACAGGACACTGAAAATACGCAGTAAATTCAGTTTCTCCCCTTTCTACCCGGCTTAAAAGATGGAGCCTTGGAAACTGGAGCCGGAAAGTAGGACAAAATGCATAGTACACAGGTTAGGACAGAACCAGAATAGGAAGGTACAATGCAGAGGAGAGGACACCAACTGCTCATTAAAAACCACATGACCGCTCCCCCCCAAAATGCGCAGGAAATTTAAATACAAAGGAAACCCAGGTATGACCGCGGTCTAACTCTTTGCCGCTGACTCTTGTGTCTCCTGGTATTGCCACATCGACGATTTGAACTTTGTTTTCTTGCTTGGATACTTTCGTGATGTCTGGAGTATTGTGGACAAGGTGTCTGTCGCATTGGATTCTGAAATCCCAGAGCACCTTGATGACTTCATTTTTAGTCATCTTTTCTGGCTGATGTTCCCACCAGTTCTTGCTTGATGGTAGGTTCCATTGGAGCAATGCTGCTACTTTATTATGATGGGCTAAATAATCAGTTTGAGCAATTTTTGGAAAACAGCTGATGATGTGATCTACAGTTTCATCCTTTTCTTTGCACAATTGACATTTACTGTCTTTCAATGATTTATCAATTTTCGCCTTTATGGCATTTGTTCTTAAAGCCTGATCTTGAGCTGCCATGATTAGTCCTTCAATTTCTTTCTTCAATGTTGCTTTACTTAGCCAAAGCCATGTTTTGTTCTTGGTTGATCTTATCATTGGTGTCTCTTATAAACTGACCATGCAGTGCTTTACTATGTCAGTTCTCTATTTGGCTTTGTATTTGTTGACTTCTACATTTTTGCTTAGTTTCTCGATATTCCTTTATTATGCCTTCAGTAACTATTGACTTAAGCACAGCATTTTCACTATGATGGAGATAGTCAAATATTCCTCGTTTTTCTTCGACAGTTTGATGAAGTTGCAAGAGGCCTCTGCCGCCTATTTTCCTTGGTAAGTAGAGCCTACTGACATCACTTTGTGGATGTAGTGCATGGTTTAATGTCATTGCTTTTCTTGTCTTTCTATCTAATGCTTCTAATTCTGCCTGGGTCCAGTTTATTATTATTATTATTATTATTATTATTATTATTATTATTATTATTATTATTATTATTATTATTATTATTATTGTCTTAACAGCAAAGTTTACATCATCTTTGCCAGATAAAGACTTTTGGAGAGCTGTTGCAGTCCGGACGGGGTTTTAGATGACCCTGCCAGCAGGCGTCATCCAGAGAGAGAGAGAGTCGGGAACGATCGTTGTAGTGCAGTACTGGGAGAGCTCTGATGAAGCCAGATTGCTGACTTACTCTCGGCCCCCACCAGCGCTTTATTTATGCATAGTGACAATACATCCCATCACCTACACAAAACTCCTACATAACTGTTTCTCTACGCATGTATCGGGCTAAACCAATCATCTGTGGATACTTGTCAGTATCTGATTACTGCTATGAAGTGCGCATGTCTATAGTCAAGCGGAAGAATCATTGTTGCGGCTGTGCCAACCTTATCTTTTCCCTATCTTCTGACGCTACATTGTATCCTGGCCAGGTAGGCAGATGCAGTGTGTGGGTATTGAGGCTTGATGTAAAGGTCTAGCTAGACATTAACTAGCTGTAGGCTTTTACAAAACATAGCTGCATCTCAACTAGATTCCTTCGCCTACGGAGCATAATTACATATTAACTAAATGTAGGCTTCCTGCAGAACACAGCTGCATATTGAGTGTGGGTCTTGCTATATTGTCCTATGATGGTAGGCTAGCTAGATGTTTGCCAAGGCCTTTGAAAGCACCCCCACATGTCCCCTTTCTAAATTATTAGATTTGATTTTGATTTGGTAGAGTTAACAGAAGGGAGGACACAAGCAGCAGGTCGATAAACAGCATGAAAATTAGAGTTATTTGGATTCAAGTCCAGAGAAGCTTCATCAGGATCCGTTCTACTGACGGGAAGATATCGTGTTGACACGGAGACCGCAAGGGCGCTGCGGTTTGACTCTACTCTTGACACGCAGGATCTCAATGTAGCAATGAGGGAGGGGATGCATTGAACAAAACAACACAAGCTAACACAAAACAGATCCTTAATGACCCACTTATTACAAATAGACCCAGTTAAGGATGTATAATCAGGACTAAACATGGGTAGTTCATGATATATGTCCTTAATGAGTAGAATTTACAAAAGCATTACTAAAAGAGTAGGTAGAATTCCTATTACCATAAAGGAAGAAATAATCATTTTCCGAAAAGGGATAGCTTCGGGGCTAGTTGTGTTAATTCCCTCAAAAAGGTTAGATTGGTGTATGTTTTGTAGCTGAGCTACTACCAAATCAGGAACGTTAAAGGGTGTAGGTAAGAATGACATGGAAGCTACTGACATGGGAGGCTCATAAATGAGTGAAATTTGCTCTCCATGAAATTCAAACATATATTGAGCATGCTTGAGCCATGTGTTAAAGGATGAAAACTCTTGCATAGGCCCTAATGTACCTAAATCTGTGGTGTTATGAGCTACCAATGTTGTTATTGTGCCCAAGAGAAAAAGGAGGAAACCCAGCATGCTGAGTCTGAGTCGTCAGCAAGTGCAGTTGCAGGTTCAAGTGAGGTTGGTGTCTTGCGCCAAGGTCTGACACAACGGGTCGGAATCCAACTGCTCTTGAGATCTGAAATGAAACTCAACAAGAGTGTGTGAGGAATCTTTGAGAAAACTCAAATGATTAATAGTAAATAAAACCTTAGAAATAACAACAGGTATATCTGTTGGAGGGACCCCCCTTCCCTTCCGTTTGTTTAGCAAGCAGCTGTCAACAAAGTAAGGTACCGTTCCGGTCTGAAGAGCTTCCTGCAACTGAAGGAAAAGAAACATTAGATCTTGTACATCAGGAAACTGAAACAAAAGGCGATACACATACTGTGTATCAACAATGAGATTAAAGGGAGTGTCAGAAAAAATGTTGAAAGGCCAAATTCACTGCAGCAAGTTCCACACATCGAGCAGAGCATTGGTCGGTCGTAAAAACCGGATGCCAATCCCCATTCTGGTCCTGATACATGAAAACTCTTTTTGTTTTAGTGCCATCTGTAAAAATAGTGGGAACATCTGAAGGAGGGTGAAGACGTCTTGTTAAAGCAATAGTCGCCGAAGGAATTGTAGCAAGAAGAGTGAGGCGTGGATCCTTTGGAGGGTTGAAAATGTATTTGCCAGAGAAGCCATCCAATGCCACTTGAAAGTCCTATGAGGTGGCATGTACATGCTCTAGTTGGTCCCATGTAAGAGAAGTGTAGAGAGCCTGTGTTGGAAATGATCAGGAGAGTCGCAGCGGAAGCATCGAGAGGGGTTTGCCCCTGTTCGAGCCTATGCACCTTTTGGTGGTCCGGCAAAGCCGCGGGAACGGATTGAATTGATTACATTAGGCTCTAACTCCGCCGCTGCTGACATCACCTGAAGCTTATGCTCAAGGGTGCCTACGTTTTGACAGATACGAAGCATCTCAGAAAGGGGTGTCTTGTCCCTTTTATAAGTGGGTGTCATAGCCCTCTTGCGATCTGCATTAGCATTCTCAAAAGCCAACTGCCCTATTACAAGAGAGCGCGCTTCCAGATTCTCAATTTGCCGTTCAGCTGCAGTCAGAAGACAGCTAACAAAGGTTGCATGATCTTCCTTAGCCCCCTGCCTGATGGCTGAGAATGCTCCATCCTGATCTTGCCTGCTAGGCACCCGAATCAAAGCCTTGAAAGCCAGATTTCCAACATCTCTTAAAACTGCATCACTCAGGGTCAGCTGTTTGTCCAGAGTCTGATAGTCACCTGTGCCAGCATACTGCTCTGTAGAGATAGGATCTGGGAGTCTCTCTGCACCTTCAGCAAGGTTGATGAGAGCAGTCGCATGAGCTTGCTTATTGCGAGCGCTCAACTGTGCAGCCAAATCCTTAAAATTTTGAGCCCATATCTGATAATCTGCTGGAGTAAGTACAGCCTGACACATCAAACGCCAATCATAAGGGAGTAAACCAGCTTCCACAATAGTATGTAAAAGAGTTCTTGTATAGGGAGCATGCAACCCATTCATCTTCACACTTTCCATCAACTGCTTCACTATTTTCATATCAACTGGCTGATATTTTGGCCGAGCTCCCTCCAGACGTAACACAGGAAAAGCCAAAACAGGGTGGGTAACACACAGTTCAGGATTTGAAGCTATTACTTCTGAAACAGGAGAACAATATTGACGTGTTGCACCCTCAGCAGAAGGCAAAACCGTGGGGGGTGGATTGGCAACTGCAGAGGCTGCTACTGTACAACACAGCGGTGCTGGAGATGAGACTTGGGGGGTCTCAGCTTCAAGCTCCTTTTCCTTGTTTAACAGCAACCCTTTCTCCTGCTCATATGCCGGTGGTGCCGTGGCGGGCAGCGGTGGATAAATCACCGGGGCAGGCGGAGGCAAAATTTGTGGCAAAGGATATGAGAGAGTTTGCTGGGCAAACAGAATGTTAGCCGGTGTGAGTCCCTTTAAAGCAGCACGAACCTTACACCATGCATAAAGAGTAGACAGAGGGACTCTCGGGTGACCCTGAAAGCAGGTCCCAATCTTCACCCAGTCTTGCAAGGAAAAGGTACCCTGTTCTGGAACCCAGGGGCAGACGTCCTGGATTGCTAATACCAATTCAGCGACATCATCTTTTGAAATGGAATGCCCCTCCTTTGTTACTAGTTCATAGAGTTCGTCAGCATAACGCTGCTGAGGTGCCGAGAGCTTAGAGCCCATGGTTAGTTGGTTCGACCGGGCTTAAGGCAAGGGAGAACGCTCACCTGGTGAGGCTGCAGCTAGGGGACCAAACGGTCGGGTGAGGTTCTGTCGTGTCTTCACAGGAATCACGTCGGGGTCACCACATGTTGCAGTCCGGACGGGGTTTTAGATGACCCTGCCAGCAGGCGTCATCCAGAGAGAGAGAGAGTCGGGAATGATCGTTGTAGTGCAGTACTGGGAGAGCTCTGATGAAGCCAGATTGCTGACTTACTCTCGGCCCCCACCAGCGCTTTATTTATGCATAGTGACAATACATCCCATCACCTACACAAAACTCCTACATAACTGTTTCTCTACGCATGTATCGGGCTAAACCAATCATCTGTGGATACTTGTCAGTATCTGATTACTGCTATGAAGTGCGCATGTCTATAGTCAAGCGGAAGAATCATTGTTGCGGCTGTGCCAACCTTATCTTTTCCCTATCTTCTGACGCTACATTGTATCCTGGCCAGGTAGGCAGATGCAGTGTGTGGGTATTGAGGCTTGATGTAAAGGTCTAGCTAGACATTAACTAGCTGTAGGCTTTTACAAAACATAGCTGCATCTCAACTAGATTCCTTCGCCTACGGAGCATAATTACATATTAACTAAATGTAGGCTTCCTGCAGAACACAGCTGCATATTGAGTGTGGGTCTTGCTATATTGTCCTATGATGGTAGGCTAGCTAGATGTTTGCCAAGGCCTTTGAAAGCACCCCCACAGAGAGCTTAAAAGCTTACATGGTTTGCTACCTCCTACTGATCCAAAAAGAGCACCACTCAACTCAGAACTTTATTTCTACACGTGGTACCTGACATGACCCTCTTTTACTTGTTTTGTTTAACATAAATCCAGTATGAGGAAGAATTTAGAAAAGTTTATATGCATTTACTAAAGTTCCATTTTTATTTGCTTAAGTTGCACTTCAGGAAGTTGAAATTCTTATGATGCTACATTGTAAACCATTTCCCGACTTGTTCACACAGAGTCTGCCTGGTTGATGCTTGATCTCCACCTCATGAGGCATCAAAGAGGATAAGGAGCCAGACCAACATTCACAGCAAGACTTTATTTTGCAACAAGAAAGGATCTGACTTTCCCTCAGACCTTTGCTCTCAGCCAGAAGAGAATCTACTTTCTGCTGCAGTTGGACAGCAGCAAGTATGTCCCATGAGAGACACAAACGGGGCAGGATATGGGCATAGAACTTTCATGGTCTGGCATGTTATTGGATTTTTTTTTTGCTCCTTCTCCTTCACCATCCTTCTTTTCCAATGTCTGTTGGAAAACAATGTCACTTTAGTTACGTGCTGTCTTCTCAGTTCTAATTCATGGTGACCCTATACTATGTGAGGCATTCAAGAAAGGATTACACACACACACACACACACACACACACACACACACACACACACACACACACACACACACACACACACACACACACACACAAAATTTTCCATGCCTAAGAACAGACCAATCCTCCCTCTAGAACAGGAGTGTCTAAACTTCGGCCCTCCAGATGTTTTGGACCACAACACCCAAAATCCCAAGCCTGTATTGGCAAAGGACTGTGGGAGTTGTGGTCCAAAATATCTGGAGGGCCAAAGTCTAGACACCACTGCTCTAGAACTTTGTTATGCTTCTGTAAATCAACTCTGTTGCTATCTCTGGATTGTACTGCTTGTGATTTGCTACACAGTAAAAGTACAGAGATCCATAGAGGTAAATAAAACTTCCTCAGAGACCACCGCTTTCTCAATAATTGGCACTTTGCGTCTCAGTAACTCACTTTGGGACATTTGTAGCAGAATGAATAAAAATATTATTTACTTACAATTACTTGAAATTATAGATATGTATGCTGCTTTCTTTACCGTGTACATACAAGTAAGCAACGGAACAGAGCAATGGGTACAAAACAACTGCCATCAATTGATAAAAGAATAGGATAGAGCACTTAGCAAAGAGTCAGGGCTCTTTTAGGAATCAAAAGCTGGAATAAATGGTTGGTTAGTATCCAGTATCACTGGATTGATAGATAATCACCCAAACCCAGCATGCCAGGTTTGGAATAAAACTCCAACACTTCTCAAGTGATGTAACCTGTAATGTGCAATGCATGAATATTCCGCAGTGGCAGGAGGGCAGAATGCTTGTATCTCTGAAGGATTTTGGTCTGGATCTCCCACCAGCTTGTTTAATAGCCTGGGTTGTAGCCCAGAATGCCTGGACGGCCGAGTTCTCCACCTGGTACTCTGACTCCACATTCAAGACTTAGTTGACCAGTCTCTGATTGTCTTCCTAGTCACGCAAGCGGCAAGCGCTAGGAAATGGTGCACTTCTCTCTTTCCTTCTGCTGGCAGCAAGAAACGGTGGCCCTGATTGTGAAGGGATGGGAGCTTTTTAGTATGATCTTCTTGTACTTTGCATCTTTGAATAGATATGGGAATTTGGGAAGGGTTTTGAAAAGCTACACCTGTGGCATGACAAGCCATGTGAAACTCCCTCTTCCACTCAATGACTGAAGAAACAGGGACCCTAGTATTTAATGTCTGTCTGTCCCAGTATTATTGCATGTGGATTTTTAAAGAGCAATTAGATGCAGTTAATTATCAAGACTTATTAGTTGCTTGCTCCTTTTGTACAGTTTGACTGCAACATTTTTTGCATCTCAGTACCACAATGTGATTCCTAGTTCCCCAGCCTTCAACAGCACCTGAACCCTTCCATTAAAGACTTTTGTTCTATGTTAAATAAAGAATATCATAGGGATAGCTGGTGGTGGACACAAAAATTAGGCTGAAGGATTTAAAAAAACCACCACAAGCATTCTTGATGGTGCATGGGGAGAAGTGGAATGCTCCTTATTCACCCAGACGTGCTGGAGGCAATACTGCCCTCTGGAAGGGGAAAGGGTACGACATTTCCTTTTATTATCTCCCATCAAGGACATCTCATAGATCTCCTTCTGGGGGGGGGGGAAGAGACATTTAGGTTAGATTAGCTAGGAATGCAACAATGGGAGGTTCAGCCTTGCACCTGAATACCAGCTTATTATGCACCAGGGTAGGATGGGTGAGTCCACATGTCCAGTCCGTTTTGATGAGAACACAGCATGCCCGGCTGATGTGACTCAGCTGGCTGGACAGAAGCCTTTGGGTTCCAAGATGATGAGTTGAGATTGACCCGTAGAATGCCAGCTGATGTTGGCGTGGGCACTTGCTGTCTACTCAGTTCTAAGCACCCATGTTCTGTCAGCTTAATCAGGGGATGGGGGAACCACAAAAATGCCAACAAATTGGGAAGACTGCCCACGAAGAGATCGGAAGAGAAAACTACAGGACCTGGTTGTATCCAAATACATTCAATACATATGATTTGTGTTTTTGAAAGCAAGTGAACCAAGAGATGAGATGCTGAAATGCTGGAAAAGACATGTCTTTTTAACTGAACACAAAAGGTTGGGTGAGTGGGAGATACTGGAAGCCAGGCTTAAATAAACTGTCAGATAATATTACTCCAGCACTGCTAAAGTCTAGAGACAGATCCAAAAACAGGCACAGTCATCTCTGGTTGAAGCTGCGTCCCCTACATTCATATAACCCAATGGAGTAATTTTCAATCTTTCTGATTTAGGATCCATCTTTATTACACAGTGAAATACAGAAACTGCTCCCAGTCTTTTTATTGTTGCCATAGAAGTCTCTGTGCCTCCTTTTCCTTCCCTTAGAAGGGGGGGGGGACACCTGCCATGAAGATAATCATCTTAGAACGGCACTCTTTCGGGGAGCCACAGTGGGGAACTGAACGCCCCACCTCTGGCCCCACCGCCAGATATGTAGAGATATCATTTCACCTTATGTTTTGACTTCTCTGTTTCTTCACCCAGCCCTTTCCCCCCTACCATCTTACCTGGTGAAGGATTCAGGAGGAATTTAACACTTAAATAGTTTTGGAGCTTTTTGGTCCAAAGAAAGGCGTGGCTTTCATTTTGGCACATGCAGCTCCTTATATGTGTGTTTTCTAAAAAAATTAAAAATTCATGGTTGTGTGTTGATAATTAATCTATTAGATCAATATCCTTTTGAACACCAGTGAAGCTAAATGTCCTGTAGCTGTGCGGGGGAGGCAGAAATCAGCCTCCAGTGTTCAGCCGTGGCTCATGGGTTTGTATGGAACTATTTGGCTGATTGACATCTGAGCTTATCAACATCTGCACCACCCAGCCATTCTGCAACACTTAGAAACACCCTGCCAAATCAGGTCTGGTAGAAAATGTTAGATACTGGTTTTAGCATCATGTGATTGCCCTTGTGTTTGTCATGTTGGATTAATTGATACGAGTATAGTTTTTTGTTGTTGCAGAGTTTAGAATTTCTAGTAAAATCCCTTTTTGCTACACAGTATACATAGAGAGACTCACATAGGAGAAAAGCTACAAGTTTCCCAGAGTCTATCCCTTTCTCATTAACTGGCACATAAAGTCTCCCTCCTGCAATGGTAGGAAAAAGAATAAAAACATTTCTTTACATAAAACTGGTTGAAACAACAGACTTGCATACACTGCTTTCTTTACTGCACATACTAACAACCAACCAGCCAACCAACCAGATCAACAGCAACAAGATAACTATGTGGTTAGATAGCTGGCTGTGGAGCCAGAGGTTAAGAGTTTGATTCCCCAGAGTGCCTCCTTGATAGAGGCTGAACTTGATGAGCCATAGGATCCTTTCCAGCTCCGCAGTTTGATGATGATGATGATGATGATGATGATGATGAAGAAGAAGAAGAAGAAGAAGAATTGGCACAAACCCAGGAAAGAGAGAGAAAACACACTCAGCAGAGAAGTGGGATTGTCTTTGGGACTGGAAGGAATGATTGGTTATTATTGGATAGATGGACAATTGGGCCAGCCCAGAGTACTACAGACAGCATGTGATGTTGCAAATAAAATGCCACCATTTTTTCTGTGCTTTTTTTTAACCTCTTAATTTTAATGTATATAGGTATGTGTGTGAACAGTTTTTATACTGTATCCCTGCCTACCCACCAACTGATCTGTCTGTCTATCTACCTGCCTGCATGTCTGTTATTTACAGTTCATGCCTCTGAGAATATTTGTGTTATAGAGTGACTCATAAATATAATAAATAACTAAGCAGGAGGGATAGCTGTGCCTGGAAGCAGGCTCAGGGGTTGGAGAGTGCCCAGGCAGCAAACGCATTACCATCAGAGTCAAGGCCATGGCACATGGCTTTGAGTGGTGGGGCGAAGCAATGCCAGCATGGGTCACAAGACTATAACTGTCGCCCTGTTGATCCTGTTGAATCAGAGAGAGGTGAGCTGTCAAGTGTGCCGCAGCCTGCTGAGATAATGGGTTGCCAAGGAAGACCCAGGCGCCAGTCTGGCGAAGGAAGAGGTGCGGGCAGAGGAGATGGATGGGCAATGGGTGGAAAGGATCAAGGAGGGAGAGAGAGCAAAATAGAGTGGACTGAAGATGTGGCAGTGTGGGCCACTCGCCTGCGGTAACCCCACACGGACAGTGATCAGGGCCTTCAGTAAGGCATCACTTAGAGACATTAGCAAAGAGCTAGGGCCAAAAAAATCAGATTCCTCCTGCTGTGCCATGTTATTGATCCTGTGGCAACAAAGAACTGGCATCTGAGCCTGATGCTCGGGCAAGCCCCATCTCTCCCAAGGGCCTCCAGGAATTACCATTTGGGCTTCCCCCACTCTACCCCTTTTAAAATCCCAGGACAGAATCCAAAGTCTTGGTGGCTTGGAGCTGCCCCCATCCCCATTTTCTGCTTAACTTTTAGTAATTTGCTTCCATGATATTTTTGACTCTGACCCCCTTCAGTCCTGGTGGCTGTACTGGCCATGGGGATCCTGGGAATGAGAGCCAAAGACAGATCCAAAGGCGAATAATATCCTTCTGAGATACAGGCCAGTTTATGTGAATATTACTAGCACCCTACAGGGTAGCACCCAGATCCCAACTTGGCTACCATACTTTTTCAGGCAAAACCTGACAGCCAGATTCTGAAAGATAATGTCCCCAAAAAGTAACTTATCTAAGCCTGGGCCCAGAGTAGAAAAACTAATGGTACCTGTCTATTCTGCGTCAGAGAGATCTCACCTATAATGTTGTGTCCACTTGTGGACACCACAGATAAAGGAAGGTCTCCATAAACTGAAGGATGTCCAGAAGACAGGAAGAAAGAGAGCGAAGGGCCTGGAGGGCAACTCCTGTGAGGTCTTGAATGAGTTTGGTATGTTTAGCCTGGCCCTGGAGAAAATATAATTAAGAGGTGATAGGGTAGCCATCCTCGAATATTTGAAGGGCTGTCACTGCAGTGATGGATGGGGCAATGTGCTTTGTTCTTTCTCCAGAGGGAGGCAGTGGATTCATATTACAAGAAAAAGGTTTAGGCTTAACATTATACCATCTGTTTGACACTGTAGCAAACTGCCTAAGAAGATGATGGACTGGCTGTTTATTTTGGAGTTTTTATTGTATTTAAGGATTTTTAAAGTACAGTAGAATTTACTACATATTGAGGGTGCTGTAGTAAGAGATTTTCTGCATAGATAGGGGGTTGGATTAGATCAGTGATACCTATACATTTTATCATAATGCCCCCCTTTTTTATTTTTGGAAAATTTCTCCTTTACCTTCATCAATTCACTTTTAACAAACAAACAAAATGTTGTGTTCATAATTTAAAATAAAAAGCACAAAAGTTTAACAAAATATGATTTTAAATTAAAAATAAGGAGAAATAGATTTTCTACAGAAATTCTGCATTGAAGTTCCATGTGAGAGGACCCAGGCGACACTCTCCCTTGCCCCATTCTTCCAACAAAACACACCAACATAATTTTAAAATTTCATTGAACACTTATGTGCAATTAAAAGATAGACCACACAGCTTCAATTGGTTGCAGCAGAATAGACTTGGGCCGCGGTCTCAATAAAGTTTTCTGCGCATCTTAATTTGATGCATAGGTTTTTTTTGGGCGGTCATGTGGTGTTTGATGCGCAGTTAGTGTCCTGTCGACAGGGTAGTATTTTACTGCTCTGTGACCGTCTCTGCTTGCTTACTGCGCATCTTTCCCCTTTTTCCTGGGTCAATTTTCTTAGCCGAACCCACAGGAAGTGGCAGGAAAAGGGGTACGAAGCTAATTACTGCGTATTTTCTGGGGTCGCACATTGCTAGAGTAGCAAAGAACTGTGCATCTTTAAGGGAAGTTTTTTAAACCACCCCTAGCGGTGGTTTAAAAAACTTCAGTGAAAGTGCACTTCCGGGTGCATGGTCAGTTGGGGCACCAAATTATTTCCCTTCGCAGTTAGGACACAATCTTTTACTGCGCAGTTCGCCGCAGCAAAAATGCACAGAAAACGCTGGTGAGGCCATGGCCTTGGTATGGTGTGAAGGAGTAGATACCTGCATCATACAACCCACTCACCCACCCATCCAATGCATTCCTTACCACACTTGTGGAATGACCTAAGATTGTCAAATTGTATGCAAGACCAGTATTCCTGGGGTGGAGGCTGTGGCAACCCTCCTGAGCAGGGAATGCTCCTTCCAGCACTTCCCTTGCAACTCCATTTGGGAATCTCCAACCTCTGCTTGTCTTCCTCACCATGTGCAACAAACACCACAAGAGGCAGGAAAGGTGTCCCCCAGCCCTTCCCACCAAACTATGATCCTTTCAATGCCTTCACATCTGCCAACCAGATGACCTGTCCCAGTTCTGAAGGGTGAATTCCATCTGCCCAGGAAACTCGGGTTTTTAATATGGTGCTCCAGTTGTGAATCTATATCTCACCATCTTCCGCAACAATATGGTTTGTTGTCCTTGCCAACTTCCTTCAGCCCAAATCTGGTCTATGTCACTTCACGGCTCCTCATCACGCCCACCATTCTGGGACGTTCAACCAAATTAAAGTGTCCTTGGCAATCACAGACGAAGTAGTATCTAGTCCTCCTCCATAGATAGCATCAGGTGCCAAAAAAACAACCCTGGTCACCAAGGGATCCTCTAATTCTTTTCCCCTCACCCAAAGTATCCTACACCACTCATTTACAGTCTGGTGTTCATGCAGATATGGGGAACAACAGGATGGGGAGAAACTCTAAAAAAGCTCAGGTCGCTCCTGATAGGTGAGTCGAAGGTCCAGCCAACGTCTAGCACACTTCCCCATAAGTCAACCCTGAATTTAATGCCACCAGGCAGCCTCCAGGTGCCTCTGTTGAGTGATGCCACCTTGGAAGTGTTCTTGCCAAAAGTAGATTTTATTAAAATGATGAAGAAATTGCTATCAAACCCTCATGCTGTCCCTCATCCTTACTGTTATCCTCATGTAATGCTGAACTCCTGCTGCAGCCCTCAGCAACCAGGTGCAGAAAGCATGGCCTGGGGAAACAACCTCATGGTGCAGGGGTTAAATGCCTGGACTGCAGGTAAAATTGTGCTCACGACCTGGGGTTCAATCCCACGTAGCAGGCTCAAGGTTGACTCAGCCTTCCATCCTTCCGAGGTCGGTAAAATGAGTACCCACTACCCAGCTTGCAGTGGGGGGAGGATGTGTAGCCTGCATACTGTCAACCACCCAGAGACTACTTGAAGTGGTATGGGGCATTGTATAAGCAGAACCTGCCAAGTGAAACTAAGGCCTGAATATGACTAGCATGTCTATTAGCATGCATTTTTTTACTTACCAAGTGCCTGTCAGAATTTATCACAGAGGGATGCCAGCTTTTCCTTTGGGAGATTGATAGAATGCCATGTAGAAGTCTAACTATCTCAAGAAAAGTGAGGTGGGATGTAGGGCCCTCATCTTTTTTCCCCATCTGTCGAGGCACCTATACCTAATTCCTTCACTAATTCCTGAAAGGTCTCTAAAGTAGTGTGCACATGCATTAGAAAGCGCCAGTTCACAAAAAAGAAAATCATCCATGTAGTGTGTGACCCATTCCGACCGAGTTCTCACTTTAACTGCCCACTTAAAGGGGCTGAAAGCTTCAAAGGTTGAACATGAAAGCGCACAGCCCATCAGCATAGCATAATCAACATGCCATTCATCCTTCAATCTGAATCTTAGCTAACAAAAAATCCTCTGGATGAACAAGCTGTATCAGAGATGCAGATTGTACACTGCATTTGACCATAAGTGCACCCTTGCCACACGACCTGACAATTTTCACAGCATGAGAGGTAACAGGACTGCCTGCCAGGGTGTGCCTGAGCCTCTTTTAAACCAAACTGGAGGACCAGATGGGAGACTTCTCCCTCCCAGTTTGCCAAGCAGCCTGCATGCTGGGGGCCTGTGATTGGCTGTTTCAAATTCTAGGCAGCCCCTCTCTCCAATTCAGTCCCTCTGATTTGCTTAAGCCCAGAGCCCACAGGAACAAGATTATGGCCATTTCAAACATGCCTGGCTTCTCCAGACTGCAAACTCCGGTTCTAGGTAAGCTTGGATTTAGAGACCCAGGTTCTGTTAATGAGCCCTATCACAGAAGTATGTTTAAGCTGGTGCAAATATATTTTTTTTAAAAAATCCCACTTCAAATTCTTTCACAAACATCGTCCTGCTATTCATTCCAAACCAATGAGTTCCCTTCCAGCTATACAGGTCCATGTTTTTAGGAATGAGGTCTGAAGTCCTTTTGTTGTAAGAAGCACTGCAAGATTTTTGTGTCATTCAAAATGACAGGACTTTTAGAACAACATGCACATGACTAAGAAAGCTGCAGGAGATTCCCATCAATCCCCAGTGCTTAAACATGAACAAGCCTTT
Source organism: Phrynocephalus guinanensis (assembly GCA_037367245.1). NCBI lineage: Eukaryota > Metazoa > Chordata > Lepidosauria > Squamata > Agamidae > Phrynocephalus > Phrynocephalus guinanensis. The sequence continues at coordinate 98,267,959 of CM074734.1, read as the reverse complement.
TGTGACCCGGTATGGGACTTGCCAGTCAGAAGCACTTAGGGAGAGGTCCCAATCATATGTCCAGTAAGCCGTTATATCTCCCACTCTTTACCATTATTAAGGCGGTATGCCCGGGGTGGGGGAACATTTTCCCATCTGTTTTCATTTTTAAAATACTTTTCCTTTGAATTACATTTGTTCATTCATTATTCATTAATCAATTTGTTGATTTCCTCATTGTTTTTAAAGGGAGCCCCTGCCACTATTCTGTTGCTTGTGACATCTGTGTTTTCTATCCAAACGGCATGCATTTTTCAGGCATTTGCAGCCCCCAAGGCATAAAATCCGTCCAATTTAAGATACAGGCTTTGTGATTTAGAGGCATCAAGGATTCCTGCCTTATAACCTTCCTGCTACTTTAAATGAGAGCCCAGGCTACATTTTTTCCTGCTTGTAACAGATCAGCATGTGATGGAGGCTCCTGCATCTGAAGAAACTGGCTGCCTTCCACAAACCCTTCTGTCAAATAAAAGTTTGTATTTCATCTTTAAAGGGCCATAAGACTCTTTTGTTGCACACGTCTTTAAAACAGATATTTCCATCTTCTGCTATCCCAGCAAAGGATGAGAGTGACCAAATGCCAGGTAATTAAGGGGTCAGTATTTTATAACCAAGGGCTTGGATAGCCAGCTGGAACAGGCTGAAGCGGGATAAATGGGGTTGCTTGTGTAGAGGTCTGGTTTGCCATTTGTTGTGATCCTTGAATCCACATGTCTTATACACCTCAAACAACCCTATTTACCCCACTTTCCCGAAGAAAAGAAATGAAACAAATGGAAAAAAATCCTTTCCTTGCCCCCTCCCATCTCCTCATACTCCTGACTGGAAGATCTAAATCCCTTCCCTAAAAGTACGTCCACACTCCCCCTAACAGGCTTTTGAAATTTGGCTTTCTCCCTCTTCCTCTCCACCCAGCAGCAGAAGGGGTTTTTAATTTCCCAGTATAATTAAGTGGCTAAGCTGAACTGTACTGGGAAATGGAAACTTGAGGACAAGTTTCCCAGCGATAGGAAATGGGCTGCTTCATGCAGGAACTTGCAGAATCTGGCCACCATCCCTGCAGAGGGCCAAACAACAGGCCAAATGCTCATTTTATATAGATATAGATATAGATATAGATATAGATATATAACATGAAATAATGAATATATAACATGAAATAATGAAATTATGCATCGGCATTTAGAGCTGATCTGGAATTTGAACCAAGCTAGCTTTCAATTGCTCCACTCCATGCTTTCACTGTCTTTCTCTCTTTCTCTTTTCCCCTCCTTTCAGTAACATCTCTCTGCCATATACTTGGTCTTCTAGGAGCCTCGGGGCGCAGTGGTTAAATGCCTGTATTGCAGGTAAAACTGTGCTGCTCACGACCTGGGGTTCAATCCCAGGTAGCAGGCTCAAGGTTCACTCAGCCTTCCATCCTTCTGAGGTTGGTAAAATGAGTACCCACTACCCAGCTTGCTGGGGGGAGGGGGCAATGTGTAGCCTGCATACTGTAATTAAACTGTAAACTGCCCAGAGACTACTTGAAGTGGTATGGGGTAGTATATAAGCAGAACACTTTTTTGCTTTGCTTTCTGTACAGCACTTTTCACTTCATTTTACATCTCCTCTTCCTCCCCACCCCCCTTTAACTTTTCTGGGAACTGTAAGCTTTCCACTCTGTCTTTTTTAGTTCAAACCAATTCTTCTTGCTCAAAGCAGGGAAAAGTTAAATGAAGACATAGCCACAACAAATGAATATATGTGGGGTTGATTCACTTCATTTTCAATTCATTTCTAAACGGAATATACACTGCATTTTCTGTTAGCATTATTTCCCATTCTACAATGACATACTCTTGTTTACATGGGAAACAGTAGCCCATCCCCCCTTCACCTGAGACTCTTCAGATGGGCTGGATTGCAACTCCCATCATCCTAGCTAGTGCAGAATGATGGATTCAAAATCAGAAAAAGCTCTGATGGCTGCAAACCTGTATTCAAAGTGCAAAAAACTTGCATTAAATGCTGGAGTTTCCTGAGAAGACCATGGTACTCTCATATGTCTAGTACACATGAAAAGAAATTACTACATGTTTAAACTTTTCCTTGTCTTGTACCAGTGAACCATTTCAAATATAGAATCAGCAGTGTCAAAATCCATTTCACACATCATTCATGTGGGCTGCTCTTCATGGCTTGGTTTGCCTGGGTAGATTCACACAACCATCTGTTTGCACCACAGATGGCTCTTTGCAGTCAGGTTATGGGTCTGGCTGAGATCCATGTGGATCTTCAAGTTGTGAGTAGCAAGGAGTGAGTTACGTTCCAGTCCTGGGCTTTTGTGAGTCCAAAGAACCCCGAGGATGGGCTTTGTCAGTCAAAATCTGTCCAGCATATCTTAAAAACCGAGTGGCACTCATTCACTGTCCATGGGCCCAATGTGTTCTACCACGAACCAAAAAGAAAGAAAGATACACACAGCCTATTTTCCAGATACAAATGCAGATAGCAGGGCAGTCAGATGGTTGTGTATTGCCCACCTGTGTTCCGGATAAATCAGGGACTGGAAGGCTGTTTGCATGTATGGAGGAGTGTTGCAAGTGTTAGTTTCATATATAAAAACATTCCCAAGGTCTCCCGTGGACAGTGAGTGATGGTCAAGAGTCAGCACAAGAAGAATCGAAGAAGGTGGGGTTAAGGTCTAATTCCTGTGGCTGGCCCCATCCTGGAAAGGGGGAGGCAGCCAATCCCAGATAAATCTCCTAGGTTTCAAACTGCCACCATATGGGGTGATTTGGGGTGAAAGGTGGGAGCAGGAAGAGGGGTCCTGGTGGTGTCTTTGAAACCGAGACACATTTGGAATGGGGTGGCGCTGGTGGTGGTATCAATTAAGCTCCTCCAACAAGAAGAAGGGACACTAAAGCCTGGATAAATACTGTGTTCCTTCCTTCTGGGTTGCTGGCTTCCTCTCTCACCTTGTTCCACCCCTGCCACACAGAGGGCCTGAGCCATTCCCATAACAAGCCACAGCCAATTGACCTCTTCTCTCAGAGTCACCTCTCTTAATTTTCCAGCCCACCAGTCATGACTATTCCAGATCGGCCAAGACCCCAGACCTGTAACAATCAGCACTCAGCACGTGGCTGGTGCAGGAGGCTGCTGTTCAGCAAGGACGGTTGAGGGGCTTGGACAGAGGACAGGGAGAGAATGTGAAAGAGAACAATTTGACAGCTACAGCTGCCCAGTTTCTTGAACTTCACCAATTAACCAGTCATGAACTCCAAGAGCTACGGTGTGGCCAGAGGCCAAGGAAATGTGTGTGTGTGTGTGTGTGTGTGTGTGTGTGTGTGTGTGTGTGTGTGTGTGTGTGTGTGTGTGTGTGTGTAAAAGCAAAAAAGGGGGTTGAGCCGTGGCCATCACAAAACACAAATGCAAAACTAGGCTACAGGCGATACCTTTATAGACCACTAATAAAAATAAAAAACATTGCAAGCTTTCCAGTGCAACACACTCTTCTTCAAAGCAAGTCCCAAAAGTTCAAACATGGCAAAATATATGCATTGCCAGGAGGTTATTCTTAAAGTTCTTGGCTAGATGATGTACGCCAAGCAAGGAGTCTTCTTAGAGGCAGGAAGTCAGAGGGCAATTGTAAAAGCTACTTAAGCATTGGGTTTCATACCCCCATTCTTCAAAAGAACATGGGTCATAACCCCCCATTCACTCACCCCTCATCTCCATTTAGCTCTATGAGATATACAAGTCCCTCTTGGCCAGAGAAGGTGGGTGGAGAGAGTAAAAGGTTGATACAGAGCAGGGCTGTCCAACTTTGGACAGCCCGTATCCTACCTGTGGCTTCTGTAGCCCCCTCACGGTCAACATGGTGTGTGCACGCGCACGTGCGTGCAAATGTCGCAGTGGGGGGTTGGCGGGGGGGTCGACACAGGCGTCGGCGGCAATGGCAAGGGCGATGGGGGGCTGCAGTGTCAGGGGTGATGACGATGGCAGTGTGTGTAGCGGGGGTGATGGGTGGGGCGCGGGGTCAGGGGCAGCGGGTGCAGGGGCTGCATTGATGGCAGTGGGGGTGGCAGGTGTGGTGGTGGCGGGGGGGGGGCGGCGGTGATGGCAACAGTGTTGGGGTTGCCGGGGTGCAGTGGCAGTAGGGACAGTGGCGGGGGCAGGGGCAGGGGCGGCAGCAGCAGCAGCAGGGGGGTGGCGATGGCGAAGGTGCTGGGGCGACGAGGGGAGGTGGGGCAGGGGGGCGGTGGGGCAGGGGTGGCTACGATGGGGGTGGAGGGGGGGTGATGGCGGGGGCGGGGGCAGTGGCAGTGGCTGCAGCGATGATGGTGGTGGGGGTGTGGCTCCAGCAGGGACGTGGTGGGTGACCCCTGAAGGCGCCCAACCTTTTGGGCAAGCCTGATACAGAGGAACCACATGCTTCATTCTTGCATCGGGGTAAAATTTAGTAAGCCCACTAGGACGGTTACTTCACGTCCATTCTCGTTCCGGGAGGAAGTTCGTGGTGTGTTGATGTCGGTCGCGGTCACGTGGTCTTCTCCCACTTCTGTCCCTGTTCCCGTGTACCCACAGGCGTGATTGATGATACTGGGAGGACTGTTACCGCACATCCTCGTTCCGTGTTGAGATGTGAAATTCTATGCCTTCTCTCTCTCTCTCTTTTTTTTTTGGTCCGACCCGTTTTTCAATGTTTCAGTTCTCCAAAGCCTTGCCTTCAATGCGTTACGGAGCAAACGTCAAGGCATTTGTCTTTTAAAATTTCAGCACTGCATTGATAACTCAATGGGGAATTTACTGGTGAATGTCACTTCACACTCCTGCCACTAGATGGCAAAGAGCTGCAATCGGCACTAGTTCCAAGACGACGACGAGGCTTACTTCACGGGCTCTCATCTTGGAACAAGAAGCGAGACGAGCAGATTCCCAAGGCCAGGGAGGGGAATTGCTCATCCCGCTTAAACCGCAGTTCAGGGGACGTGATCGGGACGAACTCCAGTAATTACGCAATGGACATGCGGTAAGATTATTTCATACTGGTACCAAGTGGGACCGTGAACTGCGATGAAAGAGACATGAAGTAATGGCCTATGTTTGCCAATTGGAACCAGATGGAATTAAAGTTATATTACCTAGTGGTTGTAGTCTTGCCCTTTGGTGTTGAGAGTACATGTGCCTCATTCCAGGTCCGTGGGGGAACGCTGGCTCTTTTTTGGTATCTTCACAATTCCATCAAAGCATCACAAAACACAAATGCAAAACTTTTTTATTAATGGCAACCCCCCCCCCCCGTTTCTGCCACACACCCCGGTTCCCCACTTTTTCCCTTGGCCATCAGCAAGGTTCCCTCTAAGGCACTGGCATGCACAACTTTGCCTTGCTCCATCCAAGGTTGCTCTTCACACACACACACACACACACACACACACACACACACACACACACACACACACACACACACACACACACACAGAGAGAGAGAGAGAGAGAGAGAGAGAGAGAGAGAGAGAGAGAGAGAGACTATTTTCAGCTGCTTTAGTTCCAGTTGTGACAGAACTCAGGTGGGTAGATGGGACACATGTGGAAGGACTGGTTCTCTTCCTGTCTTACCGTGGAGGGGAGTTTGGTCCACTCTTGGTAGCTAGTGTCCATTGAGAGGGGGGCAGTTGATAAGCAGAGTAAAGGGGTTATCGCAGGTGGATAAGCATAGCAGGGTTAAAAACTAGAGGGAACACTGGTCACGATACACTGGGCCACAAAACTTTCTTTGTTTTTGAAAAAAAAAGGAGGTGACATAGTGCAACAACAATGACTCTACTTAGCATGGTACAGATAATACTGCCAAACCAATGTATCTTGTTTGTCTAGAATAGCACTGAATCAATTGGAAAAAAATGTCAAACATGTTGAAATGGTACAGTAGATGAAAACAGAGGAATATATCAATGATTGTGCCTTAGAGCAACTTTTCATGGAGCTCACTCGAGAACAGGCAACTCTGGATCTAATACTGTGCGATACTCAGGACCTGGTCAGAGATGTGAATGTCACTGAGCCCCTGGGGAACAGTGACCATGCTGCAATCTCCTATGCCATGCATGTCAGGGGAAGAATGTCAAGCAAATCAGACACAAAAACCCTTGATTTCCTAAGGGCAAACTTCCCTCAGATGAGGAAACTAGTTAGAAAGAAATTGAAAGGGAAGGTAAAAAGAATCCAATCTCTCCAGAGTGCATGGAGCCTGTTTAAAACAACAATAATAGAGGCCCAGCACAAGTTTTTTTTTTTTTTTTCCTTTGCCTCACCGTTTGCCGCCATCTTGTCCTCTGCTGCCCTTGCTTGGTGGCCTGGTTATCTTCAGCTTTTAGCCTTTTTAGCTTTTAGCTTTTGCGTTGTTAGCCGCCCAGAGTTCCCGTTGGGAAGATGGAGCGGGATACAAGTATTTAAATAAATAAATAAATAAATAAGTGCATACCACAAAGAAAGAAGAGCTCATCTAAGTCCAAGAGGGCGCCGGCATGGTTAACGAGTGGAGTTAGAGAGGCTCTAAAGCACAAGGAGAGGTCTTTCCGTAAATGGAAATTCTCCCCAAATAAGGAAAATAAAAAGAAACACAAACTCTGGCAAAAGAAACGTAAGAAGATGATAAGAGAGGCAAAGAAAGACTTTGAGGAACATATGGCTAGCAATATAAAGGGAAATAATAAAAGCTTCTTTACATATGTTAAAAGTAGAAAACCTGCCAGAGAACCAGTTGGCCCTCTGGATGGTGAGGGAGGAAAAGGGGAGGTAAAGGAGGACTTGGAAATTGCAGAGAAATTAAATGAGTTCTTTGCATCTGTCTTCACGACAGATTCCGCTGCCTGAAAGGCCCCTCTTGACTAAAGAATTAAATCAAATACAGGTTAAAAGAGAGAATGTTTTAGGTTTAATTGATAAATTAAAGATCAACAAGTCACTGGGCCCAGATGGCATCCACCCAAGGGTTATTAAGGAACTGAGAAATGAAATTGCGGATCTCTTAACGGTAAGATGCAACTTGTCTCTTAAAACAGCCACAGTGCCGGAGGACTGGAGGATAGCAGATGTCATACCAATTTTTTTAAAAGGAAGGAGGGGGGGACCCAGGAAATTACAGGCCGGTTAGCCTTACATCTGTCCCAGGGAAATGGTGGAAAGCCTCATCCAAGAGAAAATCTTAAAACACATAAAAGAACAAAGTTTGCTGAGAGAAAATCAGCATGGCTTCTGTAAAGGTAAGTCTTGCCTGACAAACCTTTTAGAATTCTTTGAAAAGGTTAACAGGCATGTGGATTTGGGTGAACCAGTGGATATTGTCTATCTGGATTTTCAGAAAGCTTTTGACACAGTCCCTCACCAAAGGCTGCTGAGAAAATTGCACAGTCAGGGAATAAGAGGGCAGGTCCTCTTATGGACTGAGAACTGGTTGAGATCCAGGAAACAAAGAGTAGATGTCAATGGGAAATTTTCACAATGGAGAGAAATGAAAAGCGGTGTGCCCCAGGGCTCTGTCCTGGGACTGGTGCTTTTCAGTCTGTTCATAAATGACCTGGAGACAGGGATAAGCAGTGAGGTAGCCAAGTTTGCGGATGACATGAAACTTTTCCGTGTTGTAAAAACCATAGAAGATTGTGAATTGCTCCAGAAGGATCTCTCCAAACTGGGGGAATGGGCTGCCCAATGGCAAATGCATTTCAATGTAGCAAAATGTAAAGTAATGCATATTGGGGCAAAAAATCAAAACTTTATCAACTCATGGGCTCTGAGCTATCCGTGACGGATCAGGAAAGATATCTTGGTGTGTTGGTGGACAGCTCCACGAAGGTATCTACCTAATGTGTGGCAGCGGTGAAGAAGGCCAATTCCATGCTAGGGATTATCAAAAAGGGGATTGAAAATAAAACAGCCAACATTGTAATGCCATTATACAAAACGATAATAAGGCCACACCTGGAGTATTGTGTACAATTCTGGTCTCCGCATCTCAAAAAAGACATAGTGGAACTGGAAAAGGTGCAGAAGAGAGCGACTAAAATGATTACTGGGCTGGGGCACCTCCCTTATGAGGAAAGGCTAAAGCATTTGGGGCTCTTTAGTCTGGAAAAAAGGCGCCTGATGGGGGATATGACTGAGACGTACAAAATAATGCAGGGCATGAGTAAAGTGGATAGAGGGAAGCTCTTCTCCCTCTCACAAAATACCAGAACTAGGGGACATACACTCAAATTGAGGGCTGGGAGAGTAAGAACAGACAAAAGAAAATATTTTTTAACCCAGCGTGTTGTTAGTCTATGGAACTCCATGCCACAGGATGTGGTGATGGTATCTGGCCTGGATGCCTTCAAAAGCGGATTGGACAGATTCTTGGAGGAAAACTCCATCACAGGTTACAAGCCATGATGGAGATGTGCAATCTCCAGGCTAAAACCAAGGTACTTCAAGGGCCAGATGCAGGGGAGTGGTATCAGGAGACAGATATCTAGTCTCGTGCGCTCCCAGATGCAACTGGTGGGGCCACTGTGAGATACAGGAAGCTGGACTAGATGGGCCTTTGGCCTGATCCAGCATGACTCTTCTTATGTTCTTATGTTCTTCCTTCAAATTACACAAAAGCATTTCATATATAGTAAGCTCTTCTGCTAGTGTGGAAGTGGCTTGGGGTGGGGGTGGGGGTGGGGGAGAGCAACGTTTCTGAACTCTGCTTCCAGATCAGATAAAAGTGAAGCACTGAAGAAAAGCTGGTGTGCATGCGCTTGACATGACCTATCTCGTGCACCCAAAATCCAAGGGCATGATCTGATAGCATACCCAGTGGGATGTATGCCTTGGGTAGAATGGCAGGCCAGGACTCAGGACTGACCTCAGTCTGAAACCCAGCTGGGCCGTGGGAGACTCACACTCCTTAAATCTACTTACCGTGAAAGCCCGTTCAGGGTTGTTGTGAGTTGTTTCCAGTGTGACGGCATGTAACACACACGTCTGCTGGCACAGCAGCCTTACCAGCCAAGTTGCCAGATCCAGTCCTCTGACTCTGCTCACCTTCCACAGGTGGCCCACTGCTCCTGTGCCTTCGCCTTCCCCTTTGATAAGCATGCGCTCACGCACATTCACCCAATTTTTTCATTTTCATTTTTGCAACCCCCTGACCTCCTATGCCCTGTAGTCCACTAGCCCGAGCTGTCAAGCCTCTGCCTTGTGCAAGGTCAGAGAGAGGCCAGACGCTGGGCCATGTCCCTTGCATCTGGGAGCAAGGCTCGCATTCGGAAAGCCCTGTGTGTGGTGACGCTGCAAACAAATGACACTGACAGCCATGCAATGATCTCGCTCTGTGTTCCTGGGTAATGTGTGCTGAGAACCGAGGAGGGAGGGGGGGGACATCTGCCACCAGCAGCTTGACATGCGGAAGAGATGGGGAGGGGGGTTTGAGAGAAAGAGATGGGAGATGGAGATGGGGGGGGAGAGAGAGAGAGAGAGAGAGAGAGAGAGAGAGATGGGTGTCTAGTCTCTGCTTCTCCTTCTGCTTTGGGAAGCCATGCTGCTTTTCCATCTCTAATGGGAGAGGGTCATGCCACAAAGGGCCAGATGGTGGTTGTGAAAGACCTTGCCAGAAACCTTCTTTCTCTCCCTCCCTCCCTCCCATCTGATGATGAGGACTGACTCAATCCAGGCTGTTGATCTCAACCCTGTGATGCGGCTACATCATTGTTCCAGCTCGTTGTCAGGCTGGGGTGAGCACAAAGTCCCAGCTAGGCATTCCTGCCAGGAAAGAGCAGAGGGCTGGCAAAGAATCCTTAGATTAAGTCATCAATGGTTAAATCCCTTACTTTTCCAACTTCTACACATAACCTTTTTATGCAATTTTGATCACTTTCAGAAGGAACTCACTGAAAAATGTCCTTTATTGAGCCAGAGCAAAAATACTAGATGCCTAGAGCCTAGAACTGGCAAGCCACTCCAGTACTCCTGCCAAGAAAACTCCATGGACATGGAGTCACGTAGAGTCGGTCACGACTGTAATGACACAACACACACACACAGAGCCAGGAATAAAACTAAATGCAAGTTGTACTATTGTTGCTTGACAAAATATATCCTATTAATATTATAATGGAGTTTCATCAAAAACAAAACAACAGGAACAAACATATTGTAGCATATTTAAGACTGACAAATGTATTTTGGTATAAGTATTTCCATGGATAAAATCTACTTCTTCAGCCCCATGAAGTACTGCATCTGAAGAAGTGGATTGTATCTATGGAAGCCCATGCTGAACAAAATTTGCTAGTTTTTAAAGTTTCCAGTTATTTTGTTTTGGCTAAAACAGATTGAGAAAAATATAAATTCACTTGCTCTGAAGTCACACCTGGGAATGTGAATTTCTTTGGGTGAATTCATATTAAGTGGCCATACAGGCAGAGAGAATGAAATAAACTAAATAGCCTTGTTGGCTACTGATTAATGTAGCTCTTTTGTAGCCCTCCTGATTTGCAGGAGGCACTGCTATAGGAGAACTACCTTAATAAGCTGTAAACAATCACTGGGTGGAAATTTCCTCCTTTCATTCGCTTCTACTCCTTTTCCTTCTTTTTGTTTTCTAAGTGCCCTAGTGCAACAGCGCTTGCAGCAAGCTTTTTTAAAAAAATATTAAAATGTCATTATTCTCCTTGGGGAAGATCTTCAGAGAGCTAAGTTTATGCACAACCCACACTTTTCTGTATTGGTTCAAGTGATCAGACTGCCTAAATTGATGCAAATGGATCAGGTTTGGAAGAAAAGGAGAAGCACCAGGGCAGAAGTAAAAAAAATGTGGAGATTTGCATTCTACATGATGCAGTCAATGGGGTTAATAATGTAAAACAGAATATCCCAATTCTGCATTTTATGACACTGAAATTACAACACAGTGTAGCTATACCTCTGAAAACTGCTTTAAAGATGTTTTGCATTTCCCTTTTTATTTATTTATTTATTTATTTATTTATTTATTTATTTATTTATTTATTTATTTATTTATTTATTTATTTATTTATTTAGATACTGCCCAATTTTCCCAAGGGAACTCAGGCCGGAGAACAAGACAAACAATTCTAAACAAAGGAAAATGATCCAGAATTTTCCTCTGGAGAAGAACTACCCCCCCCCCCAGTTCTCATGGCGCCTTAACAAAAAAGAGGTTTTATTTGGAATAGCTTGCATACTTCATCAAATGCACACATTTTTCCCTAAGAAGCCTATGTTGATGTCATAACAAAATGATGGCAGGGGCAGTCATACTAACTGGGAAGACATTTTGTAATCTGTGTGCTAAGTGCTGGCAAGAGGTGCCTGAGATCATGGATATGAGCCTAGGGCAGTGGTGGCGAACCTTTTAGAGACCGAGTGCCCAAACTGTGATTGAAAACCCACTAATTATTCACAAAGTGCCAATACAGCAATTTAACCTGAATACAGGTGGCTGTGAAGGGGGCGATGTCAGGAGCCCACAGAAAGGGCTCCGAGGGCCACCTTTGGCACCCGTGCCATAAGTTCTGCCAACGCTGGCCTAGAGTGCAAACAGGAAACCAATACTGAGGGAATAAGTTTACTTCCTCTTTGGCAAGTCAAGAGTCCCTTCTCCCTCTGTCTCTTCTTTGGAAGAAGAGGAACATATTCACTGATTCTCTTGGGCCCTTCCATGTAGCCAATAGTAATTCAGTGTCATTATTGCTTCAAGAAAATCTGATTGCTAAATCTAATAGAAGTCTGAGTAGCTAAAGTTCCCCCCCCCCACTAGATGCAATCAGGGTATATTCTTTATTTTGGTGTTTGAAAACTCTTTTTGGCTAATAGAGATATTCCTAATTTTTCAAACTCCAAGGAAGTTAACCTTGGTGTTAATGTACTCAGTAGTTGCTTGTAACATCCAGAAACATGGGAACATTTTTTTTCTTCATTTTAAATTAAAATATCCCTTTTAAAAGGTGGGTCAGATTTGCATCCTAAGGAAGAAGGTATTTGTGCACACTCTGAAGACTACAAGGTTGACTCGCAAGAAATCCTATGCTGTAGTGGGTTACAGCTGTTAGCACATCACCTGGGGCCACTGCATATCTCCAAAATCCAAATACAGTATCATAGAAACAATATACTGTGTGCATTTTGTGCATAGTACAAATTTCATTTCAGGTTGCTGCCCTCGTGGAATCTGCAATTTTGTTCAGAAAAGCACAAGGAAATCACGGAAACAAGAGCAGGAAGCTGTGCTCTACGAGTGGCTTGCAGGAAGCAGATAGTTATGCTTCCTTTGTAAGGGGGAAACCAGATTTGCAGCATCTCTCAATTTTCCTTTCTTCCCACTGAAGCATGATTGGAAGGGAGCAGAGAACAAAAGTTAAGCATCAGGAATCATATGGGCTACCTTGTATGCCAATCCACTCTTTACCGGTTTAAGGATCTCCCTCCCACCCTTTTTTCCATTGAGCACATGTTCCAAAGCAACTTCCTTCATTTAAATCTCTCACTGTTTGTGTGATTCATTTGATTTCCAGCAGGGAGTTGTAGCAAACTTTCCCCTCAATTTTATCTCTAATTTAATTTTGCTACTTTTTGCTGCTCTTGTCTTGATATTTCTGTATCAGAGAGAGCGAGAGAGCGAGAGAGAGCTGATTATTGTGGATGTGTGTATCCATTGATTTTTTTAAACAAATGCTTTAATTTGTGAGATCTGTGGGAAAAATAATAATACATCGGCTATTTTCTCTCTTTTTCCAATTTGACCATTACTGTCTGAGCTGATGCCTCATTGTGATTTTACTGCAGTTCGTACCCTTTGGATGCATTAATTGGGAGGGAAGAGGAGAACAGGGCTGGTCTGAGGTCATTCAGTGTTTCAGGGGTCAGTCCAGTGCGGGCAGGGGTTTCTCCTGGAACTCCCATCTTTCACCAGTTGAACTGCTTGGCTTCCCATATTCTTCTCTATACAAAAACGCATGTCCTTCTGGCAATTTTGAGCCTACTGCTGGAAGATTATTTAGTGAGAATAGGAGAATATTTCTCTGCATCTCTATCTTGTCCACGCTGTGATGCTTCGTACTTAAAAGGTTGTTATCTTCAGAGCTGATAACACTTGGTACCCTTCCTGGAAGGCAGGAAAAAGAGCTATTTTGCATCTCAACAAACTGTCCCTCACAAAAATCGCATGTTCTCCCTGTGCCAGAAAGATTCTGGCTAGCATTTACGAGGACAGAGCATTTTAAGCAGAAACACAAGAGTATAAGGTCTCCCCACTCCGCGTACCAAACAGGGCTGTCAGGGAACCACCTGCCATAACTATAGCTAGTGTGGTTGGGCTCTATAATTATTGCTGGCTTTTGTCAATTTCTGTCATTGTGTGTGTGTGTGGGGGGGGGGGAATCCTACTTGTTCAAGATTGCCCCAAAACCATTTCTGAAATGGAGCTGAGCCCTTTTCTGAAACAGGCTCTGCTGTAAGCTTTGCATAGGGTGGGGGGCAGAAGCAGCATCTCTCAGTCCTAGGAGAGAATATATGGAGTTTGTGTTTCTCAGACAGGGGAATCAAAGCTCTCTTCTGCCTCTGCCAGCAAGCTTGCCCATTGCTTTGTAGCTCCAAGGGTGGCTTTTTCTTTTCCATCATGCCCCGGGGATAACAGATGCAGTCTCATGCACTGGTTCCCAACCTTGGGGTCCCCCCCCCATGTTCCTTAACTACAACTCCCAGAAGCCTTCACCACCGGCAGTGCTGGTCGGGATTTCTGGCAGTTGTAGTTCAAGAACATCTTGGGAACCCAAGGTTGGACATCACTGGCCTATATAAGCTTGCTCCTCCTTTCCCCTTGCCCTGTCTGTTGAAATATCCTGCACAGCGCAGAGATGGAGGGCTGGGCTTGCACAAATTGAGTGTTATTTTGGACTGCGGTAACAAAACCAAGGCTCTTTTCACACTATCAAGCGTGGCCTGTTCAGGTTAATGCTGCTCATGTGTTCAAAAATAATGGTCAACATGTTGCACTCAGATTAAAAATGGGTAAAAGAAGACAAAAATCCAGTATTTAGAACTCCAAAAATCTGGGTTAATGGTTAAAACATTCCTCACGCTCCAGGAACTCCAATTCCCATAATCCCTGTATCATAGGCATCTGTGGCCTTCCAGATGTTCTATTCTTTCACTTTTGTGAACTCTAACCAACAATGACTTCTGGGCAGAGTTTCAGTTTTTTTTTAAAGCAGCAGCAGTATCTGGAAGGTGACATGAAGCTACCTGATCTTACTTTAGCCACTGTAGATTAATTATGTAGTAATGGCAAAAGCTGGCCAGACTTCAGATGTGCTACACTGTTATTGGTAAATGCTGGAACCTTTCACTTTCCTTGTTGTGGTCTGCCTGTTTAATTTTCAGGTATCTGGCTGGGGACCTGAAGGCTGGGGGTTTGATTCCCCACAATGCATCCTAGATTGATCCAGCCTATATAGCCCTGGGTAAAGAAAAGCCCATTAGAAACTCTTTGGTGTTTGCCAAGAGCCTGGTGACAACTTATGCTGAAATGGGATCCCACAACACACCCACTGTTTTTCCTTTGCCATCCAGCCGGTGTATCATGGAAAGTGGGAACATTTCTGTGCCTTGCCTACTTTTCTCTAACTTGCTTCTGGACTTTGCTCCTTTCTGTTTCTGGAATACGGTACTCTGGATTTGCTTATCATTGGCAGCTATGTCTACAGGACGAAACAATTCAGTGGGATTTCCCACAAAGAGATTGGGAGAGGGAGGGGGGCAAGGGTTCCTGGGCATCTCTGACATCTGTACGCTGGTCTCTTAATGGGTTCCTGCACATTGCCTTTGCACTATGTGTATCACCCCTTTTGCCCACAGTGGGCTCAGGAGAGAGACAAGGCCCTCCCTGTATTAGAGCACAGAAGGGGAAAGTCTGTATTTATTTTTTATTTTATTTATTTTATAGTATTTTTACCCCACCTTTCTCTTGGAAAAGGAGCCAAGGCGGCTTACAGCAATGAGGGACAATATACAGTTCAGTACAATTAAGACTTATTCAAGTCTTAAGAACAGGGAATTGAGGGACATCTTAGCATTAAAAGACAACATTAAAGCTACAAGAGAACATGAGCAGTTAAAGAAAGAGTAAAAATTCCATGTAAAAGTTATGAGGGATGGAAACTAACATTGAAGACATACTGTCAATGCAATCACACAAGGTTATAAGTGGTTATAAACACAAAGTCTATGTGATCATGTATGGTAGATTCATATAAAAGACACATAATAGGTAGTCCAAGGTCTTTGCCTGTTTCTCGGAAAAACATCAGAGATGTACCGCCCATAGACTCAAATGCTCTGTACAGTTGAGGCACATGCACAATGCATCTCCATAAAAGCAAAAAATTATAACTTTTAAAGTTATGTTGTGTTGTGTTGAAAGGCATTTGAAAGGGCACTTCAGCAGTTTAAATTCCTGGATACATCTTGTTGAAAATCCAAAATGACTACAAAGTGACTACCTCTGTGCTTGTGTGAGCAAATGGATGGATAAATGCCAACACAGATTAAAACATCCACCAGTTCACCAAAAACTGTTTAGAAGCTGCACATTTCTGTCTATATTCATTTATTAGTTCATCAATTGCATTTATGTTCTGCTTTTTATCCAATGACCTTGTGACACTCCTCTTCACCACTTTAACCTGTGAAATAAGCTTCTCCTTTTAAAGTGTTTTTACAATCATATCTTTTTCCCCACTTAAGAAACTACTCCTTCTAGAAACAGATTTCTCTGAATGCATGTCTGGAAGTTGAGTCATGGCAACTGGACTTCTTTTCTTGAGAGATCGAAACGTTTTGCTTCATCCAAGCAGCTGCCCAAACCAGACCCTGCTATTATTTTCAGGGACCTTTCTCTGAATGATTCCACACAGTGATGTGGTATGACAGGAGGCTGCTAAAGGAAAGGAACTTCTCAGCGATGTCCATTCAGTTATGGAATGCCATCCCCGTAGAGACTCACCAGCAACTTTTTGATGCTAAACAATGACCTTTTTATTTTCCAAAGCACTAGATGCCATATACACACTTCACTAAATTTTAGTAGAATAGAAGTGCTCTGTTCTTTTAGTGATGCTGTATATTTTATTATACTCTTTTCCTTACTGACATTTATTTTACATTGCATTTTATAGTTCTATTGAATATTATCAGATTTTAATGTTCTAATATTTTAAACTGCTCAGAAAACATTGTTGTCGGATATGATACATATTATTTAAACAAGTAAACCAACCAACTCCAGGGTACTCTCCACATGGGTTCAATGAACTTAATTGTTCTTTGAGGAAAAACAGACTATATATTGGCTAAAATTGTCTTTATTTATATCGACATAGCAAAATGACACAACTTTGGGAGGCTACTTGCCTTGTGTTAAAAAAAATCACCCTAGACATACTCAGCTGCATGCTGAGTTATGTGACTCAGTGTAAAATTGATAGCATGTTGATTTCTTAACTTGGGGCAATTAGTCTCTAAAGATTATGCCATTTGCAAAGCTATACAAAAGAATTTTGGGCACAGTGTTTAAATGTTATTAGTTATTCTTATTGTTCAAACTGTGGACTGCCAGAAAGGCAAATAAATGGGCCCTGGATCAAGCCTCACATGAACTCTCTAGAAGCAAAAAATAATTAAAGTGAGGCTCTGGGCACATCATGAGAAGAGAAGGCTTACTGGAAGAGGCAATAATGTGAAGAAAAACTGGAGGCAGCAAGAAAAAAAGAAGACCAAATATAAGGTGGACTTAACTCAATAAAGGAAACCATGTCCTTGAGTTTGCAAGAGCTGAGCAGGCCTGCTATTGACAGGACATTTTAGAAATCACTCATGTATAGGAGCCCCATAAGTTGGAGATGACTAGGTGGCACACAACAGCAGCAGCAGCAGCAACTACTACTACTACTACTACTACAAAGTTACAGGCCTTCTAGTAGTTAATTAAGGTGATAGTTACTGTATAATTTTTGTAAATTAGCACTTAACTTTCTCTGTTCTCAAAAGTAACCAAAATAGTTACTCTTATGTTACTTTTAAAACTATTTGAAGCCATTGCCTTGTGAGTCAGAACACACTCACCTCCCTTGTAACCACTTGTGGCTTCTACTTCACCGTGCAGCCCCAAGACAGCATCCAAAGCACAGTACTTGAACGATTAGACCTCCTCTACTAATCAGAGAAGCCACCGTCCTGTAACTCCTAAAAATGACTGGGCATTACAGTGACTATCGAAAAGGGCTGGCTATCCTTTATGGTTACAATTGCAATATAATGTAGTGTTGCTTTCTTTACTGGAAAAAGGAAATAATAAAAAAAATTAATTGTTTGGAGCTAGTTTCTTCTCAGCCCTGGGCAACCATTCCTAATGAATCCCTGCCGACATAACCCAACGTTATTAACTGAACCAGATGTTCACTCTTGTCTGCGTAGACATGCCAATTGCATTGTTCGGCTGCACAATCCAATATCTGCCGGCCCTGTCTTTCAGATGGAGAGCGGGCTATGCTCCCCCCCCCCCAAAGAAGCAACAAGGTTTCCAATATTTGCAAGAAGTAGCTGGGAGGAAAAACCAAGCACATTTCTCACTTCTTGGTCCCCCAAACATTATCTGCTTTGCTCTTTTCTAAAAAGCTTCGGGGCATTCCTTACCAGCTCAATAACAGGGACAACGCTGCATATTGACATTGATTTATATATAAACACTGTCTGCGGATGGGTGGTTTGGGAGGAAAGCTGGAAAACAAGCATTTCCCTGACTTTGCGAAGAATCTTGACGTAATAGGAGCAAAGATTTGGGTGGAGAGAGGGAGAGGGAATCTGATGATCAGATGTCTTGTCTTCTTTTTATTTTCCAATTGAGCAAGCAATTAGGGGAGTGACTAGACCAGTATTTGTCCCGCTGTTTGTGCTTTGTTCCTCACTGTTCCTTTCAATATTTATTCCGTCAACTACATGACATTAGCACTAATAGCTGGTAGATCCAATCTTTTTGGCATGAGTATGCAGTATATTTTGTTCAGCTGGCAGGGCTTGTGTGCATTTTATAGCATTTTCCAGTCACATTATTTTGTCTTGCTTTTGGCTTGTGCGATCCCCTGTATCGGCCCTTTGGGACAGCTGCTGGGGCTACAGATGATGTCACTGATGATGCACTGGGGGCGGCTGGGGGGGCGGTGGTGAATCCTCCTCCTGCCTTCTGATCCCACAGGTAAGGGCTACAGGTGTGGTGCAAAAAAATCTTCTTTTTTTCTTTTCATTTGACAATATAGTGCTGAAGTGACACAACACACATTCAAATGTTCACCTTGACTTGCTAAACATTTTTTTAGGAAGGGATTTGAGCGCCAGGGAAAGACGTGGGTGAGAGGGTGGTAATAACGGCAACGAAGTATGAGGGGGAAGGAGGGCTGTTTCAAGCATGGACATTTGGAAAACGCCCTCTCAGGATAATTAAACATTCTCTAAGCACATCCGATCTCGCCTGATTTTGGAAGCTAAGTAGGGTCGGGCCTGGCTAGTACTTGCATCGGAGACCACCAGGGAATACCAGGTGCTGTAGGTGCCTGGAGTAGGAACTGGCAAGCCACTCCAGTATTCCTGCCAAGAAAATTCCATGGACATGGGGTCATGAAGAGTTGGTCACAACTGTAATGACGCAACACACACACACACACACACACACACACACACACACACACACACACACACATGTGAATTGTGGCAGTGATTTAAATGCAAAGGAAGCTACAGAAAATTTGTGTCAGCCTGAAACAAACTGGCCCAATGTCTGATGTGTGGGAGGCAGTGTTGCTTCCTGGCATAGGCTCAGATATCACCTGTTCCCGTTAGGTTGTGTGTATGCCACTGTTTCCACTGACTAAAAAAAAATCTCCCCTTACCACCCTCCATACTACTGTGGCACTATATTACTCAGACCCTGTGCTGACTATAGAGAAGACCAAAATGGACATCGCAGAGTGGATGATGTTGTTGCAGCATCAGTTCTGGAGTAAAAGATGGTTACCTCACGTCCTTCTCATCACAGTTTGCTGTCCTGCTTGGGACCAGTACGAAAAAAGATTACTCCATGTCCATTGCGTGATGGCGGGAGTTTGTCCTGGCCACGCCCCCTGAACCAGGAACAGAGCGTGATGAGACATACCTCTTCCTGACCTTGGGAATTGTGTTGTCTCAGTTCTTGTTTTGAGACAAGTGTCCGTGAAGTAACGCTTGTCACGCAACGCACACATTCTCCATCTAGTGGCAGGAGTGCAAAGTTGCATTCTCCAGTACAATCCCAATGGCATAAACAATGCATCACAGAGAGGGAAGAAGGCATGAAACCGGGAGTGTTGCTGCTTAACGCATGAAAGGCAAAGTTGCGGAGATTTGAAATCTCGAAAAACGGAAGCCCGGGCCAAAAAAAAAAAAAAAGAAAGGGTAAACGAAGCCAAGAAAATCCAGTAATTGTCATAAAACAAGGACGTGAAGTAACAGTTGTCACAATACCATCAATCACGCCCATGGGTAAACGGAAACAGGGACAGAAACGGGACAAGACTACGTGACCGCGAACAACGTTATCACAAAACGAACGTAATCTCGGAACGAGGAAGGACGTGAAGTAACCATCAAAGTTGACTGGCAGTCTGATCAGCTTTTGTGCATGAAATCTGGGAGGCTGTCATCTTGCCCATCAGGAGCTTTGGGGGTTCCATGCCGATGCTGCAGGGATGTCTGCCTGATTAAAAACGAAGGGTGCAATCAGACAGGGAAATAGCTCCCATTTTGGACTGCTTGTGTCATGATTAGGTGTGAGCTGTTTCTCAGAAATTACATGACATGCAGGAGCTTGTGGACCAGACCAACCCTGACCTGTGCTGAAGCTGGATCTTTTTGGTCCAGTGGCAGGGCTATTACGTCCAGTGCCGGACCAGAGCTATTCCCACACAGACAGAAAGTGTTCTGCTAAAGGTGGCTTTAAGGGGGATTGCTGTGAGCTAAGCAGTCCTTTTGGGTGCAATCAGATGTGATCCTTTCTCACAATCTGATCTGATCATACCCTAAGGGCACAAATGAATGCCCTTGGGGCAGGCTGCTCTCTGCATTGGAAAAGCTTGGGGTAGGGGAAACGTGCAGGAGGGAGTGACTTGTATGCACTGGCCTCCCCTCCAGCACTCTTTCTCAAACACTGATGCCCCATCCTCGCCACCCCATTGATTTCCTTTTTCCCTATATCGTCTGCAATGTCATCAGCAGCCATGATGGAAGAGGAGAATGAATGCTTCTCCCTGTCAAAACATTGCAAATAAGTTAAACCTTGCACTGATTTGACTGTCCCTCTCACAAAAAGTAAATAGGCATTTCTGTCATCAAGCAGCCATTCTTTCACATTTCAAAACAACAACAAAACAGGCTTCAGAAACAGCCCCCCAAAGTGCTTAGCTTCTATGGCTGGGTCGATGCTTCGTTGTTATTTCTCTTTTTTAATGTTGTTGCAGATCCCGCTCCTTCCATGCCCACCATTGTCACCGCAAAATGTGACACCATTTCTATTGGAGAAGCTGGTCATGCTTCTGAGGCCCACCTTACCAAAAGTCAGCTTTGACGCAGTATCACACCTTCCAGGCTGCATGGCCACAATGGCCCGGCTGGCTGGGCTATTCTGGGAACTGAACTGAAGTCCAAGCAAAAGTAATTTTCCAAGCCCTGCAAAACTGATTTGACCAAAGACTGCAGGAGAACGCAAAAAAAAAGAGCATATGCTTCGTGGGCAGTTACACCTCTGAGATGCCACCTCCGCCTCTCCAAAAGTTGCAGTTGCTCATATATCCTCCCCACCACCAACACCACCAACACCAACCCCGCGCCACTCTTGCTTTCTGCCAGTAAGTAGCCTGGCAACCCACCTTCAATGTTCCCGTGACCCATTTGGAAAAACAGTGAGACAGGCATCCGGGTGGCTTCTGTGCTGTGGGCCCAGCATTTGCCCATTTGTTCTCTCCAGTTGCCACCAGAGGAGGGAGGGAGGCGGGTACCTGGAGATTCAGTCTGCTGGCGCCAGAGAGATGCCTAAGCACCTCTGCTGTTTAACAAGTGCTAGGAAGGGGGAGAAAGAGAAGGGAGGATGGGTGGCTGGGTGCTTTCTGTGAAGCCGAGGGAAGAGCAGAGACTTGTGGGGAGCCCGGAGCTGGTGGCAACAGCTTCCATTCCTCTTGTGCTTTGTTGCTTAGCAGCCTTGGCAGTTCTGCCTTGTTCAAGGCTGCTTGTGAATTACAGCGTTAAAGATGGGAAAGCAGCAGAGGGAGGGAAAGAACTGCATTCAAATTTGAATCTGGAAGGTGTGATGGCCCTACGTCTCTAGACGGTCCAAACATGGCTTGCCAGTGAAGTTCGCCAGCGGAGGGGGTCAGTCAGTGACAGGAGTGGCCAGTGCCTTCTGAAGGCATTTCATGTAGTCCTCCGGTGTTCTGTGCAATCACATCTCACTATCTCTGTGGGCACAATAAGGCACAGGCACAAAAAGGAAAGATATGGCTTGCAATTTGGAATTAGTTAATCCACACAAATCTAAATGGCAATTTGAGCCATCATTTGGATTGGCATTCAAACATAACTCTACCCCATTTCCTGCCTTTCAATCACTGGGCGAACCATTCCCGCATTTGGTGGGGTAGCAATAACACAATGAAAATGCATCTCTTAATCTTTTCTCTTGCTTCCTTATTATTGTTACTACCAAAGCTGTAACTTGCATAGCCACTGAGTTAACACGTAAACAGGCAAGTTGTTTTATACATGCACGCACGTATACAGACACACATATGGCTGCTTCTCTTAGACCAGTTCCAGTAGCTACTGGGTGACTTTTGGCATGGCTGCCATAATTGCCTATGTGTGAAAATGTGTCATGCAAATGGGTTACCACACAACTTGCTTGCAGCTCATTATGATGGAGAAAATGCTTCTGTTCGCAGCGTTATTAATAACTGGCTTCTGTTAAGTATACACCAAGCCATGTTGACTCGCTGGGAGGGGGGAATCAATCCCTTCTGTTCCTGACACCTCTCTTCCCACAAGCAATGCTGCAAGATTTATGCAAATTGTCTAGTAATTTGACGCCCTTTCATGACACCCCAACCAGCTGCTAGGCCGGATGGTAGTGATGGTGGTAGGTAGTGGTGGTGGTGGTGGAGATGTTTGCTCAGTGGTAGAGCTGGCCACTGAGGGCAGAGGAACGGCCCGTGCCCATGCACCTTGCAAAAAAAGCCACTTGATTTTAGATCCCTTGGATGTGTGAATAGACTGTGATTTCTCTGTGTTCTTACTGAACAAGGATGATAAATTCTTTCTCTGTGGAGGATTGTGGCTGGCATGGGCATGATGGCAAGCAGTGGCAGCGCTGGGGACGAAGAACTTGTACAGGGGCTGTGACTGTGTATTTACAGAAAGCCTTAAGCCAGGATTGTTTAGAATCCTGGCTTGTCATTCCTAGGCAACTCGGCTGATGGTGCCCACAGCTCAGTCTTCCCAGCTTGGCTCTTCCTGCATACGAGAGGAACCAAATAAAACAGGAATTTACCAAGTTGGAAAAGAGAGAGCTAGGGAAAGCTACTGTTTGAACTACAGCTCACAAAATATCCAAGACAGTCTGATTAATGACCACACGAGTTGGGGGATTTTGAGATTTGTAATCCAAATTAAGTAACTTTTTTACAGTCTGGAGGAAATGGTTGGTATTAGATCCTGCCGTGTCTCTCCTCTAACAAACTGGAGTTGTAAGCCAGGATCTTAAGCCAGGAGAAAAGCCATAGTCCAGATTCAAAAATATTTAAACCACAATTTGAACTTTTTTGTTTTAAAGCATTTTTCCATGGACAACCAAACAACTTAGTACTCTGTATAACCGACCAACTATGTGAACAGAGTAGGTGAGCAAAAGTTTCCTGCTTAATAAAAACCAAGGGCAAGCAAAGTAAAGTTAGGTAGAAATGTGTTTTAATTAGTGTCCTTTGTTTCACTGCCTCAAACCCAATTTTGCCTCTGGTAATTCTATTTGTGTTTTTTTAAAGTTAAAATATTTTGTTGTGAGGACACAGTAAATGGCTAGCTTTTCCATATCATTTCTTTGCTCAGTCTAGTGGTTGTTGTATGCTAACGTAAAGGATTTTCAAAGGAAGAGTCTCTTTCAAAAATTAAAAATGTCTAGAAAATGCATATATGAGTCTTGTCGGATCTTTCTTCCTTCTTTTTCATTGTACAAATAACCTACTTCCCATCGAACCTGACTTTTTCCAATGACAAAAGTATTTTCTAGGGAGCACCAATGGTTGCACGCTTGTGATTTAAGTGTGGAAGAAGAGCTGAACTGCTGTACAATTTTAGGGTCACGTACAATTAGTATAACTAGTTGACATAAGAAACTGCCTTACATAGGGGCCCTAGTTACAAGCATTGAGAACCAATGAAGTGGAGTGGATCACCTGCCTGCTACAGAGGGCACACAATTATATACAAATCTGCACATACTACTTGACGTTCAAATGCACGCTTAGAGCTCGCTGCTCTAACATAAGCAGAAACAAAAGAGCACTTGCCCACGTTGGGACTGGGAGAGACTGGGAGCAGGTGAGCTATAGCTGCCTGTCTAGCCTTTTGTCCTGTTGAGAGGCAACCTCCAGGTCCCTGGTCCCCTCTTCCGGCTCTTGACCTTGAACTTCTGCCCCACAAGAAGAAGGTGCCTTTTGAAAAAGGACAGCTCTCTGAAAAGGAAGCCAGTCAGGAGCCTCTCCTCCGGCAGCAAATGGGAGTGTTTCTCGGCCCTTTTTGTAGAGGCTGAACTGAGAACTTCCTGCACCCAAGGCAGACTGTTCTCTTGGCCCTCAGAATCCACCACAGAGAGAATTGGCGTGTGGGTTCTATTTGATAGCCAGAATCCATACCTCCAGGGGCATGATTTCAGAACCAGAGCCAGACTCCTACCTCAAGGTGTGTGATTTGTGGTTGAAGTGAGACATGCCATGTTTTAGCCCCCTAATGACTTTTCTGGCAATGGGGGTCCAGGTAAGGGTGGAATGAGGCAGGTGGATTCCCCCCCGCCGCCACCCCAGGATGGCAACTCTGCTGTACTACAGGCAGAATTAACAATTGAGTTACACAGCCATTGCCCCAAGACAAAACATTGTGCTAATCTGAAGTGAAATATACAGCAATTGTCTTCCAATGTCAGAAGTGCCAAGATAATTCTGGTCATCCTTGCTTGGTTTCTCTTCCATTTTAAAATGTCATAACTGGGGAGTCTCAAGATCAGTGCTTAATTTTCTCTGAGCAGCTTGCCAGGTGTGAAACCTTTCCAGAATTCTACTGATGTTCTCAGAAATGTCTACAAACAAGTTGCATGGAATGACCCAGATACTTTTCACAGGACATTCAATTGTGGAAAGAAGTCCTTGTGAGGGTCAGTCATGTTTTGTTGGAAAAGATGAGCTCAGAATTCCTCTTTTCTTTCTTTCGCATGCCCGTTCATAACCTTGCACGCCCACATCACATGGGTGTTCACTCTTTGTGACTGTTGTGACTTTGTGACTGTTCAGCATGGCTAGAAGAATGTGTGTGCTGGATCTCTGCTAGGGTCTGAGCATGAGCGACAAGGTTGGGTGCTGAACAGGGCTAGAAGCTTGGAGGAAATGGTAGGGAAACAGGTAGTGATATTTTTAAGACTCTAAATTTCCACGTGATTTAGCCAATTCCTCTTTCCTGCCCCTCTGGGAAGTAGACCTCACAAGGAAGAGTTCAACCCCATGTCATAGGAGCTCTGATATACAGTATCTGTATTGCAGGGCTGTTCAACTTTGAACAAGCTGAGGTCTCCTTTTTCCGGCCCAAAGTGCCTGAGGGCTACTACACTAAAACCTCTACTTACGAATTTTATCCATTCCGAGCACATGCTCATAAGTGAAAATGTTTGTAAGTAGAACAGCGGTCTCCAATAGGAATGCATTGAAAACCAATTAATCCATTATGGAGGGAACAGATTTCAATGCGCCATGGCCCTTGAGACTGCCCCACTCGGCTGAGACAGTGGGCTGGCAGACCCAGAACTTTTCTGCTGGGGCAGTGGTAGTCCTTGGGATGGGGGAGGGAGGGGTGGAGAACTTATCCCCTTACTTTTTTTAATTGATGTCTGGAGGGCTACTTTTGAACCCTTTGCGGGCTACCAGTAGCCCGCAGTCTACCTGTTGGGCAGGCCTGCTGTATTGTATACACATGTCTGGCAAGTTGTTTATTCCTGCATTTATATACACATGTGTCCTTTTCTGCCACATAATGAGGGACACCAAGTGGGGCGTGGTGGCTCAGTGGGCTAGAATTCTGAAACTGTTGGCTGCAAAGTTGGCAGCTTGGCAGTTTGAATCCCGGGTGCCACATAGTAGAGTGAGCTCCCACTGTTAACCCCAGCTCCTGCCAACCTAGCAGTTCGAAAACAAGTAAATACAAGTAGTTAAATAGGTACCACCATAAAAAAATGGGAAGGCAAACAGTGTTCCGTGCACAGAAATGTATTCAGCCATGCCGGCCACACCACGGACTTGCACAACACTGGCTCTTTGGCTTGACAACGGAGATGAGCACCACCTCAGAGTCGGACATGACTAGCACGCATGTATGTGTGTGTGTGGGGGGGAACCTTTACCTTTTAATGAGGGACTAGATTGTTTTTGCTCTGTGATGTAACATTTGGAAAAAGATTGTGCTCCCAGATATTCCGTTAGACTCTTATTTAGTAAAGAATCGTTTAGATTCCTATTTAGGAAAAATAAGAAAAAATGGGGTTTAAAACAACCTCTTAATTCCCCCTCTTCTCTTTCAGTGAAATATTCTTAAAAGCAGCATTTTGAAAATAAGATCAGAATACCTAATTCACTTCACTACAAATATTTTACAAGTTGGGGTGAGGAAGCTGCGGCCCAACAGATACCGCAGGATTATCATCCTTCCTGCCCATTGGTCCTCTTGGCTCAGTCTGGTGGTCACTGAGCATCTGAAGAGTTACAGGTTGCTCCCATCTCTTCCTTCGATCCAAGATGTGGCCAAGAAGGAAATTAACCTGAACTGAAGCGGATCCAAGGTTCAAAAGCAGCTGTATTAATAATCATAGCCTTCTATTGCACTTACTCAACACATTGTAGCTGACTGGATAGCTCAGTGGTTTAGATATCTGGCTGCAGAGCCTGACGTTGGGAGCTCAGTAGCTCAGTTCCTCGCTTCTGCTACCACACTTTAGATTTGAAACACTTTTTCCTTAAAGACAAATCGCCTTAAAAAATCACTGTCCACTTTTCAAATCACAGTTTCTGAAGAGCACCCTTGGCCACACCCATTTTTTACCACTGTGTCGGTTTTTCTTGCGACGATCACTGGGGGTGGTGCTTTTTTAATTGGTTCCTGCATCCCCTTTTAAAGCGATTTGGTTGTATTTGTAGACATACTATGCTGCTTTTAGGTTTAAAGCCTCTAGGTTTAAAGCGGTTCAGCCAAGTGAAAACGGGGAAGCCAGTTGCTAAGCAACTGCTGAAGTGCAGACTGCCGAACCGCTGTAGCCACCATGTGACTGTGGGAGGAGATAAGGTGATGCAAAATAAAAAGTGGCAGCTCATGGAAGTGCGGTAGCATAAAAAGTCAGCTTATGTGGCCTTGGGCCAGCTGCACATTTCTAAGGCACACCAAAATAAGGAAATGGTAAACTACTTCATTTTATATTACTGAGCTTGACTTGGCTACTTGCATTGCTGCAGTGGCCAACTTGCATTTGTCATGGCCAACTTGCATTTCTTAAGGGTTCAAAGGGGCTCCACAGTTCTTATCTCACTTGGAAGATAGTTCCATAGAATTGGACCCACCACCGGGAAGGTTCTGCTACGAGTTGAAGCCTTACCCTTAAGGACACTTGGCTTCCTTCCATTACATGCTCTAGTGGTGCTGTCCATGAGGTGCACCGCCCTCTCAGCTGGAGACAACTTGAGGCTCAAGGCCCTCAAAATGCAGCTAAATTGTCCTACCTCAATAGGGCTAGAAGACAGAAGGGAACATTTTGAGCAAAACCTTAAAAATATTTTAGAGGAGTAGAATGCTGGGGGCCCAAGGGGTAAAAATAACTTTGAAGGAGCCACCTGCTGTCCACAAGCTGCAAATGTTCTACCCTTGACTTAAAAGCTTGCATCTTGTGAGAGGTTTCAAAGGCAAAAGAAATTAAGATATTTTCTTCCATACTCCTCCCGCTTCTTTGCTATTTATTTATTTATTTATTTATTTATTTATTTATTTATTTATTTATTTGCATTTATAAACCGCCCAACTTTCCCATAGTGAACTCTGGGCGGTGAACAGCATGGGTGAGCAACATAAAAAGAAGAGCTGTAGATACATAATTTTCAAAGAGATAAAAACAAATAAAAATGAGTCAAAAAGTGTAGGATGGTGGCAAACAACAAATAAGGCAATGAATAAACAAACTAACAAAACCTCAGTCTCAGCGATTGCTGAAAGCAGCTTTATATAACCAGGTTTTTAATAGTTTCTTAAAGGCCGAGAGGGGCTCCGTAGTCCTTATCTCACGTCACTATGGTTCCATAAAGTTGGGCCCACCACCTAGAAGGCTCGGCACCGAGTCAAAGCCTTACAGGCCTCTCGAGAGGTGGCAACCTGAAGTGAGAGGTGGCAACCTGAATGCTCTGGTGGGCCGGGCTGAAGGTGACCTTTGGGTAACACTCTGCCAGATATTCTGGTCCCAAGCCATGAAGGGTTTTATAAATCAAAACCAGTACCTTGAACCTTATTCGGGAGGCAATGGGAAGCCAATGCAGGCGAGCCAGAATAGGGGTGATACGGTCAAATCTGCCCACACCAACCACCAATCTAGCCGCCGCATTCTGCACCCACTGAATGCACACCGCATTCTGCACCCTCTTCTCTTTATCCACACACTCACTAAGACCAGATCCTAAATATGTTGAGCTACATACTGTACCAAGAAATTGTCACACTGTGCTCACAGGTTCATCATTTATTTTGTCTCAAAACTAGAAGTGACTGGGCAACGACTTTTGAGTTGATGGAGGTTGGATGGGGAAGCAAACCAGGTTATGTTACTACAGGAAAGTATAGGAAGACACACTTTGTTTTAGAGACAAATTGCACCCCTTGGAAGTGTAAGTTGCCAAAAACAGCCTTTGGAGCTTCTCATCCTCTGTGGTTTCTCCCCCAGATTTTCTCCCCTGTTCTAAACGGAGTAGGTGAAGAAAGCTCCATAGTACACACCCCACCCCACAGGCACCAGCAGTTTGAAAAGTCTTGGTGTCCTTACTTCCTGCGCTTGTAGTGCTACCTAAACCAAGTTGTCTTGGGACGCTGCCTAGCAGGTCTGACTCTGAATCCGATGTGAGCAAAACTGTGAAATCAGTTCAGAGATAGCTATACAGCCAAATACCTCAGGATTTGCTCCACTTATTGTAAGTTTTGTTTTGTTTTGTTACCGGCCATGTGCTGCAAAGACTGAAGCAAATTGGCCTAGCCCCTTTTGCTCACCAAGTAAAGCACTGTAGTTATGGTTTGGTCTCATACTTCTACGTTTCTGAAAAACCTTTCTATAGAAAAACAGCAGGAAGGTACTTTTACAGTCTCATAATAAAGAACACCCAAAGTTTGAACAGTAATTTTGCAAAATCCATCATGACTCACGCAGGATCACTACTTCCCATCACCCATTTTGTTACTCCTTTCCCTTACTTTCATTGAATTGCTGCCATGTGGTTTTAAATGTGCTTAAAATTTTGAAGAGTTTGCAAGACAGTCCTCAATCCAATAGATAAAATGTACAGTTTTGCTACAGGAACTGTGGAGTCGGGCAAATTCAGGTGGTGTCTTTCAGCAGTGTCTCTGCCACAGAGCCAGCTGGATGGCCCAGAGGGCTGTAGACATGTCAGGACCAACAGAGGCTTTTTCAGATGGACAAGACATCCAGGGCAAAAAGCACAATAGGCTGACACCAGACAATAATGGCAGAGAAGAAGTGGTGGCTCTGGTGGTCGCTGGTGGGATTTGAGCAAGCAGCTGGCTTGTCCTGAGAGCATAACACTAAAGCTGAAGCCGAAGAGGGCAGGAAACAAGGAGACATGCTGTAGCTTAAGGACAATACAGAGAAAGGGGAAGAAAGAGCAAAAGACCCCTCCAGTCTCAGATCCCCGGATGATGTTTACCTTGAGCAAACATCTCCCCACCCCTGGGGAAATAACCAGAGTAGGGAGGACCCAGCACAGCAGAGAGCCAGCAAAGCCCCTAATCCCCCAGCATACATAGTGAACAGGTGCCAAAGCCAGGGCGGAAGGAACTAGGCTAAGCCTCTGTAAATGACAATTGGGGGAGTAGGGGGGTGAAGGGGAAAGAGAGAGAGAGAGATGGGTGCGTGAGTGAGTGAATTAAGCTCAGTGGAGCCAATGATTACCCATTCTATTGGAATCTGCTGGCTGGGGCTGTGCATTTTTTTCAGGAGGATATGGGGATGGGTAGTCATCATCAACTCATTGGGATTTCTTGAGTACCCACAGAACCACTCCCATGGACGGTGGCTTAAATCAAATCAAGAGATCTCCATAGGCAGTCAGTTCCAGAAGTTAGGCCCACACGTGCCTGTTATCTGGAGTGGCAGAAGAAAAGGAGGCACACCTATAGTGGAGGGGAAAAGATTCAGGAACAAGGAGAGGAGAAATGCAGGGCTGGATTAAGGAAATGAAGATGGCCTATCTGGTGGGAGCAGAACCACTAAATGAGGTTGCCTTGGACTACAGCTCCTGCAGTGCCTGAGCTGCCATGGCCATTTTTTTTGAGAGTTCTAGTCCATAAACCTTACTTTTTTCCAGGAGCTAGAGTGACAAAATAAAAGCATTGAATGTAGGGTCCAGAATCTTGTGTTAAGAGAGCCGGAGCAGAAACCCCAAGAGAAAAATGAACTTAGTAGAGTTGTTCTGAATTAACTGGAACAGGTTGGGGGAAAGGGAGAAATGGAGTAGGAAGCCAGGCCACCCAGGAGGAGATGAGAGTAATCAAGGTGAGAGATGACTGGCTCATCCACATGGCAGAAGGAGTAACTACAGAGGAAAAGGGGCCGTTCTTGGAGATGTTGAAAAGCAAAAAAGCAGCAGGATTTGGCAACGACTTGACTGTGAAAAGACAATGAGTAGGACTCAAAGGTGACCCCAAGGTCGAAGTGGGTGGAAAACAGTATATCCAACTGTGCTAGACAAGAATAGGAAAAGGGAATATTTGGACAGAAGGCCAAGCCCAAGCCCTGTGCTTGTGTGTGTGTGTGTGGGGGGGTGATGAGAGACAAGAGAGAAAGAGATGAGAGATGATGCTGATAAATGTGCACACTCTCTTATGTATTAGATCCTGAATTCATGCCATACATTATGTACACTTATGCTGGAAAAGTAGGTGACCAACTGCAGGCCTGATTTAACAAATGCTAATTCCTTAACATAGGATTAGAACACCAGGTGTCCTCCAGATACCATCCAGCTCCTGTGAGCTTGTGGAAATGCCTGCCTTCTGGAGACCAACACCCTGCTTATGCAACTCCTCACTGGGTAGATCAGGTTGATATTCTCCTCCTCTGGTGCCCTCCAAAAATTACACTGTTCCATGGCTCTTGCCCTGTTTAATCTTGCTGTTGGGTTTGAGAAGTTTTCCCCATGTTATTTCAGCTATGCATATTATCATAACCACTATTGCTTTCGTTATACATTGCCTTAAACATTCATTGAGAAGGGCAATTTATTTTGGAGAATAAATTAAACAAATCAGGGAAGGTTTAAATTAAAACTTAGCAACACAGCAGAGGCTTGTGAGTGGAAGATACTATATTCAGTCCTAGCATCTCCCACTTGATGGGGCTGGGAAAGAACTCCACTTGAGACCTTGGAGATCAAATAACATGACTGCTTAGTTATGTGAATTGGTACAACTATACCATTTGCTTAAAGCTATCAGGGAATCCATGTGGCTTATCCTGGAGGTCAAGGTGCAGGATGAGAGCCCATCCATACACTAATGAACTAACAAACACTAAACAAACACTTTTTAGAACACTTTCACACTAGGGCCCTATTGTGTTGTTCAATCAATTCTCTTCGTACATTGGCTTGAAATTAATTAATCCCACCTGGGTTTCACACATTTATGGCTCTTTGTTTTTCCCCAGTTAGGATACTTCTATTTCTGTTCCATCAGCAAAGGTAAAAGTGGGCAAGATATTACTGCTTGATAGTCATAGAATCATAGAATCATAGAGTTGGAAGAGACCTCGAGGGCTATCCAGTCCAACCCCCTGCCATGCAGGAACCCCCATCACAGTATTTCCGACAGATGGCCATCCAGCCTCTGCTTAAAAACCTCCAAAGGAGACTCCACCACCCTCCATGGCAGCATATTCCACTGCCAGACAGCTCTAACCATCATGAAGTTCTTCCTAATGTTCAAATGGAATCTCTTGTCCTGTAGTTTGAAACCATTGCTCCGAGTCCTAGTCTCTGAAGCCATGGAAAAGAAACCTGTTCCCTCTTCAATATGACATCCTTTCAAATATTTCAATATAGCTATCATATCCCCACTCAGCCTTCTTTTTGTAAGGCTAAACATTCCCATCTCCCTAAGCCACTCCTCATAAGACATTTCTTCCAGACTTTCAA
Source organism: Phrynocephalus guinanensis (assembly GCA_037367245.1). Classification (NCBI taxonomy): domain Eukaryota; kingdom Metazoa; phylum Chordata; class Lepidosauria; order Squamata; family Agamidae; genus Phrynocephalus; species Phrynocephalus guinanensis. Next base: position 98,236,103 of record CM074734.1, on the reverse strand, counting down.
CCATTCTGGTCGCCCTCCTCTGCACCCGCTCGAGGTTGTCAACATCCTTTTTAAATTGAGGTACGAGTCTGGAGATCGGTGACTCAGCTCCTTGCAAAAATCTCTTGCCCGGCCTTTCTCTGCAGACTGGTAAAGGCAGTTTCCACTGAAACACTGTGTTTGTGTGCTCAGGCCTTAATTAATTAATACTCTGGGTGGTGTACAATAATAATATGTGTAACAATAAAAAACAAATAAACTACAACAAACCAAAAAAGAACAATAAAGTAAAACAAGTAGTAATACAGGGCAAGATGGTGGAATTAAAAAACAAACCCCTATTGGTCGTCAAATGCCTCCCTAAAAAGCAATGTCTTCAATGCTTTTTTTGAAGGCTGGCAGGGACTGTGCAAGGTGAATCTCACTTGGCAAGTTGTTCCAAAGCGAGGGGCCAGCCACAGAGAAGGCCCCGTTTCGAGTGATGGAAAAGAGTAACTCTATACCACCACACCATGGAGTCTGTCTCTGGCTCCAGAGAATGCTGCTTCACTTATGGTTTCCTATATATAGATTTAGTTCCTGCAGTCAAATGTTCTGTTTTTACTGAGTGTGCTTTATTGTGGCAGCAAAAATGCACATTTTAAAAATTAATGTATTGTATTTGTGAATCACTCTATGAACAATATTCACAGTGAAAGAGAGTAAGTAAAAAGTTGGAACATGAATTTGAAACGTTTTATTATCTCTTCTCCTTTGGATAAGAACATTATCTCCCATTTCTTTTGTGGCAATTGCTGGCCCAGTGGGACCTGGAAAGTGGCTCTCTTGTTCCACAAACTTCCTTCCCTGGTTCTTACCTTGCTTGTGAGAGTCTAGTGAAGTGATGGCGAACCTATGGCATGGGTGCCAAAGGTGGCACTCGGAGCCCTATCTGTGGGCACTCGACATCGCTCCTTCATAGCTACTTTTATATAGGTTCAATTACTGTATTGGCACTTTGCAAAAAAATTAGTGGGTTTTGAATTGCAGTTTGGCACTCGGTCTCTAAAAGGTTCGCCATCACTGGTCTAGTGGATGTCTATGGATGCATACTAAACATTTATTGTCATATATAGTGGTACCTCTACTTACGAATTTATTCCATTCTGAATGCATGCTCTTAAGTCAGACAACTTTTAAGTAGAGGTGCCCTATCTGAAAAATCAAATAAATAAATTAATAAAAATGTAAAAAATATTTGTAAGTAGACCAGACTGCATCTAAAATTTGTAAGGCAGCAGTTAAAACGCCAACTGTTTTCTGCTCTTAAGTCAAATTGCTCTTAAGTCAAGCTGCTCTTAAGTAGAGGCAACACTGTATTTTGGATTGGTAAATCTTACTAGTAGCTCTGGCAGTAATTGTCAGATCAGCGCTTCTGAATACCATGGCTTAGACATATATACAAATGACCAGTTACTTGTAATGAGTTCATATTATTTTGCAGGAATTGAGGTATATGACATTGTGCCTGCAAACTAATGAGGGATAAATTCATATCTTTGCAGAGTAACTATCTCTTTGTTATAAGTATTGTAAGTGTGGCCATGCAACCTCACTAAATGGTGAAGGAGATGTTAAACATGGTTCAGGGACTAGAGCAGTGGTGGCGAACCTTTGGCAATCCAGATGTTTTAGACCACAAGTCCCATATTTCCAAGCCTCTATTGCCCATGACAATGGCCTGTGGGAGTTGTGGTCCAAAACATCTGGAGTGCCGAAGGTTCGCCACCACTGTGCTAAACCTGTACAGTACTGTGAAAAAGGTGAAAAGTTGTGTGCTTTCCTATCTCGCATGTTGTCTCAAGAACATCCAGTCCCACAGCTCCCTGTGCTTAAGGGAAATGTCTACCTGACCCCAGTGCTTAGTTCCTGATTTCTGGTGGAACCGGAGGCTCTCAACTAGTATTGCAGTGAGGCAAACAGAAACCTTCACTTTGCGGGTCTTGCTATCCTGTTATCTTTTTATGAGATAATGCATTATTACTTCATTTACTTCATACTTCATAATGCAGTCAGTTGGCCTTGCTGTGCTGCAGAGAGACCCCCTGCTCATTTCACTGAGTAGTGTCCTGAATGTTTGCCCTAAAGTCTTGTCTGGATAGCACTGCTGCTCCCGGTACTCATGAGGCACAGAAAGCACGCTTTCCCCCAAAAATGATGTTTTAGATCTCTTGTAACACAGGACTGGCTTTACCTTTCCTTTCTCTCTCTCTCTTTAATTCCTCTCCTGCGCTTTGATTGGGAATTGTCGGCATCTCACACCTCTGGGAGCTCATTATCTGAGTAATTCAAATCAAATAGGCAGGGGGAAAAAACACAACTAGCAGAAACCCTAATCTATTAAAAAAAGCTCAAGCCCCTTAATGAGATTTTTACTCTTGGCAAAGTCCCTCAAGGACAAATTCACACACCATTGTACTTTCAATGGGAATGAGGCTGTAAAAACACAATGGTAATAATTAATAACAAATAGTGATAATTACTGAACAGGCCAGTAATGGCAGATAGTCTATATTTTCAACATTAGTGACCATTTATGGCAGGGCAACTAGCATTCGAGATTTTCAACTCCTGAACCTTAGGAATTGATTAATAATTGTAATTGGCTGTTATGGAGATATACAAAACCACCTATAACTATATATGCACAAAGGAAGTAATTGCTACTTCCTTCTGTGTCAATTAATTATAATACTCCATATAATTATAAGTGTTGATAATCATTATTAACATCTCTAAAGTTGTATGCTGTTGTGTCAGGGAGCACCAGGTGGTGCTGTTGTGACCTTCTTCTAAGGATGATGACTGCTAACATGCAAGCAAGTTTCTACTCGTAAGTAACAATCGGTTTGCGATTAAGGAGGATTATATGAAACACTGAGCATGCTACAGAGTAGGGAAGAGATGTGAGTTTGCAGCCTGAACATTGTCATGCTGGTTAAGAGATTCTTCTAACTGTGGCCTCAACAAGTAACTTTTTTTAAAGTTTGGGATTTAGCATGTTACTTTACGGTCTTGTTCCATGACAAATTCTGAATTTGTCTTGCTTTCTTAACCCTTTTTTTAAATATCGTAAATAAAACTTTTTTGATATTTCAATTTACTGGTCTTCCGGGATTTACAGGTCAATGCTACAGGATATTCAGTACTTTCTTTAATAAACACTTGCACTGCATGGTGTTTCCCATAGGGAAACTAATGTTGAATGTCGCTTCAGCCGCTGACCACTAGGTGGACATTGGTTATTGCATAACAGTTGTTACCCCATGGTCCCTTGTCTCAGAACAGGAACAGGGAACCGACCATGACAAGAGAATTCCCCACCTCAGGGGCAGGTACGGCTTGTCACGCTCTGTTCCCAGTTCAGGGGGCGTGGTCGAGACAACTTTTTGCTGTCACGCTATGGACATGAAGTAAGATTTTTTTGTACTGGTCCCAAGCGGGACAGCAAGGAGGGACGAACAGGATGTGAAGTAACCGCCAAAGACTGTTGTTTGAGTCTCTGGTGAGCCACTCCTTGGCAGTTAATGGTGACGGGGGTTGGGGTGCAAAAGCTTCCCTAGTTCTTTCCAAAGCATATCTTTTAGATGCACTCTTTGTGGGCAGTAGATTTTCCCAGCAACAATATTTCCTATGAGTTCTCCTGATTAGGCAAAGTACTTTGGTGGGCTAGGTTATGAATGGAAAGCTAAGCTGTTAACTCTACAAATTTTTTGCTCCTGTCAGAGATCAATAGACTACAGAGAAGAGGTTTGTTGCCTCCGTGATGAAGCATTTCTTCTTCGTGCTGAGAAGAGAGGTTCCTGGGAAATCATGAGCTGGTGGCCCTCTGCTGATTGGGGTTCTGCTATGTCCTTTTCCCTCCCTTCCTAAGCAACTCTTTTCCGTGTCTACTTGGTCCCAATCCTGGACACTAGTTCAAGCATGATGCTATGTACTGCTGCTGCTACAAAGACAAATACCACATTGACACCTATTTGGACTTCAAGATTCACCATTGCACACTGGCTACTGCAGATTAAAAAACATTGCACTAGATGACCAAGTATCTAACTTTATGGCAAGAAAATTCCCTATATCTGAGTTGAAATCTTGCAGAAGAAATGACTCTGAGAAACACCAGAAATAATACTTCCCAATTGGTTTATTGTAATCAATCTATCTATCTATCTATCTATCTATCTATCTATCTATCTATCTATCTATCTATCTAATTTTGATTTATTTACCAACCTATTAGTACACAGATAAAACATACACTAATAGTGATTACAGTATACAAACATCAAGGCATGAATAAAATACTTAATTATAAAAACCTCCTTCCTTTTACACCCACCCACCCCTATTTTACGTACAATCTACATGTTTACAGTAGTAGGAAAAGAGGTGTAAATCAGACAGCGTCCACAATGCAACCTCACAATTGCGCCCAGCATTCTGAGCAGCAGTGGCCTTCACCAGCCATATCCTCTCAGGGTTCCTGTTCCCTCTGAGCTTAGCTGCAGTCCTCAGAGTGCCTGGAAAGGAAACAGATTTTCCTAAGAACAGGTTCTTGTGGCAAAGCATCCACGTTGTAATGCAAATGATGTGATGGTAGTTTCATCTTCAATGGACAATGAAAAACCATTAACTTTGTTGAAGATATGTTCCTAGTTTGTTGATAAGGAGTTAATCCACTGGCCAAGGAGAGAAGGGCCTGGCCAAGGTTATTCCCTACACTACCAGGTGAAACAGTCATATTTCCCAAGAGTGTACAAATGCAGTAGGAGCGCTGATGTGCAGCATCATTACTCCTCAGGACTGCATTCTTGAAAACTTATTTTGGGGGGGGGATGGAATGGGGTATTTGCCACCAAAATAGAATAATGCTATTGACTATACAGAGAATTAAGTATGGGTGGCCTTCACTGCATAGGATCAAATGAAAAAAAAAAGGCCAGGTACAACTAGGATTCAGAAGGCAGCTGTATGCCTCTTCAGCACTGGTGTAACTAGGGAGAAGCGAAAGAGTGCATTTGCCCCAGGGCACACAGCAATCTGGGGTGCCTGCAGGGGGAGCAGAAGGAAGAAGCCCTGTGCCATCCCGCCAGCAGTCCTCCTTTTGCCCCACTAAGGCTTGGCATCCTTAGTTGGGTGAAAGGAGGAGAGGGAGGCAGGCAATTTTTTTCCAAGCAGCACCTCTGTTGATTGCTCCCCCCTACTCCTTCCCCTCACCCCCGCTAAGACTTGGTGTTAGCCCGGAGAAAGGAGGAGAGGGATGTGTACAATGGAGGTGCTGTTTGGAAAAAAAATCCCATCACCTGCTTCCCTCTCCTCCTTTCCCTCGGCTAACAATCACCAAGCCTTAGCTGGGGTGAGGGGGAAAGCGTGCTACAGAGGTGATGCTTGGGGGGGGGGGAAATACCTGCTTGGAACTATCCACACACTGTGCAGTTTGCACAGGACAGCCTTAACTGGAAAGGAGACCCACAAAGAGGGCATAAGGAGAGACCCTTCTTCCCCAACACCACTGTTCCCCCAGGATCTGCCCCCCCCTTGCTGGGTGGGTGAGACACGGTTGGGGGGGGAGGAGAGGGGGCAAAAACTGACTTTGTCTCCAGGCACTCTAAACTCTAGCTACACCACTGCTTTTCAGATCAGATCAAAGACTGGAAATCACAGTAAAGGATATCAATCAACTCATGAGAACAACAGACACATCAAGCAGAACAGGAGAAAACAACTGGTTAGGGTAGAATATAGAAGACGCAGCAGGGCAGAAATAATCAGTCAAAGATGTAGATCAAAGGAAGGGACAGGAGAGGAGGTGCCAGAGCTGGGACTGCTGCTGAATCAGGGTGGTGCCAGAGAGGGGAAAGAGGCAGAAGGTGGATGAAGCCCCTGACCGTGCAACTGGGGTTGAGCATGAATTTATTTTATTTATTTATTTATTTATTGGATTTTTATACCACCCGTCTGGCAGTGAGGTCACTCTGGGCAGTTAACAACAATTGATGAATACAATACAGTGCAAATAAACTCAAATAATTCATACAATACAATAAACATATACAGTAATACAGTAATATATTAAAAATAAAAATAAAAATAACTTTAAAGTGACGTAAAATAGTGTATATGTATTGTTATTGGTGGGCATTACATTATATTTCAGGGAATGCCTGCTTAAATAGCCAAGTTTTAACAGTTTTTTTTAACAGTAGCCAAAGATGGGATCAGGCAGATACCTGGTGGAAGGTTATTCCACAGGTGAGGGGCAATGGTGGAAAAGGCTCTATTTCTAGTTTTTTTCCTTTCAGGCCTCTCGTGGTGATAATTGCCTCAAATGCCTAGGCTGGGAAGATTGGATATTATTGGCAGTTTTCAATAGGAGAAGGCGCTCTGGCAAGTAGCAAGGTCCTAAACCATTATAGGGCTTTGTATGTCACAGATAAAACCTTGAAGTCAATATGGAACTGAACTCAAAGCCAGTGTACTGGGGATATATGATCCTATTTTCTAGTCCCAGTCAGCAATCTGGTCACCGCGTACTGGATCCGCTGGAGACTCTGCATCAGCCTCAAGGACAGCCCCACATAGAGAGTGTTGCAATAGTCCAGCCTCAAGAGTACCAATGCATGGACCAGTGTGGTGAGAGCCCCCATGTCCAGATAGGAGCACACCTGAGCAATCTGCCACAGATAGCAATGGGCAGAATGGACCACCGACGCTACCTGGGATTCCATAAACAGCACAGGATCCAAGAGAACACCCAATCTGCGCACCTCATTCTCAGCGGGGAGAGTTACGCCCCCAAATGAGAGGGAGTTTCCCAACCCACTGACAGTAGGAACCCCCACCCACAAGACTTCCATCTTGTCCGGGTTCAACCTCAGGCTATTTGCCCTCATCCATCCCAGAACGGCATTCAGGCAGCATTCAAGGGACGGAACAGCTACTGCAGAAGATAGAAAGGAGAGAGAGAGATGGACATCATCAGCATACTGATGACACGAAGCTCCAAAACTCCTGATGACGCCTCCCAGTGGCCTCATATAAATGTTAAATAACATTGGTGAGATTATTGACCCCTGTGGAACCCCACACTTGAGACCCCTGTGGAACCCACACTTGAGACTGCATCTCACCTATTTCCACTCTCTGGGGATGGTCCTCCAAGAGGGCTATGAGCCATGCCAAGTTGTTGCCCCCAACTCCCAACTCAGAGAGCCTCCCCAGGAGGATACAGTGGTTAACAGTATCAACGGCTGCTGAGAGATCAAGATGGACCAACAAGGACATCTTGCACATATCAACCTCCCTCAGTAGGTCATCCTGCAGGATAATCAATGTTGTTTCTGTACTGTGTTGTGGCCAGAACCCAGACTGGAATGGATCAAGAACATCAGTTTCATCCAGAAGAGCCTGAAGTTGATCTGCCACCACCCTCTCCAAGACCTTACTCAGGAAATTACTGACCGGTCAGTTTGACATGTGTCCCAGGTAAAGTGATGGAAACCATCCTAAAATATAAAATTTATAGGCACATAAAAGAGAAGGTGCTGCTGAAGGAGAGCAAACATGGCTTTTGCAAGGAAAAATAATGCCTCAATAACCTTTTGGAATTTTTTGAGAGTGAACAGGCATGTGGATAAGGGAGATCCAGTTGACATTGTTTATCTGGACGTTCAGAAGGCTTTTGACAAGGTCCCACACCAAAGGCTCTTTAATAAGCTTGCTAGTCATGGAATCAAGGGACAGGTCTTGTCCTGGATCAGCAACTGCTCAGGGACAGGAAACAGAGGGTAGAACTAAATGGACACTCCTCCAAGTGGTGGGAGATAAAGAGTGCCCCCCAAGGTTCAGGACTGGGACCCCTCCTTTTCAATCTCTTCATAAATGATTTAGAAGTAGGAGTAAATGGCAAGGTAGCCAAATGTTAGTAAAAACTGAGAGAGATTGTGAGGAGCTCCAGAGGGATTTCTTGACATTGGGGGAATGGGCAAATCAGTGGCAAATGAGCTTCAACATTAGTAAGTGCAGAGTTATGCATGTTGGGGCAAAACAACAACAACACCCAATTACATCTATAAACTGATGGGGTCTGAACTCTCTGCAACAATCCAGGAAAGGGACCTTGGTGTCCTGGTGGACAGCTCAATGAAGGTGTCAACCCAGTGTGCCATGGCAGTGAAAAAAACAAACTCAATGCTAGGGATCATTAGGATTTCATATAGGAAATAAGTCAGCAAGTGTCATTTTGCCTCTTTATAAATCTATGGTGAGGGAACATCTGGAGTACTGTATACAGTTCTGGTCACCATACCTCCAGAAGGATACTATGGAAATGGAAAAAGTGCAGAGGAGGGCAACCAGAATGATTAGGGGACTGGGACACATTTCTTACCATCTGGGGCTGCAACGGCTGGGCCTCTTCACTGTTGATTCAACGACAGCGCCTAAGAGGTGACCTGATTGAAGTTTATAAAATCATACATGGCATGGACAAAGTAAATAAGGAAAAACTGTTTTCCCTATCTCACAACACTAGAACTAGGAGGCACACCATGAAACTTTTGATTGCTAGATCTCAAACAAATAATAAAAAGTACTTTTTCACCCAGAGGATCACTGGTCTCTGGAACTCCCTGACAGAAGAAGTGGTGACAGCTGTCAGCCTTGACAGCTTTAAGACAAGTTCATGGGGAACAAGGGTATCAATGGCTATCATTATGGATGCCTAAGGACAACCCCTGGGTTGGAGAGATAGGCAAGATATCTCTCAATGCCATTTGCGGGGAATCTTAAGCAGATGAAGACATCTGCTTGGGAATACCCTGAAGCAAATGGTGAGCCATTGTTTGAGACAGAATGCTGGACTAGACAGGCTGTGGCCTGTTCCAGCAAGGCGGTTCTTATGTTCTTATGAAGGGAATGTTGGCGACTGGTTGATAGTTGTTAATATTGTCAGCAGCCACATTCACCTTCTTATGGCTAGGTCTAATGACAGGGGAGACCCATTAATTATTGCTGTGGCCCAATCCATAGTCACCGGCCTGGCAGCTTTTATTAGCCAGGCCAGGCAAGGGTCATGGGAGGAGATGGTGGCATGATAGCAGTCAAGTGCCCTGTACACCTCAGAAGATGTCACTGGTTGAAAGTGTATAGCCACCTGCCCCTTAAGGCATAGGGCATGGAATGAAAGTGGGATGCAAAACAATTGTTGGTTGTCAGAGTTTGGTTAAAAGAAGGGCAGGGAAGATGGGGGGGGGGAGTGTAAGAGAAGAAAGAAGAACACGGGGGAAGAGTGGCCCAGGATGGCTGAGAAAGAAGTTTGAGGATGGCAGGAAAGAGAAAAGGGAGAGAGTAAGCGCATGCCATCCTGTGCCAATGAGGGTTAACAAGACCTGGGAGCAGGGGCTAACACTAATAATAATCGGGCTGATCTAAGAAAATGTGGACCAATTATCACTTTACATCTGTATCTTTCTTAGCCTACGTCTGTGAAGATTCTCAGTCATCCAGGTTCGTTTAACTGGGAGTTGAGTCATGGCTACTGGACTTCTTTTTTGAGAGATAGAAACGTTTCGCTGTTCATCCAAACAGCTTCATCGGTCAGACCGATGAAGCTGTTTGGATGAACAGCGAAACGTTTCTATCTCTCAAAAAAGAAGTCCAGTAGCCATGACTCAACTCCCAGTTTCTTTCTTAGCCTGATTAAAGGAACTAGAAATGTCTGCTGAAATTCTACCTTTACCCAATTATTACTGGTGGAAGGGTCCCAGTTTCATCTGGGCCTGGCCATCCTACTATGACACAGAAGCAAACTAAATTGCATTAAAGACAGTGTTTTGAAAGTTACTTCTAAGAAGCTTATCTAGAATGGCATGCTGAAGCCATGCATAACTGAGATGGGACTGCATGATGTTCTAGTTGTTCAGCCACTCCTGGTTGGCTCTTCCTACCAACAGGAGCTGCTTCAACAAAGCAGGACACCAATGTCCATGCTTTGTTTAGTGCTAACTCTGAACTGGAAACCTCTGGCTTGTGTGGCTCTTATGACAAGCCAAAATCATAAGTCAAGGTTTGTACTTGGCTTCTGATTCTGGCTCACTGGGAGAGGGATCAAGCCAAGGACCCTGGTTTGAACAGACTAAACAAACCTTGAAAGAAAGCTTCCTGGTTTGTTTAGCAATTGCTGCTGGCCAAGGAGCCAGGAGTGAGCTGTTGAGCAATTTGGGTACTCCTGGCATTGTTACTCTTTCCAAATGAGCCATCATTCTCTAGAATCCTGGCTTATTGTTGCCTCCAAACCAGGCAGAACCAATCAGAGGTGTGCAGTATGTATGAGTATGTTTCTAAGTTTAGTTCTGTGCTGGTTTTCAGACTTGGATTTGCAATTTCTGCCAGATCACTGTATTGCTGAGCCAGCAGTTTCCCGAGCGTCATCCAGAGCAAGCATAATATCAGCATCCTGTATGTTTTGGGATCTGAATGCAAGGAATAGAGAGACAATGTGCAAAACTGTACCTGAGTGCTCAGAGCAGATGCGCATATTACATGTGTAATATATAGCACAGAGCTTGGAAAATTACAGTGGCCGGGCTGGCTGGGAGTTGTAGTTTTCCCCTTCCAAGGAACTTTCTCAAGCTGTGGTCCTCTATGGGTGTGTGTGCATGTGGGGATTTCAGGCATCTTGGTAATAGCCATGTGACTCTCTCTCTCTCGCTCGCTTCCTTGGCCCCTTGTTTTACCTTGCTGGCAGTTCTGGACAGTCTGCCTATCCACACTTGTGCACACGCAGCCCCCCCCCATCTGCATACCCCTTACTCCAGAAGCCCATTAATAAAAAATGTACTCTCTGCCAGCCAGCCTTAGGCCCCAGCTCGACAGAAACGAGGCTGCTCATGAATATCTCATGGCACCCTTGCTGGCGAAGGGGAAGAACGCTGAGAAGGGGGAGGTCGGCGGCAGGTTAGGCTGCTTACGCTCTGCTGAGCCTCATAAATATGGTAATAGCAGGACAGGGACATGGCTCACGCTGGGAAGATGTGGCCTGCTTAGCTCTCTCCAGCACCAGCCACCGTCCTACCTGCATTCAGGCACCGCGGTGTGGGGAGAATCCAAATGGAGCCGGCGGAGCAGCTTGCCAGATGCCTTGTGACTGAGCATGGGGAGAAAAGGTCAGGGTGCAAGGACCGGTGCCAGGACCTGCTCAGCGGGTTGCCTCAGCGTGTGGCCATCCTGGCCCTTTCCCTCTCCTCCTGTGAACTCCCGGTGCACATGCTGACACGTGGTGGGCTGCCGCCTCTAAACTCTGCCTTCGTTTAAAATGATCTGTACTGACTTCGGGTCTGCTCTGCACTAGCTGGGGACTCAGGTCTCCAACTGAGATGCCAAGCTGGCTGCTTTCAGGCTGTATTATTCAGCACGAAATCCAAAAGACGTGAAGATGAAGCGTGAACAAGTGGGTTTGTCCAATGGTTCAGATGTCAAGAGTGTAGACATAGTCTTTTTTGGGGGGTGGGGAGTGTTCTTTTTTGCCAAGACCTCCCAGGACTATGCTACAGCCAGCACAAACTCCAGCACTTCAGTTTATATATACATTGTCATGCTGTGAGCATTCACAAGCATCTGCATATTATTCCTTCTGAAGGACCAGCACTCACGTAGATGATCTTTTTTCTAGTTTCCATACCTTAAGTGACAGCCAGCTCTATCAGATAAACTTTCTGAGGGCCAGATAACTGAACATCCGTGGTCAGAGTTTGTTTGCTTGTTTGTTTGTACCTTGTAAAAGGACTCAAGGCAGCTCACATTATTAAAATGCAATATTTAAAAAGCTAAAACCAGTAATTATGTGCTTGTTCAATGCTGTCGAGTCAGAACCGACTTAGAGCAGCCCTAATAGAGCTTCCAAGGTGAGTGATGTACTTAAGCAGTGGCTTTACCAATTCCAGTCATGTGCCCACAAGGTTGAATTTCCATGGCCAAGTGGGAACTCAACCCCTGCTCTCCAGCATCCTACTCCGTCATTCTATCTACTACAGGTCCTTGCCTGTTTGCAGAAGGATAGGAAAGGTCGGAGCCAGCCTACCCTCCGGTGGGAGGGATTTCAAGAGTCTGGGAGTAGCAACAGAGAAGGCCCTCTCCCATGTCCTCACCAAATGCACCTGTGAAAGGAACGAAGCGAAAGGCCTTCCTTTCCCATCCAGGCAGACTCAGAAAGGGACATATGGTCTTTAAGAGAACTTAGACCCAAGCTGCTAGGGCTTTGTAGATTTAAACCAGCACTTTCAATAATGCTTGGAACTAGACTGGCCATCAGTGGAGCTGCTGCATCAATCTGTGTAAAAGTGAGACAGAGAATGTGGATTTCCTATACAACTTCCTTCACAAATATTACATACTCGTATATAAACATTTTCCTACAGACCAGAGAGTGCTGCAAAGGGTTAGGGGTGGGGAAAGATAGTCACCCAGGCATTAAAGCCTCAAATACTGTACCTAATGAAATCAAACTTTCCTCTCTCTTGGCATTGCTCAAACTCAGATTTTTCTCCCTGCCAGAATCTTGGAGAAACAGCAATTCATTGAGACTTGAGCTGATGCCCTGAAACCTAGCAACCTCAATCCTCACCAAGATCCACCAAAGATTTGGACCTTGGAAGAATTTTGGTCAGTGCAAAGGATAGAACCAGTTCCAGAGATAAAAGTCACAAAAGATGGACAGGGCAGAGAAACTGGTCCAAGAATGATGCACAACACATAGTGAACAGAAATCTTGATCCTTAGGACCCTGGAAACCAATCTGGTTGTTAGGAGTCATAGGCCAGTTAATGCAATTTAAGGGTTGAAATAGGCCTGATGTGTCCTTCAGTCAAATGAAAAAAAGTCATAATTAAGCCCATATCTGTGATAGTTATTTAAGAGTTTCTTCAACACACTTCTTTATGCTCATCCTCTTGCTGGTGTTGAAGGATATACCCTGTTTAGATCCACAGCTCTTTTGGATCCCGGCATTGCCACAGGCAAAAGGTATTTTTTTAGCTATTATTTCCTAGATGGATGTATCCATGGGCAGAGGTTGCATGTGCCATGCAGTATCTTCCACTTTCCCAGTGTCCACGTATTTACTGGTATATGAGAGCTGCAATGCTTCCTCACCTATGAGTCAGGAGACCATGAGTTCATAGGTGCTTACAGAGGAGGCAGCAGTGGCTGTCTATGCCAGCATAAAGAACTAGCTTGTGATTTCTTCACTTGGTGCCTTTTTTCCATTCATGGAGTTATATACCCTCATCAGCGGGGATCTTTGAGGAGTGGGACAAGAGTCTGATGGACAGAAAGTAGCCTCTGATCAAACCAAGTGCTTGAGGGTAGACAGGCAGCTAAAACATGTCCTTCCTGGAGCAACTGTGAAGAGTGGATCTGGACCCTCTTGCCTTTTTTATGTCACTGTGGATTACCATGGATTTTGATTAAGGAACTGCAGTATTATATATGTATTTTAAATAAATAAATAAATAAAATAGTCCAAATAAATAAGGCAGTGAAGAGCTGGCATTCAGATTGTTCCCCCTTTCCCTTTTAGTTAGGCACAGATTAGCAGAGAAAGATCATCTATCAAAAAACAGCCAAGAATCCTGGATGTTAATGAGAATTGAAATTAGTGGCAGGAAACATCATCAAAATACTGTTTTCAGCCAAGAGAATGTGCTGTTAGAGGGAGCACCATTATCTGGAAGACTGGAAATGTAAGGGCTGCTACCTGTGGCTTCATGGCCAAGAAAGAGGAGAATACCTGTGTGGGAAGAAAGGAAGTTCAGGTGGAAAGTGTCAATTCACAGAGGAGGAAACTAGACACGTGATGAAGTGGCAACCAAGGGATAAACAAAGGGGGAGTCCACAAAATTACAGGCCACAAGAAACCTCATACTCATTTTCAGTCTCTGAGGTACCGTGGGATTCTAGGTTGTTTTGGCTACAACAGGTTAATACAGCTGCCTCTTTGGAAACTATAGATCTCAGCAGGGAAGGATCTGGAACCCCAGGCTGCTATCTCACCTGGGGAAGATCCTGATCTTCGGAAGGTCCAGCTTTTCCTCTTCATCCTGTCAGGTGACTGAAGATGTGAGATAGCAGTTCCCACATACAAAGGTTTTTTTTTTAAAAAAGCACAGTTCACTCCCATGGCTAGCAGGTGGTGCTAGTATTTTTTTTAAAAAAGACCCGTAGACTGGCACTTGGGGTGGAGGAAGTTAAAAAAAACAGTGCCCAATCATCCAGCTGCCTGGCGCTAGGAGGGTGGGGGAAAATTAAAAAATCATAATAAAAAAACAGCACCAGACCAGCCAGAGGACCAGCTGACTGGCGCTAGGGGTGGGAAGAAGTGAAAAAAAAAAAAAAACAGCGCCCGATCACCCCAGGAACAGCCAGTCGGCCTATGAGGAAAAAAAAGAAAGAAATCCAGATCATCTACGCCAGGCCTGCTCAAAGTCCGGCTCGGGAGCCAAATCCGGCCCTTCAGGCCATTCTGAGTGGCCTGCGGCTGGCTGCCCCACCCCTCCCTCCCTCCCTCTCCTTCACCCACACATTCCCCTGCGGTGGCCACGGCTCCCTGTGTTTCCTTTGGTCCCCACCTTCCTTCTTTCCTCCCTCCCTTGTTCTCTACCTTCCTTCCTTCCTCTCTTGGTTTCCACCTCCCTCCTGCCCTTGGTCCCCATCTTCCTTCCTGCAGGTGAGGTTGCAAGGGGTCAGTGGGTGGGGCTTATGGTCCAGTGGGTGGGGCTTGCAGTGGGGTGGCAGGGTCGGGGAGCAACCGGCCCCTGACACATTCTCAGCCACCAAATCTGGCCCTCCTTACAAAAAGTTTGGACACCCCTGATCTACGCAGTCCCACAACATCTGCCTCCTTAAAAGGTGGAATTTTTAAGTGAGGCAAAAAATTCCCTGCCTCTCCAGTAAGTCTTGGAAACCTCGCTTAAGGGGGCGTTACTGGGTTTTCTTTTTTCTTTTTCCCCCCCAAAGCCCGGTGGCCATAGGGATGACCTTTTTGGATATGGTTTATCTACAAATTTAATCTGCATTTAAAGGGACGTGGAATAGGGGAGACCGAGGGTAAGTTCCCATCAGGCTCCTGGTGGACTTCTCAAACAAGAGCGGGGATGAGCATCACATAAGAAGTAGGAGGGGACAGAAGCCCAAGACAGTTGCTGCTTTAGGGCAGGGCCAGCGCTAGGTTTTTTTGCACCCTAGGAGAGGGGCGGGGGCAGGGGGCAGTGCAGGGGGCAGTGCAGGGGGCGGCAGGGGGTGGGGGCGGCAGGGACAGCAGGGGGATGGCAGGGGGTGGGGGATGGCGACAGGCACGGGGGTGGGCAGCGAAGGCCCAGGGGGCAGCGGGTGGGTGGCGACGGGTGGCGGGGGGACGGACGGCGGTGGCCAGCGGCGGGGGGGGGGCAGCAGGCTGGCCAGTGCCCCCTCTCCATTTTGAACTGCCTAGTTCACCTTAATGGACACGCCGGCCCTGCTTTAGGGTGGTGTGGTTTTAGGAAGTGGCAGGGTCAGTTGTCTTCTGTCATCAATTTAAGGGTGATATAATAAAACCAGGGCATTACTGTCATTGCAGTTCCTGCTGGCGACATCCATTTCATAGAATCATATAAGGCCATCAAGTCCAAACCCAACCCCTGCTCCATGCAGGAATACAAATCAAAGGGTATCTGCCAGGTGGTTGTTCAAATTTCTCAAATGTTTCCCATGTTGCAACACTTGCCACCTCTTGAGATAATTGGTTCCATTCCTAACAGTGAGGAAGTTTTTCCAGATGCTCAGCCAAAAGCTGGGTTACCTTAACTTCAGCCCATTGTTGCAAATCCTGAACTCTGGGATGACCAAGAACATATCCTGCCCCTCCTGCTCCATGACAGCCCGTCAAATATTTGAAGAACACTATCACATCACCCTTCAGTCTTCTTTTCTCTAGGCTAAACATGCCCAATTATTTCAGTCTTTCAGTCTTTCAGTTCTTTTTCTCCATTTGCATTCTGATCCTCCTCACACTTGGAACTCCAATAGCCGAAGTATCTCATGCCCCCTTTCCTCTTGCTGTCAGTGTTCAGCTTGCCTTGTGCGCTCTCCGCCAAAGTGATCCCTCAAATCCAGCCAAGCATCTGTCAGCACGTTTGGCCTTCAGACCTTCCCTTGCTGTCTCCGTCCATGCTCTGCCTTTGCCTAGCCTGTCTCATCCAGACAGCAACCTCCTTGGGGCAGAGACTAGGTCTCTCTAGGCCTCCACAGCACTGACAGCGTTCAATAAATGATAAATAATCATGTCTTGGACTCAGCATCCTAGGAGGGCCTGGACAGCTCAAGTGAAGCACAACCACCATCTGTGGCTCTGCTGAAAACCAGTGCCATTCGGTTTGACACCTTCCCCCCTCCAATAAACACACACACACACACACACACACACACACACACACACACACACACACACACACAGAGAGAGAGAGAGAGAGAGAGAGAGAGAGAGAGAGAGAGAGAGAGAGAGAGAGAGCTCCAATGTGCTTCTTTCTCTTGGACCAAAACAACAATGGAGCACTACATACAGAAGACAGAAATGCCATTTGCCTCCTGCCTCTTACCAGGCAGATCAGACCATCCTGAGTAGAAAGAGGCCTATAAAAATGGATTCTGGGGATTCTGTGCTTTGTGGCGCTTAGCAACCAAAGCGACTGGCCGACTGTGCAGAGAAAGGTGAAAAATGCTTCTTAATCTGCAGTGCCTATATTAAAACTGAACATTAAGTCAGTTGTTCCACATCCCCAAAACACAATTGCTTAGCATAATTTACACTAGAGTAGGCCCATTAAATCCGTGGGAATTTGGTGAGGCGACTCAGCCACAGGTTCCATTTATTCCATGGTCCTTTTCTAGTTGCAGCTCGCCATGATAAGCAACAGGATTTCAGCCAGCAAATGGTTTTATATTACATTTGTACAGACTAGAGTACACACAAAAAACACATAGGCACACACTTTTTTGCACCGTGTTGTCAACCTCCCCCAGGTGCCAAATGCACACCAAGTCAACTTTCCCAGGTGGGAAACAGTGATGAGAAGGTAGAGCAGTGGTGTCCAAACTTTGCCCCTCCAGATGTTTTGGACCACAATTCCCATAGTCCTTTGTCACTGGCAATCTAGGCTTGGAAATCAGAGAGTTCTGGTCCAAAACATCTGGAGGTCTGAAGTTTGGACACCCCTGAGGTAGAGGATTTTGGCAGGCTTATGGCAGTGCAGGGCCAACTCTGTCTCAAGCTCTCCTCAGAAGCACAACCAGTTACTGAGAGCAAGGGATTAGATTCCTCAAATCAGAAATATAAGAATAGGTGAGGTGTATACAATTAAGCATGACGGTGGGGAAATAGCCAGGAAGATTTTCTGAACATGCATTTCACACGGTGCCTAATTCAACTGGGGAGTGCACTGCCACAGGAGGTAGTGATGGCTGCTGACTTGACTCGGTTTAAAAGCTGACTAAGTACATTCACGAGGCTAAGGCTATCAATGGCAGTTGGTCAGGGTGGTGTTATGTCGTCTTCAGTATCAGAGGCAGGATGTCTCCAGTCCATACCAGTTACTGGAGAACGTGAAACAGGGTGCTGTAGCTCTCTCATGGCACCCCATAGTCTGTGGGGTGGCTACTGATGGGCTTTTCTGGTGTTCTTAGACTTGTCTTAAGCTAACCCCAGATAGCTTTAAAAAGGAGGCAGCAGAAGCTCTCAATTGACCAATGGAATGAGAACAAGCCCTGTGAGGAACAGGTGAAGAAACTCTGGCCTGTGGAAGACTGAGAGGTGATAGACACCTTCAAATATTTGAAGGCCTCTCACAGGGAAGATGGGGAAAGTTCTTTTTTCTAACTCCAGAGAAGGACCCAAAGCAAATTATGAGAAATGGTATTTTATCTAAGCCACTATCGCATATTGAGCCAGGCTAAAAGTCCATCCTACTCTTACTATCTACACAAAGGGCATGGAATGTGCGGCTCTTCAGTTCTATTCCACTACAGCAGGAATGTCCAAAGTCAGGCCTGGGGGCCAAATGTGGCCACTGTTCAAATTTCAAGCGGCCCACAGCCTTTTCTCCCCATCGGCTCAGCCTGTGATGCATCTCCGCCAGCTAGCCCCTCCCCATACCAGATGGAGATGTCAGCTTGTAGTTTTACGGTTTGTCTGCCCTCACTGCTTCTGTCCGTCCCCCCCAGTCATCTGCCCAGCCTACCTACCCCCAGCTCCATTGCTGCAGCCTCCTCCCTGCCTCCTTGCATGTCCTTGAGGCTTGCGCAAAGTCCAGCCCAGGGGCCAAATGCAGCTGAATGGTCAGCCCCCACACATTTTCACCTCACCAAATCTGGCCCTCCTTGCAAAATGTTTGGACACCCCTGCACTACAGCTTCTATGTTCCCTAGTGTAAACCCAGCCAATGGTGCAGAGAGTAGGCCCATTTGAATCCATGGAACTTGGTTCACTGAATTGCCACTGATTTAGTGGGGGTCTACTCTAGTATGATTTACATTACAACACTTAACAATAAGATTTCAGCCTCTGCTTAATTTTTGTTAGTACTGTGCAGAAAGTGGCAATGGTAAACCACTTCAGACTTTTGAATACTTCAAAACCCTCACGATGAGACAATCCAAAACAAACAAAGCAAAATATAGCACTGGAAGACAGGACTCCCAGGTAGAAACTAAACTGAAGCTTCAGTGCCTTGGGTACATCAGTGGAAGGCAAAATTCACTGGACAATACAATAATGCTAGGAAAAATGTAAGATCTAACACAAGATGTATTGACTCCAAGCAAAGGAATCCACAGCCTTTAGTTTGTTGGATCTTTGCAGGGCTGTTCACGGCAGGACCTTTTGGAGGTCGTTAATTTATGTTGTTGCTGAAAATTGGAAGACAATTGACAGCACCATGTTGTCAACCAACAAGAGCAGCAACCATTATGGTAAAACATAAGTTGCTGCCTATTAACCCACTGGTAGCACATGCTGTCGAGATCAGGAATTCCCTTCCTAGTTACGAGATAGCAGAGATTTTAAACTCTTTTGTACAAACTAATGAATGTTTTGGACTTCTCAAAGTGTCATTTGTCTGTGCACAAAAAAGGGATTGAAGTAATAAAAACTAGTATGAGCCCACCTAAGTTCTTAACAGCCTTATTGATTTCATGGCATCAAAGCCAGGGACATCTTTAACAGCCCTCTTTCCCTCTCATTAGTATCCATGGGACTCAAAAATGTT
The DNA here is from genome assembly GCA_037367245.1 of Phrynocephalus guinanensis. Classification (NCBI taxonomy): domain Eukaryota; kingdom Metazoa; phylum Chordata; class Lepidosauria; order Squamata; family Agamidae; genus Phrynocephalus; species Phrynocephalus guinanensis. The sequence continues at coordinate 98,216,793 of CM074734.1, read as the reverse complement.
TAACTATGGCTATATTTTGTTATGTATTGGCATTTGGCAGAGCTCTCTAATGCTACTAAAAGCAGCCCTCTGTGTGTGTGTGTGTGTGTGTGTGTGTGTGTGTGTGTGTGTGTGTGAGAGAGAGAGAGAGAGAGAGAGAGAGAGAGAGAGAGAGAGAGAGAGAGAGATGAGAGAAGGATGGAATGATAGGCTCTGGCCAGTCAGATTAGTTCTGGCGTGTCTTTTTCCTTGGCATTTTATTCTCTCTCTCTCTCTCTCTCTCATTCCCTCCCCCTTCAGTCTCTCTCCTCTCTGATGAGACATTGAGCTGACAGTGAGGATGTCTGGGTTCAGTCCCTAGCTTTCTTTCCTTTCTGTTTCTACACAGGCTTAAAGCTCTTTGAGGAAGAGATTGCCTCTCACCTTTTGGCGGCAGCTCCTGACAGAACAGTGTGTTGACCTCATTTGGAGAATATCAGCGCTACTAAGGACAGAGGATAACCTACGAAATGCGAAAGAACTGTGTGACGCAGCTACTAAAAGACAAATGCTCTCTTGCCGTCTCTAGAAATAGCTGATGATTTTGGTCTCTTACCGCAACATGACTTAAGAAATATAGATAGGCTTGTGGCAAAGATTAGCAAAACTACATGTTTTCCAGAGCCTTAAAAATATTTTAGTGATTTTTTAATTTTATTTTTTTGTCTTGGAAGTACTCACATATGCAATCCTGGACCATCACATAGTGAACATGAACGTATAATGATCTCATATTGAACTCTCTGATATCAAAATCCTTCATACACAATTGGGTTTGGCTATGTGATGTCACAAAGCTACTTCCTAGATCAGTGCTTTCTATAGATCAGTGGTGGCAAACCTTCGGCACTCCAGATGTTTTGGACCACAAGTCCCACAGTCCTTTGCCATTGGCAATCTAGGCTCAGGATTCTGGGAGCTGTGGTCCAAAACACCTGGAGTCCCAAAGGTTCTCCACCACTGCTATAGATCAATGCCATCTCCTCACTGGATGGACAAAAACATTATTTAGCCATTTTGAAGCCAACACTGAAAACTGCTGAAAGAGCAGTGCTTTTTAAGGTGCTTTTTGACATTTTAATAAAAAAGTGCCTCTCTTTTGGCTTTCTGCTAATTACTACACTCATAAAATGTGGAATGAAGGTCTTGGAGGAGTCTCATAAATATTGCACTTATCAAGAGGAATTTGTAGCCTCAGAAATTAATGAGACAGTGGAAGAAATGGAGAGTCTTTCAAATAGGCTGGCTTAACTTGAGCTGGGTTCGGGCAAAGCTGTATATACAATGGGTGGGAATCTGTGTCAGTGCATGTCTTGATAGAGCATCTTCTGGCCTTGCGGCTATTTATTCCTTTGAGCCATAAGGACTGTGGACTCTTCAGCAGAGCTTCGTGACAAAATCGCTGAAAATGGAGCCCGTCTCTTGTCCCAGAAAAAGCCAAGAGAGAGTTTTCTGAAGATGCAACTATCTGGTCAAAATACCACTTATCAAAATAGGTAAATTTGAAGTATTTTTTCCTTGCCACATGACACAAATTGCTCCAGTTCCTTTTGCTCCTGAAGTGGTCCTTCACCCCCCCTTCTGTCACTGGGAGGCTTCTTCTCTCCACCCCCCTCCAAACTGGAATGATTTGAACAGGTTTTCCCCCATGTGGTTAGTTGTAATATGTAAGTGATGTTTTAATGACGTAGGCAGTTGGGGTGGAGATGCTCAGGAGCAGGGGAACATACCCCTACATTTTACTATCTCCCTTAATTGCCCTTTGTTTTTTTTTCACTTACATATATCAGATTAGGACTAGAGAAGGCAGGCAGGCAGGCAGGCAGGAAGGAAGGAAGGAAGGAAGGAAGGAAGGAAGGCTGGCTGTGGGCTGGAATCACATCCAGTATGAACAATGGATACTGGCATCAGTCTGCAGCCCCTCTGTAAGCACTGATTGCACTTTCAAACATAATACTGTATAAGGTTTTGTTTGTTTCATAGAATCACAAAATCATTGATGCAGAAGGGGGCCTATAAGGCCACGGAGTTCAACTCCCTGCTCCGTGCAAAAATTCAAATCAAAGCAGATCTGACAGATAGTTGTCCAGTTCTCAAGAACAGCTCCTGACCCTCCTCAGTATGACTACTTTTCAAGTATTCAAAAAGTGCCATATCTTCCCTCAGCCTTCTTTTCCCAAGGTTAAATATACCCAGTTCTTTCAGTCTTTTCTTATACGACTTGATTTCCCATCCCTGGATCATCCTTGTTGCCCTTCTCTGAACTTGCCCCCTCCCCGCCCCGTTTGTTGGGATCCTTCATAAAGTGAAGCTTAACCAATGCTGAATAGAGGGGGAACAGTACCTTGTAAGGCTAGGAGATGATACTTCTGTTAATGCAGCCTAAAACAGCATTTGCCTTTTCTTGCAGTCTCATACTGAGCTTGTGATCTACAATAATTCAAAGATCCTTTTCACTCTTGTTTCGCTGAGACAATAAGTATCCCCATCTTATAACAGCACATATGGTTCCCCACCACCACCAGGTGTAGAACTTTGCACTTATACCTATTAAATTTCACTCTGTTGTTTTTAGTCCAATGTTCAACTCTATCAAGTTATTTTTGAATTGCCTTTTCCTGACTTCCAAGTTATTAGTTATTTCACCCAATTTTGTACCATCTGAAAATCTGATAAGTATGCTGTGTAACCCCTTTTCCAGGCCATTAATAAAAATGTTGAAGAGCACTGGGGCCAGGACTGAACTTTATGGTACCTTCCTCGTTATCTCTTCTAAGTTTGAGAAGGAGCCATTGATAAGTACTGTCTGAGTAGGATTCTGTGGATTCACCTGACAGTTGTTTTGTCCTGCCCACACACATAGCTAGCTTGCTAATCTCAATATCACTGGGCACCTTGTCAAAAGCTTTGCCAAAGTCTAGATATATTGTGCCTATAGCATTCCCACATTCTGTCAGGGAGGTTACCCAGTCAAAACATGAGATGAAATTAGGCTGGCAGGATTTGTTCTTGACAAATCCATATTGGTTTCTAAATATTACTGCATTGTTTTCAAGGTGCTCACAGAATAACGGCTTGATTATCTGCTCCAGAATTTTCCCTGTGATTGAGGTCAAGCTGAGTGCTTTCCAGTTCCTTGGTTCCTTCTTTTTGCCCTTTTTGGAGATAGGGTTAATGTTAGCCCCTCTTCCAATCATCCAGCACTTCATCCATCCTACATGATGATTCATGAAAATGATAGCATTTCTAAGATCTCTTTGGCCAGTTTCTTCAGTATCATAAAATGCAGCTCATCCAGCCCTGAGGATCTGAACTTATTCAAAGAAATAAGATATTCCTTGACTATTGGTTTATCAATCTCAAACTGCAATCCTGTCCCTCCCGTTGTACTTCACATTTGCCTTGATAGCAATAATAATAATTAATAATAATAATAATAATAATAATAATAATAATAATAATAATAATAATAATAATAATAATAATAATAATAAAACAAATAAACAAATAAATAAATAAATAAATAAATAATAAATAAATAAATAAATAAATTTTTATGCTGCCTTTCTCCCCAAAGGGACCCAAGTCTGTCTATTGAGCTGAGGTAGCAATTAAGCACTTGTGCCATTTCTTTCTCATCTGTTATCAATTTCCCATCCCCATTGAGTAGAGGAGCCTCAGTTTCTTTTCTCTGTCTTTTGCTGTGCACATACCTGAAAAATGTAGGTTTGTTGCTTTTAGAGTCTCTTCCTAACGTCAACTCATTCTCAGCTTTTGCCTTCCTGATGCCATTCTTACAATTCTTTGTTACCTGCCTATACTTTTCCTTTGTAGCCTGGCTTTCCTTCCAACTCCTGTGTGTGTCATTCTTTGTGTTCTGGTCCTCTCTGAGCTTTTTGTGAAGCCACATTGGTCTTTTTTGCTGTCTTCCACCTTTGTTTTCTTGTTGGAATTGTTTGCTGTTGTACCTTTAGAATGTTCTTTTTTCATAACATCCTTAGATCTTGGACTCCTTTTCCTGTTGGGATCTCCTGCCATGGGACCTTACCTATCATTGTTCTGAATTTACTCACATTGGTATTCCTAAAATCCAGCAACACTCTGTTTTTGCTTCTTTGAATTCAAATGCCCAAGTAGAAAGTTGGTTTGTTTGCCAGTTTTTTCCCTTTCCCCAATTTTAATAAAATGTACCGTGGCAGTTTTATTGCATCTCAACAGCTGGATGTCCTGTACTATCCTGGTTGTGGCTCTGCACATGACTGCAGTTCCAGTATTAATTCTTATCTTCCCTTATGAAGTCATCTTGGCTTTTCTGCTCCAGAAAAGGAATCCTAGAATACCAAGGACTCAGTACTGGGGAAAATCCTATCACTGCATCATCCCAGGAAGCAGCCAATTATTTTTAAAGAGACTTTCCCGTAATAGAGGAACAAATCTATAGAGATCCATGCCTTGTGAACCTCCTGCTCCAAATAAAGTTTCACTGACAACAATTTCAGGCCCTGGGGATTCTTCTCTAGAAGTTCCCCCAGCTCCATCTACCCCCATGCCTGATCCAGTGGTTCCTATTCCACCTCAGATCACATGTTTTAGAAGTAGGCTAATGCTCTTTTAACTGAGGACTGATCAATTCTAGGGAGGTGAAGCTCGAACATGTTTCCTCATGGGATCATGAAGTTGGGTGCATGTTTTACTTCTACTAATATTTGGAATAGTTTGGCTCTCAATGGCTTCAAAGCAGCTCAGGAGGTTTATTCCACATTAGAACTGGTATTTTGTCTCAAATCCCCCCCACACACACATACATTTAAACAATGTTATTTATTTGGTATGAAGAACTGACGAAAGCTCACACAGACATAAATTTATTAATCTTGAAGTTGCCCCAATATTTTTGTTCTGGTTTTGTTGTTTTCCTTTTTCCTATCTCTGGAACTCATGTTACTGATTGATAAGAGAGATCTAGCCTGATTTCCTTACTAGCTAACTAACAAAAAAACTTTTAAAATCAGATTTAGCATATTTTAGATATATTTTAATTTAGCTATTTATCAAATACCCATTTTTTTGATGTGGCTGTTTTAATCTGTTTTAATCCTCCCCCAGAGGTGTGTTTATTTTATCATGAATGTGGAATTGATTCACTGAAATTGATTCCATGCATATGAATGTCTCTACCCATGTTATTTTTTAAAAAATCCTGGCTCTTTGATATAGCACTATACTAGATAGCAGGGATTTAAATAAATAAATAAATAAATAACTCTAATGTTATCAGCTGCACAACTGAAGTGTGCTAAAGCCAGGCTACTGCAATAATAACAAGAAAATGCAAACAGAGAAGAAAGAGGGATGGCCCAGAAAATGTTAAAACCAGTAGCAATATTACTCACAGTAAGAGCTTGGCTTCCTCACCCATCAGCTGAGTGGTGTGGCCTTCAGAGCCTGCCAAGATGAGCACCTGGCTACTGAATCCTGGAGTAGAGTCACCTATCAGCTGAACAGCTAACTCCACAAGAAAATGGAAACAGCAATTCAAATATCACATGACAGTCATGTGACTTTAAATCAGTTTCAGAAACACCTTGGCATATTGCAAGGTATTGAAGTAATATAAACAGACTCTTAAGTTATGAGTTGTGTAAGAAAACATGGAGGGAAAAGGTCTCCCAAATATGCAGATAACTTGTATATCTTTACCATGGCAGCTCTCGTGTGTGGATTGTCTTTTCTATGCCAGATTGTCATTGGAGATGATGAGGATAGTGCCGCCCCCTTCAATTGCAACAACACAAGGTCGGAGGACAAGTTGACAGACCAACCACAAATTACCTGATTGCAGGAAGGACCAGAAAGGCGGGGGGCAGTGCTTAGAAAACCCAGCACTCTTCCTCTCACAGGGATCAGGGGCACACAGTATTTTTCCATGTATAAGACTATATTTTAATCTAAAATAGTTAGACTAAAAATTGAGGGTCGCCTTATATATGGAAGTAAGCCAAGGAGAGACCCATGCGGGTGCAAAATAGTAATTTTGGGTTGGAAAGGTGGGGGTCGTCTTATACATGGTGGTGTCTTATACATGGGAAAATATGTTATCTGTTCCTAGTCATGCTGAATATGTGCTTTGGATTGCATGTGAGGTGCTGAGGGGACTTCTCTGCAGGGGCCCCCAATGCCTACCCCTTGTCACCTTACTTCTCTCAGAATTTTGTCATTTTACCAATGGTTCTTCAGCCTAAGCACTCTTGGAACCTGCCAGTTAGAAAAACAGAGTCCTCCAGGTTCTGCCTCCTATGCCAACAGCACTTTTAGGTTTTGAACAAACTTGTCAGAGTAATTCCTTTAAGTCCCCTGGTACATTTTATAAGACTGCTCCCCCCGCCCCTGGGCCTCTGCTGCCAATCAATAAGTCTTTGGGGTGGACATGTTCTCTTTTTATGATGTCTCCACAAGGGGGGTTGTTTCTGAGAGAGACAATTTCCATAGTTCTTTGTAGACTGAAAAACCCAAACTGAACACAAACTCGCATGATTGTATGAGGGTGAAGCACGATACCAAAGTTGAAACAAAGGACAATGGCCTCCTGTGGTGTGCTTTGGTCCATCTCTACCCCCTGCCCACCACAACAAATCCATCAGAGGAAATACTCAATCTGAATGTCTTTATCTCCCCTGCCACCGCTCCTGGACCAAATGTATCAATGCATCACAGAAAGGGGAGAAAACAGATGGCTTAATATAGCCATGCTTTCTACTGCCCCAGTTGGGGGCAGCCAGAGAGATGGAGCCATCACCAACACCTCATCATGCACAGTCCTACCATTCTTTATTCATGGGCCAGAGAGGTCCATTAGCAGTCTTCCAAAACCTCACACCGCAACAGCCCAAGGGACTCACAGCCACTCCCCACGTCAATTAAGTCAGTAACTTACGGTTAATAATTCAAGCAGACTTGTAAAATATTCAAGGCAGTCCTGGTGGACCAACTCTACAGAGGAACTGGGTGGGATGGAGGCTTTCTCAAGCCAGGTGCCCGTCATACTGTGGGAGAAACCATGTTAGTTTCTTTGATTGTCCCTTTCTAGGATGCACAAAGGATGTGGCAGAGAACTAGCTTGTAGCTAGGTTAGTTCTTCCTCACAAGTGTTCCACCTGTTTGTAGGTAGAAACTTATCTCACCTGCGAGAAAGCTGAGCTTCCATCCTGTTTGTGAATCCTCTGTCTATATATCCACAGTGCCTGAGGAGTGGCTGCATGATGGTATGTATGTACAACTCTTTCCAACTGGCTTAGATGAGAGGGAGCTTGGATATCTGAGACAAGAAGATGCCCTCCTGTTTTGTCCCATTTCTCTAAATGAATCAGCCTTATCTGCTTTCCAAAGAGCAGCAACGAACGGACCACGTGTGAGTATTAAAGGGGGGGGGGAGATTTTGTTGTAATCACTTTCATTTCATCTTCTTCCTGAACTCCCATGCCTCTCATGCAGGACCATTCCAATAATACGCGAAAAGCAGGTTAGCGAGGAACAAATGGAAAACATTACCAGCAGAAACCAAATAACCTAAGGGGAAAGGAGCCAAAATAGAGTGTAATTACGGTTGTAACCAGTTTGTCCATTAAAGGAGTCATTAACTGCCAAGGAGAGGGTAGGGCAAGGTCACAGATGATACTTCCTGGAGCAGCAGGGGGAAATTGGGACTACAAGCTTAGGAGTGTGTAAAAGTAGGTATTGAGTCCAGGGCTTCTTATTATTTCCTCATAGGATGTGCTCTTCATTCATACCTATCCTCATCTCAATTCTTTATATATGTTACTTTTGGAACTCAACTTTGGATAGATTCATATTTCGATAGAATATGCTAGTGTCCTGGGGGAAGGTGTGCATACATAATACTAGAAGGAAATACTGTACTGTACCTTACTGAAACATTGCATTAACCCTCTTAGCAGTCACATCATGTTGGCATCTCATCCTTTTCTGATCAATTTCATAGGGGCACAAAAGCATCTCTAAAAGTATGAGTGGCTTGTACAAGGCCTTGTACCACAACCCCTCTGTTTTGTGAACCCATGCAATCCATATCTGCAGTGTGCCACCGGCAGAGAAAATGTGTCCACAAAAAAAAAGTGTTCGTAGAACATATAGTTCCTGTTCAAAAGAGTGTTGGGGGACAGTATTTTTCCAAGTGGGTCACTTAGATACTCATTGGCCACTAGGTATATAGCCACTAGCCTTTTGACAGGGGACAGAAGGACTGTGTGCAGTAACAGGGTATACTGTGAGGACATGTGCAGCTCTTTTGTGAACTACTGAGTCCTGTTAACATCATCATCACCACTACCACCACCACCATCATCATAAACTCTGAACTGCAGAGCTGTAAGGCACCCTATGGGTCATTGAGTCCTGCTGCTGCCAAGGAAGCACAGTGAGGAATCAAACTCTCAAACTCTGGCACCGCAGCCAGAGACCTAAGACACGGAGCCACTAACTGCCACTGCAGTTTTCTTCCTCAATAGAAAACAAGACCCAATGACTGACAATGGTGAGTGACTGGAAGAACAAGCTGTTGCATATGCAGTATGTGCCTGTGTGTGTCTGTGTGTGTAGGTCAGCCTGTTTACCAACATGTTTAACAACATGTCTCTGAAATAATTTTTTTAAAGAGCCAACACAAAAAGACGAAAGGGACAAGACCCTCTATCCCTATGTTTCATGCTATGTCCTGCCATGTTGGCCCCTGGCACTTATTTGTAGGGAAAACATATTACTGTACTTCCATTCAAATGGCTATGTGTGATATAAACACACCTCTGTTACATTACAGTTTGCACAAAACTGGCAGCAATTTCATGAGTTACTAGCTTGTAGTGAAACACATGCATACAATGTTGATATGTGATTTGCAGCTTATACTGTAATGCCAGAGGTTACTGCCTATTGTGACATTTATGTTGTGTTTCTGCATTGACTCATATGATGTTGTTTCTTCTCCACGCAGTAAATTCCTTGACAGTAGAACTGAAAGAAATGGCACCTTTGAGCTCTGGAAATGGCACTGAACTCCTCTGAGTTGCTCTTTTGAGCACTTAGAAATAATCAGATTTCATTATTAGGGTCAGAAATAGTTTATGTACTCGAGTGTATTAAATGAACAATAGAGTCCTTCCCTCAGACCATTACCATAGGGCTGAATTAAGGTTACCAGTGCACCACGGGTTTGTATACAATAAATAAATAAATAAATTTGATGCTTTTCTACTTGGGCAAAGTACTGAAATCTCAAGAGTTTAAGAACATTATTTTCCAAATGACACAACTACTGCTTTAATGAGATAAGATGATGCTGGGCAGAAAAAAAGTGGCCATTTTCAGTCAGCAGAATTTACTGAGAGTATTTTAAAGGAAACAACGCTTCAATATATTTTAGTATTCAACAAAACCAACTGATTTTGTGAGAAATGAGAAAGAAATAAGTCCCCCCCCCTGAATAAATCATTCTGCTACATATCCTTCTAGATGGCCCCAACCTTACTGGAGTCCCTTGTGGGAGGCAATGTTTCTGTGTGGAGAATGGGCCTGTGAGTGAGAGGTTTTTAAAATCCTTCTCTCTTCAGACCACAGTGCCTGTTCCTGGATTACATGACAGAAGAAGCATGGCACCGTTCCCAGTATTGAGGATATTTTAAAATACTGGTGGCTACATAGCATCAGAAGTATGAGCTCTTCCACAGAATGGACTCATCTGTGATAGTCGTCTACAGTTATTCTTCTGGTGTTTCTCTTGTAAATTTGAATTGATCATCCCATATTGGTGTCCACATAGGAGGAGCAGATTTGCAGCTGGATGTACTGGGCTGCACTGGGTCCTCCCAATACTGCTTCTCTACACACATCTGCTTCCTGGCCTCTTAATCCTGGCACAAATGTCCCTCTTCTATCTGCCCTCTGCCTGCCTATTTCACTCCCTCTTTGCTTCGCTCTTTGGTTTGCCTGTCTATGGAGATGTGGAGACTGGCCAGCCAAAAATGGCCCATTATCATGAAACGTTAGCCAATGTCACACTCCCATTAAGTTCAGGGATTAGCATGGAACAACAGCGCAGTAAACTCCCCACGAGCAGATACTGCGCTGGAGCGGATCAGGCCAGACCAGAACACAAATACACCAACCACCGCAGTAGTGGTGTTAAAAAACACCAGGAAGCAGGGTTTTTAAGTTCCACTTTGTTCCCGGTTGACACTCTTTTCAAACTAGTGTTGTTTGGACAGGGCACTGATGTCATGGGGAAAAGGAACAATAAGCAAATTCACAGTCGAACAGGGTATATACTGGTATATCTATTCAGCGGTTCAGATGAGACAGGAAGGTGGGCGTTTTGACCTCAAAATATTTTGCTTTTCAACAGCCATCAGGCCTAACCAGCATAATCCACGGTGAGAGGTGATGCAAACTGGAGTCCAGCAACAGACAGAGTACAGTGCAGTCATATATATTTCCCCAAACAAATGTTCTGTATTCTTCAAAATTCTTTTACGGTGCTACTTAAATGGTGAGTTTTGATTTTCAGCTGGATGACCATTCAAACCTGAGAGGCCCATCCTTCACCACAGGTTCACAAGACCATGGTAATTTGATGCAAAATCCTGCCTCAAGACTCCGTCCTACGAGAAATGATAAAATGTATTTCTGCAAAATATGGCCAGGTGCAAAGTCACACACTGAGAATGAAATTACATGCTAGAGCTCTCAGGTTCATTCCCCTGGGATTTAATATTTTAGTCCGTTCTTGTTTGGTAGCAGGTTGCAGAGTAAGAAGCTTCAGAAACTGAACATTGTTGTTTTTATTTCATGCACAATTGATTACGATCACCTAATCAAACAGAGGCTACTGTTTCAAAGGAAGGGAAGAAATCCACACATAGAGCAATATGGCAGAAGATACACCTATTTAAGGAGCAACTGTCCAGAAGCCATGGCTGGCCCTACCATTAGGCAGCAGGTGATGATGACCTCTGACCACGAGGCACCAGAGGAGGACAGCAACAACATAACTGGAGGGAAAAGTTGTGCTCCACAAAATCCTGTCCTATGCTGCCATGAATCAGCTTCCTCCCTCAGGGGTCATACAGAAGGCCAGAAGTTCTCCATTGTTGGCTTAGTTGATTTCATTCTCAGCTCTGGTGTTATCCCATGAACCTACATTTGCTGACAACTACTGCAGTGAAGCAGTAGCTAGTGTGTTCTTAGGGAGTTTATACACGACCCCTAAACTCCGGGGCAAATGGCTCCCAGCTCCGGAGATTAAAAATGTTTACCCACCAGCTCCGGAGTTAACAGGAAATTAAGTGCGACCCCGCCCACTTTAGCGCGTCCCAGCGCAGCTTTCAGGTACCTGCTTTTTGGAGGTGAAAATTATTTGATCTGGTGTAAGGATAGTGAGTGCGGGGCTCTCCTTGCTTCTGTTTGTTGTTTTTTGGCTCCCGCCCCTTTAAGAGCTACTTTTACAGAGATGAGAGGCAGAACGAGGTGAGTGTGAGCGGCATGCTTTTCTTTCTCTTTTTCTCCCTCCCCTCACGCAGCCAGCAACCAGGAAGTGCGGAGGGGTGGGGACACAGGAAGAGCGAAGAACCCCTAAGATCTCTGGTCCAAATTTAAGTGGCCAGAGGATCTTAGGGGTCGTGTAAAAAGGCCCTTAAATTGCCTGGATTGGAGGATTGGCTCCTTTCCCGGTGATTCAACATTGGCTGAGGTGATGGCGGCTCTTCTTTTTGGGATGACAGCATCTTTTTGGGATGATGAATGAGCTGCTGGATTGAATGCCTAGACCCCCCCCCCCCCAAAAAAAAACCCGTGGGACTGGCATGCTTATTTTGTGGCCTCCTTGGATGACTTCTGTTTACCTGAAACATATGGGAGTCAAATCTTTGGTGAATCAGGGTTTCTGTTCCCACCCACGCCTTATACTTATTTCCTAAATTAGATACATTTCAGGTTATTCTTTTTCCACATTAAAATTCAAACTTTGACAAACTCCTGCTCAGCTGTCAAATAAAAGAAAGATCAAATATTTATCTACACCTCACAGTTTCTGGGACAACTGCGTCGGAGTGGAGAGTGATGAAAAGGAAATGAACTTGCTATGTAATACACTGCCTGAGTATGTGCATCTATAAGTATGGTTGCCTTTTTATATTTTAGCATGCACATTTATTCCTATGTCTCTGGGCATGCATAGTTAGTCATCCCAGGTCTGTGTTGCTGAATATTGCTGTATGGACAATTGTCTGCATCCAGATTGTTCTTGATAGATGTTTCTTCTCCTGGGTCAATTGAGAAGCAAAATAATGGCAGACAATAGGCTACAGAAATATGTAACAGAAATATAGTCAAAATCCTAAATGCAATTATTTAGCAACCTGCATGTGCAAACAAAGAGAACGATATAATAATCATTGCAAAGAAAGTGGACAAAAATAGCAAAATAAAAATAAAAATGAAGAAGAAGAAAAGAAGAAGAGATCTGTTCCATAAGATCCAAGACATGAAAAGGAAATTTAAGCCAAGATAAATATGAACAAGGGAATGTATTATCTGATCAAGGTAAAATAAAGAGAAGATGTACTTTAAAATATACAGAAGAAGCTCAATAAATTTGTCCTTCAAAGAAAGGTCCATTGGCAAAGAATGTCCAGTTTTAGAAAATGAAGAGAAAATGCTATCAAAGCAATTGGAAGAAATATAAGTGACTTTAGTGAGATACCAATAAAGTGATTCCAGTCTATAGAGAGTAAATCTATCAAAATCATAACAAGAAATATCCATCAATATGGAACACAAAATAAGGATCCACAAAGTGGCCGTGTTCAATATGCATTCCAACCCCATAGAAAGGTGATGCTAAATAAAGAAGAAACTATAGGGCCATTATGTTACTTTCATATGCAAACAAATTATGGTAAAAATATCACAGCACGAAAATTACATAATGTGGAGGAATAAGTGTAATAAGTGTGAAATGTTTCAGCTAGATTCAGAAACAGAAGAGGCAGTAGAGATCATATTGCAAATGAACATTGGCCATTGGAGAATAATAATATCAAAAGAAAATGAGTTTGTATTTCATAGTTAACAGTGCATATGGTTGTGCATATAATGAAAAGCTATGGATTGTTCTAAAAGAAACACCCATATCACCATATTTGATTGCCCTGTTGTATAATGTATACTATGCATATTCTTTACTGTTAGGATAGAATATAGAGAATCAGAATGGTTTCCAGTTGTCATTTGAATCTTTCATCTAACTCTAATTCCACTTCTCATTTGATATGTTCTACATATAGATAGAATAGATAGGAGCGTAAAATATTTCTCCCTGCTTTTCAAACTATATGCAGAGAATTTCATGTAAGAAATGGGATTCAAGTCAATTGAAGATATAATTAACATTGGATGAAGAAACATCAGTAAATTAAGATATGCATGTCACAATAATGCTGTCAGAAAATTGTTAAAGTGAGTATTGCTAAAACTTGAAGAATAAAGTGCAAAAGCAGGATTGTGGTTGAACATTAAGGAAGCAAAAATCATGACGCAGAATTGCATACCTTTAACATTGATAGTGAAAAAATAGAAGTTGTTAAGAATTTCTATAGCATAGTTCAATCATCAATCCAAATGGAGGCTGCAGCCAAGAAAACAGAAGACGATAACACTTGGAAAAGCAGATGTGAAAGAACTAAAAAAATGACATTTCAGTGTAAGAATCTTACACCAGGGATCAAAGCCAAGACCATCCATGCTCTAGTTTTCCAGATTATTATGTACAGATGTGAAAGCTAGACAGTGGTGTAATCTGACTGGAGGAAAAAAAATGGGCTCATTCAAAACAGGGTGTTGATACTGTGGACAAAAATAGATAAATGATTGGGTTCTAGATCAAATCTGAACTCAAAACTGAACTCTTTTTAGAAGGTAAATAACTACGGTGATGCTATCTTACTTTGGACATATTCTGATTAGACAGCATTTACTGGAAAACAAAATAATGTTAGGGATAGTGGAGAACAGTAGGAGAAGAGAACACATGAGATAAATACATTCAATAAAGAAAGGCAAGACCTTCAGTATGTAAGGTGAGAGGAGGTCTGTTAATGATATAACTTCAGAGGTCATTAATTCATAGGGGTGTGGTGTGGGGGAGGTAAGGGGTTGATCATCTATGTGTGGGTGACATGCTATCAAGTCACATCTATTAGAAATGATTTGACTGCATAGAACCCATATGCAGTACACTAATTAATAGAATATATTTAATAAATACTCTTGAACATGCAGGGTTTTTTAACACACGGTCTATTGTTTTTTGTTGCTTCATTTGGATACAGTATTTCTCTTTTTAAAACAAAAAAGGTAGTCTGTATGGTTGCTTTTACAAAATTTAATGTGCATTTTGTGACACTTCAACAGGTTATGCTCGTGACAATTAGGAGGAAGACAGAGAATACAGAATGTCTCCATAATTGGGCATCAAAGCAAGATATGGAACTTTACATTCACTGGGTCAAGTCAAACAGAGGCAATATAATAGATAAAACATTTCTTGTCCATGTAGTCTAAACAGCTTAATAGAGAAAGATGTCCTTCTTGTACTTGCTTTTAAGTTGCTTTTATTTTTATGCCTCCCTACACATGCTCAGTTGTTATTCTGAACTTTTTACTTAGAGCTATAAAAGAGCAACTGTTTGATTATTTGGTGAGACCCACTTTACAGATACAGTATACTGTGTGGGTTAGTGATTCTCTGCTTTTATAAGCAATAAAGTTTTACTGTTTTATTACTAAGATTCGCTCTTAGTAATAACCAAGCTGGGCTGAAGGGCTATCCTTCTCCAACAACAAAGCACATACACAGTTACTAAGAGTGAATATAGGTTTGTCTTTAATATAAACTGCACACTATGTGTTCTATGATGCTAAGGCTGAAACTTCACCACAAGGCATGCTGCAATTTGTGTCGGAGTTTTCACAAATTAAATGTACTTTCCGTCAGCTACACAACTTGTAACAAATCACAAGAAAACCTGATCTTTTCATGCACATGTGTTGCTTTTAGTTCAGTCAGCAGGAGCTAGGGGTTTTTTTTGGGGGGGGGGGGTTATAGGGATAGGTGGGATTTTTTTTCATATATAAGAATGTATGATAGCCTATGGTTCAAAGGTGCAGTGGCAGGGTGACACAGATGGTGAGGCATACTTTTTTAAAAGGGAAGTGATATAGCAGTAAATTAATATAACAACGTGAAAATGCAGTGTTTATCTAGCATAGTGCTATACTGGAAAATCACAACAAATAAAATTGTTTGGGGAAAAGACAAATGGCACTCACTTGAAGGGGATGCCACCACTGTGCTGGAATAATGTGCTCCCCAAAACACGTGCCAGCACAGTGGAACTACTGCATTTCACTCAAGTTAATACAATTTTTAAATAAAATATGTTTTCCCAGTGTAACACTATGGTGGATATGCAGTGAAGTTTCATTAGTTATTATACTGTATCAATACAATGCTACATCAGTTGCCAATTTCTTTGGAGGGTGGGAAGAGGGCTGTGCTAATGACAGGAGAGGGTGGACAACTTGTTGTGATACCACTGGGAATAATTGTTATTTGTGATGCAGTGTGGACTTCTGCCCTGAAAACTGCCCAGGTTCAGTGTAATGACAACAATGATTTATTTACCATTGGAAACTTTGAAGCAACCCAAATCAAATAGGGGCAGCCTCTTTCTTTAGCTGTACCCTAATAATGCTGCTAGGGTGGGGAACTGGGGTGAATCATAGAAGAGAAGAGAATGATAGAGTTGGAAGGGACCTCAAGGGCCATCCAGTCCAACCCCCTACCATGCAGGAACCCCCATAAAAATACTCCCAACAGATGGCCATCCAGCCTTTGCTTAAAAACTTCCAAAGGAGGAGACTCCACCACTCTCCGCAGCAGTATATTCCACTGCCAGACAGCTCTAACCATCAGGAACTTCTTCCTAATATTCAGATGGAATCTCTTCTCCTGTAGCTTGAAACCATTGCCCCGAGTCCTAGTCTCTGAAGCCATGGAAAACAAACCTTTCCCCTCTTTGATATGTCATCCTTTCAAATATTTAACCATGGCTATCATATCCCTTCTCAACCTTCTTTTTGTAAGGCTAAACATTCCCATCTCCCTAAGCCGCTCTTCATAAGGCATTTCTTCCAAACCTTTAACCATCTTGGTTGCCCTCCTCTGAACCCATCCAAGGTTGTCAACATATTTTTTAAACTGAGGTGCGCAGAACTGGACACAGTACTCCAGGTGGGGGTGGGGTCTGACCAGAGCACAATATAATGGTAGTAGCACTTTCCTTGATCTATGCTTCTGTTGATGCAACCAAGAATCTTGACTTTCTTGCCCGCCATGTCACACTGCAGACTCATGTGGTCCACTCAGACTCCCAGATCCCAGGTGGGCTGCATTGACATAGTAGACTGACCATTCCATGTGCTTTTCGGTGTAACAGACCATTACCTGAAGTCAGTGTGGAAATAAAGTCTTTTTCTGCCAGCACTTCTCCATGTGATGTTGGGAACATCTAAGCAGCACCCTCAGCCTGTAACAGAGCCATAATGGGATGGAATGCCTACGTCTGTCAGCTCAAGGGACAAATTGGGTCTCCGGTGTGCTGGAGGTATATATTGTATGTACGTAGGCTATGTGGGTTCACATCAACAAATACCAATGAGCAGATTTGTGCCCTTCTAGCCACTATTCTTTTCACCCTGGCTTAATGCCCCAGTCCCCTCTTACACATTTATGGCTCTGCCACCCATGTTCTTCAAAATATATATACTGTACCAAATACCAGGTGATTGCTTATTGGACTATGGAGCCAGAGCAGGCCATGCAATTAACAGAAGAATGTCCCCTGGGTGGAGGGCAGGGACCGTGCATCTTCTAATCTCACTTCAGCACCAACTCAGGATCTTCCTGTAAGGTACAAATCCTTTGGATTCCCTACTGGTTACTTGTAATCTCATAGGCTCTTTTAAACTTGTAACATGTTTATTCCTACAAATACTAGCTGTAACATGAGGGATCTGTGTGGTGTGTGTGTGTGTGTGTGTGTGTGTGTGTGTGTGTGTGTGTGTGTGTGCAGCTCAGCTCCATCAGTGTCCTTGTGCTCTTTGCTCCACCCTGTGGTCTCCTCAGAAAAGCACAAACCAGGCTTGATTTGGTTAATATTTACATATTTGTCTGAAGTCAGTGAACATCCCTGCTGGAAAGGAAGAGCACAGGGGATGTCCTAACACCTCAGAAAAAGAGCTGAGAAGAATCTCTCTCTCTCTCTCTCTCTCTCTCTCTCTCTCTCTCTCTCTCTCTCTCTCTCTCTCTCTCTCTCAGAATTTTATGAGTTTTCTTTTAATATGATTGGTGGCTTGACTAATCCCTGAAGGCTTTTTTGTTTTTAATGAGAAGTGTGCAGAAATGGGCAAAGTGGGAAGGTGGTTCACTGCAGGGGGGGGGGCTGTCATTTAGTGTTTATGCTGATGGGGTGCTGCTTCCACTCGGTTGCCTTTCCCCAACCCCCTGCTGAATAAGGGTCAAGGTTTCTTCTGGCAAGGAGAGAAGAAGTGTGGGGAAGCAAGGGAGGGAGGTTAGAAGTAGCGAGACCAGACGTGAGAGACCCAACAGGCTCAGATCCATCGTCCAGGCAATTGTCTGGAATCTGACCCAAGCCATCCCAAGGGACAGGGCAAGAAGCACTAAAGCAGGCATGTCCAAACGTCGGCCTTCCAGATGTTTTGGACCACAACTCTCACAGTCCTTCCCCATTGGCAATCTAAGCTTACAATTCTGGGAGTTATGGTCCAAAACATCAAGAGGGCCAAAGTTTGGACATGCCTACACTAAAGCAGCGATTCCCAACCTTAGGTCTCATATATTCTTTGACTACAACTCCCAGAAGCCCTTGCCAGTACAGCTAGTGATGAAGACTTTTGGGGCCCAAGGTTGAGAGCCACAGCACGAAAGGACTGGATGGACTTTGGAAAAGGAGAAGAACCCACAAACTGTTGAAGACCCAGTTCTGCTCCAGTACTTTGACTGGATCAGAACTGAGCTTTAATTCCATGTAGAATGGGGCCAATTAAACTCAGGGGTATTTATATTAATTGGCTAACTATTTGAGGGTGACATTGTATTGAGGCCAACATTTTTCTCATTTCTTCTTTCAAAATGTTGGTGTTTATGTAATTATTGGTTAGTGATATTTATTAATTCCCTTTTTTTGCCTAGCAGGGCTCCTGTAGAAATCATAAAAAACAAGGCCAATAACTCCCTGTCAGTGAAGCACTCTGGGGGAATCAAACTCTCAACATTCTGGCACCACAGCCAGATGCCTAAACCACTGAACTATCCAAAATACAGAAATATATTCTTTAACACTATTTAGAGAAAAATGGCTGTTTTCCCCCCAAGACTTCTAGAAGCACAATTCCTTTTCTGTTCAAGAACCCCAACTTTAGTTTGTGATCCAGCTGATTAAAATGGGCAGCAGCATGCATGTGGACCATGGGCTACATCTTACAAACTTCTCCTTTAGGAACCGAGAAGCTTCTTTTCCCAATATTAGCACCATGGGGGGACAGAAAGGAAAGAGAAAAGACATAAAGAGGGGAGCAAGAGCCTCTAGAAAATCTGGGATCCAATCCCTGCTCAGCCACGGAGTCTCACTAGGGGCCATGTGTGTCTCTTATGTGGCATTACGTTATGTCCAATTTAAAGCAAACCTGGGTTTCCAAGATACTGTGAGATGTTCCAAGAGTGATTCTACTATTGCCAAGAATCCTGGAGGAGAAGTCCATCACAGGTTACAAACCATGATGGTGATGTGTAATCTCCAGGCTTAAAACCAGGGTACTTCAAAGGCCAGATGCAGGGGAGTGGTATCAGGAGACAGATATCTAGTCTCGTGCGCTCCCAAACGCATCTGGTGGGGCCACTGTGAGATACAGGAAGCTGGACTAGATGGGCCCTTGGCCTGATCCAGCATGGCTCTTCTTATGTTCTTATGCCAACACATACCCCTGGTGACCTTCCACGGGCAAAAGTAATTTAAACCCAGGTCTCTTGAGTCCTGATCTGTCATTCTTTCTACTGCACCGACCAGACTGATTCCCCCACTGGGAGCAAGGTGTTTGTGGCACTAATACAACCACTCTTTCAAAATCTCACAGATCTTGGAAATCTTACAGTATAACCATAAGTCAGAATCTGCTTGACAGCACATAACACACATAACAAAGAGGTCAGGGATACAAGAAATAAAACCCCCCCCAAAATTTAAAAAAAAAGGAATTGTAGAGGAAAAAGAAAGGAATTTTAACTTCTAATACAGGGATGGGGAATTTGGCCCTGGAGAGTGGAGACACCCCAGTCCCCATCTTTCATTATACCCATTGTGGTAACTGGAAAGGGATGCTGGAAGTTTCTCAAGTCTTCTGAAACTCCCAACATTCTTAATGGCACTTGTGCTGCCGCTTTATCACAGAGTCCACCAGGATTGCATTCAGTTTGGCCAGTCTTTTTCCCCTTGTATTCTGCTTCAAGTGTCTTGGTATTGAGTTGTATGACTCAGCATGCAACTGATAATGTCCATAGTGATTTCCAAACCAGGGGTAATATTTCTCCAAAAATTACACCATTTACATGGCAAGAGGATTCTGGCCATCACGTTGTCAGATACATACTCGTACCATCACACATTAGTATACTGCACTACTGTCTTAGCATGTTGAACTATATGTAGTCTTTTCTTTCTCTGCCACAGATAATGCTATTCTAAGCCTGGCTTCTCAAGTGTCTCATTCATAGTATAGTAGTTTAGCAGAGCCTTGCTTTGTTTACTAGAACACATGTCTTCCTTATTCCAACTCCAACTTCTCTCTTGTCCTAAGGTACCTTTTCTTGGAGCTATCTCTTATGCTTCCAAGCTTACACCTCTTCTCTTGGCACTGTGTCCCTTTTGCCATATTGCTTTTTGCTGGTCTTACCCAAGAAGACCCACGTTGATCTGTTGCAACAAAAACAACAAAGCGGTTTTTTTAGTTAGTTTGTTATGTTTTTTGTTTTGTTTTGCATATATCTTCTACAGGCAATACCTTTCCCCTGGAACTGCAGACTACTCCTGTATTTTTGCACAGCCCACTTCCATACAATGTGCATCTGACAAAATGACCTGAAGTCCAATAAAGCTGAAGCTGGGTAAAAATTGCTAGTCCTTCAAGTGGCATAAAGGTCACTGTTGCTTCTATAGGAATGTTACTGCACAACTGTATGCAACAGAAGCAAATTCACCCAGTGGCTATGCCAAAAGTGTGCAATATACTTCCAAGTCCAGTATCCCAATTCTTTGTCTGAATCAGTCCAATCCACAGCCTGGTGATGTCCTTCCCTTGAAAGCCCATTCAGCAAAAGTCACAATATTGCTAGCATCTATCCTCAAGATCAGCAGTGTCATCCAGAGTGGAGGCAGAGTGCCGTAGAAGCACTCCATGATGACCTTCACTCTCCATGAAATCTTGGGAGTACCCAATGAAACCAAAAGGTGGATAGTTGCCAGCAACACAGTGCCCAGTTGTAAACATTGCAGGCAAAAAATCAAGGAAAAATAAAACAAAACAAAAGACACCAAACACGTGGCACCTTAAAGACTAACTTCCATGTTTTAATGTAACATTTCGTGGACATATCCACTTATTCAGACATATAGCAGCAGAATGAGGTGTACAAGAGAATATGTAATGGAATATACATTTCATTCCAAATATTCATGGGCTGTTGTATATAGGTATATTTGCATGCAAACTCTTCACGTACCTCCTAGTGCTGAGGTGAGCTTGGCTCTGTTCTGAATTCGGTTTCGGTCACATGATCTGAAACCGGGGCCGCCCTTCTTTTTTGTGTACTCACGTGCATACTGGGTGAAGCCGAAGCCATTCCAACTTCACGTCTTTGATGCGCTTCGAAATGAAACTTTCCTTTGGGCGTTTATACACGACCCCTAAGCTGCGCTGCAAATGGCTCCCAGCTCTGGAGCTTAGAAATGTTTTCCCACCAGCTCCGGAGTTTGGAGACAATTAAGTGCGACCCTGCCCACTTTAGCGCGACCCAGCGCACTTTCCTTGTACCTTCTCTTTGGAGGTGAAAAAAATTTGATGCGGATAAGAGTGCCGGGCTCTCCTGGCTTGTCTGTTGTTTTTTTGCCTCCCGCCCCTTTAAGAGCTCCTTGAGACGGAACCAGGAAGTAACGGGGCTCTCGTGGCAAGTTCGACCAGCAGGGGCAGGTTAGTAAAGGCTTCTTTTGTCCTCCCCCCCCCTCACGCCGACAGGAGCAGGAAGTGCTGAGGGGTGGGGACGCAGGAACAGAAATGAACCCCCAAGATCTCTGGTCCGAATTTAAGGGACCAGCGGATCTTAGGGGTCGTGTGAAAAGGCCCTTTGCTTGCCGGTGCTTCAGTTAGCAGGACCTGCCTTTCGTTTTTTGGTCTTTCAATTAATCAACGGTCTCCCGGCATTTGTCCGGTTATAAAAATTCCTAAAGAGACAGAAAATAGACACCAGATCTGGGTGAGGGTGGGGAGGGGAGGGGGAAGAGGAAGAGGAAGAAGGGGGATTCATTTGAGGTTGAGGAAGTGGGAAAAGCAAAGCAAAGCAAAGTGTTCTGCTTATATACCGCCCCATACTACTACCAGTAGTCTCTGGGCGGTTTACAATTTTAATTACAGAGTGCAGGCTACACATTGCCCCCCCCCCCCCAGCAAGCTGGGTACTCATTTTACCGACCTCGGAAGGATGGAAGGCTGAGTGAACCTTGAGCCTGCTACCGGGGATTGAACCCAGGTCGTGAGCACAGTTTTATTTGCAGTACAGGCATTTAACCACTGTGCCACGAGGCTCAGAGAGATGATGGGAGGAAAGGAGTTGCAGGCAGTTTTTGCCTAGGGCCTTGTGGTGGAAGCTGGATTTGTTGGTAATGGAGAAAAGAAAGAGACAAAGGAAAAAATGGTAGTATAGAAGAGTTACATTGAATGTGCTGTTGGATATAGGAATGTCTTTGGAGTGGCATCCTTACGATTCCACTTAATCAAAGAGAAATCTAGGGGGCATGCCAGATGATACAGAGAGCATGTCAATGGGAAATTGGAACTCCATTGGGAAGGAGCTTCCTCCAGGTGTTACTCCAGAAAGCAGGAAAGGCTCTGATTGTGACAGGGCACATTGGACGGGGACATAGGCTGTATCCCCACCCTATTCAGATGTCAGGCAGACCTATGTGCATTCAGTGCAAAAGTCTGCCAAGGAGCCTAGAAGTGTGTCCAGCTTTGCGTGCTTACTAAGTTCCTACAAGCATGGTTTGATGACGGCACATTTCCTGCAACCCATCTTTCCAACTCTTGCCTACAATACCTTTTGACACAACAAGTCCCTGTTCGCTAGTCCCAGGTTGGGAGCTGAAACCTCAGGGGATGGGGATGCTGCTGACCTACAGCCTTAGAACCCTCTGATATTCTCCAGAACCCAACGTAGGACTGTCAAGGTCTCACAAGAAACCTAGCAATTGCACAAACTTGGGATCTGAGGAGTTGCAGTCCAAAGAAGTAACTTTTTCAAGCTGTCAAGACGAGGGTCCATTTAAAAATATTTCCATATGGAACGCAGTAATTAATGAAGGCGGGTTCTTATGATTGACAAGATGCAATGCCTCTGCTTTCCCCACCCCAACTTCAGCCATACGTCTGCTTAGTTGTACATTTTTATAGCCTGCTCCAAGTAGAGCATTATCTCCTCCTCCCCGTTTGTATCTTCTCTCCAACAGATCAGCGTACTCCAGCAATGACAGCTGACAGATTTTTAAATGTTTATATGCCACCCTCCATCTTTTAATAGATTTCAGGTCAGTCCACAACAACCATAAAAACAATGCCATCTCTCAGTCGCCTGGTTGTCGCGGCAATTGGAACAAGACATTCTTTTCTCTTCCCCTCCCTTGCCTCAACTCCCTTGAGGGCAGTTTGGTTTCCGTTAGTGAAGGGGTGTAAAAAATAATGGGGGGCGTGCTTTTTGGGGGGGTTGCACGCACGAAATGTATCCCTGCTTTGAATCTCAGCCTTTTTTTTTAGACAATTTGCAGAGATACTTTATTTTCAGTGCCCAGTAATCTTTTCTGATCGAAACAATGTGACAGTATAAGTGGTAAATCTCTAACACAATTAGCGCCTCAAAAACAACAGGCTTCTGGGAACATTGCTGCTTATTATTATTAATAATAATAAGGCCCCTCCCAAGGTGTACATGGCATTGTTAGTAACATAGGACAGTAAATGCCCTCCTGGCATGACGGTGGCCTACTTCTGTTAGATATTCCTCCTAGCAATGTTGCTATTTAATTGATGCGTACCAAAGAGCAAATGTAGAGGCTCCGTTAAATGCAAGATCCTTCTGGGCTTCCATTTCAATTATTCTGGTTTTCAACTGCAATTTAACTGATGGAAGCCTAGAAGCCTGAACACGGAGGTAACCACAAGAATAAATAAGCTGGCTCACTTTAGCAGCTGATCTATCTTTCAAGTGCATCTTTCTTAAGGGTGCGTTTTATAAAAATGCAAGCTGGGGGAAGCCTGCTTATCATTCGTTATATTTGACTTTGGAATCAGAATTTTTGGTTTCTGGATCATGACATCCAGAATTCCCTTACCAACAGCAACACAACCAGACTGAGATAAGTATTCTGGTTATAGTGCAACATGATTCCTCCCTACCCCCACCCCATGCTGGGTAGGGTGCATGTTTGTAAAGCTAAGCGTGCCTCTCCTAACTCTAACAATGACAGATAGTTCACACAATGAAGTGGAGGCTGATCAGTTGGCAACAACTAGAAGTAAATGTCATAAGAACATAAGAACATAAGAAGAGCCATGCTGGATCAGGCCAAAGGCCCATCTAGTCCAGCTTCCTGTATCTCACAGCGGCCCCACCACATGCGTTTGGGAGCGCATGAGACTAGATATCTGTCTCCTGATACCACTCCCCTGCATCTGGCCCTTGAAGTACCCTGGTTTCTCCATCATCGTTTGTAACCTGTGATGGACTTTTCCTCCAGGAATCTGTCCAATCCCCTTTTGAAGGCATCCAGGCCAGATGCCATCACCACATCCTGTGGCAGGGAGTTCCATAGACTTACAACGCGCTGGGTGAAAAAATATTTTCTTTTGTCAGTTCTTACTCTCCCAGCCTTCAATTTGAGTGTATGTCCCCTAGTTCTGGTATTTTGGGAGAGAGAGAAGAGCTTCCCTCTATCCACTTTACTCATACCCTGCATTATTTTGTATGTCTCAATCATATCCCCCCTCAAGCGCCTTTTTTCCAGACTAAAGAGGCCCAAATGTTTTAGCCTTTCTTCATAAGGGAGGTGCCCCAGCCCAGTAATCATTTTAGTCGCTCTCTTCTGCACCTTTTCCAGTTCCACTATGTCTTTCTTGAGATGCGGTGACCAGAATTGTACACAATACTCCAGGTGTGGCCTTATTATCGTTTTGTATAATGGCATTACAATGTTGGCCTTCTTCACCGCTGCCACACACTGGGGAGACACCTTCATGGAGCTGTCCACCAACACACCAAGATCTCTTTCCTGATCCGTCACGGATAACTCAGAGCCCATGAGTTGATAGATGAAGTTTGGATTTTTTGCCCCAATATGCATTACTTTACATTTGGTTACATTAAAATGCATTTGCCATTTGGCAGCCCATTCCCCCAGTTTGGAGAGATCCTTCTGGAGCTCTTCACAATCTTCTCTGGTTTTCACCACACGGAAAAGTTTTGTGTCATCTGCAAACTTGGCCACCTCACTGTTCATCCCTGTCTCCAGGTCATTTATGAACAGATTGAAAAGCACCAGTCCCAGGACAGAGCCCTGGGGCACACCGCTTTTCACTTCTCTCCATTGTGAAAATTTCCCATTGACACCTACTCTTTGTTTCCGGGATCTCAACCAGTTCTCAATCCATAAGAGGACCTGTCCTCTTATCCCCTGACTGTGCAATTTTCTCAGCAGCCTTTGGTGAGGGACTGTGTCAAAAGCCTTTTGAAAATCCAGATAGACTATATCCACCGGTTCACCCAAATCCACGTGCCTGTTGACCTTTTCAAAAAATTCTAAAAGGTTTGTCAGACAAGATTTATCCTTACAGAAGCCATGCTGATTTTATCTCAGCAAGGTTTGTTCTTTTATGTGTTTTAAGATTTTCTCTTGGATGAGGCTTTCCACCATCTTCCCTGGGACAGATGTAAGGCTAACTGGCCTGTAGTTTCCTGGGTCCCCCCTCCTTCCTTTTTAAAAAATTGGTGTGACATCTGCCATCCTCCAGTCCTCCGGCACTGTGGCCGTTTTAAGAGACAAGTTGCATACAACCGTTAAGAGATCTGCAATTTCATTTCTCAGTTCCCTAATAACCCTTGGGTGGATGCCATCTGGGCCAGGTGACTTGTTAATCCTCAATTTATCAATTAGTCCTAAAACCTCCTCTCTTTTAACCTGTATTTGATTTAATTCTTTAGTCAAGAGGGGCGGCTCAGGCAGCGGAATCCGCTCAAGGTCCTCTGTCGTGAAGACAGACGCAAAGAAGTCATTCAATTTCTCTGCAATGTCCAAGTCCTCCTTAACCTCCCCTTTTCCTCCCTCACCATCCAGAGGGCCAACTGGTTCTCTGGCAGGTTTTCTACTTCTAACATATTTAAAGAAGCTTTTATTATTTCCCTTTATATTGCTAGCCATGCGTTCCTCAAAATCTTTCTTTGCCGCCCTTATAATCTTCTTACATTTCTTTTGCCAGAGTTTGTGTTCCTTTTTATTTTCCTCATTTGGGGAGGATTTCCATTTACAGAAAGACCTCTCTTTGTGCTTTAGAGCCTCTCTAACTCCACTCGTTAACCTCTTGGACTTAAATGAGCTCTTCTTTCTTTGTGGTATGCACTTGTGCTGGGCCTCTATTATTGTTGTTTTAAACAGGCTCCATGCACACTGAAGAGATTGGATTCTTCTAACTTTCCCCTTCAATTTCTCTCTAACTAGTTTCCTCATCTGAGGGAAGTTTGCCCTTCGAAAATCAAGGGTTTTTATGTCTGATTTGGTTGACACTCTTCCTCCGACATGCATGGCAAAGGAAATTGCAGCATGGTCACTGTTCCCCAGAGGCTCTGTGACATTCACATCCCTGACCAGGTCCTGAGTATCACACAGAATTAGATCCAGAGTTGCCTGTTCTCGGGTGGGCTCCATGACAAGTTGCTCTAAGGCACAGTCATTCAGCAAGTCGAGAAACCCGGTTTCTCTTTCTTGCCTGGAGCTCGCATTGGCCCAGTCAATGTGGGGATAATTGAAGTCCCCCATGATTACTATCCTGTCCCTCTTAGCCACCTCCATGATTTCTGTGATTTCCTAGTGACAGAAACTTACATAGTGCACACATCAGCACTGAACAATGCATAAGTAGTGTCCACACAAGCAGATCATGCTCTAGTACAGTGTTGGCAAACCTATGGCACAGGTGCCTGAGGGGGCACTCGGAGCCCGTTCTTTGGGCACCCGACATCACCCCTTCACAGCCACCTGCATTCAGTTTAAATTGCTGTATTGGCACTTTGCAAACAAATGAGTGGGTTTTGAATCGCATTTTGGGCACTCGGTCTCTAAAAGGTTTGCCATCACTACTCTAGTGTAAAGCAGAACAAAAATATACTTCAACTAGGTGGAGGTGTAAAAAATCCTGGTAAATAAAAAGTTTGTGTCCTGCTTTGACTCTGCTGACACCAGTTTCAACTCTGCTTCCCTGTGGGGAAAGTATTGGTATTGTGGGTGCAAGGAAAGCTAAGAACATGTCCAGCATGGATAAGTTGTTTTATTGTTGTTTTATTTTGATATATTGCTCAGTTTGTTATTATTGTTTGCTTTACAGTTTTCTTTACCTGTAATTCATGTTGTAAACCGCCCGGAGTTCCTTTGGGAAGATGGGCGGTATATAAGCACTAAAATAAATAAATAAATAAATAAATAAATTCTAAAACTGCCTTCCCCAGAGAGAAACTAACACAAGGGGCTAAGGCTACAGTCCTTCATGTAGTTACTTCCCCATCAAGTCACAGGAAACATATGGTGACTCTATGCCCCAGGTACCTTTAAAAGAAAGCAACTGCTGAATTACAATTTGTGTGTGTGAGTGTGAGTGAGAAAAAAGAGAGAGGGAGAGAGAGAGAAATTACAAGGCTGTGTTCTGAGAAATGCTGCAAAATGCATCAAATAAGGTGTATATGTCCCTTTTTGGCAAGGTGGAACAAGGCACACACACTCCAGTCATTCCCACAGTGGCTCAGCCATCCTAAAAGATCAGATAAATTAAATCCAGCATTGTTGAGGGCAAAAACGATAGCATGAGGAGGATGGACCATAGGAAAATGAGGGTGACAGCCTGAAGACCAATGAAACCCCAGAACTCTCCTGGATAATCCAGCCTCTAAGGTCCTACGGAAGTGAGTTTAATCAGCTTACAATATTGCACAACACTATCAGGATTCTGGGAGGGGCATGCAGATGGAGGAATGTCTTCTTTTTGAGATAGGCTCCACCTTTCTACTTTTCTTTCTTCTTTCCTCTTTGCTGGTGTACCACAAAGAAATGACAATGCCTGTAGTTCCTGCAAACTGTTGGCAAAAATAAGAACTACGCATTTCTCATCAGCCTTTGTCTTCATGTTAAACTTTTGGTGTATTTTAAAGTCTATAAGAAGCAAAACTTTTTAGTGTCTTGCCTCAGCCTAATTTTGGAAGCTACGTTGTGATCGGGAGAATCACCTACACCATATGTCCATCTCTGGGTTCTCTGTCAAATATCTCTCCTGCTTTAGCATTTAGTGTGATCTGGTGGACTATTCCCTTCCTAGTGCAATCTGTTACTTGGGAGGCAACTGTCTTCACACTTGAGCAAGTGTCTGACAGTCTGAAATGTAAGCACACTGAACTGGCTACATAAATCCACCGCATTCCCAAAATACATATCTTCCCTCAATCATATCTTCCCCAATCATACCCTTTGTTTTCCACATTCATCATTTCATTCTTGCTTTTTAACTGCTGATCCAGAAATGGATTAATGCCTGCATGAACATTGGAACAAACTGATTCAGGATTCCAGATCATCTCCAGAACAGCTCAGACTGGGTTGGTCTTGATCTGCATGGCAAATATTGGGATACAGATCAGATTGGAAGGTATTCACACACCACAATAAGTACTCACCTTTGCCCCAACTCTGACTTTTATCCATCATTGGCTCCTGTGCTTTATACCGTGTTCACCAAGATGGGTATCAGCCACCAATCTTATGGGATTTACCTCGGAGCAAACATGAACCGGATTGTACTGTTGAGGTATGTGTGTGTGTGTGTGTGGGGGGGGAGAATACCAATTTCTCTGCTTATTTATTGACATATCTAACAGAAAGACACAGATTAGCAGAAAATATGTGGCATGTGGACAAGGACAAGATGGGCTTTGCCTAAAAAAATTCAAGGAGAGGCACATCCCTGATTCCATCACAAACCAAGCTCAGTTCCATTTGAAATCTAGAGAAAGCATTTGTTCTCAAAGCGTCTTCTGAAATCAAATCCAGTTCTCAAAGGTTTCACATTCTGCAAGAGGAGAAAATTGATTATACAGCTTCACTTGCAGCTTGTTGAGATAGCTCTTCTGCAGCCCTGCAGGAGGTGCTGCTACAATAGAATTACTTAGTAAGCTGCAAACAAGGGCAGAGTATCAAGTTCTTCATCTTGTTTTGTCATCTCATTCTCTATTTCTTTTCTTTTCTTTTCTGTCTAGTTGCCCTAGGGCAGCAATGGTGATATCAAGCTGTTTTTTAAAAAAAGAAAATTTAAAAATGTCATATTCTGTCTGGAGAAGAATGGCGGGGAACAAAGAACTCACATTTTTCTATGTTGGTTCAAATGATTAACTCATCCAAACCATTGTGAATGGATCCAATGGTTTTAAAAAAAGAAGTCCCAGTGAGAGAGGCAAAACCTATGGAGAGGGAGGGGACATGGGCTGATTCACCCACGTGATCCACTAAAAAATATGAATGAGTCCATCCCAATCCCACAGCATTTCCTGCATAAGTTTACCAGTGTTGTTGCACCTCTCATGCAGTTTAACCTAATATGCCAACTGTTTCAAAGCATTACTTTTTCTTTATTTTGGGTGGGATAGTTGCACCAGAAAGGGTTGCTTCAATGGAAGTGATGTCCCTTAAAGCGGCCCTTCCCTTTGCCAACAAATCACCCCAGCTAAACACCAAAAAGGAGAAGCACTACAATTGACCAGAAATGTTCAGCTTGTGAATAGATTGGGGTGGGGCTGAGGCGCATTTCCCTCTGCATCATGTGATTACCGGAAAAAGAGATTGCACTGAATCACTCCACAAGTAGTCCAGATTGCTGCTGTGTGTGGTCACACCTTTTGTGCTCATGCTATTGGTAATTGTGTTTAAATCACATGTTGTCTTTTGGCTGATTTTCAGGATATATTGTTACACATAGATACAGTCATATACTTTGTTGGGAAAATGGCAAAAAAGATTATTTTATTTTATTTTATTATTATTATTAAAAGAGTAAGCACAAAAGAGGGGGCCTCTTGGCTCACGCCAAAGGTCTCTCTGGTCCAACGTCTGTGACTGAGCTGTTGCCCTTGGGAAACTAAAAGAAGGACATGAGCACAACACCATCCTGATTGCATTCCTCAGCAACTGGTGCTGAAAATGTGCTCCTTATGTACTGCCTGCCACATAGTACTTAAAGCCCTTAGCAATTTACAGTTTAAATACATAGGGCACACACTGCCCCCTAGTGAGCTGGGTACTTAATTTACCAACTCAAGGAAGGGAGGGAGGAAGGAAGGAAGGAAGGAAGGAAGGAAGGAAGGAAGGAAGGAAGGCAGACTGGCCGGCTGCCTGAGTCAGCTTTGAGCTGGCTACCTGAGCTCACCAGGATCAAACTCAGATTGTGAGCATAGTTTTGGCTGCCATACTGCATCTTAACCACTGTACCATGAGGCTATCTCTCTAATACAGGGGTAATATAGAGCCATCATGATTAATAATATCATTGACAGATTTATAATCTGTGAAATAAGATACCCTCCCTCGACTTTGTGCCATCCGAATGTGTCAAAGCCTATCCTCAGAATCTTGGCTAGAGACAAGGGGAGAAATAATTGAATTCCTAAGGAAAGCAGAAGGTGCGAATAAAATACTGTATCATCTAAGGAATATCTCTTTCATCCTTCCTGCTGAAGCTACACAGATTCATGCAACTGAGAGGAAAATATCACCAAGAAGGTCAATGAAACATTGGACAGCTGCAACATTTTTTTCACTGGGCATGAAGTGCCGGGAAGATTAAAGTAATGCAGATCAGGCGTAATTACATTGGATTGGGAAATACAGATGAATCAAATTTGAAATAGTTACCACGGAAATCAATATGGGACCAGACCTAGATATAATTATACATGGGAGGAAAAACACAGGCCGATAAAATCTTTATATCATACTTGCTTCTTCTCATCTCCTTTTCCTCCACTTTGACTCTTCAAATAAATGTACATTTTTAAAGATTGTACTGCAATTGACGTAAGTGCTCCATCTGAGGGGCTGAATGGTGAGGAACTTCTAAATGACATATCTTGAGGATGACCATAGTTTGGCCATTCTAGCGACAGAATTCTTGGAGATGTTATTCCTCCTCCCAACACACCACCCAGTAACTTTTCCAACCACTCATTCTATGGGATGTATGTGGCTTTGTTGCAAAACCACTGTTCCCAACACGCAGATGGGGACAGAGCGAGGGTTGGGTTGCCTGCCAAAGAAACAATGATCGGGGGGGGGGGGGCAGCTGAAAAGATCAGAGTACCTGAGCAACAAAACCCAAACGCTCTTCACTCATTCTGCTAGTGGACCGTCCAAAGAGGGTGAAGTCCACCGTCAACTTTTTTCACCCATTTCTGCTCTTGCAATGATGTTGTCTGAATGTACACAAGAGGTCCCCTGGAGGTCCTTTCTGGAAAGTTGGTGGCTCCAAAAACGAGGACAACGACCCCATCAGCTCAATCAGTGGCGAACAACTATGGATGCTGTTGAGTTCAGCATCATCCCCATCGTAGTCCATTTATGTTTCCTAAGATTTTGCAATGTGGCATCAAGTTAGATGTGACACATAGCTGCCCTGAGGATAGCCATCTGAGGCTGAAGAAAGGTCAGCACAAGTCAGAGGAGGTAAAAGAAAGATTAAGAACCCTGAAGAGGGACACTTTCTCTCTTCTCTCCCCTCTGCAAAGACATACAGGGACATGTTTTCAGTATCATTATGCCATTCTTTTGCCTTCTTAATGTTGTCGTTGTTTTTGTCTTTTTAATGTTGAACTGTAATCCTGCTTTTGCACTTTATCTCTTAACCTTCATCAGTAAACCTTTCAAGTCATATTGTTTTCTGCCAGCAATGTGGTATCACCTGCATTTCTTAAATCACTGGTATTTCTTGCAGCACTTTGTAGAGTCTCACAGTGAGCAGCACTGTC
Organism: Phrynocephalus guinanensis; assembly: GCA_037367245.1. Classification (NCBI taxonomy): domain Eukaryota; kingdom Metazoa; phylum Chordata; class Lepidosauria; order Squamata; family Agamidae; genus Phrynocephalus; species Phrynocephalus guinanensis. The sequence goes on along the minus strand of CM074734.1, from coordinate 98,185,040 downwards.
AGGAACAGCAAGTTTGATTTTTACTCTAACCATTCTGAACAAGAGGAGATCCATTGAATCAATGGGACTTATGTAAGTGTTGCCCTAAAGACTCACATTCCAGGTGGGACTAAAAACATGAGTCTGTGTGGAGGGAGCCTTAATCTCCTGTAGGAGAGATTACTGCAGGTGGGGTACTATTAGCTATTAGGGACGGGGTGTTCAACTTTTAATGAAGGAAGCACAGCATGAAAAAAAAAGCTATTTCTTTTACTTTCTGATTTCTTTTCTTCATTTCCAAAAGACAGCCTCTGAAATCTGAACCCTTTGGGTTCATGAATGAGAGCCACTCGAAAATACCAGATTTCACCAAGATGTCTTTATTTGGATGCTTTGTTCAACCCCATGTATGTAAAATCGCCTGACCCACTTCCGAGGCTAGCCAGCATCCTCTCTTGTATCCCAAAGTTTATACATGTGGTCTAAAAAAGAACTTGATGTTGGTTAAGGTAGCACTGGGCACTGGTAACAGTTGTCCATGATCACTGATGATCACACTGATGATGATGATGATGATGATGATGATGATGATCATGATGATATAAAGTAGTGCAGTTTACAGAGGTACGATGATGTTGACCGTGATGGTGATTTCTCTTTGTCATTTGTACAGTATATGTTTCCTGCTAATAAACTGTGTGTGGGGAGGAGGAGGAGTGGTGGTGTGATTAATGTGAACTTTAGGACTTGCATAGCTTTAATTTTTCTTTCTCATGCACTGTTGTTGTCACCCGGTTTTTATTTTAGTAGGTGATTGTCTGCTGCCTTTTCCGTTTTTTTTTTTTCTTCCTTTGGGGAGTAGTTTTAGGATTCGGTAGCCTTTATGTGGTCTAGTGCCAAAAACCCAAAGAAGAGAAAAGGATACAAGGGAACCAAAAAAGGGGTCTGTCCCTTTCACGTTTACATAACGAATCGGCATCCAAATGACCCAAAACCAAATAAGGCAGGTCCTGAAAAGAATGAAAATCAAACGTTTTCACCAGGCAGATCCCTGAGTTCCATTGCTAAGGGCTCTGTCTGGAGCACTTTCCCCGTCTTCTCTAGCAAGAGGCTAGGTGGGTAACCTGCCCTGAGGCAAAAACTCACCTTCTAGGCAGGAAGAGCTTTTGGATTCCCCAAGCCCAACCCATTTAGGATTCTGAGACGGAGGAAAACGGCTTGTGTTATCAGAAGGATTGCTAGTTCTCAGGGAATGGCTATACCGTAATTCTCCGGATTATTCCAAGGAAGGAGACGAATCCCAAGGTAAGGAACGCCAATAATTCAACTTGGCGAGAGAATGGCTTCAAAGCCTCAGCACCCATCTCCCACTTGGCACCACTGTTCCCATTATCCCTACCAGGTGCTGCAAATGTGTGTGTGTGTGTTGCCTGCTACGGGAGATGGGTGCACCCAAGGCCAGGAGGGAGGGTCAGTTGCTGGGGAAAGATCTGACAGGGGCAAAGACCTGGGCCCAGCAAGCCACTGAAGCAAGGCAGGGAGTGGAGTGCCAGAGCTGCACCGGAGCTGTCTCCTTGCACAACCCCTGACAGTAGCTGTGCAGTGCCTGGGGAAAAAAACTCAGCTGTGGCATAAGACCAGGAACCCTTCCCCCAGTGTGATATAAACGGTTGGTGAGCTTCCATGAGCAGTAAGTCCCAGCAGGAATGGATGGATGGATCAAACATGTGGAAATTGGACCAGTCCGGTCTGCACTTAAAAGGTTAATCTGTTTTAACTCTCACTTGAACTATCCTTCCCTCTACCCTGAAGATCATGCTATAGGTCCATACAAAGCAAGGTTTATCCAGTTTGTTCATGAATAATTCCACCCAGTTTGCCCATGAGTTAAGAAGACAGCTGAGGACAGCAGCAGCATGAGGGAGAAAGGTTGGCGTGAAGGTTGAGGAGAGAGAAGGGAGGTAACCCCCCTTTTCCCTCCTCATCTGGGGCTTTGGTGGTGAGGAGCCTCGTGGAGCAGGGGTTAAGTGCCTGCACTGCAGCTAAAACTGTCCTCACAACCTGGGGTTCAATCCCCGGTAGCCGGCTCATGGTTGACTCTCAGTCTTCTATCCTTCCGAGGTCGGTAAAATGAGTACCCAGCATGCTGGGGAGGGATTCAATGTGTAGCCTGCATAATTAAATTGTAAACCACCCAGAGTGCTTGAAGTGCTATGGGGTGGTATATAAGCAGAACACTTTGCTTTTTTGGTGGGATTGTGCTGCCTTGTGGGGACATATCCCGTGGAGTCAACATAGCACCCTTTCCTGCCTCTTATCTTGGCCATCATTTAGGGAACTAAAATAACTTTCCTTTTGGTTTGCCTGTTTGTTTAAAAACTAAATGGTGTTTTGAAATAACAATGCATTGCATCAATCTAGCATGGTTTGGTGTTAGTTACATAAATATTAAAAATAGGATGATAACAGAGGAGGGGTTTTCTCCACCTTCCCTTTTAATGTCACAACCCAACAAAAATGATACAGGTTTGTCTCCTCAGTTAATGACACCCATCATTTCATTTGTGTGCAGGCGAACTGTCCACACAGGCTGCACAACAAGCTAATTAAAATCACACTGGATCATGCCTAAAAGAAGACATGCTCTGCTGCTGTGCCACGAAAGGTGCAGGGCTGTTCTTTAAAGGGGCAGGATGAATCTATCCAAGTGAAAATAAGTGTGGATGCCATCATTTGGTTTAAACCAAACCATACTAATGGCAATTCATATATTGATTTACATGCCTGTGTGGACAATCTCTTAATGAGCCATTTTGGCACCCAAGGGTTTGCTGGCCTTTTGGGTTGATCCTGGTCATGTGAGACTGGTACACATATAGAGGGGATGGAGGGGGGTGGCTGTACAGCTTCTGTACTAAGCCCAACTATTTTTTGTGTTCTTCTGTTTGAGGAAGAGCAACTGGGAGACAGTATATATACTTTGGGTGGATGGTCTTGTGCTTTTCCAGGAGAAGCATTTTGCACCCTCTAAATTTCCATGCCTTGGATCAAAACAACAGCCACCCTTTTGTAGTTACGGCTCAGCCCAGGCCTGCTTCTTGGTCTCAGGTTCTGTCTCTGAAGTCACAGGCAAAGGGATGCTGCTGATCCTGCAACTCCTATTGTCAACACATTTTCAAGGTTATAATACACCCTCCTTTGAATTATCAGCACCTGGATTCTTCCAGGCTGAGAGTAACTGGAGCCTTCCGAAAATGCCAACAATTCCTCAATTACAAACCATGCGAGGGGCAGCTTGAGAAATGAATTGCTAATGACTAACATATCATGAAGCTCTTTATGCCCTTGCAGATCCAGGTGTTTGCAGGTTCCCGTGACATTATTGCTTATAAAAACATCTGCATAGATGCCAAAGAGCAAAGAATGGGAAATGGGAGGGAGGGCTTATGGAAGCATCTGTCCTGTCTCCACTGGACATTCCTTTCCAGCTGGTAGCTGGCAGGGACTGGCAGGGCCCTAGATTGCCAATCATCTCCCCTGTGCCCATAAAGCTCTGGAGGTAGAAGAGGTAGGATGTTCTGAGACTTATACAAAGCCTTTTTCCGACTAGAGGTTTCCTTTCACACATGGTGCTAACGCCTCACTTGAAAAAACAATGCCAGCACTCCAGTAGCATGGATAATGATGGGGATTAGGAGGCAGCAGGAGAAACATGTGGATGATGAGCTCTAAGATATACTGTCTCTAGACAGAGGGAGGGAAAAGGGAGCAGAAGCTTGCTGGTGGATAGTGGCACAGGATAGGTCACTTTACCCAATGAGGCTGGCAGTAGACAGGAAGCTGGTTTGTCAAAGAAAACAGGGGGTGTTGCCCCATAGGCTATCCCCGGCCCCTCCACTCCTGCGTGCCTCCTTGTAAAGCAAGGAAGATCACAGCTCTGCCTGTACTCTGTTCTCCTGGAAAAACTCCCATCCTCCCAGCGACACCTTAGAAGCAATTTAAAACATAAACCAACGCCCACTATTTTTTCTTTTTCTTTTTTAGTAGCCCGCCAAGTCACAAAATGTGCCTCGCTGCTGTGGAGGTCTCCAACATTCTCACTAGGCTTTACATCATGGACGGTATTGCCTGCCGTGCACCAGCACAGAAGCTTCTGGATTGCTGCTGTGGCTTGCGGAAGGCTCCCTGCCTATCTATGGGGCATCTCCTTTCTGGCCCTGCAAGGCTGGCTGTAGGGTTGTACAAAAAGGGAGCTCACAAGGTGGGATGCTGGTGCTTCGATCGGCACCAAATGACCCCAGATCCCCTGTTTTTTCACCAGCCCCTTCCCTTCCGGCTTCTTGTTCTGCCAATCATGAGTTAAGTACCACATACCCGGAAGAACCTAAAAAGAGTTTCTACGATACATCCATTGAGCCAGCTGTTGGGAACATTTCCAGCTGATCTTTGTTCCACACAATAAAAAGCACAGTTATTCATTTGTTACCTGGGATCTAAATGTCTCTCCTTCAAGTAAGGCTTCTCTTGCAGGGAAGACACATGCTCACAGTAGGCCAACGCCAGTGTCCGGTCACTGTGAAAATACGAATGTCATGAATCTCTTGGCCCATCAACCGCAACAAAACTAGCACCTCCTGTGTAAACTGTGCCTTATGTGGAAGGCAATTGTCTAAGCACCATGGTATCCGTTGGCATCTCTAGTAACCATGTGTGACACAACGGCTTGCCAGTCCCATGTTCCCAACATATTGTGAACTTTTTAAAATGGCACTTTTAACTTTTGGAGGTCACATTACTTCCCTGCTGTTATCACTTAGGAGTGGAAATGTTTGTACTGCTTCTTTCAAGAAGCAGGGGGGAGAGAGAGATGGGGGGGAGCTAAGGTGACATATTATCAGAGGATGCAGCGAAATTATTTGTAAGGCACAGATAAATTTTATGGTTAATGGCAATATTTGTTATTTATTGGAATGGGAACGGGAGAAATGGAATGCACTGTTTTGCTTCTCATGAATTGTTGTAGAAATTTGTATTATTAATTTTATTAATAAACATCTAAAAATAAGAAAACAAAAAGGAGAAGCAAAAGGAGAAAAGAAAGCATGGGAAATCTATCCCGATTTCTCTTGGAACAGTGTCTTACTATTTCATATACTTCCCCCCTTTTTTTAAAAAAATCCTTTTAAACACGGTCTTGGCCTTTAAAGCCCTTATCTGTCCACAGCCTGGCTATTTCAAGGTCTGCCTTGTTCTATATTATCCTGCCCAGGCTTCCCAATCTGCCTCAGAGTTCCCGCTCTCTCTGCTATCACTGACAATGACTGAGCAAGCGGACAAAATAAGGGCTTTCTCTGCCAGCCTTTGGAATACACTTTGCCTGGTAAGATATTCACTTGCAACTTCCTCGTTGTCTTGGAGAAGAAATGATACCTTTTAAGAAACAGGCTCTTTAAAATGTAATTCTGCTGCTGTTTTCAATCGCTACTGCCTTTGATGACGGTTGTTGGTGTGCGGCACTAGGTTATTTCCATCCTATGCAGGTCCTATGGTGGTGATCCTATGAATTAAAGATCTCCAAAAGGTCCTGTCTAATTCCTGTGCTCAGGTCCTGCTAACTAAAGGCCGTGGTCTCCTTTGTGGAGTGAATCCAATTCATGTCAGGCCCTCCTCTTTTCCTTGCCCAATGATACTGTCTTTATCTTCTCATAATGCCATATGTTCTATGAATTCTAATCGTGCTTAAATGTGTTTACTGTGTTTCTGCTTTTCTAAATTTTCATTTGAACAGAAAAGTGGAACAGGAGTATCATTACTATCATCATGCAAATTATTAGCCTTATTATTAAAAATATGGGCTTGTTGTTTGGGAATGAATATTTTAGATTTTTAGCTCTGCTATGAGAAAAAGTCAGCATAAAAGTATAAATCAAAGACTGCAATTACACAGTCAAAAATGCCATAGGATTTTACTTCAGTTATAGAGTGGATGAATTTGATTTTAAAAAAATCGATCACAATATGCAAAGCCTAATTCAAATCAGTTTTTGTCTCTTTGTGCTCCTGATATGGAGTTTCTTCTCTCTTGTTGAGGGCTTCTCTCCCCCCAAAGCCAGAACAATTTGAATGGATTTTCACCATGTGGTCAGTTGTTTCCTTTTCCAAAATGATTGTAGGGCATGCTGGTGGCTGTGGTATGTGATGTAGGTGGTTGGGGAATGATATTTAGGGACCTTGAGAACAAACACACACACACACACACACACACATTATCCATTGAGTAGGGTTGAGTTTTTTTCTTTTTTTTTCTTTTTGAATAAATAAGTATAGCACTAAATCATTGCATAATTTCAGATCATATGCATCTTCTGCACTGATACACTAGTTTAGCACTAGATCACCTTTATACAGTAAACAATAATAAAATAAAAACAAACTCAACAAGATACAGAAGGCTACATATGTTCTCACTGTATGTGTGCATAGTTCTGTGTATGGTATGAAGAACTTGGGAAAGCTGACACTTTCCCCCTACCGCTGTGCAACCTTTTAAAAACCAAGCAGCTTGACAGCAAACTATAAAAGGATTGGCAGAGGAAGGAAGGAAGGAGGGCAATAAGGAAATAAATAAATGCAGATTGCATTGAGAAGCCCCTGTAGGATCACTAAAAGTGAATTGAACCCCAAGCTAAACCGTACACCAAGCCACAGCAAAGACAAATCAGTTCAGTTTGTCTTGTCAGTGTGTGTGTGTTGTGCCATTAGAGTCATGACATGACTGACTCTTCTTGGCTCCACGTCCATGGAGTTTTCTTGGCAGGAATACTGGAGTGGTCTGCCATTTCCTACAGCACCTGGTATTCGCTGGTGGTCTCCCATCCAAGTAGTAACCAGGGCTGACCCTGCTTAGCTTCCGAAATCAGGTGAGGTTGGATGTGCTTTAGGGCACCTAGGCAGCTGTCTTGTCAGTCTAGTGGCTGCTAAATTTCCAGACCTCCTCAGCCAGTGCCCATGCTAGCAGACAGAGAGGAAGAGAGAAGGGAAATTTTTTGTTTCTCATCTGAGCAATTCCAAAACCCTCCTCGGGCTTATACAGAATATGAGCTCTGTCTTCCTCGCTGTTTAAACAAAACAAAACAAATGGAATGGGAGCACTCCAGAAAGAGTCCAAAACCCAAGTACTGTACTGTAGTTGAATTCATGGTAGAAATCAACATACTGTACTGTACAGCTGTGCTCTGGTGTCTCGCCACTCCAACCAGTACCACCGCATGCTTCTCTTGAATGCATAAGAGTCTCATTAAAATTAGTTAAAACTAACTGCATGGAACTTAAATCACGGAGGCTGTGGGAGCTGCACCCAGGATCAGCAAAGACCATGAAGTGATTTCTAAGATACAGTGGTACCTTGTATCAAGGAATTAATTTGTTCCAAATAAAATTATGTTAAGCAATTTTTCCTTTATACAAAATTTCCCATAGGAATGCATTGAAAACAGAGTAATCCCTAACCGCGACAATTTTTATGTTGTATGGATTCGCCCCATAGACGATTCTGTTAAGCAAATTTCCCCTAGCTCCGGAATTTTTTATGTTGTACAGATTTTATGTTATACAAACTGTTTGTTATACGAGGGTCCACTGTAGCATGGGGAACTAAACAAAAGTTCATTCTTGCTAGGAGGCAGCCCCAGAATCTGTGGTCAATGTTTACCTTAACACACATCGGGGGATAAGATAAACAAAAGCCAGATATTTTCAGATGAGTAAAAAGCTTTATAGAAATCTGCCTTCAGGGATCCTGCACTGCTTTCTCCCTGCGCTTGCTGCCCTTCAGATATTTCCCACTCCATTTTGATCTCAGTTTTAGCTCAATTCGGCGGTGGCGATCATGGGTGTTGAAGTCCAGAACATTTGGTAACCACCAAGCTGAGGGGAAGGTTTTAAAGTGTACGAAACCCATTAGTGCACGAACCCTATCCGTCACCCACCCCCTTTGTAAACTCCATCTGGCATTTCCATTGCTTACCCTGCTCTGTTTTTCAAGAACACTGATGGACTCGCTCCAGCCCCAGGCCTGACCCGGGCCGCCCCATATTTCCGTAGCCTCCCCTTTCTTCACTCCCTCCCTTCCTAGGAAGTTACCCAGGGTCTAAAAGCCTCACATGAAACCGAGTAAAAAGTAATCGATGCCAGACTAGCTGGCTCCTTCCCTGCCAGTCAGCTGTGCAGGCAATTCCCGCACACCCGTCTGCGAAACGGGGAGGAGGAGGAGGATGCAACTCCCTGTGAGAAAAGCTAAATATGGGTTAGGCTCTGAAGAAAGAGGAGGAGGAGATTCAAGGGAGAAGTCTCAGTTGAAAAGGGGCAGCCTTCCCTTCAATAGGAATAAACCAACTAACTCACAGGGTAGGATGACATAAGGGTTTATTTATTTATTTATTTATTTATTTATTATATTTATACCCTGCCCATCTTCCCGTAGGAACTCTGGGCAGCTTACAATGGGTAGCAAACAACTAAGGGCGTTTATACATGACCCCTAAGCTCCGCCGCAAGGTCTGGACCTTAAAAATGTTTACCCACCAGCTCCGGACTTTGCAGACAATTAAGTGCTACCCCGCCCACTTTACCGCAACCCAGCACACTTTTCTTGTACCTTCTCTTTGGAGGTGAAAAATCTTTGATCCGGTGTAAGGATAGTGAGTGCAGGGCTCTCCTCGCTTCTGTTTGTTCTTTTTTTGCGCCCCGCCCCTTTAAGAGATCTGAATGCTGCCGGGAACAAAACGGAGGTAAACCGGCATTCTTTTCTTTCTTTTTTCTCCCTCCCTCACGCAGCCAGCAACCAGGAAGTGCGGAGGGGGGTGGGGACAGAGGAAGAGCGATGAACCCCTAAGATCTCTGGTCCGAATTTAAGTGGCCAGCGGATCTTAGGGGTCGTGTAAAAAGGCCCTAAGACACAATAAAACAGGAACAACATAATACGACAATAGCACGACAATATAGACTAATTTAAAACAGCTTAGCGCCCTAGCATCGCATTCTAGCCCAACAGCGAGAGTGCTTGAGGGGGCAAAATGTGGATGGTGGGTGGGTGGGGGACCTACTAAGGCTTGCCAAAGGCCTCACGGAAAAGGAGCGTTTTTAAGGCTTTACGGAAGGCCAGCAGGGACTCTGCAGAGCGCACTTCGCTTGGGAGGCTGTTCCAAAGTGAGGGGGCTGCCACCGAGAAAGCCCGGTTACATGTAGATGTCTTCCGGGCTTCTTGAGGGATGGCAACCTGAAGCGAGTGCGCTCACAACTGCCGGACTGGACGGGCCGAGGTTGATCGCTGGACGATCTGCTCTGACAGGTAGTCCGGGCCCAAGCCATGGAGGGTTTTATAAACTAAAACCAAGACCTTGAATCTGATCCAGGATGCAACGGGCAACCGATTCAGGCGAGCTAGGACTGGGGTGATGTGGTCGTACTGGCGCACACCCACCACCAGCCTGGCTGCCGCATTTTGTATCCGCTGCAAACGCCAGAGGAGAGTCAAGGGCAACTCCATGTACAGAGTGTTGCAGTAGTCCAGCCTCGAGATCACCAGCGCTTGAACCACAGTTCTCAGAGAATCACCATCTAGATATGGGCGGATCTGGGCAATTTGGTGAAGATGGTAAAATGCGGATCTGGTCACGGCCGCCACCTGGGCTTCCAAGGTGAGCGCCGGATCCAGAACCATGCCCAGATTCCGAACCCTCTCTGCAAGTTGGAGAGAAACTCCCTCCAGACAGGGGAGAGGGCCTACATACCCAGATGGCGAGCTCCCAAAAACATAACCTCCGTCTTCTCGGGGTTGAGGTTGAGCCTGCGTACTGATGACAGCAGACTCCAAATCTCCTAATGACATAGATGTTGAACAGCATGGGGGAGAGAGACGACCCCTGCGGGACCCCACAAGGGAGTATCCACGGGGCCGACAACTCCCCTCCATGCTGCACATACTGGGGACAGCCCTCCAAGAAGGAACGGAGCCAACTGTGAGCAGTGCCTCCAATTCCCACCTCAGAGTGCTGATCCAGTAGGATACCATGGTCGGCGGTATCGAAGGCCGCTGACAAATCCAGGAGAACCAACAGGGTAAAGCAACCCCTGTCAGCCACCCGGATTAGGTCATCTTGCAGCGCGACCAAAGCTGTTTCGGTCCCCCGGCAAGGCCTGAACCCGGATTGGCATGGGTCAAGGCACTGTTGTTCCTCTAGATATGACTGAATCCGGATCGCGGCCACCCTCTCGATAACCTTGCCCATGAACCGGACGTTGGCAATCAGACAATAATTTGCCAATTGGTCCGATGCCAGGCCAGGTTTTTTAAGAATGGGCTTGACCACCGTCTCCTTCAAATGAGAGGGGGGGAAACCCCTCGCTGAAGGAGGCGGTGGCGATGGCAGATGCTCATTCGGCCATGCTCCCGCCAGCAGCTTTTATCAGCCAGGCAGGGCAAGGATCGAAGGGGGTGGACGCGGGCCGGCAGTGGGCAATTGCCCTGGAGGCCTCCAAGGAGGTAACAGGCCCAAGCTCATCCAACTGAGGAGAGTGAGGTGGCGCAGCAACTGGGGATGGCGGGAAGGGGCTAGTGCAACCGGAATCGAAGCCGGCCCGGATGGCCTCTATCTTGGATCGAAAGTAGACTGCAAAGTTCTCACTACTGAAATCAGTAGGAGGAGGCCTTGCCAGACTAGGATTGGTGAGGTCTCGGACCACCCGGAAGAGCTCTGCCTGGCGGTTCGAGGCCTCACCAATTCTCAGGGAGTTATAGGATGACTTAGCCTCCCTGATCGCTCGAGAATAGCGCCTAGTCTGGATAACAATGGCAGTCTTATTAATTACCGTCCGGCTTCTTCTCCAGCTGCTCTCCAGCCTTCTCCGTTCCTGCTTCATCGCTCTCAACTCCGCTGTGAACCACAGCGAAGGTCGAGCTCTGCTACAGAGAAGGCGCTTGGGGGCGATCCGGTCAATGGTGCGGACAGCTGTTTCAAACCATTGGTCAGCTGCAGCCTCAGCCGGAGCGTCAGTCAGGCCATCAGGTAGCTCCCCGAAGGCTTCCCGGAACCGGACAGGGTCCATGAGCCTCCGGGGGCGGGCCAAGACAGGAGGCCGAGGGTCCCCGCGGAGACGGGCCGCGATCGACAGGGAGAAAGAAAGCAGGTGATGGTCTGACCATGACACAGGTAGAGAGACAATGTCCCCCACCTCCAGACTGAAATCCCCCGACATGGAGGTAAATACCAAGTCAAGGGTGTGACCTGACCTGTGGGTGGGGCATAAAACATGCTGGGACAGACCCATGGAAGCCATGGATTCCATGAAATCCAGAGCTGCACCAGAGAGCTCACCGCCAGCCTGCACGTTGAAGTCCCCCACAACCAACAGGTGAGGGGACTTCAAAAGTGCGGCGGCAATGAACTCCGAGAGCTCTGGGAGGGATTGCGCTGGGTTGCAGGGAGCACGATAGCCCAGCACAATGCCAAATCTGTCCCGCTGTCCTACCAACAGGTGAAGGCATTCTAACCCTTGACTAACCAATGTCGAGGCCCTGCTAACATAAAGAGAGTCCCTGTGGATGATGGCGGCCCCCCCTCCCTTTTGACCCTCCAACCTTCCCACCCCCTGGACCAGAAACCCAGGTGGGCACAGCTGGGAGAGCAAAGCCCCCCCTCCGCACCCACCCAGGTCTCGGTAATACAGGCCAGGTCAGCCCTCCCATCAAGGATGGAATCATAAATGATGGGGATCTTGTTATGGACTGACCTGGCATTCATAAAGAGACAGGAAAGGTTGGAGGCGCTGGTGGGATGACTCCTGGACACGTGGCAGTGAGCTGAGGGGTCAGAACAAGGGACAGGCACAAGATGCCTGACCCGAGTTCTTCTGATCTGACTAACCCCTCGACTGCAAGCGTACCGTCCACTGTCTGACACAGTCGGTATGTGAGTCCCTGCGAACATGGCAGCGGAGGGGAAGGAAGCAAAAAAAACAAAAAACAAAAAACAAAAAAACCCAGTAATAATAATATACAACAAAGACAACTAAAAATAAAATAAAGGCAATATACAATTCACTATGGTTATACAATATAAGTACAAATAACTAAAATAAAAATAAAAGAATATAAAATAAAATAACCATGGGCACGGAACCACAGGGTGGGTTGAAACACATAGGGGGGAAGAGGAGGGGGGAGGGGGAAAGGCTGAGGGCAGGCCACGAGATGGAAAATGATGACAACGGTCTATACTGATGGTAAAGGAAAATATATATATATGCATACATACATACATACATACATACATATATATACGTGGGGCCAAAGCCAACGGGTTCGACGGAGACGGCTCAGTGGGAGCCTACGAGCCGAGGTCAGCAGCCTCTTGGCTCAATTGATCCCGGAGGAGGCCCGCACCGGGCCGGCCGGGAGCCCCCTCAAGGTCTCAGAGTTGTTTTGGTGGCCCACACATGTGGAAAAGTTCAAGTTAAATTGACGGCCAATCCACGCTGGGAAATCAGCACCGCTGGAACGTCCGAGCCCAGCCCCCCCGGCTTGCAGGCGCTGAGGGCCGATCCGCCGCCTGAGGACTGAGCGCACGAGGGACGCCGGCAGCCGATTTGCCGGCCGAGATCGCCGGTGAACGGACGCTGGCAGCCGATTTGCTGCCCGAGATCCAAGTACATGGGGGGAAGGGCTACAGACGACTGGAGCAACCGCTCCCCGCCCCCCCGGCATACAGACAGCAGCAGCCAGTCTGCCACCCGAGATCCAGGCGCTTGGGGGAGAAGAGGAGTGTGGAAAGGTGAAACATCCGCTCCCAGCTCCCCCGGCATGCAGGCGCTGGCGGCCGGTCTGCCGCCCGAGTTCTAAGTTTGTGGGGGGGCGGAGGGCAGCGGGAGATGAACGCAACCGCTCCCAGCCCCCCGACATGCGGGCAGCGGCAGCCGGTCTGCCGCCCAAAATCCAGGCGCGCACCTGAGGAGCTGAGGAGCACCTGAGGAGCTTTCATCAAGGAAAGGCCTTTCAGGTTCTTACATGTCCCTCCCCCTTTCCCTGTCTGAGTCCATGGTGACCTGCACAGCCACAGCTCCACATATAACGTGGACTAAAATTTATAATGTGACTTTCCAGTGAGCGTGTTAAGAGCTGCCGCACAGATTTCTCGAAAGCTCATTGCAGATCACTTACATGTCCCCAGAAGTAACAAAGGAACACTTTAAAAAGTTCTGTTGTGCTAGCTTATATTGTATAGCTAAACCCCAAACCCTAAGCAGGTTTAACAGTCATACATTGAAGGTTGGGGAGGAGCAGGAGCATCATGAGGCAACGGTCTGTTGACATTCTGGGCAAAAAACAAAAACAAAAAAGAGGATATATATGCAGCTGGCGAGGGGATGCCCATTTGCAACAATCTAACCTGGATTTGTTTTGTCAACAAATTATGGAATAATGAACAATGCACCAAATATATACATACTGTGCATCCCATTTAATCTTCAGAGGGTTACTCCAGGTACTGGAAGATTAAGGCAGAGGGAGGAAATTAAGTAGGCCAGGATTTACTGGTAAGTCTCTGAGCAATTGGCAATAGAACCAGTGCAGGGGTCATGCCTAGCATATTGGACTAGAACACAGGAGAAGTGGACTGCGACCTTCTAGATCTTGATGAACTACAATTCCTGTCATCTTTCGTGACTGGGCAGGTTGGTCAAGCTATTTTGTGAGGCTGAAAGTCAACATGGATCTACATGCCTATGGCTCCCCACACCTGATCTAAGCGACTGTCTGCATCAGTTAGTCCTCCTAAAATATGCTATTGCTACTATGGTAAAAATAATTTTACCTGGTGTTTAATTTAGATTGGAGTTTAGAAAGCTCAAAAAATTTCCTTACACATTCCTTCAATGATGTTTGTGGTAATCCTGTAAGGTAGGTTATTATAATTCCCCATATTATGGAAAGAACTGAGTGGAAAAGACAATAATGCTGAGATAATTTGAAGGCAAAAAAAAAGTCAAAAGAGGAAGACTAAATATGAGAGATGGAATGACTCAATTGAATTTGCGGGACCTGAACAGGGTGAATAGGACATTTGGGAGGTCACCAATTTGCAGCCTCACCATTTATCAGAAGGGATGTGAAGCACTTGAAATGTTCAGTGACAGAAATGACATTTGAAATGGAGATCCTGCTTTGAACAAAACCTGGAGAAAACCATGAGGCTAGCTCTCATGGCTCCTGCTGTTCTTTAGAGGGAGGCTAGTAGCCGCCATAGAATTCTAATGGCGTCATGCATGCCATTCTGCTTGTACAGTACTTCAAAGGGCAGGGCAGAGGCATTTGTGGTTAGCAAATGTGCCGGTGAGCAAAACAGTCTTGGCACAACTGCACGCAGAAGATGGATGGTCTCTTAACATTCCTGCTGATCTCCTCCCAAGAAGCTACCTCGGATAGCCATTGGCTCTTTCTCCCAATGATTCTTTGGTTTATATATAATATTGTCTTGCACGGGGCTTGGAATGCTCAACGCCAGCATAGGAACAAAGAGGCAAGCACAAATCAAAATAAAACAAGGCAAGGAGAGGCACGTGGTGGAGACGCAGTCCGAGACACTTAAGGGTCTGCTGGATGTTTGTGGATAGCTCCATCATCACATACCGCAGCTTCTGTGTTGGTGTTTTGTGATATATTTTTTAAATAACGTGCTGACTGAGAGCACGCAGCAGGGGTTCAGTTACACGTTGAAAACATCAAAATTAAAGGAATATAGCAAAAATTATTAAAATAGGATGGGTGGGGTTTTTTTTTACAGTCTTTCAAGGCCTTTGTGCATATTATTAGAAAACAGCCTTGATGTGTAAAATAAAGAAAATCACAGCCCTTCTTCCAATTTCCCACAGGAAAACTTGGTAATTTTTCAATAAGAAAACCACAAATTGGAGGCTTTCTGCAAAACATTTGATATTATGAAGAGAAAAGCTTTCTCTCCCTCCCACCTGTTTCCCACTTGTTTCCCAAAGTGTCTCAGCAGCGCCCTCTCGTGTTGAATGGTGGAAACTGGGTTTCAGCTCTTCATCAGTGGACCCCAAGTACAGTATTGTACAGGCAAGAAAGGTAGTGATGGATTATAAAGTCAAATGCACTTTTTCCCCATAGCATTTCAATGCCCATAATAATGACTGCATGAGGTCAACTCAATTTTGTCTTGGGGCAACCCTTTCCAGGGTTTTCAAGGTAGAGGTTATTCAAAAGTGGTGTAGTATTCCTTTCTTCTGATGGTATCCTGGGCTCATGCATCTTGTCCAAGGCCACCAAGGCTGGCTGTACTTATAGGAGGCATGGTGGAGAATCGAATTCCAAAGGTCAGTCTCCACCGCCAGATATTTAATCCACTGAGCTATCCAGCCAGCTTGCGTGCTGTGCTCATAGGAGGTGCAGTGGAGAATTGAGGTGCAGTGGATAATTGAACTCCTAACCTCTGCAACCACAGCCAGATACCTACAACACTGAGCCATGCCGATAAAGGTAAAGGTTCCCCCTGCACATGCGTACTAGTCGTGTCCGACTCTAGGGACGGTGCTCATCTTCGTATTCAAGCCGAAGAGCAGTGTTATGCAGGTCCGTAGCCACGTGGCCGGCATGGCTGCAAGGAAACACTGTTTTACCTTCCCACTTTTTATGGCAGTACCTATTTATCTACTTGCATTTACATGCTTTCAAACTGCTAGGTTGGCAGGAGCTGGGGTTAACAGCGGGAGCTCGCTCTGCTGCATGGCACCCGGTATTCGAACCACCGAACTGCTGACTTTGCAGCCAACAGTTTTCGGAGCCTTAGTCCACTGAGCCCACATACCTAAATATACATCCTGCCATCTGTGTCAGAAGGAACTCATCAACAAACCAAAGAGCTTGGAATGTTACCTTTTAAAAGCAATTAAAAGCAGCTGTAGTAATAATTCTAAGCTCCCAAAGTTGTGAGTGATGGTTGCACTTTTTTAAAAAATCTATTTTCAGTTCTTATTCTTCAAAATGCTGATGCACAATGATTAACTCCTTTGGGAAATTTTAAAAAATGAGACTGTTTTATGGATCTATGTTTTCCTTTATTCAGGTACATTAATAAGGGCTATGCAAATATACAAATTTCTGTCAGAAGGGAAAATGGAAAATGAACAAGTGAAAGAAACAATGGTACAATCAGCAAAAAAAATGGCTATAATATTGAACTTGTGAAATGGCAAAAACTTTGTAAACAATAGTGACACCTTATAGAGAAATTTGTATAAAATGTTTTATAGATGGCATTTACCACCTGCTAGATTAGCTAAAATGTTTCCATATATATCTAGTAAATGTTTGAAATCTGAGCAAAAAATGGGGACATATATATATATACCTAATATACCTAATAGAAACAATTCTGGTTTGAATATATATATATATATATATATATAAAACCAGAATTGTTTCTGTTAGGTATATTAGGTATAGTACTGGAAAACTTATAGAAACAAAACATTTCTCTAATGCTGTATTACATATTCTGACAGTAGCGAGGATTCTATGGGCACAACACTGGAAAAAAGGAAAAAAAACCCAACAGATGAAGGAATAGTTAAGAAAATGTTGGAATTAGAGATGGGCACGACCAGGAAAAATTACGTTTCGAGTTGTCGTGTGTCGGAGCCGGCCCGTTTTGGCTCGTTTCCGTTTGTCGCGAAAATTTTCAAAAATTTGTCGTTTCATTTGTCATTTTTTCGTCTGTCGTTAGTACTGGTTTTGGGGGGGTAGCGGGCTCCTGGAGGCACCTCTCTGGGGTGGGTGCCTCCTCTGGCCCGCTATGAAGGGAAAGCGGGCTCCTGGAGGCACCTCTCTGGGGTGGGTGCCTCCTCTGGCCCGCCATGAAGGGAAAGCGGACTCCTGGAGGCACCTCTCTGGGGTGGGTGCCTCCTCTGGCCCGCCATGAAGGGAAAGCGGACTCCTGGAGGCACCTCTCTGGGGTGGGTGCCTCCTCTGGCCCGCTATGAAGGGAAAGCGGGCTCCTGGAGGCACCTCTCTGGGGTGGGTGCCTCCTCTGGCCCGCTATGAAGGGAAAGCGGGCTCCTGGAGGCACCTCTCTGGGGGGGTGGTGCCTCCTCTGGCCCGCCATGAAGGGAAAGCGGACTCCTGGAGGCACCTCTCTGGGGTGGGTGCCTCCTCTGGCCCGCTACAAAAGGGTATGCATAGCCAATTGGATATGCATACCAAGTTGCAGTGGCAGGCAGAGGCACCTCTCTTTCGGGTGCCTCTGTGACTCACTGCCTGGCATACGGTGCACTTGGGCTGGGGATGGGGAGGAGGAACAAAGTGAGAAAGGACCCCTATGGGCGCCCTCTGGCTCACTAAGAAGGGAAGTGTACTTGCTGTAGTGCAATGCGAGTACACAGATCTGGCTTAGGGTTAGGGTTAGCGCAAGGGCTAGGCTTAGGGTTACGGGTAAGGTTAGGGTGAGCTACTGGGGTGCACCTCTGGGTGCCTCTCTGACCCACTAAGAAGGACAGTGTACTGGCGTATGGGTTCGGGTTCGGGTTCGGGTTCGGGTTCGGGCTAGGGTTAGTGGGCTTTTTATGCCCGACTGGCACATCCCAGAAGTCTCGGTCAAAACCTGGCCAAGTGGCCATGCAATTGGTGGAATGGCTCCAAAAATTTGCATGGTCCACTCCCATGACCAGCCCATCATTGCGCAGGTGTAAAAAAATAAAAATAAAAATAAAATAAAATAAAATCAATGGAGACGTTTTGTTGCAAGAAAAACCCACTGCTTCTACTGTAAATAATCAGGCAGTTTTAAAATAGCTATTTTCGCATGTTTCTGTGGTGCTTTGGTGTGTTTTTGGACCACGATTTCAAAATAAATATTGCGGTCGCCCCATTTTGGATTCCCCGCCCGCACCGCATGGCATGGCGAGCGAGTTGGCGAGACGACGAGGATGCCCCCCACCAGAGCAGCCCAGGACAGGAGAGGGGGGCGAGGCGGGGACCCCCCCCCCAGAAACCAC
Organism: Phrynocephalus guinanensis; assembly: GCA_037367245.1. Classification (NCBI taxonomy): domain Eukaryota; kingdom Metazoa; phylum Chordata; class Lepidosauria; order Squamata; family Agamidae; genus Phrynocephalus; species Phrynocephalus guinanensis. Next base: position 98,166,995 of record CM074734.1, on the reverse strand, counting down.
CCCTCTGGTAGGTGCCCTCACTCAGGCAGGCATATTTTCGCCTGCTTTTTTGGCCGGGAATCGGGTTTTTTTTATTTTGCAAGAAAAACCCACTGCTGCTACTGTAAAAATTCAGGCAGTTTTAAAATAGCTATTTTCGCATGTTTCTGTGGTGCTTTGGTGTGTTTTTGGACCACGATTTCAAAATAAATATTCCGGTCGCCCCATTTTAGATCCCCCGCCCGCACCGCATGGCATGGCGAGCGAGTTGGCGAGACGACGAGGATGCCCCCCACCAGAGCAGCCCAGGACAGGAGAGGGAGGGAGGCCGGGGACACCCCCCCCCCCAGAAACCACCCCTCTGGTAGGTGCCCTCACTCAGGCAGGCATATTTTCGCCTGCTTTTTTGGCCGGGAATCGGGGTTTTTGTTTTAGTTTTTTAAAAAAAATTCTGTGCCGCTTGGCATCGCGCAATCGCTGCGATGCCAGGAACGACAACGACAAATCAGACCCAATTTTTATTTAGTCGGTTCGAGTTCGAGTTCTGGCAGAGTAATTGTCGTTCTTCGTTCCGTTGCGTAATGGAAACGAGGAACGGAAACGGAAACGAGAATTTCGCCAAGTCGTGCCCATGTCTAGTTGGAATACATGGAAATGGACAGACTGACAATGAGAATTAACGGGGGGGGGAAAGGACTCACAATATTATCAAACAAGGAATCTGTTCTGTCAATAGCTAGAAAAAGAAAAACAAAGAATAAGGCCTAAACTTGCTGTAATATGAATATGACTGGAACCTGTGTAATATGTTTAATAAGCACTGTTTCTTTTTTGCTTATGTAGAAAATGAATCTCTCTCTCTCTCTATCAGAGCTGCTTAGATGCCCTAAGCACATCTGATCTTTCCTGATTTCAGAAGCTAAGCAGGGTTGGCCTTGGTTAGTACTTGGACAGGCAATATTTTTCCTTCACTAATTCAATGAAGCTGCTCCTCTGCAATTACAAAGTATATGCAATAAACAATGACTGTTTTGCTACAAAAGGAGTTATGTCTTCGTCCTTGCAAAAAGGAATGTAGTTTTATTCCTCATGACTAGTTATAGCTGAGCTCTGGCAGCCAGGGATTATATATCAATCTGTAGAGGTGTATATGGAAGAAGCTATTGGAGGGAAATTTCTATAGCAGCTGGGGCTTCTGTGGAGTGCTGGTGGAAGAGGGAGAAACCTCTCTGAAGCTGGTAACTGCAGTGGTCTGCTTTCTGCAGTGTCTCTTGCTACAACTTTACTCCGTCCCTCTGAGGGGAAACATTTAATTTCAAAGAATCATTGAGTGGCTAAGCTTATTTGGAAACTGCCACCACAGGGGAAATATAAAGGAACAAGCTCCGGTTTGGTTCAGTCCCAGCAATCGCACATGCTAGAAACAAACCAAAACAGGACAATTCTGCCTGCGCCTAAAAAACTATACCTCTTCCTGACGTCAACAACTGCAACCATGTTAGAAATGCAGGGCTTGAAGGCCCTTACAGATCATCAAGTTCAACCCCTGCCAAGGAGGCACAGTGGGGAATTGAACTTCCAACCTCTGGGTTCATCCCTAAACCACTGAGCTATGACAGTTTGAATGCTCTGGAGCTGGCTCATGCTGGCACTTGTGCTGCCTGGTCGCCAGCAGAAGGAGCACAACAGCTTTCCCTCACAGTGGATGAGACAGTGGGGCAAATGATCACAAAGTCCCTCTCTCTGTAACTTGAATCTGTCACACAGACACATGCTGCAGGTTGTTCTTTAACATTTCTCCTCCCTCCCTAATGATTGCAACAAGGCTCCAAATCAGGGGTCCTCAAAGTTTTCAACCAGCGGGCCGTCCCACCCCCCCCAAACACCACTGGGGGCCGGATCCCAGTCCAAAAGCAGCTGTGGAGGCTGGCTTGCTAACAAAACAGGGGGTAGGTGGGGGGTTGCAATTGGTCCCAGGGGCCGGGTTCAGGACCTTGGGAGGCCGCATTTGGCCCCAGGGCCTTAGGTTGAGGACCCCTGCTCCAAATAGACACATTCCAGGCCATTCAAGAGGCTGATGACAGTCTGACAGTCCTGCCAGGCTGCTGCTAATTAATCTCTATGCCATGCATGTGTGCATGCATGTGCACCTCAGTCTAGCAAAAGCTGACTTCACTTTTTTTTAAATTAACAGGTCCTCCTGATGTATTTTGAATTGGTTCCTGGATGGAGAGTTAAACCACTTCTTTCTCAACTATTTAAACAGATATAGACTTCCCAAAGGGCTTGGAAAGAACAATTGCCTCTTGTTTTTCCGTGTTTCTGGATCGTATTGTCTGCGCATCCTGCCGTGACTAGCTTGGTATGCTATTTGTGTTGAGGTCTGTAGACCTATAAATCTGCATTTTGGGAACTATAATGGGCTGGTGATCTCCATCTCCATCATCCAAGAGCTATAATAATAGTCAATGTCATAGCTAGGTTTTCTTTGAATGCCCAAGTATTTCTCCTGCTATTTTTCTCCATAACTATTTGGTTTCTGTTACTTGCTGTCAGAGTTGCAAATTTCGAGACACATGGCCCATGTGTTGCTTAAGCTTTTTTTTTAAAAAAAAAATACTTTTTTTTTTTTGCAGAGGGCACACTTCACCATGTCTCTTTCCCAAACTGTGGTGGTGTGTGACTGTAATCAAATACTACGTGTACTCCATCCCAGTTCCCTCTTTCTTCTGTTCACTTGCTTTTGACTGTCACCTTCTCAGCCCTCTCCATTATTTCCTTCTTCTGCCTTCTCTCCCTTCCCCCGCCCCCACACTTCTTTCTCATGTCCCCATTACAGGAGCCAGTGACTTTTGTCAAGAAAGTCTGACTTCCACCAGGCACTTCCCAGACAGTAATCTCACTTTCTGTACCCGATGCCCTCCATATATATTTTAGCCTACATGCTCTACTGTTGATTCCACTGGCCACACCGCTGGAGTCACCCAAGCCAAGATTGAACAAATATTTCATTCTCTTCCAAACACTCAGCTCAAAGCTGGTTTGCAGATCCAGCCTTCAATAGCTGTGTCTGAATGCTGTGTTCCAGAATGGTGGGTTAGGGTAGGAGCATTATTCTTTGCACTGTATTACTGTATTAAGAATTGTAAGTTGCCCAGAGACCTTTGGGTAGTGGGTGGCATATAAACTGTATAAATAAATGCATAATAAATAAATAAATGTGCATTTCAGACAACATTAATTCCCAGAGAGCTTCTTCACATATCCCTTGCTTGTTTGTGAGTAGCTATTAATTGGTCTATAATATTATCTGCTATCTAAACCACTTACCTAAAAACATTACGAGCTGCTAGTTGGTAGGTTTTTCTCTCCCCTCCCCCTCCCCCTCCCCTCCCCCCTTCCCCAGACCCGGGTTTAAGCCACAAGCAGCTTTTCAGGTTTTAAGGGATTTGAACCAACTGTCTCATCAAATACTACAGCTTTTATTAAAATGATTTTAAAAATAGCTTTATAATGTACCCTTATTGTATTTTATTGCTTCATTTTTATGTTAAGCTCCCTCAGCACCAATTGAAATAGGTGGGGGGTTATATAAATAGTATAACAATTATGATTATTACTACCACAAACACTGCTGAGGAATCTCAAGGTTTCTCCGGAGATAAGCAAAATTATTTCTACCGTTAACGTTAAAAACAAAACACACACGCCACAGGAAGATCCAGTTGTCTTTGTATGAGAAAGTAGGTGCATGTAGGAAGCATATGTACATGCTGGTGCAGATAGGCATGCATATGTTGAAGTATGATGGCATACATAAGCCAAATGTTTCTGGTTTGGTATTCTAGGGAAAGAGTGTTTGGTTGCCTATGTAGCACTGCAGGGGTATCCACTGTGACAAATAATGGATAGAGTGATGGAGTAAGATTCAGGAGAGACGTATGTTTGAAATCCCGCTCAGCCGTAGAAACTCACTGGGGGAGATGGAACTAATAAAGGGTATCATTGGTGCCAGATGGTGCGGTATATAAATAAATAAATAAATAAAAAATAAAAAAATAAAAAAATAAAAAAATTAATAAAACCACTCCTTTCCTTGAAGGTCACTCCTTTGACTGGTTAAATTCTTTCCCCACATCTGGCATTTGAGGCAGGCCCTGTCCCCATTTTCCTGTCTTGTTTGTCTGCTTCCATTGTCTTTGTTGTTGATACTACTTCCTCTCACTTCTGACCAAGCAACAAACATGAGAGTAGGGGTGGGCACAAAACAAAAAACAAAATGTTTTGTTGTTTCATTAGCTAAAGAAATGAAACGGGGAAGCAGTGTTTTGTTAGTAACCAAACAAAACTATGTTTTTTTGTTTAAAATGAACCAATTCATTTCACTGTAAAATGGCTCCCCTGGGTTCTAGAGGCACCACATTTGGTGTGAACCTTCCTTGGACTCTTCCCTTTAAGCTCTCCAAATTTGGAGAGATTTGGGGTTCAGGGAGCCAAGTTATCCAACTTCAAAGGGGGTACGCTGGAAAAAAATTCTAATTGCAATGTTATGTGCTTGAAAATAGTGGGATCCCTGGCAGCTAATAGTGTGGAAATGTCTTTGGAGCTTCCTCAAGCTCTTCCCTTTAAGCACCCCTAATTTGGACAGGTTTGGGGTACAGGGGGCCAGGTTATTCAACTCCAAAGGGGTGCCCCCAGGAAAAAAACATTTGTAATTTAAGAGTACAATATTTGAAAATACTGATCCCAGGCATCTAGCAGGATGGAAATTGCAGTGGAGTTTCCTCAAGCTCTTCCCTTAAAGCTCCCCCAATTTGGAGAGGTTTGGGTTAGAGGGGGCCAAGTTACTGAACTCCAAAGGGGGTGCCCATAGGAAAAATATTTGTAATTTAAAGTACAGTGGACCCTTGTATAACAAACAGCTTGTATAACATAAAATCCGTACAACATAAAAAATTCTGGAGATAGGGGAAATTTGCTTAACATAATTGCCTATGGGGAAAATCCATACAACATAAAAATGGTATTACTCCATTTTCAATGCATTCCTATGGGAATTTGTATAAAGGAAAATTTGCTTAACATAATTTCATTTGGAACGATTAATTCCTTTATACAAGGTACCACTGTGTTTGAAAATACTGATCCCTGGCATCTAGCAGCATGGAAATTACAGTGGAGCTTTCTCAAGCTCTTCCCTTTAAGCCTACCAAGGCACATTAGGCTGTATCAGTTTTCAGTGCTCTAGCCTGCTGAGCCACCACTCTACATAGGGTTGTCTTTGAAGGTGGTGCACAACTTCAACTGGTGCAAAATGCTGCAGCCAGACTGCTGATTGTGGTTATAAGGAACATATAACTTCTCTGTTAACAGCAGCTTCACTGGCTACCAGTCTGTTTCTGAGTCTGAGTTGAGGAACGGGTTATGAGCTATAAATTCCTATACAGCTTGGGTCCCGGCTATCTAATGGACAGTATATCCCCATAAATCCTTCCCCTGGTCTTCAGATCATCTGAAGATGCACTCCTCTCAGTATCATCACAGGGACATTTGACATAAATGTCAAACAATTTTTTTGTTTCCTACATCTGCCCCTCCTTTGAGAAGAAGTAGTGTTTCATTTCCCAATATTTTGAAGAGACAACACTGTCTTCTTAAGACGCTTAATATTATCAGGAAATGTAAAGCAGAAGGAAAGTTTAAAGCTGCAAGCTCTGCTGTGGTTCATTTCTAGCAATTGCTCATGCTAGAAACAAACCAAAATGGAGTGATCCTATCTGAACACGCCACCGCAAAAAAAGTGGCCCCAGACAGAGACCCAAAGAGGTGCAGGCAGGAACATTCTGAGAATGGTTCACTGAGGTAATCCATCGGCGGATCATAATCTGAGGGTTGGGGACATTGTTCCTCAATCTGTGTCATTGTCAAACCATCATCTGCTGTTCGTTTACTGACCAGGCGCTCAGATTCGCAGGGAATTGGACTCCACTATTGATGCAGATTCAAGGGATGTATCCAGTGTGCCGTGCTTAGGTCCAGTTTTATTGGATGAGTTTCAATTATTGAGACCTGAGGATGTGGACAGGGTGCTTGGATCTGTCCGTGCTACCACTACACCGCTCGACCCTTGCCCTTCTTGGCTAATTGAAAGATCTGCCAGGGGGGTTCGCACCTGGGTCCAGGAGGTTGTTAACGCCTCCTTAAGAGAGGGAGTGGTCCCCACCACCTTGAAAGAGGTGGTGATTAGACCACTCCTAAAAAAAAAAACCAAACCTGGACCCAGGGCTGGTGGTTAACTACCGACCAGTAGCGAACCTCCCTTTTTTGGGCAAGGTGTTGGAGCGGGTGGTGGCCGGACAACTCCAGGCACTGCTGGATGAAACTGATTTTCTGGATCCATTTCAATCTGGTTTCAGGCCGGGTTTTGGTACGGAGACCGCCTTGGTCGCCCTGTATGATGACCTTTGCCGGGAGAGAGACAGGGGGAGTGCGACCCTGTTGATACTCCTGGACCTCTCAGCGGCTTTCGACACCATCGACCATGGTGTCCTTCTGGATAGGCTGGCCAGGTTGGGGGCACTGCTCTGCAGTGGTTCCAATCCTTCCTGGCTGACCGTGTCCAGAAGGTGGTGCTGGGGGACAGTTGCTCTGCCCCGTGGCGTTTACGTCACGGGGTTCCCCAGGGCTCCATACTGTCTCCCATGCTGTTCAACATCTACATGGAACCGCTGGGAGAGGTCATCAGGAGGTTTGGGCTGAGGAGTCAGCAATATGCCGACGATACTCAGCTCTACCTCTCGTTTTCCACCAATCCAGGTGAGGCGATTTCTGTACTGAACTTGTGTCTGGGCCAGATAATGGACTGGATGAAGGTTAATAAATTGAAACTCAATCCAGACAAGACGGAAGTACTGTTAATGGGTGCTTTGCCGGACAGGTTAGAGGGCCATCTTCCTGTCTTGGATGGGGTTGCACTCCCCCTAAGGGACAGGGTCCACAGCTTGGGGGTGCTTCTGGACCCCGGTCTAACTCTGGAAGCCCAGGTGGATTCGGTGGCCAGGGGTGCCTTCCTTCAGCTGTGGAAAATATACCAGCTTCGCCCCTACCTAGACGAGCACAGCCTCATGACAGTTACACATGCACTGGTAACATCCCGTATTGATTACTGCAATGCGCTTTACGTGGGGCTGCCTTTGAAGATGGTCCGGCGATTGCAACTGGTTCAGAATCGTGCGGCATGGCTGGTAAGTGGTGGGGCCGCCAGGGATCACATCACGCCGATTCTGCGTAACCTTCATTGGTTACCAGTTGCTGCCCGAGCTGAATTCAAAGTGCTTGTTCTGACATACAAAGCCCTAAACGACTTAGGACCTAGATACCTGAAGGATCGCCTCCTTCCATACGAACCTACCCGGCAATTAAGATCTAGCCAGGGGGCCCTTTTGAAAGAGCCATCCCTCAAGGAGGTGAGAGGGATGGCCTGTAGACACAGGGCCTTCTCGGCAGCTGCTCCCAAGCTATGGAATGCCCTCCCGATCGAGATCCGCCTGGCGCCAACACTGATTACATTCCGGCGCCAGGTAAAAACCTTCCTGTTCCAGAAGGTTTTTAATTGATATAATATAGATTGTGGGTCCGCTGATGACAATTTTAGAATAATGATTTTAGTGTAAGGTTTTTATTGATGATTTAGTGATATTTTACTCTTAACTATTCTAAATTGTTTTATTCCTTGGATTGTAAGCCGCCCAGAGACCTTTGGGTAGTGGGCGGCATATAAGTTAAATAAATAAATAAATAAATAAATAAATAAATAAATAAATAAATAAATGTTCGGGCAGTCAGGGAGGCTAAAAGATCTTATGCCTCCCTGAGAATTGGTGGAGCCTCGAACCGCCAGGTGGAATTGTTCTGGATGGTTCGAGATCTCACCAATCCTGGTCAGTCTGGGCCTCCTCTTAGTGATTTCACTAGTGAGTTATTTGCAGGCTTCTTTAAATCCAAAACGGAGGCATCTGAGCCAGTCTGGACTCCGGTTGTTCTAACCTCCCCTTGAATATCCTGAGTGCCGCACCCCCTCTGTCTCCTCGTCTGGTTGAGTTTGGGCCTGTGAAGTCAGCTGAGGCCTCAGGGGTGCTGGCCCATTGCAGGCCTGTGGCTTCTCCCTTCGACCCTTGACCGTCCTGGCTTATAAAATCTGCCGGAGGGAGCATGCCAGAGTGGGCTTCTCTTATTTTCACTGCATTCTTCAGGGAAGGGGTTTTTCCTTCTTGCCTGAAGAAGACAGTAGTGAAGCCCACTTGAAAGAAACCTGGCTTGGCATGGGACGATTTGTCCAACTATTGACCGATTGCCAATGTTCCTTTTCTGGGCAAGGTGATTGAGACCGTGGCAGCCATCGGCCTCCAGACATTCCTGGAGGAGGATTGTGTCCTAGATCTGCTCCAATCCGGGTTCAGGCTGTGTTGAAGGACTGAGACCGCCCTGGTCGCACTACAAGATGACCTCTTCAGGGGGGCTGACAGGTGTTGTTCTATCTTGTTGGTCCTCCTGGATCTGTCAGTGGCCCTTGATACCATTGACCATGGTATCCTGCTGGCTCGGCTTTCCGACATGGGATTGGAGGCATAGTTTATAGCTGGCTCCGGTCCTTTCTTGGTGGCCACTCCCAGTTGTCGACTCCTTGGACGCTCCCCTGTAGGGTGCCCCAGGGGTGGCAATCTCCCCCATGCTGTTTAACATCTATATGAGGCTGCTGGCTGAGATCATTAGGGGATTTAGAGTTTGCTGTCATAAATATGCTGATGTCACACAGCCTTATCTCTCCTTCACCACCTCTGCAGCGGAGGCAGTGCAGACCCTTGACTCCTGCCTGGATGCCATCATGGAATGGACCAGGACTCACTGGCTCAGACCCAACCCAGAGAAGACCGAGGTTCTGTTCTTTGGGGCATCCTCTGCTGCTTACAGTGGCCCTCTCTCCAGTCTGGAGGGCATCACCCTTCAACTGGCAGATATAGTGAGGAATCTAGGTGTGGTCTTGGATCCAGCCTTATCCCTGGAAGCCCAGGTTATGTCCATCTCCAAGTCTGCCTTTTTCCATCTTCAGCAGATCTACCCATACCTGGACGAGGCCTCCTTGAGAACAGTTGTGCAAGTGCTTGTGATCTCCAGGATAGATTATTGCACCACTCTCTACATGGGATTGCCATTGATCCTTATTCGGAGACTACAGTGGCTTCAAAATGCAGTGGCCAGACTGGTAGTTGGTGTGGGCGGATATGACCGCATCACCCCAGTTTTGGCTCGTTTGCATTGGTTACCCGTTGCATCCCAAATAAGGTTCAAGGTACTGTTTTTGACTTAAAAAATCCTCCACAGCTTGGGACCTGAGTACCTGACAAAGCAGATTTTCCAGAGGTCAGCTGAGGCCCAACCCACCAGAATGTTGCAGGCCCTCTCACTTCGGGTGGCCACTCCCAGGGAGGCCCGGAAATCGATCACCCAAAACCAGGCCTTCTCTGTGGCCACCCCTTCACTTTGGAACAAACTGCCGAGTGAGATTCGCCTCCCACAGTCCCTGCCGGCCTTCAAAAAAGCTCTCAAGACCTTGCTTTTTAGAAAGGCATTTGGCAACCATTAGCTTTTTTTTTTGTAAAATATAAGCCGCCATCTTGCTGATTATTTTATTACTTTTGTTTATTATTATTATTTGTGAATTATATGTTTGATATTTGTTTTATTGATATCAATATGCTGTAAAGCACCCGGAGTCCCGCTGGAAGAAGGGTGGAATGGAAATATGTAAATAAATAAGTATAAATAATAAATAAATTATGTAATTTCATCACCAGAAAAAAAGGAGTAAACCAGCCCATCCCCGCAGTGGACCAAACAGTAGGACAGATGCCCACCTGGTCAGATCCAAAGTTCCAACAAATGTTGACTCACTTTGGAGCTAAACCACGATGAGCTACGAACAGAATTCTTAAGCAAACTTACCTGGTGGTAAATATAATGGAAAACAATGGGATTTATTTTTGAGTAAACATGTATAAGATTTGGCTGAAGCTGCATGGATCCTTGATCTGACCCTTTCATTTCCACATCCCTACACAAAGTGGAATCAAAGGGAAGAGCATAGCAAATATCTACCTGAGTTGGCAGTCTAACTCAGCTAAGAATGCAAGGTCCAATAAATTCCTTAATGGCCTTGCAGGCAATTTCATGGCCCCAAAGGTAGAGGAGGCAACAAGAGGAACAACTATTTTAGATCTGATCTTAACCAATAGGGAGGACCTTGTAAATGGAGTCGAAGTGGTGGGATCTTTAGGTAGAAGTGCCCATGCTCTTTTGGAATTTGTTATACTGTGGGAAGGGGAAGCTAAGTATAGCCAGACAAGCATGCTGGACTTTAAGAAAGTCATTTTTAGTAACGAACATTTATTGGGAATTATTGGCTGTAATCCCATGGACCGAGGCACTGAAAGAGAAGGGAGTCCAAGATGGATGGGAATTCCTAAAAAGCGAGATATTAAAGGGACAATCTAAAATGGTTCCAACAAGAAGAAATAAGGGGAGATGTCTAAGGAAATGGTGGACTAAAGAACCTTCATGTCTAATTCCTCCCCCACCCCCCACAGGGAGAACATCCTCAAGTAGGTTCCTTTAATTACAAATGATTTTCACTGCGGGGATCCCCTTTGGAGTTTAATAACAGCCCCCTGAACCCCAAACCTCTCCAAATTTGGGGGTCTTAAAGGAAAAAAATTCCAAAGAACCTATGCTGTGATTTCCAAGCTGCTATGTGCCTGCAATCATTATTTTCGAGTACATATGTACTTGAAAATAGTGATCACAGGCACATAGTAGCATGGAAATCGCAGGGGAGCTTCCTCAAGCTCTTCCCTGTAAACCCGCTCACACACAAATTTGGAGAGGTTTGGGGTTCAGGGGGATGAGTTATTCAACTGCAAAGAGGGTCCCCTAGCTAATTGCAAAACTGTTGTACGGTGTGCCCCGGCAATATAGAGATTAAGCAAGGGGAAGTAATAAATTGACCTATTGCTGGCATGGCACATGCACAGCACTCTTCCAATTACTGCTGGGGAGCTTCTTTGTAGTTGAATAACTTAGACCCCTGAACCCCAAATCTCTCCAAATTTGGGGGGCTTAAAGGGAAGAGCTTGAGGAAGCTCCCTCGTTTTGTTTCACAAAATGGTTTCTATCATGTTTTTGCATAATGAAACAATTTGTTACATAATGAAATGATGAAACAGTGTTCATTTTTCATTTGGTGTCCATCTCTACTAACCTGTAGTGTGTAAAACAACTGTGAGGTTTTAGCTTTGACTTTTAAAACCAATGTCACATTTGTTTTTAAAATAAATCTAAACAAACAGGATGTTAGCCTTTGTTTAATCTCTGAAAGGCTGAAATCCTGTTGCTTACTGTACTGCATTATGCTACTAGAATAGACCCATTGAATCAATGGGGATTTAGGTCTTCTGTACTTTCATTGATTCATTGATTTAAATAATAAATGGGCTCACTGTGTTTGCAACTCACTAGAGTAAAGTAAGGCGTAACTAGATTAGGCCTAGTTGAATCAACTGAAATTATGGATTAGTAATTAGTAATTAGTAATCAGTTCCCACTGATTCAATTGAGATACTCACTTTGCTGTACAACAGGATTTCAGCCTCTCTTTGTACTAAGTACACTTACTGAAGAACCAATGATACCATTCCAGAAGAAGGTCATTGTCCTCTGTTACAAATAAATAGATTCAATCTGCCTAATTATTATTAAATTTTATTTTAACTGGACCTAAACAGCAATGACTACCCACACACAAATTAGCTTTCAATCCTCTACAAGTCTTCAGTAGGCCGGGTATCAAGAGTTTGGGAGACGGCTGCAGAAGAAATATCAAAATTTCAAAAATTATGATCAGAAGCCTTTGTTCAAAGCAAGTTTTATGAAGCGGGCTACACACTCAGGGTACATATATTGTGCATTAGATTATGGTCATTAAAACTGCAGTTATATTAATTTTAATGTTATTTAAATCAAATTATAAATTGTTGGGCCCATGACACAAAGGAGAAATCGATTTATTTGGGCTGCAAAGTGAGTTTTTTTTTCTTTTTTCAACTTGCCAGCAAGGCATTTTAAAAATGTCTTGCTTCTAAATTGATTCCGATCAGTGTGATTTTGTGGATGTGAATGCTGCTGTTAATTTATGCCTCTGCGGATTTTGGGTCACAAACAGCGCAGGGAAAATGAGGTGCACAAATGTGAATTGACATTCATTTTTTTTTCATTTTTACCTGTTGTCACTTAAACTAAAATCAGTTGTCCATCTGCCCCACTGTTTGTTCTATTGAGGGCACAGGATAGTTTGCTCCATTTGCCAGTGATCAGACAACATAATTGATGGAGCCAACCAGCCCATCCTCAAAACATTCTGACCCACATAACTCTGGATCCATGTCAGGGGCTACTCTTTTTTGGTGCAGGTAAGAAGATCACTTCACTTTAGTTGGTTTCTAGCACATGTGATCTCTGGAATAGAGATGAAAAATTTCTGGAAACCTTGGGGGTAAATGGGGGGTATGTATGAGGAAACTATCCCCCAAACCATTTTTCCATTCTTTTCCAACCCCCCCCCAACTGCTTCAGAATTTCCAGAAGGTTTAAATTTCTAGTCTTGGATCTAACCCAAAAGGAGATTCTGGCTTTAATTTCCCAGCTGGTTTTAATAGCCTCGTATTGTTAGTGTATTAAACAGACATCTTAACCACTTAATGATTTGGGGAAATGAAAAAAATTACTGTGTATACTTGAATATAAGCCTAGTTTTTCAGCCCTAATTTTGGACTGAAAAAAGGGGCCCTCAGCTTATATTCGGGTCAATACTTTTAGCTACTGAGGCAAGTAATCTGTGGCTAAAAGTCATTTTAAACATTGAATGCCGCTTCTCATGACCCACCTCTGCATTACAGGGGAGCGGCACATGATGTTTAAAATGACCTTTAGTCACTGAGCCAAGCACTTGCATCAGTGGCTAAAAGTTATTTTAAACATCACACACCACTCCCAGTCAATACGTTTCAGCAGTTTCTGGGGGTTAAATTAAGGGCCTCTACTTATACTCGGGTCGACTTATACTCGAGTATATACGGTAAATAGAAAAATTTAAAAAAAAATCCTTTGCTCCTCCATGGTATAATTTGTTTCATAAAAAGAACTTATTAGGGCAGTACTGATGCACTGAATCATCTAGATTCTAGAGAAAATTTCAACTTGAAAATTTCCTCCCAGAAGTAGGAAGAGATAGCAGGGAACAAGGACATAGTCCTGACTAAATAAGGTTACATGAGGTATGTATGCCATCTGGATGCACAGATTGCACAAAATGGCATGCCAGGCCTCTGCCAAACCTAAAGTGACCCAATTTAGCCCTCTCCAGCTCACTCTATTGAGTCCGTGCTGGCAAGCTCTTAGTATTGTACATTGCTTTCGTTAGTGTATAGGGCTTGGTCAAGTGGGAGCCAAGTAAGGAGAATCCTGGAAATGAGGAGGCAAAACTGTGTTGTTCAAAGCTTTCCATAATCCCATACTTGTCTTCAAAACTACTGCATCTGTTGGCCATACAGAATACCGTGCAGGGGGATATTTTGAAATATTTCTTTCTGCAGCTGAAAAATGGAAACTTTAAGAATGCACATCTGAAAGGCAGATGCAAAGCCTAGTTGAACATTTAGAATAATTATGCAAGCAATACTTTGGCTTACATGGCTTACCACTAGCAGTGTTGGCGCACAGCATTAGACACACTACCAATGGAAGTATGACTTGAGTTATAGTGGACAACTCATCACATGCATGTAGCCTCAGCTGTTTTCTGTGTAACTAACTCAGCTCCAGAGACACCCAAACACTCCCCTTTTCCAACTTCCCAGCTGATCAGCCATCTGCTGAGCAGTTAAAAAAAGACTGCTGTCCCTTCTACCTCTGCTGTTAGCAGCACAAAGATAACAACTCTGATTGTGTTAAGATCACTGGAGTGGGATTAGAAGTCCCTGCTGCGGGTAATCCTATTCAAATACTGTAGTCACATAATGTTATTTACAACAACTAGGTATAATGTCTATCTGATGCCTTTCTTTTTTGTGTTATCTGAAATCTTCTGGTCACTAGAGTCATGGCCCCCTCTTATTTAGGATTGGGGAACCTTTGGTCCTCCAGGGTTTCGGGTTCTAATTCCCCCATCAACCCCAAAGGTTCTCCACTCCTGCTCTACTTAAATGGAAGGGCTAACCATGTAGGACACCTTGTGTCAGGGCCAGGGTGTGGGCAGCAGGACAAGACAGGGAGAATGCCTGAACCAGAGAGCAGAGCCTGGGTCTGTCACATAGAGTTCTCGAAGATACACGAGTCTTGGCGCAAGGCAGGAGCGAGACATGGCAGGCGCAAATCTGGACCAAGGCAAGACCAAGGCAAGGCAGGAGTCTTGGAAGTACACAGGGGAATGTTGGGCGCAAATGCAAGAACCACTTGAATACTTGTGTTGCTATGGCAAAGAACAGCAGCCCAGGAAGCCTGTATGTATACAGCTCTTCCTGGGCTACCAGCTGCACCTCATCAGCTCCCTGCAGCTGTTCCCTGAAATCCTTGGCAAGAGACATTGTTGCTTTGGCCAAGACTTAAGAGTCTCTTCTGGCTCTGACATCTTGCATAGTTCCACACAAAACATACATACCGTGTAAAACCCAAGTTTCATGAGGTCATGGCTCCTCCTCCCATTGACTATTGGATGTACATGGATGACCAGGACTTAAACACAAACAAAAAACAGAAGAGACTTTATTATAGAAATATAATAGAGAGATAGGAAAATAAGTTTGAGTTGCCATATCTGGCTAGCGTCATGCCTGAGCAGAGAAGGCACGGAGAAAAGCCACACTGATACTATTTATTTATTTATTTAGCAAATTTATATACCATTCAATTAGTGCAAAAGTGCTACTCTGGGTGGTTTACAATTGGCTAAATAATTAAATCATTAAATGTGACAACAATGAGAGACCACACATAAAAAGATGTAAATAACAGAATGTCTGTACATAAAGGTGATACAGATGAAACTAAAGAAGCACACCCGGTAGCCCAAATATCTGTCTACAGTGTTTTTCTCTCTGTAGGCATGTAGTCCTTAGTGTGGCCATTGTTGAGCTCTGTTGCCAATACTCATTTCCAATAACATGTACACATGCTGACAAAATTCATCTTCTCTCAGAATTCTTGACAGCAGCCACTGGGTCAAGGCTTGTCTAAATGTCCTCTCTCCTGCTACCTAAAAGCTTTCTCCAGCCCTTGTCTTCATTAGAAGTCCCATAGTATCCCTTTAGTCCAGATGGCTTGTGGTATATAAGTTAAATAAATAAATAAATAAATAAATAAATAAATAAATAAATAAATAAATAAATAAACTTTCCTCTTCAGTTTCTTTCAGCTTATACCATAATATTCCAAATTAATATTATTTTAGCTGTTCATCTTTTCAGGCTGAGGGAGTTTTATATACTTCGAATGATGCCCCAAACATTTGTCCAGCATTTGTTTCATCTGTTTCCAAGTCCAGCAGTAGATGAGCTAACCATTTTAACTTTTCACTTCTACTGTACTTTGCTTCAGTAGAAGAAAGCAGAGATCATTCACTTTCGGCTGCTAAAGCTGACAGTTCCACCAAAAGGGAGGAATGGATTTCAAGTTCCAAGAACATAACTTGAAAAATTCTGGTCTGTGAGAGTTCTAGCCCCATTGCAACTACATATTTTATCACTTTTGGCTGTGATTTCCTTGCAGTCTGCGCTTCATACATTCAGTTCTATACCAGGCACCTGAGCGCTCTGTTGCCTGCGACCCAATGATTCTTCCTAGGTGAATCGGTCTTTCTGCAACTATTTGTGTCAAAGCTTATGTCACCTATTTTCTGTTTGTTGTTCGCTGTTTTTATCTTGCTTCTGTAACTGTTAATTATGTGGGGCTATGTTAAATTCTGTAAGAGTTCTACTATCTGCCATTTGTGGCTCAGGACAGAGGTTCTATCTTCCTCTCTTTCAATGTTTATTTGAAAATAGCAGCAGAAGTGTCACAAGTTTCCTTCTTTCCTTAGGTTATCTATGTCCCACTTTGTTTTTATACCATACAATCAAAAATTATTTATGAGTATTTATAAGCCATTTAGGTTAAAATATCATACAGCATATAAGATGCACAATATGCAATAATTATGAAGCCCATGTGGTAGATATTAGTTAAGACCATATCCACATGTAAGGCCGATGAATAAATAGATAAATTTTCAACATATGCCTAATATAAAAAGTGATGGGTGCCTATCAAATATTTGAAGGTAGGTTATTCCACACAGTGAGTGCCACAGTGCTAAAGGCTCTGCTCTGCATGGCTGTAGCATACCTGAGGCGCACGTACAATACATTTGGACCAACTCAAGATCATGTGTGTGCTTCACCAATGAGGCAGAAGTCTCATTATAGTACAGTGGTACCTCTACTTAAGAGTGGCTTTACTGAAGAGCAATTCGACTTAACAGCAGAAAACAGTTGGTGTTTTAACTGCTGCCTTATGAATATTAGATGCAGTCTGCTCTACTTAAATTTAAAAATATATTTATTTATTTGATTTTTTTTGATAGGGTTCCTCTACTTAAGAGTTGTTTGACTTAAGAACATGCATTTAGAATAGATTAAATGCATAAGTAGAAGTACCAGTGTATTCATATTTCTGTGGGTAACCACTGACAAGTGAAAGTGGCTTCCTATTTTTGGACTGCCACTTCTGCATAATCCTTTATCTTAAAGTCCCACTTCCATCCCAACATCTTTATTACATGTGGAACTTCTGTCAGGACCCAAGTCCAAGTCTTATTATTGTGCAGACTTGTTCCCTCTTCTGTGACCATGAGCTCAGTAACATAAGGTGCCATCACCCTCTTCTTTCCTTCCATTTCTGTTTGCAATGCATGTGAAACTCTTTACGGTTCTATTAAATCCTATGAAGAAACGTAGAGCCCTTTCACACGACCCCTAAGATCCGCTGGTCACTTAAATTCGGACCAGAGATCTTGGGAGTTTGTTGCTGTTCCTGTGTTCCCACCCCCTCCGCACTCCTGGCTGCTGTCTGCGTGAGGGGAGGGAGAAAAAAAGGAAGAAAAGAATGCCGGCTCACCTCCGTGTCTCGCTCTGCTCCTGGCAGCATTCCAGTCTCTTAGTATTTCTTAAAGGGGCGGGGGGCAAAAAAACAACAAACAGAAGCGAGGAGAGCCCAGCACTCACTCAGTTACATCCGCATCAGGAATTTTTCACCCCTGGAGAGCAGGTACTTGAAAAGTGTGCTGGGACACGCTTAGGTGGGCGTGGTCGCACTTAATTTTTTGTAAACTCCGGAGCTGGTGGGGAAACAAATTTAAGCTCCGGATCTGGGAGCCATTTGCTGTGTATTTTAGGGGTCGTGTGAAAAGGCCCTTACACTACTGGTCATATGACAAGATGCTACTGATTCCATTTGTGAAAGCAGTTCATTTCTCTCTCCATATGAACCTTTAAAAGATCCAGCATCTTACTGAGGTGTGTATTAACACCCTGTCCTATGCATTGTGCTGTCTCGAGTCGCTGCGTCCATAAATCTAGGCTGAACAAGTAGTAGCGCCTGCCAGGTTGTGTTGGGTGCTTCCGTAGCAATGAGTAACTCCAATACCTTAGGCTTAAGGGCTTTTAAGTCTTTTTCTAACTCAGCACTGCAAGATCACAAGCAAGAAATGAAAAAGAACAGCAAAGCCTCTGAGCGATGTAGCGTGAAGCTCTGTCTACTGTCAGTGGACTCCAAAACTTGCCTAATGAAAGGATTAGACTTGCTTTGGTCTTTTGATGTAGGATCCTAGATATGAATCTTCAGTCCCTCTAAAGCAGAAGGCTGTCTCTGTTTGGGCACGTGTTGAAGTCTCAGGGAACTTCAATGGGTCCAAAATGCAGCAGCCAGATTGCTGACTGGGGCGGGGTACAGATATCACATTACACCCCTATTAAAGCAGCTCCGCTGGCTGCCAATCAGCTATCGGGCACAATTCAAAGTGATGACCTTAACCTACAAAGCACTGTACGACCTGGGTCCTAGCTACCTCAAAGATCGAATCTCACAGTATGGACTGCCTTGGGTGTTAAGGTCATCAGGAGATGCCCTTCTCTCCATCTCACCACCCTCACAGGTATGTCTCATGGGAACCCATGAAAGGGCCTTCTGGACGGCTGTGCCCAGACTCTGGAATTCCCTCCCACTAGAGGCCAGGACTGCCTCATCTCTTGTCTTTCTGGAAACAGACAAAGACCTTTCTCTTCAGGCAAGCTTTCCCTGAATGATGGACTACCACTATGTATCTTTTATATGAATCTATAGGTTCACATAGACTTTCTGTTTATGACTACTTATAACCTTGTAGCTTTAATGTTGTGTATTAACGCTGCAAGATGCCCCTCAATTCCTTGTTCTCAATACATGAACATGTCTTAATTGTATTGGGCTGTATATTGTCCCTCATTAATGTAAGCCACCTTAGGTCCTTTTCCAAGGAAAAAGGCAGGGTAAAAATACTCAATAAATCAATAAATCAATAAATCAATGGGGGGATCTGGCAAAGCCCCGAGCTGATTGGTGGAAGGGTAGGAAGCGGGAGTGGGGGAGAGGGAGGCGGGGGCAGGGTAGAAATCGGAAGCCAGCGCTGATTGTTTGGATTTGGCTCCGGCCAGGGACAGAACCAGCGAGATGGATTGGTAGAGAAAGCAACGGGGCTCGCCCCCGTGGGAGGAGTAGGCGGGCTAATTCCGGCGCGAAACAAGGCGATTGGCGGTGGCGGGGCGGCTCCCGGGCGGCGATTGGCCAGGGTCGAGGCGGCGTTGATGGGTGGTTGAGCCGGTGGCGCGCGGGCCTGCCTTTTCCGTCAGGGGGCGGGGGGGTTGGGGGGGATTGGGGGGGAAGACGTTAAGTGCCCGTTGGTGGCAGAGGAAGGGGGCGAGTTTTGTCATGGCGCGGGTGTCGGTCCTGGAAGTCTCGCTGCTGGAGAACCCCAGCCCCTTCGGCCACCCGATCCGCTTCGAGGTGGAGTTCGAGTGCGGAGAGGCGTTGCCTCAGGGTGAGTCGGGGTGGGGGGGGGGGGGGGGGTTGGGGGGTTGGGGAGGAGAGAGAGAGGGGGGGGTGCCCCATGCGCGGAGTGCTCCCCATTCCGCCACCACGACGACGACGACGGACCTTCCCTTCCCCCCCCCCCCAAAAAAAAAAAAACATACCGGTTTTCCGGGGAGGGGTTGAGGACTCGGGGCCGCACATATTGTCCGCCCCCCCCCCTTGTGTGGGGCAGAGGTCTGCGCAAGGGCGGCTTCGAGAGGGGGAGGCGGGACTCGGTTCAAAATGGCGCTCGGAAGGGAGGAGGGAGCCTCGCGGGTCATCCTTGGCCAGGCGCGCCTTTTTCCCCCCGGCTAGCCTACCCCGCAGGGTTGCTGTTCTGAGATTGAAAGGAAAGGTGGGGAATAATAAATGCCATGAAAAAAGCCCGGCTGTTGATGAGAAGGTGGTGGTGGTGGTGTGTCTGTGTGTGGGGACGTTGTCAAGGCCCCGGGAAGTGGGACCACTCGGCTCTCTTGAACCCCCTGAGCGAAGACTGCCTCCTGATCAGTCTGGCAGCGGAGGTGCTCCTGCACGCCTACTCCGGTCCTGGCCGGTGCCTCTCCTTTGTTTCTATCTATCTATCTATCTATCTATCTATCTATCTATCTATCTATCTATCTATCTATCATCTACAAGGCTACTCTTTTCTGTCCCTTGCTTGTCCCTACAGCAAGAGACGGGGTTGGTGTCCTCTCTAGGGAAGCCTTGTCACTCACATTATTAACTAGTGGTAAGCCTGGAAGATGCAGCTGGATGACTAACAGTTAAGCGGCCCTGGTGGGGCAGTCAGTGAAAGTCAGTTGCATGGTAAGCTGAATGGGTATCTTGGGCAATAGAACAGTACATGACTCCTGAAAAGGTTGTACTCCAGAATCAGAAAGTGATATTCCTTCAAATTTCAGTTGAATGTGGTGAGGTTTGTTGAGACATTTGACTGGCCATTGGAGATCAGGTATCTGTCATTGAAACTAGTTTCTTGAGTTGTGGCTGACAAAGAACGAATGAATGAGTCCTGTGGCACCTTAAAGACTTAACACATTTATTTATTATCACAACAAAGGTCTAGTGACACTGGGAAGTTTTATTTGGCATAAACTTATGTGGAGTGTACTCCACTCCTCAGATAGCATCGGTAAACAAACATTTATAGACATTTGAGGGGCATTTATTATTTGCGTCAAAACTATAGTAGGTAGTATATTACTAGACAAAGCTATAGGAAGCTCTGGATAGAATTTACTGTATATACCGTAAGTGCTGACTTAACCAGTTGACAATGGGATGATTAGGTCTGCTCTCTGGCCACTTTCTCAGACACATCAAATGCTAATGCAGTTTGATGTTCATTTTGTATAAGACCTTCTGCTACCTCTACTCCATTAGTGCATTTTCTATGGTATTGCTATGAATTAGAATAGATCTGGTTTTGATTTGTTTTAATAGAAAGGTGCTGCTTTTGGTTTTAAATACTTGTTTTCCTGAAAGCTTACAATTCCCTAATACTGCATTTTGCTGCTAAATTTTCTTATCATTAAGAAATGCAGGCAAGACATGAGCTGTGGTTCTATTCAGAAAGTGTTATGCGACAGACTTTTAAAGTAGACTAAGTTTTGATGCAAATAACATAGGTAAGAGAAAATCATGCCATAAAATAAAGATAGAATTGGAAAGAAGTGAATAAGATGCTGGTTTTCACTGAAAAGCACAACACTTTTGCAATCAGACTCGTGTTGGAAAGTTGAGATTCTACACCGTTTCTTGTAACTTTTTCCTGTTCACCTTTCCAGCCTTTCTTTTGATTTTCATTGTTTCTGCACAAAAGTACATAATAGAGATGAGCACAAGTCTTGGTTTGAAGATTTCTTCCTCCCACCTCCCCAGAAAATGACCCATTCACCAGTTGGAGCTGTTTGTCCAGTCTCCATCAGGAGCAGGGTTGCTCACCCATAGACAAGGAGGCAGGGCAGGCAGACCTGTGCTCCTGCTGGGGATTGTCAAACAGCTGGAGAGGAGTGCACTCCAACTGGAAAGAAGGTCATTGATTGTGTGTGTGTGTGTGTGTGTGTGTGTGTGCAGAACCATTGGTGCCTTTTGTAAGAACCTGCATGTACCACCAAACTGAGGTTCATGCCTATCTCTAATACAGAACATTGAACTTGATCTGTTTATGATCCCTGGACCCTGATGGTTGAGTATAAGTTTTTCTACTTGGAATTTCTCTATCAAATAGGAAAGACTAAAATGAAATAAAGGTTAATCTTCACAGTTGCACCATACATCTACATCAGTCATAGTGAATTATCCACACTATTTTCTGACTTTCATCAAATGAAAGGATTAATAACAGTTGATGACAAAACATACTACAGTATTCTGTAACCATAGTGAGACCCTGGCTTCATTCTGGCTTTGTAGTCTTAACATGCTGTGGATGATTTCTGAAATAACTGTCAAACTTGTTTCTCTCTCATGCTTTAAGCAAGCTGCCTAGCCTTTTCTTTTCCATTAAAAGCCCCATGTTGATTTTTAAGGACTTTTAAAAAAATGAAAACACTTTAAAAAACTATTCTAGAGTTTATAGAGAGAATCTTCATTGGTTTTAGCCAATTAAAACTGCTCAGCTACCTTCTGCTTCAATCTTGCAAAAACCTTTTTTCCAGTCAAGCTCTGACAAAAATACAGTGGACCCTTGTATAACAAACAGTTTGTATAACATAAAATCTGTACAACATAAAAAATTCCAGAGATAGGGGAAATTTGCTTAACATAATCGCCTATGGGGCGAATCCATTCAACATAATAATGGGATTACTCTGTTTTCAATGCATTCCTATGGGAAATTTGTATAAAGGAAAATTTGCTTAACATAATTTCATTTGGAATGAATTAATTCCTTTATACAAGATACCACTATATATTAAATAACATAAGGTACAGTACTTGTGGAATAACTCTTCTGTTCTTTAGATATTTCATACATTTTCATACAAAATGTTCCTTATCCAATTAGGGATATCCAGTACTAAAATAAAAGAGGCTGTTGTGAAACAGGATTGGGCATCCCGGAGATGATAAAATCTAACAGTTGACTTGGATTGCAAAATCAGTGAAACAGTCATACATGCATCTACTATCACTGAGGCTAATTTACTGTTTGCTCTCAGTCTATGAAATATCTTTCTTAGGGTAATACACTTCCCTTAATTAACTAGGATTGTGATGCCTCTACTGTGCTCTGCCTGAGTCTGTCAGTCATCTTTATCTTTCAGATCTGGAGTGGAAGATCATCTATGTAGGCTCTGCAGAGAGTGATGAATATGACCAAGTTCTTGACTCAGTGCTGGTGGAACCTGTTCCAGCTGGAAGACATACGTTTCTGTTTGAAGTAAGCTATAAACAGCTTCTTGTAAACGTGGGGGTGGGGAGGAGATGGGACGTAGAAAATGGGAGGAAAGAGAGAACTAAAACTGTAATCCCATGTGAACTTGGTTAGGAGTAAGCCATCATAAAAACACTAGGACTTCATTCCAAATAAAAATGCACTGGATTGTATGCACTTTAAAATAGTGTTTACATGGTTGTGTAAATCTGAAACAGTTTTTTTGTTTTATTCTGATCATTAGGTTTTTCTTAGCTTTAAAACAGATGTGGAACCAAAGGTTGTGACCTCCAACTCACATCAGACCAGCTGTCAGTCGGGGATGATGGGAATTGGTCTCCAAGGATACGTGTTCTCTATGGTTGCTTTAATGTGTGCCCCATATAAAAAAATTCCCTTGCCACATCCTGAAGTATTTCCTGTTTACATTTTCTCAGTGACCAAGAAAACAGTTGTATATTCTTCTTTCTAGAACTGGAAATTTTTATGGGTTGGGCAGGTAGAATTCAGAAAATAGGATAAGGGATTAAGGAAGGCTGAGATTAATTTTTCTTTGGAGGTAAAGTATACAGCAGTGAAAGGAAACCCCAAACTGCTGGCATAATCTGGACTGCTGGAGTCCTGAGTGAAAATTGGGATCCAAAGCTCTGTTCCCTCCATAGGGAGTTTGTTAGTTTGTTTACACAATTTTTAGCCACCCTACTACCAAGTGGTCTCTGGGCAGCATATAACAATATATTACAACTATAAAACATGTTAAATACCCTTGAAATAACAGTTTACAACAGTTGTAGAGTTCCATGTTTCCAAAACTGGCATTAAAGCTCTTTCACCTTTATTTTGTGAAAAATATGAAGAAGTATGGAAGTTGGCTTGATGGTTGATGTGTCAGCTGGAACAGTTCCCACTGGTGTCTGGACCAGATGGCCACTGATGTTAGGACATTATCCAAATTGATTCTCCACTCATTGCTGTAGAAGGTATTCCAGGCAAGCATCAACTAGTGTGATTTAAATCATGCTTTTGTCTCCTTTTGTGATGCTACTAATACATTTCAGAATTAATTGGTGACTTTTAATTGGTCTCCACATTAAAATAATAACAGCATGTTCTCACGCTGATTCCACCTTATGGCATCTCCTACCACATTTCTCTGGGTACCAAGTTAGTTGATGATAATTATAATGAAATTTTTTATGGGAAGGTCAGATAGAATTCAGAAAATAGAATAAGTGATTGAGGAAGTCCAAAGTTTATTTGTGAAGAATGATTCAGAAGGGAAGTATGTAATACAGTGTTTTTCAACCTTTTTTGGGCAAAGGCACACTTGTTTCATGAAAAAAATCACGAGGCACATCACCATTAGAAAATGGTAAAAAATTTAACTCTGTGCCTATATCAGTCTCTAAAAGGTTCGCCATTGGTGGTGTAGGGAGAAGCAGGACAGAGGGGCCACAGATTGAGGCAGCCCGCTCTCTAGCACCCAGTTCCCACTTACCTGTGTTGTTTTTTTAAAGACATGTTGCCCTGCATGGACTTCTGTGTCTAGTGGAGACCTGAGAAGGGGCACTGACTCTCCAGGAACACAAATAAGACCCAAAAGCCCATCTTGCTCTCCACACTGTGGCCAAGGCAGATGCCTTCAGCAAGTCCAGCGACAGGAGGGGAGGAGGATGAAGGAAGGCAGGAAGGAAAGAAGGCAGAAAGTGTTCTGCTTGTATACCGCCCCATACCACTTCAAGGAGTCTCTGGGCGGTTTACAGTTTTAATTACAGTAGGCAGGCTGCTAGACATACACATATGCAGGCTAGAAATGAGCACGTTTCTATGAAGAGGGGAAAGGGTACGAATGGAAAGAGAGAGGTGGGGGGGGAAAGAAAGAAAAGACACAGAGAGAGAAGAGGGCGACCCAAGACAGAAAGAAAGGGGCAAGACTTCAAGGAACCCATCGCGGGGGCCCTCAGAGATGGCTCTTCCCCTCCCGGACCCTAAAGGCCGGCCGTCCAGCCGTGCCAGTAGCCCCCCCCGCCCGCCCGCCTCCTCAGCCCAGGCCCGGCGGAGGCCTCCTCCATCCCCTCCTCCTCGCAGCCCTGCCGCGGTGCTCGTGGGGCAGCCGGGGGCCCCTCCTCCCCTTCCCCTCACCTGGTGGTTTGTTCTGGGCTGGGGCTCCCGGGCCGGCTCGTGTTGGCGGGCGGGCTGTCGGGTGGCTCAGTCCATTGGTAGCTCCCAGGAAAGGGGTGGTGGTGGTCCAGGGTAAAAAAAGGAGGGGGGGAGAGGGAAGCGAGCAAGTTGCGGCGGCGGCGGCAGGCACAGGGCAAACACTAAGAGAATGAGCGGGGTCAGGTCCGGCCAGGGAGGAAGTGATGCCAGCGCCTCGGGGGAGGAGCCAAGCTGGCCCTTGGACGCTATTTATAGCGCCTCCCAGCTGTGGGCTGCCCGCCGGCCCTGGCTTGAATTTCTTTAGAATTTTTCAATTTTTCCCACGGCACACCAGGCAACATCTCGCGGCACACTAGTGTGCCGCGGAACAGTGGTTGAAAAACACTGATGTAATATGAGAAATGACAAGGGGTGGGTGGGAAGGGCTGTCATTTGGGACTAGAAGAGTGGCTTTCTGGCAGATGGGTGGTATATAAATTGAATTAATAATAATAATAATAATAATAATAATAATAATAATAATAATAATAATAATAATAATAATAATAATAATAATAATAATAATAATAATAAATAGAAGGGGGCATAGTATCCCATAGCATGGGATAATGCTGAGATTGATGGTCCTGAGAGGACAGAACATGGAGAAGATCTGTGGAAGCATTAAATGGATGCTCTTAACAACATGGATAGCCAGTTCCCTTTGGTCTCAACTTTCAGGACTGTTCTTGCTAGAACACTAGGCTCAGATGGAAGCTGTTGAAATTCAGTGGTGTACTTTGTATTCATGTCTATCATTCTGAAATCTTTGGAAGAATTGCAGGATGCAAATATTGTTAATTTCCTTTTCCTTTTCAGGCCAATGCCCCCAATCCTGATTTAATCCCCGAAAGTGATGCTGTGGGAGTTACAGTAATACTCATCACTTGCACTTATGTGGGCCAGGAGTTCATCCGCATCGGATACTATGTTGACAATGAATATATTGACCCTGAGTTAAGAGAAAACCCACCGCTCAAGCCTGACTTTTCTCAGGTGAGACACTGAAGTCTTAAGAGTACTTTCAGCCTGTAGGTCCTTAGGAGCTCCTAAACTGGAGTACAGTTAATGGGGACTGTCACATGAGAATAAAATTGCACAGTGGTTCTAATTACTTGTCAGTATTTTCAGTGAGTGTTTAGGCTAAGTTCAAGAAGAAGCAGGGGTCCCAACCCCCGGGCTCTGGACCAGTACTGGTCTGTGGCCTGTTAGGAATCGGTAAATGAATTACATTACCATGCCTTTATCTGCTGATTTTGCCATCTGTGAATTCAGTTATCTGATTGGGGTGTGTCGGGGCAAAAGCTGCACTGCCTGGGTGGGTTTGCCCCCAGCACCCCATACCTCTGTTGGGTAGCATGAAGGACCAAGCCACGCAGTGGTGCAGCAATGCAGTGGACCGGGTAGTGTGAAGGGCAGGTTGGCAGACCGGGCTGTGGGAGAAAGCACCTTTGTGCTACTCAGTCGGCCCGAAGGACAGCCAAGTGGCACTACTTATGCCCTCCTGGCACCCTACCACTCCCACCAGGCAGGTCAGAAGACCAGGTGATGGTAGAGAGTGCTTTGTGCCACCTGGTCTACCTGAACAGCTGGGCTGAGCAATGCAGCTTTAGCCCTACTAGCACTCCACCACCCCTGTTGCCACCAGAAACCCTGGATAAGAGCATTCACTCTTATCCATGGATTTCAGTATCCCCAGGATGGCCTGGAACCGATCCCCCATGGATACAGGGGTCCTGCTGTACCGCAACAGAAAAGGGAGGGGTTGGTGACAACAGCAGGGAAAGCAACGGGTTCAGCCTCAGGAAACACAATTGCCTCTGCTCATCTCCTGCACCAGGAGATGAAACTCAACCTCCTGCTCCTCCCCAGCTTCAACAGCTCCCTCTAGCCGAGAAGGCAGGAAGCTGGGTGGGGCCGGCCAGATTATTGGTTTGCTTTGGTTGCTTGTCACCAGGTCTGACACTGAGGTGTTAGGGAGGAATAGCTGCTGCTCTGCCAGTACCCACCTTGGAAGAACAGAGCTGGGCTTGAAGAATCACCAGCAGGCTCTGGCTGGGCGGAGGTGGCAGAGGCAGGATGGGCCCGGCCGGCCAGCCAGCCAAACACCTTTCCCACATGGGTGCCAGAGGGACTGTGGGCAACCCTTGGCTCTCTAGGTGTTACAAAGAGGTGAGTGTCCAAACCCAAAGCCTTTGCTCAGAGGAGCTAGACTCCTCTGTGGGCCACTACTGGACTCAATTCTACAGAAAGGGTTTGGTCTGCCTGCTCGCCTCTTCCCCCCACCCCACCCCAAAAATATCTAAGACACACATCTTCACCTCAGTCGGATGGGTGTGTGTGTGTCTCCATCTGGACTTTCAAGCAGCTTTTGGGAGGCCAAGGAGCAGCCCTGCCTGCGTCCACCCCATCTTCTGCTAAGGGAGAAAGCATGGACACTTGATGGTCCGCAGTGACCTTCACACATTTATTATGAGGCAAAAGGGAACTTGACTTTTCTCTACTGTGCCACTCCATGAGAGGGAGGCAGCTTCCGGTGAGACTCCCTCAAAAGGTCTTCTGGGCTCCACTTTGTTCATCCAGCAGCCCCAGAACAAGATGGATGAATGACGGAGAAGGAATCTCAAAAGAGTGAAGGGGGAGACATAATAGACAGCTTCTGTCCACCCGCTCTGGTGAATGATCCTGGGCCCTTGACCATTCACCATGTTGCCCCAATGATGGCAAATGAGCAGAGATTTATAGATTTGAAAGGGACCCCAATAGTTCTATCCAGCCTTTGGTTATTAGAGCAGTTCACTGAAACATGACTCTCCAACTTTTATTTTAAAACATCACATGAAGGAGGCCACCACCTTCTGAGGTAGTCCATTTTACTGTTGGAAATACTGTGTTTTCAGGAATTTCTAGATGTTTTGTCAAAATCTTCCCTCATGTTCCATGGAGGCAAAATATTGTAGCATGTATCAGTGTGATTTTTTGTGGATCAAAACTTTAAATGACTTTGTTCTTACTTCCAGCTGCAGAGGAATATTCTGGCCTCCAATCCTCGAGTCACCCACTTCCATATCAACTGGGATATCCGGTCCTCGAGACCAAATGGACAATATCGAAAATGTAGACCCAGAGCCTGATGGCTTCCTGTCTCCAAGCTGTGCCTACATCAAAGGGTTGGCTCCTTCTATGAGTCTCCAGCCAGATAATTCTATGGATTGTATGTGATTTAACCCTACAAATCCAAGGACACTGCACATATGACCAGCTACAAATTTTTGTACGAAATCTGAGAGGCAGCATTTGGGTTCCTGTGGTAATTACAAGCAATTGATGTCCCAAATGGAATGTCTGTATAGACAAAATTGCTGCTCCACTACTACATAACAGATTATCCTTCCGAACTGTACAACTGTATTGCTACCATAGTATTTCTTCTTGAGACCTAAACTCTGCAGTTTTTTTATTCAAAAACAGAAATAAACCCTGGGGAGTTGCTCTGTTCACAAAGAATAGATATTGAACAAGGGCTTCATTCCTTTCTTCTAAAGGCTGATTCATTTGTGGCAGTTTTTCCAAGCACTGTTCTTTATAGTTTTAAAAGTGGTGAAAGATGAAATAGGAGCCATAATGGGCTGTTTATTATGTGAAAGTTTTAACATGCCTTTAATAGTTCCTTTTTCCCCTTTTACCAACTGCCTTTTCTAGCATTATCTGAAAAGTTGCCCTGTCCAACTCCAGAGTCAGCAGATATGGAATCAATGTCTTTAGGAAGATGCTATGTTTACAAATATCTCCTTAGATGTTCTTACCTTTAAAAATGTTGAACATGCCCACTTCACACGGCCTGCAGTTGGAACAGTATACTGATTTGTCTCTTTCCACCTACCGTAAGTCTGTGTAAATGCTTTGAATCTATTATAATAACTTTTTGATGGAGAATTTATATCTGCACATCAAACAGTCCCCACTTCCACCACCAGTTTCCTTCAGTCCTGCTTTCTTGTTTATATAGGCTTCATACCTTGGTACTTGGTCTATTTCTTACACTGGTATTACAGAGATGTAGCGAGGTATTTTAAAATGTTCATTGTGGAATGAATGTTCAACCAATAAAGCATTTGGAAGAAACTATTCCGAGTTCTGAGTGGTATAATGCCTGAGTGATACATAAACTTGCAAAAAATTATAGATTATTGTGCTAGCAGAGTAAATCAACATTCTACAAGCCCAAACAAAACTTTAAGCTTTGAATAACTTTAAATAAAGTTAAAAACTTTTAACTTTAAATAAACTGAACTGAATCTTGTTTATCTGGGAGGGGGGGCAATACCTGCTTTTTTAAAAGTTGGAAGAAATCCAGCCTCCATTGCCTGCAATATCAATCCTCAAAAATGGCCTTTCAAAAAAGAAAAATGATGATGATATAAACTGAGCAAGAGGATCCCAAACTTGTTGCAGATTTGTCCAAGGAGGTCCCAAGGTAATTAAAGGTCATGGAGGCAGAGCCAAAAGACTTTTTGTTAAGGAGTTGTTTAAAAAGTCTATAAAGAAAGTAATGGAATAACAATCTTCCACAAAAGTGGGTGTCATGTATCTTCAGGGAATTAGCATGCAATTTTGTTAGGTATATTCAGTGTCTTTCTGCATTAAAAATCAGCACAGAGCAGTTGTGTTTCTCCCTGCCTTGAGTGCTTTCAGTAAACATTCTCAGTATTTTTGAGACCGGCTCTTGGCACAAGTATTCAAAGTGGAAATCAGCTCCAAGTCTGGGCCAACTGGAATTTTTGACCCTGTAATTCAAGATTCAGTTAGCTGATTCTCAGAAGAAGAATTTTTTAACTCCTTCCTGGCCCAACAGGCATTATAAAGGAATTCCATGTCTGGTTGTAAAAATATTTAAAATATTTGAAAAAGAAAATAACAAATATTCAGAAGTTCGTTTGTTTAAAGTTATGAA
This sequence comes from Phrynocephalus guinanensis, assembly GCA_037367245.1. Classification (NCBI taxonomy): domain Eukaryota; kingdom Metazoa; phylum Chordata; class Lepidosauria; order Squamata; family Agamidae; genus Phrynocephalus; species Phrynocephalus guinanensis. The sequence goes on along the minus strand of CM074734.1, from coordinate 98,137,236 downwards.
GTTTCTGTTTTTTGCTTTGTTGTTGGTGATAATCTTAGTGTTATCAGAGCTTGGGTGCCTATATCTTCTCATAGTCTCCATTCCACCCATCTTGTCACTATACAATTTGGTAATTTTAAAAAAAATTATATGCCATTAAGTCACTTCTGATATGTGGTGACTATACAATAACTTCCCAAATGCCCTATCATTAACAGCTCTTACCCAACTAGATTTCTCTCCCTACAGCCTCCTCCTGCAATATTGTTGTGGTGATTATGTGATTTTATCAAGTTTGACTGGATTTAGCAACTGCATTTCTGCCTTTCTGGTTATCTATGGTATCTTTAAGGCTGTCTTCCAAAACCCTATTTCAAATGAGTTGATCTTTTTGTTGTGGTTCATGGAAGATGCTGTCCAAGAACATGTGGGTTACACACAGATGGGAACCACTGGTCTACAGAATATGGTCTTGAGCTCACTACCATTACACTTGTTGAAAAACAGCCGTGCCAATTTCATGGTGTTTGGGTGAGAAGTGGCTAAATAATATTTTTTAAAAGGTGTCAGGTTTCTGGAATGTTCCCTTGTATGGTGCTACTTTTTGAATTAGCAAAAGAGGTTATCCTGTTGTGAGGAAGAAGGTGTGCCATCCCTTCTCAAGAGCCCCTCCCTAAACCCCAACACCTGCACCCAGGAACAAACCATTGTTCCCAAAGGAGCGGGTATGGGAGGGAAAGAGATCGATCAGTGGGTTTGACAGAAAGGGAAGAAGGAAAGAAGATATTGAAAGAGACGGGGGAAGTAGCTCTAGTGGGGTGGATGAAGCATACAGAAAAGAAGGGAACAGAGGAATTAGAGGTAGTAAAAGAAGACCCCTGGACAGGGAGATGGGTCACCTTCAAACTCCCGCAAGAGGTGGCAGAGTGGGAGTGGAGGGAGAAAAAGGCAGTGAAACCTCCATATTGGGGACAGACCGTGTGGCATGAAGAACGGAAACAAGCCCGTGCTTGCTTTGAGAGGGAAGCGTGGCAGCGAGACACTCAGCATGAGCTGGGTCTTGGTACCTGTGGGGAGGGTCAGAAGAAGAAATAGAACAGGAAGAACCTTCTGAGCAACCAGGATCTAACCTTGGCATGCTGGGTCAAGTGAACCCACCGGTAGGAGGTATAGTTGGGCTAACAATGGGCCCAGGTGGACTTTCAGGGGAGGTTTTCCCAGTTGCTCATTGGACAGTACAGCCTGACATTGCACTCGGGCAATTAGAGTACTTCTGGTCAGAGGCAGAACCTTTGATTGGGGGAAAGGACACTTCTGCTTGTGAAGACAAGGAGCCAATTAAAGTTGCTTAATTGCATTTTTATTGCATGTTAATGCTTCCGCTTCTTCAGTGATCACCCTCCAAGAGCCAGATGGAAAGGGAGAGAACAAGGGCGAACCTCACACCTGTACATAGACCATTTGACTCCTGCCACTGGAGCTGTCAATATTCAGGCTACCCTTGGTTCTATGAAGCAATACCAGGCCATGTTGTGGTGTTCTGAATCATGGATACAAAAACAGAATATACCACATTCAAAAACAATAGGTTTTTTTAAAAGAACTGAATCTTACTGTGAATGATTGCTCACTTTGACAATTTAACATTTGGCATGATTAAAGGAATGACATGAACAGATTTTGCTTCCTTAAATCACAGATGATGAAACATTTTAATTATGGTACTTGGTCCAGTTTTACACAGTATGTCAGGTAACTAAGATACATTTTCCTTTTCAAACAGGCTATGAAGTTAAATACAAATATGCTGGAGGTGTAAAAAAGCAAAAGGGACATACATATATGGTGGCTGTGTGAGATAAGGAAAATGGAACTGACATTGGTTTTTAAAGAAATACAAGAAATATTAGGGGAAAGGATTCAAATGTCCCCACAAATGGCATTGTTAAATATGGTTGTGGATACACAATTGAAGAAAGAATAGGTGGAATTCGTAATTCTAATGGTAACAATGGCAAGGTTGATTTTTGCAAAGTATTAGAAATCTAAGAACCAAATATCATTGGAGGAATGGTATAGGGACTTATGGAATATGGCCATTAATGATAGATTGACATGTGAAATTAAATTCAGGAAAGGCCTGAAAAAGTCTAACGATTTTAATGAAATATGGAATAAAGTGTTGGTATATCTATTTCAAAAAGATAAAGTATACACCCAGAAAAGAGTCAATGTATTTCTGAAAGAAATGGGTTGGTCAATATTCTAAGATTAACAGGTTTGGTTAAATCCTGAGTGGGTTGTGGGTTGCACTGGATTGGTTTTTGTTACACTGTACTTGCTTGAGATTAATTTTTTATCCTTTTTAATAATGTCTTGTGTTTTGTATTTTTTTTTTTGTGTGTGTGTGTGTATCTATATCTATCTATCTATCTATCTATCTATCTATCTATCTATCTATCTATCTATCTATCTACAGGCTACTTTCTGTGGCAGCTTAATCTATGCTATTCCTGTATTTCAGGTCTTGGTCATTACCACAATATTTCTAAAAAAATATAATAGACTATTGTCTTTGGCTCAGATCAGACATGATACTAAACTAGGATACGAGGTTATGCAAAACAGCATTTTCTGCTTTGTGAAATTGAAAACCATGTTCAACATAATACAATAAATGCATTAAAATAGTAGTACAACAGGTAAAATCAATCAATGACAATCTGGAGCAATATAAAGGCTGAGAATAAAATGCCTGAATTGAGACATATTTTAACTGCATGCAGTACATCAAAACAAGTAAAGAGGTGGAACTAATTACCGAATCTTGTCCTTGACATGGCTACATTTATGATGCCTCAAAAAGAAAGTAGCTGGGGCAAACGATCCCTTTCGAATTCATTTTGGATATTAGTATCTATTAAATTCAAGAGTTAGGTTTGTATGTTAGGCAACCTACATTGTCTGACCTGGAATCAAAGACACATGAGTTGTTCTTGTGGCAGAAAACAAATGTGTGAACAAGTATGTTTGAGGGACTAGTACAGCACTTGATCCTTGAAAGGGTTCTGAGTCTGGACGAGCTTCCCAGCCTTTTTTTGAATTGCAACTCCTTTTTATAATAGCTAAGTAACCTACAGCTCCTCGCCACATTTGCATAAAATGTCATTCTGATGGGTAAACATATTAAAAATTGATTTTTCAGAATATAATTCTAACATTTAATATGATAGTTATATTTACATCTCGGTAATAAACAAGTGTTGAAAACAATTATGGTGAAATTTCCTATAAAAATAATTGCAACTATAATCACATCAGGCCCCCAGAAAGCCCATTGGGAGTCTCCTATCCCAGTGTCACTCTCCCCTCCCCCCATTTTTGTATGCATCATAGTATCATTTTCTTGCTGTCCGCCATAATTTCCATCACACGTGATATCTTTCGGCAGGATTTGTTAGGAATGCTACCTATAGCCCTGAGTTAGGTATTTATTTCACATTTGTCACCATTGTTCATGATCTTGTGACAACAACTAGAGCTGCTTTAAACCTCTTGAAACTGTGGCTGCCTCAGAAAGCAAACTGCTCAGTTGCGCAAAGATCTGGCTGTGTGTGTGTGTGTGTGTGTGTGTGTGTGTGTGTGTGTGTGTGTGTGTGTGTGTGTGTGTGTGTGTGTGTGTGTGTGTGATTACCTTGACCCCATGTCCATGGAGGTTTCTTGGCAGGAATACTGGAGTGGTTTGCCAGTTCCTACTCCAGGCGCGTACAGCACCTGGTATTATTCCCTGATGGTCTCCCATCTAAGTACGAATCAGGGCCGACCCTGCTTAGCTTCCAAAATCAGGCAAGATCGGATGTGCTGATGGCATCTAGGCAGCTCAAAGATGTGGCTACACAGAGTCTATTATACTTGAGCTGTGCAGTTTATGGTGAACTTCAGTTTACTTTCAGGTACAACTCAAAGGGCTAAGTACACTGTACAAAGCTCTATGTAGCTTTTTTTTTTTATATCCTGCTTAAATATTTCTGGATATTATAACCCCGCCAAATTACTTTTGGTCATTGCAGTCTTGCTATTGTTGTTTGTAATTGATTTTTGCTGTTTTAATCTTGATGCTGTGAACCGCCCAGAGTCCCCATTGTGGGAATGGGGCGGTATACAAGCGTAAATAATAAATAAATAATTAAATAAATAAATAATAGCTGGAACCTAATTATTTGAGGGCAAGTGTGCTTCAAGCTCAAAACCAGAAATTTTCCTCTCTGAAAACCAGCAGTGGTTCAGGTGCTTCAAGTGTAGATGACAACAAAAAAGACATATAGAGACTCAGCAAGAGCTGAGAAAGGAGTGGGAACGATGTCTCGGTAACCCGTGGGGAGGGCCCGAAGAAGAAACAGAACATGAGGAACCTTTGAAGCAACCAGGATCGAACTTTCTTGGCATGCTGGGTGAAGTTAACCCGCTGGATGAAGGTATAGCCGGACTATCAATGGGCCTGGGTGGTCAGTCGGGAGAGATTTTCCCAGTTACTCGTTGGGCAGTACAGCCTGACATTACACTCGGGCAGTTGGAGGACCTCTGGTCACAGGCAGAACCGTTGAGGACGCTTCTGTTTATGAAGACGCAGAGCCAGTTAAAGTTGTAAATAAAAGTTTATTACACGTTAATAGAGATGGGCACGACTTGAAATTTTTTTTTTCGAGTTGTCGTTAGTCGGGCCGGTTCCGTTTCGGCTCGTTTCCGTTTTTCGCGAAAATTCGCAAAAATTAGTCGGTTCGTTTTTTCGTTTTTTCGTTGTCGTTAGTACTGGTTTTGGGGGGGAGCGGGCTCCTGGAGGCACCTCTGTGGTGGGTGCCTCCTCTGGCCCGCTCTAAAGGGAAAGTGGGCTCCTGGAGGCACCCGTGGGTGCCTCCTATCCTCCCACTAGGAAGGGGAAGCAGGCTCGAAGAGACCCCTCAACATGGGGGTCTCCCCTCTTCACCTGCTGCTGCTGCAAAATGGTATGCAATAGCCATATGGATATTGCATAACAGTTGTGCAGACAGTGAGACCAGTGAGAGTGACTGATAATAACATCATGCCTTCCCTACACAAGGCTCTCGCACCACCATGTCTCACACAGAAGGGAAGTGTACTTGCTGCGTGTAGTGCAATGCAAGCAAGTAGATCTGGCTTAGGGTTAAGGTGGGTTAGTGCTAGGGTTAGGCTAGTGACGGGTAAGGTTACGGTGGGCTAGTGGGTTGCACCTCTGGGTGCCTCTCTGACCCACTAAGAGGACAGTCTGTGATGTATGGGTATGGACGGAGTCAAGGGTTAGGCTTAGGGTTAGGGGGCTAGGGCAGGTTTTAGGGGGCTTTTTGGCACATCCCAGAAGTCTCCATGGCCAAGTGGCCATGCGATTGGTGGGATGGCTCCAAAAATTTGCATGGTCGTCCACTCCCACATGGCTGGCCACTCGGCCAGCCCATCATTGCGCAGGTGTAAATAAAATAAAATAAAATAAAATCAACGGAGGACAGAGGAGGAGAGGAGAGACATTTTGTTGCAAGAAAAAACCCACTGCTACTGTGAAAAATCTGGCAGTTTATAAATTTTCGCGTGTTTCTGTTGTGCTTGTGTTTTTGGACCACGATTTCAAAAACAATATTGCGTTCGCCGCCCCATTTTGGATCCCCCGCCCGCACCGCATGGCATGGCGACTCGAGTCCGGCTGCCCAGGACGGGGGGGAGGTGGGACCCCCCCTCCAGAAACCACCCCTCCGGTAGGTGCCCTGCGCCCTTAGTCAAGCAGGCATTTTTCCGCCTGCTTTTTTGGCCCGGGAATGGATGGGGGGACGGGGGAGAGTTTAAAGTTTTTTCCTGTGCCGTCCGTGCCGCTTGCTTGCGCTTTAATTGGCTGCGGCGGCCGGCAGCCGGCGAGACTGGGCTTTTTGCTGGCTGCGAGCCTGCGGCGAGTCCCACCAGAGCAGCCCAGGATGGGGGGGGGGAGGCCGGGGACCTCCAGAAACAACCCCTCTGGTAGGTGTCCTGAGGCACGGCAGGCATTTTTCCGCCTGCTTTTTGGCCGGGAACCGGGTTTTTTAAACTTTTAAAAACTTTTTTTCTGTGCCGCGTGGCATCGCGCGATGCAAGGAACGAGCACGACAAATCAGACCAAAATTGTTCGTTCGTCGGTTCGAGCTCGAAGTCTGGCGGAGTAATTCCCGTTACCGTTTCCGTAGAGTAACGGAACCGAGTAACGGAACCGGAAACGGGAATACCGCTAAGTCGTGCCCATCTCTACACGTTAATGGTTCCGCTTCTTCCGTAACCCCCCAAGAGTCAGATGGAGTGGGAGGGAACAAGGGTGAACCTCACACGTTTGCACAGTTTCACTGTAAAAGTAACCCCTAATTGGGTCAGAATGGCCCCAAGATTTCTGAAGTTTCCATGTTTTCCTCAATGTGCATTTTCTTAGACATCAGTGAAAAATATTTATTTAGGCAGCTTTCTACACAAAACGGACGTCTGATTAGTGCTACTTAACAGTGTTTAGTATTCCCCCTATCAATACAACTCATATGGTGTGCTTAGTAGTGAAATAGGGGGAGGGTTGCAGGATGAGCACAGCCTGTCTAATAGTTTGGTGGAGACAAACATCATGGACTTTGCCTGTTTGTGTTTTCCTGATGGGTAAAGAACCCAGTAAGAAATACGCTTATCAAGCCCTTTTCTTCCTTCTCAGAAGAAGTGGATCTTTAAAATCCTTTTCAAGGTCACCTTTCTTTTAAGCTGTGTCTAATAAAACTCCTCTTGGCACAAGAGGATTTGGAAACTATAAATGAAAAAATAAACCATATGCTGGGGTTGGGGAAAAGGTGGTTGGAAGCATTAAAATGTTTATGGAAATGCATCTTATTTTTGCACAATTCTCCTGTTCTCTTTAGCCAGGCTTATCCAGTTCCAAATTATGTGCCAAGGACAAGCTAAACAAATTTAAGCAACACAACACTTAAGGGCAAAGACAGAGTAACTTTGGGGAGGTCTTTCGTTTCTGAAGCATGTGATGATCAGCAGGTGATCTGCAGAAAACTGGACTTCCTTCCTTCTTGGATGTTTTTTTAGCTCCAATATGGCTAAAACTCAGATTGTGAGCAATGGGTAGAAGTGTCCTGTCCCCCCATCAAAACCACACATATTATATTGGAAGTTATTTAGTTAATATGAATTGGCGTTTCCCTCCCTTCTATTGGATAGTGCCTTTGAAGTGCAGCCATGAAGCCTAATATTTGTTATGAAGACACAGGGTTGGCATGGCACAGTGTCAAAATTCTCAGTGGTTAAACTATCCTTGGATTCCCTACATTTCAAGATTATTAATGATGCAGCTAAAAGGTTTAAAACAGAGTATATGTGGTGGTGGGGACATGTGGCCTTTCAAATGTGACTGTTGTTGAACTCCGGTTTCTGGTTGATGACCAACATCAAAAGAGATGAAAGAACCTTACCCTGATTTAAAAGTACCACATTATATTAAAAAATCTTCCATTTACCCCAGATTTTACTTGTTAGAGCGTCATGAGACTTCAGAGGTACAAACTGGGAGGCTTTATGATAGGATGAACTAGTTTTGTTGCTGATGAAAAAAAATCTTACTGGTCCAGATATGCTAGGATAGGTTCTTTGCTATTTGCAGTACCCATTCACTACCTGTACAGCTTGCCTCACGCTTCATCAGCTATGTGCTCTTCAAAGTATCTTCCATGCTATAAAATGCTGTGCTGACAGAAAAAAATGGGGGAATAGATGTTCAAATTAGTGTAACCATCTGAAAAGTCCATCTTCTTAATATTTTGAGAGGATTTGGCCTTTTATTATAATATGTTTCTTATTCACACCAAAATATAAACCAATTCATATCTGAAATATTTATCCATTTCTAATCAAGGGCCCCATTTAAGAATAAAGGAATTTCCTCACACTCTTGACTTTCAGACTTTCTTTAATTATAGCAATGTTCTTAATACAGAGCAACGATCCCATTTTAAAATGTGTATACCCCACTTGTAATCATTCTAAATCATCCACAGGGCCCATCTTAAAAACCAATATAGCACCATACAAGCAGCTATCAGAAACAAAACAAGTGGCAGAACCAGAATCAGATAACTGCACAAGAAAAAAACAGAAAAACAGCAAAAGAAAATACATAAGCAATGAGAAAGAAGAGTCTTCCCCTAGTAGTAACTATAAGACTTCCTATCTCCCGAGTCCCACGCTAAAGAGGCTCCCTCGCCCCCTGTGATAGAGAATCAAGGAAGTGGAGTTGGAGTTATATGGTGGAAGGCAGTCCTTAATATGTTCTGGATACATACATACTGATATTTAAAAAAAATCCAGCCCCTTGAAAAGGGCTCATAAATCAGTAAAACAACAATATCCTAAGATCAGGGTTGTATATTCCTGGAAATCTGAATTGGGCTTTTAGTATAGAAGGCTAGTACTCGTGGCTACTGAATAACAATGTGCATGTTAGTAAAATATATCAAACATATTGATTCTCATGAAGAATAACTAAAGCTTTGATGAGTCCTGGGGCTCCGGGTGAGGGTCTGTAAGCACTGTATTACATTAGTACTGTCTCTCATGGAAATGATTGCTTTCTGGGGTTGGAAGAGCCCCTTTCCGACCTCACATACTAAAAAGGATATGACTATTTTGCTTTGCAACTGCACTGTTCTGATTTCTAAGGAATTTAAGTTTCTAGTCAAGCATAGAAAGTGTTTCAGACATGGAGAAACAGGAGAGAGACCTGTAGTTCCCACTTGTGCCTCTATGGGACCTTGTCCCCATTGCTCTTGCGTGTCCTTGTTTTGCTGTGTTTGGTCAGACTGGGACATTTAGTGGAATAAGGTTGCTGCCATAAAGCACCGATTTTTCATGGTGGCTTCTAATTGGTCTTGGGGCTTTTGTAACAATGCAATAGAGCAGGTATAGTAATTCTAATCCATGCCGACATTGGCTGCCTTCACCAGGAAAAGGAACGCAAGATTGAATGAGCTTTACCTACTTTTCCATTTGCCTTAAGGAGCACCAGCATGTGTTTCTGGAAGGAAGCCCTGTCTCTAAATGGGAAGCATTAACCGGAATTGTTCATCTGTCGTGCTGTCCCTGCTTGAGATTGGAAGATTCCCTGTGGTTTCCACAATGCTCTCGACTCCAAAATAAGCCTGACTTCCTAGCCCCTGTTGCTCCAACATATTTGCTGCTCCAAGATGCTGATATTTTACGGCAACAGAAGGGAACCTTGTGGCTGCACAATAGCTGTCTTTCTTGTGTTTTGTTTAATCTCCTCTCCTCAGGGAAATCAAGCTGATGGCACCACTCAAAATTTCACAGCCTGCTATGGGCAAGATGTAAATCTTTCTCTGTTTGATCAGATGCTTATTTACTACACTGATATGACCTTGGCGCTGCCATTTGCTTGTCTGGTCCTTGGCGCTGCCGACCACAGAAGCCACACTTCCTCGAGAATAAATTCTATCTCATATCTGTCTCTTTGGCAGGAGTGACTTCCATGCCAGCTCAAAGCAGAGATACCCAATTAACATGAAAAAAATATGTGTATTCTCCTTGAAATAGGCAGACAACTAGAAAGCACCATGGTGAATCAGAAGTCAATGCAGGCTGCTATGCTTATTTTTTTTTTGGTAGATTTATTTGGGAGCTTTTTGATATTAAAGATATCCTCCTCTGCAAAGTCAAGGTGATTGAAGCTTAAGGCAGAGAAGCACCTTGCAAAACCAAAGGGGCCCTCTGGGTGCCTTTCATACTAAAAACTGAAATCAGTTTAAATCAGGCATGTGCAAAGTCAGGCCCGGGGGCCAAATGGGGCCCATTTTCAAATTTCGAGTGGCCCGCAGCCTCTTCTCCCCACCAGCTCAGACTGGCACACATCCCCCCAAGCTGCCCCTCCCCATATCGGAGGGAGACGTCAGCTTCCAGTTTTACTGTTTGCCTGTCCTCCCTGCCTCCATCCATCCCTCCAGCCACCTGCCCAGCCCACCTGCCCCCAGCTCTCTGGCTGCAGCATCCTCCCCACCTCCTTGCATGTCCTAGAGCGGTGATGGTGAACCTTTTAGAGACTGAGTGCCCAAACGGTGATTCAAAACCCACTAATTTTTCGCAGTGTCAATACAGCAATTTAACCTGAATACAGGTGGCTGTGAAGGGCCACTGTCAGGTGCCCACAGAAGGGGCTCCGAGTGCCACCTTTGGTACCCGTGCCATAGGTTCGCCAACAATGTCCTAGAGGCTTGTCCAAAATCCGGCCCAGGGACCAAATGCGGCTGAATGGTCAGCTTCCACACATTTTTACCTCACCAAATCTGGCCCTTCTTCCAAAAAGTTTGGACACCCCTAGTTTAAATCCACTTACGCCTACCATCATCCCTGCAGAGAGTGAATCTACATTACTGAGTTACAGCAGTCTGACACCACTTTTACTTACCATGTCTCCACACTATGGAATCCTACTGTTTGCCTTTTGGGGAGGGGCACTTAGAATTTTCTGTTGTAATTCAAGAGCTACAGCACTAGAGCTCTCCAACAAAGAATTCTCAGTACCTCACCAAACTACCTATCACAGGATTCCAAAAGATGGAACTATGACAGCTAAACTGGAATTGCTTTGGTAGTCACTCTTGAGTAATCCCTGTATACAGCCTCCAGATCTTACAGAATTGTAACTGTCAACATTATTTTAACAGAAATCAAGGATCACCGATAGAGCAACCCGATGTGCAAAGATCTGTAAGGAGGCTGGTATGCTACCAAAGATGTTGATAGAGTCTAGAGAATATTCGACAGAAGGTGCTGGGAGGGGTGCCAGCCAGTGTGTGCAGGGTGGATGGGAAATTTTCCTGATAGCAATCAATCTAGAATCCCACTCACAACCTGTCCACCAAGACAGGTAGCCATTTAGGCCCTGCCATCAAACACATTCAAACAAGTATTAAGATTGCCTAACAGGACTAATCCAAGGCATTTTTGGTGTTTGAGATGAAGAGCAAAATAGTGCTTGTTCCTAGACCATACACAAAAGCTGATCTGACAGTGGGATGTTTCTTGAATATTAAGGATGGAAAAACATCTTCTATAGCACCTGGAAAAAACAACCTAGCTTAGCAAGCACATGGCCAGCTGTGCACTATGCCGCTTCTCCTCCAATATCTCGCTGCCACCTTCCAGCACCTGCTGTCTGAAGAAACCCCCTTACTCTGCCTACTGGCAGACCAACCAGCAGCTCAGGGACCACAGAAGCTTACTCTGGGAACACAGCACCCCAGTCCTGAATCAGGATTAGTTTGAAATCCCTGCAACAATCCTTTTTTCCTTATCTGTGACACCTAACCAAAAGCCAGCCAAGAGGCACGGTACCTCAACAGATACCCACATTTAATGCAATGAAGCCCTACACTGCCAGATCAAATGGTGCAAAAAGCTCTGTGCTTCCCACAGCAATCACAAAAAGTCCAGGGTTGATAGCTTGGCAGCAATAAGACCACTGCTACCTTCATACCACAAAATGTCGCCAAGATGACTTTCTGCCAGTACGACAGATGGGAGTGACTTTCTGTTTTATCCTTTCCAGCCTATAGACAGTTCCATTAGGACTGGATCTGTTTAGAACATATTACATTTGCCATGTGTTCACATGCCCTCTATAGCTCCCCTGTTTCAAATTATAAACATGATTTTAAAATACAACAGTTCTGGTTAATTTATGGGTGCTTTTATGCATTTCCCCCTGAAAATACTATTGTAAAGAGCCTCATGATGCAGTGGTTAAATGCCTGAACTGCAGCTAAAACTGTGCTCGTGGCCTGGGGTTCGATCCCAGGTAGCCAGCTCATGGCTGACTCAGCCTTCCATCCTTCCGAGGACTGTAAAATGGGTACCCAGCTTGCTGGTGGGGGGGGGGCAAAGTGTAGCCTTCATAATTAAATTTATTGTAACTCCCCCCCCCCCGAGAGTGCTTGAAGTGCTATGGGGCATTATATAAGCAGAACACTTTGATTTGCTTTGCTTTTGTCAGAATATAACATTCGAGACAGTCTTGATGTTATACAGCAGAAAAGAAATGGAGCAGATGGTGCTGAAGCAAAAAGTCAAAAACTATTGTAATTGTTTATTTCATTTATATTTATTTAATACCTTGCCTTTCTCTCAACAAAGGGACCTACGATAGTTAATAGTTACGTTTATTTGTTAGCTTCCCGTTTGAACCTGGCACCGATTTGGAAATGCTGTGTATTTATAACTACTTGACATTAATTTATTAAGATGTTGTTGAATCCTAATGCTCAGATTTCATGTGCACTGTTAATTATTGACTTAACTTGAATTCTGTCTTTCGGCCCAGAATTCAATTACTAAGGACCATACTGACGCAACCTAGATATCGTTCATTAAATGTCAAGCTTGTGCCATTTAAAGCAGTGGAGGAAATGTCTACTTTGGGAATCTAGAGTGTAGTCACTTCCTGGCTGGAAGAGCATCATATGATATTTCCCTCTACAGAAGTTATATAAGGTGATAGACAAACAGCGCTGGATATTGTGGCACAGTTGAATGACGGGATTCAGCTCTCAAACTGGTTCAGGAACATGACCCCCATTCCATTCACATGGGAATAAGTATCACATAACTGATTTTAACAAATAATCTGCAATGTCTTTTGAGGTCCACTCATAAGCACAAGTGTGTAAATTGCCAACATATCTATTTTGTCTAATTTAGGGACTTCTCTTATCTCATTCCACACCTCCTACAATGTTTTACCACCTTGCTTGAAAAAGAGTTATAGACAACTGAAAAGCTTGCATACATCCCTTACATTCTGTTGGGTTCAATATCAAGGCATTGTCCACACATGTTGTGAAACCAACAGCAGCATTTACAGTTCTGTATTACATCTGTTGCTTTTGCCCGTTTTTAGAATCAGCAGTTTGGGGTGCTAATTTGGGAGGCTGCCTCTCCAAGGGTTAACATCGGCCAAACATAAAACACACTGCTAAAGTGAACTCTCCAAGGTGTTTACAATGATTATGTAAGGTCCCGGGCAAAAACCCTTATTAAAAAAAAACCCCACAGGCTCTGTATGTCACAAAATACAGCAACTCACAATCCACCAGGTTTCACTCTTATTGCATAAGATCAGCTCATTACATAAGCTGCAAGCCCACCCCCGCTTAGCTCTTCAACTTTAGCAAGACTTGGAAAATCCCAGCTGGTGGAAATTTTAGCTAGTGAGTAGGCATGGATGGATATCGATACGTTTCCCTACATTCAAAAGCGGCGAAAAAGCCCCCGTTTATTTTCGGTGTCAGCTTGATTGCACGCACACACAAAAAAGCAGCTTTCAAAGCGTGTCGTGGGCCTTTGTACTAATGCAGCGGACACGTTCGATAGCACTTCGACCCTCCGGGCTCCGAGCTCTGCTAGTAAGAGATCGACGACAAAGGAGCGGGTCAGTCAAAGGCGCGACGCAACGCAACGGCTTCCCTGGGGGGGGGGGGTACTGCTCTTCCCGAGGCCGCAGTCCCGGCGTCCCGAAGCTCCCGGCCCGGCTGGTTTGATGAACGCCAGTTCCGGCCCCGCTCGCTTCCTGCTTACAGGCGCCCTCTCCGCGCCCGAGCTCCACCCTTCACAATAGGCATTCTTTTTAGAACGCGGGCCATCTCGGCGTTCCAAATATAGAACGCGGCGCCCTCCTCTCCCGGCCTACCCGAGCGGCGGGTACATTCGAAAGGGGCGGAGCCAGAGCGCCTCCGTTCACCAATGATAAGCCCTGACTAAGACCCCGCACGGCTTCCATCCGACCCTTTTGCGCAAGAGGGACGTGGGCGCCGACGAGGAAGTCCTCCGTCAGGGCCGGCGAGCCAATCGCAACCCAGGCCAGGCCCGCGGACCCAACGAGTGAGCGAGAGCCAGCGCCGCGGCCAATCGTAGGCGAGATCGGGGCGGCGCCCGGGCTGCTCCTGCCGCGGGAGGGGGTGGGGGTGGGGGGGAAAGAGGGGGAGGGGGGCGGGGGCGACGCCACTGGCTCTGGCAGGGGAGGGGGGCGGATTGGGCCTGGCTGGGCCCAGCCGGAGCCTCCTGCCGCCTGGAACCCAACCGAGCGGGGAGAGCGCCCCCTCCCCCCGCGCGCGGGCCCAGCCCAAACCCAAGTCCGGCCCCGCCTGGTCATGGGCAACGCGGCCACGGCCAAGAAGGGCGGCGAGATTGAGAGCGGTGAGTCCCGGAGAGGAATCGGCGCCCAGCCGGCTCCGGAGAGCGCAGGGAGCTGCCGGGAAGCGCGGGCCGGAGCGCCGGGAGCTGCCGGGGGAAAGCCTGCGGGGGAGGGGGGGGAGCAGGAGAGCCCGCCCGCCAGGCAGGCAGGCAGGCAGGCAGGCAGGGTTGTGTGGGTGTATGTAAGGCTGCGGGGGGGGGGGCATAGGCCCGGGGAGCCAGCTGAGAGCGCGCGCCCAGAAGAGCAAAACCTGGGTTGCCGAGCGAGCCTTGCCTGGGAAGCTTTGGCCGCCCGCAGGCAGGGCGCGGGAAGGGGCGGGGAGGGGGGGGGAAGAGCCTCTCTCCACCCCGGGTGCCTTTGGGGTTCCTCGGTTCGGGCTCCTGGTCCCCACTTGCTGCGGAAAACAGCTGTTAGCTCCGTCCCCGGTTTGGGACTTGCAAGAGGCACTCGCGGGGCTGACGGGAAAGCCTGGTGCCTTTGCCCCCCTTCTCCAGCTGATTCGATCCGGCCCGGCGAGGGTCCCGTGGTCGTGTGCCTCCCTCCGCCCCCGCTTTCTTCGGCAACCGGCTGCTTATAGCTTTCCCGCACGGAGTCGCTCTCCGAGGCTTCTCCAGGCAGGCAGTCCTTCCACGTTCTCTTCCCTTGAACTGGAGCATTTCCTTTCATGCTTTGTTCGATTGGGCCCACGTGTGGGCTGCTGCTTCCGGGAAGAGCGGTTTGGATCTGGACAACCTGTGTGCGCCTTTCTCCTGTGGCTCCTTATTTCCCCTTTTTCCTTTTTCCTTTCTGCCTCTTTCTAAGTGCAGCTGGTGTGTCTTCTCTGATCATGCCTGTATATTTCAGACCTCTTAACAGCGTTTGCTTTGCCTGTTTTTTGGTATAATAGCGTTCCTGCGCAAGTACATCAAACAAATCTAAATCTTTAAAAACACACAAACACACACAACGTCCTTTTGTAACTGAGATTATTCTGTACTGTGCCTGGTATGGACTATTATGTACTGATGCTAACGTTTTTGTTTTTTTACTGTTGCTTTTAAACAGGAGTGACAGGTTCATGTTGATAGACAGCTGCCTCTGTTAAAATGCAAATGAAGGACCAGCCACACACTTACACGGATGTTTTCCCCCACCCCCAAAAGGAAGCCACAGAATGGAACTGCAAATTGAATTGAGTCAGGCAGGCAGGAAGCTGGCCCTCAGATGGAAACCCTAGCAAGAAAAATCGCCAGGTAGCTTACCTAGATGGAAGGCAGAGAGTTCTGGCTGGATTGCTGTATTTCAAAAGTGGGATCTTGTAGCCCTCTGCAGACTTACAGGACAGCACGTGAAGCTGCAGCCGGACTTTATGAGAACTGTTTAACACATACTATCTCTTTTCTCCCCCCTCTCCCCCCCCCACTTTAATTCCTTCACTTTATTTATGTTCCTGAAGAACATATACTATAGCATCAGGCCTCATTTCCCTTTAAACCTGGATAATGCCTGTCACTGTGCCCAAGCAGTGGACATAAAAAAAAAAAAACCTGGCTTCTCATCTGTATTAGTGGTGTTTATTTGATAATTTGGAACTTCCGGAAAAGACTTTTTTATTTTGCAGTTTTCTTTGATTATGGATTTTTACACGGGGTTCAAACAGTGGTTTCTTTTGTTTGTGATGCTCTCATAATTTCCCACCATCTCTTATTTTTTAAAACTATATAAATATATTATGGAAGGAATGGTGGGACAGATGTGCTTTGACTTTTGATTGGTAACACTGAGAGCCATCTGTCTGGAAGCATCCTAGATTAGGCAGGCTTCGTTAATATTGACACATCTGATACCCTTCTGTACATTTTCTGCACCAGTGCTCTTGAAGATGGAGTTAAAAGAACAAGGGTACAGAGCAATGATAAGTAATTTTTACACTATGGAACAGGAAATATGTACAGTAGTATGATAGGATCTCCTAGTTGCTTGTGCAGTTGGTTAAATAGTCACCTGTCATTTCTCAAGGTTCCATTAAAATGAGAGAAAGAGCAGGAGAAAAACATTGTAATGTAAATGAGTATAGAAACTGCGAAACTAAGCCTTGTTGAGAAGAGACCTTTTAGCCTGCTGGACCTCTACACCTGGAAGCGGCAGCACAGGAGACATGTCCGTGTTCTTAATATTTTGTGCAAGTTGGCTCACTTTGTCATGTCATCCAACACCCTTCCCATAAAACCAGGAAAAGTCTAGGATTCCTGATGAAGTGTTTTCCCCTAGTTTAATTTACCCTATGGGCAGTATCCTGTCTGCTCAACTTGGACTGAAATAATTCTTTTTCCAAAGTTGGTCTGGTATAGCAGGGCTAGCGAGGGTACAACCCTCCAGATGTCAACTGCAACACCCTTCATCCTCTCCATTGGGTGTGCATGGTAGGTCTGGTGGGAGTTGTCATCCAGTGCCACATGTTCCCATTCCTGCTATAGACAGAGAATTGAGGAGGACACAGGGCACATTAATCAGTTGCTGCCCTTGTCACCACTGCTTTGTAAGCTACTTCAGATGCTCATTGCCATGGTACTGGAAGGTACATTGTTATAAATGAATTTGTTAGTTCATTCCGTGCTTTATTCACATTCACAAGTGTAATCATTGTCCACTAATTTAGAAAGATTTACTGAAACTGAGATGGGTCCGAATGTTGGACTTCTTGACTATCAAGAACCTGATTCATATTCCCTTTTTATTAACCCGAGACCAATATTCCTGAAGCGGAAGATTTCAGATTTTATATTAGAAATAAATTGCACAAATCAATAATTGGTGTAGTTGCACTTCTCTTATGAAAGTCTGGTTGCCTTTATTTTTGAACCTGACATACTTTTTTGCAAAGAGAAACATATGTGTGAGGAACAAAAGGCAAGAACATCAGGTATTCAGCAGACAGCTATACAGTGTACATATAGATCCCTTTATCTGCCTATAGATATATGATTTCTAAACCACCCATCTGACCAGTGGTTGCTGCGTGCAGTGTACAACAGTAAACAATATACAGTGGTACCTTGTATAAAGGAATTAATTCGTTCCAAATGAAATTCTGTTAAGCAAAATTTCCTTTGTACAAATTTCCCATAGGAATGCATTGAAAACGAATTAATCCTTAACTGCGACCGTTTTCTGTTGTATGAATTTGCTCCATAGACGTTTCTGTTAAGCGATTTCCCCTTATCTCTGGAATTTTTTTTCCTTTAAGCAGATTTTCTGTTAAACCACTTGTTATACGAGGGTTCACTGTAGAACTTATAATGAACAATGAAATGAATAACATTCAGGCAATGACTGTAGTTATTAAGGAAATCGTCTGTAGTTTCAGCCGAGCTGTTAGGATGGGTCTGGTTTGGAAGACCTGTCAGAATAGAAGGGGTTTTAAAGAATTTCTTAAAGATCTCGAGGGAAGGGGCTTGGTGGGTGGCAGTTCGTTCCAAAGCAGGGAGGCAACCACCAAGATGGCGCAGATCCTTTTTTCCCTCTCCTTCTGGGCTCCTCACAGACGCCCAGCTTCTGATGCATTGGTAGGGTGGGGAGCCCTTCTTGGAAGGAGGCATTCTGTCATGTACTGAGGTCCCAAGCCATGCAGGGCTTTATAAGTCACGCCCTTGAGCCTGATACAAAAAAAGGAACAGTAACCAGTGCAAGGTGGTCAGTATTGGAAAAATATGTTGGTACAGTATGTATTGATTCCCCCAACTAGTCTGCTCATATTCTGGCCTACTGAAGTTTCCAGATGAATTTCAAGGGCAAACCTCATTACAGCTATCCAATCTTGAGACTGCCAAGGCATGGACCAATGGGACGAGGGGGCTGCTGTCATTGTAGGGATGCAGCTGATCAATGCTCTTGAGTTGGAAGGAAGTGGATGGCCACAGATGCAATCTCAGCATTCATTGACAGTACCAGGTCCAAAAGGATGCCCAAGATGTGAACCTCATCCTTAGCTGTGAGCGTGGTCCACCCCCACCCCACCCTGAAAGCTAAGGGAGGCCTCCCATTTGTGGGCAGCAGGAGCCCCTACCAAGAAGACCCCTGTCTTATCTGGAAAGAATGTCAGTCTTCCACTACAGTAATGCAGTCAAACAGTGCTCAGGGGATGGAACGGTATCCACTGCAGAAAGATAAAAGGAGAGATGGAGCTGGGTGTCATTTGCACATTGGTGACAGGTAACTCCAAATCTCTAGACCTCCACCAGCAGTCACTGTGTAATACAGTAAATAAAAAGTTTCATATTCTACCCCCTGCTCCTACCTTGTATCTGAATTCTGTAACTCCTTCAAAACTCTGAGTAAAACAAACTGTCATCTGACCCAATATTAAACACCCCCAGTTGGCAATGGGCCATCTTGACAACTTTTGCCCAGTCACTGACATAAGTGATTGAAAGGGTGGTGGCTAACCAGCTTCAGACATTCCTGGAGAAACAAGATTGTTTTGATCATTCCCAGTCCAGATTCAGAAGGTACTGCGACCACACTGATTGCACTGCATGATCTGGCGTTGATGAACCCTGCTAGTTCTCCTTGATCTCTCCATAGGTGTTTTTTTATTTATTTATTTTTATTTATGTATTTATGTATTTATTTGAAGTATTTATATACTGCAAATACCTTTTTCCAAACAGGAACTCAGGGCGGTTTACAATAAAATGGCTAAAAACCAGTAAAAGCACAATGAAGCAATAAAAGTATAAATAAAAAATAAAAGAATTAACAAAAAAAGAATACAAGAGTACAAAGATAAAAGAATAAAAGGCAAGATAAAAATAGAATTGGCTAGGAGGGAAACCCTCGGCGGGGAGCCCTCGGTGGGGAGCAGCAGGTGAATTTAGGGGGGGAAAAAGCAAACTTAAACAGAAATAAGGTCACCATATGCCTCCTTATAAAGCAGCGTTTTCAGCGCCTTTTTAAAGGCGGGCAGGGACTGCAAGGCGCAGCTCATTTGGGAGTTGGTTCCAAAGAGAGGGGCCTACCACCGAGAAGGCGCGGTTCTGGGTCGCCGACTTCCACACCTCTCTTGGAGTGGCTACCCTGAGTGAGCGCGCCCGCAACTGTCGAGTGGGTCTGGCCTCAGTTAATCTCTGGGGGATCCGCTCCGCCAGGTACTCAGGTCCCAAGCCGTGGAGGGTTTTGAAAACCAAAACCAAGACCTTGAACCTTATCTGGAGAGCAACGGGCAACCAGTGCAGGCGTGCCAGAACTGGGGTAATATGATCGTATTTACGAGGACCCACCACCAGTCTGGCCGCTGCGTTTTGCACCCGCTTCACTCTCCGGACAAGGGTCAAGGGCAACCCCACGTAGAGTGCGTTGCAATAGTCAATCCTCGATATCATGAGGGCCTGCACGACCGTTCTCAGGGAGGACTCGTCAAGGTATGGGCGGATGTGGGCTATACCGCACCATATTCCCAAGGGTGATACCATTGACCACAATATCCTCCTGGATGGGCTCTCAGAAATTAGGAGCAAGGGTCTGGTATTGAGCTAGCTCCCATCTTCCCTTGAGGACCATGTCCAGAAAGTTTAGCATGATTAATTGTTGGCTCTTTGGACTCTCAGTTAGGGGGTGCCCTAGGGCAGTGCTGGGTATACAGCTTGTATAACAGTATAAATGTGCTGCCCCCTCAAAATAATACAAGACACAGCCTTTAATGTCTAAACCGCTGGCAACAAAAGTGACCGGACCATGACACTCCCACCACCATGCTTGACTGTAGGCATGGCACACTTGTCTTTCTGCTCCTCACCTGGTTGCTGCCACACATGCTTGACACCATCTGAACCAGATAAGTTTATCTTGTCTCATTGGACCACAGGACATGGTTCCAGAAATTAATGTCCTTAGTCTGCTTGTCTGTAGCAAACTGTATGCAGAGTTTCTTTTGCATCATCTTTAGAAGAGGCTTCCTTCTGGGACAACAGCCCTGTAGGCCAGTTGGATACAGTGTGAAGTGTATGGTCTGAGCACTGGCAGGCTGACCCCCCACCCCTTCAACCTCTACAGCAATGCTGGCACCACTCATATGTCTATTTCCCAAAGCCAGCCTCTAGATATGGTGCTGAATATGGGCACTCAGCTTCTCTGGTCGACCATGGCGAGTCTTGTTCTGAGTGGAACCTGTTCTGTTAAACCACTGTATGGTCTTGGCCACCATGCTGCAACTCAGTTTCAAGGTCTTGGCAATCTGGCCATATTTATGTAGAGCAACAATTCTTTTTCCTCCCCAGATCCTTAAATAGTTCATTACCATGAGGTGCCATGTGGAACTTCAAGTGACTAATATGAGAGAGTGAGAGCAGTAACACCTGCTCCCCCTTCACACCTGAGACCTTGTGACGCTAACGGGTCTTGTGACACCAGGGAGGGAAAATGGTTACTTGGGCCCAATTTGGACATTGTCACGTAGGGGTGTACTCACTTTTGTTGCCAGTGGCTTTGACATTAATGGCTGTGTGTTGTGTTATTTTTTGAGGGGACAGCACATTTACACTGTTATACAAGCTGTATACTCATTGGTTTACATTGTAGCCAAGTGTCATTTCTTCAGTGTTGTCACATGAAAAGATATGCTAAAATATTTACAAAATGTGAGGGTGTGTACTCACTTCTGTGATATACGGTAGGTAGGTAGGTAGGTAGGTAGGTAGATAGATAGATAGATAGATAGATAGATAGATAGATATTTTATTTATTTATATAGCTTGTATGCCGCCCACTACCCAAAGGTCTCTGGGCGGCTCACAATCAAGTAAACAATTTAGACAATTAAAACATCAAATTGCAATAAAATTAAAACAATAAAACATTTAAATACAGTATATTAAAACACTGCACTAAAATCGCCATCAGGACCCACAATAATCAGTTAAAAAGACTTCTTGAACAGGAATGCTTTTACCTGGTGCCGGAATGACATCAATGTTGGCGCCAGGTGGGTCTCACTTGGGAGGGCATTCCATAATCTGGTGGCAACTGCTGAAAAGGCCCTGTTCCTACAAGCCATCCTTTTCACCTCCAGGGATGGCTCTCTCAGGAGGGCCCTCTGGCTAGATCTTAGTTGCCGGGTAGGTTCATATGGAAGGAGACGGTCCTTCAGGTATCTAGGTCCTAAGCCGTTTAGGGCTTTATATGTCAAAACAAGATAGATGCAACTTGCTGCAGTAAATATGTCACAACTAGAGCAAGTACCTTTGACTCAGTAGAACTTATAGCTTATGGGGGAGCTGAATCCCTAAATCCCCACTGATTTTAGTGCAACTTCAGTAGGCTAAGCAACAGGATTTCAGCTATCAACTGTATGAGGTCAAGATGTGAGTTGGGTGGCTTAAGTTCTGGACCCACCAGAATACAACCAGGGAGTGCCTTTTTGCCATATTTGCCTCTTTTTCTATACCTGTCCAAATATGTGTGTCATTCCAGTCTGTCTCCTTTTGTTGCCATCAGCATACCTGAGCAGAATAAGGAGAGGAAACCACATTATATCTGCAACTCTTATAGTTGCACAGAACTTTGTTGCAGATAAATCATCTGATCTGATCTATGCTGACAGTTTTTTCTCCTAATTATGTTCCTGCATCCTTCCTTTTACACTTTTTGACTGCATTAAAAAGCAAAACAAAGTCTAGTGTCAGTTGAACTGAGCATGGCTTTAATCGAACAGTTAAGGAGAGACAATGCATGTGAAGCTTTTTAAGCGCTTGATGGAAGCACTGTTTCAGTACTGCTGTTATTAAATGGGACACCCAGGTGCTTGCGGTTTTGGCTGCTAGGTTCTGAAAAATGCCAAGCAAGCACTTTTTAAAGAAAATAGATTAGTCAGGAAAAACTGAGAAAATAACTATTTTGGTACATATATGAACTGGTATTTTGATGAACTCATTCTCACAATAGAAAAGCTCTAAAGTTGATAATTGATAAATACTCTCTGGGGTAATTAGTCTTTACCTACCATAGCCTTCTTCCAATCATGGCTTTCCAGAGGTATCAGACCAAAATCCTCTATAATCATTGCTAGCTGACAATAATGGAGTTGTAGTCCAGTACAACAGAAAGGTACCAGTCCAGGGAAGAGTGATGTAGTGGATTTTACAATGGCTGCGGTCTCACTAAAGTTTTCTGTGCATCTTAATTTGATGCGTAGTTTTTTGGGGGGCGGTCACGTGGTGTTTGATGCGCAGTTAGTGTCCTGTTGACAGAGTAGTATTTTACTGCTCTGTGCCCGACTCCGCTTGCTTACTGCACATCTTTCCCCTTTTTCCTGGGTCAATTTTCTAAGTCTCCATTGCTGGACCCACAGGAAATGGCAGGAAAAAGGGTACAAAGCTAATTACTATGTATTTTCTGGGGACGCACCTCATTAGAGTAGCAAAGAACTGAGCATCTTTAAGGGAAGTTTTTTAAACCAACCCCTAGCGGTGGTTTAAAAAACTTTGGTGAAAATGCGCTTCCGGGAGCGTGGTCGGTCGGGGCAACAAATTACTTCCCTTCGCGGTTAGGACACGATCTTTTACTGCACAGTTCGCCACAGCAAAAATGCGCAGAAAACACTGGTGAGACCCAGGCCAATGTCACACGAAGGCTTTTCAACTCTGTATCACATTGTTTTGAAGCAGTAGTTCACAATCTTGGATCCTAGATGTTCTTGTGTTGCATCCTCCAGAAGTCTTCACTAGCCAGCATTTCTGGGAGTTGAAATCCAAGAACATCTGGGAACTTAGGGTTGGGAATCTCTGTTTTAAAAGAATGATACATTTATTCACGTTTATACAATTGTGTAAATTAATATCGTCAATGTTAAGTGGATGTTGGTACAGTAGTCTGGCCAATAGATGTAACAGTGCAGATAGATTTTGAGGATATGCTATTTTAGGAGGGTGATATGGGCGGGCTGTTCTTGTTCTGATGTATGATTATATTTTATTACTATTTTCAGTTACATTCCTAGCAGATTACTTCAAAAATTTGGAACAATAAAATATTAAAATAGAAAATACACTACATCATGAGGAAACTAAGCTGTTATAAAAGCCAAGTACTGCACAGTGGTACCTTGTATAAAGGAATTAATTCGTTCCAAATGAAATTATGTTAAGCAAATTTTTCCTTATACAAATTTCCCATAGGAATGCATTGAAAACGGATTAATCCCTAATTGTGACCGTTTTTCTGTTGTACGGATTTGCCTCATAGGCGATTCTGTTAAGCAGTCCCCCCCTATCTCTGGAATTTTTTTTCCTTTAGGCAGATTTTCTCTTAAATAAACCACTTGTTCTATGAGGGTCCACTGTATATTGCAGCAGGATGTGCTGAGTTTCTGAGAAGAAAAGCAGTTAATCCTCAAGTTCTCCTTGAAGAGCCTGAAGTTTTCTGAAGAATTTTAATTTGGCATCTGAAGGCAGAGCATTGGTGCTTGGCAGAATTCTTAAAGACATTCCATAAAAGTGGAACCACAATTGAAAAGGACTTGTTTCCTGGTAGGTAGCTGCTGAAATTGAGTCGGTGAGAATACCTGGAAGAGAAAGGTGGCATAAAAATAAAGTTGTTTTATTATTATTATTATTATTATTATTATTATTATTATTATTATTATTATTATTATTATTATTATTATTACAGGGAAGCTCAGTGAAAGATCATTACACTTGTGGATGGTTCCTCTGATCGGTTTATTTGTTACTCGAGAAAAAATAATAGAGCTGACACTTGCAGCTAATATACATTCATTATTAGTAAAGATAGACTGAGTTGCAAGGAAACTGTTGATAATTTGGTAAACTGAACTTTTTCAAATGCATGTTTTCATTCCACCCAAACACAGAAATGTTTTAAGTGAAAAATGCAAATAATAGTAAACAATGTGTGGTATGTAATTCCCTTTCACATTTTCCTCAAAGACAACCCATAGTCTTATGCCTAAAATAGTTGAAGTCTGCATCTCTTTTAGATGTCTCCCTATGTTTTATGTACTTTGTCTTCTTGTAAATAAGATGTGGGAGTAATGCAAGGCTACAGAGTCTACACACCATGCTGAATAGGCCTCATCCTCTTGAGGTTTTTGAGATTTTTTCCCCAGGCATTTCTCCCAGGCTTTTAAAGATGTTTTTTTCAGACTTGAAGATCAAAAACCTGATTGTAAGCTTGAATACTGACATTTTTGATTCTACTCAGTGCTGAATTATGACTTTCTCTGGATTTCACCCATCTTGTAACTAAGGGCCTTTTCACACGACCCCTAAGATCCGCTGGTCCCTTAAATTCGGACCAGAGATCTTGGGGGTTCGTTTCTGTTCCTGCGTCCCCACCCCTCAGCACTTCCTGCTCCTGTCGGCGTGAGGGGGGGGAGGGGAAAAAAGGACAAAAGAAGCCTTTACTAACCTGTCCCTGCCGGTCGAACTTGCCACGAGCCCCGTTACTTCCTGGTTCCTTCTCAACGGGCTCTTAAAGGGGCGGGAGGCAAAAAAACAACAGACAAGCCAGGAGAGCCCGGCACTCTTATCCGCATCAAATTTTTTTCACCTCCAAAGAGAAGGTACGAGGAAAGTGCGCTGGGTCGCGCTAAAGTGGGCGGGGTCGCACTTAATTGTGTCCAAACTCCGGAGCTGGTGGGAAAACATTTCTAAGCTCCGGAGCTGGGAGCCAGTTGCAGCGCAGCGTAGGGGTCGTGTATAAACGCCCTTTGAGGAGCATAGTAAGCCAAGCAGTATAAGCAGCAGCACTGTAGGTAAAAGCTTAACATTATCTTTTTACCTCCTCAGACTTTCTCTTACGCATCTCCCCACTCCTGTCTACTGCTCTGAATTTAGACTGTAAACTCTTTTATTCTGAGACTTATTTTCTGTTTTACTCTGCTACATGCTATGAGACTGGATAGAACTTTATAAAAATAGTTTTGTTAACCTCACGTTTAGAGCTATCCAAGCCCACTTTTAAAAGCCACAAACTAGAGTTGATTGCATTCTCAAACTCTGTGGAAGGGTAGAACTTCTGCATGATAGCCTTATGATTCCAAGTATTATCTTGCTGCTTTGAGCAGTGGTGTTGGTTTTGTGTCACAGAAAAATAAGTCTGATTTTTGTGGAAAACATACTGGTGATCTCACAACCAATACAGAGCAGTGGAGTCTCTTTGGAGTGCACTCTTACTGCTTTTTTACTTTTAAGAAGACAGTGGTTTTAGATGAGGAATGTGTAGACACATCAAGTTCTTAGAAAATGGCTTTTTAGAACATGCTTTGTTTTTGTAGTGTTTATTTATAAAATATGTATTTTCTTTTGCCTCAAAATAGTTTCCAAACACTTTACAGTATCGCAATGACAATAAAACAAATTACAAAACTCGAGAACAATTCCAGTAAACTACAAAAGCAGATCCACAATGGGTAGGAATTACAGCAAACCATAAAATATTTCCCCAGAGTTAAGTAAGATATTGGAAGACAAGAGAAGAAAATAAAAAAACAAAGCCAATTAAATTTGTGGTTTGTGGTTTTTAAGAAGCAAACTCTATTTCCCCCTTTAGCTTGCATTCATTCCTGTTCCATAGCTGTGCTAAGGACCCAGCAATCCTGGCTCTTCTTTTAATAATTAGTTTCCAGTGTTCTTATCCAGCTTTCAGAAGGAAAATCTCAGATATTTCACACATCTTGTGGGCTGGTAGGTCACATATACTTTCAAATAGACAATGAAGACAGTAAATGGGAGTACTACTAAAGATCAGAGTGAAATTGTTGGAGGCTTTGGTAAGATCAGGATGTGAAGTGTTTTTTGCATGTACACACACCGCCTGGGGAGTTACAGCCATTGCAAATGCATACACAGTGTAAATGAATGGGTACTTCAAACATCATGGGATATATAGTACAAGTATGTCATATGAGTGGCCTTGCTGCCAGATGGATGGTATAAAAATCCAATAAATAAATAAAATAATAAATAAATATGATGTGCCATATTTTGGAATTCCAGGACACTGTTTTATATTACCCATACATCATAAAGAGGGAACAGCTATACTGCATTCAGCCTATGTTCTGAATGCTAACATGAATTAATCCTTGCTTCACATGTAAGTGGGCATTTTCAGAATAAAAACACATTCTGCTATACCTCAATGTTGAAGTGTGCAACTTGCAGTGTTAGTGAACCTGGAGGTTGGATGCTTATCAATCCTAAATTCAGCCCTTTATAGAATCTAGGAATGCTTTCACACTGGATGGGTTCCTCTTTTTAGTGTGGATACTTACAACCTACCCGTACTTGATATTTAATCTATTGGCTAGTTAATGTTCAGAATAATTTAACAGCAGAATCCTCTGCATATCCCTGGTTTTAGAATAAGAATACCACTTTTTTTCCTTTTCAGGGCCCATATCAAGTAGGTGTTGAGTAGTAAACTTGTCTTTTAAAAAAAATATTTTTAGTCATGGAAGAAAGCTGCCCAGGTCCTGAAGTGGTCAGATGTAAAATGCTTAATATAAAAATTTATATGTAGTCAAGTCATATCTGATTTAGGTTGATCCTAATAGGATTTTCATGATAAGTTGAAATATGTGAGGAATGATTTTACTAGTGCCTCACTAGTGGGATTTGAACCCAGGTCTTCTGCGCTTTATGTATGTCACTCTGCTCACTATACATGTATCTCTGGTGTAAACTTACATTGCCTGAAATGGTACAAATGATGTGGTTATCAGAAGAGGAGTCAGAGAACCAGTCAATCACTGTTGCGACTGAGTGGGAAGTAAGCAAACACATGTGGCTTAGATGGGATTTTTTACTTTCTCTTTAACTGCTTGTGTTCTCTTGTAGCTTTAATGTTGTCTTTTAATGCTATAAAATGTCCCTCAAGTCCCTGTTCTAAAACTTGAATATATCTTAATTGTATTGGACTGTATATTGTTCCTCATTACTGTAAGCCACCTTGGGCCCTTTTCCAAGGATAAAGGCGGGGCAAAAATACTCAAAATAAATAGGTGATGGGATCTGTGGAAGTAATCTCATTTTGCTTCTCTGGAGCAGTAGTCTGCTCCTTGAACCACACACTGATAATTTGAAAGGAACATATGGATCAGTTAGTGCCTTCTCTGTTCTGTTAATAGTATCCTTCATACCGCAAACAAATCCTGAAGGACATCTCTTTTGGTCACTGGAGAACAATTCTTAAATAACTAATTTAAGAAAACGTTTTGCCAATGAAACGCATTCTCTGTGCATCAGTGACTGTGTGGCCCAGCAAGTTGAATATGTCTGAGTAGACCTCTAGTTTCTCTCCTTCCTCATGGCAGTGCCTCATGCCACACTGCAAGAAGTTAAAGCTACTCTTAGTATGTACTTCTCTTGGAACAATTTGCGAATACAGTACAAGGAAATCTGAAGGATGGAGCAGAACTCCTAAAGAATTCCTGATGCCAAATAGTTGGCATTACCCAAGCATCTCTTCTTTGATCTCATCTAACTATTTTGGACCAGTGGTGGTATTTTTATAGGCCAAAATCCTTGGCAAGTCTGTTGTTTTAGTCTCACTTTCTTTATGGGGACGCTTTGGGAACAAAAGATTTTTAAATATTAGGCAAAGTGCCCATCTCCCTTTCCAAATGGGCCAAGAAGTCCTCATTTTCTCTGTAACAAGAGGTCCTTCTTTCCCCACCTCCTGTCTCTAAGAAACAGTTCTCCAGGTGTTAGCAATCCCTGCACCATTCACATCTTCCTCGTGATGAGGTCCTCCATTTTGAATAGGCCTTACTCTTAAACAGACTACAGTTGCTGGTCCTGGTTGAAATATTGTTCTGGGTCCAGGTGCTGGTAAGGTTTTGTTCTCTTTTGCGGCTTGTCTATTGAAAGACATGCTTGACAGTTGGCTGCTGCTTCCTATGCAGTTGGCTCCTAAGATAACCCATTACAGTGGTACCTCTTAAGACAAATGCCTCATAAGACAAAATACTTGTAGGAAGAAAAAAAATCAGACTAGGCATGCTTCACATGACCAAAAATTCCTTATGGAATGCTTTGCGAGACAAAGAATTGTTCCACATGTTCCTAGGAAAAAACCCAGTTATTTTTGTCTTTATTCTAGCCTCTGGAATGGATTAATCCATTCCCAGTGCTTTCCTATGGGAAACCATGTTTTGTAAGACAAAATGTTCATAAAACGAAGCGACCCATCGCCTCTGAAACAGTTTAATCCATTTGCAATGCATTCCCATGGGAAACCGCGTTTTGTAAGACAAAATTTTCTTAAAACAAATTGACCTATAGAACGAATTAAATTAAGTTTTAAGAGGTACCACTGTACTTTCTTCCTGCTGTAAATCCCATTCGTTTTTGTTTGAGTGTGGGTGCCTTCCTGATTTGTTAGTTGCTTCAAGTGACATAGATTTGTAGATTGTATATATACATTAATAGAATGTATTTTCCTTATTCTTCCTCAAAAGAAACATGGACATCCTTGGAGTACACTTTTACTTTCTCGCCAGTTGACGCATGGATGTGTGAATCCAGCAAAGGAAACAGAGCTTCATCGAGACAACTACTGGACAGCATTTGTTTACTTTCTTAAATAGTTCCATGATCTCCGCAAGAGTTATATACAGTTCATAGAATGCCTTCTTTTAGTACCTCTGTGAGTCTTTCTGTCACAGACTCCTTTTTTGCCTGTTTGATTCACAAAACAAACTACAATAAAGAGATTGAGATCAAGGCTGGATAGCTTCAGGTCTTATCAGATCCTTGATTCTTGGACTAAAGTTTGGTGGGGGGGGGAATGCCTTACACACTTTGAATACATGTAGGCCAAATTATTGGACTAACTTCAGGGTTCATTAGCATCTGCAGCTGACACCACTTACAGTCCTCAATAACAGCAGCCACTGATTTCTGTTTCAGTGGCTGGCAAAGGAAAATGGCAATTATATTGTGTGAGAGACACCATAAACAGCATACCCTTATTCTATTGATATTTTAAAACAGATAACCTATTCAAATTATACTAACAAACTCGAGAATCCCCTTTATTTGTGGATGAAGTAGAAGTCATAGTGTGACATGAATTGGTGTTTATCAGTAAATGGTTATGGGTCCTGGCACTGAGCTTCTTGCTTCATGGTGAATTGAGACCTCCTACACATGAAGTTTGTCAGTTCCAGAGTATTCATTTCCTGGTCAGCATATCTTGATTAGTTTCTAGGAAAAGTAGATTAGGAGATGATTTTATATTTAAGACTGCAGGGGGCACTAGTAAATCACCAGTATACTTGTCTGCAGTTCTGCACAGTAGTGTTTGGAACTGCACATCTCCATGATATTTGATGACAGAACCTGTCTATAATCAACAGTTTTAGACAAAGTTCTGCGAGTGACCCCTCCACCAACCACCCTCATTTTCTGAATAATAGCATACTGTATATACTGTACTAGTGGGTAGCTAAAGAAGCTTAAAATGGTGGCAGGGACAAAGCATTTGCAGTCCAGATTAGACACTTATATTTCAGCCAAAAAAAATCATTTTATTATTGGTGGAAAAGAAGTATGCCAATACTAATATCTTCTCTAATTACAACATCCAATCTTGTTTTAGTCACACTTCTCTTGTTTAGTTTAGTAAAAGGTCCCTGGTTACAAAAATTATAACACCCCCCCAAAAAAAACCTGAAATAGAAAAGGAACAAAAGAAAAAAAATGAAGAACAAAGAATGCAAAAAACTGGGTATTGATAACGAAAGTGCAGACACCTGAGTATGAAGATTTGGAGCCGGTTGCTTTTAAAGCTCACAGGAGAACTAACTGGATGCATTTCCATAGAAAAGCAGTTTGCAAGAGAAAGTATCACCCTAGAGAACTGAGATCTGTAGTCTTTCCACCACAACAAATGGTGTGTATATGTATGTGTGGAAAATTTTAAAAAAGGATCCCTTTGATACTGTGGTATTAAGTTTACACATTTAAAGATTAAAAAACTAGCATTTTGATTTGGGTACAGAATCAAGTTGATAACAAACTGGAAATATTTGAGAATACTGTAGAAGTACTGCATTCTCAACAACAAATACTTATTAAAATATCAGCACTGAGCTTTTAAATTATATTTTTAGACTGTTTCCTTCAAGGAGATCAAAACGATGTACATGGTTTTTTCCTTTGTCTACAGAACTGCCCTAGAAAAAAGTTAGACCAGTGTTTTCCAACATGGGGGTCGTGTTTTCTGAGGGGACTGGTCATGGGTCGCAACATACGTGTTGTATGCCTTGTTAAATAATTGCTGCTCATCCTTTCAGACCAGGATGTTAATGTTAATGTGTATAGGTATGTGTGAAAAACAGGCCCTTTGGAGGAGCAAGAAGCTTCTACTTTCTAAGAAGAAAGGATTTTACCCCATTAAACACGACATTTTATGCAAACATGATGTGGCGTGTGTGTGTTGCTGGTTACTTGGCTACTATAAAAGGGGTTTGCAGGTAAAAAGGTTGGGAACCACTGGGTTAGACTGAAGATTTGTGTGATAGCCGTGGCTGAAAGGATATTTGAAGCTAGGTCTCTAATTCAGCATCCAAGATCATATCAGAGTAGCCCTCAGACTGACCGATGTTTCAGAACACTGTTCAAGGTAGTGCCACCTCATAGCCAAACTTTTAAGTGGTAAAATTCTGATTTACAGAAAATGACACAGTTGACACACCAGGTGGAATTGGAAAAAGATTCTCCTAGCCACAGGAGGTGCCACTTCAAAGCAAAACGCTTGTTGCCTTTTCCCCTCAACCACGGGGATAGTCTGACTGGGTGCATGTGGGATGGAGCTCCAGTTCTTGGCCACGCCCTCCTATTCCGCAGGATATCCGTTGAGGCAAAACAGCCTGACTTGATGCCTTCTGCTGCCATGTCTTAAGATAACGAGGCCAAGGCAGAATCCTAAGTGATTTAACTTGATGCCAGAAGGGTTTGATCCTTTGTCTGATTTCTTGCAGTATCCATTTAGAGGTCCTTAGTGGAGTGCGCTTTCCCCCCTTTGCCTCTTGGAATTGGTCTCCTAGACTCAGTACTGGCAAGCAGTTGTATGGATTGACCCTTCTGGGGAGCCGTAGGCCAAGTGCAGAGGAGCCACGTTCCAGACTGGCAAGATGGAGGCTGGAGGTGAGGGGGAGTACCAGGCTGGGTCGTGGGTTTTTTGTCGGGGGGGGGAGGGTGTGTGTGTGTCTGTGGGGAAGATAATAAGCCTGAAATCTCTGGTGCTTGCCCTCACAGGCCGAAAGAGGTCTGTGGCCTTCTCTAGTGATCATCCTAACATTCGGGGAGGGAGGGAGGGAAATTGGATTGGACTGGAGGAACTGAGAAATCCATTTTCACTCCCCTAGGACAGCGATGGTGAACTTTTTAGAGACCGAGTGCCCAAACTGCGATTCAGAACCCACTAATTTTTCGCAAAGTGCCAATACAGCCGTTTAACCTGAATACAGGTGGCTGTGAAAGGGCCATGTCGGGTGCCCACAGAAAGGGCTCCGAGTGCCACCTTTGGCACCCGTGCCATAGGTTCGCCAACACTGCCTAGGAGATGGCCCTCATCTGGGCCTAAGCAAGGCTTTTAGGAGGGTGAAGAACAGCTTTGAGGTACTAGCCAATGTTTGGCTTTTACAGACTGGTAATTTTTTTAAAAAAGATCGAACCTCTTCCCTTTTAAAATACTATATTACTCAGTCCAGCTTAATAATGTCCTATAATTATTCTCTGATCTTTCTGGCTGAGCTTTGTAGGTTTGCACTTCAGGTTTATGTTCTTTTGAAGAAACTGGGTGGGGTTTTTATATTACTGAACAAAATCTTCTTCTGTGGTTCTGCCAGAGTAACCCTAACAGCATAATTCTTTGAGATGAATAGCCTCAAGTTGAGAAATCACTATTTGTTGTGTACTGAGTTACGCAATCCAGGGAACAACAGAAAATGTCTACGGTGATTTCTTAACCAGAGCCAATTTGTCTCCAAAAGCTATGTTTTCTGTATTGTGCCAACATTGCTACAAAAGAGGATTTTGGCCACTCTATAAAAGGTACTAAAGAAGTAATGAAGATGGTCGAGGTAGGTAACACATATCAGAGTAGAATATGGCAGGTGAATACTGGAGGCAGCAGAATTCATAGTTTTAATTGTTCTTTCCGAGTAATCAAAATACAATTTATGGAGATAAGTAGAAAGCTGATAGTTCTGAAAATTATTGTTTGAAAATTATTGTTTGACTCAGAATAGGCAGACCTCAGAGCTGTTTTTTGTTTTGTTTGTTTTATGAGAATCCTAATATCCACTATCCAGAGGCAGGTGCAAAAGACATATATCTAAAGAATTTTAAGCCTAGGAGTTGTAACAAAAAATGAACACCAAAAACATTAAACAAGTTGTGGTCCCTTCTCTTTCCCCATCGTTGCCATTTTAGCAGTGTAATTGAATGAGGTGTCATAAATAACAAAAATTATTGCCTGCCTAATTCACCTCACTTAAAGGACTACTAGTATATGCTGAATGACCTGCCTAACCCTAGATGATGAGTAATAGTACAGTGATTTACAGGAAAGTGAAACCTGAGATGACTTTTGTAGATGCAGAGTTGGCAATAGCCCACATTCCCAAATATTGCCTGCTTTCTCTTGTTTTGGACTGTTGTAACTCTTCTTTGGCAGAAGTTCACCCCTGATGTGATGAAGCAGTAGATTTTGGAGTCTATTGTTTTGATTTGTTTTGTTCTCAGAAGAAGTGTGCAGACTTAAATGTGGTTTTACAAGAAGGAAGATAAATTTTGTGTTGTTATTAGATTTGAATGAGACTCTGAAGAAGTCAAAGAAATTATGTAAATATACTGTGGTACCTTGGTTTCAGAATGCCTCGGTTAAAGAAAAACACGGTTTAAGAAAATAATTTTTTGGAAATGGGATGCCTTGATTTAAGAAAAATTTTCAATTGAATGCCCTGGGTTGTTTTTTTTTTGCAAGGCATTAAAAGTTGATGTGTGATGTTTGCATGATGAAAGAATGGGGATACTTGGGTTTAAGAAATTTTTAAATGGAATGCCCTGGTTTGCCTTTTTCTTACCTCCAGAATGGATTAATTGGTATTTAATGCATTCCTATGAGAAACCACATTTCAGTTTAAGATTTTTTTCGGAATGCAAAATAGCCTTGAGAACCAATTACTTACTTAAACTAAGATACCACTGTAATTGCAAAATAGCAATTGTACTGTAGTATTTGTCCATATTCTGAAAAAATGGAATACATATAATTGGTAGCTTTAGCACCATTTATAAGAAATTTGGTATATGTAAGATGGATACTTTAAAAATATAGACACTTTTATTGTGCAGGGGAGTAGAGCCTACAGGAAATGGTCAATACTTCTTGTCCATTAGAGGGCAAGTTAACAGAAGTTCTAGGCACAGCCAAAGAAGAAAACCCACTCAGATCTCTCCTCTGTGTTTGGGATCAGCTGTCCATGAAAGCTCAGACTAAAATATAGCAGTTAGGCGTTAAAGTGCCATGGGGTTTTAACTTTTAAAATCTTTTTAATTATTTTTCACTGGGTTTTTCCTGAAAAGCTAGCACACGTTGACATGGCTTCTTCTTCTAAATCATTTGCTTTAAGTTAAATACAGGGACTCATTAACTCAACAAATCTTTTGGACTATAGCACAATTTAACTGGGAAAGTCAGATGTAGTCTAAAACATCTGGAAGGCCACCCTGGCTTTAACCATTTGAAAAAGAATGGAGAACTGGGCCCACAGGTGTTGTGTGGTGTCTCCAGGTTCCATGCCCTGCCTCAACCCCACTAGCACCTGCTCAGAGGAGGAGATGGGGCAGGGAAACCTCCGGTACTGCTTTTGACTGGGTACCTGCAGGAAGTGGCATGGAAATGGGTGCCTGTACAACATTTGCAGCCCCCATCCATCACACCAAAACTCTCATCAGGATACAGTGCAAGGGAAAGGTAGAACACTGGGAAATATGGAGGTTTTCGCTCCTATCTGAACAATAGACTGACCTTCTTCTACATTGTCTTCTTTTGCTTCCATTAAGGAAGCAGAACCAAACAGCACTGTAATCTGAATGGGGAAGAGTATGCTACTCATCACAGCCACTCGAATGCTGAAATTGATTCTGGCACAGAGGGTCACCTTCAGGATGCCCTTACATATCTCCCGGTTCTGATCCCAGTCCCTAGCCTCTGCCCTCAATCCTTCATGCACAGTCGAATGACCCATCCAAGCAGCCCTTCTCCCTGCCAGCAACAGGAAGAATAATGTAGTCTTGTACTGCCTGTTTTGGGTGGGGTGGGGTGGGGCTATGCATGGCCAGGGACATGGCTCTCCAGATGAAGTTGGGCCACAGTTTCCATGGTAATTCCTTACCATACAGTTTGCTGATTAGCAGTGATAAGAACTGCAACCAGGGGGCTATACACTCCCCACCACATGAGTTATAGCATTAAACATCCGGTCTGCTGCTGTGCATTCATAGGATGTGTGTCTGATTTATGGACAGATTAAGCCTAGATAAGATGGCCAGAGCATGTGAGTTTATGGCAGATTTATCTGTGAACTGATTCCAAATTAGGTCTGTGGCAAAAGCATTAAGATGGGGATTGGCGTTATATGACCCCGCAAGGTAGTTCTTTATCCCCAACTCCTTTAAAATTCCTTTTCTCAAAAAAAAAAAAAATAAAAATAAATAAAAGAAAAACCATTAAAAACCCACCATTAGCATCCCTACTAAACAGCAGCACGGCTCCCAGCCACTGTCCCATTTTATCTTCAGGTTCAGACTGATGCCACTTTGTTTTACTTTGTCCTAAAGCAAAAGTATTTATTGAAAATACTTTTTCTCTTAACTGATTGAATTGATTCCGGAAGCCTTCACTTAGATTGAGCATTTTCTGTTTTTCTGCTGTGTTAATTGATCGTTCTGAAAGGCAGAGATACGTATGTCTCGAATTCAAGTCACATTTTTTTCAGTGGAGGATAGCACTACCAATTTATTTGCCAATATCTATTTGTGGGGCTATATGTCTTGGATTGCTCAGATTGCCCACTCCTCCATTATGGGATGCACCATAAGTTCAGAGAGTCTGTCCAGTATTCCTTTGTTGGGAGGAAAATTGTTTTGGGAAATCTTGGCATCCTGTCATGAACAACCCTGATTAGTACTTGCAGATTAGAAACTCATCTTTTCCATCAGCAGTTCTCACCATTGCTGCATTTTGGAGTGAGTTTTGTATTCTGACGATGTGCCCAAAGTACAACCACCTCAATTTAGTCATTTTTGCTTCTGTACATCCTTCAGGCTTGATTGCAAATGAAGTTACCTGCTTGTTCCCCCACCCCAGTATTCCATGGTATCTATAAAGTATTTCTCCAGCACTACAGTTCATATGGATTTTCCCCTATTTATTTCCCCCTATTAGCTTTCCTCTTTTTCCAGCTTTCACTTCCATATTTAGTTGATGGGAAAACCGTAGTATAGATTATCTTTGTCTTGATTTCCAGTGACACTTCCTTACACTTGTTCCTTCATAGCTGCCTTTCCACATTTCAATCATCGTCTGATTTCTTGGCTGCATTCTCCATTTGGATTGATGATTCAACAGAGGTATAGAAAATCTAACAATTTTCTTCATTGTTAAGATTAAAGTTACTGTATATAAAAATTCTGTAGACATGATTTTATCCTTTTACTATTCAAGTACAGTCTTGCTTTTGCACTTTCTTCTTTCACCTTCATCAGGAATCATTTCAAGTCATTGTTGCTCTCTGCTAGTAATATAGTGTCATCAGCATATTTTACATTATCAATATTTCTTTCACAAAATTTTGCTCTTTCCTCTTCATCTAATCCAGCTTTCTATATGAGTCTAACACATTTGCATTTTGATTCTCTGTATTCTGTAGCCAACATATATTTCTGATATTATTTTGAGTACTTCAGATTTCAGTCACAAGTATTTCTCTGTTTTTGGTAGAAGTTTTTATTGCAAAACCTTGACCCTCACTTTGCTTACATCGGGAATATGGTAGTGGCCCCATAGTTAGTCCAGTCTTTAACATCTCTTTTCTTGGGGACTGGAATGTTGGCAATACAAGGACAATGTTTTTGTTTCCCATATTAACTGGCATATTTTTGTTAGGATTTTGATAGATTATAGCTTTGTAATACTTCTGCTGGTGTTCTAATTACTCTTTGTGTTCTTTTTTTCTTCGAAACGTTTTGAGAGCTGGTTTCATTTCACTTCCTAAAATTGTAAGCTCCTAATTTCACTTCCTAAAATTGTAAGCTCCTCGTCACGGGAACCCTTCTGTACCAATAATTTTCCTTTTGAATTTTTGGCTTTTATGAAAGAGATACCGTATTTTAGTTTGTCTCTTGTTTTATTTTATTGTTATATACTGTAGTTGTCTTGTCTTTACCTGCAAGTTGCTGACACCTGTAGTTCTGACTCTACTTCTGTCATCTCGTATTTTTCTTTTTCTGCCATTAACCTTTTAAGTGTTTCATCAGCCATCCATTTAGGCTTTTTTCCACTTATGATTGAAGAAATGCTCTTTTTGTATCCTTCCCAGATAATAAATCTTGTTTCAGTCTACAGTTCTTCTGGTTCATGGTCAGTGGCATTTAGCCTTGCAAGTTTCTTCTTTATATACAGTTACTTCTAGTAATTTCTGGAAATTTTCTGTTTCTAATTCATAAAAGGAAGTACTTGAAAAGGCCTTTCAAAAGGAAAGGAAAAGCTACTTTCTTGTAGGTCTGAGCATGGGTGGTACAGACTACCCTGTCAAAACTTCAAGAAATGAAAATTTGTACATGTATTTATAGGGAGGGGAGAGAACAGTCACAGAAAGACTAAAGAGGCACATTTTCTTTAAAAGGCTAAAAACACAAAGTTTACTGTGTTATCTGTGAGTCTCCCCTCCAACACCACATTTAAAATGAATTGATTCCCCTACTGCACGCACGCACGCACGCACGCACGCACGCACGCACGCACGCACGCACGCACACACACACACACACACACACACACACACACACACACACACACACACACACACACACACTTTCTTCATTGTCCATATTTGACATAGTAGGGATGATTTTGATTTTGGTTTCAAGTGACAATCTTTGCTAGCCCCCTAGCTCTCTGAGTGTGAGCACAAGAGTATGTCCTGTAGACCATCTTGACTCCTGGCATGGGTGTCATCAGCATTCAGGTTGCCCTTTGCTGTGTGTAATGTTTGGCATCTTTTTTTTCTGGCTGGCAATGTAGGCAAAATATTATATAGCAATATCAGGCCATATTCTGGCATTTTTGATTGTGAATACAGACATACAGTATCCCACATTCATAAACTGGAGTGTTGTTTTGAAGAACTTAAGCATATAAGGCTTTAAAACATCCGAGAATGTAGAGTCCTCTTCTGTAGTGCGCTTCAGGCTGCTAGATGCTAGCATCAATCTAGCAGTCTAATCCAGACCATGGAAGTAAGTATCACCTGGTGCAGTAAGAGTTACTTAAAAGTAAGGCTGACAGTTTAATGCGTAGATAAATTTTAACAAAGCTATGTTTGGTAGAGATACAGTGCCAAGGTGGCCAAGAAGGATCAGTCTAATCTCAGATTACTCTGTTTTTGGCCCAGTCGTAGTATCTTCATTCACTCCTTTCAAACCCTGCCCACAGAGTGGTCCATGCGACTTGACATTACCCCTATTGTGATCAGCCAGTTCCTAGCTGATCAGAATAAGGGTAATGTCCTGTCTAATTATGGTTCCAACACTTTACCGGCATCCTCAGCAATCCTATGCAGCCTGTTAATATGTGAACTCTGAGGTCTCAGAATATGAGGGTGGGATATAACTTTGGGACTCTACTGCATGACAGTTGCAATCAAATCAGTTCCCTTTGGGAAAGTCGGTGCAGTTAATAAGTGCAATAATAAAAATAAATAAATAAATAAATAAATAAATAAATAAATAAACAAATAAACTACCACGATTTCCGCCTCCTGTAGCCATTTTTATATTGTTATGGCCCATGACATCTTCCGTTGTGCATCGTCTTCTCTTCCGTTTTTGGTATGGCTTACTCACTGACAGTGGGCAGCATTGGCTGCTCTTTGTCAGGATCTTGAGTTACTTTATGCTGTGCATCTTGCTGAACCAGAGGCTAGAAATACCTTCTCCAGCATGACTTTGGATAACACTTGTGGAATAATCATCCATTGTTTTAAAAGGTCAGATTGTGAGAGAAAAGGATGGGTACAGTATTGCTGTGGGAGATCTCAAGCATGTAGTACGGGTCTCCATCTTTTGGGCTCCTGTTAAGGTAAATGTAGCTTATGAATTTTCTGTGCTTCACCTTGCCATGTTAAGTGTCCAGTTGCTGTATGCAATTTGTACGTTAACTGCAATGTGTCCTAATTTAATAGTAACACAGTTCTTGTAAAAGTCTGGATTCTGTGTGAAGTACTGTATCAGGAGTCACATTGCCAACAGCAATTTTCTTTAACAATATTTTATCAGCGTTGTTTTTTCTCGTGACAGATCATTTGATTTGGCAATTATGCTGCTGATTTCTTGGCAGCAGCTTCAGGGTGATAGCAAATTTTTCCTTGGCACATGTGACTAAAAGGGGGTGGAAAAGATTAAAATTCGGCTAATCTCACAGATTGATTATTGCAACGCACTCTACGCGGGGTTGCCCTTGACCCTTGTCTGGAGACTTCTACGGGTGCAAAATGTGGCGGCCAGACTGGTGGTGGGTGCTCGCAGATACGACCACATCACTCCAGTTCTGGCTCGCCTGCGTTGGTTACCCGTGGCCCTCCGGATAAGGTTCAAGGTCCTGGTTTTGGTTTTCAAAACCCTCCATGGCCTGGGTCCTGAATACCTGTCGGAGTGTATCTCCCAAAGGTCAACTGAGGCCAGACTCACACGAATGTCACAAGCACACTCACTCAGGGTGCCCACTCCGAGGGAGGCGCGGAGGTCTGCCACGCGCAGCCGCGCTTTCTCA
The DNA here is from genome assembly GCA_037367245.1 of Phrynocephalus guinanensis. Classification (NCBI taxonomy): domain Eukaryota; kingdom Metazoa; phylum Chordata; class Lepidosauria; order Squamata; family Agamidae; genus Phrynocephalus; species Phrynocephalus guinanensis. Next base: position 98,097,923 of record CM074734.1, on the reverse strand, counting down.
GTGGTGGACCCATCATTATGGAACCATCTCCCGAGTGAGCTGCGCCTTGCATCGTCCCTGCCCGCCTTCAAAAAGGCTTTGAAAAACTGCTTTTTGAGGAGGCATATGGCGACCTACTTTAACTTTAATTTTTTTTCGGGGGGGGGGGTTCACCGCCGATGTATTTTCCCGGGGTTTTTGTCCTTAACTGGTTTTGTAGTTTTGTATATCTTTTTATCCTGTTAACCGCCCAGAGTTCCGTCTCGGAAGATGGCGCAGTATAGAAATGCTACAAATAAATAAATAAATAAATAAATAAATAATAAATGGAACTGTCAACTGGTTAGTGGTTTGGTGGATGAAATTAAAAAGTTTGTGTAACTTCAACTATATCAGTGGTTCCCAACCTGGGGGTCGGGACCCCTTTGGGGGAGTCGAACGACCATTTCACAGGGGTCGCCATGAGCCAGTGACGAAAAAGGCTCAAAAGGCTTGGGTCTGGAGTAAGGGGGGGGGAGAAGAGTGAGTTACAGCTTGATAGGTTGGAGGGGATGTCAGTCCATGGCACCGGAGGCTGCGATTGGCTGAGGGTGCTTGTAGAGGGAAGTTCTCTGTGGCACCTGCGGCAGGGGCCTGCCAAAGGGGGCTTGTGGCCTCCTCCAAGCAGGGCAAGGGGTCACCACCACATGAGGAACTGGATTAAAGGGCTGCGTCATTAGGAAGGTTGAGAACCACTGCGCTATATACTATTCCCTGGCCAAGACACATACCTAGAGGGAGATGCTTTTGTAAGGTGAATGCTCTACATTCCTGTTCACTCTGTTTTTATCTGGCTGTACTATCTTCTCCTTGCTGAACCTCTGCGGTGTAGCTAAACATGATGTTAACTATGTAATTATCCAGCATGTTGAGTTTTGAAAAAATAATAGCAGAAGCACTCGGTGTCCACTTGATTTTCACTGTGATTTTCAGTGTTGTGTCTGAGGAGCAAATGAGTCAGCTGAAGTCCTAATCACAATTCTAGCACCCCTGCAGTTGTTATTTAAATAAAATATTAAAAAGCCCACAACTGTGGTGTTCTTTCCACTGGCTGGCCGATTCAGTGTCACATTTTGTGACTTTTGTTCCTTTTGTGGTGGATCACTGCAGCACTTATCATGGCAAAATGATTCTGATGGAGTGTTTTTAATATAATTCTACTAGCAGAACAATGACTAAGAAAAAAGGCTGTTGGATGCCTTTAATACATAGACTCTTTGATTCTGAGGAGTGAGTTTAAAAAGCAAGGATTCTTTGAAAATCAAATATACTTATTGAAAATACATGGTGCTCCATTTCTGAAGTATTGCTTTGACTTTTCCTGAGTTACTTGCTTAATGTCCCATCCTAAGCATTTATGTGCTGATGCAGCAAGTATTGGAATAAGGCTTAGTTAATACTTTTAATAATCTTCTAAGGATATTGGTGCCTCTTCTCTTGGTAGTGATCTGAAAAATGCAATTTCCACATGGTACTGAAATATAAACTTATTTGCTTACAGTTTTAAAATTAAAGCAATTCACCTAGGCACTTACATCCATTTCTTCTTGCTATTAAGTCTCCAGGCATATTAGAGATTTGACATGCTTCTGAAAATGTGTGGCAGGAACTATGCATGAAACTTATCTGGAGGATCACAGTGATTTATTAAGACAAAACCTGCAGCTCTCTACTCCAATCTTGTTTAACTGTTGGAAAGGAGTAAATAGCTCAAGGGAACTAGCTTACATTTGTAAAAGAATAATATCTGTAAGCATATTAGTTCCTTTGTCATTTTCCCAGTAGTAACTGCATGTGTGACTTTTCTGGGCTATAATTTCACAGAGCACCCTATATGAAGATACTCAAGAGAGGTCATATTTGCATATTTTAATCTAGCTGAGGCGTGGGAGAAGTCCAGCACCAAAAGTTCAGGGAGTAATGTGTGCAAGCTGTTTGCATGAGTTTATTTCACCAGCATCTGCTGCCATCCCTGAATAAATATAGACATAGATAGACCAGTAGTCAGGTCCTGCCTTTGATGTCTCTTAGGTTCTAAAGATGCTTTTTTCTCCAGTTGCTTTTAAAGCAATTTGATGTTGCTGTTTATCTGATTTTTATTTGATGTTTGCCACTTATTGGTCTGTTTGATGTGGTTTTAACAATTAGCAGTGTGAGCTGGCTCATGAACCTTTTGTTGGGGAGGGGGATAAAATATGGAAAACAAGGCTGCTTTGTATGTTTCACCTGCAGAGCATTCCTGAACACCCCACTTGAAGCCTCTGCCTGGGAACTGCACCTTTCCATTTATCTTAATCCTCTTGGGAGCATACTCTGAGCATTTGTTCAGATCTCTAGTGTTATATTCTTCCAAAATAATTCTTGCAGCCCATTGGAATTACACAAGTTCCCAGGGAGTCTGCTTAAATTCATACACCTAGTAACTGACAAATTAATTTAGTGGTAATGAGATGGTGAATTATCCAAATAATCTGTGTCCTGTTAAAAAAAAAGCAAAATAAAACAAAACAAAGACCCCGCAATAGCCACAACCTCTGAACACACACTGTTCCAGGGCAGAAGAACTTCTTCGTATGTCTCCCATGTTTTGAGACACAATTACAAAGAGACATCCTGCACGTTTGAATTATCATCATCATCTCAAAACTTTGAAGCTCAAAGGGACTCTCTTGGATCCTCATGTTTAGCCCCTGTCAAAGAGGCATAGTGGAAATTCAAATTCTAAACCTCTAACTCCACAGTTAGATTTCTAAACTAGTGATGGGCATGAACCCATTCATCCCAGTTCGTAATGGTGACAGTATAGGAGGAACTGTTCCCCTCCTCTGCCTCCTCTGGCTCAGTCAGCCACTCACAAGACCTAGCGTGCTAGCTTTCTGCACCTCTTCAGCTGATCTTCTGGTAACAGCTCAGGCTCCGCCCCACCTTCTTGGCCGATCTCTCACTCAGACAAAAGGGGGAGATAAAAAAAGATCTGTGCTCTTGCTTGTGAGTGAAGGATTAGCCGAGGACATGGAAAAAGCAAGCAAGCTGGGCCTGGCGAGTTGCTGATCAGGTGAGCTGCTTTGTCTGCCCATCTCTAATCTAAATCACTGAGCTCTCCAGGAGTTCCAGTATCTGGCTTATATAAAGAAAAGGATTATATTTAGCAAATTGGTAGAACTGAAACATATGTAATAATGAGAAGAGGATAGAGATGACATTCCTAAGCTTTTGGGAAACTTACCATTTTTACAACTAGAGCTGTTTGCCTATTCCTTAGTATATGTCTGTGAAGATTCTCAGTCATCCAGGTAAGTTTATCTGGAAGTTGAATCGTGGAAACTGGGCTTCTTTTCTTGAGAGATCAAAATGTTTCACTGCTCATCCAAGCAGCTTTGTCAGCCTGAGGAAAGTTAGAGGCGAGTCCTCCATTTTATAGTTCACTTTCATTTCACATCACCCTGGTCTGAATAGGTACATAAATTGGACAGTGGCCTGAATAGGCTCATTAGGTGGACGGTGGCCTTAGGTGCGTGAAAGTCCCACCTATGCAATCTTCCCGACACCCATTAAGTATGGGTCGTTAGCTATGGTCTTGCTGGTGGAGGTGTGAAGTGCTTCTGATTTGTCTGGGGATTGATGATGACGTGTGTGTGTGTGTCTGTGTGTGTGTGTGTTGGGAATTGCTGGCTTTCTTTTTTCATATTTACATGTACAGTCCATTGGATGTCAATCGAAATTGATTACTCATCTAGTCAAATCTCTATCTGCTTGGGCTCTTGGTTATACAACTTGCATGTGAACAAAAGATTAAACCCAACTAGGTCAGAGAGGCATGGAAAGTAGAGACTTGCTGAGAATGCAGAGTACTTCAAGGACTCTTCTATCCGCCCGACCTATGTTTTGATCCTTGTCTTACAAAACTATTTCTTTCTGCTGGTGTCGCTGGTTGTATTTATCCCAGCATGCTCATTAAAAATATTTTAAGCTTTTGTGCTGAACCCACCAGAGGTTTATCTCCTGAGATGACAAAAAATTCACCTGATGTAATAGAGTTTCACCTGAACAATTTTAACCCTCTGTTTTCACTTTGGAGTGAAGAGCCTGCTAATGGTCACAGATTCCAGTTCCTGAGTTCTTATGAGTTAGGAAACCTGGCAACTAGTTCATTAGGCCCTCGGACTGCTTAATTGCCGCTCTGCTACCTACAAGTCAGAGGCTAAGAAGGAAACTGGTGAGTTGTTCTACTTCTTTTCCTCCTCTTTTCCTACACTGTCCTAAACTGATGTACTTGACTGGCAGTAATGTGACAAAGAAACAAAGCTGCACATCTCCCATGTTTTGCTTTCAGAAATTGTTGTTATAATCCTTTGTTAGCAGCAGATCTGAATAAGTTGCAGCTGGTGGATTAGTACCACCGTGAGTGATAATTAGAAAGGATTCTTTTTCCATTAGCCACAACTGGAAAATGTCTTAGTAAGAATTTAAGAATTTTAAATATTTACTAACCATGAGACTACTTATTCTTATTGGGACCTTCATTGACAAGGAAGCAGGACTTTTACAGCAGTCAGATCTGACTGAGGAGGAGGGAAATACATTCACGTCTTATGTCCTGAATCAAGTTAGTGCATTGTGATTGGGAAGACCTGTTGATCTGTTTTCTTTCCATTTCATTTTTACCTTGCTTTTTCTCCCAGTGAAGGGACTTGGATACTGTTGAACCCTGGAGAAACAAAAAGATAATCTTTCCTTTCTTTGCCATTTTCAAAGAATGTAAATCTTAAAACTCATTCTCAGGCCCTGAATTCAGGGGCCGTGATTACCCATCGTCTGCCTATTCCATGGGCTAGAGTTGGACTTTTTTCATGAATGCTGTTGGTGCCAAGGCAAGAGTTTGGAGTCTGTTCCTTTAAGTGCTTCGCAGAAACCTGGCGCCATGCCCAGCCTCTTTCTCTTCCCATTTGGAGGCTGCTTCTCTGGGGGCTGTTCCTGAAATCATACTGCAAGCTGCCCAGCCACTGTGCTTGCTGTTCAGGTCGAGAAGTGCCGTCTTGCTCTATGGACCGTCTCAGATTGGCAAGCCAGGCATGCTTTGGCGGGGAACACAAAGAGTTGTCATGTTGGAAGGACTGGCCGTGGAGTCTGCATCAGGATCTACATTGAAAATGTAGGGAAGAGAGCTGCCCTCTGGAACTGGTGATATGGACCCCAAGCCTAGCTGTCCTCAAAGTACATGGGAGGGTGACGCGGACTTCAGCTTCCAGTTTTGGACCCAGCTTTTCCTGTGGATGCACTTGTTTGGCCGTCTGGTCGGTTATGTCTTGCAACGCTTTGCCGGTCTAAAACAGTAACTGTTTCCTGTCCCTTTGTGTTTTGTTCAGCCTCTAGGTTACCACTGTGATATTTTGGATGCTTCTCCTAAATCTAGATTTATTTGGCAAGCAGGCCTACGAGGAGTGGAGACTTGTCCTGTACCTTCTTCTACCCTCCCCCACAACTCATTTCTTCTTTGCCATGGGCGGCTTCATCTCAGACTGGCCTCTTACTTAACCTTGGGATAAGGCCAAAGCAAAGGTTGCATTCAGACACAAGTGACTGGTTTCTCTTCTGATATCTGCTGACACGCAATGGCAGTGCATACATTTCTTGACTTTTTTTTACTGGATATCTTGAAAAGGGCTGCTTTGAAATGGGTGCTGCAGGTCTTGATCGTGGTGGGTGACATACAAATGGATATCTGCATTTAATTGCTACCTTAGCATTTAGGAAAGGAGGTTTCCATCTCTGGAGTGTAGGGTCTTCAAGGCAGGATGGGCTTGGACCAGCAGTTCCTTTCCACATGTGTCTTATGGACTGTGCCATCTTGACTGATTCAGAACACCAGCTACTTGCTTTGGCATACTGTCCTCCCATTGAAATAGCTCAACAGCTCTTCTCCCTGGGGTACCTGCTACTTTTCCTTTCCTATTGGAGAGCTGCCCTGTCTTGGAAGACTTCTGTAACTTATGAGAAGAGCCTTATTTGCCCTACCGTTAGGCTTGAGGGTAAAGCAGATTCAGAGAATCTCTGAGCTATTTTAAGCTTTATTGCGTGGCCTTCACTAACGGTTGATCTGGCAGGCCTCCCTCCCTTTTTCTGTATTAATCAGATCTGCCTGCTGTTCACCCTCTGACCAGCTGTGTAAGAAGTGACCAGGCTCCCTGCCTTTGTTTCTGAACGAATACACACATAGACAAAATACACGCCCGCTCGCCTTCGCTCTCATCCCTTCTGCGGAATGGACTGTCTTGGAGGTTTCCTGAACTTAGTGGGGGTGGGGAAATTGTGGTATGCACATGGATGGCTGCCCTGGATAGCTGCATGCCGCTTGCTGATCTGACATGAGCACTTTGGTCCAGGGAGGAGGTGGGTTTGATGGAAATTCTCTCCCGGTTAGAAGTCAGGAGCAGCTCGAGCCAAATGCCTGTCTCAGTCAGCTGGAGGAGAATGTAGAGAGCTTTGCTGAGGCTAGGACTGGGGCTGCTCTCCTGTTGTTGTCTCTACCCTTCTCTTCCTATGGTGGGACAGAAGAAGCACTGCCCCTACCTGTTGGCAAACGGCAATGACTGAAGGGAGAGCGCGGGCCTGATTGTTGGTTTTTTTGGCTGCAAGAGCAGAGCCAGGACAGGCAAAAGGACTGGCCATTCTTATAAAGGGAAACATGAACCATGGAGCTGAGGTGAACTCTCGAAACTCCAGCAAGAACAAAGGGTATAAGATGTCGGCACTGCAGAAACTGGAGAGTCTGGCAGGGCGGATCTTTTACTGGGGACCACGGAGTGATGTGGGGGCATCCGGCGGTGGAGATGCAGCCTATGAATCGGAGCACACGGCTACCTGGAATGAACAGAGTGAGTTGGCAACTCAACGTGACTCACAGGGGTGTGGACATGGACCAGTGTGTGTGTGTGTGTGTGTGTGTGTGTGTGTGTGTGTGTGTGAATGAGTAAAATGAGGCTCTCTTTCCCCAAGGGAGTGGTTGAAAGAAGACCCAGCTGCTGCTCTTTCTTGGAGCCGGTGCATTTCTGTGTGCTACAGTATGGAACAGGACAGCGTGGCAAGCTTGTGGCCTGTCCCAAAGAAGGCCATCCTAAAAGTGGTTCCTAGAGTTCAGGCAGCCATGTTGGCAGCGACTGTCCCTCTGCTTCATTCCTCAGGCTAAGCTGCCTGCTTTTCACGGGCTCCCTGCAGTGATGCTGGCTGGGGCTTCTGGGTGTGCCACTGGGATTCGTGTCTTAGAGCAGCCCCTGTGGCGCATAAGCCTACTTAAGCTCTTCCTCTCCACAAGGCATGAAAATCCTTGCGGGCCTTGTTGTTGACGTTGTTGTTGTTGATGACAGATGGGGGGGCAAAGGGAGTGGGCAAAATGTTGTGGCACATTAAAGACTAGTGGTTTATTTCTGTGTGAGCTTTTGCAGCTCAGAATCCTCTTCCTCAGACACATGGACTGCTTATGTAATGCCATCTGTATTTGTGCATACAGTATCCCCATAGAGAGCTAGTGGTGGAGAGGTCACAGTGAGGTTGGGATTCAGACAACAAAGAGAATGACAGTGCAACAATGTTGTCATGGGCCATCATCGCTTTCCGATTATTAGGAACCCTATGAATATATGGCCTCCGTAAGGTCTTACCGTTAACAGTCCTGCTGAGGTCTTGCAACTAAAAAAACTAGTTTTCTCTGTCGAGGCAATCCATCTCATGCTAGGTCTTGCTCTTTTCCAATCGCCTTCCACTTTTACTAGCATGATTAGGTAGTGTTATTGTGGTTATGTCTAAGTTTCATAGCCTCAGTTCAGTCATTTTGGCATTCCAGGAGAGTACAGTTTTGATTTAATCTCTCTCTCTCTCTGTGTTGTGTCATTACAGTCGTGACCGACTCTACGTGACCCCATGTCCATGGAATTTTCTTGGCAGGAGTACTGGAGTGGTTTGCCAGTTCCTACTCCAGGTGCCTACAGCCCCTGGTATTCCCTGGTGGTCTCCCATCCAAGTACTAACCAGGGCCGACCCTGCTTAGCTTCCAAAATCAAGCGAGATCGGATGTGCTTAGGGCATCTGGGCAGCTTTGATTTAATCTAGGACCTACCTATTTTTCTTCTGGTGCTCCAACTCTATCTTTCAAGCTGTTCTCCAGCAGCCTTGGATCCTTTTGAAGGAGAAAGATGGGGTACTTTTTTCTAATTCTTTCATAATTTCCTTTCATATCTCAGTTTTCTTCTGATATCTGGTTTCTTCATCTATTTGGATTGAAAACTGAATGAAAATATAGAAAATCTTTTAACAATTTTGATTTCTTCTCATTATTAATGTTATATAATTCTTCTATAGCTATTTTTGTCTTATGAATGTTGGACTCTAAGATGGCTTTTGTACTTCTTAAATCTGCATCACGAGTAATTTCAAACCATTGCTATTTTCTCTCAGAAATACTATACAGAGATTTCTGTATGCCTTAAATTATTGATGTTTCTTCCGCCACTGTTCTTCATCTGAATCTAATCCAGTTTTGCTTCTAATATAGTCTGTAAAAGGACTGAACTGCTAGGAAGACCAAATACACCTTGTCTAACATCTTGTCAACTGGGAATCATTCTCTTTCTCCACAGTGGTGTCATAATATTAGCCTTTTGTGCAGAACATAGGGCTATGCAGTGGGACAGTCAAGTGTTGTGGCACAACCATTTATTTTAGAATGATCCAAGTAGCCAAAGGCTCAGTTGTTACCTAGGAAAAGGACAGGTTTTTTTCTGTTAGTTCTTGGTCACATTCTTGCAGCTAATGCACAAACTCGAGTTGCTTAGCATAGCAAATTGCACTAGAATAGGCTCATTGAGTCAATGGGGGTTTGATGACTGCTCTGTAAATTCTGCTGATTCAAATAGTCCTACTCTAGTGCAATTTACTAAGCTAAATTGCAGTTCGGATATTTATTTAAAAGATTCTTATTCCACCTTTCTTAAAAAGGATGCAAGGCAAGGGTGTGGACAAAGTAGATAAGGAAAATTCGTTTTCCCTATCGTACAACACTGGAACTAGGGGGCACTCCATGGAACTTTTGGGTGTTAGATCTCAAACAAATAAGAGAAAGTACTTTTTCACCCAGAGGATCACTGGTCTGTGGAACTCCCTGCCAGAAGAAGTGGAGACAGCTGTCAGCCTTGACAGCTTTAAGAAAGGATTGGACAAGTTCATGGAGAACAAGGGTATCAGTGGCTATCATTATGGATGCCTAAGGACATCCTCTGGGTTGGAGAGATAGGCAGGATCTCTCAATGCCATTTGCAGGGAATCATAAGCAGGTGAAGCAAATGGTGAGCCACGGTGTGAGACAGAATGCTGGACTGGATGGGCTGTGGCCTGTTCCAGCAAGGCTGTTCTTATGTTCTTACATAATTAAAATACAATATTTAATATTAAAAACATTTAGTATACAAAGGTTGCTTACATAATTTAATTACAATATTTAAAGCTAAAAAGAATAAATATACAAATATTAAAAAGGGACAGATACCATTCGGAGGAATAGTAAACAAAGGCAATATTAAAAACACTTTTGAAGGAGTAAAGTTTGATTGAACGTAGAAAAGTGGACTCACAAATCTCCCATTGATTCAGTAGATTTACGCTAGTGTGATTTATTATGGTAAGCAACAGGATTTTGACCGATGGTTATTTGCAGTATATCTAGTGCTTGTTCTGAATTTAGCTCAAATGCTTTATATTTCTTGCTCAATATATGGTGAAAATATTTGAGGATCACCTTGCTTGCATTAGAAACTAATGTGATGCTCCTGCAGTTACTCTTGTCTTTCCAATCCCCTTTTTGGGGAATTGGAGTATATACTGAACATTTTTAATCTGTGGCTGTTGTTTCATTTTCAACATTCTTGCTAGGATCTGATAAATTCTTTGGTTTAAAGTAGCTTTAATGTATTTCTTGAGAGAAATGGGAAGACCATATTTTAAGGATTTTGAGCATGGATTAAGTCCCAAGTGGCAGGTTGGTTCCATGATGTTTGTTATGGTGATTGTTTTGTGTATATGTTATTTTGTTTTTATATTATAATAATAATAATAATAATAATAATAATAATAATAATAATAATAATAATAATAATAATAATAATAATAATAATAATAATAATAATTCTGCTGGTATCCCATCTGGTTTTGGTTATTAATTTCTTCCAATTGCTTTCATAGCAGTTTTCACTTCATTTTCTAAAATAACTGGTTCTTTACCAAAAGATTCTTTAATGAAGAATTAATCTTGTATTTCTTCTATAGTCCTTCCCCCACCCCAAGTCTTATTTTTGGTTTATCCTGGTCAGATAAACATTACCCTGTTGATCTTTCAACATTCCTAATCTTGGTTTAAATTTGCCTTTGGTTTATTGGATCTTATGAAGTTAAGGCTTGTTTTTTCTTTGTTTTTGTTTTTGTTCTGTTCTATTTATTTGAAATGATTATTAAAATATTTTTGTCCCTACTTGCATGTTCCTGAAAGCTGCATTGAGCATTCTGACCCAATTTTGGGTAGCTATTACTTTTTCTGGTCATGGACCATTTTCATACGTTTTGATTAAGAGTGTCTTTTGCGAAAGATCAAAGTGCGACCCAGATAAGGAGTAATTGGCCTGAAATGAGATAGGAAACAGACCCAAACTAAATGTTGCACACATTATCAACTGAATCGTCATTATTTGGGGGTTGGGGGGAGATGAAGCCATTTTCATTAGGTTTTGTGTACATGAGATCAGAAAGATAATACAGGACAAGGGATTACTCCCTGCTGCAGAAAGAAAGCTTTGGAGAAGTATAAGATTTGTATCCTGGAAATGGTGGGTAGGAAAAGTGGTATTCCCCAGTTGCTTCCTTCTTCCCACCTGCCTCTACCTCAAATGGCATTACCTGTTCCCAAACAGTGTTTGAATAATGGCAAGTACAGGCTATTTGTGGTGTCCAGATGTTGTGGTTCAGCAGTTCCCATCATCCCTTTTTAGCTTAAAAACAAGTTGAGATCTAATGGGACTTGAAGTTCAGCCACCTTTGGAAGGCTCCACATTGCAATACAACTGCGTGCATTTGAGTCTGAGGTGTGCTTTGGGTTACTGAAATAGAAGAAATCTAGAGCTTTGGTTACCAACAGCTGTTAACATGTTCCTGGGGGAGAGCTGCAGCTTTTTGATTATCACTCACGGGCACGCTGTTATTAAGAAACACATTCTCCTATGTTTTAAACTTCTGTTCCCAATTTGTGAGTCTTTCCTTTGGTCTTTTCTCACTTAGGAATGGATTGCTTTATCATATTTCATATTAAATGATTGATTGTGTGTTTTAAGGAATTCTAGTTTTCAGCTGACAGAGCAACTGTGAATAAGAGGCATGGGCTGCTCACTGTTATTATCCTCTTTCCTGCCACCATCAGCCAGCGCTTTAATTCTTGCCTTGATGTGAGGCTATATTCTGTTTCTATGTTGGAGTGTCTCGATCCCCAGGGCCACCTATCTCAAGTGATAAGCAGAAACTGAGAATTAGGCCTTCCATAGTTAAGTCTTTTCTATACCATGCCATCTCCTTCAAGCAAGAGGGGATTGAATACAGTCTCATTGTTCTTAACTTTAAATATAGTCTTTAGAGAGTTAGCAAATGTTGTGTACTCATGGTCTTCAGTTTTATATATGGTCCTTCAATGTTGTAAGCCACCTTGGAGCCTTTCAAAGGAGAAAGGCAGGGTAAAAATATTCTAAATAAATAAAATAATAATACATGCAGTCCGATTTGGATCCGCAAGCATGTTTAAACAAAGCTGCCACGATAATGTTTTGGCACTGCTGCATGGTCTAAAATAGAAGCCTGGAGAGCATTTGATGTCAAATTCTTCTTTGGCCTCTTTACTCTTTGTGCTTGAGCACTTCCTTAATGCTCTGTCCAAGTCCTTTGCACATGAAGGCAAGTATTCAGAACCAATAGTTGTGTTCTGTGGGAAGGGAGTGGTCGCAAACCTTTGGTTCTGCAGGTGTTTTGGACCACAACTCCCAGGTTTCCAAACCTGTATTGCCAACGACAAAGAACTGTGGGAATTGTGGTCCAAAACATCTGGAGGGCTGAAGGTTTTGCCACCATTGGAATAGGTTATTGGAGTTTAATTGGAGTAAGAAATGGAACCTCCTTTGCCTTCTTTACAGCAGACTTAACTATGGAAGGCCTAATGATCAGAGCAAAACGGATGATTTGTCAGTATGTCATTTAACACACTGTGTGTTTTAACTCCCATTTCCCCTTTCTTAGAGGACCTGGGAGAAGACTGGCATTTGAGGGTAACATATTGCAACGTGGCTGGTCGTCTGCAGTCTCCTTGGTGTTAACTAGCAAAGCAATGTAGAAATATGAGTAGATTTTGTCTGGGTTTTCCAATTCCCTGGATTTCATGTTTATTAAACTCTCATGAATAATGCATGCTGGTTTAAATCAGGATGACTTTAGTCAACTCTTGTGAGCACTGTGGAAATATTTGTATTAGCTTCTCTGATGTTCTTTCAAATAAGGAGATTCTGCAGAAGTCCCCCCCCCTTCAGAATTATTGGCTGTGTATGTTTGTATTCCTTGCCTTATCCAAACTCAGAGTTCATTGCAACTATCTTCCATTGAGTTTATATTGGTTTGGCAAACCTTGCAGCGTAAGCCACAATCAACAGGCATTCAGCTTCTAAACATGTGATACCCATCCAACGTGGAAGAGGAAATGGCAGATACGCATTTGTCAGTAGGCCTTAGGCCTTAGGCCACGCTGGCTTAGAACGTTAACTGAAGCAGAAATTGATAAGGTGTTGGCTCTCTTGGCCTGAATATCACTGGCGTCCTAACAACCGCTTCTGGGAGGTACAGTTAGCTGGGCTAACGGCTTCTCTTGATATCCATCAAAGCCTCCCTGTATCAGATCTACAAAGCAGATGTCATGGGCACAGTAGTCCAGGAATCTAAATGATAAATTTAGATATCCACAATCATTCAATTACCAGGGTTTTTAAATATATTTTTAGATGTTTCATGGAAGCAGCTGTACAGAGGTCACAAGAAAGATATTGCATGATCCGTGATTTGCCTATGCATTAAAGGGTGTGAATTGTATGCCAGAGTGTAAACATATCTGGTAAAGGGAATGTCTTGCCCTGGTGGTAGATACATGATCTTTATAAAGGGGCTGCTCTTGCCAGAAGTATTACTGATGGGGCGCTACCCATCAGGAAGAATCTCCATGACACATCATGATCCCTTCAGCAACTTGGAGAGCTTCTGAGCCTTGCTGCAAGAACTCTCCCTTTCAGGCCAGCTCTCTGAAGCAGTAGAAAGAACTATGGGCCTTTTCACACGACCCCTAAACTCCGCGGCAAATGGCTCCCAGCTCTGGAGCTTAAAATTATTTCCCCACCAGCTCCGGAGTTTACAGATAATTAAGTGTGACCACGCCCACCTAAGCGCGTCCCAGCGCACTTTTCATGTACCTGCTCTCGGAGGTGAAAATTCTTGATGCGGATATAACAGTAGTGACTGCCGGGCTCTCCTTGCTTCTGTTTGTTCTTTTTTTGCCCCCCGCCCCTTTAAGAGATCTGAATGCAGTGCCGGGAGCAAAACGAGATGGCAGAACAAGGTGAGCAGCATGCTTTTCTTACTCTTTTTCTCCCTCCCTCACGCAGCCAGCAGCCAGGAGTGCGGAGGGGGTGGGAACGCAGGAACAGTGACAAAACCCTAAGATCTCTGGTCCAAATTTAAGTGGCCAGCGGATCTTAGGGGTCGTGTGAAAAGGCCCTATGCTGTGCTTTTTCTTGCCCAAATCCTCGAATCACAGAGCTTTAAAAAATGCCTTTTGAAATGTCTAAAAAGGTATATGGTACATTTTCAACCACATAGTTATCGATGTGGGAAGGTTTAGTTTAAAAATTTCATCTTCTTAAAACAACAAGGAATGTCAACATATGAAAAAGTGGAAGAAGAGGAAGAAAAGGGAGAAAGAAGGCAATCGTCTCACCTGTCATTCCATATTTTTCCATCTACAGTGGTACCTTTACTTACGAGTTTAATCCGTTCCAAATGCATGATCATAAGTCGAACAACTCATAAGCAGAAACAGCCATATCTAAAAAATAAATAAATAAATAAAATATATATAAAAATAATTATAAATAGAGCAGACAGCATCTAAAATTTGTAAGTCAGCAGTTAAAACGCCAGCTGTTTTCCTCTCTTAAATTGAATTGCTCATAAGTACAGTTACCACTGTATAAGACACCCCCATGTATAAGACACCCCACTGTATAAGACGCCTGCAATTTTCCAACCCAAAATTACGGGATTGCAACAACACAGTTATCTCCTCAGTCTACTTCTGTGTATAAGACAGCCCTCAAATTTTAGTCTAACAATTTTAGACAAAAATATAGTCTTATCCATGGAAAAAATACTGTTAACAACGTCTGGCTAAATTACCCGGTTAAATGGTACCTGCTTGAGCAGAGTCTTGACTTCCACAACACTGGCCTCTGATTATATATTAAGATGGTCCTTTTGGAGTGAACAAACTCCTCCATGAGAATCTGAATTTGGTAAAAGGGGACCTTTGTGTAGAACCTGGCGTCTATGGATTCTGGCTGTGTAATTTACTCTATTTCCAATGCTGATAGTCCAGCCAGCAAACCAGAAAAATTCTTAGCAGTTAAACCCCTTTAGATCACTAAACTTGAATGATACGGATGCTAAACAACTGCAGCCAGTTGTATCATTGAGCAAAAGAGATTAAATTCTGGAAGTATATCAGAGGAAAAAATAAAACATTTGAACAGCTAAGGCTGGCCAGTAGGATGCTTTGAGGAGTACAATACCACTGAGCTATGTAAGATGTTTTGTACATGTTCAAAGTGGTCTTCAGTTCCCAGATTCTCATATTGTTGCGCCACTGGTCAAATTAAAAGTATAGATTTCTCTCCTCTGTGCTTCAATCAATTCCAATTAGAAGGTCAATTCATTTTCGTGTTTCCAAAACCATATTGGGCATCAGGGTTGCAGTGCAGTGTTTATATTCACTTGGATCTCCTGTGCCTGGCCAGGTTTGCCATCACTCAGGTATTTCCTATAGTATTTGCTTTCCTTTCTGCCACTGGCACTCAGGGTAGCTAATCGTAAGAACATAAACATGCAAACATAAAAGAGCAGATAAGAACTGACGAAAAGGTCAGAGAGTAAAATGACAGTTAAAGTATTCTTGACTATTTTTTTTTATAACAGAACAACGGATTTTACTTGATAGGGCAAAGTTTACTTAAATAAAAAGAGTTTCTGGCAGCAAAGGGAGAACAAAATGGGCACCCAACAAATCTCTGAGTTTCAAAATCAGTGTGTCATCATTTTAAAGATTCTTCTTCTTTATTTCTGCCCAAAGTGATTCCTTTCCAGGTGATAATCTGCTGCAGTACTCCAGGTGGATCTCAGTGGTGTACTGGAGTTCTAGTACATGAGAGTTTTGTAGCAGGTACCTGAAGCCTGTTTAAATCAAAAAGATAATTTATCATGTCAGCATGGGTATATGAGTGAATTGAATCTGAAATTATTTTCCTGAGTCAGCATGTGATTCTGATTTGGAATCGCAGCCTTAAGTCAACACCCTCTGAAGCAAAAGTTTTCTATGGATGTGAATGAGAGATGAGCATAAATTGTCCAATGTTTCATTTACCACTGCAGGAGGTGTTTGGTGATTTGGCAAACTTCCCCCTTCAGCAGGTACCCACTCAGAAGCAGCACCTGGCGGAGGCGGTGAAGGGAAGCCAGGGATGCTGCTTCAGAGTGTGTGCCTGCTGGTTAACAAACCAGGACCAACTATGGAACCAGTGGTCCATGCCCCCCTCTAATAAGAACTCACCCCAAGAGCCAGCGCAACTCTGCAACAAAATATGTACTGTGGTGGTGACTCAAATTCTGGCTTACTCCAGTCTGAACAAAAATAACGGTCTATTTACTAGTGACACGTATATGTTTATGTTGTAGAAGCAGTGACATCAGTCTGTAAAAGCGGATATGGTGAAAATAAAATAAAATTTTAAAAAGACAAAAAATGTGGGGACACCTTAAAAACTTAATCTTTTTTTATATAATTTGAGCTTTCATGGGCAAGTTTACCTCAATTTAGTTTTAAGGTGCCCCCACGTTTTTGTCTTTTTAAAAACTTTTTATTTTTATTTTGTTTTCACCATATATGTCCGTGTTTTCCTATCCTGGACAAAGTTAGTGTTGAACTGTTAAGAACCTCCATGGTATTGAATTATCGCAAAAGTCTCTAAACACTATGCTTGACATTTTAGAGGCAACAACTCTAAATCAAGACTTGAAAAGTCTATCCAAAATTTTAAGACCTTTTAAAACTGTCTGAGAACCAGCGCAGCATAGAAGACAAAATAACAGATTAAGACTCAGGGGACCTGAGTTCGTATCTCTACTTGGCCTTCAAAATTCACTAGTGCAGTGGGTTGGGTGGACTGCTAAAATCACTCCTTAGATATATGACTTACATTGGAAACCTTATAGGATTGTCATAAGTCAGATATGATGTGACGGTGCAGAACAACATTCTAACCGTGCATATATAATAAAAACTAAATTGGCGTTTGTTTATTGTAATGGGTCGTGAGATGATTGTCCAAGACATAATGACATAAACTCTGTCCAGTTTGTTTTTTATTATTTAGACACTGTACCCAAAACAAACAGCACATTCAACAAAACACCAGCTAAGCAGTGAAAACGGGATATTAAAAGTTATTCAGCATTTGAATGTCCATCATGCAGTAACTGCAACGAACTTAGTAAAATCCAAGTGTGACCTCTTCAGTAGGTGTTGGCTTTTAGACTTTTAAACATTATCTGCCGCTCTTAATAAGGAAGGGAAAATGGGCTTGGTGTGGCCTCCAGACTATCCAAAGCTGTCCATCCAAGCTCTGTTGGGTGGGCATTGTCCTTCCATGGAAGTAGTCTGAAAGAAGCCCCAGGTGCCCTGTTCCTCCATCTTGCTTTCTTGGTTTTTAAAGTAGCTCTGTTGCTTAAGATCAACAACACCATTCATTTCAGTTGTCCAGCAGTGGCATGCTCCCCTTCTCCCCTTTCTCCTGAAAAAACAAGGCCTAGTGAAGCCTCCTTCTGTCGCTTCCTCCCAGCCCAATCGATCTTGTGGTTTGACAAAAAAAAACAAGGCAAGCAGTTTAGTGTTGAGCCTTTTACCAAACCTGACTCCTTCTGTCAGGTTCTCTTATGGATTGAGAACTGCTGAGATCCCCAGTGTTGCCTCCTTGGAGAGAAGTGAGCACTGTGCATCTTGTGGTGTTGACAAAATGCTCCATTACAGGGTAAACAGTGAGGTGGGGGTTCAAAACTTTTCCATGTGGCAGTGTGCAGTTGGGGAGTGTGGTTGAGAAGCCTTTAAAACCAAAAAATCCCTGACTGATCTGTATCCGTAGGAAAGAGATCTTGGTGTGTTGGTGGATAGGTGAGTCCTTTTGAGCAGTGAAAAGGCCAATTCCATGCTAGGGTGTAAAAACATTGTAAATAAAATAAAATAAAATAAACTTGTAGCCAAGGTGGAAGCTCTAGCATTTAAGACTTTTTCTTCCAGTGCCATGTCCTTGTAGAACAGGCCAGTGTTCTATGACAACATGGCACTTGAAGAAGAAGAAGAAGTTGTTTTGAATGTTGGAGCTTTCATCTTGGCTACAAGTTTATTTTATTTCATTTTATTTCATTTTATTTCAAGACTGCTGAGTATTAAACTTTTTTCTCTGTGTTATAATGTTAAATATTTCTGACTGCACTTATGGGTTTATAGTGATGAGACTTTTTTTGTTTACAGATATCATGGAAGGAAACAAAAGTTGCCTTGGTTCTTTTTTTTTTGCATTAATATATTTAGATTATTTGGTTCTTATACCATTTCATAAGATACTTCATCCAGGAAAGATGAAAATCTTGAAGACCATGAATGTCATGAAGGCATCCATGATTGTTTGAGTGGGTCCAAAGCCCCTCTTGGATGCTTCCTCTTCCTGGGAAAAAAAGGGGGGGTT
Organism: Phrynocephalus guinanensis; assembly: GCA_037367245.1. Lineage (NCBI taxonomy): Eukaryota > Metazoa > Chordata > Lepidosauria > Squamata > Agamidae > Phrynocephalus > Phrynocephalus guinanensis. Next base: position 98,079,774 of record CM074734.1, on the reverse strand, counting down.
TGTAAAAAAATAATAATTAAAAATAATAATAGAGAGAGTCATTTCTGGAAGCTTCCAAGAGTTGTATTTCTGCTTCAGATATACAGGACCTGGCTGCACTTTTTTAGTACTTTTAAATGCACAACACCCAGCTAAACCCCCACAGTTTTACCAAACTTGAAGTGGACATCTGGCCACGTCTGTTTTGGGGGTGCTGGTGGGACGTGGAGGAGGGCCTGGGGACTGACCACCCTAACCTCATAGCTTGTTAACCTCTGTGTCCATTATCCTAAAATGTCTCCATTCTGTTATAATTATTTTGCAGTCCTAGCTTCATGAAGGATGTTCCTATTGCAGTTCTCTCTTGCTGTTACTCATGATTTTTGATGCCATGCTTCAGGGCTGTACAAACGGACTAGCAGAAGAGAAGTTGGCTTAATGTTGCCTTCCTAGTCTGTGCCTGGCACTGCCAGTATGTTTTGCCTACCTAGTTGAGAACTTGAGTCCTGAGGTTCAAAATACAGGGGCTCTTATTTATCTATCCTGCCTCTTTCTCCTTTGAGGTGGCCTACATACACGGAAAAGAGGAACGAAAGCAACTTTAAAAAGGAGCAAGTTCAGGCCGGGCAGTGGGGACATAGCAACAGGTAGAAAATGATCATCTACTACGTTTCTCTTTTTTCAGCCAGAGGGTTGTGGAACTGTTTGACAGAGGGCCAGGTAATACTATGGCTACAGAAAGAAGGGAAAAAACTTCTACTCTTGTAGCTTGTGGGTAGGTGGGTGCAGGGTGATTCTGAATAGATATCTGCTCAGGAAATACTACCATGGATGGAATAACATTCTGGATCCAGAGTGCATACAATATCCAGTGGAAATTGCCTGTGATATTTGCCCAGCTTCAAAGCCTGCTATAAATTACATCAACACAGTTTGTAAAGAAGGAATTGCATTTTTTGGTACAAAGAATCATTTCAAGTGCTGGAAAAAATGCAGTAACCTTTGAAAAGAAGTGTGGCCTCAAAGGAATTTGTCAGAACTACATGTGATGACACCTTTGCACTTGTTGCGTTAAAAACCTATTCCCTGGAAAGGCCCTAAAAATAGATTTGTGTTCTACTCCTTAAAAATAATGCTGGTACATGCAGCTGGTAATAGCTGGTGCTAAGGCTGGATAGTTCAGTGGTTTAGGTACCTGGCTGCAGAGCCCTAGGTCTAGAGTTGGATTTCCCTGCCGTGCTTCCTAGCAAAAGAGCCAGTTTGTGTAGCCTTGAACAAGCTGCACCGTCTCAGGGTGCTCCCAGAAGGTGGGCCTGATAAACCACTTCTGAATACTGTCTGCTTAGAAAACCCTGAAAAGGGCCACCATGAGTTCTTTTCCAAGGAGAAAGGCGGGGTAAAAATACTCTAAAATAAATAAATAAGTTAAAATTGTGGCAGCTTGACTTTACCAGCGCTGCACTCTTTACCGAGTCCTCTGCCTGAGAGCTGTAGGTACTAACTAGGGAAGGGATGATGTGGATGAAGAAAGAACAATATGTAGTCCCAAGAGGGGGGAAAAAGGAGAAATATATTTTCTGAGGTAAGAGAAGGGGTTCTGTAGCTGCTATGTTTTAAATGAGTTTTATATAGCAACCACAAAATTTCGTTGTTCCTGCAAGGGGGCAATGACAATAAAGATTCTTTTTAAAAAAAGCAGAAAGACAGTATATGCCTCTGCAAACATGGAAAGATGGGCTAGAATGTAGAAATGCAATTACCGGAGCTAGACGTTCGAGTCCTGGACAGATTGTTGATATTCATGTTTTTGTCCATACTGCTAGGTCCAGAAAACATAAAGTTCATTTTGGAAAACTCAGAATGCATCAAAACCTCTTGAGGGACATGAGAAGTCTTATGTTAATGACCCTGTTCAGAACTAAAGTCAAGAAGCAGAAAATATAAGTCCTTTGGCCATGGGGTGGAATTTTAAAATGGGGATCGCTTGTTATTGCATCAGATCTGTTGTGTCAGTTGTTATGAAAACACTTCTAGAAAGCTGTTATGCTGAGCAAGCTTTTTTATACTAAACAGTACAAAGGAAAAACTATTGATGTTTGAATCCTATTTCAGTAGACTGAGATTTCTATCAACAATATCTTCAAATGAAACTTAGAGAGCACTACAAAAAGAATATGAAGAAACTGCTCAAACAGAATGACATGCATAGTGAAAGCAAATTTGGAATTTTAAGAAAAAAAAGTAGCATGCTAGAAACTAGTCGGCCATTAGTTTTCTGATGACTTGAATGAAATAAGAGACCAAGGAAAGAGTGGTGGGTGTACATGAAATATTGGTTGGAGTTCTAGCATTTTAAGGGCACTCTATTGACTTCATTGTGGATATGAAATAAGGCATGGTCATTACTAGTTTAAAAATTCTACACTAAGTGAAGTACAAAAGGACTAAGCATATTTAATGAGAAATGGCATAAACAACACCTCCTACTTTGTTCTGAACAAATGACTGCTTCAGAAAGTTGAGTAAACAATGAGGGATGTGCTATTTTTAGAGCAGAATCTAACTAACAGGAAGGAAATGTTTGAGACTGTGAGACATGGCCATGTAAGAGAAAGTAACCCTGAACAGTTGCAGGCAGATTGTGCTGAAATAGGAAGAGGAATGGCAAAAGAATAAGGTAGAATGTTAATGGCAGAAAACTTTTTAAGCTAGAGAATTTGGATTTAGGAGCTGGAATGCTTTCTTTTTCTTTGGAGAAAAGAAGCTGTGATCGCCGTCTCAAAAGGAACAGCACAACAAATAGGACCTCCCAAACAAGGTTGAATATCTTTCACCCAATGACAGGCCAGGCCAGGGATATTCTTCTGAAAAACTCTTGTGGATCACAGAACTGACAGCTCCGCCAAGAAAGCACACTCCGTCATGGAAAATGCATCTGCTGGAACACCTGTGGGCTCAGTAGTTACCATTCCCACATTGGTAGGAGGAGAACATTAGGCAGTCAGCTGGGAGTCTACTGGGGGCCAGTTCAAGCTCTTTTGTTGCCTGAAGTGGAGCCTCCGTGTGTCTCTGCCCATCACCAGGACTGACACCTTTGAAGGCTTTGCAGCAACATGAAGATGCTGATTTCTAGCTACATCGGTCTCTCCCCCTCTCCCTTTCATGGTGCTTCATGAAGGAGGTTGCTTTGCATGCCCTGCTTCCAGCATGGTGTGGCTGATCCTGAATTTGCTACTGAAAATTCCAGGTAGCTGCCTGGATAGTTTAGAGAGAGAAATTAGGACTGCAATGGAAGGTCACTTTTATCTCAGCATCAAGGCATAGCATCCCTGGTTCTCTTATTTTTCTCTTGAGAAATTACTCTAGTTTAGGGTTAGGAAGAAGGGACTAGTGGCTTTTAGGTCTCCTACCATTGCATTGCACCAAATATATGTGGATCTCTCGTCACATCAATTGTAGTATGGCACAGTGTGTGTACATGTGTCCTTCTATGTTATCCCAATGATGGTTCATAGGGGGCACTGAAGTTGAGTGGGACTGTTCTTATCCCCATGTATGTGTGTGTGTGTGTGTGTGTGTGTGTTCTTGCACGTTGGCACAGCTACGTAGGCACTGACTCGGGTAGATTGCCATTTTGCCCTCCCTTATCGAGAGACCCATGCCAAGCTGTGATGTCCCCCACAGAGAAGCCTACTTTAAATTGGCCACTGCCTTTGTCTGCCATGGTAGATCTGCCAGGCCTGACTGTCTTCTCGGCTTATATCCCTGCAAGGGTGGGTGGGTGGTAGGCAAGCTTCTCTCCATATCCTCTGGCAGATTCTTTCAGATTGGGAAGTGATTGTGTATACACTACTCTCCACCTCTGTTAGCCATTTTTCTCGACTTGGATATGAGTAGAGATGGGCACGACTTGAAAAAAAAATTTTTCAAGTTGTCGTTAGTCGGGCCAGTCCCATTTCGGGTCGTTTCCGGTTTTCGCGAAAATTCGCAAAAATTAGTCGGTTCGTTTTTTTCGTTTTTTCGTTGTCGTTAGTACTGGTTTTTTTGGGGGGGGAGCGGGCTCCTGGAGGCACCTCTGTGGGGTGGGTGCCTCCTCTGGCCCGCTATAAAGGGAAAGTGGGCTCCTGGAGGCACCCGTGGGTGCCTCCTGCCACTAGGAAGGGGAAGCAGGCTCCAAGAGAGACCCCTCTACATGGGGGTCTCCCTTCCTCACCTGCTGCTGCTGCAAAATGCTATGCAATAGTCATATGGATATTGCATAACATAATGTGCAGACGTGAGACCAGTGTGAGAGTGATAGGGTCATGCCCGCCCTGCACAAGGCTCCCACACCACCATGTCTCACACAGAAGGGAATTGTACTTGCTGCGTGTAGTGCAATGCAAGCAAGTAGATCTGGCTTTAAGGTGGCTTAGTGCAAGAGCTAGGGTTAGGCTAGTGACGGGTAAGGTTACGGTGGGCTAGTGGGTTGCACCTCTGGGTGCCTCTCTGACCCACTAAGAAGACAGTCTGTGACGTATGGGTACGGAGTCAAGGGTTAGGGTTAGGGCTAGGGCAGGTTTTAGGGGGCTTTTTGGCACATCCCAGAAGTCTCCATGGCCAAGTGGCCATGCGACTGGTGGGATGGCTCCAAAAATTTGCATGGTTGTCCACTCCCACATGGCTGGCCACTTGGCCAGCCCATCATTGCGCAGGTGTAAAAAAAAAATAAAATAAAATAAAATCAATGGAGGACAGAGGAGGAGAGGAGAGACATTTTGTTGCAAGAAAAAACCCACTGCTACTGTGAAAAATCTGGCAGTTTATAAATTTTCGCGTGTTTCTGTTGTGCTTGTGTGTTTTTGGACCACAATTTCAAAAACAATATTGCGTTTGCCGCCCCATTTTGGATCCCCCGCCCGCACCGCATGGCATGGCGATGGCGACTCGCGAGTCCGGCTGCCCAGGACGGGGGGGAGGCGGGACCCCCCCCCCCTCCAGAAACCACCCCTCCGGTAGGTGCCCTGCGCCCTTAGTCAAGCAGGCATTTTCCCGCCTGCTTTTTGGCCGGGAACCGGGTTTTTTTAATTTTTAAAAACTTTTTTTCTGTGCTGCGTGTGGCATCGCGCGATCTCGCGATGCAAGGAACGAGCACGACAAATCAGACCAAAATTGTTCGTTCGTCGGTTCGAGCTCGAAGTCTGGGGGAGTAATTCCCGTTACCGTTTCCGTAGAGTAACGGAACCGAGTAACGGAAACGGAAACGGGAATACCGCTAAGTCGTGCCCATCTCTAGATATGAGGATATCAAGGTTCCTGAAGATATCTGTCCTGGGAAAGATCTGCTCAGATTTGCAAGAGGTGCCTCCCTTGCAGTCTCTGGGGGCTGGGGTGGGGCTTCCTCTTGTCTGAGCAGCTCAGTGCCATCCTTCAGCACACACAGGCACCATTGTAAACATAAGGAATAAAACAGAGCAGGAGCAGGGAGCAGAGCAGGGCACTAGGCAGGCCGGTGGCAGGAGGCATTCTGCGAGGGTTGCAAATGAGAAGGAGCCCTTGTGAGCTGAGCCCCTTGCTACATCTCCCCCTCCCCCCCCCCATTTCGGTCAGCCTGGGATTGAGGTGTATCTTTTGTCTTTCACACTAGCCATCACCTACACCTATAGTGGAAGGGAGAGGTACAGGCGCAACTCGGAAAACTAATTGCCTAATAATGCAAATCAGTTGTCTTGGCTTGGGCAAGATCTGTGGTAGTGTTTTGCCATAGACCTGTCAATCAGTTGCCTGCATTGACTGGCAGACCTTTCCCTGCCACCCCTCCCCTTGCCTTGCCACCATGTGATCTCTGCTCCACCCACCACTTACCATAGGCTGATGACAAGCAGGGTTATTTGGTAACCAGCAGTCCCACTTACAGAACCATTTTTTCCCTGGACTTGTGACATAGTGAAGAACTGGTTTGTATATAGCATGCATAGTGGATCTCTCTCATGCTAACTCAGGACCATGTTGTCTTGATATATCTCACCCCTTTGAATCCCAGGATTTGATTATACGGTGAATCTTCAAAGCAGAGCCTGCTGTGTCTGAGGGAGCAGCTAGTATTGCTAGAAGAGGACTTCTTGATAATTATGGCGGATCCCTTTGGTTGGGTATGACACGGTCCATATCAATGCATTGGTGGGAAAGGGAGAGAAGGCAAAAGAGACATATCCCGGAGCTGCACCCAACTTTGTACTGGCTAGTGACTCTTTGGCTTCCACGACAGGTTGAACTCCGGGAAGGGGCCGTGTTTGCTTTTCTCACCAGGGGCAAAGTCCCCCATAAGCAATCAGGTTAGTTCTTCCCCATCATCAATTGTGACCTCTTAACTGTATGCTTGCAGTAACTGAAACAACAGGGCCACCCGGCAGGGCTTGAGGGGCACTGAATGGATGGTAAGCAACAGTGGGGAACATGGAAGTTGAGATGAGGTACAAGGCTGATGGGTTCTTTGCCTCTCTTCCCCTCTCTCTATCCCCAAGATGTTGGATCTGCTTCGTCTGCTGACTTAATGTTGACAAGGGGGCTCTGGAGTGGGAGAGTACAGATGGGTTGTATGATTCTGTGGTTGATTCTGTGGGTTGGATCATTCCACAGATAATACTGTGAAATGTGGTGCAATGCATTTGTTGAGCAGCTGGGTCTGTGCTCCTCACAGGTAGCTATGATCTTCATGTATCTTAGAGGGAGCCATGGAAATGGTTAGCTGTGGAGGAGTAATCCTTGATGAAGAACTGATAGAGAGAGCTCAGTGGTTTAGGTATCTGGCTGAGGAGCCAGAGGTTGGGCATTCAGTTCCACCTTGTGCCTCCCTGCCAGCGGCTGGAATTGATGAGCCATAGGATCACTTCCAACTGCGCAACTCTAAGATGATGGTGTTTACAGTTACAATTGCATTTTCCACTTCTTTTGGAACTGATCCTCTTCCTGAAGGAAGAAACTTGAACATTGCTCAGAGCTGTTGCCGCTGTCTGGAGAGGACTGTAGCTGGCTTTCTAGTTACTATGTGTTTACTTCTCTCTCTGTCCTTTACTAAACCTCCCCCTTCCCCCATGTAACCGGTGGCTAAACTTTGACTTAGGAACTCTAGTTTGCACCACTGCCTTTCTATATAGGCCCTGCCCTGTCGCTCTTGCATAGCTAGATGCTATACATTCTGACTTGTAATTTAATCTGGAGTAAAACGTAGCCAGAGTATTGCAATCACAGAATTGTCAAGCTGGCTTGAAGGAACTTCAAGGGTAACCAAGTCCACACACCACCACCACCACCACCACCACCACCACCACCACCACTGAAGCAGGAAGTTTGCAACTTGAAGCATCTTTGACAGATGGCCATCCAACCTCTTCTTAAATACCTTGAATGAAGGAGAAGGTAGTCCATCCCATGACTGAGCAGCTCTTACAGGGTAACCTATGTATTTCCAGTGCTCAGAATAACGGATGATTGTCCTTGGAAACACTGTCTTTTCACTGACAAGCTCAAGTGACAAGTCCTCGTTATGATCCCAGGGCTCTAATTATGCTGTACCTTGCAAACTGATCCCCCCCTCAAGTATCACAACATTCATGTTTCAGTCCCTGGTAGAAGATCAACATCAGTGCAGTATAATAATTAGGGTACTGGATTGAGACTGGAGATACCAGGTTTCAATCCCCACCCCCACTCACTCATGAAAGCTCCCTTTGTGACTTTGGGTGGTTACTCTGTCAGCTTATAGCTACCTCATAGGGTTGTTGTGAGCTATGATGTCTGAACTGCTTTGAGGAAGGGTGAAATGTCAACACAGGGTTTAAAAAATGAATAAATAAATGAAATGAAGACCAGACATTCCAAACCACCAAAATACCAGAATAGGGTATCTCCAAAGAAAATATTTTGTGCCATTTCATTATTTGATTTATTCTTAGATTTTTGTCTTAGTGATATGACATACCTTTTAGAAATTATCAGAGGCGGAAGAGATGTCCTAGAATTCTGGATTTGTAATTTTCTGAGAAAACAAATCTCCCAGTAGGTTTCTACTGCTTCTGCTGCTGGAGACATTCCAGCAACTTATGTTAATGGTGCCACCATATTTAGCCATTGGGTGCAGGCAGAGAAATGGAGAGTAAGGCATTGAAAGCATCTAGGTGGGCAAAGGCTGGCCTTTGCGTATTTTGGATCTGGACTCTTAGGATGTTTAAAGATCCCCTCTGAGATCACCGTTGTTATGAGCCAGAGTCACTGCTTGCCCCTCAAGGGGCTTGTTAGCCATGCTGCTGATCACTTTTTGTTGTTGTTTTGGAAACCTTGTGAAGACGTTGGTCCCCTGTGTTAGCAAATACTTTGATTTCAACCTTCCAGTTGCTGACACGGGAAGGCTGAGGGTAAATTGTAATTTTATGTCCAGACTTGCGCTGAGTCAAAATCCAGAGTAATCCCATTCCTAGGTCAGGCTTCAATATTTTCTCCCTCTTTAGGTTTTGTGTATTTTTACCCTGAATTGTAAAAAAATGTTCTTGTGAGCACATATTATCTCTTGGTACAACTTGCAGTACGGAGAGAAAAGCCAGACATTAGCATAGTGGATTTTCTGGGAGCAAATTGCTTCTGGAGTGGGCTGCAGGAAAGGCCTAGCGTGGAAGTGTAAGCCATGGGAAAGGAAGGAGGAAATAATTGGACAGTGGAAAGAAGGTGTGAGGAGTGTGGGTGAGGACCTGGCTATCAGCAGGACTTGTTCCATATTGCTGGGAAGGGGTACGGGTGCTACTTCTAAGGTGACATAAACGGAATATTTACCAAATTCTAGTATGGAAATACTAAACAAGCAACATTGTTGCCTTCAAAGAAAGCAACAGATCAATACAAATAATAAACAGTAGAGAGTGTTTCCAAATAATCCACTGCATCAGATGCCTTGCATGTGTAAAGCATAACACTGAGTCACACTGCAATACATCTCCTGGGACCTCATTACAAATACTTAGTGCTTCTAGTGTAAAGGCCACATCCCTTGTAACAACAGTTCGGAGTCCTGCATGATGGGGATATTGAGGCAAGGCTGATTTCTGGATCCTAATATGGTGGTTACTTCACGTCCTTCCTCGAGCCGAGGTGAACTTGCCTCCGTGTTGAAATCGGTTTTCAACACGGATCGAGAAGTGGATTGAAAAGATTCCCGAGCTCCAGGACGGGAATCTCTCACCCCGCTTGGAGCGCAGTTCAGGGGGCGTGGTCGGGGTGAACTCGGATTGACCCCACAAGGACGTGAGGTTACATTCCTTCGAACCGGTCTCCAGCGGGGCCGCGAACTGCAGCGAGAGGGACGTGAAGTATCAGCCTATGTCAGCACTGCAATGCTTGAGTGTGCCACTGAGCCTACCAAGAGGCACTGTGGGAAAGAGAAGGGACCATAGAGCAAGGTGTCTGCATCCTCCCCCCCCCTCCGGCCACCCACCACTGCCATAGCTGTTCCACAGTGTCTAGTGATCTGGATCCTGGGCATGGCCTGAAGGCAGCCCCAAGGCAGTGGCAGAGGGATTCCACCTGCCTGCCTGAGAATAAAGGCCCAGGTGGCTGGGAGCCAAACCTGGGGAGGAGGTGGAGCTGCATGCGTGCAAGGAAAGAGTGTCCCGTGGCCAAGATTGGGGAGAAAGGCAGCTGCTGGTGGAAAATGTTTAGGAACCCCTGCGATAGGTGACAAGGTGTGTGTGTGTTGACCCTGGATCTGTCTGGCTCATTATCACTAACCTTTCCCAATGTGTGATCTTGCAGCTGTTTCAGAGTATAACTCCTACCATCTCCAACATTGAATTGTGCATCCAATGAGAGTTGCAGTCCAAAGGGGCACAAATCAGGGTGGGTAGGTCTATGTTGTCTACTCCTCTCTAGGAGTCTTTCCCAGTCCTACCTGGAGGTGTATGGCCTGGACCTGAGATCTTCTGCATGGACAGCATATACCAGTGGTGGCAAACCTTCCGCACTCCAGATGTTTTGGACCACAACTCCCAGAATTCCAAGACTGTATTGCCAATGACAAAGGACCATGGGAGTTGTGGTCAAAAACATCTGGAGTACTGAAGGTTTGCCACCACTGGCATATACTGAGCCAATGACGAGTTCCAGCATCCGCGTGGGTGTAGTGAAATGCGTCTGTTATTTTATTTTTTGGTGAGGATGACTAATAACATAGGAATTACTCCTTTTCTGTTCTGTACCACAGTTCATGACCTCGAGCAATCTAGACTTTGCCGTTGCTTTATACAGAAGATGCCATCTGCCCTAATAACAGAAATGGTACCCAACCAACAATCTTCTCAAATTTTGTCCACTTCTGCTCCACCACATGATGACTTCCTTTTGTAAAAGAACATTGCACTGCTCAACAGTTTCTTTTGTGTTCCCCTTCACACCAAGTATATTATTAAGGATTCTGACCTTTCTTAAAGCTTAAGTCCAAAGGAAAAGGAATGGTTGGATCCCTCCCCAACACACACAACTAATGTAACTTACAGAATGCCTTGCAGAGAATGCATCACGCCCATCCCATGATGTTTCTTGTTTGCTGTGTTCGTGAAAGTCATTCACGACAGATATTACGTCTGGATTATTGGTGACCTTTTGGCTCGTGCAGCTTTCTCAGGGTGCCTTCTGTGCAGAACAAGACAATCAGCATTGGTGAAAAATACTTGCTTTGTTCCTCTCCAAGGGGAAGAAAGGAAAGAGGCGAGTTAGTGTGTCATGATTAGAGCAGTTTCTGCATTATGAATGAGCCTGCAAGCTTGATGGGGGAAATTCTTGGAAGTTGAAGGTTTGCGTGAAGATCAGTGCCGAAAAAGTAGTTGCCAGGCCCCAAAAGTTTAAGGGTGGGCCTGCCAGTTCATTGCCCAGCCCTAAAGGGGAGTTAATTTTGTTTGGATACAGTGGGGGAGGAAGCAGATACCAGAGACTTAGAAAGATTATTGAGGCAGTGTCTTGATTAGCCGACTATCCTGTGATGTTCATCTTGGCATCATCCAGTGTGTTAGGCCTTTGTGCAGTTGGACGCGTCCGAGTGGTTTCCATCAGCTGGATTCATGGAGTCCGACCAAACTGACATTTAATAGAAGAAGTTTCCATGGGTTTCTTTTTGCAAAGGTGCTTTCACCTCATTTGGCGTACTGGAGAACTATTTTTGCAGAAGTATTGTTTTTAACACCTGGCACTTTGTCAAAACAAAGCACATCATCTGTTTCTGCTCATGTTGCTTCTGTTCCGCCAACAATTTAGCGGCATTGGCAATGTTTATGTTCAGTCGTTGTCTTCCATCCTGGCTCTGTCTGTGGTTCAAAACAGGCATGAAGAGGGGAAAGAGAGTAAACTAGGCAATTAATTGCAATAGTTTGTGGCTCTTGCCTGTTGTAGATCCATGTCTGCACAGTATCTCAACAGAGCCTAGTAGGAGAAATAAATCACAGGAAAGGTACAAGAGCCATCTAGTGGTCAGATGAAATATTCTCTCATGCATAGCCCGCAGTCTTCAATTTCTGATAGAAATTTCTTGAAATCTTAAAGCAGTGATGGCGAACCTATGGCACGGGTGCCAAAGGTGGCACTCGGAGCCCTTTCTGTGGGCACCCGGCATCTCCCCTTCATAGCCACCTGTATACAGGTTAAATTACTGTATTGGCACTTTGCAAAAAAAATTACTGGGTTTTGAATTGCAGTGGGCACTCGGTCTCTAAAAGGTTCGCCATCACTATCCTAAAGCATTTCTGCTGGTGAAGTCTTCATCAAGCAGCTTAGAGCTCACAGTTAAAGGTGTGTGTACTTTTCATTCACATTTAAGCCCTGTGCTGGAAAGAACATTTGAGATTCTCAAGGCAATTAAATAAATGCACAACAACCTGCTTTTAAGTTGGCCATCTTCACTCTTTCCAGATCAGAACCTATCGGTAAGCCATACCAAACTACTTGGTATCCAGTTTTCTCCTTCTTCCCTGTATTTTCTGATTCATTCTCTTGTCCCCTTTTTCCAGTCTCTGTTTTTTTCACTCTTCTTCCCACATGGCTTAAAAACAAAACAAAACAAGCCCCTTTTTAAAAACAGAAGAAAAAATGGTGCTTGGAATTGTTCCATGGGTTAGCCTGCAACCAGAATTTGGATCCTGACCCATTAATTGAAGACCAGTGTCTCAAGTGACCATTTTACAAGTGACCATTGAAGTTCCTAGAGTCACAGAGTTGGAAGGTCGTTGGCAGACCACCCTTTCTCCATACAGTCCAGACGATAAGATGTTTTTTATACTGCCCGTCTTCCCAGGGACTCCGGGTGGTTAACAATAGGATTAAAACAACAATAAAACACAAGATAAAGGCAATACAATAAAAGGGAGAATTATCAGCAAGAGGCGTCAGAGAGAAAAAAAAGACTTAAACTAAAGTAAAGGTTGCCAAATGCCTCCCGATAAAGTAAGGTTTTAAGTGCTTTTTTGAAGGCGGGCAGGGACTGTGCAAGGCGCAACTCACTTGGAAGATGGTTCCAGAGCGAGGGGCCAACCACAGAGAAGGCGTGGTTGCGTGTAAGCGATTTCTGCACCTCCCTGGGCGTGGCCGCTCGGAGTGAGAGCGCCTGCGACATTCTAGTGGATCAGACCTCAGTTGACCTTTGGGAGATACACTCCGACAGATATTCGGGTCCCAAGCCGTGGAGGGTTTTGTAAACCAAAACCAGGACCTTGAAGATGAAAGCCTATCATCCTTCCGTCCAGTATGGAACTTTGAATGGCTCCGTTCTGCTCTGTTTGGAATAGATCTGCCTTCAAATAAGTTAGGGATCTCTATGAATGCTTTTACACGACCCCTAAAATCAGCTGGCAACTTCAATGCAGATCCCCCAACGTGTTTTTTGTTCTGCTTCCTGTGTTCCCACCTCCCGCACTCTTGATTATATTGCTTCTGTCTGCAGTAAGGGGAGAGAGAAAAAAATGCAAGCTCACCTCTGCCTGCCATTGGCAGCAGCTAATTCTTCCAGCCCTAGGATTCCTGTCTGTTAAGGGGGGGCAACAAAAACAAACAAAAAGCGGAGGAGGGCCAGGCATGCAATGCTTTAAAACAGCAACAAGGATTTTACCTCCTCCAGAACAGGTACTTGTAAAATGTGCTGGGGTGCGGTTAAGTGGGCGTGGTCATACTTTATTTTTTTTTAAGTCCGCTGCTGGTGGGAAAACAATTTTATGCTCCGCATCTGCGAGCATTTTGCAGCGGATTTTAGGGGGTCGTATAAAAACAGCCTATGTGGGGGACTCCTAGTATGCCGAATGTGACTTAAAAGTAGAACATCCTCCCCCACCCCTTGAAACATAGCAACACAAACTTTAAAGAGGTTCGCAATGTTGAGGGCCTAAAACATCCTTCCCGTGGTGCCCTCCAGATGTTTGGGGATGTTTTGGATGGGGTGGGAGATAAAAATGTACAGACTCAAAACTACCACAAGACTCTTGTCGATTGGCTGGAATCATGAACAGGAGCTATGCTCTTAGGGTCCGGGGATGCATTGCTTCCTTCTGTTATAAGGTCTCCCTTGTACTTCCTGTAATAAATGCCATGAAGCTAGTGCACAGAGCATCAGGAGCATGAAATACAGATTCCCACTAATTCAAGGAGTTTGCAACCTTCTGTTTCCTTGCGCAGGAAGCAGAATTAGAAGTGGACCAAGATGTAGTGTTAATGAGCAAATCTATTTTTAGTTAGGCTTTGCTAGTGACCTCTAAATTGCTGTTAAGTTTACTGAGGAACGGATTACAAGTTCACTGGTTTCGTAGGTGTTGTAACAAGTGACCAGCAGGATAAGTGGTGTTTTCAAGAAGAATCTTTGCTGTAGCAACGGGACTTTACCCTAGTTCTAGGAATTTAGGTCTCTAGGACCTAGCTTGTTTAAAACAATCATCTCTGTGTCTAAACCAGCCCTTCTCAACCTTGTTTTGACCATGGCCATAAACACAATATGAAATACATATATAGACCAGATCAGGATTGTATAAGTCACATGATGAATCTTATAAGTTGATGTGTGAAGAACTGTTTACAGTCTGTGGCCCCCTTCAAATGTGCCAGGGCTCACCAGGGGACCATGTGGCCCCTGCTGAGAATGGCTGGGCTAAACAATTCATTTTTTTAAAAATACAGTGGAGCCTCATCTAACAAATGGTTTGTATAACACAAAATCTGTACAACATACAAAATTCCGGAGATAGGGAAAATCTGCTTAACAGAATTGTCTATGGGGTGAACCCGTACAACATAAAAATGGTCATGATTAAGGATTACTCCGTTTTCAGTGCATTCCTATGGGAAATTTGTATAAAGTAAAATTTGCTTAACATAATTTTATTTGGAATGAATTAATTCCTTTATACAAGGTACCACTGTAGTAATCCTTTGTGATACACGTAGCAAAGGGCAAAAGTTGAAATCAAGCTTGTTTCTCCCACCCCACCCCAAGCCACCTTTTAAAAGAGACTGGTTTGTTAAAGTGCTTCAGAAGGAGGACGGAACTGTCTTTTCAGTATATATCCTGAGTCCCATGAGCCACCGAATTGAGCACATTATACAGCAATGTGCCTTTATTTATTTATTTATTTATTTATTTATTTACAAGATTTTTAGCCGCCCCACTACCAAGAGGTCTCTGAGCGGCATACAACAAGTATTAAAAACAAAACAATAAAATTATTAAAACTATAAAATAAAATAAAATTAAAACAACATACAATACGAATTATAGATTATACAACTGTGTCCAACTGAGTAATCTACTTAAAATGCTGGCCAAACAGGAAGGTCTGGCCTAAACAAGGGCCTAAAGAGAAGGGCTATTTATAAGATAGCCATTGCACGTTGGTATGGTGGATGTTTTTTTGAAGAAGTTCCCAACTTCAATGTCTAGGCAGGACATTACTTATCCAGAAAACAATGCTTATCCAGAAAGCAAGAGAGCCACTGAGTGCTTCTGGGGGTGCTGAGGTAGATGGGGCCATGGTTAAGACTTGGACAATGTAAGATAGGTTCAGTGTCCTGCTGCTGAGAAAAGATGGGTAAGGTGCCTGTCTCAGCATAATCTATGTACAACATTTAAAGCAAAATTATTAAAAGCAAGCCAGAAACCAAAAATGTTCAAAATTGTGGTGGCTGAGATGAATGGAACTAAACGTAGAGCTTAATGGATGCTTTTAGAAAAAGGAAATAAAAGAACTAGTTGATTGCTACCATACCAGAGTTACTCTAAAACTTCCTCTGAGGAAAAAAAAAACTAAGCTACCTCACAATATTTTGAATACTTCTTCAAAGGCACTGTTCAGCCTGTCCGTTTTGGAAACACCACAAAATGGCAGATATGATTCAAAGTGAGGAAGTGCATAGTGTTCCACATTAGGATGGGTGGGGGGGGGGAGCCCAAGTCTACACTGATGGGATCTAAATTAGCTGTCACTACCGAGAGAGGGGACTGGGGGGTCATAGAAGATGGCGCACTGACGTCGGCAGCAAAACTGAGACTGTGCATGAATATGAAAGAGACTGAAAAAGAAACACCATTATAAATGTCTAGCACACTTATACTGAGAGCGCCAGATGTAGTTCCGGTGCCCACATTTCAAATAGGATTTTGTAGAAAGGAAGAAATGGTGGAAATGTTTGGGTAGATGGAGCTTCCTTTGAAGATAGGCGTTAGGGCTCATTTTCACTTAGGTCATAAAACTCAAGAATGTCACGAAGCCTAGTGGGGAGGGGAGGGGAGGGGAGGGGGAGGAGGACTCTTTCTCAAAACATTAGGATGTTAAGTTAACCAGCAATTAGGCAGGCAGTACTTTCAGTGAAAGTGAGTGCTGTTCCATATCATGCAGAATCAGCTTAAGAAAGTCATTGCCAAAGGGAAATTGCCAGAGGATGGCCCCTGGCACAGTGGGAAGGAGAACCATCTGTGAGGGAGCAATCCCTTCCTAGCGGTAAGTCAGAACTGCTGGTCGTCTGATCCTCAGGTGTTGCTGAACTGCCCTTTCCCACCAGCAATGCAGCGAAGGACCTGGCTCAGTGCTGGAGGCTGTGCTCTTTCTCCCAAGTGCACATGGGTTTCTGCTCTGTATTAGTGGTCTTCTGTCCTTCCGAGGAACTGAAGGGAACATGTGTGGGGATATCAAGTCTTTGACTTATCATAGGCTGAAAGTGTGACTTTGCTATGTGCTCCTCCTGTGAATTTCATGAATGCAGAGATTTCTTCTCCAGGTGCAATGCTCTATCTGCTACATCACTCCCACTCTCCAAAATTAGTTGGACAGCCAGAGGAGAATGACATGTGCTCTAAGCAGTAGAGACTGCAAGGGAGATGTGTGCATACAATCTGTCACTGAATCCAGTGTGACCGTGGCACAAAAGGACTGCATCTTTGATGTTGTCAAAGGTGTTCCTGGCCTCTTGGGAGGTCCTCCCGGGGCACTCACAAAGCAGTGGCTTCAGATAAGATCCTTTCACAAAGTAGGAGTAAAATCTAGACCAGGAGGGGCAATGTGTGGTCCCCCAAACACATCCAGAGCCCCCTTCCCCAAAGTGTTTTAAAAACTGAAGGGGGTAAAGTTTTCCTGGCATCCTCCAAGAGCAGTGGTTTTTGATCCAAGGGCCTTGGGGAAGCCCCCTGAGGGAGCCCTCATCAACAATTTAAAGACCAGATTGGTTGTGGGGCGCCAGAGAAGGGTTGCTCACAGTTCTTGGGACTGTGGGCAAACAATTAACTTACAATGCCCCTCAAATTGCACACCCCTGGTCCAGACAAATGACCTACTGGTCGCTGACAGGACATGTCAGCCCTGTGGCCATTTTGTTCATTTTGAAATGTGTTCAAAACGTGGCCATTTTGTTCATTTTGAAATTTGAGCCACTGTTTTACTTGCTAAGGAAGCTTTTCTGTTTGATGCTTCCCTATTGTATATGTTTGTTGTTGCCGTTTCTTTATGTATGTCAGTGTACTTTTTTGTCAGTAATTCAGAGCCTAAGCATCTCACATTACACAGCCTGGAAGTT
This sequence comes from Phrynocephalus guinanensis, assembly GCA_037367245.1. NCBI lineage: Eukaryota > Metazoa > Chordata > Lepidosauria > Squamata > Agamidae > Phrynocephalus > Phrynocephalus guinanensis. The sequence continues at coordinate 98,062,737 of CM074734.1, read as the reverse complement.
TCCTACTCCCCCCACCCCCAATGGCATCAGCTGTATGTTATGAAGCTAAACCAAACAAGAGACTCTCTTTGAAGCTGAGTTTGCTGTGCCTAGCTAGCCCTCGGTCTGGATATCTGAATAACTTCCAAGGATGCGGCAGAAGCCCTTCCCTGCCCTAGGACACAGTGGAGTTGATGATGAGAGTTCGCTTGGGGGCTCCGGGATGTGATGCAAGCGCGGCCAGCTGCCCACAGGGGTGGGAGGCAGATGAGATCAGAGCCCTTGCTCAGGCCTTAAAGCTTGGGAGTGTTCCATCATTGTCCGAGGTCCCTCTCGGGGCTAAGCACGGTGGCGAGGGAGGGGAGAGCACTGAGCTTTTTGGAGAGCCCCACGGAGCCTAAGTACAATGCCACGGTGGCCTTAGCATAAGGAAAGAAAGCTGTCCGAGTTCCCTTTTGTGGCAGCAGACGTCTCTTGGAGGGGTGGGGAGGAGGCTGCACTCTGTGCAGGAAGGTGTAAGCTGTAAGTAATACGGATGAAGCAAGAGACAAAGAGAAAGTAGGTCAGACAGGCTGAGCTGCAGCTCCACGTCTGCTTGTGTGTGTGTGTGTGTGTGTGTGTGTGTGTGTGTGTGTGTGTGTGTGTGTGTGTGTGTGTGTGTGTGTGTGTGTGTGTCGGGGAAATCCAGTGGCTCCGTGCTGCAGTGTGAAAGACGTGGGTGGGTGGGGGGGCAGCTTTGAGAACCTCTCCCAGCTGGGCCGGGGGGGGTGGGGGCTGGCAGTACTGCTGTCTCAACAAAGCACCTGACCTGTGAGGAGGAGAGAAACTGGTGCCCCCGGATGGACCTCCCCGAAGCCTCTTATTCTAGAGGCTCTTCTGTTTTCCTGTCTTTAGGAATTCATGTTGAAAGATGGAGCCGCAGCTCTGTGATATGGGGGAAGACAGGAGATGCCTTGTCGCTAAAGTGGGTTCATTCCCCCCCCCACACACACACACACTCCTTATATAGGGGGCTAAAGAGAGCTTGATGGCTGTGGGGAAAAGGTCTGGGGGGAGGGCGTGTGGAGGGGGAGTGGTGGGCCAGCCTTTCTGCCCTTGACTTCCTGGCTGTCTTCCTGCAGTGGGTAGTGAATTTTCTGGCATAGCCGAGAAGGGCTTTTTGGGTCAGTTCCGAGTCTCTCTATCCTTTCAGCAAATAACTGCTATATTTAACCTTAATTGATGAAGAATTAATAGAAGGCTTCTGAAGACTTCATTTCTGAAGTAACAGAGTCAACACAGACATTGGATTGTTTGGGTAAGGTTTGGCAACAAGTATCAATCTAGGAATCTGGAGATAGCTCTGGTTTGCCTAGGGTAAATGTAAAGGTCCCCCCCCCACACACACACACACATGCATGCTAGTCGTGTCTGACTCCAGGGGCGGCGCTCATCTCCGTATTCAAGTCGAAGAGCCAGTGTTGTGCAAGTCCATGGCCACGTAGCCAGTATGGCTGCAATACTATTTTACCTTTCTGCTTTTTACCGCGGCACCTATTTATCTACTTGCATTTATGTGCTTTCGATCTGCTAGGTTGACAGGAGCTGGGGTTATCAGCTGGAGCTCACTCTGCTGCGTGGCACCCGGGATTTGAACTGCCAGCTGCCGACCTTGCAGCCGACAGTTTTCAGAGCCTTAGAGCCTTTTCACACGACCCCTAAGATCCGCTGGCCACTTAAATTCGGACCAGAGATCTTGGGGGTTTGTCGCTGTTTCTGTGTTCCCACCCCCTCCGCACTCCTGGCTGCTGGCTGCCTGAGAGGAGGGAGAAAAAAAGAAAGAAAAGAATGCCGGCTTACCTCTGTTCTGCCGGTCTCGCTCTGTTCCCGGCAGCATTCAGATCTCTTAAAGGGGCGGGGGGCAAAACAACAACAAACAGAAGCCAGGAGAGCCCGGCACTCTCTACGTTAGATCCGCATAAGGGATTTTTCACCCCCGGAGAGCAGGTACCTGAAAAGTGCGCTGGGACACGCTTAGGTGGGCGTGGTCGCACTTAATTTACTGTAAACTCCGGAGCTGGTGGGGAAACAGTTTTAAGCTCCGGAGCTGGGAGCCATTTGCCACGGAGTTTAGGGGTCATGTGAAAAGGCTCTAAGTCTTCTGAGCCACCACGCCTAGTTTAGAGTTATTGTGTTTGCCAGCCTTTTCCAGACATTTTAGCATCAGCAGAACTCTCTTGCTCAGGCCAAGAGATGGTTATTGTTTGTACCTTTCATAAGTAACAAGAGCATTTCTGGGGTATTATTTTCTTCATGGCAGTTTTGGGCAGTGGGAACAAGGCAGAGTATTTATGGGATATGGATGAACACTAGAGAGGGGGAGCTCCCCCACCCCTCCTTCCTCTTTCTGGAAGACTTCTGTAATTCCAGAACCTTTTTTTGATTTGTTGTCTCCATTCTCAGAGTTCTTCCCCTCCCACCACATAGAAAAATGCTATTTTAATATAAGCCAATCTTGCCTGGTTGGGCGTTCTTAAATATAGCTGCATATGACATAGTTTTCTTAAGAAGATGATCTTTAAAGTTTTGAGCTCTGATGGGCCATCGGGTAGTGGGGCTTCCCCCCACCCTGCCCAGGTATGTATCTGCATACCTTCAACTTGTTTACATCATGGCAGATGGAAAGCACTGTGCTAGCCTCCCCCTGCAACCCTCCATATACATTGGACCTCAATTCCCATGTTCTGGAATGTAACTGGAGTTTATCTCCAAGACTTCTAGAAGGAACCTGGTTGGGGATCCCTGTGTGGTATAGAGCGGCTGCCCCACTGGCTGCTGTGGTCATCATATGGATCATCCGTTGGCAGGTTTTCCATTCATGGCCACCTTGTGACCCTTTAAAGATGACTCCGGCTGATATTGGAACTGTTTTTCTTTGTATATCTCACCCCTTGGACGATGCAGAAAAGAGTCCTGGGCTGTTGATGGACTCCAGCCTTCTTGTCATCATTTAACTGAAGGTTATTGGATTTGAACTGAACAGCCCTGGGCATGCCCAGATTTTTCTCCAAACTTCATTCTTGGAAAGTGTTCCTCGGCTCTCGCTTCCAAGAATGGGTTGGGCCGTTTGGCATAGGAACCATCAATCAGAGGGAATGCTGCCAGATGGTCTGTCCTGCTTCCTTTAAAAAGCTGCCACTCTCCATCCCTGAATTGCACTTTGATTTCTGAGGAGCACTTTCTGCAGGGGGGGGGGAGAGCTGGACACAAGAACTTGTACATGCAGAAGAGCCAGGTTTATTAATTCCACATATGCAGCTGTCCTTCACCTCTCCAAATTGCTCTGGCTCCTCAAAGTGCTTATGATAAGATGCTTGGAAAGGAGGAGTAAAGATTGGGGCCTCTGCCCCCTTTCTCAAAGACTTGGCCGTGACCTCTTCTCAACTAAGTGGCTAGGATCACATTTGGGGCTGCAGGGGTTTAGGCATGTTGACCTGCTAGATAGGCACCATGCTGGCAGGCTTCAGGTTGAGCAGCTGTGATTTAAAACAAAGCTGACTGGGTGCTTTCTAGAGTCCAGTGACTGTATAGACTTTTATCTGCACACAGCCACAGGCTAGGAATTCATCTGCCTTAATCTAGAGCAGTGGTTCTCAACCTGTGGGTCCCCAGATGTTACTGGACTGCACCTCCCAGAAGCCTCCACGACTCGCAGCACTGGAAGGGATTTCTGGGAGTTGCAGTCCAGGAACATCTGCGGATCCACAGGTTGGGAACCACTGATCTAGAGCCTGGTTGTTGAAGCCAAATCCCTGTTTTGGGTGCTTGACTTCAGGCGTTTATACACGACCCCTAAACTCCGCCGCAAATGGCTCCCAGCTCCGGAGCTTAAAAATGTTTCCCCACCAGGTCCGGAGCTAACAGAAAATTAAGTGCGACCCCGCCCACTTTAGCGCGACGCAGCGCACTTTTCTTGTACCTTCTCTCTGGAGGTGAAAATTCTTTGATGCGGTGCAACGATAGTGAGTGCGGGGCTCGCCTCGCTTCTGTTTGCTGTTTTTTGGCTCCCGCCCTTTAAGAGCTACTTAAGAGTTACTTAAGAGCTACTGGAATGTTGCTGGGGCAAGAGCGAGAGGCAGAACGGGAGGTGAGCCACAGTCTTTCTTCCTTTTTTTTCTCCCTCCCTCACGCAGCCAGCAACCAGGGTGGGAACACAGGAAGAGCGACAAGCCCCTAAGATCTCTGGTCCGAATTTAAGGGACCAGCGGATCTTAGGGGTCGTGTAAAAGCGCCCTTCTTTGCCTCTGGAATTATGACCCCTTCACCATTAGCTGTGCAGGCCAGGATTTCTGGGAGTTGTAGTCCCAGAAGAGCTAGGTACCCAAGGTTGGTAATCACTGACTTAAGTGCCGTACCTGTTGGAAGTACTAACCACCAGCCTCTGTGCTAAAACTGGAGTGGAAAAAGCCACCCGCGAAAAGGAGGCAGAATTTCAAGGGATGTTTCCTAATGAACCCCTTTCTGACTCGCAAAGAGTGCTCAGATTTTCAAAACACCTTTCCTTCCTGTTAATGCTGTTTCCTTGCCTGTGCTTGATTGCAGTGAAGGAGTTTCTTGCCAAAGCCAAGGAAGAGTTCCTCAAGAAATGGGAGAGCCCATCGCAGGTAGGGTGACGCACTCGCTTTCCTGATCATTTCCCCTTGTTTCTTCATCTCCGCATCACATGCTGGACCTTGCTGTTCTTGTTGCAAGCTCATGGGCAGAGTGTGAAAGGTACTCTGGGTGCGTCAAGATAAACAGTGACTTCCCGTGGGTTTTTTTTACTATTTAACTTAGGGTTGATAGGGGTCCACGGATGTTGCATCGTCAAGGCTGTGGTTTAGAGTTGGTGCTGAGTGCACAGACGCTCCTCTGGGTATATTCTTCTGCTTTGGGGTGTTTTGTTTTTGCTTTTGTTTTGAAAAGAGAGACCAATTTCACGTTTAAGGGAAGCTTGTGAGGGATCTTGCCAGACGTCGAATCCCAGTTGTTAATAGCGAGAGCACAGGTGAATGAAGTCTTGACTCTGGGACCCAAGCTAAAGTAACCAGACTAGGGAAGATGTGACTGTGAAACAGATGACACAGCCCCCAGTTTGTACTGGGTGGATTTAAATTACTGTACAGGAAAGGAGCTTTTGACCCAACTCTAGGAAGAACGCCTTGATGTTTCACAATGGAATATAAGATTTTTAAAGGTAGTAGATTCTCCTGCACAGGACATTTTTTTAGATAGAGGCTGGATGGCCATCTTTCAGAAAGTTGAATTTGATGACCCTTGAGTCCCTTCCACTGTACAGCTGAATGATTCTTGACTTGCCTCCACTGTGGAAGTGCTTTGAAGACCTGAGTGTCCTTGGGAATGTACAGGTTGGATGAACATAATGATTTGGATATAGGAAAGCTATCTTTGGGTTAATTTACATGTTACTTAGAGCAGATCTTGGATAGCGTAGAGGATGAAGTGTATAAGAAGCTCCACAGGATTTGCCAAAGTTCTGGATGCTTGTATGACAACACAAAAATAACAAAGCTTTGGCAAAATAACTCAAATTAAGAATGCAGACCATGTCTTAGAATTAAAAGCCAAAGCTGTTCAACTGACCACTTAAGCTCTAACGTATTTGCAGTACTTCCCTGCAAGATTCTGATCAGGGTTCAGTTGCTGTACTCACACATTCCATGTTTTATCTTTGTAGCCAGTCACTCCTATAGCATGACAGCCAAAAGAAGAGTTCAATAGCAATAGAATGGTTGTATAAAGTCATTGGCTCTGGAATTTCAATGCTGCAGTTGTTGGACTTGCCCCTTTTTCTGCCTGTCACCTGATGCCACAGGTTGTGACTTCTAAGTATGTTTTTTAGGTAGAGTGGTTTATAGGGTATGTGTGTTTGTCTCCTTACACTTTTGTGCTACCCACAATGAAAACATACTATGTCTCATTTCCCAGTTATTACGATGTGGTGAGTATTGGTGGCGGTACTTCAGAGATGGGGAGCATGCAGTCCTCCAGATTGTTGGACTGCGGGTCTCATCATCCCTCAGTGTTATGCCTTCCAGGAGCTAGCTGATGCATGCTGCACTTAGGTGTGTTTCTCTTCCAGCTGGCATCTTCTAAAGTTTTAAACTCTCTCTCTCTCTCTCTCTTTCCTTCTCTCAACTTCTCTCTCTCTCTCCTTCTCTCTCCTTCTCTCTCTCTCTCTCCTTCTCTCTCTCTCAAAGCTCATCTTTTGCGACCTCTGGTGGTGAAAGCTTAACTGTGCTCCCAAAAATTCTGTGGTCTCAGCTGGAAGTTGCAGGATGAAGAGCTGGGCCTTGCTTAGATTAGTCCCGCCTCTAAGCAATTGCTGCTTTAATATGGCAGGACAGACATGATGCTGCTTGGAGGTTGATCTTTCTTGCAAATTAATTCAGACCACCGCCCCTAGGGCCGCTGAAATGCTTCCTTACATACAGAAACGATGGGCGTGTATTTCTTCTGCTGCTTCCTTTTTTCTTTTTCAGAACACAGCCAGCCTGGATCATTTCGACCGGCTCAAGACCCTGGGCACAGGCTCTTTTGGCGGGTGATGCTTGTGAAGCACAAGGAGACTGGAAATTACTTTGCCATGAAAATCCTTGACAAGCAGAAAGTGAGTCTCATTCATGCACACTCATGGGGAGATGCCACCGATGGAGGAGAAATGTGTCCAACTTCTTGTCTGTTTTGCAGGTTGTGAAGCTGAAGCAGATTGAGCATACTCTCAATGAAAAGCGCATCCTTCAGGCGGTGAACTTCCCCTTCCTTGTCAGACTAGAATATTCTTTCAAGGTAGGTGTGGTCAAGTGCCAGCATGTCTATTTTTTCTTTCTCTCTCTCTCTCTGGGTTGCACACCCACAGCATTCCTAAGCATCTGAAGTGAACACAAGCTTGGTTGCTGATGCGCAGTGGCTGCGTGCTGTCATTGTATTGAAATACTGGGCAGCTGAATGAAACACCGCCTTCATGTGGTGTCCTCACCTTGTTGTGATAGAGTTGAAGGGGTTTCAGACACTGCATTTTTTACACCTCTTGCCAGTTCCTGTTTTCATAGTGCTTCTTTTGCTTTGATCAGTTTAGGCCTATGCATGATAGCAAAGGTGCATCTTAGACCAAAGGTGGCTTGCAACACTTAACACTCTCTTGCTAAGGATTCCTTGTGTTAAAGCCACAGGGGAGGAGATTGCTCAGCAGTGATGGTAGAGCCTCTGCTCTCTTAACTCACCATGACGTCTGAAAAGACCCCATCACCTAATCACCTGTCATGGTTTGTGGCTATCTGAAGCTCCTTTCTAGGCAAGTGGCACCCCTCTCAGCAGAACATACATAGCTCCTCTGCCCCACCCTTGGATGCAGCCTCAATGGAATGAGTTTTAATTTCAATATATGATCTTTCAATATCCTTATTGCTTGACTCTTGTCAGCTGCCTAATGTGGGCATGTTGCCAGATGGGCAGGATAGAAATAAAATAAATACAGTGATCCCCTGCTTATCGCGGAGGTTAGGGCCCCTACCTGAGCCGTGATTTAAAGAAAATCTGTTATATGCGGATGCCGGGTCAGGTTGGGACTGGGGGGGGGGGTGGCTGTCTGGGGCCTCGTACACCTTCCTTAGGCCTGGCACTGCCCCAAACGGGCCTCCGACGGGCTTCCTTCCCATTAGGGGCCCCGAGTGGTTTCGAGTGATCCTGAAGGCACTTCTGGTTTTTCGGAAGCCACTTCCGGTTGGAAACCACTTCCGGGGTCTCCAACAGGCCCTGGAAGCCCGTCAGAGGCCTGTTTGGGGTGGCACCAGGCCTGGGATAAGTGCAGGAGGCCTAAAACAGGCCCACACAGCTTGGTCCAGGGGGCCTTGCCTTCATATACTACAGTCCTGCGTTATAGTGGTACCCCAGTATATGAACCATGAAATGGCGGTGGACGACTGTAATAAATGATGACCTGTGTCTGTTTGCCTGCAGCAAACAGTGAAAAGTGGCATCAGAGCACTTTGAGATAGTTCAATAGCTTTTTGTGGATATACTCATGGTTACTATCAGAAAAAGGAAATCTTAATAAACCTAATACAGAGTCATTATACTGAGAGTGTAAATATGAATGATGCAGTATAAGAAGATGAACATATTCTCCTGTGGTACAACCATTAGATATGCTTTTGATCACAGTTTTGAGCAACTTTAGTTAACTTCAGCTACAGGAAAATAATATAAAAAGCAAATGGATCCCACCTACACCGGGGAGAGTACTGTCGTTCTTTTTTTATTTTAATGTGAAAACTACCAGTATATGTTTCTAGCTTTGTGGCTTTTTAACCAGAGGACCAGGAGCCCAACGTGTATTTGAGAACTCACCCACAAAAAATTTATACTCTCCACCATAAGACCTTCCTACTTTGCCTTCACTGTGGCTATTCTAAGCAGTAAGATATCAACAGCTGATAAACTCTTGATCAAAATAAAATAAATTTACATTATACCCTGAAGATAAAAATAGTATCATACACACATGTTTCTTTATTTATTTAACTTGTATAGCACACCACAGTGCATAGTAAAATAATACCCAATACAACACAAACATACACATCACGTCAACAAATAATTAGTCCCATGCTACAAGAAAACCCAACTTTAGTTAAATGACAACAACACAAGCCTAAAACAACACTGCATGCAAATGTTCCATACATCCAACAGCCAATGAATACTGTATTTGGTATGAAACTTATATTATATTGTACATCACATTGAACATCTCATTCTGCTACTTACTATATGTCTGATCAAGTGGACCTGGTCCACAAAAGCTTACATTAAAATAGTCTTTAAGTTGTCATTTTTGTCTTTGTTTTGTTTCTTTGATTTTTTTCCTGGAATTAAAATTTCAGGTCAGTGTTAATAAAAGCCACATTTAAAAGTCCAGTTTTTACCTGCTCCATAAAAGAAATGGAGGGGAGGAGCCTGCTAAATTTCTACTGGAAATTTATTCCAAAGAAATGGGGCCAACACCAAGAAACCACAATTTCTTATGCTCACTTTTTTCACCTTAGATGTCTTTATTCTTAACATCATGGACTGCAAACAGCAGATTGTTGTTTTGTCCTGACAAATATTGAGATTCTAAACTGTTAGGGTTAAATGTACATACAGACAGTGATGAGTAACCTATACGTTCATGGGACATTTTCAATATATGCTTATGATTTAAATCAGTGGTGTCAAGCAAACCGATTGAGCACAGTTAAATAACGATTTGGGGAAAGTGGGGATTTATGTACATATGCCATTGGGTTGTTGTTGTTTTTTAAACTTGAATTTCTTGGGCAAGGTAGGGATATAAAATCTGTGGAGAAGAAGCAAAGTCCTGCACTCTGAACTGCGACAACTTCTTCCATTGGTCCCTAAGCAGTATAAATGATTTGCATCCCCCATTCCCAGTTGTAAAGGTATGGGATTTGCTTCAATTTTTAAAGGAAATTTATGGGACCTTTAGTATGAATCCAGATTTTATAAAAAGCAAGATATGCTTCTCTATACACACCATATGAAATACTACAATAGAGAAAATAATATGAACTAGTGAATTCTATACCAGCCACCGGAATCCCTCTTCGTGTCCAATTGCCCTGATACATTTTCTGGAATGCATCTGTGGATATGGGAGCACATTCGTAGAACTCGAGGATTCCTGTAGAGAGGCAATAGAAGAAGGACTTTTGGAAAGGAGGATGTGACCTTGTACCTACAGGATTGAAGATGGGAGCCAAGTAGTTCACTCTGTCTCTCTTACTTTTTTTTCTGCACTTGATTGCAGGATAACTCGAATCTGTACATGGTAATGGAATATATCCCAGGTGGTGAGATGTTCTCCCACCTACGACGGATTGGCAGGTTCAGGTGAGTGTACTCTCTATCACTGTACTTTCAGGACCATACTCGCATTCTGAGAATACAGGAGCTACAGTATATCACAGAAGTGAGTACATCCCCTCACATTTCGTAAATATTTTAGTATGTCTTTTCATGTGACAACACTGAAGAAATGAATGTAAAGCAGTGAGTATACAGCTTGTATAACAGTGTAAATATGTGGTCCCCTCAAAGTAATGTAACACACAGCCATTAATGTCTAAACCGCTGGCAGTGGCAACAAAAGTGAGTACACCCCTAAGTGACAATGTCCAAATTGGGCACAAAGTGTCAACATTTGTGTGACCACCATTATTTTCCAGCACTGCCTTAACCCTCTTGGGCATTGAGTTCACCAGAGCTTCACGGGTTGCCTCTGGAGTCCTTTTCCACTCCTCCATGATGACATCACAGAGCTGGTGCATATTAGATACCTTGCACACCTTCACCTTCCATTTCTTGATGCCCTACAGATGCTCAGTTCGGTTTAGGTCTGGAGACATGCTTAGCCAGTCTATCACCTTAGAGTCTTTAGCAAGGCAGTAGTTGTTTTGGAGGTGTGTTTGGGGTCACTATCATGTTGGAATACTGCCTTGCAGGCCAGTCTCTGAGGGGAGGGGATCATGCTCTGCTTCAGTATCTCTCAGTACATGTTAGCATTCATAGTTCCCTCGATGAACCGTAGCTCCCCAGTGCTGGCAGCACTCTGCAGCCCCAGACCGTGACAGTCCCGCCACCATGCTTGACCGTAGGCATGACACATTTGTCGTTGTATTCCTCACTTGGTTGCTGCCACACATGCTTGATACCATCTGAACCAAATACCAGTAAATTCGTCTTGGTCTCATCAGACCACAGGACATGGTTCCAGAAATCCATGTCCTTAGTCTGCTTGTCTGCAGCAAACCATATGTGGGCTTTCTTGTGCATCATCTTTAGAAGAGGCTTTTTTCTGGGATGACAGCCCTGCAGACCAGTTGGTTTTGTGTGCGACGTGTGGTCTGAGGACTGACAGGCTGAACCCCCCAGCCCTTCGACCTCTGTAGCAATGCTGGTAGCATTCATATGTCTATTTCTCAAAGCCATCCTCTGTATATGACACTGAGCACAGGCACTCAGCTTCTTCGTCAACCATGGTGAGTCCTGTTCTGAGTGGAACCTGTCCTGTTAAACCGCTGTGTTGCCGCTCAGTTTCAGGATCTTAGCAATCTGCTTATAGCCTAGGCCACCTTTATGTAGAGCAACAATTTGTTTTTTCAGATCCTCAGATAGTTCATTACCAGAGGTGTCATGTGGAACTTCAAATGACTAGTATGAGAGTGAGAACACCAAATGTGATAGTGAGGCAGATAACACCTGGTCCCCCTTCACACCTGAGACCTTGTGATGCTAAAGTGTCTCATGACACCAGGGAGGGAAAACAGCTACTTGGATTTAATTTGGACATTGTCACTTAGGTGTGCACTCACTTTTATTGCCAGTGGTTTAGACATTAAGGGCTGTGTGTTCCGTTATTTTGAGGGGACAGCACATTAACACTTATACAAGCTGTATACTCACTGTGTTACATTGTAGCCAAGTGTCATTTCTTCAATGTTGTCACATGTAAAGCTATACTAAAATATTTACGAAATGTGAGGGGGTGTATTCACCTCTGTGATATACTGTAGGTCTTGGATTTCCCATGCTCCTTCCCAGATGAGTTAAAGCATGAGGATTGGACAAAGAAGCAAGATATAGTATGTCCATTTTCTTTTGTAAACGTACTTCAGTTTGATTGGGTTAAATATCCTACTGTCTTAGCCTGCCCTACTGGCTTCTCCCATATAGACAATAGACAGTTTGCAGAAGAGTTTACAGTTAGGCAAAAGCTGTGTTGACTTCCCCATTTAGATTCCTGGAACATGCTTCATATGCCCCTGAAGAATGCCCAGAAATTGCAACTAGTACAGTATAGGCCAGTGATGGCGAACCTTTTAGAGACAGAGCACCCAAAATGCGAATCAAAGCCCACAAATTTTTCTCAAAGTGCTAATACAGCAATTTAACTTGAATATAGGTGGCTGTGAAGGGGTGATGTCAGGTGCCCACAGAAAGGGCTCCGAGGGCCACCATTGGCACCCATGCCATAGGTTCGCCAACACTGGTATAGGTGATGGTAGCCAAACTGTATTCTAGCTTGCACTATATTGGCCATATAATATCAGTTTTGTATCAAGTGCTTGGGCTGCAATCTGATTCTGGGCTCAATTCAGGGTACTGCTCCCTCCACCCCATAAAGCTTTAAATGGTTTGAAACCATTTCTTGAATGAGGGCATTGGTAGTTTAAGGTCTGCTTTGGAGATACAGTCACCCCCCCACCATTTCGCGGTTCAGGTACTGCGGTCCCACTATATCGCGGGATTGCAGTACCTGGGGGGGGGCAGCAGGGAGTGATCCGATCGCTCCCTGCCGCCCCCTGCCGCCCCTTCCGGGAGGCCTCGGAGCCGTGGGGGGGGGCGGGGGGCGGGGAGTGATCCGATCGCTCCGCCACCCCCGCCCCTTCCGGGAGGCCTCAAAGCTGCATGGGGGGGAGTGATCCGATCGCTCCACGCCGCCCCCGCCCCTTCCGGGAGGCCTCGGAGCCGCACAGGGGGCGGCGGGGAGTGATCCGATTGCTCCCCGCCGCCCATCTGATCGCCCCGCCCCCACCTGACCCGCTTCCGCATATCGTGGAATTCAGGGGCTTCACTGCAATAGTACTTCAGATGTGGAAGTTTCACTAGGTTATATTTTGTTCCGATTGCCTTTAAGTATTTTAAAACATTTGAATTCTATTCCCAATTTTTAAGATTGTCTTTTCTCTTGTAAAGTGTAGCACTTTACAAGAGAATAGGCAGTCTTTAAAAGTGTAAGTAGCTTTGAGAGCTCTTTCTAGGCTGAAAGGCACCCCAGCAATAACTGCCTCAGAGTGAACGCTTGTGCTCCTGAATATGAAAGTGGCAAGTGACAGGAACAGGCCAGCACTTTGGGTGGAGCGATGACGGCACTGACCCTCTCTGCTTCTCCTGAACATTCATGAGGAAATAACTGGGCCAAGGGATTGTTGGCTGAGACCGGTGTCCTAATTATTGAGTGGAAAGGCTCAGAATGGGCAAAGGTTCCTCTGCTTGCATTGCCCAAAGTTGTAATGCCTGACATGTAGTGGGTTGGGGGAGGTGGGGTGGGGCAGACAGAGAACAACAGAGGGGATCGAGCACACAATTGGATGTACTGTTCAGCCCTCTCCAACCTGGCACCACAGCACAGCATCCATCATCACTTGCAATTAGCCATACTGACTGGAAACGACAAGAATCCCATTCCTAGTCATCTGGAGGGCATTAGATTGGAGGAAGACAATTCCACTTGAAGACCGAAGGGCATACTGAATGCAAGGAGAGGTGTGGCTGACTCATTGGTACTCGATCATGGGGCAGGGTGTAGCTTGAAGATTTAGGTAACGTTGGTTGGAGATAGCTTTCGAGAACACTTCCCCTCTTCTCCCCACCCCCACCCTTTTTTTTTACAGTGAACCTCACGCCCGGTTCTATGCTGCTCAGATTGTGCTGACTTTTGAATACCTGCACTCACTAGATCTCATCTATCGAGACTTGAAGCCTGAAAACCTTCTCATTGACCAGCAGGGCTACATTGAGGTAATACCACTTCCATCCATTCCTTGGGATCCTGCTGCCAAACCTGAATAGGCCTCTCTGTCCCTATCTGTGTGATTTGGGCACATGTAGTTCCTTACTAGGGCTTGCCAAGCTTAAGTAATTAGGTGTGAAAATGATGAGAGTACAACACACATACATGCACACACATACACAAAAAAGAGAGAAGGGGAAAGCATTTTATTATTTGAGTAAGGGCCTTTTTACACGACCCCTAAGATCCGCTGGCCACTTAAATTCGGACCAGAGATCTTAGGGGTTCCTCGCTCTTCCTCTGTCCCCACCCCCCTCCGCACTTCCGGGTTGCTGGCTGCCTGAGGGGAGGAAGAAAAAAGAAAGAAAAAAATGCCGGCTTACCTCCGTTCTGTTCCCGGCAGCATTCAGATCTCTGAAAGGGGTAGGGGGCAGAAAAACAACAAACAGAAGCCAGGAGAGCCCCGCACTCACTATCCTTACACCGGATCAAATGTTTGTCACATCCAAAAAGCAGGTACAAGAAAACTGCTGTTTGGTCGCGCTAAAGTGGGCGGGGTCGCACTTAATTGTCTGCAAAGTCCGGAGCTGGTGGGTAAACATTTTTAAGGTCCGGACCTTGCAGCCATTTGCGGCGGAGCTTAGGGGTCGTGTATAAACGCCCTGAGTGTACAGGAAATGCAGCACTTTAACAAAAAGAACAATTTTTTAAAAAATATGCTACATTCAGAAACTGTACTTTTCATATCCCTGGAAAACAAACCTGCTCAGAAATCATCACAACAATTAGAATTTGCTCTTTGAATGAGACATTTGCTAAATGTCACCTCTTGTCTGTGCTGGGCTTGGGGTTGAAGGGAATCACCACCCTTTCCTGATGCTGCTGACAAAACCACCTTTGTTCCCCCATCTTCTCCTCAGGTGACAGATTTTGGCTTTGCCAAACGGGTGAAAGGGCGAACCTGGACCCTTTGTGGGACGCCAGAGTATCTGGCACCGGAAATCATTTTGAGCAAGGTGAGCCATCTTCCTTGGGGGCAGCGCTTTGAGCTGCTCTGGGGTCCAGGGGAGTGCAAAGACCTTCTGCTGGGTTGTGTGCCTTTCTCTCATCTGTGGTCTTTGTGTGCCCGGGGCCTTCTTTCTTGTTACAGGGTTATAACAAAGCAGTGGACTGGTGGGCCCTAGGTGTCCTCATCTATGAAATGGCAGCTGGCTACCCTCCCTTCTTTGCAGACCAGCCGATTCAGATCTATGAGAAAATTGTCTCGGGAAAGGTAACGCTCGCACTGATAGCCTTGTAGAGAGATGTAATGGTAATTTATAAGATGGTGGTGGCCATCTTCTGCGTGAAGAAAAATGCATTCCTTGCCTCGAACACAAGCCCAGATATTGCCACTATAGCTCTTTGATGAGTTGGTTTCACAGTGAGTACATTTATAACACAGTGAAGCACAGATCTGTCCTTTGACATTCCAGGTGATTGCTTGAGTAAGTGTAGTTCAGCAATCCATGAATGGGACCCCCCCCCTTTAAAATAGTCTTGTCAAAACGTCCCTCTCATCATTGTAACAAAAAATCTTCAAAATGGTGAGGCTGCTTCTTATGGGTAGCACCTTACTTTCTTGTGAGAAAATGGGGAAAACCTGGGCTTCGTCTGCATATGGATTCATAGCTTCTGTTATATTTTAAATAATCTGTAGTCATGAAGTAAATGACTTGAGAACTGATTCTGTGAGCTCAGTGGAATTTGAATTTTCCTGGGAGTACATTTCCAACACGGCCTAATATGTTCTAGTAACCCAATCAATAAAACCAAACTGAAGATGTCTCTCCTTCCCCACCCCAAATATGTACGGTGACCAAAAGGAGTGGGGTAGGAAATGGATCTCCATGAATGTTGGCAAATCACCACGAACCCAACCTTCACAGGAAGAAGTGGGTGTCAGAAGAACATCTTCCCCCACCCAATAACATACAGAAGAATTTTTATTTGTTTTATTTTGAATATTTTTACCCCATCTTTCTCCTTGGAAAAGGACCCAAGGTGGCTTACAATAATGAGGGACAATATACAGCCCAGAACTTTTAAGACATATTCAAGTTAAGAACAGAGAATTAGAAGAGGCATCTTAGAACATTAAAAGGTAACATTAAAGCTAAAAAGAGCGCGCAAAAAGAAAAAAATCCATTATGAGGGATGGAAACTAACATGGAAAACACTAGTCTTCTTATGAAATAAGTCAGTGCAAGCATGCATGGTAATCCATATAAAAGTCACATAGTAGGGAATCCCTCATTTAGGGAAAGCTTGCCTGAAAAGGAAGGTACAGTAGTACCTCTGATAACGACTTTAATTCATTCTCTAAGGCAATTCATTCTATGAAACGCAGTTTCCCATTATAATGAATAAGAAACAGAATAATTTGTTCCAGAGGTCTGAAAAAGACAAAAAAGCTGTTTTTTTCCAGACCTCTTTATAAAGTGCACTTTAAAGGCTTGCAGTTCTGGAACACCCCCCCACCCAAAATACACACACACCACAGTGCAATGCAAACATGGTCAAAATAATCTAGCAAGACTACTCCAGCCTTTTCCTGCCAAAATGCAATGGAAAGCAATTCAAAGATCAATAAAACCAAGCTTAAAAAAAACATTCATTCCCACCAAACACACAGAAAAAAGCCAGGATGATTCTCTGCAAACTCCTCCTCAGCTCACCCCTCCATTTTGCAATAGAAAGCAATGGAAAGACAGAAAAAAGCCAGGACAATTTTCTGCAAACCCCTCAGCTCACCCCTCCGTTCTGCAATGGAAAGACAGAAAAAAGCCAGGACGATTCTCTGCAAACCCCTCCCCAGCTCACCCCTCCATTTTGCAATGGAAAGACAGAAAAAAGCCAGGGTGATTCTCTGCAACCCCCTCCGCATTGCAATGGAAAGCAATGGAAATGGACAGGAAAAAGCAAGGAAACCTCAGCTTTCCTACCTTTCCAAGTTCAAAAGGTTAAAATCCCTCAGCAAAAAATGTCTGGAGTGGCTCCAAAAGATGTTCTAACTCCTTTCATCCCTCCACAAACTATGGGTGTGTGTGCAGTGCATCCTGGGTATACTTTTTTGCCAGGCATGATGAAACATTCGTTATCTGAGGCAGCCCATAGGGATCATTAGTTATCTGAGGCAGCCCTATACCCGGAAATTTCCATTCGCTATCCGAAACATTCGTTATCAGAGGCATTCCTTATCTGAGGTACAGTGGTACCTCTACTTACAAGTTTAATCCGTTCCGAATGCATGCTCTTAAGACGAACAACTCTTAAGTAGATCAGCCCTATCCAAAAAATTGGAAAAATAAATAAAATAAATAAAATAAAATTTAAAAAAATCTAAGTAGAGTAGACCGCATCTAAAATTTGTAAGGCAGCAGTTAAAATGCCAATGGTTTTTCGCTCTCAAGTCAAGTCGCTCATAAGTAGAGGTGCCACTGTATTACTGTATTACTGCTGTCTTCGGGAAAGACAGCAGAGATGGGGGAATCCTGGCCTTCAGCAGGAGGGAGCACCAAAGTTTGGGAGCAGCAACAGAGAAGGCCCTTTCATGTGTTCTTTTGAGATGCACCTGTAAAAATGGCGGGATGGAAAGAAAGGCCTCTCCTGATGACCTTAGCACCCGAGCTGGTTCATACTGTGAGATTCGATCTTTGAGGTAGCTGGGACCCAGGTCATTTTGTGCTTTGTAGGTTAAGGACAGTACTTTGATTTGTGCCCGATAGCAGCCAGTAGAGTTGGTTTAGCAGAGGTGTAATGTGATCTCTGTAACCTGCCCCAGTCAGCTGCATTTTGGACCCATTGAAGTTTCCTGAGACTTTCCATCAGTAGGGTGTTACTAGGGCTTGTGTCACTAGTTTTTATTGTGAACTGGGCATCTAGGCTCAAGGATGTGTCCAGAAGCACCCTCAAGATACACACCTCTTTTTTCAATTGGGGGGTAATCCCATCCAGTATAATTTGCATCCCTATCTCTTGACCTCCTTTTTGACTGACCAGAAGCACTTCTGTCTTGTCTGGGTTTAGCTTCAGTTTGTTCCTCCTCATCCAGTTCATTATCAAAGCTAAGCACTGATCTAAAGTCGAAATAGCTTCCTTACAATCTGGAGGTGGTGAGAGGTCAAGAGGTGTGCATTATCACTGCCCTTGTGGTTTTTAGGGATAGTTTTTGAGAGGACTACGTAAGCACTAGTTTTGGTTGGTACTTGCCTGTTCCACAGAGGTTACATGTGGCCTTTGAACTAAGTTCTTTCATTCACTCTCCAGTTGCCTGTGCTTCCTGACTCTGCCATTTCCCTTAAGAATTTTCAAAGGGCTCTGCTTATAGATAAATCTTAATTTGTCACAGGGCTACCTCTCAACAACTGGTACTAGCAATGATTTCAGTCAGAATATGAGGCCCAAAGTGTTAGTGATTCTGTACCTTCGTGATATCTTTTAACAAATTAGCCATAAGCTTGTTGTGAAATAAAGATGCATTGTGGATAATTTTCTGTCAGATTGCATGTGCATACCATTCTCTGAAGCACTGACTCATGTTGTATATTACTTCTGATCTGTAGTCTGTTCGGATGCAAATACATGGGTCCCTGCTATTTTCCTTCACGGAAAGATTTATCCTAAATTGTTGACATAGATATTTTGTTTTAGAATGGCTTGTAACACATATGGGGCAGTGAAATTGCTAAATTAGTTGGAGGAGTATAAAATTGCTACAATGTTGTTTTATGATGGCTTGATCCACCAAAACAGCACAACCTAGCTAGTGGTTAAGTCAGTCTTCCCCAGCCTGGTTCTCTTAAAATGTGTTTGAAGTACAACTACAGGCATTTGCCTGCCTATCCAACCAGGGATTCTGAGGGTTGTAGACTTGAAACGTCTATAAGGCACCAAATTGAGGAAAGCTGTTCAGAATGTTGGGCCTTGGACTTGGGTCCAAATCAGCAACTTATCACGTAACAAAAAGCAAGGGTAGGTATGATGTTGTCTTCACCTCCTTAGAGGAAAGTTGGGATACACATAAAATAAATAAATAACAGAGTAGCATAGTGAACGTTTTAAAAGCTAAGTTTTGTTTCCTTTCCAGAGAGAATCAGATGTCTTTGTATGACTTTTATAAGGAGTTGGTTTACAGCTTAGAGAATCAGATAAAAGAATGTTGATGGAAGATTTAAAGGGGCCAGTCACAGTAATGACACAGCACTGATCCTTGAGCAAAGTGAAGGATGATTATCCATTGGGAATGGTTGGAGCTCACCAAGATTTCATGTCCTAATCAAGAGAGGACTGGAATTAGAGTACACGTAGCAAACTAGTACTTACAGCAAGATTAAGAGCAGTTCAGTTCTGTACAGAACAGGCCACAATCTTGCGACACAAAATCTGCTCCTGTTTGCCTTGATGCAGAGTGCCTGGGCAAGTGTGGGGCTTTGAACTAGAGAAAAAGGCCTGTTTTCTGTTAGTCACTAAAGGATTTTCATGTGTCCCTCTTTTATTAAGAGTCTTCAGTTTAAAAAAGTCTGTAACTGTTTGTTTCTGAATTCATGATAGAGTTTGTTGTAAGAATAAACGCACAAATCCCTTGGAATGTGCAAGGGGCACTAGATATCTAGAGCAGGATCCCAAGGAAGTGGCAGATGCTGCCATTGCTGTTCATGGGTGTCTTTGACTATTGAACAGATTAACCTTGCTTGCTCCCTCTCTAGCTGTGGCTTTCAGATTTCTCGCAAAAAAAAAAAAAGATAACTTGTTGACTTTTTCTCCCAGGTTCGCTTCCCATCTCACTTCAGCTCAGACCTGAAGGACCTGTTGCGCAACTTGCTCCAGGTAGACCTCACTAAACGCTTTGGCAACCTCAAGAACGGAGTCAATGACATCAAGAACCACAAGTGGTTTGCTACCACTGACTGGATTGCCATCTACCAACGGAAGGTGAGCAGCAGTAGCAGGGTACATGATCACTGCAGCAGCCCAAAGTCTCTCTCCCCTCCCAATAGAGATTGGCAGATCTATTTTGCCATTGAAGTAACCCAAATTGCCTGAAAGTACATATGCACAGTCAAGGGGAGCCCTATATCAACTTTTATTGAAGCAACATAAATACCAGTATTGGCATAAAGAATTCTTTTCCCTCCCACCCCATCTCACACAAGGATGATCTCTGTACTCTTACTACATCTGCAGTTGCAGTACAGTGCCTTAGGGCACTTTTACACAACCTCTAAAATCCACCTGCAACTTAAATTCGGACCAGAGATTGTGGGGGTTTGTCCCTCTTCCTGTGTTCCCACCCTTCCGACCTCCATTGCTCCTGTCTGTGGGGAGGGGAGGGAGAAAAGCTCACCTCCGCTCACCTCCGTCTGCCTGCCATTGCAGCAGCAGCCCCGAGCAGCCTGTAGGGATTCCTGTCTCTTAAAGGGGCGATGGGGACAAAAAAAAAAAAACCAAACAGAGGCTCCCAGCCTGGCATCCACAGCTTTACAATCCACATCGGAAGATTTTTTACCTCTGGAGACCAGGTACTTGAAAAGTGCACTGGGGAGCGCTTAGGTGGGCGTGGTCGTACTTTATTTTGTTTAAAGTCTGCAGCTGGTGGGAAAACAATTTTAAGCTCCGGATCTGGGAGCCCTTTGCCTCAGATTTTAGGGGTTGTGTAAAAGTGCCCTTAATAGTGTATTACATGGAAGAAGTGTATTATACTGAAAATAATCTACTTTCAGCTAAACTTGCTGCTTTGTCTTTGGTGGTAGTTACCACCTTGAATAGACCCTGCCTGTTAGTTAAGCACTGGTAGGAGTTAATGGCATCAAGGTCCCCAGGTAGTGTGTTGTGGCTTAAACATGGTGGAAAACGTGAGGTCCTCCAAATGGTATAGGACTTGTGCTCCCATCACTCTTTGACTCCTTAGTCAGTGGTGAGGAATAATGGAAGTTGTGTTCCAGCACCACCAGGAAGGTCAGACACTTCTCACTCCTTGTCTGATGCTCTGCTCTTGACCCACATGAAGATAGTTATGGAAATGGTGAATGTTGAGGCTTGGGCTCCACATAAACCCATGAAAGGGAGGGATTGCCCAGTTAGATACATCCATACTTAGGGAAGTACCGGTAGTGATCACTGCAAAGAATCCAAAAGCTGGGCACTGCTCCCCATGGGATATGATTCAAGGTTAGAGTAGATATTTGCATCTAATAAGGACAGAAGACACAACAGGAATGCCTGTTTACCTGGAAATTGCAGGTGGGGTGGGAGAGTAATCAGCTCCCTCCTTCACCTTGCCATTCTATACTTAGATGTTATAAGCCAGGCATGTCCAAACGTTAGCCCTCCAGATGTTTTGGACCACAACTCCCACAGTCCTTTGTCACTGGCAATCTAAGCTTAGAATTCTGGGAGCTGTGGTCCAAAACATCAGGAGGGTGAAAGTTTGGACATGCCTGTTATAAGCCATTTATCAATAGATAAGTTAAGATACTAGAAGGGGGCTGACCTAAGGGAAAACAGTTTAAAGCAGCTTATTGTGGATGATAGTGGAAAGCACACCTTTTGCTTTCCTCACCACTAATCAACTTTCAACCCCTGGTTGACAGGTAAGTAGAGCCAGCCTGTGCGGCCTTGGGCAAGCTGCACAGTCCCAGGGCGTCCCTAGAAAAGGGAATGACAAACCATAGCTAAGTTTTCTCAACTTAGAACACCTTGAGAAGGGTTGAATTGAATTGGCAGCCAAAAAAGAGAGGCAACTTTGTGTTTAATGACCATATCTTTTAGCCCCTTATTTAGTACAAGGAAAGGAGCTGTGCCCATGGTTTGGCAGTGATCAGGAATCTTGTGTGGTCCACACACCTGTTTTTATTATTTTTCTTGACTTGGGAAGGAGATTAGATTGCGGAGACCCAAGTCCAATTTCACGTTCTTTTTGGAAATCCATGGAGCCTTGGCCCATAATAATCCCTCAATCTTGTTTTCTCTCATAGGTGGAAGCACCCTTTATACCAAAGTGCAAAGGCCCTGGCGACACAAGTAACTTTGATGATTATGAAGAAGAGGAAATCCGAGTATCCATCACCGAGAAGTGTGCCAAGGAGTTTGCAGAATTTTAGGGCCAGTCTTCTTCCCTACTTGCTTTGTGTGCCCAGGAAATGGAAGGGCTGGATTTTGATCAGCCCCCAAGGCCAGAAATTCCTTGCCTATATGTTAATTTTGGGAGGTGGGAGAGTGTTGGGGTCCACCTGGAACTGTTTGGGCAGAAGAGCAAAAAAAAAAAAAAAAGGGGGGGAGTTCATTTTGAAGCTGTGGGAAAGTCTGTAGTCCCCGTGGCCATCCATCTGCCTCCCACCACAGGCTACGGCGTGGCTCGCAGCCACGCTTGGGCAGGTTTTAAGCAAAATTCCCTTCCTCCTCACACTGACTCCAACCCATACACAAATCCTAATCAGAGTCCCTGGTTTATTGTTAGTGCATTTTTTAAATAAAGATATTTTGCAATTCGTCACCACCTGTAGAGGTTTGGTTCATGGGGCATTGCAAAAAAAAAAATTAAAATTAAAAACAATTTAAAAATGGGAAAGGGTCGGGGAAGAAGTCTACACACACCCATGCTCGATTCTGGTGTGTAGGCCAGCACGACATGGGTTAACAGCCAAACCTTCACACCTCCCCTTTTATCAATATCCCCACCTTGCCGCCTCCTTTTATTAACTTTAATGGGGGGGGGGGAGGAGTTTAAACAAATAGTTGACTGGCTTTAAAAAAAGGTTTTAACAGTCTAGGCGGAACAGTGCTTTTATATGCTCTGTTTCCTCTACAGTTAAAATAAAATTCAGCATGAATTTTAACTTGGTAAAAACAGATGGGTTTTAGCATGAAGAATTTGGGGTTGGGTTGTTGTTTTTTTTTGATAGAAAAGACACTTTATTTTTGTCTTTGCCCCGTCTTTGGGTTAAAAAGGGAGGCGATAGTACTCCCAGCTGAAGAAAGTTCAAGGAATGACCGGTTGTCAACCAGAGCAGGAATTCTAACAGAAGGAATCCTGTCTGAATTTGTCAGTGTTTGCCCATTTGGTCTTCTTCCCTACTACATACACCCTTTAAAATGCCTCTTAAGTCCACCTCCACTGCTTCAGATAGTTGCTAACGGCCACTACCCAAAGGAGCTTCTTCATCTTGATATCAGTCAGTGGGGGACAGTACAGGAAGAGTTGAGGGTTACAGCATAACGTATAATGTTATTCAGACCAGCCCAAACAATTTCTGGCATATTTCCAGTCCCTTGGTCCCCGTTACTTTGGTCACTAAGGGTTCCACCCACCTTCTGTGTGTCTGTGTGTGCCAAGAGGATTAGGGGTGAAGGAAGAGGTTTAAAAAGAAAACCAGGATTGGCCGTATCCATCCACTGGGGCAGACAAAGGAGGTGGCCCATTTTGATCTAGCGTTCCCCTTGGAAAAAGAGAGGTGGCCTATCAGTTTACAGTCTCCTCTGAGACATGGATGCGGAGGCAGCTGTGACTCCAGGGGTGTGCAGGGAGGGCCGCTCCTTTTTCTCGCTGGGTTTGTTCTGACTCTTCCCCCTTTCCTTCCTAATGCAATGCCTCTGTGTGTTCTGTCTTCACCTGCCCCCTATCCAAACCACACTATTTCTGTACTCACCCGTTCAGTTTCTTCAGTTCTCTTCCCTGTGGCTGGGGAGCAGAGCAGGCTTCTTTAGACTGAGGAATTAAATTAACATGTGCCGAAGCGCTGTCGGGGAGCTGACAAGCTTGGCTTGTCCTCCCAACTCTTCATCATTATCTTCCCACCAAGAAGCTCATCAGATCCCTCTGGGTTGGGTGGTGGAGAAGAGGAGTTGTATACCCACCAGCTCCCTGCCTCAAGGAAGGAAAAAAAAAACACACACACACACACTTATGTGTAATCCAGCAAACTTGTTTCACTGAGAAAACAAACAGAACCCTACTTCCTCTTTAACAGTGTGCTTTGTTGTAAACTTATTTGAGACTATTACCAATAAAGTTTTGTTTAAAAAAAATCTGAAATTCTGTTCCTGAAATACACTATAAAATGGGGAAAGGAAAATAATGAGGAAGGGCTAGGTTGAAATTGAAGAGTAATCTGAACACAGATTTAGATGGCTGTCATGAGGCTTTTCTTAATGTCAGAAATTTAAAAAAAAAAAGGCAAATTATCCAATATAATTTCCGAGGTGCTCACAGGATAGTTCTAGTAACTATTAACACAACCTGCCCTAAACCTCAGGTCTCTGAATTGATTGGCTTATCTGCAGAAACGTGGATTAAGATACTACATGCTCCTATGAACTGTATGTACAGTGGACCCTTGTATAACAAACAGCTTGTATAACATAAAATCTGTACAGCATAAAAAATTCCGGAGATAGGGTAAATTTGCTTAACATAATCACCTATGGGGAAAATCCGCACAACATAAAAATGAGATTACTCAATTTTCAATGCATTCCTATGGGAATTTGTATAAAGGAAAATTTGCTTTACATAATTTCATTTGGAACGAATTAATTCCTTTATACAAGGTACCACTGTATATCAGTTAATGAAATATATTATTAGTTGTTTTATAACTACCAGCCGGTTTTACTCTGTCTATACAACATTGTGTTGTATTTTAAGAATGCTCAGTATACACGCACCCCCATTTTGTCGCATCCACTAGTGTGTTCAAGAAGGAAGCCAAACAGTTATCAGATGGCTGTGGAAGTCCCAGGAGCTGCCAGATTCTGTAGTCCTGAATGTTAATATTTTCTTGGAGCTAGAGCTTGCTCACATTCATAGGAAGCTCCTACTCTACTTATTACAGAACAGACACGCATTGTCATCTTGTATCTCTAATCACATTTAGTACAGTATCTTCTACATAAAACCGTTAAGGGTTGGGTTGGAGAAATAAAGGCCATCTTTTTTTAAAAAGGGGATGTGTAGCTTCTTTTAAGCCTTGAAATTCAGGGTTCATCCATTAGCAGTAAGGGCTGTCTGCATTAGAACTCCTAGCCAGCGTAATTAGTAAAAGGACAACTTCTGCAAGCTGTCTGAATGTCATTTGTTTTTCAAATCTTGGTTTCTGGTTAAAGCTGAAGGGCCATACTTTACAACAAGACATAAAAGGCACCCCAACTGATCAATGTATATATATCCCAATATTTGCCCTTCAACATCTAAATTTAACTTGCTTGACAGCAGTCTTTTCCACATCGTGGAAGATTTACCTGGTTCGTGTAACACTACTGGCTACTGCTCTGTTCTAGAGTGCTTTGGCATGCTGCGACGGACTTATTTCTTACAAGGTACATTCAGTCCAGTTTTACTGCATTTGGCTTTAGAGAGCTCCATATTCAAACCAAGCAGTAGAATGCAGTGTACAGTGATGAATTGACTCATGGAGAGTGATCAGACATTCTGTGAACATTGTGCTGAACAGGGAAGAAACATAATCCTAAATTCTGAAGCACCCTGTTCAAAAACATGCAAAAACATTTTGAAGTGGTACTGGAACAAAAATGTGCGTGCACAACACCCCACAGAAACTTTTTCACTACTTGTGTCTGTTCTAGTGGACCCCTGACTTAGTTGCTGCCTTACCACTTTCACTAGAATACAGTAGGACCCCCATATCCACTGATTCAGTTATCCACGGTTGGCGGGGGGGGATTAAATAATTCAGCAGCCACAAAGCAAGCTATTGTTACAAAAAGCAGCTGTAAAGCAAGCTATTGTCACAAAGAGCCTCTGTAAAGCAAGCTACTGTCTCAAAACAGCAGTCATAAAGCAAGCTACTGTCAGGAAACAATAATTTGGGGGTAGGTGGGCAAGCGTTCTCTCTTATCCACGGTTTTCATTATCCACGGGAAGACCTGGAACCAATCACCAGCGGATACTGGGGTCCTACTGTACTTCATTTTCCTCATCATGTAAGCTAGAGGATTCACCTGAAAAGAGAGGACAAAACTTGACATTATCAACCTTGGATTATTTTCTTAGAATGTAAATTACTTCAAAATATAAAAGTGTGGGGATTGCTGTCACTGAGGGGTAGAAATGGCAAACAGAAGCAGGTATGAAGTTGTAGGCCAAGAAACCTCACGTTTCCTGCAGTTTTTGAAACCCTGCCTGATAGGCCATCCTACTGATAGTGACACTAGACACTTGACTAGAGAAAGTTTCAACAGTTTTAAATTGAGTTATGTTGATGCTGGCTTTATAACACTCACCTTGCCCCTAAGACAGCCTTTGCTAGGTAAGCAATGATGCCCAAGCTGCAATCATGCAAAAGTTCAGACACAGTTAAGGTTTTAAAAATTGGACCTGTAACTTCATAACGGGATCTTGGGAGCAAATGGAGATAATTGGATTTTGCCAAAAGTGCTTTTATATAAGTTAATATACTTAAAGCTTATGTTGATATTCCTTATATATACAGAGAGCTAAGATAAAAACCTAATTTGCTTGATTTAAATTTCTCACCTGGTTGACAACAAAATTAAAAAGCTAGAGTACTCAATTTATGCCCACTGATATAATCAGGAAGGCTAAGAAAAGGAGATGCTCAGAAGGCAGTTCACTCCTGACCACTTCCTGTTACTGACTCAGCTGGTGAACATGGACATGTGACTTCCTCTTCCTGTGCCTCTGTTTCTCATCAGTAGTAGGGAGATGAATCAGTCATTGCTGTCCACAGTCCCCATCTTTCCTAAATCCTGCCACTTTAGGATACATATCTGGAAAATGAATCGATAGTATTTAAGTTCCTCTGTCACAGGATTCTATGGCATAGGTGAACATGTTCGTGTTAGAGGAGGAAGAAATATATAGTGGAATCTGAGATTATCTTCAGGTCTTTGTACCTTTTCATATGGATTATTATAGCAAAATCGGAATAGATATTCAGCTATAGAAAGCTAAACATGATCTTAGTGTTTTCTTACCAACCAAGCATGTTTCATAAATCTGTAAATGTAGTAGCAGCTTGCCTAGTAACAGCTATAGGGAGTCTATGTTAAAATTTTAATGACAATTTAGTCTGGCACTGCAGAATCAGTATTAAAAGGGCAACATTGGGTCTGTCATTATTTATTTATTTATTGGACTTATATACTGCACCATCTAGCAACAAGGCTATGCTGGGTGGCGTATAAATAATTCAACAAACAAACATGAACAGTATACAATGTAAAAAGGCAGCTAATAAACAAAATAAACATGACTAAATCAACAATAACATCATAAAAATCACTGAAAGAACAAAAGGATAACTATAACAAGAAAGGGTGAATTAAAGATCAGTGAATCAAGAAAGGATGAATTAATAGCTAGGGAAAGCATTTCTATATCACCATGTCTTGAGATGTTTTTTGAAAACTGACAGTGTAGGGGCCAGACAGATCTCGGCAGGGAGCAGATTCCACAAGCAAGGGGCCACAACTGAGAAAGCCCAGCTCCTCCTCATTACTGATTTCCTGGATTCCTTTGGAGTGCGAACCCTCAAATGACCTGTTTCGGGTGATATTTTGCGGTAGGAGCCATTCTGACAGATTTTGTTGGTTGTCTTAACAAAGATCAGCTGGTAAGGTTTCCTGTAGGCTTCCTCAGCAAATCCTTACTTTTTGGCTACACAGGGATGTCTATAACATGCTCCCCATGTATAAGATGCCCCTCCCCCAATTACAGTTTCACAACTGTGCAAGTCTCTCCTTGGCCTACTCAATTTTTAGTCTAACAAAAATATCCAAATATACTGAACCTCACTTTTTTTATTCTGTAAGAATCAGCTCCAGTATCAAATGGATGGAGGTGGTTTATGCATATAACTCACGTCAATTAGTGGTACGAGTAGGCCTCCAAAATGTTGTCCCATCAGGTATAGAGTATATGTATATATGTATATGTGTATGAGTGGTATACATGCACATCCACATGCACCCTTCCAGCAGCTGATTTTCGTTTCTTGAAAGAGCCTCAGAGTTTGTCTGTCCTTTCTTTTTTTTTTCTTTTTTTCTTAGTGAAATTTTTGTACTGTTCTCCTGAGGTGACAAAATTATTCAACTAACTTTGAGTACCTTGATGGGTGAAGAGCTTTTTTGCCTTAGGCTGCAAAATTCCTTGGGCCAGTGTTGAAGGTGTTTCTGTGGAACCCCACAAAGCTGCACAAATTGAAACTGCAGACCACAGAGGAATTCAGCTTGAAGGCAGAGGTTTTTTTAAAAAAAGCCTCAGTTGTTCTTTTGTAAGTCTTGTAAAGTCCAGCCTATCTAATCAAAATGAAAAATATCTTTTTAGCATGTGTGAATTCTGATTTCTGTTTCTAATGTTTCCCTATATGCCAGATATTAATTAATTCTGTTTAGGCTGTTTGCAGACTGATGCTACCATGGGATGGGAGATGAGGTCAGATTTGTGTCGGTCCAAGGCCAGAAAGATGGCTTCATATACACAGTTACTTTTTCATTTTTCTCATTCAACCCTCATCATTTGTCAGTGGTGTCACAGTTCAACTGATATACTGTACACTTGACTCTGTAGCCATACAAAAACATGCAGAAATTCCCTTATCCTCTTTATAAAGTGGGTATGGGGAATGCCCAGGTAGTATCAGGCCAGAACTCCCATCCTCTTTCACAACTAGTTGTGACTGAAGGTAGCTGCACTTCAACAATTGGCATGTGGCCTTCAAAAGGGGATTGGACAGATTTCTGGAGGAAAAGTCAATCACAAGTTACAAGCCAGGATGGGGATGTGTAATCTCCAGGCTTAAAAACAGGGTACTTCAAAGGCCAGATGCAGGGGAGTGGTATCAGGAGATAGATATCTAGTCCGGTGCACTCCCAGAAGCATTTGGTGAGGCCACTGTGAGATACAGGAAACTGGACTAGATGGGCCCTTGGCCTGATCCAGCATGGCTCTTCTTATGTTCTTATCATTCTAGAGGGACACAAGTCCCTCACCTATTCTAAAGAAAAAACGCCTTTATTTCTGTTACACCTTCAGATCACACTGGGTCCTGAGTACAAAACAAACAGGCAAACAAACAAAACCATCTAATGGAGCACATGCACCCTGTTGAGTGCCTATTTCTAGAAAATGGGAACCAGCAATACATGAGAGCATAGACGTGTTAATTTAAAGCAGCATTTTTTGCCCTATAGGGATAAACTGTTTCTTATATCAACATCGCGGCCTCCTCATCTCTTTGCCTGAAAGTCAAAGTCGCACAGCTTCCAGGGTTGGGTCCCAGGAATGTCCCGAGTTGTAGAAGTCAAAAGGAGCGCCGGTTGCCAGTCCCGGTTCCCTATCTTGACTGTCCCCCTGTATCCTTTGCAGAGGACGTGTCATGGAGGCTCCAAACTCGGTTTATACAGTATTTCAGTGGAAATATGAGAAGCAAGCGGGCAAACGGCTAGCACGACACACGCCACCAATGAGGGGCGGTTTAGAAGCGGGCGCGGAGCGGCGGCACTGCCGGGGGGGCGGGGGGGGGGGTTCCTAAGCGCATAACGGGCTTTGCGGAATAGGGTTCGCGAGGGCAAGGCTTGCAACTTGGGCCGGCGAAGAAGGGCGTGAAACGAGAAAGGCAAGCGTTGCGGGGCCAACGGCAGGGAAGGAACCTTCCCCTTCGCTTCCTCCCTGAAATCCACCGCGCTCGGGCTCGCGGCTATAAATGGAAGAGAGGCGGAGGGGGGGGAAACATTTTTCCCTTCCCCCCCCCCACCCCCGGGATTTGCCTCGGGACTTCTGACAGAAGGGGCCGGCGAGCGCCCTTTCCAGTCGCGCGGCCGCCAAAGGGGACGCGGCGAATTCTCCTGCTCCACCTTAAGCCGCCCAGTGAACAGAGCGAGCGAGAGAGCGAGCGAGCGAGCGAGCGAGAGAGAGCGAGGCTACGGGAGGCAACAGCGCCTCCTTAAGCGGCTGCGGGTCCCGCTCGGGCGGTGGTGGAGGCGGCGGCGCGTGCGGCTGGGGGGGGGGGAAGGGGAGGGAGGAGCTCGCGCTGCCCGGACCAGCCCGCGCGCCGCCGTCGCGTCCAGGAGCCGCCGCCGCCGCCGCCGCCGCGCTTGCCGGGCGGAGGAGGAGGGGTCGAGTTCGCGCCGAGCGAGCGAGCGAGCGGGCGGGCGAGGGCTGAGGCCAAGGCGGCGCGGGGGCGCACAGCGAAACCCCGGTGGGGGGGGGGGGAGGAGGCGCCCCCACCATGGCCGGGCCCCCTCCGCCGCCCCCGGGCCAGGAGGCGCCGCGCTACCAGGAGTGGATCTTGGACACCATCGACTCTCTGCGCTCGCGGAAGGCGCGCCCGGACCTGGAGCGCATCTGCCGCATGGTGCGCCGGCGGCACGGCCCGGAACCCGAGCGCACCCGCGCCGAGCTGGAGAAGCTCATCCAGCAGCGCGCCGTGCTCCGCGTCAGCTACAAGGGGAGCATCTCGTACCGCAACGCCGCCAGGGTCCAGCCCCCCCGGCGAGGAGGAGGAGGAGGAGGAGGAGGAGCGCCTGCCGCCACTCCGGCGGCCCCGCAGCGCCCGGCCCGCACTTCCCCGCCCAGCGCGCCCGCCGCCGCCGCCGCCGCCACCGCGCCGCCCCGGTCCTCCCACCGAGCAGCGCCTCGCGCCGCCGAGCCCGCCGCGGCGCCTCCTCCGCCTCCGCCTCCCCCTCCTCCTCCTCTGCCGCCGCCGCCGCCGCCTCCTCGTCGGACCGGACGGGAGCGACGACCGCCGCCGCCGCCGCCGCCGCTGCCTTCCCCAGCCGCCCAGGAGGAGTCGAGCTCTCCCGTGAGTCTGCGAGAGATTGTGCGCTACTTGGGCGGCGACGGCGCGGCGCCGGGGGGCGGCCGGGTGACGAGAGGCCGAGCGCAGGGGCTGCTCCAAGAGGAAAGGTTGGAAAAGACCCGCTTGGGTGGCGGAGGCGGCGGCGGGGGCGGCGGCGGCGGCCACAACGTCGCCTTGCCCAAGGCAGAGCGAGGCGCGCAGGCCCGGGCCCCCGCCGCCAGCAGGGCGTACCACAGGAACAAGGTGAGGGGCGGCCGGGGCGCGCCAGTGGGGGGGTGGGGGTGGGGGCGGCAGGAAGGAGAGGGGGCGGCAGGGGGAGGGTGGGGGGGGGCGGGGGCGCCGGCGGTGTCTGGTGCGCTTCAAAGGCGGGCGCGCCCGAGGAGGAAGAGGAGGAGGAGAACAGGTGAGGGGCGCCCGGGCAGAGGCAAGACCGAGCACTCGGAGTGCGCGCGCAGGGGGCGCCCGGACGCTCGCCCGATGGAGGGAGGGTGGTGGTGGTGGGGGCGCCAGAGAGGAGCCGCTTTTGGGGAGGGGGCGCGCGGGAGGCGGCGGCGGCGGCGCCCAACCCCCCAGGAATAGGGTCCGCGGCCGCTCGTGCAGGTGTGTGTGTGTGTGTGTGTGTGTGTGTGTGTGTCTGGGAGGAAGAGTTCTGGGCAGCACCCAATCAGATCGCTTTGGCACAGGAGGGGTGCGCTAGGATTGGAGCCTCCGCTCAGAAGGGGGGGTAATATTCTCTCTCCCCCCCCCCCCCCACCGGTGCAGTTTGGAAGTATTGGCGAAGGCTCGCCGCTGGAGGAGAGAACTCCCGGGCGGAGCGAAGTTTTTTTTTTTTTCGGGGAGGGGGGGGGAGCTCCTCCGACGAGACGAGTGCGGGTGGGCGCGCGCGCGCACGCCCCGCACACCCACCCACGCGCACCTACATGCGGGTGGCGCCTCAAGGCCACGAGTTTGGGGGCCGCTCGAGCGCCTTGGGCCCAGAACAGCGCCCCCCACGCCCCCCCTCCCCCCCTCCGCCGCCGCCGTACCAGGCTCCATATAAACACAGAACAAAGAGCCAGTTTGTGTTTGGCCTAAAGGGTTCTGTAACCCTCCAGTGAGGTCGAGTGGGGTGGGGTGGGTGGAGGGAGGGAGGGAGAGCAAAGTGTGATGTTGGGGAGGGGGGGTCACAAAAGGAAGAACCCTTGTGGGACTGCCCTGAAGTGCAACCCGCTCTGGAATACAACCCAGTCCTGCGAAGAGATCCAGCAATTATCAAGGGTAGAATGCAATTACTGTCGGAGAGAAGGGCACCTCCTTTTGGCTGCCTCTCTTTCCCCTTGGCAAGCTTTTCCTCTGAAGATGGCAGGCGATGGATGCTTAAGACTTGCATTCATCTGGGCGAGAGGTGGCTCGTGGGCAAGTGGGGTGGGCAAGGTTCGAGAGCTCCTTCATTTTCACCAGATGAGAAGACCCTTGTTCCTGTTCCAAAGAGTTTATTGGGAGATTGATGGGAGGGCCTTTATTCTGACTTGAGAGGCCTCTGACCTCAGCATCATTCAGATAGGCAACATCACCTGTCCTAAAATAACATAACAGAAACAGAAAAAGGAAATGCAGGCTGGTTCATTAAGGACAGTCTGTGCCTGAAAGCAGTGGTTCTCAACCTGTGGTTCCCCAGATGTTCCTGGACTGCAACTCCCAGAAGTCTTCATCACTAGTTGAGTTG
This sequence comes from Phrynocephalus guinanensis, assembly GCA_037367245.1. Taxonomy (NCBI): domain Eukaryota; kingdom Metazoa; phylum Chordata; class Lepidosauria; order Squamata; family Agamidae; genus Phrynocephalus; species Phrynocephalus guinanensis. The sequence goes on along the minus strand of CM074734.1, from coordinate 98,030,621 downwards.
CCAGGATTTCTGGGAGTTGCAGTCCAGGAACATCTGGGGACCCACAGGTTGAGAACCACTGCCTTAAAGGACAGGGTAACACTGAAGTAGGTTGTATTAAGGAAAAGAGATTTGCCAACAGAGGTGACGAGCAGTGCAGGAGTATCCCTGCCTGCCCGTTCAGTGGAACTTCTTGGTAAGTATGCCTTGGGTTGCACTTCATGGCAACAGATAATGAGAGGGAGGAGCATCGTAGGCAGGAGGGGAGCCTTAAATCTGACACACGGGAGGCGTTCGTTTGGTGCTGTGAAAATAGAGCTTGGATTATTGTTCTTGTTTTGATTTGTCTCTTCTGATGTTTGTAGAAAGCAGGTGAGGAGGTCAAAGGTGAGGAAGAGGAAGAAGACGAAGAAGATGAAGTCTCCACGATGTCCGAAGGCTCAGAAGTGGCACAGGATTTTGAGGCCAGCCATTACGGCAGGCCAGGGATAGGCCAACTGAATGGGGACTGTAAAGACAGCAAGCACGGTGAGAAAGAGGTCTCCCAGCCCAGTGGCGCCCTCACCAGAGACCTGCGCTCCCTTGAGGAGGAGCAGTCCTCGAGGAAAGGATCAGAGCGTCCCCCCCACCCCGAAGGAAATGAGCAATGTCATGCAAAGGCCTCTTGGCCTGGAGAAAGTGCCTGCCACCGCCTGGGGGGTAGCAAGAAAGATGGCAGCAACTACCAGCAGCCAGACAGAGCAGGTAATGGCAGGAGGGAGTGGCAGGGATGGGCCTTCGGAGAATGAATGGCCAGGTTTGACTGCCCTGGGAGGCACAATATACCCCCTTTTGGTTGGTAATAATCCCCACTGATGGAGCACATAGGCTATGCTTATTGCAGTGAACTTGGGCACGCAGATGCAAAAGGCCTGCAAGAAAATTCACCCCAAATGGTGAGGAAAGATTCTTGATTTTTCAGTAACAATCCCAAGCCTTCATGTTGATATTCTGGAGTATAAACCACCATTTTATTTATTTTATTTATTTATTTATATAGCTTGTATGCCGCCCACTACCCAAAGGTCTCTGGGCGGCTCACAATCAAAATGGACAATTAAAACATCAAAATACAATAAAATTAGAATAATAAAAACATGTAAATGCAATAAATACAATACATTAAAAACACCACTAAAATTGCCATCAGGACCCACAATCATTAGTTAAAAAAACTTTTGGAACAGGAAGGTTTTTACCTGGCGCCGAAATGTTAGCAACGTTGGTGCCAGGCGAGTCTCATTTGGGAGGGCATTCCATAGTCTGGGGGCAGTTGCTGAAAAGGCCCTTTTCCTGCAAGCCATCCCCTTCACCTCCTTAAGGGATGGCTCTTTCAGGAGGGCTCTCTGACTAGATCTTAGTTGCCGGGTAGGTTCATATGGAAGGAGGCGGTCCTTCAGGTATCTAGGTCCTAAGCCGTTTAGGGCTTTATATGTCAAAACAAGCACTTTGAATTGGGCTCGGGCAGCAACTGGTAACCAATGAAGGTTATACAGAATCGGCGTGATGTGTTCCTTGGTGGCCCTACCACTCACCAGCCGTGCAGCACGATTCTGAACCAGTTGCAATCGCCGAACCGTCTTCAAAGGCAGCCCCACGTAAAGCGCATTGCAGTAATCAATACGGGATGTTACCAGTGCATGCGTAACTGTCATAAGGCTCCGTTCATCCAGGTAGGGGCGCAGCTGATATATATTCCGCAGCTGGAGAAAGGTGCCCCTGGCCACCGAGTCCACCTGGGCTTCCAGAGTTAGACCGGGGTCCAGGAGCACCCCCAAGCTAAGGACCCTGTCCCTTAGGGGGAGTGCAACCCCATCCAGGACAGGGAAGTGGCCCTCTAGCCTGGCTGATGAAGCACCCACTAACAGCACTTCCGTCTTGTCTGGATTGAGTTTCAATTTATTAACCCTCATCCAGTCCATTATCTGGTCCAGACACAAGTTCAGAACAGAAACCGCCTCACCTGGATTGGTGGAGAACGAGAGGTAGAGCTGAGTATCATCAGCATATTTTGGAGGTTGGGAGTTGAATTTCCCACTGTGCCTCCTTGACTGGTGGGCTCATTCATCCTGTAGGGTCCCTTCCAGGTGTGCACTTTTAAGATTACTGTCACCGTCACCATCAGAAGAGGAAGCAGGTATTTTGTCAAACTAAGGCAGTGATGGCGAACCTGTGGCACGGGTGCCAAAGGTGGCACTTGGAGCCCTTTCTGTGGGCACCCGACATCGCCCCTTCATAGCCACCTGTATACAGGTTAAATTACTGTATTGGCACTTTGCAAAAAAATTAGTGGGTTTTGAATCGCAGTTTGGGCACTCGGTCTCTAAAAGGTTCGCCATCACTGAACTAAGGTATCTTAGGGCGTTTATACACGACCCATAAGCTCCGCCGCAAATGGCTGCAAGGTCCGGACCTTAAAAATGTTTACCCACCAGCTCCGGACTTTGCAGACAATTAAGTGCGACCCCGCCCACTTTAGCAAGACCAAACAGCAGTTTTCTTGTACCTGCTTTTTGGAGGTGACAAATATTTGATCCGGTGTAAGGATAGTGAGTGCAGGGCTCTCCTGGCTTCCGTTTGTTCTTTTTTTGCGCCCCGCCCCTTTAAGAGATCTGAATGCTGCCCGGAACAAAACGGAGGTAAACCGGCATTCTTTTCTTTCTTTTTTCTCCGTCCCTCAGGCAGCCAGCAACCAGGAAGTGCCGAGGGGGGTGGGGACAGAGGAAGAGCGAGGAACCCCTAAGATCTCTGGTCCGAATTTAAGTGGCCAGCGGATCTTAGGGGTCGTGTACAAAGGCCCTTAGTTGCTCATTTGATGTCAGACTAACTTCAGATGCTGTGTATGAAAACTGACAGTTTGCAACATTATAAAAAAGTTAAGGTAAAGATCCCTCCCCCCGCACATGCGTGCTAGTCGTGTCCGACTCTAGGGGCGGTGCTCATCTCCGTATTCAAGCCGAAGAGCCAGTGTTGTGCAAGTCCGTGGCCACGTGGCTGGCATGGCTGCAAGGAAACACTTACTTTTCTGCTTTTTACAGTGGTACCTATTTATCTACTTGCATTTACATGCTTTCAAACTGCTAGGTTGGCAGGAGCTGGGGTTAACAGCAGGAACTCACTCCGCTACGTGGCACCCAGGATTTGAACTGTTGAGCTGCTGACTTTGTAGCCGACAGTTTTCAGTGCTCTAGCCCGCTGTTTTTCTCCCAACCATCATGAGGTTTGCAGCTAAGCTTAGAGGGAGCAGAGCAGCCTGAGAGGAGTGTTAGATGGTTCATAGTTCCTGCTGTGATTAGTAGCTCTAGGGCAGGTTAGACATAATGATGAGGTAAGGGGAATTATAGGGTGATAGCATTAGTAGCACTGAACTCTGGTATGTCTGTGGAGATTCTCAGTCATCCAGTTAAAGTTATCCATGAGTTGAGTCCTAGCAACTGTGCTTCTTTTCTTGGGGGACTGAAACTTTTCCCTACTCATCCAACCAGCTTCTTCAGTCTGAGAAAAGAAATTGGAAGGGTTCCAATTTATAGTTCATCTTGGTTTTACCCCTGAATAGGCTTGTTAGGTGGAGTGGCCTGAATACGTTCTTTAGCTGGCCAATGACTTGGGGTGTGTGAAATTCGCACCCATGCAACCCTTTCCAATGGCCATTAGTTAAATTAATTATTTTATTTTTTATTTCCATTCATATACCACCCGACTTTCCCGAAGGAACTCTGGGCAGTGAACACCCAGAAACAATAGTACAAACAGAGGTAACAATTATTAATTAAAAATTTAGAAATGGCAAGAACAAGATGGTAGCAGCAAACCATAAGCTGACAGACAAGATAAAACAACCACCTCAGCAGTTTCCATAGGCGGCTTTAAACAGCCAGGTTTTGAGGTATTTCTTAAATGCCAGAAGGGACTCTGTAAGCCTTATCTCACTGGGTAGATGGTTCCACAGGCTCGGGCCAGGTACCGAGAAGGCCCAACTCGGAGTAGAGGTGGCGACCCATAGCGAGAGGGCCTGCAATGCTCTGGTGGGCCTGGCTAAAAGCTGATCTTTGGGATATATGCTCCACCAGATACTCTGGTCCCAAGCCATGGAGGGTTTTGTAAATCAAAACCCAATACCTTGAACCTTATTTGGGTTAAGTATGAGTTGTTAGCAGTGGCCTTCCTGGTGGAGGGGTGAAGAGGTTCTGATTTGTCTGGGAATTCGTGAAAGAGCAGCATGATAAGTGGTAGACAGATTGTGTGCAAGTTCCCCACCCCTATTGAGAGGGATTTTTCAATAGCCTGAGAGGAGGGTTCCCAGGTTCAAGAGAGGAGTCAGGGAAGCCATTGAACGCTGATCTCCGGCCTTATGTGGCTTGAGAACTGGGATTGGCTTGATTTGTGGGTATTCTTCCTTATAATTCTTGGTCAAGATGCTAAACTGGATCATGACGTCTTAGCTGCAGAGGTTCCTACCAAGATGAGACAGATTATCTAGACCAGTGGTTTCCACTCTGTGCTGGCAGGGACTTCTAGGTTTGCAGTCTAAGAACACTTGGGTTATCCAAGGTTGGGAACCAGTGGTCTAGATCTGTTCCATTCTGGCTTCAGGCCTTGTTGTGGGACAAGGACTGCTTTGGTCGCCTTGGTATAAGAACTGGACAAGGGATGTGGGTCCCTGTTTTAATTCTTCTGGACCTCTTGGCTGCTTTTAATAACATCAAACATGGTATCCTTCCTGGCCATCTCTACACTGTTTTATGGTGGATCAGGTCCTTTCTGGAGAGAAAGCTCAGAAAATGGTGCTGGGGTGGTGTTAGTCCTGGGCGTTGCACTGGCCTATTTAACATTTGCATGAAACTGCTGGGAGAGGATCTCTTAAGAGTTTGGGAGTTTGGTGTCACCAGTATGCAGATGACACCAAATTCTTATCTCTCCTCTCCATCTAAATCCAAGGAAGCTTGTCTCAGTTCTGGAAACGGTAATGGATTAGGTTGGGGGTAAATAAACTGAAATTTAATCCTGAAACTCTGTGGTGGGCAGAGGTGCCTTTGATTAACTGAACAGCCAATCCAGGAATTCATTCTGTGCTGGATGGGGCTACACTCCTACTGAAAACGCAGGTGCTCACTCAGCTTGGGTGTGCTCTTGGCTGCCCCAGGTTTCAGTGGTGGCCAGGAGTGCCTTTGAACAATTAAAACTAGTGCACCAGCTACACCTATTCGTGGTGGAGGTCTGATCTGGCCATGGTGACACATCCTTTAGTTACACCTTGGCTGGATTACTGTAACATACTCTACATGGGGCTACACTTGGACAGTTTTTGGAAATTTTAGTGGATCTAATCCAGACATGTTCAAACTTCAGCCCTCCAGATCTTTTGGACCGCAACTCCCACAGTCCTTTGCCATTGGCAACTCCCACAGTCCTTTGCCATTGGCAACTCCCACAGTCCTTTGCCATTGGAGTTGTGGTCCAAAACATCAGGAGGGCCAAATTTTGGACATGCCTGATCTAAACATTGCAGCCAGATTGTTGTGTGGATGGTTACAGGGGTCACATAACCCCATTGTTAGAGCAGCTCCACTGGCTGCTGAACCATTTCCAGGCCCAAAGTGTTGTTTTTAACCTATAAAGCCCCAACCTGTCTTAAAGACTCATTTCCCTTTATGAACCTGCACATTTGTCAAGATTGTTAGGGGAGGTCTTTATTTTCATCCCACCACCCTCACAGGTACATTTGGGGCGTTTATACACGACCCCTAAACTCCGGGGCAAATGGCTCCCAGCTCTGGAGCTTTAAAATGTTTACCCACCAGCTCCGGAGTTAACAGGAAATTAAGTGCGACCCCGCCCACTTTAGCGCGTCCCAGCGCAGATTTCAGGTACCTGCTTTTTGGAGGTGAATATTATTTGATCCGGTGTAAGGATAGTGAGTGCGGGGCTCTCCTTGCTTCTGTTTGTTGTTTTTTGGCTCCCGCCCCTTTAAGAGCTACTTTTACAGAGACGAGAGGCAGAACGAGGTGAGCGGCATGCTTTTCTTTCTCTTTTTCTCCCTCCCCTCACGCAGCCAGCAGCCAGGAAGTGCGGAGGGGGGTGGGAACGCCCGAAGAGTGACGAACCCCTAAGATCTCTGGTCCGAATTTAAGTGGCCAGCGGATCTTAGGGGTCATGTAAAAAGGCCCTTGGTTTGGGGACGTGGGAGAGGGCTTTCTCTGGGCGTTTATACACGACCCCTAAGCTGTGCTGCAAATGGCTCCCAGCTCCGGAGCTTAGAAATGTTTTCCCACCAGCTCCGGAGTTTGGAGACAATTAAGTGCAACCCCGCCCACTTTAGCGCGACCCAGCGCACTTTTCTTATACCTTCTCTTTGGAGGTGAAAAAAATTTGATGCGGATAAGAGTGCCGGGCTCTCCTGGCTTGTCTGTTGTTTTTTTGCCTCCCGCCTCTTTAAGAGCTCCTTGAGACGGAACCAGGAAGTAAGTTCGACCGCGGCACCGGCAGGTTAGTAAAGGCTTCTTTTGTCCTTTTTTCCCCTCCCTCCCCTCACGCCGACAGGAGCAGGAAGTGCTGAGGGGTGGGGACGCAGGAACAGAAACGAACACCCAAGATCTCTGGTCCGAATTTAAGGGACCAGTGGATCTTAGGGGTCGTGTGAAAAGGCCCTAAGTCGCTTCTTCCCCACTTCTGAGCTCCCTCCCACGGGAGGCCCAGCTGGCCCCGTCTTAGCTATCCTTGCTATATGAAGACCTTTCTCTTAATGGCTGGCTGTCTAAGAGGTTTTTTTTTTTTTAAATTTGGGATGGTTAGTACTTTTCGTGTTTTACTCTTATATTTAACAGTTTAATTTTAATTTTAATTTACTATTTATTACCATTGTGTGTATATACACAGCATACAATACAACGAAATTCACAGACACCCAGAGACCAGACCCAATACACACACACACGTACATAAAAAAATCCCCAAACATTCTCCACCCACCAAAATCTCCCCCCTAAAAACACAAGCATCTACACAACAGGCCGAGTAATACTGTCCAACCGCTCACTGCTGGTGTCCTTAAGTTCATTATTAAGTGCAATTACAGCTCTGGGATAAAAACTGTTCAGAAAACATGTACTCCGGGTTTTAAATTGTTCTGTATCTTCTGCCAGAAGGCAACAGTTCAACGAAATGATGACCAGGAGGACGAGAAGAGACTCTGAGAATGTTGTGTGACTTCCTCAGTCAGCAAGGAATAGAAAATATATTTATTTATTTTTCAATATTTGACTAATTCAGCATTTTTATCCTATTGTAATTATGTGAGCCATTTTGTATGCTTTCTTGAAGGGGAAAGTTGAGGTAAAAATGATTTAAATAAAAATAACAAAACTATCATGCACATTTTCATCCGTGAGCTGCCTAAAGGTTGTAATCCCCTTTCTCCTCCTCCCCTCCCCCCAGTGTCCCCAGCTGTTGCAGGTGCTGAGCCCTCTGTGCCCTCATCCCCTGGGAGACCTGGCATCCAGGCAGATGGGAGGCCATTCAGCTGCACGTAAGTTTTGAGCAGGAGAGGAATTTCATTTATTGTGAGGCCTTCTTAAGGAGAAGCTTCTTTAAGGCCTTGTAAAAATATTACAAGGGCCTTCTTAAGGGAGGGTGCACGTGCCTTGGAATTGCTCCTCGACTGCCACAACTACTGGATATGGAGCTGGACAAAGAGGAGAAAAGACTTTCTTCAGGGGGTGATGAGAGTGTCGCTTGCTGAACTGCCTTACCCCTCCCTTTGCCCTGTGCCACGGCCAACATGGCCGCCTCCATTTTCCCAACCGGTATTCATTGCTAGCCATTCCTTGCCCTTCTGACGCTGCACAGGTTGGGAAGGGCCTACTGGTAGTAAAGGCACAGGACTTGTCTAAAGGCAGCTCAGCAATGGCAAATGATAAGTGACTCCTGCAATTCCCCCCCCACACACACACACACATTTGCTTCCCTTTATATTGGTAGGAAAGGAAGGAGTCTTTTCCCATCAAAACATTGAATCTGGAATGGAAAGATTTGTGAGGGGCTGGCATGCCATTTCTCTTACATGCTCCGTGTGGTGCCATTTTGGTGCCTGCCCCCATCACAGGCCTTCCTTTCCAGGCATACAGTTATCCGTGTCCATGTTCTATTAATCTATAGCTTAAACTGCTGTCATGGCTGCCTTTGGAGATTGTTTGCCTTCTGTAGTTATCACACAATGTGGCTGCTGGATTACTAACTGGAACTGAATGCTGTTATTTGTGTTACGCCTGTGCTGTGCCAGCTATGCGGTGCCTTTGGCAATTTCTGAACCCAATTCATAGTGCGGCTTTTGACCTTTGATGGTCTTTGCATGGCTTAGTGCAATGGGTACTTAAAGGACCGGGGGCTGTCCTGTTTACCTCCCCGTACTTGGCCTTAGCACTTCTGCTGTCTTGTGTGCCTCCTGTAAACCATGCTGGGAATATAACTGCAGTATGGTCTACAAGTGCATGTCAGAAATACATTTTAATGTATGATGGCCAGGAAGCATTGCAAGCCTGACTTGAGGTGGGTTCTCTTGACCCTACTGGCTGTGTGTATGCAGTCCGATACCGAAATACTGCATTGCTGAAGAGGAGGAGGAGGAAGCTCTGAAACATCTGTGAACTTGCATTTTCTTTTGTTTTCTGTCCGCTCCTTGTAGCTCAGTAAAGGAGAAGCCTTCTGACCCCGTGGAATGGACCGTGGGTGATGTTGTGGATTATTTCACAGAAGCTGGGTTTCCCGAGCAAGCCTCTGCCTTTCAGGAACAGGTGAGAACCGGGGAGTGGCTGGAGATAGGTTGGGAGGTTTGCATTCAAGCTGAACATCAAGTAAAAAATAATGTCCCGAAAGGCTGGAGACTTGTTTTGTAGAGCAGACATGAATAACACGGGGTGTCTTATGCATTGCGGATGGTATAAAAATGAAACATGAGCCAGGATATAAACAAAAGTATATCAAAAAGCAGTCACTATGGCATTGCTGCCCTTCTGTCCTCGTTTCATAAACGATAGAAGTGCTTACTAGAGATTTTAGATTTGATTCGGACATCAGACCCTCTCACCCCAACCCTTGACCCCAGTAGCTCACCAGAGGTCCAGGTGTGCTATTCACATATTTTTGTAAAATGGAAGTCCTGTGCTTGCTTTTGTTTTGCTCTCAGGTATCAGGGCTTGCCTGTGGCAGCATATCCCCCAGTCAAACATACTTTTATTTTACAACGTCTCAAAAAGTGGTTGTATCTTAGAAAAACAAATATTGACTGGTGAAAATCACATAGGGTTGCCTTTATTTTCCGCATCCTGTTTTCAGGTTCTCAGCCCACAGTTAAAATGCGGCAAAACTGCAGTCATGAAAGAGTGTGGGTTGGCTTGGGACTGTGTGCTAGAGCCATTAGGCCTGGCCAGCAGCATAACTTGCTTTCATTAAGCTCATGCCATGAGTAAGGTCTGGTACATCTCACCCAGAAGACCGAGAGCACAGTGATGGCACCTATAACACGACTTTATATCCCCAGTCAGAGTGTGTGTTCTTACACTTCCTCCCACCAACGTGGCTTGCTGGCCACTCTTCAGTGTCTGGAGGTGTGAGACCCCATAGCCCTCTACCGAATGCCAGAGCCTTGTGCCTGACCCCTTTGACCTCCTGCAGATGTCAGCCCAGAGCACTTGCGGGCAGCTGAAGTTTCACCCTCCGGGCTTCTGCACTTGGAACAGTCCCAAGTTGTAGGCGGGTTTCACAAACATTTTGAAAATAGTACCCTCAAGTTTTACATAGGCTAAAATATCCATAAATCCCAGAGCAGATACAACAAGGTCCATTTGCAAAACAGATCTCCCAACTAGGCCCCAATCCATAAATAAAGTAGTTGATTTCATCTGAAGAAGTAAGCTGTGGTTGACAAAAGCTTATGGAGAAAAAAAGAAAGGGAAACATAAACTTGCTATTTCTTAAGACGCCACAAAACGCTGTGTTGGCTTTGCCACAACAGGCTGCCAACAGGGTCATCTCTCTGCTATTAGTGTCTAGGTCAGTGGTTCCCAACCTCAGACCACCCGGGTGTTCTTGGACTGCAACTCCCAGAAGCCTTCACCACTAACAGTGCTGGCAGGGGCTTCTGAGAGTTGTGGTTTGGGATCCCAAGATTGGGAGCCACTGTTCTAGTCGATGGTCAGGTCAGGTCGGTCTTGGCTCTCTGTTTCAGCTTCCTAAGCCCATGGAGAAGAAGGGAACGGCCTCTCTGGCGGGAATCTCCCTTCGCCCTCTAGCCCTGACCCCCCCCTCCCCTTGTGCTTGTCTTGCCTCCCCCTGCAGGAGATCGATGGGAAGTCGCTGCTGCTGATGCAGCGCACGGATGTGTTGACAGGCCTGTCCATCCGTTTGGGACCTGCCCTCAAGATCTATGAATACCACATCAAGGTGTTACAGCAGTGCCACTTTGAAGAGGACGAGGGCGACTCCTTCATGGGCTGAGGAGAGTTTTGGCACAGCCTTGTGGAAGGGGTGGGGTGGGGAAGAGAGAGAGTTGATGGGGGCGGTGGGGGGGGGGGGTTGGAGAGAGAAAGGGAGAATGGGGACCCTGCCATTTGCTACCATCTACAGGTGCTTCGGCCTTCCTCTCCCTCCATGAATGAAAAACAACATCTATGGGACTGGATATTGTGAAAGGAGGGAGGGAGGAATGATGATCCCATCCTTACAGCTCCACTACCCCCCCCCCTTGACCAGAGCTAGAAAAGGCTGGGAGGGGAGGGCTGCTGAACTGCTTTTTTCTCCAGTCCTTTCTGTGTTAACCTATTCTGAGCTTTCCACCTGCTACAGTGCATTGTCTGTTTTGGAAATGGCAGGGGAGAAGTGGTTTTTCTCCTCTTCTCCAGCCTAAATTGAGATAATTTGTGCTTCAGCGCCCCTCTACCCACCCACTTCTCCTCCCCCCCCTTTCCCACCACAGGAGCACTTGGTGGCCCAAAAACTGCCCTCTTCCTTGCTGTGATTGATAAGATAAAAAAGAGCCTGCTGAAGGTGCCCAGGAGGCTTCAATCAACTATCTTTTTATTCTCTTTTTTTCTGTTTGGGTAGGCTTTTCTTCCAATTTTCATGGTTGTTGCCCAGAGTCAACTACTTTTTATTATTTCTTCCTTCTCATTTTTAAAAAATATAAATATTTAAAACTGAAAAAAAAAGGAATTTCTGATTGGTTTAGTATTTCAACATCCATTTGCCCTATAAAACGTAGTGGAAGTCTGTGTGGGTGCATTTTAAAGGGACGCAAGAGTCTGGCCAAAATCCTCTTGTATACTCATGCAAATAGCAAACCTTTCAGAGGGAAGTTGCCGGAAGCTGAAAGATCATTTTCTACATTATCACATGCACAGTGAGTTATACACCTCAGTGTGCAACTGATGGCTACAGGGATTGCTTGATTTGGGGCAGTTGGCACCGGAAAGTTAAGCTGTGTGTGCTTCACCAGTGGAACTAGGTAAGAGGATTTGGGCCTCTGTGTAGAATGTCTTGTGTTCTACTTTGAGGGGAAGAAATGCCATCTGGTGATGTTGCTAGCTTGCCTTTGGGGAAAAAAGACTTAGAATAAGGTAGAGAAAGACTTACACTGACAAGGCTGAGGGCCTGAGGATTTCTGGTTCAGATGCTACTATTGTAATCTGCGATGGCAAAAATGCAGGAATTACTGCACACACGCACAAAATTCTAAAATAAAACACATAAGGTAAAGGTAAAGGTTCCCCACAGACATGCGTGCTAGTCGTGTCCGACTCTAGGGGCAGTGCTCATCTCCATATTCAAGCCGAAATGCCAGTGTTGTGCAAGTCCATGGCCACATGGCTAGCTTGGCAGCAAGGAAACACTGTTTTTACCTTCCCACTTTTTATGGCGGTACCTTTTTATCTACCTGCATTTACATGCTTCCAAACTGCTGGTTTGGCAGGAACTAGAGTTAACATTCGGAGCTCACTCTGCTGCGTGGCACCTGGGATTCGAACTGCGAAGCTGCTTTTCATGATCACAGTGGGAACTGTACCTGTTGACACTACTGGTAATTCAGCTAGTGGTCATACATAGGCACTATAGCTGCCCATATCGACATTGTAAATGCTTTGGGAATTATTATTATTATTATTTTGGGGGGGGGTGGGGAGGTGTGCTGGAGAGAAACTGATCAGAAGCCTTGCTGTCTGTCAAGAAGACTAGGCATGGACCTCTTCTTGATTAGACAGGCCAGGTAGGGGCCAAAGAAGATGGGGCAATATGACACAAGGTGGTAGGGTACCGAACATAGTAAACTGTGATTCTTGCACACTTGAAGGACTGGATGAAGTGAGGGGGTCATCCAGGGCACATTACACGTAACATGAATATTGGTGGTGTTCAGGGGTCACATTACATAATGCAAAGATTCCAGTTACCTAGGTTAAGCACCTGTTCCACAGATTAAGGTGGAACCAATTTAACTATCATGGCATTGCCTAAAAACCATAGTGGTTGGAGCTTACAGAGAGGCTGTTGAGGACTCTGATTATAGCATCTTAGACCAAGTGGCAAGCTTCACTACCTACAGTTCCCTGTTTTGGAGCCTTGATAGATCAAGTCTGATACTGGTTTAAATTTAGAAAGTAGACATGCCTGTAGTGCAGTGGAAGGATCAGCAGTACACAACACAGCTCTCTCGTTCTAAGCCTTGGGCACAGGGAATTGTGCCTAGACAGACAACTCTTCCCCCTGCATACCTAAAAGAGTACAGAGTTAGACAGGAGCACACTGAAATTATGTTCTTAATTTTTTATGTAGAACCCCGAGGGCTAGAAACTTACTGTTTGGATTTTGAAAGCAGAGGGCCTCTATGTTGTAGCACAGAAGTGCCTCTGGGGCTTACATTCCAGCTCTATGTTGCCCCCATTGCACTATACCCTATTTTTTCCAGGGCTAAGAATAAAAAAAAATAAGAATTTTATTTTTGTTCTAGCATTTCTTACCCATGTATTCTCTTCATTAGCTACTGGCTGAACGAAATGTTGGTAGTGGTATGTTGTAGGAACCAGAGTGGGTGGGTGACTCAGCAGTAGGATTGGCTCTGGGCTCTTGGCACTCTCAATTTTGGGGGAGGAGTAGGGCTGTGGGATTGGGCAGATGGGTGGTGTTATTGGCCCCAGATAGATTATGTTGGGTGAGGGCTTGGATTAGGCTGGATCCAATAGATGAGGCTGTTCCAGTGCAGCAGGCATGGAGGTTTCTCTTTTAGGCCTGGGAGACAACCTGCCAAGTTGAATTACCCTATTTTTTCTGTCTATAAGATATGCCCACTTTTCCAACCCAAAATTACAGGCTCGCTCTCCTTAGCTTGCTTCTGTGTAGAAGACGACCCTCCATTTTCAATCTAACAGTTATACACAGAAAAATACTGTACTTCAACATTCGGCATAGGGAGAGCTCAAGCGAAGCATTGGATTAAGATAATTTGTGAAAGGGCTGAAGGTGGCTTCATGAACTGGGATCTTTCTTAACAGATACATTTGGTTGTACACTATAGTATAAATGGAGGACGGAACTGCATGGTCATTTGTTTGTGACCACAGTTTCTAAAGCAACCTTTCAGCATGCTGAATTGGTCCTGTGACTGGTACATCATCAACTGGGATTGTAACAAAAAGGGGGCTTAAATAGAATATGAAAAGTTATGAGTTGAGGAGGCACTGAGGAAATTGCCACATTTAATTCAAAATGTACCTACAAAAATAATCGATATTATGGTAGACACGGTATTTACTCACAGGGCCTGCACAGCTCTCTAATGAAGATAAAAAGTAAATGGCGATGCTATGAACCATTATGGGGCCATTCTAATTAGGAAAAAAAATAGCAATATACTAGCACTCCTATATGTTCTGGCACTTGCAGAGGCTTCTCTTTGTACACCTTTGAGGTTGGAGACGGTTTCATGCATCTGCTGCTGGAAGTCCGTTTCTGATGCAATGGTGAATTCCAGGGTTTGGGGGGATAAGGCTCGCAGCTTCCTGAGCTCCTTCTCGCATGACAACTGTTACTAATCCTGGTTTTAAAAAGCAGAGGTACTTCTCTAAACTTATTTTGAACATTTAGTTTTATTGGGGAGAAGATTGGCCAGACTCTGTGGCATTTTAGATGCATGGTGTCACTTAAAACCAGAGTAGTGGAAATTGAGCTGCCAAGCAGTGCCAGCAGTTCAATTGCTATCAAGGTAGTTTTCGATCAGTAAATAATATACCTTGTTTTTATGGTGCGGAAGAACTACACAACTTGAGCACTGACAATAAAGACATTGAAATAGAGGTTTTGTATGCCTTGGTTCAGTCACTAATCCAAATGGAGACTGCAGTCAAGAAAGCAGAAGACTTGAGATTCAGAAGGGCCACAATGAAGGAATTAGAAAACAGCATCAAACATAAAGAGGTGTCAAGATCCAGATAATCCGCACTCTTGTATAATCGGCCTGTAGGGTTGTGAAAGCTGGACAGTAAAGAAAGCTGACAGGAATAGATGTGTTTGAAATATGGTGCTGGAGGAGAGCTCCGTGGATACCGTGGACTGCCAGAAAGACAAGCAAGTCCTAGATAAAATCAAGTCTGAACTATCTCTGGAGGGAGAAACACAGACTGGGCTGCCCTACTTGGGGCGCATCATGAAGATGGGATTCTGGAAAGACAGCGGTGCTGGGAAAAGTTGAAGGCAGTAGGAAAAGAGGAAGACCAATAGGCGATTGAGCGACGCCCTAAAGGAAGCCACAGACTTGAGGTGGCAAGAGCTGAGCATGGTGGCTGAGTACGAGACAATTTGGAGGTTGCTCAATTCATGGGGATGCTGTAAGTCCGGGTGGGGGAGGGGAGGGCAACTGGATGGCACATAACAAACTATGCCAATCAAAATGGCCATGATGCATCATAGGCTTCTTGAAGATCCAAGTGAGGCCCACATTCCCATCTGAAAGCGAATTGGATGATGTCTGTTAGGGGGAACATAGTCTAGCAAACAGTACCAATTTCTCAGCTGTACCTCAGATACCCCTGTGGGTTAAGAGACCTCTGCAAAAGCAAATAATAGGCTAGATCACTACACTTTGATGTGTGTGATTTTTTTAAAATTGACCAAAGAGCTAAGGAGGTAGGATTTTTTGATGATGAGGCATTTGATCATTGACTGTCACAACATATGTATAAAATAGTTAAATGCAGTACTGCTTGAAGCCAGAAATTGCCTCCACATACAATAGGCTGATATTTCCGTTTAGCGTTTGTTTTAGAGATATTATGTAAGCTTGTTGCCTGGGGTGGTGGAGCCAAATTGTGTTGTTCCTGTGGGATGATGCATTGTATGAAAAATAAGGGAAACCAAAGCAAGCCTTTGGGGAAATTCTTAAAACATGTGTGGTCTCTTATATAAAAAATATAATAATAATGATTGGGGCCTGACTGTGCAGTGTAGTACAAACATACAGCTCAGGATTGCCCAGTTATGATGACTGGCACTAAATCCAGGGCAGGCAGAAGAAAGCCCTTTGTTGTACTGTATTGTAGGTGGAGTTTCCACAATTGCCTTCCAGGCAGCATGTGGAACTGCAGCCCTAACATAAGAAGAGCCATGCTGGATCAGGCAAAGGCCCATCTAGTCCAGCTTCCAGTATCTCACAGGAATGTCTCTGGGAGCGCAGGAGACTGGATCTGTCTCCAAAGATGTCTGCCATTGCCATCCTCAGCCCGTACAACAATTACTAGTATTACCTGGGAAGAAGGATAACAAGTCCATCCTGTATGGACAATTTACCCAAGTGGGGAAGGCAATAGTACTATATAGCTGATAGATGGCATTTGTTGGGAAAGGCTGGAGAGGTATATTATCAATAGCAGCACGTGGAAAATGCCCTTTCACTGTTTGGAAGAGAGTTTGGTAGTTCATATATACTTATTCCAAGCTGTGATCCAAGCCATGGCAAGTTTTTTTAAAAAGCCTCCGACCACAGAAGCAGAATACCAGATGCTTGTGGAGAAGCAAACCAGGATGGAAACCTTATGGACCTACTGGAACCAGCAGATGGAGCCACTTGGCACCAGCAGCTTTGCAAAGCAGAATTCCTTTATGGCCCTTCTTTTACAAATCTTTGGGAGGAGTGGTTAGTGCTAGATAAGAGGTACCCGTTCTCTCATTTCATAATAGCAAGCAGCACTGATGTTTTGCAGGATCTCTTAAGTGATGGGATCTTCATGCTTCAAAGCAATGACAAAGAATTTTAATCCCATCATGCTAATTCTTTAATGCAGCAAGCATATGGAAGCTTCCAGATGAGGTCAGATGCATGTTTGTGCCATTACTGCCCCACTATGCTTGAGAAACCAGTTGCCTGCCACTTTTTGTGCTTGAAAGATCCAGCTGACTCCTAGGCTAAAATCTTGCAACAGTTCTTACTGGGCTTGGGCCACCATCATAAAACCATCACAAAGCCCTTCCCTCCCTTGCCCCACGGAAACCACTGCCACCTTATTGTTGCATGTTTATATGGGGGGGAGGAACACGAATTATACTAAAAACTAAGCTGTAGCAGGTTTATTTTATTAATGAAGAACTGCACATGTTAGGTCTGATAAGAGTTCAGAATGGGTGAGGAAGGTAAAAAATTGCACAGGAAATCCAGGTAAAGGAAACGGAGGCAAGGTTGGTTGCCTGGCTCTGCCAAGAGGACACTTTCTCTACAGCTCCTGAAGGCACTCCGCATTTACAAGGCATTGGATGTGCTTCTAAGATGACTGTGCTTTGTTGAATGATTGGCTGTAGCAAGAAACGGACCAGACAGAACACAAGGCTTACATCACTGAAATATGTGTGTTTATATCTTCTTCAAAAGATGTGAGAAATACTGAATGGATGAGTAGCTACTTGGCCTTTCCGAGCTAACCTATATAAGGTTGGAGGCAACCTTTTGTCCCCAAACTCTGATGGCTTTGGTATGTTTATCTTGGAGACAGTATTAATCACTCAAGAACCCTCCAACGCCACTTCCCCATTGATTTTCCTGAATACTGGCATTGCTTGGGTTATCTAGGGCAAGGCAGTGGTACTGGAGTCAATATGCTTTCACATGTTAATCTTCGACATCTTTCGCATGCCTGGAGATTACATCCTTTAAGCCCCACCTTTAACATACTAGCCCCAGTGGAAGAGCTATTGTCAGCTCCTCTTGCTCTGCCCTTTTGAATAAGTGTGGATCAATGGGTTTTTGACAGAGAATACAGGCAAGTCCAAGGCCAGGGAGAACTCTTAAATGGGGGCGGTGGAGATGACTTGTGGATTACACTCCCAGACCAGATATGATGGGCATATAGATTGTATCTAAACTACACAGTTACAGCAGGCTGGTGCCATTTTTAGCTGTCATAGCCCTATCAGACAAAGGCGGCTCTCTGGAAGAGGCTGAGATAGTATGTGATCCGAAGAATCAGTAACCTAGGAGCTGAAATTTAAACTAAGACATCAAAGAATGATTTCTGTCTTACATGGCATGAGATACGATTAAAAGTGCCACCAAGTGGCTGTTGGTCCCAGTTTGGTCCATTCCTTTTCCCCGAACAACCACATGACCTGCATGCCATTGCAGAACAGTAAACTCTTTATCGACAACTACCCACACCTTTTGGGGAGTTTATCAGAGCTTTTTTTTTTATTCCAGTACAGGTAGCATCACTCTGTTTTGGTTCGATCCTAAGCCTATGTGATCACCCAAGCAGCTGGTTAGTTATGTTTTTGCTGAAGCTGATTAGCAATTTTGAGAAATACAAAGCTTCCTTTCTGCTTGTCTGCAGAAGGCTAAAGCTTTTAATTTTTAAAAAATTGTTGCTAACCAATAGAGCACATCAGTGTCACTTTGAAAGGGCTTTTTTAAATAAGCCATTTCAAAGCATCCGTTAGTAGCAATTAAGAACTGCAAAACTTCCTTTCCTTTCCCTTCCATGGTAAGCAGAAAGGAAGCTTGACATTTTTGCAGTATCTTTAAGCAGCTTCAGCAGAAGGACAGCCAGCTGATTGCTTATTAACAATCTTGAAAAGGGACTGCTTTCCTCCTACAGAGAAACAAGTCTTGATCATGGCAAACAGAGGGCCTTTTCACACGACCCCTAAGATCCGCTGGCCACTTAAATTCAGACCAGAGATCTTGGGGGTTCGTTGCTCTTCCTGCATCCCCACCCCTCCGCACTTCCTTGCTCCTGTCTGCGTGAGGGGAGGGAGAAAAAAAGGGACAAAAGAATGCAGGCTCACCTCCGTTTGCCGGTCCAAGCCGCCCTGAGCCGCATTCCTTCTCTTAAAGGGGCGGGAGGCAAAAAACAACAACAAAGAAGCAAGGAGAGCCCACACTCACCAGATTACATCCGGATTTGGTGATTTTCACCCTCCAAGAGCAGGTACATGAAAAGTGCGCTGGGACACGCTAAGGTGGGCGTGGTCGCACTTAATTTCCTGCAAACTCCGGAGCTGGTGGGGAAACAATTTTAAGCTCCGGAGCTGGGAGCCATTTGCGGCAGTTTAGGGGTCGTGTACAAGGGGCCAGAGTCGCTTGAGGTATGGCATGGTTGTACCTTGCATGTGGAAGCTCCTAAATGAGATACTGCACCCTAAAGCAACCCAGTTTAGCACAATCCATACAGAGATGACTCTGCCATCTAGTCACACCTTAACGCATTCACTACTGTAGAGACATTAAGAGTCCCAGTAAACTGATTTCAACTTACATATCCAGTACTGAAAAGGTTAAGGTAATCTAAATCGTAGCAGTGGTATTAGGACTGAAACCAATTTGCCCAGCTGCCAAAATGAAATGGCCATGATAAGATCATGTAGCCTGAATGTATTCCCTGTTCCCTCCCCCACCCACCACAAGCCCCATTTTGAAGACAGGCAATAAAAAACGCACAAAAGATCATCTTTATTTGAAAAAAATGTGAAGAAAAATCTACCAATTATTTTCACTAACAATTTGCTACATTACAAAAGTAGTCACACACCTAAATCCACACCCTGATCCAGTTAAGGCTCTGATCCAAAGACATTACTACAAGTAATTCCTCCATGTAATAAGCAGCAAGTCAGTCCCTCTGTGCACGGCAGGCGTAGAAGAAAAAAAGATACAAAAGAGTTTACTGGGGTTCCTTACAATTAATAATGAAGCCACATTACTTGATAAAGTTATGGCACTCTGGTGAAACAGAGTCAAGGTGCTGGAGGAAAGCTTTGTTTGGGCTGTGTGGGGGTGTGCGATTTCTGACATAACAGTCAAGACTAAGCACTTCCCGTGCTAGAGACCAGGTAGGGGTACAAGTAACACTATCCACCTAGGAGACAGACCTCAATAATTACCCCGTTTTGTAACCTAATTATTAGGGCGTACCTCTCTCCAGGGCACCTGTAGGCTATTGCTTGGATGTTTTAAGGTTTGCATCTTCACTGTAACATCAGAAAATGAAAAAGGACAGCCAGGCGATCGCCTTTGCATAATAACCCTTTGCAGTTGCCATAAGAGGAAAGACCCAATGTGGGTGAGTTGAACCCACACCTCATAGCCTTATTATCTTTCAAATAGTTGCCATTTACCTGATGGGGGACAGTACTACCCCATTTGGTACTTGCTAGCTCTACGACTGCCTCAGCGGATTAGAAAATGCTGTTTAACCCAAACACCGGAGGTAACTAGCTGCAGAATCAGAGGTTGGGAGGTTTCATTCTCCACTATATGTGCTGCAAAGTACAGCTGGCATGTCTGGCCTTGGGCAAGCTGCATAGTCCCCAGGTCATTCCCAGAAGAAGGAACTGGTAAACCAATTCAGAGACTTCTCTACCTGTAAAACCCTGGAAAGAGTCACTGTTGTAAGCCATTCACACAGTATCTGCCTCACCAGAATCCCCAGTTGGGAAGGTGAGGGTGCATTTGCTTATAACCAAGGCAGGGAAGCTGTTGGCATGATGCCGCAAAAAAAGACGACGGTTCTGCTGGCAGGAACTGGGGCCAGCACCAGTGCAAAAAACTGGCTTCATCAGTAGCAAACCTTGCTCCCTAAGCGGTTACGTTCTGGATCCAAAGTTGAGGCTCCAAAGACAGGACACTTTGCAAGGTAACTTCCCAGTAGGTTCTTAGCAACCCCCTTCCTTTTGCCACGTCCCAAGGTCCAATTTCCAAAAGGCTTTAGAAGATAACCAGACCTGGAACAGGCTCTGCTGTATGCGGGTGGCATCTTGCAGTAGCCAAAACTTGGTGGAGTTAGAGTTGGATTGATCTGCAGCTGAAGAGCAGAATACTTGACATCTATTTTTTTCCTGACTTGGAGTCCAAGTTTCCTGTGCTACTTGTTGCCTTGTCCTTCAAGAGATGGGAGACACACTGTTCTCGGGGGGGGGGGGGCAGCTGTTTGTATCTGGAGGGCTCCCAGCTGTTGATGGACATCTCCTGCTAAGACAGGCCTTCTGTGACCAGGACTCCGTAACAGATCTCGCCTGGACTTTAGAGCCATAGGCAACCTTATGGCATTGGCTACCCTACCACAGCTAGGGGTCAGCTACCACTGAAACATCACGGCTGGTTTACCCAAAGGTCTGTGGTATGTTTGCGCTTTGTAAAGCTTCCAGGCAATTCATGAGGTATAAGACGGGGTTAAATAAAGGAATTGGATGCAGTAGCAATGGCCCTTATGCTTCAGAATGTCCTTTCAGGCATCCAGAACATAGCCAAATAGGCCCCCCAAAAACTCACAACAGTGATCAGATCCCGGCCGTGAAAGCCTTCGAGAATACTTCCAGGCATTGTTGGACACTTAACCTCCATGACCCTCCCTCATGAGCTGAGCTAACCAGATCTCTTGGGAGCGCAAAGCCAGCATGGCCAGAAGGCCCTGGACCCAAAGAGAGCCGTTCCACACAGAAGAAAGCTCAGGTCAGCGCCGAGTGTTACAAATGGTCTACCAAGATACAGGCAACTGAAGAGGGGAACTGAAACTTCTGGCAAAAGGATGAAAGTAGGCACCACTCACAAGTGCTGAACAACAGTAGAAGCTAAACAGAAAAAAACATCTTAGGAGAGCCTCAGACGGCAAACGCATCTTGACTCCAAGGTGCATCTGGATCAAGCCTATAGGTTGGGAAAGCTGCGTCTGGCTGCGAGAGCCGAGATGTTCACCAGAAAGGAAATTCATTTCAGAGAAATAAACTAGTGGAAGGTCTCGACCTCCACCACAGTCCAGTCCCCGTGGGGGGATGACATGTCCTCTGGGGAGAAGCTCGTCACAGAAGTAATGCTGGCCCGCGACTCGTCCAGTGGGGAAATCAGTTCAGTCCATTTGCCAATCTCGGCTTCGCTGCTTATGGCCCCCTTCCCACCAAAAGCCCCCGGAGGTGCCTCCGCGGAGGAGAAGAGCAGCGTCCGACTGATGAGCTGCTGGACCACGGTGGCCGGGATGTTTCCTAGGTGAAGAGCCTGGTCTTGGGAGGTGGCCCGCAAGCAGCAACTCCTCCCGTCTTCATCTGGGCCAGGCGTCTCAGCGCCACTTTCTACTTCATAGATAGTGGAGAGGATCTCAGATGGACAGGGTCCCCAAGGGAAAGGCAAGCCAGTCCCACTGTCACCTACAAACAGGGCAAGGAGCTTGGGTTGGAAAAAAGTGGCCCTCAGGGTGAAGGGGGGACAAACAAAGAGAGGAAGTGACAGACAAGAAAAAAAAAAAAAAGGAGAGGAGTAGAGCAGGGGGAAAGGGGCCAGGGGGATTCTGGAGGATGGGCCACCTTAAGATCTGTGGGACCCATGCATGGTTCCAACACCTGGACTAACCAGCCTGTGAAGACTCAACCTGTCCATTCCAAAGTGGGTTCAGACCCACCTGCTGAGCCTTTTCTCTCCTTTAGCTGAGCTCTCCTTATAAGACAGTAAATGAACTATCAGGGCTGCCTTATGGAGAGAGACTCTGGGCTTGCTTGCTTAAAGGCACGTAAGGGTCTCCACTTAGGGAGACAAGCAACCACCCATCTAATGGCTACCCAAAGGACTAACTGCATGTAACCTTTTATTTTGTGGGGCAGAGACATCATCAACTGTGAGATAAGGTGTTAACTGTCAGCAGTGCTCTTTGTTTTATCAGGATGGGTTTGGCGTACAAGGATGTCTCCAGCAAGGAAACCCTTGCATTATTTAAACTAACAGTCAATGGGGATGTTCTATAGGAGAGAGAGAGAAGAAAGAAAGAAATATGGGGTTATTTACCCATACTGTATATACCCTTTCATCCACCACTGCTCCATAAAAGGTCGAGGGGTACGTGACCGCCAAGGCTCAACCACTATTATCACTGAGAACCTCAGCACCCTTTAATGCATGGATTTCCTAAGCTAGCATAATTTCAACAGGGGTTTCCCTGAAAGGCCTACCGCTTCTTACTGCCGGACTGACTTCCTTCCTTCCTTCCTTCCTTCCTTCCTTCCTTCCTTCCTTCCTTCCTTCCTTCCTTCCTTCCTCCAGATGCTATTAGACTGCAGCTTCCATTTCCTCTTACCACTGGCTATGATACCTAGAAATGGCAGTCCAACAAAAACAACACATCTGGAAATCCATGAATTGCTCACCCCTTTGGGCAGTGGATGCAAATCTGCCAGGGTCCCGTTTTGCTTCCACCAGGCACACTGGCCCATGTCAGAGATGACACCCCTCACCCCCTTTTTTCTGGTCACTTCTCATCCATAAAGCAAAGTTTCATAATGACTGTAAATGGTGCCTTCTTCCTAGCTCCATTGGCTATATTCAACTACCACCTAACCCCTCCCCTCCCCTGCAGCCATCTTCCACTTCTAAGCCCAAATCGAGAGCAGCGATTGGAGGAGGAGGGGGGGAGGAGAGGAGGTCACCTGGAAAAACAAGACAGGCCAGATAAGATAGACAAAGTGATACTTTATTTAACACACCAAAAGTCTAAGAAGTTTTCCTTGCTCAGAAACACACTAAAATACACACAGCTTCTCCTGAGGAGGTCTGTAAAGGGGGTTCGAGAGGGAAAGATTTCAAAACACACAAAGACAAAATAGGCTTGCTTGGCTAGAAACATAGATGGAACAGAATGCACACGGAGGAAGGGAGGGCCAACTCCCTTCCTAACAAGGTATTATTGCACACGGAGAAAGAAAAAGAGAGAGATTGAGAGAGAGAGAGAGAGAGAGAGAGAGAGAGAGAGAGAGAGAGAGAGAGCGCACAGGTTGGCACTTTGGACACAGACAAAGCAGGTGCCTCCCTATACATTACCTGTGGCCGCCAAGCCATGAGCAGAAGCAAAAGGCTGGGAGGACCCTTCCTCCTGCCCACCGATCTTCTCAGGCACTGGAGCGACCTGCAAGGGATGCTCCCAATCCAAGGGCGTCTTGCTGCCGGTCTCTTGGAGGAGCTGGTCCTTCATGCCCTCCGCGGAAGGCTCCTCGCCCTCCAGGGAAGAAAGGCCAGGGCTCTTGCCGCAGCTGTCGGTGGAAGGGAGGTGAAAAGCGCCAAATACGTCAGAGGAAGCGGCGGAGTTGGTCGAGGCCGGGGTCTCGGTGCCAGCGTCGCCAGAGCCCAGCTCGTCGGACTCCTCCACCGAGTGGGGCAAGGGGGGCTGCTTGCCAGGGGGAGGGGAGGCCGAGAGGCACACCGCTTTGGCAAAGCCCACCTCCTTCAGAAGATCTGCGTCCAGCTCGGCTTCCTCGTCCTCCTCGTCCTCCTCCTCTGAGGAGACCGTGGGCTCCGTGGGAGGGTCCCCCAGGACCTCGTCGGCCGGCAGGGTCTCCGCCTCGTCGTCTCCTCTCTCCATGTGGATGCCCAGGTTGAGGTCCCCAGGCAGGCCCTCCAGGGGAGTCAGCAGATGGTGGCAGGTCTGCTCCAGCCTCTCATCCGACTTGGACTCCACGCCGGAGCTGCTGTCATACTCCCGCAGCTCCTCCGGGGTGCTCGTCTCGCTGCTGCTCTTGCCCGCCAGGTCAGGCCCGCTCAGCGTGCTGGACTTGGAGGAGGAGCCCCCCCTCTCCGGAGAGAAGCCCTTCGGCCCTGGCGCTTCGGGCAGCTGGGGAGGGTGTTCCTGCAACAGCTCCAGGCTCTTCAAGGGCAGGCTCTGGGGTTTGGGCATTACCCCTTGAGCAGCCAAGCCCCCATGGCTGCCACCGCCACCGCTGGCAGGGAAGACCACTCCGGAAAAACAGAGCGAGGGGTCCACAACGTCCCCTTGTTCTTCACCTTCCTCCTGCTCAGAGTGACTCGCACCCACGTCTGAGGCTACTGCGTCGTCATCCCCGTCAACGCTGGGACCTCCACTAAAAGAGCTGGGATAATCATCACAGCCCTCACGGGGCTCCTCCATGAACTCGGCAGTGAAGGGTGCTGGAGCCAAGGGCAGATGGGGAGAAGGCTGGTCCTGAAGAACCGGAGGGGAGGCTACGTGTTCTGCCCTACACAGCTCCTCCTCCCGTGCTTCACCTGTGGCACAAACAACAGCCAGAGGAAGACTCTCCATTTGCAAAGGAGCCGTGGCCTCCTCCTCCTCCTCCTCCTCCCGCATGTGATCGACAACTACTCCAAGATCAGGAGGGCTCCTCCACCTTTCGCTCTCTCCCTCCAGAGATGCTACTGCATCCTCCAGCAGCTCTCCCTCTGGGCTCCCCACAGGGAGGCACACCACCTCTTCCGACCCCTCCAGGTCATGCTCACCATCTTGTCCAGCTGCCACGGGCCCTGCTGGGGTTTTCGGAGGAGGGTCTCCCTGGTTGGCAGAAGGGCACGGCTCTGCTGGGAGGGTGGACAACTCCCCCTCTCCCCCGGAAGGCAGTTCAGATCCATGATCGGCTCCGCTCTCCTCCAGAGACCCGGCCTCTAACCTCAAGGAGCCGAGAGAAAGAAACCCCTCCTCACAGCTCAGCAGGGGGACATCTCCTTTAGCGGACATCTGGAAGTACAGAAGAGGAGCTGTGAGGCGGAGAAGGTCTTCGCAAGCCTCTTCTGTGCCAGGAGACAAGGGCGGCTGCTCAGCAACCACGTCCACCTCAAGAGGAGGAGGAGGCATTTGTTCCCCCAGGTTATCGGAGCCTTCGCCATCAGGCCGCGGGGATTCTGGCGGCGTTGGAGAAGCCCAGGCAGCAGGTTCCAAACCTGTGGGAGAGGAGGCTTCACAAGGGGGTGCAGTCTCCACATCCAAATGTCCGTCACAAGCCCCAGGGAGTTCCGGACCCTCTTGGGCAGCTGAAGGGAATGCCTGGCTGGGAGAGGGGACTGTCTCCTCCTTTGGGGTATCTGGAGAGAACCGAGGTGCTTCTTCAGGCCCTGCTGGAGAGCGCACCTCCTGCGCTGCCACGCCCCCTGGTCCCAGGCCATCCTCCTCTTCTAAACCTCTTGGCACAATGTGGTCAGCCCCTAGTGCTTCTACCTCGCTGGCTGTCGACTTGGCCTCTTCAAAGACAGGCTGGCTGACAGCCTCCTCCGTCGGGGTGACGTCCAGTTTTTCTAGAGGCTTTGGATCCTCTGGGGAGAGGCTTTCTGCCTGCCCAGCCATCACCCCAATATCCTTCTCGTTAGCAGCTCCTTTCTGAAGCTTGTTCTGACGCGGAGATGGCCTTTGGGCAAGGAAAGCCTCTTTCTTCGCAGGCTTCTTGCCTGGGCTACTTCCTGAAGGTGGGGCCTTGGCAGCAGAAGCCAGGGCTCTTGGTGGCATAGTCGAATTGACACTTCCACAGGTTGCCTTGGCAGGAGTCCTGGGCTTCTGGGCTTCCGAAGACTTCCTTGTAGAGAGCTTGCCGCTTGCAGCTGCACTCCTTTGTCCAGAGTTCTGCTCCGACTGCAGTTTGGCACCTAGGGCTTTAGGTTGCTTTGGGGCAGGGGGCACCTTGGCCGTGGAGGTGGAGGTGGCAGGCTTGCCCTTCAAAAGGGCGGCAGCTCTGGAAGCACCTGGAACGACCAATCACACAGTAAGTCCTCCGCGTCAATGGCAAAAAAAAAAAAAGTGATGCTCATTGCCGTGCTTTGGTAAAGCACACCGGGATCCTCAGCCAGGCGAGAGAGTTTCAGATACAGAGCATGGGGAGGTCTATCCTTTCCCAGCCACCATGGTGGTCACGCTGACAAGAGGATTCTGATGTTCCCAAGCCCAAGAAGGCAAACTAGGTCTATTCTCTTCCTACTGTACTGTAGCTGTAGCCTTTCCTTTATTCTCCCTAGCACTCTGGGCTGAGCTTCTCTTAACTGTTTTTGTACTAAGCAGGATAGTTGTCACGATACAGCCGCAGTTAATGTACTCCTACAAATGCCCCCTAACCCAAGGAGCCTATTACTATTGCAACCCTACTGATTTTTATTTAGCTGTCCCCAATCCCATTTTGAAATGTAAACCACAGTATTAAATAATCAAATACCTGCAAGTATATTGTTCTAGCTCCCACTGAAAAATCAGGCAGCCACATTAGCTGTCAGCTAAGAGACAATGTAATATTGGCTCAAAACCTGTTCTTAGTCACAACCATGGCAAGCCCACTGAATCACTGGGGATTTGCTGAATCAGTTCTTAAACCACCTTGGTTCAAAGGGGCCTCCGCTAGCAGCAACTTACTGTACCAGACTATGGGATCTCAGCCACTGTGACCAAAAGACTGTGCTATGAAACCAGGAAGTGTCTCTTGCTAGGTTTTCTTCTCTGCCATGAGCTGAACTAGGCAAATTATTTTCTCCCTTCCCAAGCTCTTCTCTGCAACACAGAGATAACACCGAACCAGGTTGCTCTTCTTCAGACGGCAACAAAATGGCATCAAGTACTTTGTACGTTCAAAAGCACCGTTTAAATGCCACGGGTAAGTCTTTGAGATACGTTATTGGTCTCCATCTCAATTGCACCCAGTGTGTGTGCACATAGTATATGCCTCCACGTTTCCATTTACACATAGCAACATAAACCACTGGGGGAGGGAGGGAAATCCACTTCTCTTCTTTAATACTGTTTACATACCACTGGCTGTAGACAGTCTGTTTTTCTGCTGCTGTGCTACTGCGACCTGACCAGCAGGTGGTGCTGTCTGCTTTGACTTGCCCACACTTGTGTCACTGGCCTGGGCCCTGTTTGAGGCTGAGGAGGAAGGAACGGCATTCTTTGCTCCAGGCAACCAAGTCCTAAAACAGAAAATGGAGAAATTATGCAAAGGGCAGAGAGAATGGAGAGCAGAGGGGGCCCTACCTCTGGGCCGGTATCCTAGTGCATCTCAACAAATAGTTGCAACTCACATCTTTGGCAACCAAATGGGGACCAATGTGCATAGGAAAACCCGCAACCGCAGTACTCAATCGCTTACAGTGTCCTGAGAAAAAGTGACCGATAAGAGAACCTCGGACATTTCTGTCACTAGATCAAAACTCGGGCAATGCTTGTTTTGATAAAAGCTTACCAATCATCTCTTCTATTCATCCCTCCCATTCTCTGGCCCTGAAACAGTCTCCAGTGTTGAAAGCAAACGGGACAGGGAGGTGAGCCCAGATTAGCTGTACTTCCTCTCCTCTTGCTCCCTCCCCCCCCCCACGTCTGAATGAGAGGCCATGCAATTTCCTGTGTGGACAGAGTTTAGGGCTAATGTCACCCTTCCCCAACCCCTATGAGTTTTCAAAGATACAAAACATCAGGTGCTTCCAATAAAATGAGCAGAAGAGCCATGTGTCTCTGGGAAGCACCGTTCCTCCAGTTTTCACCCTTTACAGAGCTTGCAGCCAACTAGACTGGAGAAGACTGCTGCTGATGAGATCCTAGTCAAAATGCGGGTTTATCATGGAAATCCAGAAACCACTTTTTGCCTGTGCAGAACTAGAACATGTGCATAAGTTCCACTGTGGTGTTTGAATGTGATGCAGTCTGGAGAACCCTAAAAACCAGACCTGAGTGCACACTATATTACCAAGTGCTGTATTCTTACCACCAAGACAGTATCCTAATAGCCTACTTGGCAGCTGCATCAATACCGTTCTCACCAGATGCGTGTGGAGCCAATTTAAGATAATGAATCATGGGCAAAACATTTAGCTTGAAATCAAACTAAGGCTAAAATCTGGGCCTTGCCTTTAAGGTGTTTGGCTTCAGCTACAAAAAGCTGGCATTCTCTGCTTCTCCTGTTAGCACGATTCCTTCCTGGTACACCATGGGCACATATGCTGATACCATCTCTCTCTCTCTCTCTCTCTCTCTCTCTCTCTCTCTGTGTGTGTGTGTGTGTGTGTGTGTGCACGCACGTGTGTGCACATGCAATGTTCTGCTCTTTTCTCTGAATGTCAGCTGGTCTCTCATCTGACGGCTAAGAGGAGAGAAGCCCCATGCAGATGTTAAGGGAAAAACCTTAATCTAGGGAGGATTTGATTAAAATCGGGACTTTAAAAATCAGTTGTGCTTTTTGACTACAGTATTTAAATTTAGTTGAATTGTTTTCAAAAAAAATTAAATAATGATTTCAATTGTGATTTCAGTCAATTTGATTTTTTTAAAAGCATCATTGCTCCCCCCCCAAACACCCTGCTTTAATCTGAAGGCAGGAGGGAGGAAGTGTTAGCCAAGTTCCCCAATTATCATGAAGAGGCTCCACTTGTCCAAGATGCTCTCGCTGACTGTCTCCCCAGGAGCACTTTCCTTTTTCTCCTGGTTTTGAATCCCTCTTTTTTTAAAAAAAACTATGAGTAGACCTAGGTATGGTTGGACGGTGTCATCGATGCAACCAAAATGAATTTGACAAAACTCCGGGAGGCAGTGGAGGATAGGAAGGCCTGGCGAGCTCTGGTCCATGGGGTCACGAAGAGTCGGACACGACTGAACGACTGAACAACAACAAAGACCTAGGTGGCCTTTGTGACAAAGCGCTAGACCGTGGGACTATGAAGACACAGCTTCAGACCCTCCACTCAAGATGTAAGGCTGATGGTTGACCTTGCACCAGCCACTCTCTCGACCTCAAAGGGCTAAACCCAGGGGTGGAGGGAAAGAGGCCCTGTGCCCACCTGAGCTTCCCGGACAAAAGACAGGGCAGAAACACAACGGAAGACAACGGGCTGCACAGGCATGCCTCCTCCTCACCTCAAAGCCCTTCCGCTCCTGCCAAGACAAACCTGGAAGTTACTATTGGGTTAGGGTCCCTCCCTCCACTATAACCATAAACACCTTCAGCTAGTGCCTCTGTAGCAGACAAGACAGCAAAGGCCGCTCTCGACATTGTACCTGGAGGGCTTTGCTGATTCAGACCTCTTGGGTTTTGTGGCTGTCACCTTGGGACCTGAGGAAAGAAAGAAAAAAAAAGGAGATACTTGGATGCGACCGTTGCTTCATAAAGCATGGAACAGATGCTCAGAAGACCCTCCCCAGACAAGGAATAATAAAAGGGGGAGCCAAAATTGCCTCATCATTTCTCTTCCAGGAGAACCTGAGAGAGGATGTGAGCATGGCATAGTTGCCAGAAGGAGGAGTGGCCCCATTTTCCATTTTCACCTCCATGGTGGAAGGGAAGTCTAGAATTTATCAACCAAAAGAACCTCCACTTTTTAGCTGAGGTCAATTAAGTATTCTAGTCCTCAGTGTTACAGGAATTAAATCTGAAGGCAGTGCTTAGTGATGTTTCCAGTGCCTATATGATAGCTATGAGGGGATATGATAGCGATGTTTAAATATTTGAAAGGATGTCACACTGAAGAAGGGACTGGTTTATTTGCCATGGCTTCAGACACTAGGACACGGGGCAATGGTCTCAAAGTACAGTAAAAGAGATTCCATTTAAACATTAGGAAGAACTTCATGACAGTTATAGCTGTTTGGCAGTGGAATATGCTGCCACGGAGGGTGGTGGAGTCTCCTTCTTTGGAGGTTTTTAAGCAGAGGCTGGATGGCCATCTGTCGGGCGTCCTGTGATGGGGGTTCCTGCATGGCAGGGGGGGTTGGACTAGATGGCCCTTGAGGTCTCTTCCAACTCTATGATTCTACGATTCTAGAAGGAAGCCCACAGAGATTCATGATTTGAGAGGAAAGGACATCAGGCACTTCAATGGCTTTGCTCTTCTCAACAGCTTCTCACAGAAGTTGGGACCTCAATGCAAAATATAAATTTCTGGTGCAATACCTGGAGCTGCAGAAGCCATTACTAGCAACGCAGCCTCTAGAAAGAGCTCTGCCTTGGTTGCAGCCTTCCTTAAGCCAGACCTAGCCCTGACCCTTCAAGGATGCCTGCAGGGGATTGAAGAACTTTCCATATGAAGCTTTCAGCTGACAAAGGATACCTGAAGCTGTTGACTGTGTTGTCCCCTTTGTGGTCTTCTGCTGCCTCTCTGTCTCTTGGCCCAGCTTTTCTGATGTCTTCAACCCACTGGGCTTGTCCCCCACACCTTTCTTCACAGTCGTCCTACTAGCTGTTGAGTTGGCGACAGTGGCAGCAGTGGCACTAGGCTTGGTCATTGGCTCTTTGGTCTGCAGTGCACTGGCCTTCCTAGCCGTCCCGTTATTGAGCATTTTGGCAGCACCACTAGGAGCGGTGGGAGGGCGGGACGACAGGCCTGGCGGCTGCTTCCTTCCGACTGGCTGGGCTGTCGGCGGAAGGTTCTTGCTGGACTTCTGCTTTGCTGCCGGGGGGAAGGCAGGGGGTGCACTTCCTCTCTTGCTGGTGGCCATGCCATTTGGTTGCAAAGCGGCCGGGCCTCCACTGGCAGCCATCTTGCCATCCATCTTCTAAGCACGGGCACCAGGCAGGCTGTCTGGACCTCTCAGAATAGCCGTACTCCGTTCTGACCGTGGCTGCAGGAGAGAAGAGGGGCAAGACACAACCAATGCCTTATGAGGATCCCAGAAAATGGTGAGTACAGGCCCTATTTCACCGCTCTGGAAATGATGCGCTGGAGATACTGGCCAGGGGATTCTAGACCAAGAAAGGACCATTTCCAAGCTCTGCTTCCAGATCCAGTGGGGATGAAACGAAATTTTAAAAAAGGAGGCTCAACTGGGAGGTGGGGAGAAACAACACACACAAGGAGACGAATCTTTACAGGTATCAGTTCACACAAAATCATCCTCTGCTCACTATCCCCAGGCTTCTGAAGAGGAAGACTGACCCTTGGTTGACTCCAGCAACAAGAACACAGAAAGAACAAGCCAGCCTTACCACCAAATACAGCAATTGCTGGCTAAGATGGGAGCCTTACTGGATGTTTCAGGAAATCCCTGCCCAAAACCACAAGGGGATCAAGAGGGAGGGCTCTTCCCTAGCTTGGACCTGGGCTCCAGTTTTGCCCACTTGGTCCCTGTCACAGCAGCTGGCAAGGCTGACAAAGGCAGGAACACTGTTCACAGCAACACCATCTGCTTTGAACACAGCAAGGGCTCCAAACGGACCAGTCTCCAAGGCAATATCCCAACAGCCATATACTGTATCAGTGATGCCTTGAATTATGAATGCCTTGAACTGTGAAAAATTTGAATTATGAAGAGAAATCTGCCAGGAGGCAGAGCTGTCAAAATCACCTGGCTGTTGGGCACGCAGTTCCCCTGCCCTGCAGATTTCCTTTCGGAAGTCAATTTTTTTGTGTGTGCCTGGAAAGCAGGCAGGCAGCAGGGGCCCGTGCCTTTGGATCCCTGCTACGCACCTGCTAATCCTGGCTGCCCCACTGGGGTCCGAGCAGCAAGACTCTGCTTTTAAAAGACCCACACATGCCATGCAAAGAGCAGGCTGTGGGCAGTTTTTTTAAAAAAAGATCTAAAGTTCAATAGCTTTTAAAACACCTGCCCACACAACTTGGTTTTTTCAAGGCATGCAGGGGTGTTTTAAAAGCAGATTCTTGCTACTCCAACCCTAACAGGAGGGGGAGCAGGTGGGGGATGATTCTCCCCCTCGCCCTCCCCCTCAAGTCAGAGCAGCAAGAATCTGCATTTGAAACTTGCGGGGGTGTTTTAAAAGCAGATTCTTCCCAATCCAACACCGGGGGGGGGGGGTGATTCCCCCTGCCCATTCCCCCCTCCCCACGGGCTGGATCAACAAGAATTTGCTTTTAAAACATCAGTGGATGCCTTGCAAACAGCACTTTTTGCAATGTGTGCATGGGTCTTTTAAAAGCAGATTCTTGCTGTCAGAGTTGGGATCCTCCTGCTGTGTTGGGGCTGCCGGGATCCTGGCTTCCCCAACACAGCAGGGGACTGAGAGGGTGAGTGCTGACTTTGCTGCTCGCCCGCTCAGCCCCCTGCTGGGTTGGGGCAGTCGGTGTGTCCCCCTCCCCACAGCCAGGTGGTGGTGAAAAGGGGGGGGGGCGGCAGCTTCTCTCTAGCCCATTTTGCTTCAGGAACCCAGAGAGAAGCTGCTGGCCGCCGCTCGTCACTGCCACCACTGCTCAAAATGTGCTTTGAAATTGGCAAGGGAGAGAGAAAATGTGAAAAGTCATCATCTACTACCTGTAGGTAAAAAGTGGAAAGCCCATTACATGGTGTGGAGAGCAATATAGAAAATGGAGATCATCCAGCTCAATACATTTATGTAGAATCCATTTAATGGAATCTCTAGTACAGTGGTACCTTGGTTAATGAAATTAATTCATTCTGCGGGCCATTTCGCTGCATGATAACCAAAACGTGGTTTCCCATTGAAATGAATGGGAAACTAATTAATCAGTTCCGGAGGTCTGAAAAAAGGCATAAAAGCCTTTTTTTCCAGAGCTCTTTATAAAGTGCACTTCAAAGGCATGCAGAGCAAGAACACCCCCCCACCCAATACACACACACACATGCAGTGCAATGCAAGCATGTACAAAAGAATGCAGCAAGACAAACCCCAGCCTGTTCCAGCCAAAAGCACAGTGGAAAAAATGCAAACCTGGACAAAAGCAAGCAGCAAGACAAACCCAACCTGTTCATGCCTACAGAGCAATGGAAAAGAATGCAAGGATGGACAAAAGAAAGGAAGGAAACCTCAGCTCCCTACCTTTCCAATTTCGAAAGGTCCAAAACCCACTGCAAAAAACAATTTCAGAATGGCTCCAAAACACCATGAAAAAATTGCTCCAACTCCTCCCACCCCTCCACAAACTATGGGGACACAATGCATGCTGGGTACACTTCTTTGCAGAGCATAACAGAAAAAAGTTATCGGAGGCATCCCATAGGAAACTTTTGTTAACCGAAAAATGCCTATTCGTGGAAATTTCATTTCATTAACCAATTTTTTTCGTTAACATTCGTTATCAGAGGTATTATGGTAATTATATCCAAGTTGATATATCCAGGACTAGCAAGTAGAGCAAGGCAAGAGGATATGAAGACCTTGTGTAACTGGTTTGTGTTAAGTTGCTGGCTGGCTAAATGCTGAATCCGCCAGCCAGCAACTGTCTCCCTAATCAGATTCTGGAAATGCCCAATGCAGTTTGCACAGACGGCTTGAGACCTCCTACTCCTGGCCATTGCAATGTTGACCATCAAAATCAGAGATGGCTACCCAGCCTTTCTGCCTGGAGCAGCCCAGCAAGAGATGTTCCACCATCACTCCTGTGTACCTGGTTCCATTGTCAAAGTGGTCTTTACCATAAAAACATTTTCTTCATTTTTCAACCAAGACCTAGTCTCCTCTCACTAGATCTTGTATAGAGTATCTACTTGCACCACATGGAGCAGGACAGAAAAAGTATCTGCCTCATTCTGAGTGTTATCTCCCATCCCTCACCACATCTTCCCTCCTCCAGGGTTAGACACACCTAGTTGTTTAAACCATCCCTCTCTGTTCTTGAGATTCTATGACCTCCAACAAGAT
Organism: Phrynocephalus guinanensis; assembly: GCA_037367245.1. Lineage (NCBI taxonomy): Eukaryota > Metazoa > Chordata > Lepidosauria > Squamata > Agamidae > Phrynocephalus > Phrynocephalus guinanensis. The sequence goes on along the minus strand of CM074734.1, from coordinate 97,996,781 downwards.
TTGCTGCACCCTCTGGAACTCACTCCTGCTTGCCTGCTTCCTTCTTAAAGTATGGTACACAGAACGGCTTCTTTCTTCTGGGATCCACACTTTCAATAAGAATGCAGACAAATTGGAATGGGTTGACAAATGAACTTTTTTAGGATGCCCCAGTTCAGAGTCCTAGCAATTTCCTACAGTTCAGAGTTAAGCCCTAGCTCCTTCCAAGTTCCTCAGACCTAAGATTTTCACCTTGCAGAGAGATCTATGCTCCTTTTTGCTCCAATCAATGCCAGTATCAGTTGTGGGTGGTGTGTGAACACCCTCCACCATAAGCTTCCCAACCAACTGTAGCTAGCAATGGGGGCAGGCACCTGCACTGGGCAATGCTGAAGCCGGTGCCATCTCTGTTTCTCTTCAAAGCCCTGAGAATACAGAGCCACTACCCAGGTAGAAACCGATACACCAGGAGCCAACATCAGCACCGACATTTCCCCAGCCACACCTGGCACTGGCGATGCCACACTCTGCTCTAGCATGGGATCACCCAGGGAGGATAACATTCTTCTAAAATTAAAAATTGGATTTTTAAATTGAAATGGCTTTTACAGTTTTAAATCAATGATTTATTTATGCTTTTAAATAAATAAATACTTAAAAATTGTATGATACTAACTTTACCTCTTGACTCCCATTTAAAATTAACCTTTAAATCTCATTACAAATATGCAAGCTAAACCTATACTTACGGATTGAGAAAATCAATTAATAGCTCTGCTCCATCCTCAAAAATTCAATTACCTACAATCACGCTGTCAAGGTGACTCCGGCTTATGACAATTCTTTTCAGAGTTTTCTATGTACAGAGTTTCATTCCCTTCTTCTGGGTGAAACTCTGGGATTAACCTGCAGCTTCCCCAAAGGCACAAAGGCTTGGCTCTCCTCCCAAGGGAGACCCAGCAGGGAATTGAACCCCAAAATCTAGGCGCTCCAAATCACTGAGCTATCCAGTTAGGCTGCTTTCACACCACCACTAAATTCTGCTGCTAAAGGCCCGCAGATGCGGAGCATAAAACCGTTTTCCCACAAGCAGCGGACTAAAAAATAAAATAAAGTGCAACCACGCCCACTTAAGCGTGACCCAGTAGTTTACAAGAAACCTGGTTTCAAGATGGTAAGATCCTTGTCGATGTTCCAATGCGGATTTTAAACCGTTACTCCAGTCCGTGGGAACATGAAAAATCTGCATCAAAACCTTTTCGCCCCCGTTATGGTGTCTTTGCTGCGGTTCTCAGTCGTGGGATCAGAACGGTTGCGGGTTTTCAAAATGCGAAAATGGGAACATCCAATCCGTTATATCAACCACATCACCGCTCTAGGGGGTGATCTGGATCAAAGTTTGCTATGGATTTTAGTGATTGTGTGAAAGCAGACTTAGAGAACCATACACTCATTTTTAAAAAAAAGCCAGCAGAGGATATGATGCAGCTTTTTCACTTTTTTTTAGTGAAACCCATTTCCCAGTTAATAAGCATGTGTTTTGTGTGTGTTGTGTTGTTACAGTTGTGACCGACTCTTTGTGACTCTATGAATACTGGAATACTGGGTCCAGTGCTGTTCAGTATCTTTATTAATGACTTGGAGGAAGGAATAGAGTATGCTGATTAAATGTGCAGATGATTCCAAATTGGGAGGGGTTGCTAATTCCCTAGAGCAGGCATGTCCAAAGTCCGGCCTGGGGGGGGGGGGGGGCAAATGCGGCCCGTTTTAAAATTTCAAGTGGCCGTCAGCCTCTTCTCCCTGCCGGCTTAGCCTGTCACTCATTCCCGCTAGCTGGATCCTCCCTGTGTTGAGTGGATATGTCTGCTTGCAGTTTTGTGGTTTGCCTGTCCTCTTTGCCTCCGTCCATCCCCTCAACCACCCGACCTGCCTACCTGCCCCTGGCTCTGTTACTGCAGTGCCCTCCCCACCTCCTTGCAAGACAGGGCAGCTTATGCAAGCAGTGGTGCATTTTGGATGCATGTGGGCTGATTCCTGGGCCATGCGATAGCCGCTGGACCCTTGGGCATCTTAAAACCGGAGCATTTGTGGTTGTTGCAAATGTGCATGAGCCATGCCCTTTCTCCACCCTTCAGGCTGAATAGTTGGCCCCCACTTATTTTCACCTCACCAAAACTGGCCCTCCTTGCAAAACGTTTGGACACCCCTGCCCTAGAGGATAGGATGAAAATCCAAAAGGACCTTGACAGATTAGAGTGTCTGGCCAAAGCTAACGGAATGGATTTCAACAGAAATAAATAAATGTAGGGTGCTGCATCTAGGTAAAAAGAATGAATTGCACAGATAAAGGATGGGAGATACTGGCTGGAAAATAGTACATGTGAAAGGGATCTGGGAGTCTTGGTGGACCACAAACTGAATGTGAGTCAGCAGTGTGATGCGGTGGCCAGGAAAGCCAATGCGATTCTTGGTTGCAACAACAGAACCATAGTGTCTAGATCAGGGGTCCTCAACCTAAGGCCCCGGGGCCGGATGCGCCCCCCCCAAGGTCCTGAATCCGGCCCCTGGGACCAATTGCAACCCCTGCACCTACCCCCTGTTTTGTGAGCAAGCAAGCCTCCGCAGCTGCTTTTGGACTGTGATCCGGCCCCCAGTGGTGTCTGGGTGGTGGTGGACCGGCCTGCTGTTTGAAAACTTTTAGGACCCCTGGTCTAGATCAAGGGAAGCGATAGTAGCACTCTATCTGCTCTGGACAGACCCCACTTGGAGTATTGTGTCCAGTTCTGTGCACCTCAAGTTAAAAAGGATGTTGACAACCTCGAGCGGATACAAAGGAGGGCGACCAGGATGGCTGAAGGTCTGGAAGAAATGTCTTATGAGGAACAGCTTAGGGAACCGAGAATGTTTAGCCTTTCAAAAAAAGAAGGCGGGGGGGGATATGATAGCTATGTTTAAATATTTGAAAGGATGTCATATTGAAGAGGGAACAGATTTGTTTTCCATGGCTTCAGAGACTATGACTTGGGGCAATGGTTTCAAACTACAGGACAAGAGATTCCTTTTGAATAATAGGAAGAACTTCATGACAGAGCTGTTCGGCAGTGGAATATGCTGCCATGGAGGGTGGTGGAGTCTCCTTCTTTGGAGGTTTTCAAGCAGAGGCTGGATGGCCATCTGTCGGGAATCCTGTGATGGGGGTTCCTGCATGGCAGGGGGTTGGACTGGATGGCCCTTGAGTTCTCTTCCAACTCTATGATTTTATGATTCTATATTCCAGGTGCCTACAGCACCTGGTATTCCCTGGTGGTCTCCCATCCAAGTACTAACCAGGGCCGACCCTGCTTAGCTTCCAAAATCAGGTGAGATCGGATGTGCTTAGGCCTATGGGCAGGCATGTCCAAACTTTGGCCCTCCAAATGTTTTGGACCACAACTCCCACAGTCCTTTGCCATTGGAAGTACAGGCTTGGAATTCTGGGAGTTATGGTCCAAAACATCATGAGGGCCGAAGTTTGGACATGCCTGTCTTAGGGCATCTAGGCATAGCAACCTTTATGTTAAAATATATTCAAAATAGCTTATTGGGCTATTCTCCACCCCACTCCTTTTCTTTTAGAAGCATGGCCTCTGAGCTGCTGCAAAATACAAAAAACAGCCTCGGCCCCAATGTGATTGCCCATTGCTGCTCTGGCCCATCCAGAGTGAACAGCAATTACCTATTCCTGCCTCAAGGTTCTGGACTTCCAGTTCCTTTTTCTTTACACACCTGAGCTTTATGACAAAGGCACAAGCTCGTTGAGCCGGTGCTCATGGGCCAAGCAAGGCAGAAGAGTCTGAGAAGGAAGAGAGAGAATATTCACTCTTAATTTGGTCCCTTCAGCCTCCCAGATGTATGTATTACCTTGGGGGGGGGGGAGGACACAAGTATTCTACCACAGAACTATATATGTTTCAAGGACAGACATCAGAGGGAACTGAAGCAAAGAACAATGTGATATGCAGTATTTATGCAATATTCAAGCTCTAGCTTCATACACCAAGAGCCCTATGTTGGCACATGAGATTTATGTCTTTATCATTCCTGAGGTATAGATGCATGGTCTGTGTCTTGACACAAATAATGTGTCTATGAGATAGTACAGTTTTGCAAATAAATATAATGAAGTTAATGGAAATTTGCACTAACTACATTTCCTAGATGTTGTAAAATGTTTTGTTGAGTTACCAGTCAATATATACTGTATTAGTGATCAGCCTTGCACCATTGCTTAGAAAAATATATGACAAAATGCAAGATTTTTAAATCAATTATTTAAATCAGGGTTTTCTCCTTTAGATTTAAATCAATCCAGGACCACGTGTTCCAGTTAAATCAGAATATGCTTAACAACAGTTCTAAGTGCACAGCCCTTGCCACTCTATCTTTCTTTCTTTCTTTTTTTGACTGTTGTTTTAGTTGCTTTCCGACAGAAGACAGTGACTTCATAGTTATGGCAGCTCAGCTTGGGCACAGGGTTATTAGGCACCCATCTGCAAATTGCTTTAGTGGTTAAGGAAAACTTTATTTGGCTCAAGGACAAAGGCTTAATGGAGTTCACAGGTTGGTTCCCCTCATACATCTTACTTTCTTGCCCTGCAGAACCCAAGTTTTAAAATTCCCAGAAGCCACAAATATTTAAAGTCATCACTACAAGTCCAACTTTAATCCAAAGTCTTACTACCCACTCACAGCCAGCCAGGGCTACGGCCTCAACAAATGCGAAACCTGGATCACCACCAATTAGCAATTTACCACCACCACCTGCACATGCGTGCTAGTCGTATCCTACTCTAGGGGCGGTGCTCATCTCCGTATTCAAGCCAAAGAGCCAGTGTTGTGCAAGTCCATGGCCATGTGGCTGGCATGGCTGCAAAGAAACACAGTTTTACCCCATCCTCTTCAAATAGTTAAACAGAGAGTCAGCACTGCCGTGAAGGGGCTATCTGGACGCTGGGTCTGTCCTCACCCTCTCTTCCTCATCTGGTTGTTCAGAGATGTCAAGGAATCTGTTTAAATGCCCTCTGAAGTTCCCCTGATCCGAAACTCTAGCAGCTGCAAAAACGGCCAAATTGTCATCCCAGGTTTTAGGTGTCAGAGACAGAAACAGAAGCTGCATTGCAAAGCTAAGAAAACAGCTCGGTTTAAAAGCAAAAAGAGACGCTCTAGGACCCACTGCTTCCAAAATCACAATTTCCTTCAGCCAACTTCAGCCACACCTAACATAAAAGCTTCCCACGAGGTGAGAGGATTTACAACCATAGCTTAGCCATTGTCAAACAGTGCAGGGTAGGGCACAGTTTGTCCTTCCCTGCCATTATCTAAAAATGAGGTTTTTGTTTGTTTCTCCTTATCCTCTCATCTGCTCTGGAGGTCATCTTTTGGGATTTGAAATTTGCTATCAAACACAAGAACTTCTCCAGCCCCTTGTCTGTTGTTTTTGAAGTCTTCGGTTGTCTTTCACAATTTCCTACCATCAAGGAATGCTATGTCTTGATTTATAACAACAGCTAACTGCTTTATTTTAAGTACTAACCAGCAATCTGCCATCTACATTGTCCATATAAATACATTTTGTCCAGTAAAAAAAAAAAGACACCACCACTTTGCATTCTCAAACGCTCATTTCATACAACTACCAAGACTTGTTCATGTTATTGGAATTTCCAAATCCATTTGAAACACCATCACAAATGGTTTATTTGTCTCAGATGTTTAGTTGGTTGGTTTATACAACCCTGCACAGCCCAAAGTGTGGCATGTTTACAAACGTGCATCATCTCCAATGGGAAAGTCCCTGCTTTGGTTCACCATCTGAGCACACAGCAGGCTCATGAGAAAAACTATTGTCTTTATAGCTTTCCAAGGCTGAACATCTCTCCACCTATAGCTTTCACTAAAACTTAGAACTATTTCTCACTTTCTACTTTTTGTGATGCCATAAAGTAGAATTGTGTCAGAGACATTTTTGGAATGCTCTATTTTGCCTTTCTTTGTCTTCATTGTTTGATCCGTGTATTACCCCAAAAAGGAAGAGTTCTGCTAACAGATTTATAATTATCTGGTGTCTCTTCACCCCCATGCTGGTTCATATTCACCCCCATGCTGGTTCTTCAAGTTGGTTGATATTCTGAAGGATCAGTAAGATGCTGTCATAGACAACAATCATTAGTTACTATTAATAGAAATTAAATGCATTAACCCCTTTTTTTCTTTTTCAAAAGACTCAACTCGTGTATGTAATTAAACTACAGTATATCAATCTAAACCTCTTGTTAAAAATAACAAAACAATAGATAATATATTAGGACAATGCCAATATTTTAAAATTAACAAATCAGGACCCCTCAAATGCTTAGGCATATAAATATTGCTTAACCTAGTGCTAAAATAATAGCTATATTGCCATCAGATGAATTTCCATAGGTGAGGTAGTACAGGCTTTTTTGTTCTCTATTTTTGGTTATTGTTTTATTTTTAACTTACAGTATCTACTTTTATTATTGTAAACTGCCCAGAATAGCCTTTGGACTAGTTGGTGCAGTATAATACTGTAATCCAATAAAAAATAAATATTCTCTTGCCACATTCCCCATCTCTCTCAGAGAAAATACCCAGAGTTAGGTATTGAGATTAACATCAGGATACAGTTAAGTTCAAGACGAGTGGGTCATTTTCTCAAATACTGGTGCCTTGAGCAGAAAAATGCTTTAGATCTTTAAACAATAAAGTGTTCTGCTATAAGCAATCAGCTATTTCTAATGGTCCTGGAAATGTACTCTTGGGTTGTCCTAACCTAAATTCTTCTTGGCTGTCATTAATACATCTTGTAATGGGTCATGTGATTTCAAGAATCAAGATTCTTCATTTGCATCAACAGTGAGCCTTGGCATTTAACAGAGTTTAGCAAGGCAGTCAGTTCAGCATTAGTACTGCACTTCCAATATTTTAGGAGCTCACCTGCTGTGCTCAGAACCTCCCCCTAAAACAATATTTTAATTCAATAACAACTTCTAGTTCACTCTCCCTCTCCCTATTTTTCTATACCATTGAAAACTCACATTATTTCTTCATGCATTTCTGTAGCAAACTTGGGAGATTGTTCCATCCTCCACCCTGAACTCACAAAAACTTTCTCCAATCACTTCAATCCCAGAGACCTCTCCCCCCCCCCAAATACTTGGAATAACTGACGAGGGCCCTCTTAAAATCTGCTAGCCCACCTTGAATACTGTTGTTAAGTTCTACCAGCCAGGGGAGATTTTCTTCCTAAACCAGGTAGCCTGCCTCTTGTTCAGAGACACAAGAAAATCAGAAGAGGGTGAACTATTTCTGTTCCTTGTAATTTGTTAATATGGGGAAGGGGAGTATTATTGCTTGCTGCCATTTTAGAACTTAGGCATGGCCAAGTGTTTTGTGCAAGCTTGGGGGGGGGGGGAGAGACAGCATGCAACCCCACTGGTCCAAAGGAACAGCAAAAAGAGATATAGTAGGTGATGTCGCCAGTTCGGGATGGATGGGAGAGTTCAGTTTGCTCTTGGCTGTGAGAACACAACCTCGGTGTTAAACAACGGATCTCCTTACCAACCCATTTGGGGGGGGGGGGCTGCTGCTTCTCACAAAGGAGCCAAGGGTGGGGCTCTCTGTGCGCGAAGGACTCGGCGGCCCATCACCCCCCACCATTCCCTCAACAAAAAAGAGAGGAGATGGGGGGGCCCTCCTCCCTAGACGACCCTCGGGTGCCCCCTTTTGGCTCTTAACCTCCACCCCCCCCCCAACTTTATCAGCGATGGAGCCGCTCCCAGCAACAGCCATTGAAGGAGACTGGTTTCCATTCGCAGACACCCACCCACCCCACGTCTGTCCGTCCATTCACCCTTTTAAAAAACAAACAAACGGGGACCCCGCCCCGCCCGTGGAGCACTTGTGGCCTCTAGGGTTGGCTCCCTCGAGGGCCTCCCACCCCCCCCCCAGGCTGCCCTCGATCCCTTCGCCTTAAAAGGGGGGGGGGCTCCAACGCGAACCCCTGGGCAGGCAGGCAGAGAGGCGTCCCGGCAGCCCGAAGGGAAAGGAAGGGAAGGGAAGGCGGCGGCGGGGGGGCTCCCGCTGCTTCTCTCTGTGGCCACCGACCGTAACCCCCCCCAGCCCAGCCCAGCCCAGCCCGCTCCCCGGAGGCTAGAAGAGGAGGGACGGCGGAGGAGGAAAGGAGCCCGCCGCGGCTTTTTCACGCCCAGCGGGGAGACACGCTTCCCCCACCCCACCTCTCTTGCCCAGCGGAGGGTCCGCTCCCCAAAGCGCCCAGCCTCACAAAGCCCACACCCCCCTCCCCACGCCCCCTCCTCGCCCCAGAGAGACCTCCTGGGGCCGGCGGGGGAGGGGGGGCTCGTCCTCCCTCTGCACCTGCCGCCATGGGCGGGGCGGACAGGGCTCCGGGTGTTTAGGACCAACACACACACACACACAGCACACACATACACACGCCTCGTGGACGCCGGCGCCGGGCTCCCCTTCCAATCCTCCCTCTCCCCCCCCCCCCCTGTTGGATAGTGATCTTCACTACATAACACCCCCCCAAGCAAGAACGGGGCTCGCCGCCCCCCCCCCCACCTCCGGCTCCCACCCAGGAGGAACAACGGGGCGCCTCTCTCTCTCTCTCCCCCCCCCCCGCCCTTCCCCCGCTCCTTGTCCCCGACGGCCGGCTGTTACCTCCTTCGCCGCCGAGCCAACCGTCCTTTCTCCGGCACAGCCCCCCCGCCCCCCCCCGCCCCACCCCACCCCCGGCCGGGCTTTGTCTCTGCAGGAGGAGGGCTGCCGCTACCACCGCCGCCGCCGCCGCCGCCGGGGCCACGGTTTGCCCTGGGCGTGGAAGGAGAGAGAGAGAGAGAGAGAGAGAATGAGAGAGAGAGGATGAATGTGTGTGTGTGTGCGTGTGCGCGCGCGCGCGGGCGTAGCATGGGCGGCGACGGCAGCAGGAGAGAGAGAGAGAGAGAGAGAGAGAGAGAGACGCCCACCGAGCCGGGAGGAGTGGTGGGGGGGGGTGTAGGACGCGGCGGGTGGGGGGGGGGGGCGAAGAGAAAGCAGAAGTGCCATTCTCAATTACCTGGCTAGCCAATGGCAGCGCCGTTCGGGATTTGGAAGGCATGATGTCACTGGCGCGGAGAGGCGGGCAGGGGGCTGGTTGGGCTGAGCGTCTCCTCCTCCTCCTCCTCCTCCCTCCGTGCGTGGTCTTCTTGGGCCGCTTTAGTGGCACCCGGCGCGCGGGCTCGGCTCGGCTCGGCTCGGGCTGGCAGCTGGTTCCTAGATCGGTCCGGGCGGGAAGGAGGCGTGGGTGGAGGAGCGGTTAACCTGTTGGCCGTCCGAGTGTGTTTTGACCGTCTAGGGTCGGTTCACACGAGCGGCCGTCGCTGGGCGACGCGAAAGTGGGCGTGTGAACGGGCTCCGGTGAAAACTACAGTACTACTGTACTACTGCCAGGCGCGGGTGTGTGAGGCTCCTGAGTCAAGGACCCTTAGCATGATCTCCCCTTGGCAGAGCTGGAGGGGGTGAGCCTAGCCTTCGTTGCCATTTTGTGGGTGGTGGTGCCCACGATGCCAATGTGATGTCCAATGCACCAGAGAGGCAGAAAGCCAGGCGCACACAACTGGAGTTGTAATGCAATACATACAGTATGCCACCCTGTTTGTTGTGGTCTGTAGTGGGAGTGTCTGAGACATTGATATCTGCTTGGTCCCTGTGTTTATCATTGGGGAGCATGAATGTTCTGTATTAATTGACCTGTGTTAATCCACTTCAGAATTAAGTCTGTATATAATGGATGGATGGATGTGTGTGTGCTGGCTTCTTTCCTTCAAACTCACAATTATCTTTTTTAAGTCTTAGGGTTCTATGAGATGGGTATTTAGCATGCTGTTTGGTCCACTGAATTTCATCCACCTCTTTTTTGGCAATAGCAGGATGTAATCACTGGAGTAAACAAGGTTGTCCCCACAATATTCCTACCAACATCTTTCTGGGTCTCTGTAACGGCCTTCAGATTTATTTATTTTTAATTTAATTTGTAATTTATAATAAGGAACAGGGAAAGTGAGTAGAGTTCTCAGGAGATGTGGCACATTAACACACCCTTACTCATTAATATTTTATAATCACTTTACAATTTTGCATCTTCTTCCCTGTTTCATAGTGTGATGATCTTACTTCAGCTAAATCACATATTCTTCAGTCTTATCATTTCAAAGTGAACTTTCAAATTTATTATGCATGCCTTTATATATAAATTTCTTTTGGACTGAATGTTCTTTTAAAATCACAGATAAAATATCCATTTCCATCACCTCCAAAATCTACTCCTGGAAATCTTTTTTCCCTGGGATACCTGCCTTCTTCCAGTCTCTTGCATATAATATAGGGCCTTTTGCTTTTTAAATGTGGGTAGGATAACTCTTTTGGTTCATTCATTTCCAGCGTGTGTGATCACTGAAAATGAACCAAGGTAAGCCTTCAGCTGCTAAGGCTGCTTCCACTCTCATTTTTTAGTATTGTAGCTGAAGCAGCAAGTGACTTCAGCATATTGGCAAATTAAACATGGAGGGGCAGAGAAAGAAGAAAAAATAATGTTTAGACGCTATCAGGGCACTCAGAGCTGCAGTATAACTTATAAAAAACATTAATCACCTGAAAACTTCCTCTTAGAAGCTGGAGGAAACAAGAACGGGCATTTTCTCCTTTTCTTTGACTTCCCTTACAGGTTCAATTGAGAACCTACCAGCAGCTGAATCTACAAAAACACCTCTTATTGCCCTCTCCTGCCTTCTCCCAATTACAGGAGGAAGCTTTAACTCTTTTAAATTAAGTCCTGCAACACATCTACACTGCCCTAATAAAGTCTAAAATTAATATTTTAACCTTTTCTCCCCACCCCCTCCACAGAAGAGCAGAGGAAGCATTCACTTGGTCAGTACAGTATCTTGAACTGGATCTCTTCTTAAGCCACTTCACAATATGGCAAATTGACAGCAGAAAGAGCCAGACCAAATAGGATCACTTGAGGTCCATTATACCATGTGGGCGCGAGAATTGCACAAAATAGCATACTGCACCTCTGTTCCATCTCAAGTGACCTTATTTAGCTGGCACCAGCCTACTCCAAAGAGTCTGTGCACACTAGCCCTTAAGTTCATTCAATATCAGCATGCATATTCCAAATTGAGAGTGCAACCAAGAAAGCAGATGAGGACTCAGAAGAGCAGCAATGAAGGAATTGACCAAGCCCTGGTCAGTGAAGTCCCGTTCAGAATGGCTGAAACCTACCAAAAGGTCCTATGGCTACTACCATTGGGTAGAGTAACATTCAAAATGTGGACAAAAATATCTGGCTGCGGAGCCAGAGTTCGGGAGTTGGATTCCTCACTAAGCTTTGCGGTTCTAAGGTGATGAGGAGGAAGAAGAGGATGCTTCTACCGAGAAGAAAGTTCCCCTCAGAGTCTCTCTCCTGCTTATCCCTTCATTCTTCATTCGCCCCTTAAAGGGTCTTTACTTCCTCCACAAACCATTGCCCGGATTAGAACTCGCTATGAAACAACTCTTTAGTATGAGTGAAATACAGTGGTACCTCACAATTTACGAATTTAATCCGTTCTGAATTCATTCTCTTAAGTCGAACTGCTCTTAAGTCAGGGTACCTATCTAAAAACTTTAAAAAAATAAGTTAAAATCAACAAAATGAAAAAAAAAAATGTAAGTCGAGCAGACCATATCTAAAATTTGTAAGGCGGCAGTTAAAACGCCAACAGTTTTCCGCTCTTCAGTCGAGCTGCTCTTAAGTCGGGGTACCACTGTATGCCCATTTATCCCTAACGTATATGACAACCACACTTCTGACTGTAATACAAAGATCTACTAAAAATAAAGCTAAGTAATTTGCTGAAAGAACAAGAGAATAAGAAAAGAGGTCGATAGTTGCAACATGCCTGTTATTAACAAGAAGAAAAGTGAATATGAGGGTCATTAGTCACAACTAACAATTGTGCCTGGTTCATTCTTCCAATTCCACAGGGAAGTCTTAGGATCCCATGTCTAACAAGGCACTAAACCCTACAAACTGTCTGAACACACGTTGCAAATTAAAGATGTGTTCGTGCTCTCCAGAGAAGGTCAGTATTGTTCTAGATCCAGTGGCCCCAGTGAACATTAGTTTGCTTTCATTGTTGGATTGTGGTGTAGCTCTCCAGGGAACCAAAAAAAGGATATTTTGATGCTTACGCTTGCACTTGCAAGCATAGGTACCATATAGTTCCAGTTCCATTTCTCCAGGCAATCCACATAAATTGAAATTATTTGTTTTCTGTCTTGCCACACTGGCCAAAGCCACAGAGATTATACAGCACTATCAAACAAAGTACTCCATGGTTATAGCTTTATGTGTAATCACTGGTATTCACTTAATGGACTATAATTACACAAAGGCTTCTAAGTTTCAGTTGACGGTAGGTTACAAAAGCCTTGCTTCTAAGCAGATGCCCAGACATAGCCTTCAATTCTGGTGCTTGCAATGCAGATACACCTCTTTTTATTTCCAACAAAAGGGGAATGGAGCACAGTATTTGAGAACATAAGATTCAGAACATTTAACTCATGTCTGTTCTGATGAACCTTGTGAAGACGGTTTTCTTGTTAACAGCATAATCATTTTAGAGATCTAGACTTGGGTACTGATTGTCTGAGACAATGTAATGCCCAACTCTCCGGCTCCGCAGTTGGTGGGTCTAAAAGCCAACTGCATAGATTGCTTAATTCTAAAAATCCTGTTTCCTGTTCAGGCCACCAAGTCCAGACCCTGCCATTATAAGTGGCCTCTAGATGGCAGCAAAGTTATACTAGTGCTGTAAAAGTCTTTCAGGCTCTGTTGCCTCATGGAAGGTAGTTTTGCAGATCCACAACTTCAGTGAAGATTGGGTTGTGTGTGTGTGTGTGTTGTGTCGTTACAGTCTCGTGACTCCATCTCCATGGAGTTTTCTTGGCAGGAATACTGGAGTGGTTTGTCAGTTCCTACTCCAGGCACTTACAGCACCTGGTATTCCCTGGTGGTCTCCCATCCAAATACTAACCAGGGACGACCCTGCTTAGCTTCCGAAATCAGGAGACATCGGATGTGCTTAGGGCATCTAGGTAGCTGTGAAGATTGGGTTAACATTTTGTAAAGCAGTGTTATTAGAAATGCAAAATCATACAGGAGCCACAGTCAAGACCATACAAAGCACCTTCTGGTTTTCATATGTTCATCACTGAGCTTTATCCAATGAAGAACAGTGTTCTTATTTTCAGTTTCATATGAATATGAAAGCCAATTAAAATCTTTAGATATGCCATATGCTGGCAATTTTCGTAATGTTTACATTGATCAGTTATTTTCTCTATTCATCTAAAATGTGACCCTTTGTAGTAGTTGTATACTTACTATTTTTAGCTTTAATATTGCCTTTTTAAAATGATGTAAGCTGCCTCAAGTCATTTTTAAGGAGCAAGGTGTAGGGGGGATATTTCAAATAAATAAAAATAAAGTGAAGCAAAGCAAAACAAAAAGTGTTATGCTTTAAAAACCTTAAAGGAGACAAAGGGCAACTCGAGCCTAAAAACTGAAGTATACATCCAAGAAAACAAATCTAGAACTCTATTTCATAACAGCAAATGTTATAGGAGCAGGAGCAGCAGCAGCTCCATTGTGAAATAAATGAGTCTGAACCCCTTTCTGGAGGACGCAGGTTCCTGGGTAATTGTCCTTTGACTCAAGAGTAGCAGAGGTCCATCAACTCTTAGAAACTGCCTGCACTATTATCTACCTCAAGCAATTTAGTTCTGGGAGGTTATATCAAGCCCACTGATAGGCACATATCTACACTACTTAGACCTGTTTGATACCCCTTACACTGCCATGGCTCCATCCTATGGAATCCTTGGATTTGCAGTTTGGTGAAGTACTGTGAATCCAGCATAAGGATTTACAGAACCTCACCAAACTACAAATCCCAAGATTCCATAGGATGAAACCATGACAGGTAAAGCGGCATCACGTTCCCAAAACTTCGTAATGTGAATACACCCACAACTGTGTTTGACTTCCCCCCCTCCTTGTTTTTCTTTTGTAAGGGCACTATTATTATTATTTGCCCCATATCAAAGCTGCCAGTCTGGCAGGAAGAGATGTACAATACAAAATTAAAGGATGAACACGTCACTCTTCATTCTTGCACCACCAAAGAACCTAGGTGGGACAGCTGGAGTTGAAATGTTGCTCAAACAACACAAGGGCTTTAAAGCTTGGGAGGCTTCATTATGAAGCTAAGTAGCCATTACTCCAAATCAACACTGAAGCTTTCCTTTATGGAAAAATTGTACATAAAATGACATCTTTCTTTAAAAGCAAAGAATAATTTGCTGAAGTCATAAATACAGATTTTTTTTCTCCCCAACAGCACAGGAATGACTACATGCTTCAGATCCTTTTCAACTTTTCACTCGCTTCTTCTCACCATCCCTTTTGCTGTTCTCCAGGAACATAGGGAGCAGGGCAACATTTTAAAAGTGCTTTCATAATTGTAGGAAGAGTGTCTCTTGACATATTTTCTGGGGAACATGGGTATGTTACCCAGGCAGAGGTTTCCTATTGCAAACCATTATTGCTGGGAAATAGCCTAAATTAACCTGGTGCCAGATTATAGGTTTTGAAGTGGACTGAAATATTATTGGTTCCAATAATATACACACATATGTACCCTCTCAGTGCCATTGCCATCTCTGGACAAAGAGGTTTCACAGGTTTTTGAGACAGAAAACCTGTCAAACCTATTGATTAGAGCCATCTATAGTAGCAATTGTATACTGTACCTCACAAGCAACAATATCTGTTTCAAACCTCTTTTAGGTCTCAGAAACTACTTTATGTGTCCAATTCACATAGTGTGTATTTACTGAATTTTTTTCTCTCATTTAAAGCTTCCCCCCCTCTAATTTCTAACAGGGCTTAGAAAGATTTTGAACTCCAGCTCTGAACAGGATGAATTCAGGCACAGTTTCATTTGGGGATAATCCAATCATCCAGGAAGACTTTGTTTTTGCAATCATGTAACACAGTTAATTTACACTCTGCAGTATTCTTGCAAAATTGTATTACTGTACAGTACTCTGAAAGATTACTGCCCATGGGTGTCTCCAGGAAACATCTTACCACTAGGATGTCTATGTGCTGGATGCAAAGCAGCCTTTTGTCTTCAAGACTGAAAAGCAAAGTTTCAAACAGAAATAAAAGCATAGGCACAGATAACAGGTGAGGGGAAATAGGTCCCTGAAGACCCTTCCCTATTTTAGCTACTTCCTCAAACAATGTTATGGCATAAATAAATAAATAAATACCCATGATTTTCAGCCTTGTATCAGATCCCTTCTTAACTCTGCATTCATGGGTTGAAATACCAGATCCTAATCAACACACTTTACAGAGACAACTCTGGAAGATCTGAGCCCCCTTTTTTGAGCTGAACTGCTTTGTATTGTGCTTTACTCTTCCCATCTTTGTGTTACGCTTTGCTCTTTAGGATGTAGCAATCTGAACTAGAGGTCCTATAGTTAGCCCTAAAGCAGAGGGGGTCATGCTTCTTGCTTCCTGCCAGCACCTGGGACCATAAGCACAGAATATGAAGCTTTATGGGGATGTGATGACAACAGAAAGATTTCTTGGTTTGACTCTCTCAGTTGCCACCTTAGGCCTAGGTCCAGCCTGAGCCTGGTGGACTGAATGGAAAGAATGAACCCATAGTATCTGTTCCTCAGAAACAGAGATATCAATACTTCTGACACAGCATATGTGTTCCCCAGATGTTGTGGTGCAACTCCCAAATCCATGTTGCCTTCAGAGTTTAGCTGCCTCCATATTCATGACAGCAGGTCTGGAACAGAGTTTCGAGCAAATGACCCTTAGGGATGTGGTCCAAAACTCATCAGCGATATCAACTCGGTTCAAAAACTGCCAGCAGAGGAGGCAGTGATAGCAGCGACAATGGCAGCAGTAGCGGTGAACGTGGCAGTAGCGGGAGGGTCTGTTACTCCAGGAACTTGTGAGTGTCCCCGTTCAGCTGGTACTGTGGGCCCATGGCAGTTTCACTCAGTGGTGGGCAGTGAGCTGGGCCACACTGGCAAGTGTGGATCATCATGATGTTCTTGGAAAATGAGCTCCCATCAGGGCAATGGAAAGGCACGCTCAGGGTGCGGGTGCGCCACGGCACACAGCAGCGCCCATCCAGGCAGGCCCCACAGAAGCTGGGCTGATAACGCCGTGGGCTCTTGCAGCCTGCATAGGTAAACCTCACCGGCTCTTTCACTTTGTGCGTCCTCAGACACTTCTTCCCTTTCTGAGAGAGAAAAAGAAAACAGTTGGTCATAGACAGATGGGTTTGTTGTTGTTGTTGTTGTTGTTGTTGTTGTTGTTGTTGTTGTTGTTGTTGTTGTTGTTGTTGTTGTTGTGTTGTTGTTGTTGTTGTTGTTGTTGTTGTTGGAGCCTCATCAACATGTAGTCCAGAAAAGTTGTGAATTAGAGCAGGAGCAGATCTCCTCCTGTTATTACAGTCCATCTACCCAACTGAGACCAGCAAATGTCCTGAAATTAAGGGGGTTGTTGTTAAAACTAACTAGGATCACCTGCTCTTTAATTAGAACAGCATGATATATAATACGCCTCAGAATACAACTGGGGAATCCATCTCCTCTATGTCCCAAACAGTGGCACACAGCTAGGTCCCTCGTGATGTTTTGGGCCTACAACTATTTGTTTGATTTTTTTTGATTGTTTATTGCCCATTTGGCTACCAGGGCCACTCTAGGCAGTTTACAACAAGGAACAAAAACAATAATTCAAATTCAAATTCATATGAAGGAATGAATATTGTGAATTAAGAGCATTATACACTTGAAAATGCAACACAAACAAAATAATGACATATAATAAAAGCAGTCAAAATGGCAGGGCCATTGGCTTAGAGGAGTTAGCACGACTCTGCATTCTGTTGATGGGATAGGCGTGTCTGAACAAACAAGTTTTGACTGATCTCTTTGAGATGGCCAGTGAAGGGCCAGGCAAATATCAGGTGGGAGTTGATTTCACAGACGTGGCACCACTGCCAAGAAAGCCCGGTTTCTGATCTTTTACGTCCAGAACTCACCTGAGCCAGCATAGACAATAGCGAGGGATTATGAAAGCTACAGTATATTTTAAACATGAAGAGCCCCTGTTGCCCAGCCCCATGAGCAGAAGTGTACATATACCTCCCATAATTCAGTAGGCCTCATTCCCTACTGGTAAACAAGGGGATTTAAAGTTGTTGCACTCAACATCCTTTTAAGAGTCCTTTAAAAGGTGGGGTGAGGGAATGCTAGAGACTTCCAGAGATGCTAGGAGAACATTTGGTCCCCTAGAGAGTAGTCTGAGGTCCACAGGCCTCACATTGGCCAGCCCTGTATTAGATTTTCCAATCCTTGAGTTTAGAAAGCCCACCTTTTTGAGTGCTTGTGAGTGTAAGCAAGGCCTGTTCCTGTAGCAGTGCCGTCTCTCCCCACTCCACCTTACCTTTAGCTTGGTAAAATCAGGTTTCCCGCAGGGCCTAATCTGACACAGGCGAGTCTCTTTAATTAGCTTGCACTGGGGGTTGTCACTGGTGACACGGGTGGAAATGCCAAAGCCACAACTCTTAGAGCATGGTGACCACTCTGTGGTCTGAGCCAAGCATTTGTGCTGCTGTTTTGCAATCTGGCTCTGGAAGGGCAGTCTCCATCCTACATAAACACACACACACACACACACACACACACACACACACACACACACACACACACACACACACACACACACACACACACACACACACAGAGAGAGAGAGAGAGAGAGAGAGAGAGAGAGAGAGAGAGAGAGAGAGAGAGAGAGAGAGAGAGAGAGAGAGAGAGAGAGAGAGAGAGAGATTAGTTAACTTTCGTAATGTTTCAAATGCAGGTGAAAAACAAAGAGAACATCAATGCAGAAATAGCGTCCCTATACAATGTCAAACAGTCACGAGTGTGAGATGGATTTTTTTAAAAGAGTTTAAAATATGAAGGGGCAAACAACAATCCTTTTTCCAGGATCCCAAACTGAAAATAAAATCTGTGTTTAGCACAGCCTAAACAGTGAGTGTGGCGGCTTTGTGGGCTAGAGCACTGAAACTGTTCAAATCCCAGGTGCCATGCAGTAGAGCGAGCTCCTGCTGATAACCTCAGCTCCTGCCAACCTAGCAGTTCGAAAGCATGTAAATGCAAGTATACAAACAGGTACTGCCGGAAAAAGTGGGAAGGTAAACAGTGTTCCATGTCCAGAAATGCATTCAGACATGCTGGCCACATGGCCACTGACTTGCACAACACTGGCTCTTTGGCTTGAAAATAGAGATGAACATTGTCCCTAGAGTCAGACACGACTAGCATGCATGTGTAGGGGGGAACCTTTACCTAATAAAACAGAGACTTCAAGTCTCATGAAAAGGGTGTAAACTGTGTTTATGTTCATAAACACAAAATATTTTGTGGTGTCTTCCAATGAATGCCAAATTGATTTGGCTAAAGCTTTTAAAGATTGCAGCCTCTTCCTAGATGCAAAACATGAAAAAGCAGACAAGTAGATTAAAATCCACAAAACCTATGTCAATAAAACTTGGTATTTTTAAGGTCCCATAATATTTCTTATTGCTTTTGTTAAAACAGACTGTTTGGGAATACTTGTTTGGGAAAAAATGTTATTTTTGTATTTTTGCTGCTAGATATGGGTGGGTGGCAAGATAGTGGTTTAGGTATCTGGCTGGTGAGCAAGAGGTTGGGAGTTTGATCCCCCAGAGTGCCTCCTGCAAGTAGAGCCTGCCTGGTTGTTCCCCAGAAGAAGGAAATGTTAAGCTACTTCTGAGTACTCCCTACCAAGAAAACCCTGAAAATGATTGTCACAAGTTAGAATTAGACTTGGGTTCCTCATGTTATGTATGAAGCACATCACCACAGCTGCCACAGTGGCTCACCCCCACCCTCAGGCAGCACATGATGGCATATGATTATTATTAGGGATTCAAAAAAGGATTTGGGGGGGGGTTGTCCCTCAGGTGCCAAAATTATTGGACTAACTTGGGACATAACACACATTGACTTGGCAGCAAAATGTCTTGGACTTGCCCTTGCTTAGACGCTAGTGCAATGGTTCTCAGCCTGTGGGTCCCCAGATGTTCCCTGACTGCAACTCCCAGAAGCCTCCACCACTCGCGGTGCTGGAAGGGATTTCTGGGAGTTGCAGTCCAGGAACATCTGGGGACCCACAGGTTGAGAACCACTGCGCTAGTGGATGTTAATCCCATCAAATTCACTTATAACTTAGTGGATATAGGCAAGGAGGAAAGTCTCCTCCTAAATCCCAGGAGGTGCAATACCCAGTTTCTGGAAAGGAAACATGTGCACTCCTATTTAACCACTAGAAAACTAAAGAGGAGGCCTTCTTGTAATCAATTGAGAAACGAATGAGGAAGACAAGTAGTGTTAGGTGAGCAGCAGGCCAGGATTGGATGCATTCGGACCCTATCCTTCTAGCCACAAAAATAGAAATAGAAATTAAAGGAAAGCAATGGAAGTGATAGCTTTCCATTGCCTGTGTTTGGGGCAACACTGTTTACAGCTCAGCATTTTATGTGCTTATTATTACAGCATTAACCCCAGGCAGTGTGAGATGCTGCTGACAGAAGCAACAGTATACTGTACAGTAGTAGTAAAGTCTAAGTGTTTGTCACTAAGTGCTAGCTCTCAGCACCACCACCCTAGTGGCCATACCCATTGTGTTGTGTCGTTACAGTCGTGACCAACTCTTTGTGACCCCATGTCCATGGAGCTTTCTTGGCAGGAATACTAGAGTGGTTTGCCAGTTCCTACTCTGTCAGAAGAGTCCAAAATGCAGGCAACCGTGCTGATCCATATCAACAAAACGGTTGTAGCAATTTTTCTGATCACTAGTAAGTTGAGCCCCTACAAAAAGTATGGCATTACAAGAAGGGATACCTCACAAGAGGACAGGCTAGGATAGGGGAATATGGAAGAGAGTGCCATTTTCACTACTAATCAACACCTCCTGGGACTCTCACTCTGGGCACTTTTACACAACCCCTAAGATCTGCTGGCAACTTAAATTCAGACCAGAGATCTTGGGGGTTTGTCGCTCTTCCTGTGTCCCCACTGCTCCGCACTTCCTTGCTCCTGTCTGCGTGAGGGGAGGGAGAAAAAAGGGAGAAAAGAATGCCCGCTCACCTCCGCACTGCCATCAAGCTCCTCCGGGAACCATTCCAGTCTCTTTCAGTCTCTTAAAGGGGCGGGGGCAAAAAAACAAAAAAACAAACACAAGGCGAGGAGAGCCCGGCACTCACTGCTTTGCATCTGCATCAGACATTTTTCACCTTCGGAGACCAGGTACTTGGAAAATGCACTGGGACACGCTTAGGTGGGCGTGGTCGTACTTAATTTTGTTTAAAGTCCGGAGGTGGTGGGAAAACAATTTTAAGCTCCGCATCTGGGAGTCCTTTGCCTCAGATTTTAGGGGTTGTGTAAAAGCGCCCTCTGTTAGTCCTGGCTCCAGTATAATACCAGTAAGGAAGTAAAGAGAGTTGATGGGAGTAAAGTGCTGTCAGCCAGCTCATTCGGTAGCTTTTTGGTCCAGACTCCAGACTGTATTGATGCATATTATCCAAAGTAGGAAAGAATCCCTACAAACATGTATTATGCAAATCCTAGAGTTATATCTTTTCTCATCCTATTAACAATCTCAGAATTGTGGAGCCCTTCCAATAGGTTTTTCTCCATATTTCCAAAAATTATAATAATTTTTCTCTGATGCAAATCATACAGATGTGGGAACAGCCTTTTCTACCCTGGCACCTTCCACTGAGCGTTGTTCCTAATGGCCAAGGATGGTGGGATTTGTAATCTGACACAAAATGGAGGGTGCCAAAGTGGAGGAGGCCATTATAATTTCACTCAAGGAGACAACAGGCCCTCCATTTAAATGGGTGGGGTCTCTCCTCCAGCCACAGCAGACTGGTCCATTCACCTGGCAGGTTCTTCCAGTCTCCTCCTTTGCCCACGTAGATGAGTTCATTGTCATTCGCTTCCCCATGGGACTTGTAGTCGAAGGTGACCCCTCCGTATTTCTTGGGCCCTTTGCCGCACACAAACTTCTTGCAGCACTGGCCAGGGACTTTCAGGAGCCGGGGTCTAGGGCAGCCCAGCAAGGCTAGAGGCAGCTCCATTGGGCAAAGCGGCTGGCAGCCCACGGCCCCATCAATACAAGTGCACTGATGTTTGCAGCTGGGCTGGAAATTCTCCCCATTCTGGTAGATGCGGCCATTGTATTCACAGGTCCGGCCTTCTTGCTTGGCTGAGAAAAAAAAAAGAAAGAGAAAAGGAAAAAAGGGGGGAGGGGAAGGACATGTTATTTCATTTTGGCAGCTGTATTAATGTTTTTTAAGGGAATAGTAGACATCCATGTATGCAGACACCAGAGAGAATCTGACCAGGAAGATTTGGAACATTTCCCTCCAACCGTGGTGGAAGACTGCTGGGGCAAATATACAATAAAGCTGGATCACAGCACTCTTTAAAAATAAAATCAACTCTCCAAAGCAGTTTGTGCTAAACAAAACTTCTTATGCCAGAATCCTGCTTGTCCATCACCATGGGCATAACCGTCAGTGGCGCAGATGGCCCCTCTTTCCCCACAGTTTTTATAAGAAGGGGATCCATTGACTTCTTGCACAAGCAAAAAAACCCAGTCCAGCAAACGGGGTGGGGGGGGAGACACCTCCTGCTTTTGTAATGGCAAGCCAGAGGGCACAGAAGCAGAGGTGGAACACTCTGCCCACTCTGCTGTAATGCTTTGAGTTTGCAGAGCTTAGCCTCTAGGCAGGGTGCTACAGAAGTCATTTGTTGCTTTTAGAGTTTGTCCTTCACAGTCACCATGCAGCAAGGATGGCATGTGTGTTGTGCCATTACAGTCGTGACCGACTCTTTGTGACCCCATGTCCATGGAGTTTTCTTGTCAGGAATACTGGAGTGGCTTGCCAGTTCCTACTCCAGGTGCCTACAGTACCTGGTATTCCCTGGTGGTCTCCCATCCAAGTACTAGCCAGGGCCAACCTTGCTTAGCTCCCAAAATCAGGCGAGATCGGATGTGCTTAGGGCATCTAGGCAGCTAAGGATGGCATAGCAGATGAGAAAAAAGGATCTGGAACTGTTGGGGTGGGGAGAGTCCAGAACTTTTGGGGGTGGGGGGAGGGGGAGGGAAGGAACACCCCTGTATGGCAGGGTATCTGCATTATTCATGAGCATATTATGCTCCATTACAATATCTATCTGGTTGCATTAAATAATGATTGATTTAGGACTCTGAAGGACAAGTGCTTTGTCTCCTTCTCTCAAGATATGACACCCATGAGAGGGAAGGCTGAAGTCAATTTCTGCAGTCCTCCTCTAATGCCCACGTTCCGGAAAACCAGAGATTGGTCAACGTTAGGTGTGGCAAACAATTGCTTTTGATCTCTCTGGCGCATTTGTATTAAATGGGCTAGGATGTTTGACACCCGGTTATTTTAAAAACCAAACAGCAACAGGACACCTCGCCAGTGCTAAGGTTATATGGCAGAAATTAAGATAGCCAATAATTCTTTGGCCATGTCCAGATTTTCTGGATCATTCTTAAACAGTTTTTTATCTGCAGTACAATCTATTTTATCTCTCACTTGAGCAATCTTTCTGTTCACACTGATCAATGTTTTCCTCACAGAGTCCTGACAGCTCTTTGAATTACTCCAATTTACATCCTTTCCAATTAATGTTAATCCCCTTCCCCAACCCCTTCCTCACATTTTCCCAGAGGGCTGCACTGCAGCAACTTTCCTTCTTCTTTTTTCCTTGTTAAATAAAGTAAGTGAAACAGCAATGCACATAATACTGCCAATGCATTCCTCTTTAATAGTGCGACATCAATGGGAAAATATATATTTAAACAAATTCAAAACAGTAGAGCAGAGTAAAAGATGGGAAGAGGAGTCCTTCCTCATCCCTTTCAGTTGCCAGGAAATACGACACCAGGTTGTCACCTCAGATAACACCATCCACAGCTCTATTCGCAAACTAACTATCCACACAGGCTGCAGAATGGGATAATTGGGAGTGTTATGAACTGCACCAAAAATAAACAAACTCACAAACAAAAAAACCCTGCAGCCCTAGCACTGTGCCAAAAGAGGGTAGGATTGATCTCTCTAAACTTATGCAGTTACTGTAATCTGATTTGAACCAAACAGCACCCAAAAATTCAAATGGGGAGCTCTATACTCATCTGGATGTGCTCTTTGCATCAGGCACTGGTTGGTAGTTCCCAAGGCTTCTAATAATGGAGGGAACGACTCATGGAAGTCACAAGTCTGCCCATTCTTCTTAAGAACATGGAAAAGCTGCTTTCTGGGGTTGGGACTCCGAGAATCTTCTACCCAACAGAAAAGTGGCTTTTCCAAGCTTCACTTTTTCATCTGCATCAAAGCTTACCTAGAAGTACTACCATTCAAATTTGTAGATATGAAGAGTGGAGTCCTCAAGGTTCCAACAAGCAAAGTGAGAGAAAGCTGCTCACCCGCAGAATTAAGGGGTTTTTTTCCAAAACAAGATGATAATGTTTTGAGCTTTAAATAGCCGTGTGAAAACAGGATGTGACAACTCACATGGCCTGGGATCAGATTGCAGCAGCCTGTGCTGGACATGTGTTTCAAGCCGAGAGCCTTCTGCTAGACATTGTAGATCCTGGAGAATCTACACTGGTCTCTAGAGATATCACCGTTTCTCAATCACTTGCTCTCTTCCCAGCACATCATGTGATCCAGAACTATGACCTTCTTTCTCCCACTTTCCAGCATAGTACAGGGTTCAGACACAGAGAAAGAAGGGATCCCATTTACAATGAAGTCTATGTGGCATTGAAGAAGTCTCAGGAAAATCTCAGGGCCTTCAGGGAAAAAAAGCTAGAAATGAAAGAAGCTGCCGTATACTGACTGGTGCAGGTTCCAGGCATGATTCTTTCCTTACCTAGAGACCCTGGCCATTCCCAGGTGGTCTCCAATCATTCAAGTACTAGACCAGTCCAGTCCTGTGTAACGTCTAAAATCAAACCTGATCAATTAAGTTCAGGAGCGTTTGGGATGGAAGGCTGATTGTAGTGTCCCTCAAATACCAAAGGAAGAAAGAGAGACAGGGTGGGGGGCAATCTATTTCTATTGCCTATATGGAGCCTTACACAAATCAGGTGGGAACAACAATGGAACCATGCCTCATGGCAGGCCGAAGCCACGCCAGCCACGCTGCTCCTGCCTGCCTCAGATCAGAAGTAGACGTGCCTGTGTTCCCCTCTTGCCCTTCTCCCAGCCTCATTTGTCGTCTGTATGTGTGTGAGAGACAGAAAGACAGGAGAGGGAAGCGGGAGAAAGGAAAGGAGCAAAGGAATGCAAGCAGAGAAACCAAGTGTCCCCTTTTCAAAGCAGCCACAGAGAGAAGGAGCAGCTGGTAGAAACATTTCAAAAGCAAAAAGCAAAACAAAGTGTTTTGCTTATATACTGCCCCATACCACTTCAAGTATTCTTTGGGCAGTTTGCAGTTTACAGTGGTACCTTGTATAAAGGAATTAATTAGTTCCAAATGAAATTATGTTAAACAAAATTTCCTTTATACAAATTCCCATAACAATGCATTGAAATGGAGTAATCCCATTTTTATGTTGTACAGATATTCCCCATAGGCAATTATGTTAAGCAAATTTCCCCTATCTCCAGGATTTTTATGTTGTACAGATTTTATGTTATACAAACTGTTAGTTATACAAGGGTCCACTGTATTACAGTATGCTGGCTACACATTCCCCCCCCCCCACCAGCAAGCTGGGTACACATTTCACCGACCTCGGAAGGATGGAAGGCTGAGTCAACCTTGAGCCTGCTACCTGGGATTGAACCCCAGGTCTTGCGCACAGTTTTACCTGCAGTACAGGCATTTAACCACTGCGCCATGGGGCTCCTACAAATGGGGGGAGCAGGGAGAGGTCTACTTTTTCTCCTCTTTTCAGCAAAGTTGTGACAGGGACAAATGGACTGAGCAATGGGCAAAGGAAGGGTGTGAGTGAACCCTCTGTGTGTGTGTGTGTGTGTGTGTGTGTGTGTGTGTGTGTGTGTGTGTGTGTGTGTGTGTGTGTGTGTGTGTGTGTGTGTGTGTGTGCACGCATAAATGCACCCATGCACATTACAGCATGTTTGTGCATGCATGCCTATCCTGGTGGGGGAAACACATATATATGAGTACCCACTTTTGTCCTGGCTCTGCCCATCCCCTAGTGTAATCCATTGGCTGATAGGCCTTCCACCCACCACCAATCACAATAGGCACCAGCCACCGCTGTCCTTAAGAGACCTCCTGCATGACCCTTTCCCATAGATCCCAATGCCAAAGAGCTACATGCTACAATCTCTTCTCCCCAAAGCCTTGGGTTCACACCACTTCACCCCCTTTCCACCAGGCATGACAGTTACTGGCTTAAAATCCTCTCAGGGTCCATGTAAGCAGCTGTGGCTAATTGTGGCTAATTAATGAGTTGCCAAGGCAAGCCTTTGTTGCATGCCTGCTCAGGCACTCTGTCAACCAGCCCCTAGGCAAGTTCTACAAAATGTTAGGCAAACACCAACACAATTGTGGCCATCTCACCAGTACCTCTAACAGTCACCACCACCACTAGTAACAGGATTCAGGAGATTTTTTTTTAACTATGAAGGATTCTCTAAGTTCATATTTTAAAAGGCAAAAGGAATTAAAAACTGCTTGCCATGGTTTTGTGGATGAAGATTGGATGAAATGTTTTGTGGATGAAAACCACATGGTTTTTCATGGCATTGTATGCTAACACTAGCTATGGAAAACACACCTGTTTTTTCCACCTGATCCTACATTTCTTGAAACAATATGCGTGCCAGTAGAGCAGGCCTAAGAAGGGCAGTGCAGCTGGATGTTGGTCCAGGGTATCAAAATGTGAAGGGCACCAAAATCTGGAGGTGCATTTGGAGAGGAGTGTTAGGAAAATAAATGAAAACACCTTCCAGTCCTGCTCATTTTCCTTTTTGGGGGTAGGGGTGGGAGTGAAGGAGGCGCACACTTTCACTTTCTTTTGCCCGAGTGTGATGGGCAAACACCTGCCTCCCTTCCCTGCCCACGTCTCAGGGCAGAGTGGGGGCCGGACCATGAGATGATGCCCGCGGCCGGGTGCCACAATGTCTAGCTAGGGCGCTGCACGGGGGCGCGTTTGTACTCAAGGATGCCCGCCCGCCTTCCCTGCCTGGGCGCTTCTTACCCCAGCAGATGCCGCGCCGAGCCTTGGGGTCGGCTCCGAAATTGCACTCCAGGCCCTTGTGGGGATCGCAGGGCGAGAGCGGGTCACAGTCCTCGTTGAGCTGCCGGGCGCACACCTGGCAGCAGCCGCACTCGTCCAGCCTTCGGCTGATGCCGGGGGGACAGCGAGGCGGGCCGGGAGGGCAGCGGCACGTGGCGGGACAGCGGCAGGCCACCTGGAGAAAGAGAGAGAGAGAGAGAGAGAGAGAGAGAGAGATGGGGGGGGGGGAGAAGCCCGGGGGGGGGGAGCGCGTGAGGGCGTGGGGACGCCCGTCCGCCCACCCGGGACGGGTCGGCAGCCCGCCGCGCAACGTGCGCCCCACGCCGCTGGCGGGATCACCGCTTCCAGCGGCCGCTCCGCAGGTGACGGACTTGGCCTCGCTGGCCGAGTTGCTTTTTATAAACAGACAACCCGAAAATAGTTTCCTAGAGGGAGCTGCCTGGCCCGGAGTCTCTCCAGTTTATTAGTCACTTCACCACCACTACGACGCCGCTGCCCCCGCGGATCCCTGCGGGCACCCGCTCCCTAATGCGCCCCCCCCCCTCCTCGCGAGCCGGTGCTCGCTCTGTCCCGAAGAACAAAGCCAAGGGGAATCCCGTCCGAGATCAAAGCGCCCGCCCCTCCTCGGGAATCCTCGGCGACCGGGAGCGGAGGGGGAGGATCGCCTCACCAACTCTGGGGGAAGCGTCTATTCGTGACTTCCACTTGGGAGAGCGCGATAAAAACCGCTGGATTTAAACGAACCTCGTGGTTCGGCTGGGCTCCGAACCGGCTGCGGGAGAGTACCCAGAAAGTGGTCTAAAAGCACGACGTGGGACGTTCAGCAGTACCCCCTCGGGATGCAGGCAGGGAGGACGCACACGCGGGTATATCTACGCGCGAGTATGTCTGCTCCAGATCACGGTGGTGTGATCAGGGTCAGCCAGTTCTACTGCCTGGGTGAGCCAGCCGTGGGGGGTGGGGGTGGCGGGGGGGGGCAGCTAGAACTTGCATTTAGCAGGAGCCCTCCTGGTTCCTTTCTTAAGGATCGCCGCCATCCGGCTGACCCGTTGCTTGCTGTCATCATTTGTCAACACCGTCGCATGTGTCACTTACCGAAGTGAAGGCAACTGAGCTGGCTAAGAGTTACTCACCAGAGAGAGGCACAGCAGGAAAATAACACTAGGTAGGGCAGCGAGCTGCATTGCTGCCCGAAGAGAAGAGATGAGCAAGATGACACAGGCTGAGAAAATGCCAACTAATTTTTTTAAAAAAATAGAGAGACGAATCCTCAAAGGATCTGGAAGGCCTTAGGAGCACAGCTTCAAAAAGAGGAAAAATGCCCCCCGATATTTCTCCCGTCTGCAGGCGCCCAACACTCTCGCGTACCTCTTATTGCGCAACTTTTCACTACCTACAAAGCAACGACGTTGCCTCTGTATTTATATTTCCCCGGGGCCCCTCCCATCTGCCGGGCTAGGAGCCAATAGGAACCTCCTTGCCGGCCAATAGCAACGGTGGCGCTCTTCCAAACATTCCAGGGGAGGGGCTTTGGCAAGGTGGGAGGGGCCGAATGAATAGAATCATTCATAAAATTAGAAGACCAACGCATTCCGAGGCGATGCGCGCGGAGTCTCGCGCAGGCCCAGGGTGTTCCGCTCGCAGAGGAGCGCTTTCATGCAGACGGGGCTGAACAAGGCTTCCGCTCCCCATAGGGTAGTAGTACATCGGCGCACAGGCATACCAGGGTGAGGAGCCGCGCCGGCCGCAATCATGCCTGACATGCAGAAAACAAATTAGAGCGGAGATGGGCGGGGCGGGAAGGCGGGGGGGGGATCCCAGCCAGGAGAAGGAAAATAAGCCGGAGGACGAAAGGAGGGCACCGCTTTGCTTGCCAGGGCGAGTCAGATCAAAGGCCCACGGAGCCGGAGGGGAGCAAGGCACGAGAGCACAGCGCTGTCCTCAGGCCCCTGAAAGCGTTCCTAGACATATGGACTGAGAAGGAAGTCCTCAAACGAGGAGGACTTCGCTACGCCCGTCAAGTGGTGTAAGATCTGTAGAGAAGCACAGCCAGAGGGAACGCGGAATGAAAAGCTGCGGGCAAGCGCCCATCCCAGGGTTGTTGAAAGACGCTGGCCGTGCCATCCGCCGAGTTCCTTAGAGAGAGGGCTGGAAATAATTCAGCCCAACACCTTTGCATCACTAAAAAACAAAAATTGAAAAAAAAAGTGTTTTTTTTTAAAGCAAGACAAAATCATGGCGGGACCTTTAAGGCTAATTTATATAATATTAGTCACATATATATTAATGTGAACTTTGGTGGACAAGTCCACTTCATCATACATAGGAGATGGAGGTTTTCAGCAGTGTACAGTAATTTAATATAGTCATTCAATGTATTTTGTAGCCTGCCTAAGAAATGATGACATTCTCGAATGGTACTGTAAATAGAAAGATCACAGTTCTGAAGAAAAGACCCCAATTTAAGGTTTTTTATAATTAGTTGTTGCCAGTTTTTCTGGCTGTTTGGCCGTGTTCACGACCAAACAGCCAGAAAAACTGACAACAACTTTCAGATCCCGGCCATGAAAGCCTTCCAGAATACATTTTTTATAATTACTCTGATGACACGAAATTCCCCTTTCAGATCAGCTACATTCCTCTGAAACTGTCTGTCTTCACTATACTTCTCTTGATTGGCAACACTAATGGTTAGAACTGATCTCCATGTATTACCATGCAATGTCAGTAGTGCTCAATAGTACTGTAATTAAAGTGGCCAGGTTCAAAGCCTGGGCAAGACCTGAATTCGTGTGGTTAATAGGATTGGTGTGTGTGTGTGGGGGGGAGAGGATATCTCTCCTTATTTTCCCTGTTGAAGATTCAATCCTTTTTGTCATGGTGATTCCTTTGTTATAACTATGGACCTCTTCAGAATTAACAGGATGGATTCAACATATTTTTATCCACTCGTTTTATCCTTTTAATTCTTTTTGAATATAGATAGATAGATAGATTAGATATATATATATATATATATATATATATATATATATATATATATATATATATATATATATATATATATATATATATATATATATATATATATATATATTCTGCTAAATATTAACCTATAATATCTAGGAATCTCTTTCTTTGACTGCTGTAGCTTAACTGTTAATTTTGTTTATTTTTATTATAATTACATTGATTATGGTTGTTTTTGTTATTTTGTTTATTTTTTGTAATTACATTAATTATGGTTGTTTATGGTTATTTTTGTTTATTTTTATTATAATTACATTTTGTTATTTTGTATTTTTTCCTTACGCATAGGAACTGATGTCCAGTGGGGACATCAGTTCCCACTATCACCACTGGGGCATTATTATTGTCATTAGTATTAGTATTAGTATTTTTACCAGACCCACTCTTATAAATCAATCAGCCACGAGAAGACCAAGGTCTGAGGCAGGTGCAAAACTTAGAAGGCCCCACCCAACTTGGGCCCCCACATAACTTCGCTCTGGTCCTCAAGGCAGCCAGTTTTGTCATTCTAATTCTAGCCTGCCCTTTACAAAGATATTAATGGACATCAGTTCCTATGTGTAAGGAAAAAACAGATCAACAGAGATGGGTGGAAAAAACAACAACCCTGTATTTTGAGGTGGCTGGAGCTAGGAATAATAATCAGGGCAATGTGAGTTGTTAGCAACAGAACCGTTTATCCTCTGCAGCCAATTAATCTAAGGGACTGCAGTTTCCATTACTTCCTTCTGGGAAAATTCTGCTGTTGGGGATAAATTTTTCAGGAATCACGGTAGGCTATTTGGAGGATGCCAAATATTTGGAGGTGCTCTGGTTCATGGGGTCACGAAGAGTCGGACACGACTGAACGACTGAACAACAACAACTTTATTTATTTATTTATTTATTTATTTATTTATTTATTTATTTATTTATTTATTTAGCTTGTGTGCCGCCCACTACCCAAAGGTCTCTGGGCGGCTCACAATCAAAATAAACAATTCAGACAATTAAAACATCAAAATTGCAATAAAATTAAAACAATAAAACATTTAAATACAATAAATACAATATATTGAAATACTACAATAAAATCGCCATCAGGACCCACAATAATTAGTTTAAAAACTTCTGGAACAGGAATGTTTTTACCTGGCGCCGGAATGTAGACCTATCCAGCCTGGACTCATTTTGGGGAAAATGAATTAGCTTTGGTTGTCCTGATGCAAAAGAAGAAACCCTGTTGCTCTTACTAGATTGCTTTCTAGGCACTCTCCTAGACTGATATTATGGTTTAAGTGTCGGAGAGCTTTTTCTCCAATTGCCCCAGTCCTCTCAACAGAATCCAGTCAAGGAGAGTGTGTTGGGAGCCCGCTCATGTGCCTTTGGAGTTCATGCTGTTGAGGGCTGGGAGATACTGTTCATTCCTGCACCGTTCATGGTGCTAGTGGGAACCTGCAGAAGATGGAAGATGAAGGAATTGGTCAAAGCCTCCTGCTGAAGCTCTGAAGCTCATGTTTGATCCACATGCTTGACTCCTTTGAGGCTACATATTCCAAAGCTGCTGGATCAGAGAGGAGAATAGTTATAACCTGCTCTCTCAACTCCAGGAATCCTTACTGAGGTGGGAAGGAACCCCCTGGAGATATCCAATTGTTAGGGTGGTTTTAATAGTAATAAGCAGAGTTCATTATACAGTACATTTCTTTTTGTGCAGGAAACATTTCACAAGAGGTATTCAATCTTTCTCCTCCAAACCAGTGCATGTCTATTCCTGGCTTGCCATCGGATTTAGAAGTTTTAACTTTTCCACAGAACCACAGGGAATAGTTCAGGTATGGGGCCAGGAAACATGGTATTTCTGCTCTCATTCTACTACTCTTTTAACTTGGCTGTTCTGGTCCGGGAGGGGAGGGGGGGCTCAGTCATTCAGTGACACCATTTATCAAATGTCATATAAAATACTACATGTATTTTACTACACGGAGGAGAACTTTCAGGTGCATTATTCATGGCACGTGGGAGCTATGCACAGAAAATCCCATGGAGTTCTCAGGGTTGATCTGGCTGCATGAACGCAGCCTTTCCCAAACGGATGCCAAACAGACTATAGTTCCCCTAATGCCCAGTCACTGGTCTAGCAAGGACAATGGTCAAAGCCTCCTTCTGAAGCTCCTGGGGCTTGTACAAATCAACAGGGCATGGGATTAGGGAAGTGGGGGGGACTAATAGGAAATAGGGAGGGTAACACACCTTTTGTGGCATGCAAGATACGACTTGGCTGCTGAGAGCATGCATCACAACAATCTTAATGGGGGGGTGTTTGACTGCTTTACAGTAGGGTGGATTAGCAAGCATGTATTTATTGTAAGGCAAAGCATGACTTGTGGGGGGGGGGCTAAGAAACACGAGGGGGTGCTCCTCTGCCTGCCAGCAATCACTGTGCGGGATATGCTCCGAAACAGGAATAAAAAAGCTTTGAGAAAGCCATGCCTATATTTGGAAATGCATCTATCTTCAGATGAGAAGAAGAGGTGCATTGGCCTCCTGGTTTTCCTATAATCTTTATCCCAGCTTCTCCCAAGAGCAAAGAAAACATCTCCTCCACCACTGAGGAGAGGAAGCTGACAAACAAATACATGAGGATCCCTTTAAAAATAAATGATAGAGGGGCATTTACTGGCCAGGAATCAGGGTGTGATCTCAGGGTGTGCTTATATGCTGGGCATAGTGTCCACGCTCTTGGAACATCCTAAATGGATCACCGCAGGGGTCTAGACAACATCTCAGAAATTTTGGCAGAATGGAACAATCAGAGTTTTGATTAGCACTACATGTTCAGATTGCTATATGTCTCCAGTGGGAAATAACTTTAATAGTTATTCCAAAGAGCTGGTGTTTATCATTAAGATCCTAAATGGCAGGGATGGGGACTCACGACTCATGGTCGAGTCTGACTTCAGTCACACCTGTGACTCGATTTAGGCCTTTTTTTGAAAAGACACGGACTCGACTCGTGTCTCGGACCCATATTTCCGAGTCATGTTGTCAAGTCCCTAGCCCACACATATCCTCCCTTGCCCTCCCTCCTTCCCAACAATCAAGAAGCAGTACCTGCATAATCAAAATAATGCAGGACATGAGTAAAGTGGATAGAGGGATGCTCTTCTCCCTCTCACAAAATACCATAACTAGGGGACATACACTCAAATTGAGGGCTGGGAGAGTAAGAACAGACAAAAGAAAATATTTTTTCACCCAGCGCATTGTACGTCTGTGGAACTCCCTGCCACAGGATGTGGTGAGGGCATCTGGCCTGGATGCTTTCAAAGGGGGATTGGACAGATTCCTGGAGGAAAAGTCCATCACAGGTTACAAACCATGATGGAGATGTGTAATCTCCAGGCTTAAAACCAGGGTACTTCAAGGGCCAGATGCAGGGGAGTGGTTGCAGGAGACAGAGATCTAGTCTCATGCGCTCCCAGACGCATTTGGTGGGGCCACTGTGAGATACAGGAAGCTGGATTAGATGGGCCTTTGGCCTGATCCAGCATGGCTCTTCTTATGTTCTTATGAGCAAGTGGGGAGGACATGGAGGAACGAATGCACTTCCACGGTCACCCTCCCCGCTCTGGAGCTCTCCTAACTCTTCAAGAAGGGCCTTGCACCCGGATGCATGTGCACAGGACTAGTGCTGCAACATTGGGGGGAGAGCAGTGGGGAGGGACAAGAAGGGCATGTGTCTAAGGTGCTGTGCTGGGGGTGGTGTGTGTGTGTGTGGCAGTTTCACCAAAATGACAAAATAGTATATGTGCTCTGTACTATTCTGCACACCACCCAGAATAATAGTACATAACTGCATATGTATTCTGTACTATTCTTCAGGGGTGGGGGCAGAATCCACATTTGCTCCAGATGACACAGACCGTAGTTGTGGGCCTGCCCAGGAGGTCTCTGCAGCAGCTGCACAGGGACTATACAAGTCCACGATGGGAGGTGCTGTGACTGCAGCTCCCAGGATCCCCCAGGTGGGGGGTTTGTCATTTGGACTGGAACCTTGGCACTCAGAACTCTGACCCCCAAGACTCGGACTCAGTCTTGGAACTTAGGGCATTTATACACGACCCCTGAACTCCGGGGCAAATGGCTCCCAGCTCCAGAGCTTAAAAATGTTTCCCCACCAGCTCCGGAGTTTACAGGAAATTAAGTGCGGCCACACCCACTTTAGCACGTCCCAGCTAACCTTTCAAGTACCTGCTCTTCCGTCCTGAAAATTCCTTGATGTGGTGTAAAGATAGTGAGTGCGGGGCTCTCCTCGCTTCTGTTTGTTGTTGTTTTTGGCTCCCACCCCTTTAAGAGCTACTTTACAGAGACAGGAATGTTGCCGGCGGCAAGAATGGAGGCAGAACGGAGGTGAGCCATGATCTTTTCTTCCTTTTTTTTCTCCCTCCCTCACGCAGCCAGCAACCAGGGTGGGGACACAGGAAGAGCGACAAGCCCCTAAGATCTCTGGTCCGAATTTAAGTGGCCAGCGCATCTTAGGGGTCGTGTAAAAGCGCCCTTAGACCCTAAAACATGCCAACATTCCTGCTAAGTGGTTTGGACCACATTAGTTGAAGAAGTCTCTGGATAGCTCAGTGAGCTAGAGAGCATTTATCTGGCTGCGAAGCTGGAGTCAGGAATTCAGTTCCCCAGTTCAGGTTCTAGGGAAAAGGGGCATACGTAGCCTTGGGGCAAGCTGCACAGTCCCAGACCATCCCTGGAAGTAGAGAATAATAAGTAAACCACTTCTGAGTGCTCTGTCCCCAGGAAACCAAAGAAAGGGTTGCCATCAGTCGGAACTGATGGGAGGGCACGTCATTGTTACATGACATATCTTCCCATTCCAAACTTTTGCCTGTCACTGGCTGCTGCCCTCTCCAGATATGACCGTCATCAAAAAGTGTGTGTGTGTGTGTGGGGGGGCTTTCCAGTAGTGGCAGCCCAGCAGTGGAAGGCCCTCCCAAGGGGCTCACAATTTAGTGCCATTTAGGTGCAAGGCAAAAGCTTTTTGAAAGTAAAAAAAAAAGATATTTGAAGTATCTTTAAAGAAGAATCTTAGAACTGCAGAGCTGGAAGGGACCTCAAAGAGGTCCGGCCTCTCTCAAAGAGGCACAGTGGGGAATCGAACTCCTAATCTCCGGCTCCACAGCCAGATATCTTAAAGCACTGAACTATCTTCACAGTGTCTTCTAGAAGGCTTTCACGGCCAGGATCTGATAGTTGTTGTGAGTTTTTCAGGCTGTTTGGCCGTGTTCTGGAAGTTTTTTTTCCTGACGCTTCACCAGACTCTGTGACTGGCATCTTCAGAGGGCAAGGAGCTCAGGGAACTAGGTGTTCTCTCTGTGCTCTGGGTTAGTTCCCTGAGCTCCTTGCCCTCTGAAGATGCTAGCCACAGAGTCTGGCAAAACGTCAGGACAAAAAAGTTCCAGAACACAGCCAAACATCCCCAAAAACTCACAACAGCTGTCTTCACAATCTTAAGGCAGATGTCTTGTTGCCAAAATGCAAAGCAGAAGGGCCAGTGCTAAGAAGATTTCACCTTGGTTCTAGGCTCAGTTTACTGTTATTTTACTATGCATTCATCTTCAAGTTGATGATGAAGTGAAGATAGAAACGCAGCCACACTTAATAATGCCTATACAGTACATCCAAGCTCAAGATCCCCCCCCCCAGTGTTATTGTCTGTATTTCTGGGAAAGTTATCACACTATAGATTCTACAAAGTGTAGGTGCCAACAGCTTAGAATTTACATGATTTAGACGACAGCTTCTGGAGGATAACTATGGAAGGAAAGGAGATAGGGAGGCTTGTTCAAGAAGCATATATAGAACTAGTCATTAGGAAAGTACTGTAATATATGTCTAAAGGGCATTCCCATTAGCACACCCCTCTAGCTTAGGTGTAGAAAAGCTAATGAACACAGCACAACACTGGCACTATAATTTAAAAGAGTTTTAAAAGCAATTGTAGGCAAGCATTTTCATGCTCATTCTAAACAGAAAAAAATCCTCATTTGGGCAGTAGAATATTTCCCAGCATCTAAAGCCTATGCACATTAGATATTCTACTAAAATATTCTACTGACCGAGTAAGAGTGTCCTGGACATGGTCTAAACGTTACTGTATAAACTGTGTTTTGTATTTTAGGTGCACACTGTTCCTTTCACCTGTACAAGTTCTTCTTCTATCCCTCATCATCTCACAGCTCAGCACAAATGCCTTCTTTTGAGTTCCCTACTTGAAGCTGAGTGTGCAATGTTTCTATGGTGTGCTGGAGTTTGGAGACCAAGGGAGTGTTGGGTGCTCTGACAACTCTGCAGAATGAGCCATTCCTAGAGCATTTCTGGGGGAGTTTGGGAATCTGAAGTGACTGAGGTAGTGCACGGGTTCAAACCTGCCTGCCAGAGGGAGCAGGTAAGGTCAGAGTCCTGGTGCTGGCATATGGAAGAGCAAGCAGAGTCTAATAGCAATGGACACTGATCAACCATTCCTTTGAAGAAGAACGCCCCTGCTGGGGACTCCAGTCCTTGGAGAGCACAAAACCCAGCTACCTTCAGGCCTCTGAATGTAACAAAATGTTACATTAAAATATGAAAGTTAGTCTTTAAGGTGCCACATGTTTGGTGTCTTTTGTATCTTTTGTTTTGTTTTATTTTTATTTGATTTTTGCCTGGAATGGAATTCATCCATCCATCTATCTGCCCTCTCTCTCTCTCTCTCTCTCTCTCTCTCTCTCTCTCTCTCTCTCTCTGTGTGTGTGTGTGTGTGTGTGTGTGTTTGTGTGTGCTGTGGGATTCTTGGGATGCTTGCAGAACCCTCAGGCAGCTTCCTCTGCGGCCAAAGCCCCCGCCTGGACAAAGCAGCCTGTGTGCAAGGGACTCCTTCTCCTCCGCCCCTCCTGGCCACTGGCACCTCCTCCTCCCCTGTGGAGTGGATGTGGGTAAACATCACCAGCTCCTGGGGAATGGAAGGGGCTGCATGTCAGCCAGCTAGAGCGTGGCCAGGCTGCCAGCAGGGCTGCTTAGGAGCCTCGGAGGAGAGAAGGCAGAGGCTCTCACACAGCCCGCAAGAGGTAGGAGAAAAACACTCTCCCTACTCAAAGACCAGGGAGAAGAAGGGTTACCTTCAGCATGGGACCAATGAGGAACTTAAAAGAAGCTCAGAAAGCTCTGGCAGGATGCAATGGGCAAAACCAGGGGAAGAAAGGCAGGCAGGGTGCAGGGGCTTCCGGACCACAAGGTCCAGGCAGAGAGGCTTCATCTCCCTTCCAGGTTCCCGTCTCTCTCACGAGACTTCTCATTCCAGCTATTAAAATGCCTCATGACCTGGAGGTAGAGATGGGAAAGTAATCAGTGAAAGTAATAAAAAGTAATCAGCTACAGTTGGAGTGGTTTGACCCCCAAAACGGCTGGCTAAGGGACAGGAAACAGAGGGTAGCACTAAATGGACACTTCTCCAAGTGGAGGGAGGTAAAGAGTGTCCCCCAAGGTTCAGTACTGGGACCCCTGCTTTTCAACCTCTTCATAAATGATCTAGAAGTGGGAGTAAATAGCAAGGCAGTCAAATTTGCCGACAACACTAAATTATATTGAGTAGTAAAAACAGAGAGATTGTGAGGAGCTATGGGGGATCTCTTGACACTGGAAGAGTGGGCAAACCAGTGGCAAATGAGCTTCAATATTAGTAAGTGCAGAGTGATGTACATTAGGGCAAAAAAACCAATTACATTTATAAACTGATGGGGTCTGAACTCTCTGCAACAAACCAGGAAAGGAACCTTGGTGTCCTGCTGGACAGTTCAATGAAGGTGTCAACCCAAAGTGTGACAGCAGTGAAAAAAGCAAACTCAATGCTAGGGACCATTAGGAAGGGTATAAAAAATAAGTCAGCAAGTGTCATTTTGCCTCTTATAAATCTATGGTGAGGCCCCATCTGGAGTATTGTGTACAGTTCTGGTCACCATTCCTCCCGAAGGATATTATGGAAATGGAAAAAGTACAGAGGAGGAAAACCAGAATTATTAGGGGACTGGAACATCTTCCTTACCACATGAGGCTGCAACAGCTGGGCCTTTTCACTCTTGAACGAAGGCACCTAAGGGGTGACCTGTTTGAAGTTTATAAAATCATACACAGTGTGGATGTAGGATGAGTAAGCTGTGTGATAGGGAAAAGCTGTTTTCTGTATCACACAACACTAGAACTAGGGGGCACTCCATGAAACTTTTGGGTGCTAGATCTTAAACAAATAAGATAAAGTACTTTTTTATCCAGAGGATCACTGGTCTGTGGAACACACTGCCAGAAGAAGTGTTGACAGCTATCAGCCTTGACAGCTTTAAGAAAGGATTGGACACGTTCATTATAGTCGATGCTTAAGGACAACCTCCGGGTTGGAGAGATAGGCAAGATATCTCTCAATACCATTTCGGGGAATCTTAAGCAGGTGACGACATCTGCTTGGGAATACCCTGAAGCAAATGGTGAGCCACTGTGTGAGACAGAATGCTGGACTGGATGGGCTGTGGCCTGTTCCAGCAAGGCTGTTCTTATATTATTATGTTCTTATGAGAACAGACAAAAGAATTTTTTTTACCCAGCGTGTTGTTAGTCTGTGGAACTCCCTGCCACAGGATGTAGTGATGGCATCTGGCCTGGATGCCTTCAAAAGGGGATTGGACAGATTCCTGGAGGAAAAGTCCATCACAGGTTACAAATCATGATGGAGATGTGTAATCTCCAGGCTTAAAACCAGGGTATTTCAAGGGCCAGTTGCAGGGGAATGGTATCAGGAGACAAATGCATTTGGCGGGACCACTGTGAGATACAGGAAGCTGGACTAGATGGGCATTTGGCCTGATCCACCATGGCTCTTCTTATGTTCTTATGTAGTTACTTTCATAAACGCAACTTATAATTTTGCCATTTCTGAAAAGTAACTAACATAAATATTTTAAGTTATTTCTGAAAACCCAATGGAATCTCAATGCTACAAGCCATTGGCCTGTGGGTATATATCACACTCTCATCCCATCTGCCTCACTGTCACCTCAACAGAGCACACAATGTTACTACTTGAACCACCTGATAGTCTAGGCCTCTACCCTTGAGTAACCAAAAAATAATTCAAGTTATCATTACAGGACAAAAAGTATGAAATTGCCCTTCATTAATTTGCACTTATAAGGTAACTTTGCTATGTGTTAGTTTATATTAAAAGAAATTAATTGCAGATAATTGGTTATTATGAGAACCATTAGTGTAGTGCATGGGTGTCCAAACTTTTTGCAAGGAGGGCCAGATTTGGTGAAGTGAAAATGTGTGGGGGCCGACCATTCAGCCACATTTGGCCCCCGGGCCGGACTTTGGACAAGTCTCTATAACATGCAAGGAGGTGAGGAGGATGCCTCAGCAACGGAACTGGGGGTGGGTAGGCTGGGCAGGTGGCTGGGGGGATGGACAGAGGCAGGGAGGGCAGGCAAACCATAAAACTGCAAGCTAATGGCTCCATCTGGTATGGGGAGGGGGCAGCTGGTGGGGATGCATGACAGGCTGAGCCAGTGGGGAGAAGAAGCTGTGGGTCGCTCAGAATTTGAAAACAGGACGCATTAGGCCCCCGGGCCTGACTTTGGACCTGCCTGGTGGAGTGGATAGAATATTGGACTAGGGCTCAAGGGATCTGGGTTCAAA
Source organism: Phrynocephalus guinanensis (assembly GCA_037367245.1). Lineage (NCBI taxonomy): Eukaryota > Metazoa > Chordata > Lepidosauria > Squamata > Agamidae > Phrynocephalus > Phrynocephalus guinanensis. The sequence continues at coordinate 97,957,510 of CM074734.1, read as the reverse complement.
TCTTGACTTGGCTGTGGAAACTCACTGGGGGTTGGCATTGATAAATGAGTCCCTGGGCATCTCACGTGCCTTGAAAACCCTTGAGAACTAGTGTGGTGCGGTAGACAGAACATCAGGCTAGAGCTCAGGAGGCCTCTGTCTGATTCCTTACTTGGCTGAGAAAGTCATGGGTGGTGATGGTAAAGCACTTCCTGAACATCTCATGTACTTCAGAAATCCTGTTAGGATTGTCGCAAGTCACAAAGCAACTTGCTGGCATGTAAGGACATCAACTGGTTGTTCCCAATGATAGCTCATAATCTGAGTGAGGGGACATCTCCCCCTAAACATTCAGGAAGAGACATCTCTTGAGATTATTATGGGCCACCTTTAGTTACTTACAATTAGTTATAACTGCTGTGCACTGTAGAGAACCAGCTTTGCTTTTACAAACATTGATTCATCAGGGCTGCTTGCGTGGCAGAGTCTACATCAGTGGAAGGAATGTGTGGCCTTCCAGATGTTGCTGGACTGCCACTCCCATAATTCCTCCCCACTGGCTAAGCTGGCAAAGGCTCCTGGGAACTGCGGTCCAACAACTAAGTTCTGGAAGGTTACATGTTCCTTTCCACAATATACAGTAGAATCCATCGAGAATCTACTTAGAAATACTGAAGTTCTCACTTTGTTCAACACTGCCTGCTTGAGGCTAAATAAGATCAGAATTGCCGGTCAAGCAAGGGCAGAATCCCAGAGGTTATAAAGCCGGCCCCTTGCCCAGTTCTATTTTGCTTCAGAAGGATTGGGTTCCAAGGACCATTATGAACAGCACACATTCTGTTTGTGTTTGCGGGTTTCCTACGAACAGGATAAAAATGGGCCATGTTCCGAGCTGGGCTCAGGGATCTAATTACCAGCTCCTTGGCATCAGGCAGCAAGTCAGCACAGCCTGGTCACCCGATCTCTACCTGCAAATGCAACCCAGAAAAACACGCTGCCTATTAATAACTGCGCAATACTCAGGACTCACCACTATTAGCATGGACACAATTTGGCCCTCTGGCACTGCCTTCCCTCAGAAACTCCACAGCCCAGTCCAACTGTGGTTTATCGACTTGTTCTCCCATCAGCAGCCCACGAGATACACCTGTGAGAATCAGATTGATAGTGAGCCGTCTGAGAAAGCAACTATGGACCTGAAGGTGGCTGAAGAGACAATGGAGGGTGAATGGATGAGAGCTTTTGAAAGTGTTGTTCTGAAAGAGGAGAATATAATGGAAGATTCTAATAAGGAAGTATTGTGGGTTGCTGAGGATGCGCGCGATACGGGAGGGAAGCACGAGGAAGTGATTGACAGTTGGGGAGAGAGAGAGAGAGAGTGGAGGCGCAAGAGGTGGCAGTTGGGAGAGACCAGTAACTGACAGGGGCAGTCAGACAGAGAGCAGCTTCCCTCAGGAGGAGGAGAAGAAATGGAGGAAGAGTGAGCCTGAGGAATTCAGGTGGTCTGTGCAAGTCAAACCTTTAAGGTGGCCCGAGACGAGCAAGATGTTCCAAACCGAATGGCGGAAAGTCAATCAAGAAATCCCGGTAGCTCAGTGGGCGAGACTCCCGTGTTGCAGCACACAATGTCTGGGTTGGGGGACTGCCGGGCGTCCTTATTGTTAAAGGGGCTCGGTCAAGAATTTAGTCCAATATTGTTAGAGTTGGAAGAACCTTTATTTGAACCAGTTAATGTTTCTGAGTTATTAAAACAAGTTCAAGTGCCTTATACCGCTGTATCTTCAAGCTGTCAAAAACTGTTAATAAAAATCCCTTTGAAGTTTCACCTCAAACTGACTCTGGACTCATCTATGGATCGGAACCGACCTTAGAGAGATTCGAACCCTCACAACAGCCTTCTCTTGAAACAGCTGGGGATCCAAGCCAATTTCCTTAGCTTCCAGTTAAGGGGAAGAGGAAGTATGGAGTCAGTCACAATAAAGAGATGCCCTCTGGTTTGGCAGGTAACGGCAAGGGTGAGTTAGACCCAAGCTCCAGCGGACCTTTCAGCCTGGAATGTTATTTGCTTCCCTCTCGGACATGTACGCAGAGCGGAGCTAGATCATGGCGTGTGAACCCCACCTTGTGGCTGCTCCTGTTTAGCTGACAGCAAGGTACATGAGGGTGAAACAGAAACCAAAATAACAAGCAGGCCCAGCCCACAACATTTTCGACTTGAGGAAAAGGGATGCTCCCTGGGCAGAAGCTGGCAAAGCATAGTGACTGAGCTCCACTTCACGAGTGGTCGTGGGACAGCTGTTAGCAGACAACTTCAGTTGTCCTCCAGAAGTACACTGTCTCTTCCACTTTTCTGCATCAGCCTTCTTTACAACTTCTGAGGAGAGTCTGGGGCCACAGGACAGTCTGGGGCCATGTGGCACACAAAAAGCTCTGTTTTCCATAGTGGCATAACTAGAGTTTGGAGTGCCTGTGGACAGTTTCTGCACCCTCCCCCCCCCAACTGTGTCTCACCCACCCAGCAAGGTGGGGGCCAGATCCTGGGGGAAGAGTGGGGAAGGGGAAGAAGGGTCTCTCCTCATGTCCTCTTTGTGGGTCTCCTTCCCAGTTAAGGCTCTCCTGTGCAAACTGCACAGCGTGCGGATAGCACCAAGCAGGCATGTTTTTCTTTTCAAGCATCACCTCTGTAGCACGCTTCCCCCTCCTCCTTTCCCCCAGCTAAGGCTTGGCGATCCTTAACCTGGGCAAAGGAGGAGAGGGAAGCAGGCAATGGGATTTTTTTTCTAAGCAGCACCTCCATTGCACGCTTCCCTCTCCTCCTTTCCCCGAGCTAACCATCTTAGCCTCAGCGGGGATAGGAGGTGGGGAAGCAATCCACTGAGATGCTGCTTGGAATAAAAAATACATTGCCTGCTTCCCTCTCTTCCTTTCCCCTGACTAAAGATCACCAAGCCTTAGCAGGGCAAAACGAGGACTGCTGGCAGGATGGCACAGGGCTTCTTCCTGCTGCTCCCCCTCCAGGCACCCCCAGATTGCTGTATGCCCCAGGGCAAATGCACTCTTCTGCCCCTCCCTAGTTACACCAGTGGTTTTCTAATATCTTGGAAAACCAATGTCCTTCTCACTGCCGGCACCACCACGACAAGCATCTGCCATCAGAGGCAGCAGCCTCATTCAGCCTAAGAACAGGACCAGCTCTGGTTACAAGGGTGTAAGAGGTCTTTGTGGCATGGGAAAGTTTTATTACCAGGAACAGTTCTTAAGTGGACTCAAAATGACCTATAATGGAGCTGAAGAAGACCCAGTTAAGAGCACAGCTTTATGCATAACTAGCCAAACATGTAACTCATTCCCTGGTAAATGTGAATTCAGTACAGAATGTATGTGTTTATTTAAAACATTTTACCCCATCTTTTTCCTAAAAGGGGGCCCAAGGCAGATTACATAATTAAAAGCACACTATTGAAATCTAAAAACAGTAAATTGTTCAAATTTCAAAAGCAAATTGATAGTGTATTCTCGAAGGCTTTCACGGCTGGGATCTGATAGTTGTTGTGAGTTGATAATACTATACAGTATTATCAGATAATACTATACAGATAATACTATACAGCGCCAGGTAAAAACCTTCCTGTTCCAGAAGTTTTTTAATTGATACAACATAGACTGGGGTCCTTTGATGGCAATTTTAGTGATGATTTTAGTATAAGGTTTTGCTGTTGTTTTAATTATTTATTGATATTTGATGTCTTAACTGTTTTAATTCCTTGTTGTAAGCCGCCCAGAGACCTTTGGGTAGTGGGCGGCATATAAGCTGTAAAAATAAAAAAATAAAAATAAATAAATAAATAATAAAATGTTAGGTAAAAAAATCACATTAAAGACATTCATATCCTACATAATATAAACCGTTCTTTTTATTGTTTCCTAGACAGCCACTAAGGGAAAGCCCTTTAGAACATAAGAACACAAGAACAGCTATGCTAGATCAGGCCAAAGGCCCATCTAGTCCAGCTTCCTGTATCTCACAGATACAGGAAGCTGGACTCCTGTATCTCCTGTATCTCCCAGACCCCACCATATGCGTCTGGGAGCGGATGAGACTAGATATCTGTCTCCTGATACTACTCCCCTGCATCTGGCCCTTGAAGTACCCTGGTTTTAAGCCTGGAGATTACACATCTCCATCATGGTTTGTAACCTGTGATGGACGTTTCCTCCAGGAATCTGTCCAATCCCCTTTTGAAGGCATCCAGGCCAGATGCCATCACCACATCCTGTGGCATGGAGTTCCACAGACCAACAACACACTGGGTGAAAAAATATTTTCTTTTGTCTGTTCTTACTCTCCCAGCCCTCAATTTGAGTGTATGTCCCTTAGTTGTGGTATTTTGTGAGAGGGGGAAGAGCTTCCCTTTATCCACTTTACTCATGCCCTGCATTATTTTGTACGTCTCAATCATATCCCCCCTCAGGCGCCTTTTTTCCAGACTAAAGAGCCCCAAATGTTTTAGCCTTCCCTCATAACAGAGGTGCCCCAGCCCAGCAATCATTTTAGTCGCTCTCTTTTGCACCTTTTCCCGTTCCACTATGTCTTTCTTGAGATGCGGTGACCAGAATTGTACAGAATACTCCAGGTGCGGCCTTACTATCATTTTGTATAATGGCATTATAATGTTGGCTGTTTTATTTTCAATCCCCTTTTTGATAATCCCTAGCATGGAATTGGCCTTCTTCACTGCTACCCACACATTGGGTAGACATCTTCATGGAGCTGTCCACCAATACACCAAGATCTCTTTCCTGATCCGTCACGGATAACTCAGAGCCCATGAGTTGATAGATAAAGTTTTGATTTTTTGCCCCAATATGCATTACTTTACATTTGGCTACATTAAAACACATTTGCCATTTCGCAGCCCATCCCCCCCCCCCAAGTTTGGAGAGATCCTTCTGGAGCTCTTCACAATCTTCTCTGGTTTTTACCACACGGAAAAGTTTTGTGTCATCTGCAAACTTGGCCACCTCACTGCTTATCCCTGTCTCCAAGTCATTTATGAAAAGATTGAAAAGCACCGGTCCCAGGACAGATCCCTGGGGCACATCGCTTTTCACTTCTCTCCATTGTGAAAATTTCCCATTGACACCTACTCTTTGTTTCCTGGATCTCAACCGGTTCTCAACCCATAAGAGGACCTGCCCTCTTATCCCCTGACTGTGCAATTTTCTCAGCAGCCTTTGGTGAGGGACTGTGTCAAAAGCCTTCTGAAAATCCAGATAGAATATATCCACCGGTTCACCCAAATCCACATGCCTGTTGACCTTTTCAAAAAATTCTAAAACATTTGTCAGCAAGGTTTGTTCTTCTATGTGTTTTAAGATTTTCTCTTGGATGAGGCTTTCTACCATCTTCCCTGGGACAGATGCAAGGCTAACCGGCCTGTAGTTTCCCGGGTCCCCCCTCCTTCCTTTTTTAAAAAAATTGGTGTGACATCCGCTATCGTCCAGTCCTGTGGCCGTTTTGTCTGCTTGAGGAAGGACAGGAAATATGGGGGCAGCCTGGCCTCCTGTGGGAGGGAGTCTGGAAACAGTGACAGAGGAAAAACCTCTCCTGTGTACCTGTGATGGTGGAAGGACCAAGAGAAAGGCCTCCTCTGATGGGCTCAGTAGCTGGGCTGGCTCAAAAAGGGAGAAATGGCCCTTGAGGTAACTTGGACCCAAGCCATTTAGGTCTTTATAGGTTCAGACTGGCACTGGATAAGCAGCCATTGGAGCAGCTGTAACAGGAGAGTTATGTGATTCCTGTAGTCAACCCCAGATAACATCTAACTGCAGCATTTTGGACACAATGAAGATTCTGAGGACATTCCAAAGACAGCCCCATATAGAGCACAATACAGTAATCCAGCTGGGGTGTAACTTAGGCAAATGCCATTGTGCTGGGTCAGGACTCTCCAGCAATGGTCACTAGTTTCGACTGTACAAAGTTACTTTGAGTTCTCTCCTGGCCAGACACAGCCATTGACATTCAGCTAGTGCAAGGGACTAGCCCATAAAATTCTGTGAAACTAACAACTTGCTTATTATAAATGCTTTAGACAATCTAACAAACAACTACACACAGAGATATCACTGCACCTGGTGCTTGGTAACATTCTTCTTATAGCATGTCATATATACAAGGTGACAGACCTCACATTGTTGATTTTATATACTTATTTGATCTGTTTATTATAGCTTGCCCTTCCTCCAGTGATGGAGGTATACATGTATCTCCTCCTTCCTATTTATCAGACAAAGACAGAGTTACTACTACTACAAGATCAGTGAGGACATGTATCTGGTCCGCCAAAGTATAGTCCAAACACACAGATAGTACAGTCCTAACTGTTACATCACACTGCCTCTTGGCTTTGTTGGCCCATGTGCTGAGGTATACATTCTAAAAGCTTCCACACCAGATCTTAGGCCAGTGGTGGTGAACCTTCAGCACTCCAGATGTTTTGTACTACAAATTCCACAGTCCTTTGTCATTGGCAATACAGGCTTGGAATTCTGAGAGTCGTGGTCCAAAACATCTGGCTTGCCAAAGGTTCACCACCACTGTCCTAGGCCATGCTCTCGTGTGAGGGATGCCTTGCTAAGCTTACTTCCTGAAGAACCTGCTGCTTTGAGCCAACACGTGGGTGTTCTGCTTAGTGTTCTGCTTATATACCGCCCCATACCACTACAAGTAGTCTCTGGGCGGTTTACAATTTTAATTACAGTGCGCAGGCTACACATTGCCCCCCCAGCAAGCTGGGTACTCATTTTACCGACCTCGGAAGGATGGAAGGCTGAGTGAACCTTGAGCCTGCTACCTGGGATTGAACCCAGGTCGTGAGCACAGTTTTACCTGCAGTACAGGCATTTAACCACTGCGCCACGAGGGTGGGTGGATGTAGTTTGCCCTGTGGATTAACACAGGCTGAGAAATAAAGACAGAGCTGCATGGCAAGCCCTGTGTATGGATGTAATCAGGCACATGCGGCAAATCTTATTTCATGATAAGCAGTCTCCAGTTTGTGGCATTGTTAGGAGAAACTACCTTTACACTTTTCCTTAGGCATTCCACATGGGGGCAAATAGGAGTGATTTTGCTTTCAGAAGGGCTGAACTTCTAGTAATCATTTCTTTGTATTCTTGAGAAGGCTGTAGCCCACCTACGGTGGCAGACATTTACTCTGGCAGAGGGTGAATGACTGGCCTGGTTAGATTTGAGTAAGCCACATATATTTATATCTACTTTCTGACCCTCTGGCTGTTTTCCTCCTCTCCTTTTGCCTCTGTCAGTCCAGCACTTGGCTTTTGGAAAGAGGTTTCAATGCACACCCATTTGCCAGTGACAAGGGGAATAATTAATGGTATAATTAATCATGGAACATATTTTTAGTGCTCAGCTCCGGAACCTAACAACTAATGTGTGCCTTTGAGGGAGGGAGGACAGAGCCTTTGCCTTCACTCTAAGTAAACAGGATAAATGCCAGGCATGTGAACTTGCCACCTTTGATGTGTGCACTTCAGAGCCCTGCCTCTGTCCGACATCTTCCTTCCCACCAGCAGGGGGTAAGCAGCCCTCATCATGCTGCTCTCTGCCAGCACCTCAAAGGTGTTGCTTTCTGGACAATTTTTATTACTTCCCTCAGTATCTTTGAGAGGGGCTGCAACAGTCTTCACTGGGGTGTGTTCTTTGGGGGCAGGCCCCTCCCCCTTAAGTTCCTTCCACATAAAGACTTCATTGCCCTTTGGGGGGGACCCATCCCTGCTGCTTTGTGGAATATAGATGGTCCCATTTTGCCTACATAAGGGTTGGCGCTCATACAATTGTAGAGTTGGATGGAATCTCAAACAGAATCCATGGTCTAGCCAACATCAATACAGGGCATCTACTATGCCTACAATAGATAGCCATCAGACCATTGCATAGCAGCTTTTAATGAAAAAACATTCTCCACTTAAATGTGAAAGCAGTACTGTACTATCAGAAATCTAATACAGTACAAATGCAGGAGAGGTGATACCTTTACTATACCCCTTTAAAAACATGTATTCAGCAAGCTTTTGTGAGTAAAGTCCACTTCTTCAGGCTGTGTACAATATTTCAGAAAAAAATATGAGTGTTCCAAAAATTCATAGCAGAAGTTTGCCAAGTGTGCTCTTTAAGGTGAATTCAAATGTTGATTGCAAAGTGCCTTTGGGGAGGGGAGGTTTCAAACTTCATCCCTGGAAAAATTTGCCTGGATTTTGCCATCCATCTCTTCAGACAAATACCATTAACAATCTCCTATGAGGGTCACCCCAAGCAGAGTGGGCAAAGCCGAGAGATCAGACCAAGGTGCATCCATCCTCTTCAGGAATGAACAACTGCATCATCAGAAGATAACCGACAGCTCCAGTGGTGATGGGAGTGCAGATATTCTTGAAGGTCAGCCACTTGCCCTCTTGGTGTGTGTACTCCTTTGTTATGTATTATTCCTTATCAACTATTCACAGACTTTTTGTTCTTGCATATTTTGGCAAAACCAACTTCCAGATGTCACCCACATTGCGTGTTGTGTCACTTTATGTAGGAGTCATCTGGGTAGGGCTGATAAACTTTTCAGCTCTCCTCACAGGGCGGTGATCAAATATCATTGGAGTATTTGGGCAAAGAGTTAGAAATGAAGCAAGGGACTAGCTCATAAAATTCTGTGAAACTAACAACTTGCTTATTATAAAGTGGTTTAGACAATCTAACAAACAACTACACAGACAGATATCACTAGATAGCCAATATAAAAATCAAACTGGACATGGAAGATAAATTGCAGACAAAAACCAAAGAAAAACAAAATGAAACAAAAGACACAAAACATGTGGCACCTTAAAAACTAACTTTAAAGTTAACTTGAATTGCTGTTTTCTTTCATTATTGCCTACACTTCTTGAAAGGACTAACACGGCTACCCTCTCTGAAACTTCTGCTATGGGAGATGAAGAAGCTCTATTCCTCATGCAAACAAAACAAAACAAAACAACAAACAAGATCAGGACAAACCACGTGCACAATATGAACTGTTAATATCAAGAATTACAGCAAAGATGAAAAAAGGAAAACAATAGTAAAACAATTGTAGTACAAAAATATCAGCAACATTCTTTAAAAATGTAAAGACCCTGTAAAATCAATTTGAGGCTCTTTCCTTCATCACACCTCATGAGGAATACACAGAGGAACAACTGGTTCCATCTGAGGATCTCTCCCTCATCACACTTGATGAGATCCAGAAAGACAAACAACAGGAACATACTGAAGATGATGAGGTGCATGTAGATGAACAGGCTGCAGGAGAGAGGCTTCTTATACTAGGTGATTCAATTATTAGAAATAGAGAGGGATGGATTTGTGATGCGCATGATAACCGTATGGTGACTTGCCTGCCAGGTGCAAAGGTTGCAGATATCATAAGAAATCTAGATAGTTTGTTGGAGAGAACTGGGAAGGAGCCAGTGGTCATGGTAAATGTTGGTACCAATGATGTTGAAGGCAAAGCAGTCAGTCCTGGAAGCCAAATTCAGGTTGTTAGGAAGAAGACTGAAGTCCCAGACTTCCAGGGTAGCATTTTCAGAAGTGTTGCCTGTTCCTTGTGCAGGACCCACGAGGCAGACAGAGCTCAGAAGCCTCAATGCGTGGATGAGGCAATGGTGTCGAGAGGAGAGCTTCAGATTTGTCAGGAACTGGAGAACATTTTGGGATAAGCCAAACCTGTTCAAAAGGGACGAGTTGCACTTGAACCATGATGGGACCAGATTGCTGGCACTCATTATCAAAAAGGCTGCAGAGCAGCTTTTAAACTGATAACTTGGGGAAAGCCAACAGGAGCTGGGCAGCATCCAGTTTGGGAAAGTGTCTACTTGAATAGTGAGGAGGATGCAATAATTACTGAGCAGAGCCAGGAGCTAGTCACCAGCACTCCAGCAGAAGGATGCAAGAGGCAGTCTAATGATGCTAATGGACTTAAAAGACTGCATCAGAAAAACATCTATAAATGCTTGTATGCAAATGCCAGAAGCCTCTGGAACAAAATAGGGGAGCTGGAATACTTAGCAATAAATAAAAATATTGATATTATTGGCATCACTGAAACCTGGTGGACAGATGATAACCAATGGGATACAGTTATCCCAGGCTATAAACTCTTACCCACAGTGTTTCTAATGGTGACTCCAAATCACCTAGATATTCTAATTTGTATGATTTTATCACTTCTCTGACATACAAGGCTACACCACCTCTCATTTGGAGTATCGTGTACAGTTCTGGTCACCATACCTCCAGAAGGATATTACTGAAATGGAAAAAGTGCTGAGGAGGGCAACCAGAATGATTAGGAGATTGGAACATCTTCCTTACCATCTGAGGCTGCAGATTGGAAAGATAGGCAGGATATCTCTGATTGCCATTTGCAGGGAATCATAAGCAGGTGAAGACATCTGCTTGGGAATACCCTGAAGCAAATGGTGAGCCACTGTGTGAGACTGAAGGCCGGACTGGATGGGCTGTGGCCGGTTCCACCAAGGCCGTTCTTATGTTCTTATGTAAAGAAAAGAAGTATATTACTAAACTCAGTTGACCATAGATCAGAACATCAGTGGATTGAACCTAGAGATATTATCAGGGAAGAATGCAAAACAATTATTCATGTAGTCAAAAGAAAAGTCTTAATGGTTTACTGATTAAACTCTTAAAATGGCTAATGACAGGCAAGTAATAAAAGTGAAGGGGGAGGAAAAATAAGATCAGAAACCTTTAAGCATGTTGCACATGAGAATAAAGAGTATGAGCATAACTATGCAAAGCAAGGGAAATGAACAACAAAAAGGGGAGAAGTATGTTCCATAACATCCAAGAAATTAGAATGAAATACATACAGTAACTAGATTAAATGTAGTTGCCATTATTTATTTCACTTCCTTTCCAAAAGGTCAAGACAGTCCCCAGGAGCCATCCTTTTTGCCCCAATGCGCAACACTCTCAGCACTCACACTGCTCAGATCTAAGAAGGATTTGAATCCAGATTTTTCCAACATTTACCTTCCCCTCAGCTTTGTGTCTAAATTTGGATGTGCATCCTCTGCTGAACACAAAAGAGCCTTGGCCCTGAATAGTGCAAGAGAGTGCAACTCTGGCTGAGATTTCTTTTACGGTACAAATAGCTGGGAGTGCTGCGCACTGGGATGCATAGAGCAGAGGCGTTCCGAATTCATAAAAGTTCCATAAGGATTACAATCCAGCACCTTCCAAATGTATAGAGGAGTACCTCAGTGCACATCGTTGATTTGAAAGACTGATTCCTTCTAAGCATTTGGACTGCTTTGTTCTTCAAGCAATAGCTAGAGGTTCTCAACCTGTGGGTCCCCAGATGCTCCTGGACTGCAACTCCCAGAAACCCCTCCCAGCACAGCGAGTGGTAGAGGCTCCTGGGAGTTGCAGTCCAGGAACATCTGGGGACTCACAGGTTGAGAAACACTGAGCTAGTTCATGTGTCAAAAAACAACAACACCTGTGACGGCTGCTTTGTGTTTGGGTGAAAAGTGGTTAAAAAGTTAACAATGAAAAAAGTTTGCTTCTGGGATTTTCCCTTGCTTGGTGTCTCTTTGTGAAGGGTAGTGAGCAGAGGAAAGTATCCTGCAGACCATCTTGACTGTCGCCTTAAGTGTTGTCAACATTCAAGCTGCCCTTTGCTATGCAATGATTGCCATCCTTTTTACTGCTGGTAACATGGCATAGCAAAGCAAAGCAAAAGCAAAGTATTCTGCTTATATACCACCCCATAGTACTTTAAGCATCTCTGGGCAAATTACACTCTATTTATGCAGGCTACACATTGCCCCCACCCTCAACAAGCTGGGTACTTATTTTACTGACCTCAGAAGGATGGAAGACTGAGTCCACCATGAGCCTGCTACCTGGGATTGAACCCTACGTTGTGAGCACAATTATAGGGGCAGTATAGCTGTTTAGCCACTGTGCCACAAAAGCTTGATATTGTACCATTTTATGGCATTTTGAATCATGGGTATAGAAGCACAATATCACAATTTAATTGGTAAAAGGTGTTTGTTATAGCACAATCCTTTTCCAACTCCATATATTGGAAATTAGCTTGATTTGTTATGTGAATCATCATGATGAAAAATGATAAACATGGGCTTAATTTGCATATCATATTGTTCATGGATACAGCTCAAAGGAAATCTCATATCTGGAATATAAATGTGCTCATAGCAGGAAATAACCCAGTTGCCTCCGTATTTTGTCTCACCCATAAATGGCCCTGAACAGCACATCACTTTTTTGTTGTTGTCTTTTCAAACAATCACTGACCTAACAAATGTTTTAAGGCCACTTTCCTCAATACTGTGTCCCCAAATAGTGTGGATGATGGGTGTTGCAGTCCAACACATGGGGGGCAGTTGTCAAAAGCTGAAGAACAGGCTCCCAGTTTGGGTATGTGCTAGGAATTAAGGCCCATTAATTCTGTTTATTTACCTGGTAATTGATGTGGCTAAATGCAGGTTAAAGGCCCTGGGTGAAAGCTGTTTCACAGGGAAGCTCTCTCTTTTTCTTAGATTCCAAGATGACTGAATCTGTTGGGATTCAAAGATGTTTTTCTGACTAGCCTACCTCCCCTCATTTATAGTATATCACAGAAGCAGGTGCACCCTCTCACATTTCATAAATATTTTAGTATATCTTTTCATGTGACAACACTGAAGAAATGACACTTGGCTACAATGTAAAGCAATGAGTATACAACTTGTATAACAGTGTAAGTATGCGGTCCCCTCAAAATAATGCAACACACAGCCCTTAATGTCTGAACTGCTGGCAACAAAAGTCAGTACACCCCTAAGTGACAATGCCCCTTCCTTGTGTCATGAGACCCGTTAGTGTCACAAGGTCTCAGGTGTGAAGGGGTAGCAGGTGTTATTGCTCTCACTCTCACAGTTGGTATTATCGCTCTCTCTTTCTCATACTAGTCACTTGAAGTTCGACATGCTACCTCATAGTAATGAACTATCTGAGGATCTGAAAAAACAAATTGTTGCTCAACATGAAGATGGCACAGCCATAAGCAGATTGCCAAGACCCTGAAAATGTCTGTGCTCAGCGTCATATCCAAAGGTTGACTTTGGGAAATAGATGTATGAATGCTGCCAGCATTGCTGCACAGGTTGAAGGGGTGGGGTGGGGGTCAGCCTGTCAGTGCTCAGACCATACGCCACACACTGCATCCAACTGGTCTGCAGGGCTATCGTCCCAGAAGGAAACCTCTTCTAAATAAAGCCCACATATGGTTTGCTGCAGAAAAGCAAACTAAAGACATGGATTTCTGGAACCACGTCCTGTGGTCAAATGAGACCACAATGAACTTATCTGGTTCAAATGGTGTCAAGCATGTGTGGCAAAAACCAGTTGAGGAGTACAACGACAAGTGTGTCATGCCTACAGTAAAGCATGAGTGCTACCGACACTGGGGAGCTACGGTTCACTGAGGGAACCATGAATGCCAACAAGTACTGTGAGATACTGAAGCAGAGCATGATCCCCTCCATTTGGAGACTGGCCCGCAGGGCAGTATTCCAACATGATAATGAAACCAAAAACACCTCCAAAATGACCACTGCCTTGCTAAAGACGCTGAGGGTAAAGGTGATGGACTGGCCAAGCATGTCTCCAGACCTTAAACCCTATTGAGCATCTCTGGGGCATCCTGAAATGGAAGGTGGAGGTGCACAAGGTCTCTAACATCCACCAGCTCTGTGAAGTCGTCATGGAGGAGTGGAAGAGTACTCCAGTGGCAACCTGTGAAGCTCTGGTGAACTCCATGCCCAAGAGGGTTAAGGCAGTGCTGGAAAATTATGGTGGCCACACAAAATGTTGACACTTTGTGCCCAATTTGGACACTGTCATTTAGGGGTGTACTTACTTTTGTTGTCAGCGGTTTAGACATTAAGGGCTGTGTGTTGCGTTATTTTGAGGGGACAGAACATTTACACTGTTATACAAGCTGCAGACTCACTGCTTCACATTGTAGCCAAGTGTCATTTCTTCAGTGTTGTCACATGAAAAGATATACTAAAATATTTACGAAATGTGAGGGGATGTACTCACTTCTGTGATATATTGTATAATCGCATGATGTAGGCTGTGTTTTTAAAGGGTTGGGCAATTAAGAGACACATTCTTTGTGAAAGCCCAGAATTTGATCAGATATCACCCTGAGGCAAAACGGAAGTGAATATGATTAGACAGTAAGCTCACAACAGTAATAATAATATAACAAAAATACCCCTCATGTTGTTTTTGAAACATGGTGTCCAAGGTAATCCTTGTCCTTGACAACTGTATAGCCATGTGCAGGGGAAAACAAACAAACAAGGAAATAGGAGGATTGGGGGAAAGCATGGGTGGTTCCAGAGCTAAAGATGGGGCAAGAAGCTTTTCTACTCAGGTAAGAAATGTAAACAATGGCCCTGCTTCCTCAAAATTAGTAAATGGCGGCAGGTTGGGGGAGAATTGAATGAAGTAGGAAAAGAGGGAAACCAACCATGGAGTGGATTGACTTGATAAGGGAACCACACTCTTTAGTTTGCAAGCTGTTAATGAATGCTAAGACCTAGGAGAGGCCATTCATTCAGAGCACTGTCATAAGTTGAAACAACAACAACAACAACAACAACAACACAGCAATGGCTCTGAGATGGATGTAAGTGAGAATTACAGTGGGGTGCACTCAATCCTAGAACTTAGTGATACTGGACAGCAGGAAGCAGTAGGTTTTACATTTAAAAGTTCGCTGAGCAGGGCCACTTTATATCAGAGTTTTAGCTGCAAGGTCCACAATGCCACGGCATTCCTTGTTCTGGTGCCAGCACCTGGTATGCAGAACAGCAGGTTTGGCCTAAGCTTCATAATTAGTACTTGGAGCAGGAAGATGTAATCTGCAGCCTAAACACAGACAGATAATACTTCACCAGGGCAAGGACTGTCCAGAGGACTGCCTCTCAGGGAACCATACTCAAGGGGAGGGGAGTTGAAGGCAGACTTTAAGAGGCAAGGTCAAAACAAGGACCCAAACCAAGTGAAATACCTGATTTCCATGATGGAGTCTCCCAGAATCTTAATCTTTACCTATAACTTTCCATCAGGTACTGTGGAAGGCAAATCCTTCTCCAATGCCATTTCCTTGTTCCAAATCCTTTTGTCTCCTTTTTGGAGTTGCTGCTAGCTCTGCAGCAAGAACAAAAATATATATAGTTAGACACATATACAGTGGATATAAAAAGTTTACACACCTCAGTTAAAAATGTCAAGGGTCTCTGATGCAAATAAATGAGACAATGATAAATCATTTCAGAACTTTTTCCACCTTTAATGAGACCTATGAACGGCACAACTCAGTTGAACCACAAGCTGAAATCTTTTAGATGGAGGAAAGAAAAATAAAAAACACTGCAGCTTCCATGTGTCTGTAAGAAGGCCTGAAGGAATGCAGGCAATCTACAGCTACAGAGCTACTGAGATATGGGAAGGTTTATTGTCAACTTGTTGCTGGACATCAAGTGGCAGGTGGTGCCTCTTACCCAAGTTGACCTACACAATCCCCAAAGCTGACCATGGAAGAAATCCCAGGAGCATTTCCCAATTTCAAACTAGAAATATATAATATTAACAAAGGCCAGAATCCTGTTATCCATTAATACTGAGCATTAGTGTGTAGCCCTCTGCTCCACACTCAATCTCTAACTTGTAGTTAAGAACATAAGAACATAAGAACATAAGAAGAGCCATGCTGGATCAGGCCAAAGGCCCATCTAGTCCAGCTTCCTGTATCTCACAGCGGCCCCACCAGATGCGTTTGGGAGCGCATGAGACTAGATATCTGTCTCCTGATACCACTCCCCTGCATCTGGCCCTTGAAGTACCCTGGTTTAAAGCCTAGAGATTACACATCTCCATCATGGTTTGTAACCCGTGATGGACTTTTCCTCTAGGAATCTGTCCAATCCCCTTTTGAAGGCATCCAGGCCAGATGCCATCACCACATCCTGTGGCAGGGAGTTCCATAGACTTACAACACGCTGGGTGAAAAAATATTTTCTTTTGTCAGTTCTTACTCTCCCAGCACTCAATTTGAGTGTATGTCCCCTAGTTCTGGTATTTTGAGAGAGGGAGAAGAGCTTCCCTCTATCCACTTTACTCATACCCTGCATTATTTTGTATGTCTCAATCATATCCCCCCTCAAGCGCCTTTTTTCCAGACTAAAGAGGCCCAATTGTTTTAGCCTTTCTTCATAAGGGAGGTGCCCCAGCCCAGTAAATCATTTTAGTCGCTCTCTTCTGCACCTTTTCCTGTTCCACTATGTCTTTCTTGAGATGCGGTGACCAGAATTGTACACAATACTCCAGGTGGGGCCTTACTATTGTTTTATATAACGGCATTATAATGTTGGCTGTTTTATTTTCAATCCCCTTTTTGATAATCCCTAGCATGGAATTGGCCTTCTTCACTGCTGCCACACATTGGGGAGACACCTTCATGGAGCTGTCCACCAACACACCAAGATCTCTTTCCTGATCCGTCACGGATAACTCAGAGCCCATGAGTTGATAGATGAAGTTTGGATTTTTTGCCCCAATATGCATTACTTTACATTTGGTTACATTAAAACGCATTTGCCATTTCTCAGCCCACTCCCCCAGTTTGGAGAGATCCTTCTGGAGCTCTTCACAATCTTCTCTGGTTTTTACCACATGGAAAAGTTTTGTGTCATCTGCAAACTTGGCCACCTCACTGTTTATCCCTGTCTCCAGGTCATTTATGAACAGATTGAAAAGCACCGGTCCCAGGACCGAGCCCTGGGGCACACCGCTTTTCACTTCTCTCCATTGTGCGCACGGCAGAGATCACCCCATTCAAATCAATGGGACTTTCTGCTTGAATAAAGGCATAGTCTATAAGAAGGGAAAAAAGAATTGTGAGCACAAAAGGCTGTCACATATGCAGCTAACTCGAAGATGTTTTTGGACAAACCAAGCAGCAAGAAATTTGCTGTCCTTTACGAGGACTCTTTGCTGCCTGAAGTGGCTGCCCCACTCTGCTGAGAGATAAGGCCAGCTCTTTCTCTCTTTTTTCCTGGCAATCACCCAGGTTAGTTCTTATATGGGTGCTCAGCAGCTCTCAGTCCCACAACCTCTTCTGAGCAAGAATGAATGGCATACGACCACCCATCAGGCCTGCAGCTGCAGTGGTTCAAAGCAAAAGCAATACCGGCAAACTTGAGAGTTGAGAGTCTAATATCCATGGTATCTGCCACATTGCCGGTTCCCAGTGCATTGTGGATAAGCAGTGCTGACAGGGGAGTTTCCCTCTAGACCTCCTGTGGATGGTCATGTTTTTAGGGACTGCCAACAACACCCAACCATGTACTTGTGTTTATTGCTAGAAAAGACTCTCCAGAGGCTCAGACATATCCTGGTCAGGCTTTCCCATGTCTAGCATGGAGGAATAAGCTGATCAAGGTACGTAGTGGAAGAAGGTGGTGATGCCACAAAACAATGGTCATCATGTCAGTGACACCCAAATGATTTACCAGGGTCTGAGATAGAGAATGATTAAATCAGTCAGAAAGGTTTGATCCTCTTGAAGTAGGTTGTACTGCTAAGCAGCAGCTTCCTGAGATTTCAGATAAGGCTTTACCCATCTCCCCTGGAGTTGAGAGCAGAAGAGCTATGCTGGATAGATCTAAAAGCCTACCCATTCCAGTGTTATGTTCCCACAGTGGCCACATACAAGACTCAAGAAGATTGGTACCCTCCTGTGTGTGTTGAGCTCCTCATTATCCTATCTCTGGCTGCCATTGGGTCTAATATATAACTATCATAGATCCGTCACTGGTAACTTGACTGACCCTTTTGTTTACAGTAGCTGTCTTACCACTGACCAATAGCCATTACTGAAAGGGCAGCAGAAAAAAGTGGGGAAGGGGAGGGGGAGAGAAAGCAAACCAGCTAGCTAGTTAAGTAGTCTAAAAATACCCAGTGATACACCTAACTTTCTCTCTCTAGCTTAAAACAGAGCAGTGAGTAGATCTTCTGCTTGCCGAGAGTGTTTATGTTGTTTGCCTCCATGCATATCTTATTTAGCTATTTGTAAATAAATGAATCACTACATCATGGATATACAGTGATTTCATCTTCAAGAGTAGCCAAACATTAGTAATGCTGTCCCTGCAGCTTCTCAAAGTTCAGGAAAATGTCATTTTGCTTTTGTAGATAAATCACAATTTTGTTTATGTTTTATTTTATTTCTAGCTCATATTGTTTTTCTCTCTCTCTCTGTCTCCCTCAGTCCTTGCTTGTTGTCTTACAGCACCCTGTTATTTACAGGAAGGTGTCTCATGTTAAATTACGGTCAGCCTTACAAACATTTCCATACCCTGAACACCTGTCTATCCATACTTCTGCAGCAGATTACCTGACTGAAGTTTATAAAATCATACACAGTGTGTACAAAGTAGATAAGGAAAAACTGTTTTCCCTATTGCACAATGCTAGAATTAGGGGGCACTCCATGAATTGTTTGGGTGTTAGATCTCAACAAGAGAAAGTACTTTTTCACCCAGAGGATCACTGGTCTCTGGAACTCCCTGCCAGAAGAAGTAGTGACAGCTATCAGCCTTGACAGCTTTAAGAAAGGATTGGACAAGTTCATGGAGAACAGGGATATCAACGGCTATCATTACGGAAGCCTAAGGGCAACCTCTGGGTTGGAGAGATAGGCAGGATATTTCTCAATGCCATTTGCAGGGAATCATAAGCAGGTGAAGACATCTGTCTGGGAATACCCTGAAGCAAATGGTGAGCCACAGAATGCTGGAGTGGATGGGGTGTGGCCTCTTCCAGGAAGGCTGTTCTTATGAGTCACCTTCAGGGTAATAATTACTGGTAACAGGTATGTTAGGTAAATCTTGGCAGGTACTTGTAATCAGAAAGTACATTCAGAAATGAACATCTGGAAGGGGTAAGTTCGTGCCTCCATTGTGTCACCCATCCACTTTCATTCATGCTATTCTTGGTACCATAAGGCATTGTTTGACTACCAATAACTCATTAGACGACTAATCAGGCTTGTGGTGCTGCTTCCATGCTTTAAGTCTTCAGTTTCCACTACACTCATGCTGCATTCTTTATGCTCTTGATGTTCTTGTCTACACAAAAACTAAGAAGAGCAGAAACTGGGGCCTCAATGGCATACCAGGGTTCTATGCCAGCAGAGCAACAAGCAGCTAAGTTAACTCGTATCAGAATGTCAAAGTAGTTAGCAGAGGATACCTCGTATTTGAAATGAAACCACATTCAGAATCTTGAGTAAATAAAAAAGTGGTACTTGTTAGAATATTAGTGTTGAACCAATGCTAATCACATTTTGAAACAATGTGAAAACCCTGTGCCCATTTTCTGGGAAGCACCCCTGAACATAATGGGACTCAGTCTGCCTAGACATGCACAGGGTCACAGTGCATCCTCTTGCCAATAACTCAGGCTGCAACTCTATGCATACTTGCCTGGGAGTAACTCCCCACCCCACCTCAATCCTAACAAGTGTTAAGCCAAGAAAAGCATGTACAGAATTTTCTGTTATCGGGATAGCCTTCCAAATAATCCATAGGATTAGGCTCTACATCATAAACCCAGGGTGATAGTTTTATGCCAAGGTTAGGGATTTTTCAAAATTGGTGTACTAATAAAAATGTGAAGTGCCAAACGCTAGACATCTTTCTTGGGGAAAACATTGGTGTGACATGCTAAGCAATCATGAAGCTTGATGAAGGTGAATAAAGTCATAACAAGCAACCATATTTCTCAGTGCTCTAGAGTCCATTTAAGTTTCCTGACTGACACCAGCTCCTTACAGCAGGCATGTCCAAAGTCAGGCCCAGGGGCCGAATGTGGCCCATTTTCAAATTTTGAGCGGCTCGCAGCCTCTTCTCCCTGCTAGCTCAGCCTGTCACACATCCCCACCAGCTGCCCCCTCCCCATAATGGATGGAGATGTCAGCTTGCAGTTTTATGGTTTGCCTGCCCTCCTTTTTCTCTCCATCTCGTCAGCTACCTGCCCAGCCCATTTGCCCCTGGCTCCGATGCTGCAGCATCCTCCCCACCTCCTTGCATGTCCTAAAGACTTGTCCAAAGTCCATCCCAGGGGCCAGATCCGGCTGAATGGTCAGCCCCCACACATTTTCACCTAACTAAATCTGGCCCTCCTTGTAAAAAGTTTGGACACCCCTGCCTTACAGGTTCTGGGATCCAGGCCTTAGGGCACACAGCGGCAGTGTTTAGACTCTTGTGAGGGGGAAACCAGTGACATCACAAAGTCCAATTCCCTGGGCCGCACATGCCTTGCTGTCAAGCAGAAATGGTCCGTTCCCACTGGAGAAAACGCAAAACACCACAGACAACCTGAGAATGTCTGTTTAGAGGCAGACCGGGGCGGGTAGAATTTCCTCAGACAATGAAAGTTTTTGAGCCCATTCAGAGCACTATAAAGATCAGCTTTCTCAAGAACATAATAAGCACCTTTAATAGGTCACTTTGCCTCCAGTCACCAAGTGCAGAATTTAGCACAGGGTTTGTCTATACAAGCTTGCCACAAATACTTTACGTAATGGCTAGAGAGAGGATTATTTCCCTCTCCTTTTGCCTTAGGTTAGGGTAGCTAGAACCACCACCACCAGCAGCGTGGAGCCTGGATCCAGAAACAGCTGCATTTCAGGGGAACTGAAAGCTCTCCATCTACCTCTGCCACAAACGGTACCCAGAACGACTCACAGCCACGATAAGGTGGCTAGCAGCATTATTGTACGCCAGTGCCCAGGGACCACACACACAACTCTTGGGAAGTGGACTGCTGCTGGCACTGAATGAAAAGGGGTTTTGTTTGGGGGTTTCTGCCTTGGCACACACAAAATGCTGCAGAGATATGAGGCCGAGATCCATATCACTGCAAGTATGTAAAAGCATCTCTCACTTGGGGAGAAGAGCTCCTGAAAGATTTCAAGGTGTCGGCTTTCACTACTATGGTCAATTCAGATTGGAGTTGAAAGGGCACAAGTGTAATAGTCGAGGCCTTTGTTAGAAAGGCCTCATGGAAGGGAATCTGAAGGGAGATTACACAGTGGCTGGCATCCAGCAATGGAACTTGATCCGGTCGAAGGGCGGTGATATCATCAGCGGCAGCAGTTTTCCAGAAATTAAAAGTGTCTGATCCCATCCCCACCTCATTCCAGCAGGCCCTGGGGCTCACTAGGTATCCCCTTACATTGTGGGAAGAAACAGGATGGAAGTGGAGGTGGCTTTAATTTTCAAAAATCACCCTCACCAGTAGGATCATCCCTTTGGAAGTAATTTTCAGAACCTATAGGCATCTCCTGTCCCAGAGCCACTGACGGCTTCCCATGATAAAAAGGGATCCTAAGGGCACCTTATAACCCAGTTGGGGAGGGGGAGTGGCAATCGGAAATGTTTAATTTCTGAGAAACCACTGCATCTGATGGCATCGCCAGACTTGCACAGTATAAGTCACGCTGCCGGGTTTTGGCCAGCTATTTATTTCTACAAAACCTAGGAAATTTTGTGGCCTCCAAAATTTTTTTGTGCCAGTTAGTCTACATTTTATTTGGGGCATCAGAGTTATATCAACTTTTGCATGGCAGCAACAACTGAATGCATCTCTGTTGCAGTGGGATTCCTTTTACAGTAGCAGAATAAAAGGATCCTGCACATCCACTTTGAAACCATACCCATCATGCTTCTGCGCCATTGCTTCCTCCTGTAGTAGGCTGATGAAAATGTTGGAATGTGCAATAAACCTATGGGGGTAAACCAGTCTATGGTAATTATGCCTGTCCTAAAGTAGACACAGAGAGTTCCTGCAACCACAGCCTTAGTAGACTAAATATTACACTTGCAGCTTTCTAATCTACCTGAAGTTCTGGGCTTTCCAGGGCGTAGCCTGCAAGCTTGTTTTTAGTGCAAAGAGATGGCTTTGCAGCACATGATGTAATAAAGAGGACGTACAGAAAATATTTCTATACTCAGTCCACCCAGCTTTCCCCTGGATTAAGAGTCAGTGTTTTCACATTAGTAGGTCTAAATTCCAGTCTAAAACAGGCCTCAATCAGTTTGGTTTTTGGAAATGAAGCACTACATAAGATGGACATGGCTTGTGGAATACATCTAGCACTACATATGCTTCCATACTCAAACAGTTGTGCCAGCTTTCTTGGACTAATATGGTTTAGGCAAGCAAGGGCGAGAGAAAAGCAACAGATGGGCAACTAGATTTTATTAGGATCAACTAGAGTTTAACACTGATGCACACTTTTTGAGTTCTCCAAAACGATTCACGAAGCTTGGCATCTTAAAAAAAGGGGGGGGGAAGCATAGCAGTCCAAAAAATTGAACCAGACACTTTACGATATGAGGGCTGAAGTTCAAGTCAGGCCCAACATGGAGAATGCAAGCTTGAAGAATCACTGGTGTGTGAGTGTGAGTGTGGAGGAGGTTATCAGATTTCACCCAGCAATGCCTATTGTAATGGAGAGAAAACCATAGGTCCTCACTTCTGGAAATTAGTTAGCATCTCTAAAATTTAGAAGAGAGGAAAAATTTTTGTCCCCATACCTACATCCTGGTTTTGCCTCATATAAGCCTTTGTCATGGGATGTCCTAGGTGAGGTTGATGACAGCGGAAGGCCAAAATGTTTCATAAGCCAATTATTCTGCCACCCCCAGCATAAAGACGTACTAGTTTGACCTTCCATAGGATCTAGTGGTAGCGGCTGATGCCAACAGGGACTGGTAGGACAGGTTGGCCAAAGGAAAACTGAAGTCAACAAATCATTGTAGCCTCCAAAGAGAGAGCCTACCCATGTTACCGGGTGGCTACATTGACAAATAATACAGGAATGTTCCAGGACTGGGATGGTCAGATATGTATTGTTCTCTGTTGATTGCATGGCATGCAAGCCAATGTGAACTAGTTTGGAGTTTTTCCCTAAATCCAAGAGGCTTCTTCTTCATCTTCTTCTTTTGTAGTGAATGCATTGGCATGAGCATCAAATTGCAATTAAATTATGTGATTACTTGACCCCAAAAGGGAGGGTAAATGGCTGTTTCAGGCCATTCCATCTCACAAGAGTACCTGTGAGAAAGGCAGGTCAGTGGAGAAACTGGCTG
This sequence comes from Phrynocephalus guinanensis, assembly GCA_037367245.1. Taxonomy (NCBI): domain Eukaryota; kingdom Metazoa; phylum Chordata; class Lepidosauria; order Squamata; family Agamidae; genus Phrynocephalus; species Phrynocephalus guinanensis. The sequence continues at coordinate 97,934,209 of CM074734.1, read as the reverse complement.
CTGGTTTGAATTCTCTACTCCCCAATGCTAGTGCCTGGGTTTGCCTGTTTTCCTTTTCCCTTCTTTTCCCTTTACATTCTATCTCATTTGTTTTTTCCTTTTAAAAGGCTTAGTGCTCTCACACCAGAGCACCTAAGATATGTGGGGAAGTGAGACTTTAGCAGATAAAGAGGAAGAAATTATCAGTCAGCCTTGTTTGCAGCTTGTTAAGGTAGCTCTGCTGCAACTGTGTCTCCTACATATCTAAACCACCACACAAGAGCTATCTTAACAAACTGCAAACAAAGTTGATTGCCAGCTCCCTCCCCTCTGTCCACTAACTCCTGTATGGTTCACTAAAGCAAATTCACCCAGGGAAGCAGGTGCTACCACAGCTGATCAATTTGTATTTTTTCCCACTGTGTAGTTGCATTCTGAGTCTGTTTCAACTCTCTCTCCCCTACTTTTAATTCTGATTTTGTTACTTCCTCATCTCATGCAATGGCAGTGCAGTATAACTTCTGAACACTTCACATCTCAAATACAACTCAGTTGAAGAAAAGCCTTTTAGGTTGTTTGAGCAGGGTTTTGCACTGTTGCAGTTGATTCTGTGGTGGGCCGAAAAAGAGGCTTCCACTACCCTTTTTAATCCACCACACATTGGCCGTTACTTCACGAAGTACTTCTCTTCGCAGCGTGATTGCCTTCGCTGTGAATCCGAAGGCGGTCACGTGGTGGTCACGTGGTCTCCATTCGCCCCCACCCCTCTTTCCGTGTCCTCACGGGGCGAGGTTTTAGGATTGAATCCAGTACTACCTCACGTGTTCCCTTCGCATTGGGAAGCTTACTTGCAACGTCCGGTTTCTGCTTTCTTTAATATTTAAAAAAAAACTACCACGGCGTATCGATGCATCAATACCCGGCTGTCATTTGCGGCAGAGCTGAATAACTGTATGTTCCTTTGTTTTCTACTCCCGATTTGTATTGCTTCGTCCATTGGCGACGTGAAAAAATTGCTGTTCTCCGTCAGGGTCACTAGGTGGACCAGCACACAACATTTGTTGTGTATACCATCGCTCCTCCAAGGAATATTGAAGCACAGCAAGCAAGATCAAAAGAACGGGTTAACCAAAATATCGATGCATCGGCATTTCGGAGAAAAAGTAACTAAAATATATATATATATATATATATATAAAATCACTGGCCACACGTGACTTTGGTTGCGAAGCGGGATGCGAAGCGAAAAAGATTCCCGGCCTCCGGCAGGGGAATCACTCGCCCCGCTTGGAGCACGGTTTAGGGGGCGTGGTCGGGGTGGCGCCGCATCCAAAAAGGAGGAGCGTGAGGACAGAAACGATCGCTTCGCACAGAAATGACGGCTCGCCGCGCAGCGAGACGTTCGTGAAGTAATAGCCATTGGGACAACAATGCCCTCATAGACCAACCTCCACTGGCATCCAGTGCCATCTACCGCTACTGAATGACAGAAAAATGGAACTCACAGGGTATACAATGGCACTGAGTTCATGACTTGGTGAATGCTTATGAGGTTGAAATCCTCTGTGAGTAAATTGGTCATTCAAACATCACAGACAGCTGCTGAGATCACTGCAATTCTTCTTCCTTTTTTTCAGAAACTGCTGAGTTGCTCAACTTCCAAACTCGAATCAGTTCCCCCACTAAAGACTTAGTTGGATAGATTACTTTCTGGTGTGTCAAGTGCAGAACAATCCTGATTACTCTGGAGTTAAGTCCTGCTGCCTTGAATGGGTTTTACTCGCTAGTAAGTCTGTTTAGTGGACTGCAAACTTCGGATGAACAGCAAAGCTGCCACTGCCACACTGCAGCCACAGAAAGCATGCCGCTCCGCCACACCCACCATCAAGTCTTAATTGATCATGCATTTTTTTTGGAGGATCGACCTCCCCTGGCTTGAAAGGCTGTCCACTCCAATTCCGACTTGACAATAAGGAACCTGAAGGAGCCACCCTGAAACTGATCCTCCCCACTGGGGGGGGGGGGAGAGGGGAGAGAACCGGTAGTTGACTGGCTGGGAGGCGAGGAGACCCCACACGCACGCACACACACACCAGGGGCAGAAAGCGCACAGGTGGAGGGCGTTCCACTGAAGTGAGAGGCGCTGGAATGCGCCTTGAATGACAAAAGCGCGTCATGGGTTTCGCAGCTGCACGTTTGCGCCGGATGTACCTTTTAGGCAAAACGGTGTCCTCCTCCTCCATCCTCCTTACTGGGGACGGAGGCTCTCCTTTTTTTTTGCCGCTGTGCAAGTCTCCAGCCAGCTCTTGAGAGCTCAGAGCCTCCCCGCGACTGCACAGGTGGGGACGGAGCGGCCCTTTTCTCGACCTCCGGGCTGCTGGCGCTGCCTTTTGGTCGAACGAGCCTTGTCGTCAGAATCCTCCCGAGTGGAATTCCTCCCCTACCCCGTGTCAGATCCAGACGCGACCGCCCCCCCGCCCCCCCCCCCCAGGGAAAAAGCCTCCGAGGAAGCCGCCCAGGGGCTGGACGGGGCGCGTCTTCGCAACAGCAGAGGGCGGTTCCCCGCCTGGGCCCGTCGCGGGCTCTTCCTGCCTGCGCTGCGTGGGCCGCCGGCCGGGGCGGGCAGCGCCTTGCACGGGGTGTGCCCTCCCTTCCTGCGGCGATGGGGCGGGGCGGGGCGGGGTGGGGAGGAGGAAGGCGGGCGCGCCAGGCGCTCCCTCGAGCAGGGAGAGGCCTGCCCACGGAGGTGGGCGGCACGGCCACTGGCACACGACGCCACCGCTGCCGGGTTAGCCAACGAGGGGACCCGGGTCCTCCGTCGCTCGGCCCGGGGGGGGGGGTGGCGGCGGGAGAGGAAAGCCGCCTCCGGTGCTTTGGTGCCGCTCGGACGGAGAGGCGGCGGGAGGCGGTAAACTCCAAGCAGACAGTTGGAGAAAACCCCCCTCGGGCGGGGGGGGGGTTAATGAGCTGCTGCTCCGGGTGCCTGTGAAGGTGTTTGCGCGCTGGCTGGCTGGCGGGGGGGGGGCATCGGCAGGGGAAAGGCAGAGTCCGGATGGACGGGAATCCTGATCCGGCGCATTCACGTGGAAGTCGCCTCCCTGGGATAGACGTCTGACCCGCCACCGCGCTTCGGGCTCCTGCCCGGCTTTGTCCCCGGAGTCAGCCTCGGGCGGCGCGAAAGGTGAGTGAAGAGCCTCCCCTCGAAAGAGGTGTGTGTGTGTGGGGGGGGGTTTCCTCCTTCGACCCGGCCAAGGAGATGGCGAGGACTCTCGTGCTCCTCAATCGACGGCATCGCCCCCCCCCCCGGAAAAGGGTGCTCCGAGAGGAGCGTCTCTTTCGCAAAACCTGGGAACGGCGACGCGAAGCTTGGAGATGAAACTTTCTTCCTGGGGCGCGCGGGGGGGGGGGGGAAGCAACTTTGTTTGGAGGGAACTAGAGGAACAATATAAACCCCTCAAATACTCCTTAAAACCGGAAGAAAAATGTTGGGGAGAAGCAGCCAGCTGAACGGATGCCCCCCCCCCACCTTGTCTAGCTTGCGTTGGTGGTTAAAGGAATGTGCTCATCAGGCTTTCTTTGGGGACTTCTCCGACTTGTCCCTGCTGCAGGAGACCACCCAAACCCGACAGTGGGAAAGTTAATTTTATGGACTACAACTCGCCTAAAAGTGGTTGTGCAGTCTGAGATTTTCCGGGAGTTCCTATCCACAAATAACACCGTTTGGTCTCAGGTGTCTGCGGCTCTATAGCTTTTGCCCTCCGAAAAGCCCTTTCGCCCAAACTCGCAGAACTTTCGCGCATGCTCGGAGGCTCCCCCTCGCGAGTCCTGCCGCCGGTGCTCCTCCAGGGATGCTCTCCCCTGGCAGGCTGGAAACAGGTTGAGCGAGCCTTAAAGGGCGGGAATTGAGCAAGGCAGCAGCTTTTTTTTCAGGAAGGGTCCTGGCGGCTGTGAAAAGCGCGATGGCGCGCCGGAGGTGGCCCTTGCGCTTTGTGGGCGCGTACACGGTACAGTACTCTGTGTTCGTGCGTGTGAGGGGGGGGGAGTGAAGGGAGGGCCATTCAACCTCTCTGGAGCCGATAATCCGTCTTCCCCGGGGACCACACCTTGAATATCTCCTGCGTTTAGTTAACCCCAGTGGCGGCGGCGGAGGCTGTGGGACTAACACAAGCGAAAATAAACGGGGTGATAGAAAAGATGATAATCTTAGTAAGCCTGGCTTAGACCGGTGCGCCCGTCCTGTGTGACCACTAGCTCCTTTTCGACTGTTGAGCTTCTTCCCACTTCGAGGCTTATTTTCCATAGTGGCTAAGTCTGTGTTCGTGTGTGGCAGAGAAAAATAGCTGGTAAACCTAGAAAGAAGGGAAATAAGTAATCTGGGGGAGCAAGGGAGCCGACGGGTTTCCGTCTGCCCGTTTGTCTGTCTGTGGCCCCTACAGCGTCGACCCGATCCTTCAGGATGGCCAGCAGGTAGTCATGGGGGGGTGAGAGAGAGAAAGAAAAGACCATTCGTGTGTAGACCGCGAAGCTGGATTCCCTTGATTTACCCCTTCTTTTGTTTCCGCCATCGCTGGAGATAAGCTAAAACTGACTGTGTTTATTGTACTGTATTTATTCTGGTGTGAACCAAGCGGAGCCAGCGTGGTCGAGAATCCTCCCGTTGCCTTCTTGTACCTTTTTACGCGGAGCCTCCAGTCCACGAGCAGACCCTTGTAAAATCTCTCGTCTCGTCGTGCCTGTCCCGGATCGTTCGGGTCGGAGAGGACGCGAACCAGTTCTTGGATTGGAACAGCCCTCCTAAAACTGAGGCTGCCGTCTAGCTAGAAATGGCTTGGGAGGCGTCGTGCCGGAACGAATTATACCCTTGTTTGTTAAACCTGTGCTCCGCGTCCCTGCTTCGGGAGCGGCTCCCCGATTTCTCTGTTGGCGCGAGGGATCACAGGCAGAAGCGGATCGGCGCAGAGGTCTTTTCCTTTTGCTCGGAAAGCTTGAAAAAGTAACTTCAGGTTCCAGCCGTGGTGGGTTTGCGTGCCCCTGGAGTCACCAGCGGAGTGCGACCGGCAATCTGGGCGCCTGAGTTGAAGGGTGGGAGGAGCTTTAGCGCTCGGGATGCCCCGCCCACTCCAGCGAAAGTGCAGAAGTTTGTGGTGGGTGGGTGAGGGCGGGGGCCTTGCTCCCCGGAGTAGGAAGCAAGCTTGGTTTACAGCAGCAGGGGTTGGCAACCTTTGGCCTCCCAGATGTTTTGTACCCCTCCAACTCCCACAATCCATCACTGGCAACATAGGCTCGGAATTCTGGGAGCTGCTGTCCAAAGCATCTGGAGGGCCAAAGGTTCCCTTATAGCTGCAGCAGGTGATGAGAAATGGCAGCAAATAACTTACTAAGGGGAAAGTCTTGGCACTTTAAAAGCTAACAAATGTAAATGATGTTAACCTACTTTTCGCAGCAACAGGCAAAATACTGAGGGGTGGGGGATGAATAAAACTTTCTGCCTTACACCAGCGAGCAATTTTCAAAAGGTCTGCTGGGATCAAACCTTGGTCTGAGACTTGGTTAGATTGGTCTAACTCTCAAAATAAGCTATCACATGTGTGATGGTGAGTTTTTTACTTTTACTAGTGCAGGAATCTTCCATCCCTTAGCAGTGGTTCTCAACCCCTGGGTCCCCAGATGTTCTTGGACTGCAACTCCCAGAAGCCTCCACCACTCGATGTGCTGGAAGGGGGTTCTGGGAGTTGCAGTCCAGGAACAGCCAGGGACCCACAGGTTGAGAACCACTGCTAGGAATGGAGTACAAGGGAGAGTTGGCTTGGTATTAGAGCAGAATCCTGGATTTTCTTCTCAGCTTCTGAGAGCCAGAGACCCACAGGAAGAGCCAGGTCTTGGGCGTACACAAGAGGCCAGATAGGATTTCTGGTTGCTACACACTTCCCTTTTGGCAAGGGTGGAGTATTTTGAGTTTTCAAGGAAGACAGATTGGGAACCAAAACACTTGTTATTTTTAAACCCTTTGTGTTGCGAGTTTTACTAGTTAGGATTCCTTGAAAGGATCCCTGTTCACAGAGATCATGTCATAGAAAATTACAGCATACGGATTTTAGAAATTAAACCTTTTTTACAAGTCCCATCAAGATCTGGATTACCTTAATTGCTCAAAATTGCCCTATTTCTCCACCCTTCTGTCTTGGTTGCTCTTTCTGAATTCTAATCTGCAGAAATATGTAGAATATGTCTGCTTTGGCATTCGCACAAAAACACAACTTTATGGAGACAATGACTGTCACAGCTGTTAAGAGACATTCTTATGCAATAACCTCAGGCCAGGCCAGGCCAACCCAACCATCAGTCAGAACAAGGTAGCTACCCCCCAAGCTCTGGGTGTCATAAAAAGGCATCCAATTGTTATTCATTCCCTTTGTTATTCTGTCTGTTGAGGGAGGCACCACTTAGGAGATTTTTATACCTTGATTGAGGAAGGATGCCACTCACTGCTTTGCCTGAGGGAGTGGGGTGTGGGTGGGGTGGTTTCAACATAGTGAAAGAAGTTCTTGGAGAAGAATAAAACAGGGATGTTCCTGTGTAGCTCTTTGAATAACTCAAGCCCACCAGCTGGGTAATACATACATACATACATATATAGCTCCCACTTGCTGTTATTGGTTGCATTTGTCCCAGGATCTTACCAATAACAACAACAAAACCACATTCTACTTCTCCTGAAAGACAAAAAGAAAAAAGAAAGAAAAAAGGGAAAAGAAAAAAAAGAAAGAAAGCCTTGTGTACTGTTAATCTTCTCTGCTCTTTTTTTAAAAAAAAAATCTACTCAGAATTACAGTGCTCACAATAAGATTGGCTCAGTACCCAAGTACAGTATATTGTGTATGTTCTCTGTTGCTGCTCCCAGACTTTGAAACTCCCTCCCACTGGAGGCCACACTTTTCCATCTTGGCTGTCCTTCCAAATGCAGGCAAAGACTTTTCTCTTCAGGCAAGCTGTCCCTGAATGACTGACTACCAGTTATGGGACTTTTAGATATATTGTCATGTATTACTGCTTGGACTGAATTTTTAGTACTATTCCATCCCCCTTTTGTTTTCCATCTTTCAGAGTAGCATTTTTTCTTTTATTTATTCAGTTATTGTTTTTAGCTTTATTAAGCTTGCATTTTTAATTGTGTAAGATACCTCTTTAAAATAATTGTTCTTAGCTTTGAATATTTCTCTCTCTCTCTCTCTCTCTCTCTCTCTCTCTCTCTCTCTTTCTCTCTCTCTTTGGTAACTAGTCTACACACATTATCTCCAACTTTCTATACTGTATTTCAATGTTGTAAGCTGCCTTGGGTCCTTCCCAAGGAGAAAGCCAAGGTAAATATATATAAAATAAAGAAACAATGTCAATAACAGGGAACATCATTTTAATAGGCTAGTGGTGGGGGATCACATGGCATGACTGTCTAGAACAGTGATGGCGAACCTTTTAGAGACCGAGTGCCCAAACTGCAATTCAAAACCCACTACTTTTTTTTTTTTTGCAAAGTGCCAATACAGTAATTTAACCTTTATACAGGTGGCTATGAAGGGGTGATGCCGGGTGCCCACAGAAAGGGCTCCGAGTGCCACCTTTGGTACCTGTGCCATAGGTTTGCCATCACTGGTCTAGAAGATATCTGGCTGCAGCTCTCTTCATTCCTCACTGTTGCCTACACTTACTGAGGAGAGGTGCAGTCTAGTATCATCCGGAGGCTGTGCATTTCCTCTTTCCACAACACCCTTGGCATGGAATTGCTCTACCAAAGGCAGATGTGATCCCAGTCTGAAAGTCAGCTTTCTGCCATACTGTAACTAGCAACCTAAGCTTATCTCAGTCAAACAAGGAATGCTGAACCTCTATCAGACTTACTTTGGCTTTGTTGACATAGTAGAGCCAAGCCATCTAGGAAGGCTAGATTGCTACACTCAACACCTTTTAAATCGCAGAGCTAAAAATCCTGTTTAGGGTAATGGCATTGAGTAGACTGAAATACAGGCACATTTACTTGTTAGGCTACATTTTGCACACTTACCACCACAAAACAACAACAACCCTCCTTGCTGTGCTAAATACAGTTCAGATATCTCAACTCTTCCCGATGTAATGTGTGGGGGAAACAAGAACTAGAGAGATAGTGTGATGTAGTGGATGGGATGTCATCCTAGGACTCAGAAGACCAGGGTTCAAATCCCTGTGTGGCCATGAAACTCATTGAGGGTGGCAGTGGTGGTGAAGTGCTCCTTAAACCTCTAACATACATTGAAAACCACCTAGGAACATACAAGTGACGTGACACTCTCTCAGTCACACACACCTTTAATAGGTTGTACCTTTGTTGTGAAGATTGCGTTTAAAAACTAGAGCTCTATACATGTAATATATATTCATGGAAACGAGTAAAGTACCCTAAATTGAAAGCAGAGGGGAAGGATTCTGTGGGTAGCCAATCAACTACCATGCTATTCTCTGCTTCTAAAAGTTCAAGGGAGGCCAGTGTTGAGGGCATTAGATTTGCAGAAAAAGAGGAGCAAGAAGCTGTATCTTCTGCTAATGCTATCTTCAAAAGATATTTTGGGATTGTAGGACAAAGGTGATGTTGGACTTAGGTGGTAGACCCAACCAGTATCACTTCCTCTGTTGCCAGTGGCTCATTCTTGTTGCTGTTCTGACATCCTCAATCAGTATAGTGGGAGAATAGCTACCATAGCAACTGGAATTTCAAATGCCACTCCATTCTACTGGTGTTTCTTGGTCACAAATGTTAATCATTGTGGGCTTCAACCATAGCCCAGCTATACGTGTAACGTTTACTCAGGCTCATTGCCACCTGACCATTGGCCAAAAGAAAAGGGATGAAGAAATTTAGTGCAACCTATCGCAAACAAAATCTGTACATCTACTTCAGCTCATCCAAGGATTAGATTGTTTTTTCCTGGCAGTGTTTGAAAACAGATCAATTGTCACCATGAATACTATAGGGTGAGTAGTTCTCGCTGTCCTAGAAGAAAACTTGAGTGCACATTTAGACCTGTGAGAACTTTTTAGAGGAGTCGGGGGGCCTGTCCAGACAGGCATATAATTCGGTATAGGGATCACTGTTGGTACAATTTGGTGCAAGCCAAATGTTGGTGTCCACATGTATTTCTAATTAGATCAACCCATCCTCCCCCTTTAAGAACTGTTGCTGACCTTTCTAGCACAGTGGTGGTGGTGGGGGCATATATTCTTTTTCGTACAGTTCAGCACAATCCTCATTACCTCTTCATGTAGCCTGTGCAGATGGTTAGTTTGAGCCCAAATGGAGTCGTGGGTGCTGGGTGGTATTCTCTGAAGTGACAACCCTTTTATGTAATAGGTGGGTTGAGATGGGTGCTTCATAGTCGGATCCAGGGAACCCCCTGTATGGGAACTCCTTCCATCACAGAAGGAGCCCGATTGGCTCTTTCCCGCCTTTCCCTGCAGCTGGCCTCTCTTGAACTTTTGGAAGCAGAGTATCCTGGCAGTTGATTGGCTACCCACAGAATCCTACCCCTCTGCTTTCAATTTAGGATGCTTTACTCATTTCCATGAATATATATTACATGTATAGAGCTCTAGTTTTTAAACGCAATCTTCACAGCAAAGGTACAACCCATTAAAGGTGTGTGTGACTGAGAGATTGTCACGTCACTTGTATGTTCCTAGGTGGTTTTCAATGTATGTTAGAGGTTTAAGGAGCACTTCACCACCACTGCCACCCTCAATGAGTTTCATGGCCACACAGGGATTTGAACCCTGGTCTTCTGAGTCCTAGGATGACATCCCATCCACTACATCACACTATCTCTCTAGTTCTTGTTGCCCCCACAAATTACATAGGGAAGAGTTGAGATATCTGAACTGTGTTTAGCACAGCAAGGAGGGTTGTTGTTGTTTTGTGGTGGTAAGTGTGCAATATGTAGCCTAACAAGTACGGGCCTTTTCACACGACCCCTAAGATCCGCTGGCCCCTTAAATTCGGACCAGAGATCTTGGGGGTTCGTTGCTCTTCCTTCCTCCCCACCACTCCGTACTTCCTTGCTTCTGTGTGCGTGAGGGGAGGGAGGAAAAAAAGCCTTAAAAAGGGACAAAAGAATAAAGCCTTATCTCCGGTGCTGGTGGAAGTTGCTCCGAGCCCCGGTCACTTCCTGGTTCCTCTTAAAGGGGCGGGAGGCAAAAGAAAAACAACAAAAAGAAGCGAGGAGAGCCCGGCACTCTCCGCATCAAATTTTTTCACTCTCCCAGAGCAGGTACTTGAAAGCTGCGCTGGGTCGCGCTTAGGTGGGCGTGGTCGCACTTAATTTTCTGTTAGCTCCGGAGCTGGTGGGGAAACATTTTTAAGCTCCGGAGCTGGGAGCCATTTGCAGCGGAGCTTAGGGGTCGTGTATAAACGCCCTAAATGTGCTTGTATTTCATTCCAATCAAAGCCATTACCCTAAACAGGATTTTTAGTTCTGTGATTTAAAAGGTGTTGAGTGTAGCAGTCTAGCCTTCCTAGATGGCTTGGCTCTACTATGTCAACAAAGTCCAGTTGTTATGACTCAACTTCCATATAAACTCACTTGGATAACTGAGAATCTTCACAGACCTCTGCTGATGTTCTTCATATTTGGATGCAAATAGAATGCAAACCAAACCACATCACAATCCTCCATCTGGACAGGCTCAGGCTCTCACCACTGCTGTTTGGATCTTGCCTTGGATAAACTCTAATGGCAAATATGAACCAGTAATGCTAGAGCGGTGTTTTCCCCCCTCCTCAGTGAGAGGTGGTGGTCTAGGAGAGCCTTCTGTAGCATTATTACTGGCCTGTTAGGCAGCTTGTGCTAAACTGGTCTTTGGAAGGATTATTTCTTTCTTAAGTGCTAGCTGTTGTGGCATATGAACAAGCTTTTCCTGGTCATGAGATAAGCTTTTCCTTTGGCATATATGAGAACAAGCCCACCAAATGACAACAGTGAATATCAAAAGTGTTCAGAGGGTCTTTATAGCAAGGGGTGATGATGGGGGCCCTCCCAGTGTTCTGCACAATCCCCATGATCACTCACTGTCTAGGTTAACCTTCCAGGATTGATGATATTTGTAGTTCAAGTCCACAGTTTGCCCATCTCTCATTTGTTTAGTTAGCCATTTTGTTAGTTTCATTTCCCCCACCCCCATCAGATATAAGCACTTGGTGGGAATATATCTTAGGCCAGGCCTTGATTTAGAAGTCACTTCCCTCTTTGTGTATTCCCTAGTTCAATAGCCTTTGTTGTCATGGACAGTCTTCTTCAGCAGAAGCTCTTCAGCAATGCTGGCGTGCATCTCCTCTCAATCACAAGCCAGTATCACTTTTGACAATGAAGCTGGGATCATGGACCCTGTAATCTAGCACATATGGAAGGCATTAAGTTGGAGGGGAAGAGATCAGGGCAAACCTTTCATGTATCTTTTCCAGAGGTAGCATCTCACCTGTGGATGAATTGGGGGGGGGGACGATGACAAGGAAATGCTATAGGTCATGCTACTGATCGCCAGCATTCTAGGAGGACATGGCACTTGAAAGGGACTAGGTCCTGCAGCCAGAAACAAACCAGCAACCTCAGATTAAATCTGTAGTTTTGAAAGAAAATATATAAAGTATTCTAACCCATTTGCCCTTTTTGGTAGGCAGTATGATCCCAGTGGCCGAATTCAAGCAGTTCACGGACCAGCAGCCTGCCTTCAAGGTGCTCAAGCCATGGTGGGATGTGTTGTCTGAGTATCTCGCAATTGCAATGCTGATGATAGGTGTTTTCGGTTGCACTCTGCAAGTAAGTGAATATGGGGGAGCTTAAGTGGGATTTGCCAATGGAATGTTGGGGGGTAGGTGGGATGGGGGACACAGAATTGGCTGGGGCAGAGGAAGCTTTAGATTGGGGGGGGAACAATCTGGGTGGGTGCCGAAAAGATCACTGAACTGCCAGCCTCCTATATACGTGCTTGTTGAGAAATGGCCAAGACCTTTAGCATGGCTGGTTGGATTCTCTGCAGTCAGCTTTTTGGGAGATGGGGGCCCTCAGTATGGCATTATTGGCAAGGATAAATTAAGGTCAATCTGATTATGAATGCAGTAGAATGAGGTGGTGACACTGGATAGTATCCGATTAGAATGCAGTTGAGAAGAATTCCATTTTTAATGCTCCCCAGGCTTTTTTAAAAAAAATCAAAACTTCCTTACATGTAAAACGGTAGCAACCAACCAGTGTGGCCGATCTTGCCACTCATTTACAGAGGCTCTAGATCCATAATGATGGGACTAAGCTGATGATCCCATGCTGTCTTCAGCCTTTTGAACTTGCAGGAGTTAGACTTGAGAGAGAACCAATAGTATTCCATTTAAGAGATCTCCCTCAGAAAGTTAGGTTCTGTACCTGCTGTACTAGATTTCTATCAATGGAGATTTTGTTAATGTCTTTAAAAATAGGATCCTCCACTTAGAACCTGAAGTAGTCAACTCTGTTCAGCCATACTGAGGTTCTAACTTTTATTCCCACCTTACCTTAGCTGATGTATTCTACTGTGTAAGATATCATGTTCCTCTTCTGCTATGTAACGTTACAGGTGATACAAGACAAGATTATTTGCCTTCCCAACCATGTTCCCAATGGTACAGCCTTCAGTGATGTGACCTGTGAAGATTTCACCAAGAGGCCAGTCAGTGCTTTAGAGCCAATTCATACTTCTGCCTACCAGGAAATGAGTGGCCGACAAAACAACCTGGACCTCCAGCAGTACAATTACATCAATCAAATATGCTATGAGACAGCCCTTCATTGGTATGCCAAATACTTCCCCTACCTGGTTGTCATCCACACTCTCATCTTCATGGTGTGTGCCTCCTTTTGGTTCAAGTTTCCTGGGACCAGTTCTAAGATTGAACATTTCATCTCCATCCTGAGCAAGTGTTTTGATTCCCCCTGGACCACCCGAGCCATCTCGGAAGTCTCCGAGGAGGAAAATGTGAGCTCGGAGAAAATGGACCGGAGACGGAAAAGCAGTGCTCCTAGTGGGGAGACGATGGAACTCTCTCCCTCAAGGGGATCTGTTGCAGAGAAGAAGGTCACCGGCTCCCCTTCCTCCTTGAGCTTGCTGGACAAAAAGGAAGGCGAGCAGGCAAAGGCACTCTTTGAGAAAGTGAAGAAGTTCCGTCTCCATGTAGAAAAAGGAGACATTCTCTATACCATGTACATTCGCCAAACTATCCTCAAAGTCTGCAAGTTTATCATAATTACCACCTATAACGCCATCCTGATTCCCAACATCAGCTTCATTGTGCCGTGCAGTATCAAGATGGAGGACATGACAGGCTACGATCACTTTTGCTGCAACCACACCAAAGCCCACCTTTTCTCCAAGCTGGCCATTTGCTACATCTGCTTCCTTGGCATCTATGGCATGACCTGTCTCTATACCCTCTACTGGCTCTTCCACAGGCCACTCAAGGAGTACTCCTTTGACTTTGCACGCGAGGAGACGGGCATCTGGGACATCCCTGATGTCAAGAATGACTTTGCTTTCATGCTCCACCTCATAGACGAGTATGACTCCCTCTATTCCAAGCGCTTTGCCGTCTTCCTCTCCGAGGTCAGCGAGTTCAAGCTCAAGCAGCTCAATCTCAGCTATGAGTGGACAGTGGAAAAGCTGCGACAGAAGATGCAGAAGAATGCTCAGGACCGGCTGGAACTCCACCTCTTCATGCTGCCTGGATTGCCGGACACCACTTTTGAGCTGACTGAGTTGCAGGCCCTGAAACTGGAGCTCCTTAAAGACGTTACTTTCCCAAACTCAGTGACACAGCTGGTCAACCTCCAAGAGCTAGCCCTCATCAACACCCCTGTGAAGCTGAATTTTACATCTCTCATGTTCTTCCGTGAACACCTGAAAGTGATGCTCGTGAAGTTTGATGACATAAAGGACATCCCGCTGTGGACCTACAACTTGAGAGGCTTGGAAGAGTTGTACATTGTGGGACATTTTAACCAGGAGACAAACCGGGCCGGAATCCTGGAATGCATGCGTGAGCTGAGGAACCTGAAGGTGCTGACGCTGCACAGCAACATGTCTAAGCTGCCAGCCAGTGTGGCTGATCTTGCCACTCATTTACAGAGGCTCCGGATCCATAACGATGGGACTAAGCTGATGACTCTCAACCCGCTGAAGAAGCTGTTCTGTGTGCAAGAACTGAAGCTGATAAATTGTAACTTGGACCGCATTCCTCATGCTGTCTTCAGCCTTGTGAACTTGCAGGAGTTAGACCTGAGAGATAACCAGCTGTATTCCATTGAAGAGATCATCAGCTTCCAGCACTGCCGCAAGCTATCCTGCCTCCGACTTTGGCACAACCACATTGCCAACATCCCCGACCATATCCGCAAGGTCAAGAACTTGGAGGAACTTGACCTCAGCCATAACCGCATTGAGACCCTCCCAACCCAGTTATTCCTGTGCACTAAGCTGAATTATTTGGATCTGTCCCACAACAGCATCCAGGTCATTCCTCCTGGGTTGGGAGTTCTACAAAACCTCAGTTATTTTGCCATTTCTCACAACTCCATAGAGGAGCTGCCTAGTGAAATCTTTTTCTGCAAGAGACTCAAAGTCCTCAAAGTGGGACACAACAAACTGCGCCGTCTCTCTGACCGTGTAGGCTGGTTGCCTTTGCTGTCTAAGCTAGAGCTGAAAGGGAACCAACTTGATGCCCTGCCTGCAGAGATTGGCAGGTGCTCAGCCCTTAAGCACAGTGGCCTCATGGTGGAAAGCACTCTGTATGAGACGTTGCCTTTAGAAGTCAGGGAGAGAATGGAGGAGGAATAATGGGGAGATTCCGAGCAGGGCTAAGGGGTCTTCTCAAGTGCTCATCACCCAGCGGCAGTCCATAGAGGGATCTAGCTGAGTCTGGCCTTCTATGTCTTGTAGTAAATGTTTCACTCTTTTTCTCCATGCCACCACCAGGTGGACCTATTAAGGAAAGTGATGCCCTGTCTCAGGCTAAAACCAAGGCAGGCATGGGAAACTTTCATGCTAGGAAGGAGTGGCGGCTGCTAGGAACTGAAAATCTAACGGTCAGGTGGAGCAAAGGCTCAACCAAAAAAATTTTTTAAAGCAGCAAGTGCCACTTTTAAAACAACACCAACCAGTTTTCAAAATGGAGAAGTTGCAAGATTTGTTTATGAGAATTATCTGTATTAGAGCAAGTCCTCATTATAGTTATTTTTATACCTGTTTGTGTGTACTTGTGTTTTTTACTGAAATGTTTTGGGTTTTTTGTTCTAATGAGTCCATATGTCTTCCTCTCCTTACCCATCTGCCCAGCTAACAGGGATTAAGGTCCCAGATCTCATCTTTTGGACGGTTAGAATCATTGTTCACATTGTTGTTGCCAATATACCTTGGGGGGTGGGACTGAGAATAGTCTCAAAGGAGGGACATGCCTTCATTTCATCCATTCCTGCTGCTATGCCAAGGAAGAGTTGTCATCTTCATTGCCTTCACTGACCTATCAGGCGTGCTGTTTGGTGACCTTTGGGCCCTGGTGAATTGGGCCCAATTTGCTTGAGTCTCAGCTAAGGCTGCATTGCTGGGGTTGTCCCTGCAGCAGAGTCTTGGTTATGGGGTGTTCCATTGGTAAGAATAGGATGTGGGAAGCCATCTTCCTCACCCATTCCCCATCATAAAGACATGTAAAAAAGGTCTATGTTTAAATAAGGCATCCCCTTATGATATTAGAATATGGATCATCCCTTGAAGCAAAAAGGTAGGAGGTTCAGAATAGGCAAAAGGAAGTACTATGCAGCACATACCATAAATTCCAGATTTAAAGGAGTTTATACAAATTCATGGGGAGTTGAAGAGCTGCTAGCCACAGAGGCGATATATTACCTTCAGTATTAGAAGCAGTTTGTCGTATGTAATGGGAACTTCTTTCTGAATCGTTTAGCCATGGACTTTTTTGTACCCATTTTCTGTAAGCCAAAGATATACCTTTCCTATCCTGGCACAGAGGCAATGAATGTGTGGCCATTGAGGTGCAATTGATCTGTAACGATCTGCAGCGCAATAGCATCGGAGGAATCACACATTCTCCAGCCCTGCCTTAGGTCATGAAAGGCAATATATTAGGAAATCAGGGTGGCGAGATGGTGACTTTCTCAAGGTCACCCAGAAAGTATTGTGGTTGAGAAGGGATTTGAATCCAGCTCCCCATCCTCTGAATCCCACCCTGACCAAAGGGGTAGGGAATTTTCAGGCCTGGTGGGTGCCCTGCAACTGTTGTCCCATCTGCTCAATTCCATGCAGTAACTCTTGTCTGCAGCCCACGACCAATTCTGTGCAAAGTACTGTACTTTAGAAACATTTCCATGCCACCAAATTCCTTCTCATTTCTAACCAATGCTTGGAGTTAATTGTTGGAGAAGCTTGCAAAAGATACTGCAGTGGGTATCTTTTTGGGTGAAATGAAACAGATTGCACCACAAAGTGATCTTGTAGAACCACTGGAGTCATTTCTGGCTGTCATTCTATCACATCAGTCCCATATTGACACTGTCCCAGATTTAAAAGGGTCAGGCTATGATGAAATAGAAGGAAGTCAATCAGACTGGATGTTTTACACCACTGGTTGGATGTTGCATCACTGCTGGATTTAGAACTGTGCTTGACTAGTAAAGTGGGCCTCTATTCTCTCCCCCCCCCCCCCACAACCCTTACCTGATATTTCATCAGGAGTCAGTTCTTAAGTCTTCTCTTGCCTCTTATTGCCACCTAGCGGCTGAAACTATCTGAGGTGCTGCAAGAGAAACTGGATAAAATCAAAATGTAAAAATGTTGAGACTGTACAAGGCATTATTTTTAAGCATAATGAAAATAGCCAATTCTTCATGTTACAATAGAGACTGGGATTATCTAGGGGTTGTACCCCTGCACTGTTTATGAGTTGTTGGCTTCCTTTTGATAAAAAAGTCAAAGTTAATACTATTATTTTAAAACTGCAGGGAATGAAGAGGCTGCTTCTTCCTGTTCCTTATGTGGAATCAAGTCTCAATGGTTGTTCTCAGGATAAAGATTTCTGGACCACAATCAACCACATCTACTGGTGTTCGAACTCTTGTCCATTTAGTGGGCTAGGGCGCAGGCAAGGCTCCCAAGTGAATCCTCTGTTCCTTTACCTGGCATTGAGCAATGCAACTTCTAGGTGCAATCTTTGTATCCACATGATACATGAATCTCAAGTGACCTTATTTGGTCAGCCATCTTAAAAGCAAAGAAAACCCACCTTCATTTTTTGCCCCTCCATTCGCCTCCTCAGATGACTCTTCTCACTCTCATCAGAGGCTGGTTTTCTCCTCTTGGCTTTCAGATGGCACTATCCAGACTTGAGGAAATTAGTCTTCAACTGACACACTTGAGTTTCCCCTATGGAAAAAAAAATCCCCCTCCCACTTTTAAGAGGAAGTTTTATTTCTTTTAAAAAACATTTTTTCTCTAAAAAGTACATCACATCTAATTAGTTAAGAAAACACCCAGTATCATTAAGTGCTTAAGCTGTCTGTTGACATCACCAATGATACAGTGGTACCTTGACTTATGAATTTAATCCGTTCCAAATGCATGCTCTTAAGTCGGGGTACCTATCTAAAAAACTGAAAAAATAAGTTAAAAAATGAAAAAAATGGAAAAAAATGTAAGTCAAGCAGACCATATCTAAAATTTGAAAGGTGGCAGATAAAATGCCAACAGTTTTCCGCTCTTAAGTCGAATTGCTCTTAAGTCAGGGTACTACTGTATTGGGAAATTGAAATAAGCTAGAAATTAAAACTTTGGTTCCAATTCCAGTGGTCGCGCATCCTGGAAATGAACCAAAAGGGAGCAATCTTACCCACATCTAAAGAAGAGTAGCTCCTGACAGGGACCCAGAAACATGTGGGTAGGAACACTGGTTCATTCCAGCAATTACATCATCTGATCGCCAGTTAAAAGGAGCAAACCAGCTTGTCCCTACAATGGGACAAATGTCCACGCAGTTGCCCTCTGACTTGATGTTGAAATCTATGAGGAAGGAGATCTAGTTCACAGGATGGTGGGGATAACAGTAGGATACGGAGATTCCACACATGCTTCCCTAAGTTTCTAAAGAGAAAGACTGAAGTAAATGAAGTAAATGTCATGTCATTGATTAATTTGCTTAATGATACTAGCAGATCCCTTTATTCCTTGCTTGCTCTGTATATGCCCAAAAGGCAACAGGAAAGGTGAAAGATTTATGAGGAAATTTGTCACATCTGGTAGCCGGGGCCTTGAAAGCAAATGAGTCCTGGCTAACAAGCAAACACTTCACTCCCTCCATCCGGCCCCCTCTGGATTTTTCCTTCATTATGTAGCTGCCATGGAAACAAACTAAAGCCTCATCGTGCACAGAGAGCCATAGTGAAGTGTTGTGTGCAAGCTAAAACCACTACCAAAGGGGAGAGAGGCCCAGAGAGAGGATGATATTCCTGGACTGAAAACCGAAGATGCTGGACGGCTTGCAGGTGAGAAACTAATGCTAGGCTGGAGGAGGAGGAAAGTCAGAGGAGATGGGCAAGGTCACCCAGAGGATCTATGGGGCCTGAGAGACTTGAGGGGTCAAGCACACAAGTCCTGGATATACTCCCTGGTGTATTGCATGCTAAAACTACTGTTTTATGTTTAAGAAAAACCTTTGCCACAAGAAAAACCTTTGCCACAGTAGTGAAGTCTTACCTCAGTTCCTGTTTCAAGGAGGTCAGGCATGACTTGGACTGCTTGGTCCAAGAGGAGTATTACTTGGCACAAATCCTGGCAAATTTTCACACAGTTGTGGGCCAATGACAACGTCAGTTTGGTGGTGCATCTATTTGGACAGGCAGGAAAGGGTGTCTTTGCCATCCAAACAGCAAAGGCTGAAGGCTGACCCCTGTACTATTAGCAGCAGCTGAAAGGGGACCCTGGCTGGAGTGGCTGCTGCCATCAGAGCAATCTTCCTGTTAGAGTCATTTCATATGATTTGGACTTCTGTTTCATGTGGGCAGAAGTTGTAGTCAAAATAATTCATGTTGGGGAATGCCGAGCTGGAGAGATCACAACTACTGTACAGTGGAACCTTGACTTACATACTGCTTGACTTGCATCATATTTGACTTGCAGCAAGAAGGGGCCTGTTTGAGTCGCAGGCTTTGACTTACATCTCGGAGCCCCGGCGCAAGGCACCGGAATTGGGCGGCAGCCACAACCCAGCATCGCGGCTGCCGCCTCCAAACTGCTCCTGCCTTCTTCCCCTCCTCCGACAGCAGTGGCTTCGGCGAGGCCAGCTCAGAGCACCTGGAGCTGGTTCTCGGCCTCACCGAAGCCGCCGCTGCCGCCGGAGGAGAAGAAGGGCCGGGAGCTCGGGGCTGGCCTGGCTGGTTAGACAGTCGTCTCAGTCTTGTAAAAAATCTGGCTGCAGAAGTCTGGTCCACAATGGAAGCGTTTTAGTTGGGGAGCTGTACAGTTGTGGGACTCTAATGGTAAGCATAGAGTTGTTCAGAACTTGGAACATCAGGTTAAAAATCAGTAAAACTTAAATGTTAGACATTGTTGCTATGAATATTAAAAAGTGGAGGTGTATAATTTGTGGACTATAATTCCACTGCCTCCTCCTCTCTTTGAAGAGACATTTCATTTACATCCCCAGAAGGAATCTCCTATCCCAGTCAAATTTGTGTTAAATTGCTGTTTTCGGGGGTCTTTTTCATCATCTGGAACGGATTAATCCACTTTCCCATTACTTTCTATGGAAAACGTTCATTTTACTTAAGTCATGTTTGACTTAAGTCTAGACCACTGGAACGGATTAATGACGTACGTCAAGGTTCCACTGTATCTTCTTTATCAACTGCACCAACTACTCTACATTTATTATATTTATTAATTAAAGTATTTGCATCCTGCTCTGTCAGTAGGTCACTGACACTCATTGGTGCCTTCACTTTTCATCTGAGTAGAATCATCTACTCAGACATTCTGAGTCAGAATATGATTTTCTCACAACTTTCACATCCTATACCAATGTGCTCTTGATTCACTAAATCAGGCAGGTGTGTATCATAGAATCATAGAGTTGGAAGAGACCTCAAGGGCCATCTAGTCCAACCCCCTGCCATACAGGAACCCCCATCACAGGACTCCCGCCAGATGGCCATCCAGCCTCTCCTTAACCTCCTAAGAAGGAGACTCCACCACCCTCTGTGGCAGCATATTCCACTGCCGAACAGCTCTGTCATGAAGTTCTTCCCAATGTTTAAACTGGATCTCTTTTCCTGTAGTTTCAGGCCATTGCCCTTCATCTTAGTGTGTGAAGCCATGGAAAACAAACCAAATATTTAAACATAGCTATCATATCCCCTCTCAGCCTTCTTTTTGTGAGGCTAAATATTCCCAGCTCCGTATGCCGCTCCTCTTAAGACATTTCTTCCAAACCCTCAATCATCTTGGTTGCCCTCCTCTGGAACCGTTCAAGGTTGTCAACATCCTTTTTAAATTGAGGTGCACAGAACTGGACACAGTATTCCAGGTGAGGTCTTACCAGAGCAGAATAGAGTGGTACTATCGCTTCCCTTGATTTGGACACTATGCTTCTGTTGATGCAACCAAGAATCACATTGGCTTTCTTGGCTGCCACATCATACTGCTGACTCATGTTTAATTTGTGGTCCACCAAGACTCTCAGATCCCTTTCACAGGTGCTATTTTCCAGCCAGGTATCTCCCATCCTATATCTGTGCAATTCATTCTTTTTACCTAGATGCACCATCCTACATTTCCCTCTGTTGAACCCCATTCTGTTATCTTTGGCCCAGCACCCCAATCTGTTAAGGTCCTTTTGGACTTTCATCCTATCCTCTAGTCTAGGGAATTGATTAACAATTAACCACGTTAATTGTTCTAACAACAAAATAATCAGAATACAGCAATCTTAGCTCCTTTAGCCATGCCCCTTGGGCTCCTGGGAAATTTGACAAATGGCCTTCAGCCCCACTGCAAGTTGAAAAAGTTTGGGAACCACCAAATTATGCCAATATGAGAAAAACCTTTTTTTAACACATCAATTTTTATTATCCCTATAAAGGAGAAAACTTGCAAATACTTAATAGTCCAGAAGATTGAAAATTTGCATTTACAGTATGTTTCCATGTATAAGCACTATATTTTTTCTAAAATTGTTATACTAAAAATTGAGGGTTATCTTATATGAAGAAGTAAGCTGAGGAGAGAACTGCATGGCTGTGAAACTGTAATTTTAGGTTGGAAAACTGGGTGTCATCTTATACATGGGGTTGTTTTATAGATGGAAGAATACGGTATACAGACAGGCCAAACTATTCTTTTTTTAAAAAAGAAAACATTTTATTTATTATCTAAACCAAATAAAACAAATATGTTCCTTGTCTCCTGTTGTGTTACCAATTCAATCACAATTTCCCCAACATTTCAGCCCAGTATAATTCATATCTCCTTTCCCAACTTAAAAGAACATACGTTTCATTCTTAGTTTCCTTACTTTCTCATCCATATTCTATCTATCTCTACTTACATCTATTTTCTAATACAAAAAATATAGCCTGTCTAATCTCAACAGTATATTCAATCTCAATGTTTAATTCTTGAATACTAAACAACTTAGGATACATGTTAGCTAACTATATATATATTCTAAATGTCATCCATGGTATATTATCTATTATTCCAAAGAGTACTAATATCAAAAGCCATCTCTAATTCAAGTTAGTACTCTATGGGCTATTATAAAAGAGCTACCTCCTACTCCACATGTTTCACTTTATGCATAAAAGTTCTTATCTGTACCTAACTACCATTATTGTTTTAAGGATCTAACAAATTAACATTTATTTATATTTCAGGTTGATTACATGTTCATTTTCCATTCCCCATATCATGCCAATCTACTAGTAGCTTTAGACAATCAAAATACAAAAAGCTTTTTTAATGTAATCGATTTACTAAGCCAGAAATTCTCTTTCTGAATTTTCTTTTTCCCTGCCAAGTCCATTATCTTCATAAATTGTTCTTTTATCTTGATAGTGATCTTGATAGTTGCTCTGCTGCTGAAAGAGTCCCAAACTCTTCTCTCTTTTGTATACATATTGAGTAAAGCAGATGCTTTATCTTGGCTTCATGAATTTGGCATATCCAAAGATTTATCCTGCACCAATCTTGTTGTATCTGAGCTCTCTCTTCTGGCTCTATCTCCAGATCAAGACTAATTTCAGGTTTTTCACAAGTTCAGCCTGCACAATTATTGTTGTAGTTATCTGCAGACTAAAATCAGCTCTCTGTTCTGCCTCTGTGTCCTTATCGGGGTTAAAAATCTCTGTATATTCAGAGGATGGGTCCATCTGTGATGTATAAATGTCTATTGTTTTTTGAAATCCGCATAGGATTATATTGGCAAACTCTTCTTCTGATAAGTTTTCCCAATTCATTGTGTTCTTGTAGCTCACAACAAAGAGTTTATATTGCTTATAATAGTAGTTTATGCCACTCAGTTTCCAAAAGGGAGGGGTGTAGAGGAAAGTGACTAGATTGAAAAAAAAGAAGAATCAAAGAGGCAGGGAACAGATATTCTTCAGCAGTTATTTTCAAAAAATGGAGTCAATTGAAAGTCAAATAAACATGCCTTTGAAAAGCAGCTTTCCCAATGCTGCCCTTAAACTGCATCTTTAAATCCACCACATACAGAAATCGCAAAACAAAAAGCAGTTTCCTCAAAAGTTTTATCTCTACCAGCCCACAAAAAAAGCAATAGGCAGAAAGGCAAATTCATAAAACAAATGTGAGAAAGATCACTTCTTCAGATATGTGCTTGTCTTTCAAAACATTCACACCTCTTTGCCAAAAGCCACTTCCACAAAAGGGGTGGTGGTGGTGCTTGTTTGAAGAAAAGATTCCTAATCACCAAGGAGAAGCTTCGCATAGAGAGACAGAGGGATAAAAGCAGTTTTACGACATGCCAAATATTTACAGCTTTCTACAGTTCTCCGGTACCAACAGCTTCTGCCTTTGCCAAATTGTGTCAGTTTTCCTCCAGTGGGAGATAAGGCATTTTTAAGACCCTTCTTAAGGATCCTTTAATCTGGAGGAATTCAACTTGATAAGCTGCAGCACTTATCAAGTTGTCTCACCGCAGTGGAACTGGAACTCAGACAGCCCAAACTATTCTTAAGAGTTCTCTGATGCCACGTCAAACACATAACTACTGTACCATTGAAGCTCCACTGGCTTAGTGTTATTTTGGCATAAAAGGCAGCTCATTAAAAGTTCAAAAATGAATCCTATGGAATGCATTAGTTCACTAATTAGTTCAACCAAAAGCAGACAAAATTTTTAAAATGGAACATGCATGCGTGCATGCACACGTGCACACACGCGTGCGCGCACACACACATGTTTGAGGGATCTTCATCAGGCAAGATATTACCAAAGCAGAGTTTTGAAAAGTTCCTTTCACTGGCTATAGCTTTGGTGGGGGGAGGTTGAAACCTAACTTTTCCATCTCTGTTCCTCAGAAGGAATGAAAGAGGAAAGGGTCTAGGGACATTCAAATGAGATTTCAGAGTGCCTTGTCTGAAGTAACCCCTTGAGATGCCAGGGGCAAAAAGGGAAAAATGCTTGATTCTATATTTTAATAATATAATACGCAGCTGCAAATTCAGAGCTTTCTTGATCCAGACTCTTTTATTACTGGGAAATGGAGAGAAACTAATGGACATGAATTCCCACTCTTTCTCCTAGGGATGTTTACCTTGACAGAAGTGACCTTCTGCTATGACAGCCATGCCCGATTTCAAATGCTAAAACCTTGGTGGGATGTCCTGATGGATTACTTGGTCCTGGGAATGCTGATGGTTTCCCTTCTCTCAGGAACCCTGCTCATCTCAGTTGACCAAATGACATGCTTGCCTCTGAATGACAAATTAAACGAGACCACAACAGCTCCACCCAAGGTTGGAGCAGGAGCTCATGCCATCAAAGAGGTGTTTCCTGCAGCAAACAGTGGCCGTTCAATCAACCTTGATTACCAGCAGTACCTGTACATCAACCATGTCTGCTATCAAAAAGCTTTGCCTTGGTTTTCTAAGTATTTTCCTTATCTTGCACTTTCCAACTCACTGCTGTTGATGGCAAGCAGCAACTTCTGGTTTCGGTACCCTCAGACCTCATCAAAGATTGGACATTTCTTATCCATCCTCACGAAATGTTTTGAGTCACCTTGGACCACCAAGACTCTTTCTGAAATGGCTTGCCAGGATTTCCAAGGACTTCCCAAAACCACTGGTGCTGGAAGTTATCAAGGACAATTCATTTCCCCTTCATCCTCTCCCATTCTGGACTGGAAGGACAGGGAGGAGGGACGGGCACTCCTTGAGAAAATCTGCAGGTTCAGGGTGCACACTGAAGGCGCTAGCCTGATTTACATGGTTTACTTGGGGCAAACGATCTTCAAAGTGGCAAAGAGTCTAACAGTGCTGGCCTACACCTTCCACTGCGTAGGATCCATCTCCTTCAAGCATGTCTGCTGGCTGGATGCAGAGAACCTCACTGGCTACTCTACTTTCCTCTGTACCCATAGCCTAGCTTTCATTCTGCAGAAGCTGATGGTGACCTATATATTTTTGATAATCCTCTATGGGGTAGTTGGGGTTTACCCACTCTTGTGGCTGATATGGCAACCACGGCGCAAATATTCTTTTAAGCAAGTGCAAGGAGATTGTTGCTTCCTTGAGATCCCAGATGTCTACAATGATTTCGCATTCTTGCTGCATATGGCAGATCAATGTGACCAACTGTACTCATGGCGATTTGCCATCTTCCTCTCAGCCATGAATGAGAGCTGCTTCCTGGATGTGAGTTTTCACTCTGAATTGAGAATGGAAGACTGGGAAGAATTTTCTTACCCTGGTCACAAAATAAACACATAAGCACTTTGGGGTGGGTGGGTGGGAGAGCCTTAACTTGATAACATTTTCTCCTTTTCAAATTTCAAACATACTGCTGTGACAGCAGTCTCTGAGAAAGCAGAAAGAGAACATCCAGACTTGTCCAAAGGTTCAATGAAAATCTTGTCTTCTTGCATCTCACTTTCCTCACCCAACGTAGAAATGAGTTGAAGCTTGTT
Organism: Phrynocephalus guinanensis; assembly: GCA_037367245.1. Taxonomy (NCBI): domain Eukaryota; kingdom Metazoa; phylum Chordata; class Lepidosauria; order Squamata; family Agamidae; genus Phrynocephalus; species Phrynocephalus guinanensis. The sequence goes on along the minus strand of CM074734.1, from coordinate 97,908,972 downwards.
AAGATTTTTTTAAAGTGAAAGGTATATGAGATGTGTAACTGAAATGCCAAGATAGGCAAGAGGGATGATTTTCACAGCCAAGAAGAACACCCAAGCACTGGAAATCACAAAAAAATCCTCAAAAGCTTTTGTTAACAGGCAAAGCTTGGAAAAGGTCCTTCTTTTTACTAGAGTTCCCAGAATTCAAAAGCCAATGCAGACAACCTGGTTGAAGGCTGTTAATTTCCCACTGTACCTCCAGCACACAAAACAAATAATGGCAAAGCCCCATATTTTACAAACACACAATGAAGTCTATCATATAAATTGAAAGGTCTACTGTTACTGAACCAAGAAAATAGAAAAGACCATTCCTGTGTAAAAACGCTGCACGCTAGCGCCAGCTCACATTTTCTAGGCAAAACTGACATTATCAAAATGTTTTGGTTGAAACCAAGGCATGCTTCTCTGTAGGCTAAATGTTACACAGAAGTCCTATTCAGTTGTGTTTTAATGTGTGTGGTGTCTGTATGAGTTGAAGGACGCATCCTCACCCCACTCCCTCCCTCTTTATATATGGAAACGGGACTGTCAAGATGGCTGCCTGTTGTAACCAGTTTATACACGACCCCTAAGCTCCACCGCAAATGGCTGCAAGGTCCGGACCTTAAAAATGTTTACCCACCAGCTCCGGACTTTGCAGACAATTAAGTGCAACCCCGCCCACTTTAGCAAGACCAAACAGCAGTTTTCTTGTACCTGCTTTTTGGAGGTGACAAATATTTGATCCGGTGTAAGGATAGTGAGTGCGGGGCTCTCCTGGCTTCCGTTTGTTCTTTTTTTGTGCCCCGCCCCTTTAAGAGATCTGAATGCTGCCCGGAACAAAACGGAGGTAAGAAGGCATTCTTTACTTTCTTTTTTCTCCTTCCCTCAGGCAGCCAGCAACCAGGAAGTGCGGAGGGGGGTGGGGACAGATGAAGAGCTAGGAACCCCTAAGATCTCTGGTCCGAATTTAAGTGGCCAGCGGATCTCAGGGGTCGTGTAAAAACCACATCAGCAAGAAACCTGATGGGAGTCTTGCTTCAACATGGAGAGGGTAGACAGGTTTAGCAGTCTTCCCCTCTTCAGACAGTCATGGCTTGGTGATTAAAGAGACAATGAAGAGGGAGAGGTGATCACAGCTGCCTGCAAAGTTCATATATACAGTCCACACACTTTAAAGCACAGCTAAATAAAAAGGGGGAGGGGGTGGTTGTAGAGGATCTTGGTTTAGCCCAATAGCCAATAACATGCAGAGCAATGAAGGAGATGCTCAGGAAACTTTATGGGACAGAGAGGGCAGATTGTTTGGCAAGGCAAAAGTCAAAGTCAATCTACCTATGGTGAAACCAAAGAGAGAACTCTGAGGAAGGAAATGGCAAATAGAGCCTCTAGTGCAAGGTTCCCAGCTTCCTGGCTTGCCCTAAAAGTTATCTGGAAGATGATGAGACAGCCCTGGCCGTTTATACACGACCCCTAAGCTGCGCTGCAAATGGCTCCCAGCTCCAGAGCTTAGAAATGTTTTCCCACCAGCTCCGGAGTTTGGAGACAATTAAGTGCTACCCCGCCCACTTTAGCGCAACCCAGCGCATTTTTCATGTACCTGTTCTCTGCAGGTGAAATTTTTTTGATGCGGATAAGAGTGCCGGGCTCTCCTGGCTTGTCTGTTGTTTTTTTGCCTCCCACCCCTTTAAGAGCTCCTTGAGCCAGAATCAGGAAGTAACGGGGCTCCTGGCAAGTTCCACCGGCAGGTTAGTAAAGGCTTCTTTTGTCCTTTTTTTCCCTCCCCCCCACGCTGACAGGAGCAGGAAGTGCTGAGGGGTGGGGACGGAGGAACAGAAACGAACCCCCAAGATCTCTGGTCCGAATTTAAGGGACCAGCGGATCTTAGGGGTCGTGTGAAAAGGCAGGGTTATCAGAAAGGCTGCTTGCTGCTTAGCTAACACTTCATACCAGAAACAGCTATGTCACATTTGTAAGACTAACTACTACTATTGGTGGTATAAATTGTTACAGCAGACCAACACAGCTATCTTCTGCATTCCCCTTTCAGCTTTGCACCAGCAAAGAGGGAATTTTGAAGAGTACTCACTTGGGGACAAAGCATGGTAGTGATAAAGACATTAATAGGTTTGTTAATATTCTGTCCTGGATGGAAGTCCAAAGATAATGGATATACTGTATATGAAACCACATAGTGGTATCATTGTGAGAAAGATGGCTTGTGGTAAATATAAAGGTATACTACTGTACTAGGATCTACAACATAGGCCAAGCTAGCACAGAGGATAAAAACAAAAGAACAGAGAAGGTTTAGCCACAAAGGGTCTAACCATTTTGTTTAAGGTGGTGTTGGGATGGGGTGGTGAACTGACTGATAACTAGTTCACTATCATTTACTAACTTTCTGACACTAAAGCTTACTACTAGTAGCCCAGTGATCATTATGATAATTATTTATTTATCTACAACTTCTTCCCAGTATAATAATGCAGACACTGGGCTGCAGCTGGTAATATTATTTGAAGGAGCTTATTTTGAGGTTTCCGAGTGCCCTCATCATAATGTTAGGCAATTTTAATGCCAGGATGGGTGCATCACTGTCAAATGTTGCTAAGCCATGTGGTATTTTGGAAGAGAAATACCTAGATTTAAATGATTGGAATTCCAAAGATAAAAAGGCAAGTAACACTGCCTTAATCTTATTTAGGATACTAAATGTTTGATTTGTAGACTACAGGCTCCAGTGAGTTTAACACAGTATGCCCATTTGTATTTCTGCATATTCAGGCAGTGCTCTCAACTACTGCATGTGGGTGTTTAGATGGAAGGCGCATTTGTTCTCTGATAGAACAGTTGACACAAGGAAAGACAGTAATCCTCCATCCATAATGGTGAAGTTAGTAGTGAAATCAGATCTAAGGCTAGCATTGTGCTCAACAGTGGCATAGCTATGGAGGGGCAGGGGGGAACATCTGTCCCCGGGTGCAGCACCTAGGGTTGCCAAATGGGGTGCCAAATGGCTCCCTGCCCAGGAGCCGCGGGAAGGCACATTGTGGGGAACCTGCCAGGGCCGGCGTGGAGGGCTCCCTGGCTGCTGCCACCGCCTTCTACATGGTATCTTAGCCCCTCCCTGTCCCTTGGGCGGGCGTGAAACCTGACTTTGTCCCCAGGCGCTAACAACCCTTGCTACACTTCTGGTGCTCAAACAAATGGTAAGACCACAAGATGGATTTTCCTCAGAAGAGGAGATTAAAATAGTAAATTTGACAGCAAATTCAATGCTTTCCTGAATTTGATTATGAGCAGAGTACCATTTTAAGGTTTCACTCTGAGACACAACAAAATAGATCTAAACAGTGCTCCTAGAATTAGACAGACTAGATTAGAAGAGTCAGTGGTCTTGACGAGGAACTATTAGGATAAAATCTATGAGTTTTTAGAAACAGCATTAGCCAGAATCCTAATGCTGCTCTACACCTGCATAAGAGAAACTGCACAAATGCTGGGGAGAATCCTAGGATTCTGCAAGTGCATTATCTCCTGGGTCTGTTTGCTCTACAACTCCCAGAAGCCTCCACCACTTGCTGTGTTGGAAGGGATTTCTGGGAGTTGCAGTTCAGGAACATCTGCGGACCCACAGGTTGAGAACCACTGTTCTAGAGCTTATGCTACACACATCATTCTTAGGGTACACATATATAAAAAGGAACCAAGCATATGCCTCTGCTTCATCTCTGATTATTTTCTGGCTCCGAGACCTGTGTTCTAGTCTCTCTACAGTACAATGTTTGCTGAGTCTTCTAATGAATCTTATGTTTTAACAAGCACAACATAAAAAACAGTCTTTTAAAACAAATACAGTATATTAACATACGTGACTTTCAGTAATATTTTGAGAGGTTAAAATGGTATCAATTGTTCCCGTTTTTTCCTATTTGATTCAACTAATAAATTTATTACATGTATTACAATGTTACAGGCTTCCTTCAACTCTTAACAGACCTGCTCTTCTCCCAGGTTGCAGGCAAGCAGGCAGGCAGACATGCCCTCCTCCAGAACATCCCCTTTCTTTCCCACACACAGTATACATCAGTTTTCTGTTACTCACCCTCCTCCAGATACAGCATTCTATACTACAGTTCCCCAAATTACTAGCAATTGGCCGTTCTGATCTGGGATGACAAGAGTTACAGTTTTAAAAATCTAGAGGGCATCAGTTGGGAATGCTGTTAATACACTGAAAGAAAATATGATTCTACTCTGTGCTTGCTGCACGCAGTATAAAATCAGCAGACAAGACACCCGGACAAACTGGGATGATTTTAAAATCTTACTTCTACTCTCTTGATCACTTCATCACCAAGAAAAAAGTTCATTGCTTTGTTTTTAATTGTAATCTTATAATCTCTTTCGTCTTGTATGAGGGGGATTTGTTTGAAACATGGATGAAGAAATCTTTTCAAAAAAAAATTAGTAAAATGCTGAGCCCAGAAAAGATACGCCTTTACACTGGAAACAGACCAATGGGTTTGTTCTCTGTGGGATCTGTTCATGTGCCTGTCTCGCTCAGTGTTCTCTGTTCTTACTTGCAGAGAAGCTCAGGGTCTCCACAGAGATCTTTCTCTTGCTGAGAACACTTTTTAAACTTGATATACAATAGAAACCCAACATACCCCAAGGGATCGATACCTACAGTTTCAGTTATCTGTGTCTGCAACCCGATATAAAACATGAAGGCCTTGTCACTTTTGTCCCATTCCCTGGTGGCCTTTGCCTCACCTCCTAGTATGCTGTAGGTTAGGTTTGCTACTATCCTCTGCCTCAGGCATTTTTAGATCACAGAGAGGATCCTCTGTGGATATGGTTTTTTTTTTTTTTTGCTCTAATCATATTAGGCAACCTGGGATTTATTCCAAGTGAAGCACACACTCTCGTACTGAATGAAGGCTTTGCAGACTGTGTGCCAGCAAATCATTTGAAATGAAGATGGTACTGGCTTGCAGTGCTTTCAGCTCCCCCCATCCCCAACCCAAATCTGGTCAGAATAAACATGCTTTACATTGGAAATCCCACTTGCCACATTGCTTTGTTGCACTGTACAGGTTGTGACTGTGGTGCGACAAACTATGTACCGTATCAGGATAAAACTTCACCCAAGCTACAGCATCTGCATTTTGCCAGCTCTAGACTGTTTTGGTAACTCAGCAGACTTAGCTCTGTTTTAAATGTCATTTTGGCAGACTTCCAAAGTAACAAAGAATAATAAGGTATCACTCTGAGACAAACTCACATTCATTTCCTTCCTATAAAAGATCTTGAAATGAAAAACAAGAATTAAGCAAGTTTAGAAGACAGAGACATACACCGAAGATATATACTTAAGAAAATGTAGTTTCATGCACTTTCAATATCCCCATTCACATCTGTAACACCAGATTCATATCAGGCATCATTTGATTGCTCATTGTCTCATGAGTTCATACAATTTTTCCTCAAAGTGCAGCTTGTACTTTACATCTGGTGTTCCGGGTTGGGTGACTGTGACAAGAATGTATTGATGTTTTTCTTTAATTCCTGGACATATTGATGGATGTTACTTGTATACATGAAGGAAGGTTGTTGTTTGAAGAAAAAGTAAAGTGTGTTGCTTATATACCGCCCCATGGCGCTTAAAGGACGCTCTGGGTGGTTTACAAGTAATTATGCAGGCTACACATTCCCACCACCATCACTGCTGCAAGCTGGGTACTCATTTTACCAATCTTGGAAGGATGGAAAGCTGAGTGAACCTTGACTTGGCTACCTGGAATTGAGACCCAGGTTGTGAGCACCGTTACAGCTATAGTACAGCAGTTTAGCCACTGCACCATGAAATTATCTCTGAAACAGGTGCCCTAAGCATTTCCAAGGGATAGGACTTTGGCAACCTCATAGAGGAGTGTCACCATGAACGTTGGCAGCCTGAGACGAGGCTTGAGTTGATACAAACATCTGTATATTGCACCTTGGCATTTAAATGACTTCCTCAGTTCTCACGCAAATGTCTAATTCTCCTGGGAAACTGTTTCAAGTGTCCTCATATCACACAGCCCTCCTTCCCTCATGCCCACTCCTTTTGCTAACATTCTGACCCACCCCCTTTTTGAGGTTTAGCAAATGAAATAGCACTGAACATACAAGATATGGTAAACATTTTAATTGTTGCTATATCAGTTTAGCACTACAGAGCTATTTGTTGCACTAAATGAGCAATAAAATGCTAAACTAGAAGAACAAAAAATAAAAATAAAAATAAAAATAAAATTTACAAATTGCATTGCAGCTGTAGTCATTACTACTGTAAGGCAAAGAGAAGAAGAGTTCACTCCCACATCATGGGCTATTCAGTGCATCTTCAGTGACGTCATCTGGATGTGCCCAACAATGGCTCCAAAGGACTGATATAGGCACTCACACAAGTCAAAGGCAAGGCAAAATACTGCAGTTGAAAAAGGTACAAAACTCCACAAGCTCTTCCAGGCTAACAAAACCGGACCACATACCCAGGCCAAATAAGAGGATCTATTTGTGATTATCTCTGACATCGTGCAGTAGACAGAGTAAATATTGAAAGGGACAGGGCAAGACACAGCACAAATGGTGAGGGAAATACTTATCCAGTTGCTCCCTTACATGGTTATATGTTTAACCAGGCATCTTGCCAACAATGTGTTTGGTCACGGTCTGGTGTACATTTCCAAAATAACAGGATATAATGTGGTGCTTTCCACCAGTCAGAAAAGGGAAGGCAGCAGAAGGAATCATTAAGCCTTTTCACACGACCCCTAAGATCCACTGGTCCCTTAAATTCGGACCAGAGATCTTGGGGGTTCGTTTCTGTTCCTGCGTCCCCACCCCTCAGCACTTCCTGCTCCTGTTGGCGTGAGGGGAGGGAGGGAAAAAAAGGACAAAAGAAGCCTTTACTAACCTGCCGGTGCCCGTCGAAGTTGCCACGAGCCCCGTTACTTCCTGGTTCCTTCTCAAGGGGCTCTTAAAGGGGCGGGAGGCAAAAAAACAACAGACAAGCGAGGAGAGCCCGGCACTCTTATCCGCATCAAGGAATTTTCATCTGCTGAGAGCAAGTACATGAAAGGTGCGCTGGGTCGCGTTTATGGGGGCGTGGTCGCACTTAATTTTCTCTAAACTCCGGAGCTGGTGGGGAAACATTTCTAAGCTCCGGAGCTGGGAGCCATTTGCAGTGCAGCTTAGGGGTCGTGTATAAACGCCCAAATTGTCTAGAAAAGCACTTATAAGCAACAAAACAAAGCCAGAGAGAAGCCAGGTTGAATGAGAAGGAATCAAAAGCAGAGAAATCCAGAACTTGTTACCATACAAGTAACCAGCAAAACAGCTTCAACATATAATTATTGCCTTGAGACTTTCTGTGCTTTAGCTGCATTCACTCTCACTGCAGGTGCTGGAGATCTTCCCTGGCACAATTGCTGACACGCTGTTTGTTCTCCAACATCTTGAGCTGCTGGTTTATTCTGGGCTAGAGGGGTGTTTCATCTGCTCTGCTTTCTTTCCACTCTTCCTTCAACTGAGCAGTTGCCCTTTCTCCTCTGGTTGGTATGGATCTTCCTGGTTTTCTTCTTCTTCTGAAGAAGAAGAGGGCTTATCCGGGAAAGGCACAATACCGTAAATGGGTTTAATAAACGGAACATAAACATTTCTTCAGCCCTTCTCAACAACATAAAATAGAAAATATATGTGACAGTGGACTCCCAGCAGTATCCTATTCCTGCTTCCAACCTTAAGGTGGTCCCTTCTCTGTACATATAGCTCTACCAGTAATATAGGGAGATGGTCAAATTGTTTGATTGACTGATTGAATGGCTACGACACGGGTACCAACAGGGAAACAGAGATGGGCCTGCATTTTTCTCATTGAGAGAGGCCTTAGCCAGTATGAGACAAATAAACTGATAGGGCTAATCCAAGACATTTTTGTTGCTTGAGGTAAACAACCAGAGCGCCTCTACCCACCCGTGCTTTGCATAAAAGCCAACTGGATCTGGAATCAAATATTTCTGCAATACTAGCAATGTGACATCATCCTCTTCTATACCTGAAGGCAGCAAGGATAGTTTGTGGAATTTAGTTACTTCTGACTTCAAGTTCCAAGTGCTGTGTGGGGCAACTGCCTAATGGTAGAACCACTTGTACCCTTTTTTTTACAATTGTTGAGCTGAATCCTATATCAGCAGCTCAGAAGAGCATGATTCAAGCTCTAATCCTATACAGTGGTACCTCTTAAAACAAATTTAATTTGTTCTACGGGTCAATTTGTTTTATGAAAAATTTGTCTTACAAAATGTGGTTTCCCATAGGAATGTATTGGGAATGGATTAATCCATTCTGGAGACTAGAATAAAGACAAAAAAAACCCTGTTTCCCCCCCTCTGGGTACATACGGAACTGTTTTTTTTTCTTGCGAAGCATCCCATAGGGAACATTTTGTCATGCAAAGCATGTCTATTCCCAGAAACTTTTTCTTCTGAGGCATTTGTCTTAAGAGGTACCATTGCACAAACATTCATAAGGGGTTCTTCAAGAAAAACAGCTATTATCACCAATCAAAAAGACACAGCAGTATTGTTCCTTTTCTTTCATTAACAGATTTTGAGTGGCAAACAAGAGGAAAACCAGTGGCAAGAAAACAAGGGGGGGGTGGTACCAATGGAAGGCACAGCCCCTTTTGACCCATCACACCTCATGCAATATAGGAGGCAGGAAACTGCTTTTGTGTAGTGGTGAGCATTCAGCTGGAATTTGAGGGATTCAGGTAAGTCCCCAGGGAGGCACAAAACTTATTAAGTGACCACTTTTCCTCAGGAGATCTACTGCTTCACAGGGTTATGCCCATGAAACTGAAGTGAGGAAGTAGCAAGAGCCTTAAGTACCCTCTTGAACTGTGAAAGAAAAGTGGGATATACAATAAATTAATGCATCTTGGAAGCACCCTAGGAGTGAATTCAGCATATTTGTTATTTATTTTTTGCTGTGGGTTAACTTCAGTATGTTTTCCCTCATCTGATTATTCATGTAAGTGTCTGTATTTTGAACACTGTTCTAGCCTGATTGGCTGGAAGAATTGTTGATTTGTTTTGAAAAAAAAAAGATCTTTTTTTCACTCAAAAAGCAGTATGTAGGATAAATTACTTGTTTCTATAATTTTTTTAAAAATCTTGAAACCCAAAACTTATTAACATGGTCACCATCTCTGAGTATTTGCAACGAATCCTTAAGAGTTAGCCTGAGTGATTTAGTGTTTCCTTCTTTTAGTCCCATGGTGGGGCAATTTCGTTTTGACTCGTCTCGAAACCTGTCGCGGACGAAGTTGATCCTGCATTACCACCTGAACTCGTCCACCCACCCACCCCACTCCGTTCTATCAATAATTAAGAAGTAACGCGCATGCGTAGCACACGTCCACAAGCTTCCGAAACTGATTCGATCGAGGCGCAGGAGTGTCGGAGTGGGCGGGGCATTAGACGCTCACGCATGCGTAGAAGGGAGTGGTGTCAGGCAATAACAAGCCTTCGTCAAACCCGGAGTTTCGTCTAAGGCTGGTTTGTAGAGCGTGAAGAGGGAAGTCTGGAGTTACGGTGGCCTGGTTGGCTCATGTGGCGCCTGCGCACTGTGGTGTTTGTGTATTCTGGCTGCGCGGCGGCGGCGGCGGCGGCGGCTCCGGGGGAGGGGGGTGGGAAGATGGCGGCGTCCTCGTTGGAGCAGAAACTGTCCCGCTTGGAGGCCAAGCTGAAGCAGGAGAACAGGGAGGCTCGGAGACGCATCGACCTCAATTTGGACATCAGTCCTGCTCGGGCTCGGCCTAGTAAGGAAGGGAGGGCTTGAATGGGGGGGGGGAGTTCCAGGGGAAGGCCCTGTGCTTGAATGACAAGAGACTGCCTGGGATGAAGGCCCTGTGACCAGCGGGGTGGTTAATGGGGTGGGCAGAAGGAAGGTACTTCAGAGGGGAAGAAAAAGTAGTAGGGCTTCTGCTGGGAAGGAGAAGAATGGGGTGGCCTAACGAAGGTCTCGGGGCAGAGGGAGGGGCAGCGAAGGACCTCTTGTTTACCAAGGCGTTTTGGGAAAGGTGAGGCCCGCGGCTTGTGCCTGGATGCAAGAAAGACCGAAAAGTAAAACAAAATATTCGGCGTAGTGGGGCTCGGACTGTTTGGACAGGGGAAAAAAAGATACTGGAGGCTGTGGGGGAGGGGGGTCTTCGGAGCAACCTGAAACCTAATTTCAGGGCTAGTGTGTGGGGTTTGCTTTCTAGGTAGGCATCGGGAAGACGTGGGAGTGGTGGGCAAAGGCAGGAGGTCATAGGAATCTTGAGTGTTACACAGAAAAATAGATTATCTCAAAGAAATGTGTTTTGTGATTATGATGGAATGGTCCTGTTTTCTTTAAAGTTTCTTTCAAACTTACCCTCTGCTTTTTTTCGGTAGCTTGCATACTGTAATTAAACTGTAAACCACCCAGAGACTACTTGAAGTCGTATGGGGCGGTATATAAGCAGAACACTTTGCTTAGCTTTTCTTTTTGTAGTGGGGAAAGAAGTTTTCCTTGTGTTTTGGGCAGTAGAAAGAATAGAAGAACAAGTACAGAGGCTGATGTTTTTACTTTGGAGAAAAGCATTTGGTATTCACTCTCATACAGTATAACGACTGGGAGCTCAGAAATGTCTCTGCATGCATCTCCAGTTCACACTTAGTATCTCTTTTTATATCAGTACCCTGTTGGTTGATAAGAGGTGCACAAGAGCTCTTAATGTCTGGAAACCTAAATACAGTATAAGCAAGTTCTGTGGTGTGCATGTAACCCATTGTTATCCTAGATTGTTGATATCTGAAACATAGTTTTTTTTCTGGCTCAAAATACTGTTCATGAAATACTTTATTTACAAAAACCCATGAAGATCCACTTACACCTGCATCCATATTTTCTTGATCACATGAGAAAAGTAGTCAGACATCTTCTAGACAGAATAGAGGAGTAAGGTAGCGATTTGGTACTTGTTTTGGCTGTAGTGATGTTCCAAGAGGAGGTATGCTGGATGAGAACAAATGTCTTTTTCGCTCTGCATAGCAGTCAACGAGATGCCTATCAGGAAGCTCAGAAGCAGGAGGTGGAAGTAGTAGCACTTATGTTCCTCATCATCTTTTATTGATAAACATTCTTGTGATTAGTAGTCATTGATGTTATTGTCCTCTGTTAATTTGTCTTATGCTTTTGTTTTGTTTATTTTGAGCTTTTTTACTTTGATTTTGAAGAATGTTGACTCTGGCAGACAAGGGTGACACAGTTCAGATATCATTTTATAAGTATTTAAATTGATGGCTGTTGCTGCATTTTATGGTAGCAAATTTCAAATATCCTTTCCAAAGTTAAACAACAAAAGCTGCTTCATTGATTTGTAACATAATGTTATTATAGTATTAGCAGCTTTATTTTTTATGTTTTCTTTGCAATAGCTGCACACAGGATGCCATTTTCATTGAATTGTAGCCCATTGAATTCCTGTTAAATCACCAACCTGTGTCAAGGAATTCCAGTTTATCTTTGTTCTCTCTTAGAATACCTTGATAGAGATAGAAGGGATTAGAATAGTGCCGATATCTCCCCCCCCCCCAAAAAAAAAAATTGCATGGCAGACTTCAGCCCCTCTCATAGCAGTGTTTCAAGAGGCTTCTAAAGAATCAGAGGTAGAATAAACCAAACATTTCCATTAAGAAGAAAACTGTTTAAGGAAGTTCTTAATGTAGATAAAGAACAAAGAAAATCTGTGTAAGAACAATATGAATTAAGCAAATGTAATAAGAATCAAGATCTTATTTGTACCTTTGTACTTTCAGTTTAAAGGCTAAGATTTTATATGGGGACTGTTGCATAAAGTATGAAAGAAATTAATAACATGTTGTTCAGCCCATATAACTGCTTAAAGTTGTCATTGATAGCTTCTGGGTTATTAAATGCATAGAACAAAATACAAGAGGGTTTATTTATTTATTTATTTATTTATTTATTTTTATGCTTATTGACTGTCCAATTTATAAAAATACTAATATGAAGATACTAGAACAATAAAAATAAAATAAAGATAGCATTGCAAACAACCATAATGTGGAAAAAGGTCCAGCAAGATGCTAGCAGCAAGACAGGCAAAATGAAATCGCAGTCATGGACACAGAGTGCTCAGAGGTCCCCAAAGCATTCCCTGAAGAGCCTGGTCTTTAAAGCCCTTCTAAAGGCCGACAGCGAGTCCGCCAGCCTAATCTCCGTTGGCAGTTTATTCCAGAGTGCCGGGGCCGCCACCGAGAAGCCACGATTCCGGGTAGAGATCCTACGGGCCTCTCTGGGAGTGGCCACCCAGAGAGAAAGGGATAACGAGGCTCTGGTTGGACGGGATGAGGTTGGACAGGACGAGGTTTTTTGGAGTTACACATAAGTTAAATAGAATTGATATTACAATTACAGTGACATGGTACCTGTTGGTATTTGTTATTATTTCTTAACTGTTTTGGATGGATATCTGTCGGAAATATTGGCAGGGGGTTGGACTAGATGGCCCTTGAGGTCTCTTCCAACTCTATGATTCTATCTCCGAAGAAGCAGATAATTCTATTTGTAAATTCTCTGAGTCTAATTTCAGAAGTGATTGTTAATTTAACATAAACTGATTCTAAGTTGAATGTATTTTCTGACAAACAAGTAATCTGTCATAGGGGTATGGATAATGGCACATTTTTTGTGCTTGAGGTAGATATAAATATAATTATAATAGATAACACTTAAATCCACTATATTCCAAATTTTGGATTTGCATAAAGGGCCCTCTGACTCTGAACTACATGGGCAAGGCCCCCTTGCACACAAATTTGACAGACAGAAGTTGATCTGACTGAAAAATCTTACACTGTTCTGGCATTAAGCTTCAGAGTATGTGGAACTTAAACAGTGGTGGTGTTTCAGAGATCTAGGGTATTGTTGATGTAGTCACTTTCCTTATCAGGCCTGCCATTCACAGAGTACAATAAGATGCTTACCTGAGCTTCACAGAGCTTTGCACTGCACATAGGTAATATTTCTGGGTGGTATGGAGATGTAGGCTTATATGTACAAACCTCTATGCCCACCATACTTCAGACCCTAATCAGGCATAATGCACAGATAGGGCTATTGGTGGAGGAGGATCCTTGATGAAGTTAATTAAAAGGGAAAACACATAACCTGACAGTTCTTTAGTGCTTTTAAAGTAATGGTTGAGACAGTTTGTGATCCACTTCTGTGTTATCTGCATCTATGCCTCCCCAGTAACCTGTTTTTTAAATTTAAATTTAAAATAATACCCTGCGTTTCTCCTCAAGTGGACCTCAAGTAGCTTATAGTAGTAAAACAAACAATATCAGAAGCTCAGGAACAATAAATTGTTCATTATTTAAAGAAATTAAAACAAGTATTAAAACATAGATAAAAACAGTTCTAAAAACACATTAAAACAAATAGAATCTTCAAGCATGTTTTATTGTAGTCATTAAAGTTTTCTTATATCATTTCATTACAGGGTGGAGGAAAAAATCTCTCTAAAGATTGTGTTCTAGTTTACATTATAGTCCATTATACATTATAGAAATTAGTTTTTAATTATGTAGCATAAGGCTGTATTAATCCATTCACAAGGCCATTCTCTCCCAGGGGTTTCTGATTATTTGGGGCAATTTTTCTATCTAGATGCTTGGTTTTGCTATTTTCAAAACTGCATTTGGATCTGCAGTGATAACATTGCCTCCTTCATAGCAAAAAATTTTTACAAAATAAATATCATAAATGAGGAAAAGACCTTAACCCCATTGTTACTCTGCAAATTTATGTACACAGAATAAACCTTTTTATCTCTTAAGTGCTACGTTTCAAGAAGTTCAATGAATAGAAGGTTGTTTGGAATGGAATAGGTCTGCACAAGGAGTAAATTTTGAGGAGGGAGGGGCAAGCAGTAAAACGAAAGTTAAACCTTTTGAGCACAGTACAGTACTCCACATCTTGAGATCTTTATGTGTATAGCAGACTGAGGGTTATCATTCTCATTCTCTTCCTTGAGGAGAAAAACCTGTAATAGCAGCAGGCCATAAAAGATACCCAGTTTGAGAATATTTTCTAGACTGTCAGTCTAAGTTTTTTAAAAGATATTTTAACCACATCAGTTAACAAACATGGATGTTTAAGCAAATACAAGTGCAGTATACATAATGCTATATAATGTTATTGTTTTGGTTAAATAAAACTATTTAAATTGTTGTTATTAAGGTAATGATTATTTTTCTCCTTCCAGTAAAGTACAACAGAACAGTTGTCCAAATATGAATGATTAATTAACCTATTAAACTGGGGATAGTTCACCTTGCAATAATTTCACAGTTATCTATCTATGTATTTCTAATGGTATATAACCACCAAATCAGTAATTTTCTGATATACCTGTAAAACTAATCTAAAAAGTTATTATTTTAAAAATGAAACCTTCATCTGGTTGTAAATATTATGATTAAAACAACACCAGCAAAAATGAGTCTTTATGAAGAAAATAATGGTTTAAATCAAGCCTTACTGACTAGTGATTTAAATTGTGATTTAAATCGTGGCTTAAATCAGAGTGATTTAAATCAAATCCACCCCGTTTCATTACACAGGAAGTTGCTTTATCCCTTAGGAAATGCACCCTTATGATTCTTGATCACACATATTATGAGGGAAGTATTGGTCTGGACCATAAGGAAGAAGTGGCCATGCCACAAATCTTGAATTGAGCTTCAAAATCTTTAAAAAGACAATATAGCATGGGCAGTTTCAGTTATCTTCCTTGTTTCAAATAAGCTCACCTAAACCAGGAAGGGAAGCATGAAGAACTTAATTTTTTTCCAGATACAAATATGTTATCTAGCTTTTCATATGAAGTTGCAATGTTTTCAGATCCACAGTCCGTTGTGTTTTTGTGATGTAGGAATACCATCTTTTCAATCAGAAATTAATATCATGGTGTATATTCTACCATGGGATAGTAGATAAGAGCTAAGAAAGTATGGTCAGAGATGGTTTTATTCTATCAATTTTCATTGTTGTTCTTAGAGCACTACAGATACAAGATTAAAGGTGCAAATTACTGGGCAAGGCTTCAGGTGCACTGTGCATTCAAATACTATTTTAACGTACAACAGGGCTGGGAAATTTAGTTCTAGCGGCTGGTGTACCATGACAACCCATCCATTAGTTAGCTTCATAGTTGACACATTTGAGAAGGGTTTGACACATCACTGAGGTGAAAATTCAGAACTCTTTCACCTGGAGGTCAAAATCCTGATTAAATTATTCTCACACGGAAAAGCTGGATGGCCATTTGTTGGTATACTTGTACAGCAAAGTCTCCTATGGAAAAATCAGGTAGGAGGTGAGATTTCTGGGTTTGTTAGCAGTAGGAAGCAGGGCTGGCCCACACAGATTTCCATTTTTGTTCTTGTGTGCTATCTGTGTTTGTAGGATGAATCAAAACCTCACAAAGGCATAGGTACTTAACATTTTGTGGGGTTTCTAGGCAGTGTTTTATTCAGTTTACTTCTATCTAGATCTCCTGTCATCCTGGAATTCTTCATGCTTATCACATATTCAGAAAAGGAAGTGGTATTTATGGTTATCCTTAAGAATGCACATATTTAGCCTTCATAGCTTCAAAATATGAACGTTGAACCTGTTTATTTAAAAGATTTAAAGGCAATCTTTTAGAGAAAAGATAAGGTGGCATTAAAATTAAATTCCAAAACAATAAAATGATTAAACAATTTTGAAAAAAGGGAAAAAGTTTAATAACGGCACTTGGTAAACTAATTCAGTGATACATACATTTTTAGGATACTCTTTACCAATGACTGCTTTCAGTTACACAGCTGGGCCCAACACTGTAAAAAGTGTTTTTCTTGTACCTATTAGCTGATTCCTCTTATAGGTGGTTACATAACAAAAATTTGGGTACTGATTTCGTCATATGGGCACATGGAGCTATTTCTTCCACTGCTGCACACATTTATTCTTTTTAACTTTAAATAAACAAAATTGTTTCTAAGTCAAGAGCAGCTGTTACTTTTTATAATGGTTGAAATTGTGTAGTAGGAACTAGAGGTTTGTTAAACTACGGTGGAGTGTTAGATGGTATTCATATCTTGTCAGCTGATAGACAGTTATTTTAACATTTTAAGGTCTAATTTACCCCAACCATAGAGTGTGGTGGGTCCTTCTAAGCCAACAGAAATGACAGACGTGCCTATGGCTTCTGTAGTGGAATGAGGCAAGAGATTTTACCAGTCATTCAAGTGCGAGGGGATTTGAAAGAAGAAACAAATGTAACTCTGCTTAATAAAGCATTCCAAATATACTTCCTTTTGAAGAGTTGTCTTTCTCTGAATACATGTATATCTGTGTATGTACACTCTAGCCTCCGGTTTCAGTGGAATATCCTTCAGTATCCTATATGCAGACTAATCAGTTTTTGTCCAAGGCTCTTTTATTCACTCGACTAATTTATTTTATGAAAGTTGGCAGTTTCACTTGAATTATTATCACTTTGTTTTAGGAACATTGCATGGAATTAAAAACTGTTACGGCCAGTTGCCTTCCTGGCACTTGAGAGTTTGTATTTTTAAAAGGGTTTTGAGAGATGGCTATAAAATCACATTTGTCTTGAGCTGCTTCTCTCATATTTTGAGATAGGCCTTGGAAAAACTCCTGTTGGAAAACATAGAGAGGTCTGCTCTGCTTCCAGTGAAGGGACAGTGTTGAGCTACTTGTCTTCCCCAAATTTGGGTTCTGAAGTTGTAGGAGCCTTGTGGTGCAGTAGGTAAGTTGCAGTACTGTAGCCAAGACGTGGCTCATGAGTTGGATTCTGTCCTGATGGGCTCAGGTAGCTATATCAAGGTTGACTCAGCATTCCATCCTTCTAAGGTTGGTAAAGGAGTACCCAGCTCACTAGGGGGTATGATGTGAAGATGCATAATTAAATTGTAAATTGCCCAGAGAGTGCTTTAAGTACTGTGAGATGACATTTAAGCACCTTGCTTTTCTTTGTTAGGCTGTAGAGCCCTTTGCCCTAGCCAGCATAGCCAGAGATCAGTGAAAATGAGATTTATTGTCCAACTTGTGAAAACTCAAAATGGGAACTGCAGAGCTAGATGGACCAGTGAAATACATCATGGCTACAGTCCTACTGGTGTTTGCATAAGGTTTGTGTATCTTGTTGCAGGTAGTTGTGGCTGATTGATGAGGAGCTAGGATACTTTTCAGTTGTTTGCATGGTCATGTACAAAATTTCACAACTGAAATGTGCCCAGCACCTCGTGAATTAGTCAGCTACTTAAATTTTACACCAGCAGGAGTTTGACCAGTGGAAATATTCAGAAGAAGAGCAGAGATCTGGAATTGTATTACAATGTAGGATACGTTTGCCATAATCAATTTTACAAAAGCAAAAATGCACTCGGTGTAAAGCAGGTTCCAGTGTTCTTCACAGATGCTACTTGCAAAACAAGATACAGTACTTCATTTTTTAACCAGGAATATGGCTGTTAGGGAGAATTTATTCTTGAGAATATCAAATGATGATGTTTGTTATTCCTTCCTTCTTGACTGTTCTATGGGAGTTTATTTCCTATATATTAATTTGTGCTGCGAAATATGTTTGAAAATTATCTAGCTAAAATTAGTTGACTGTACAAATCTTGTGTCAAACACTGTTAGCTTATTAGTTGATACAATAGCAAGAGAAGTGTAGAATGTCTACGAAAGTGGCTATGGTGAGTAAATGCAGAAATTTAACAGGCTCTTATGTATCTGGTAATGATTTCCTGACTGTGAGAGCCAAGTAATGTTAACTCAGAAGAAGAAATAAGCTAACATTTGTTGAGTGTTGGTGCACCAGATCATGGGGAACCATGTTTTAACATTAAAATAAAAAATGGATGAAAATTAATTTCAGAATGATTGTGAAAACAGGCAAAAAGTGAGGAAAATTATTGATTTAGTATCAGAGAACTGTTAGAACAACTTGACAAGATACCCTATTTTTCCATCTATAAGATGTCCCTGTGTATAATATGACCCCCCCCCCCCAAACACTTTCTCAACCGAAAATTACAGTTTCACACCTGCTCATTTCTCCCTTTGGCTTACTTCCATATATAAGATGACCCACAATTTTTATTCTAACAATTCTAGACAAAAATATAGTCTTATAAATTGAAAAATACTGTATATGATTATGACTGCAAGTGTTACTGGGTACCCAGTGTGAACAAGGTGACTGGCAAGTACTCATGAGAACTGGAATGGAATCCTTAGTTGGTCATTGTGGTGATGGTGGCCCTGGTAAAACTACTGCTTAAGTATTTCACCTGAAAACCCTATAGGGTTGCTATTAGGGATGAGACTTGATGACACACATCACACATGTGCACACATGCAAGACACATGTTTGCTCTATGCAAAAAGCAAGGGGTTATTATGTGTCTTTGATTTTAGATTAGATTATCTTAATTATCCTTTCTAGTTCAGAGTTAATATGAGTAAATAATGTGTCAAGAAAGCAATGTCAGATTGTGGACTGGAAAGCAGATCTTCATGCTGTTATAAGACCTAAGAAATATTACAGATAAAATATTTGAGTGCCTAGGACTAGGTATTTAAAATATGTGTGTAGCCCTAGTGCTGAAAAGTGTTAGAGCCTGGAATGTTTGCAGTCATAGAATTTAATGCTTGCTTTTATCAAAGATAAAGCTGCCTTGCATATGTTTAAATATTTTTAATGTATGTTTGTGATTGTGAAGTAGTGGATGACTTTTTATGGTCTGGTGAATGGATTGGGTATCCTAGAAGGCAGAGAGGCCATCACAAAAGGGGCAGAATCATACAGGGCACAATAGAACAGAGCTCTCGGAATACCTGTGGAGGAAAGATGCAGGTGCTTCCTTCCCATTATAAGTACTGTACTAGGGACACAACTTTTGTGGAATCCTTTGCTTGTGTGATGCATCTCATTTTCACCTTGTCTGTCCCCTTTGTTGGATTCTCACCACTTCCATTCCTTATCCTGAAATTGATTTGAATATGATTTATTTTCATTTTTGATGACTTGATTGTTTCTGTTGTGATTTATCATGTTTTTTTCTTCCTTTTCCCAATCCAGTTATTGTGATCACTCTAAGCCCTGCTCCCGCTCCATCCCAACGTGCAGGTACCAGAACTTTTTATCATCGCAGCTTGGATTTCTTGCATCATTATTACTTAATGCTTCCTTCAACTGCATAGAACTACCACTTGTCTGCTTCTCTTTCAAGTGTGTGTCTGACCCTGCTTCTTTCCCCCATTTTGGTTATATCCTTCTTTATTGATCTAGCCTAACATACCACGACTGGCTAGACCAAGCAGTGCATATGGCTATGCATGAGAATATGTTTTGATTGTTCCTAGCTGCCGTAGTTGCGCTTAGCACTTTCCTTTCCTGATGATGCCAAAGCACTTTCTGAAGACAGGTAACAACTAAACTGCCATGCTTATGTCAGACCTTGCCTTTGCCATGCGCCAGAACTTATTGGTGGAATGTGGCAGAAATGCATGTTGTCATATTCTACCTTAGATATTCTGAAGTGGAAAGGCAATTTCAAACTGTCAAGCTGCATACAGCAAGATGAAGTAATGTCTTTCCTGTGTGAAATGCAGTTGCCTCTGAGGTTGCGGGCTGTCCTTTGGAGCAGCAGCTCGCTGTAGGGCAGAAAGTCAAGATAGATCTTCTGGTTAAGGGCAACAGCTGCAGCGTTCTGAAGGCACAAGCATAGCCACGCGGGATGGAGATAGGTAGGAAACTGCTGTGGGTTCCAGTAATAAAGAGGTACGACAGCAATTTCTAAAATAAGCAAAATCTAGAATCTCACAACACTATGGGTTTTTTTTATTATATATTCATAGCAAGAGACAAGTATGTGTTTTTGTGTTGGTTACCTTTGGATGCCATTCTGTCCTAGAAGGATTTGGAAGCAGTGTTCAAAGGTTTCCTAGGCATCTTTTTTTCTAACTGTTGATTTTTCCAAAATTTGCTAGGTTTCATTGATGGGCCTAAATAAGTTTTTATGTTGTAGACAGATGTTGTTTACTTTGTTTTTTATTAGCCTGTATATATTCTTGGGGAGACGAACCCTAAGTGGCTTATTTAAAAACGGTTATGTGGTCTAGAGGATTGCACCTGTTTATTTCTCATATTGGATAAAACTCCTTTCACTTTGGCAGCAGCTGCAACATTTAGCAATCCTGCAGAACTGTAAACCTTTGATTAAAGATTTATGCAGATACTTCATTAACTGTTGCAGATGTGTGCAGTAAAGACACGTTCATTATCTAAAAGCTGAGATAAAAATTAGCCTGATTAGTTGTTACATTAGTCAAGAATGTTTGTTACAGAGTAAATAACACTGATTGAAGTGCAGTTTTGATACTATACCCTGCAGGACCTTGGGGAAGGTAGCATTAGAAATTAAAAAAAAAAACTAGTGCCCAATTTTGCCAGTTCTGTATGGTATTGGAATTCATTTTGATTGCTCATTGATTCAATAGTCATGTAGTGATCCGCATTCGTTGTTTCGGGTTTATTTGATGCTGCACTGTAAACACTACTGCATTAGCGATAACTTTCTGAGACTTTTAAAGTAACCTCCAGCGCCGAAGAGGTCCATAATTGTGCCAGGGGGGTTGTACTGTTTAGGTGCTAGTCTTGGCATAGTATCCCCTCATAACATAGTTCTTCACCTTCTGCCCTGTGTGTGTGTGTGTGTGTGTGTTGTGTCGTTACAGTCGTGACCGACTCTTCGTGACTCCATGTCCATGGAGTTTTTTTGGCAGGAGTACTGGAGTGGCTTGCCGGTTCCTACTCTAGGCACCTACAGCACCTGGTGGTCACCCATCCAAGTACTAACCAGGGCCGACCCTGCTTAGCTTCCGAAATGGGCCCTAGCCAGCTGTATTTGTACATTAGAAACTGTAACTTTTCTACCCTAGAGGCATCCTTGCTTGAATGTGGAGAGTAGAGAGGCTAGCATTTTATGTTGCAGATACTTCCCCACTTGTGCTTTGAACTCTTGTCAGGATGGGACTCAAGTAGGATGCCTTCCACTACTTCTTGATCTTGTCTTCCACTAGCTCATACCTATGCTTTCATGCAGCATCTCTTGATCATTGCAGAAATCATCCCGCAAATTCTCTTATCCCTCCATTTAAAATAGTTATTACTCTAACCTTGTTATCTGGGTGCAGTATATTGACCACTTGAATGGCTTTTAGATCTATGGATGTTATTACTCTTGATTTGCCAATCCTGACTAGAAGAAGAACCAATGAAATTTACATAACTGTTCAGTTATCACTT
This sequence comes from Phrynocephalus guinanensis, assembly GCA_037367245.1. Taxonomy (NCBI): domain Eukaryota; kingdom Metazoa; phylum Chordata; class Lepidosauria; order Squamata; family Agamidae; genus Phrynocephalus; species Phrynocephalus guinanensis. The sequence continues at coordinate 97,887,458 of CM074734.1, read as the reverse complement.
AATTGATTTACTTGGGATTAGTAATTGCATTTAAGGCTTGGGGTGGGGGTTCGCATACTGTGAGCCGTGGCGCTGGGGACTCCATGAAAGCTAGCTAGAGGCTGCACAAGAGGAGTGACAGAACTGGCCCCCAACCAGGGACAGTGGAGACAGGGAGAGTAAAACCAAGCATAAGGCCTCCATAGCTAGTTCCTGTTTGACATGCAGCTATAGGAAGCTTCTATATGGCATCCATAGCTCTCTGTCAAACAGGAACCAGAAGTGGATGCCAGGTACCTGCCTTTTCTTTCCCTATCTCTTTGGTCCCTGATGGAGATCATTGCTAGTTGGCCTCCGGAGTTTCCTGCTTCAGCACCTCAAAGAAACCTGAAAGCCCTTGGGGATATTTGGCAGGGTTGGGGAGGAGATGGGATGGTGTGTGTTAAACTCCTGCTCCTGGTAGTAGAGATGGCCCTTCAAGAGGTGCCGTGGCCATTAGTCTTTGAATAAAAGGAGCCATGACTCCAAAATGTTTGGGAACCACTGGCCTCAGATATAATCCTCAATTGCTGCTCCTGCTATATAAATAAAAGCATAGCCCACAATCCATTGAAGTAGTACACTTCCATGCTTCCCTAAGGTGGATGTGCATTTCCCTAAGGTGGATGTACATGCTTCCCTAAGGTGGATAAGATTTGGCAGCTTCCTGATTGACATTGTAAAATTTACATGCTGTACTGTTGGGTGAATCCTGTTGGAATTAAGATGGTGTCCCTTCTTGTCTACCTCCCTAGTTCATGTAAACCAGGGGTCCTCAACCTAAGGCCCCGGGGCCGGATGCGGCCCCCCAAGGTCCTGAATCCGGCCCCTGGGACCAATTGCAACCCCCACCTACCCCCTGTTTTGTGAGCAAGCCAGCCTCCGCAGCTGCTTTTGGACTGTGATCCGGCCCCCAGTGGTGTCTGGGTGGTGGTGGACCGGCCCGCTGGTTGAAAACTTTGAGGACCCCTGATGTAAACAGATGCATTTTGTTTTTAAAGTCCAGAAGGCCACACTCTTAGCCACAAGTGTTAAAAATTCCCAGTATGCAAGAGAGTGCTAAGGCACATCTCAGGCAGTGCTTGCACTGTTTCATGTAATAAATTCTGTGGTGAAAAATGATTCCACGGACATAAATTTTGAACTCTGTGTGTGTGTGTTGGGAGGCAGAATAAAAATAAGTAAATGATATGTAGGTTTTGCTATTAGAATAATGCCCAGCAGATAGCTCATGCGGAAATTTGAATGGTGAATAACTGGTGACATCCAAATCTCCACTGATAGCATTCATTAACAGGCTCAAGCTGAATCCGGAGAAGACCAAGGTACTGTTCTTCAGGGCGCCCTCGTCTTGGTACAATAGCCCCCTGCCTAGTCTGGGGGGAATTTCCCTCCAGCCTATGGACAGGGTTAGGAATCTGGGTATGGTCCTGTATTCGGCCCTCTCCCTGGAAGCCCAGGTGATGGCCATCTCCAGGGCCGCTTTTTTCCACTTCCGCAGGATCGCCCAGATCCGTCCATACCTTGATGAGTCCTCCCTGAGGACAGTTGTGCAGGCCCTCGTGATCTTGAGGATCGATTACTGCAATGCACTTTACACGGGGTTGCCCTTGACCCTTGTCCGGAGACTCCAACAGGTGCAGAATGCGGCGGCCAGGCTGGTGGTGGATGCTCGTAGATACGATCACATCACCCCAGTTCTGGACCGCCTGCATTGGTTGCTGTGGCCCTCCGGATATGGTTCAAGGTCCCGGTTTTGGTTTTCAAAACCCTCCACGGCCTGGGTCCTGAATGCCTGTCGGAGTGTATCTCCCAGAGGTCTACTGAGGCCAGGCCCACTCAAATGCCGCAGGCGCACTCACTCAGGGTGCCCACTCCTAGGGAGGCGCGCAGGTTGGCTACGCGCAGCCATGCCTTCTCTGTTGTGGGCCCATCGCTATGGAACCACCTTCCAAGTGAGCTGTGCCTTGCACAGTCCCTGCCCGCCTTCAAAAAGGCTTTAAAAACCTTGCTTTATAGCAGTGTTTTTCAACCTTTTTTGGGCCAAGGCACACTTGTTTCATGAAAATCACGAGGCACACCACCATTAGAAAAGGGGGTGCATATGTTTGTGTGTGTGTGTGTTCTGCTTATATACCGCCCCATACCACTTCAAGTAGTCTCTGGGTGGTTGGCGGCGAGATTTTTGGCTGCTCCGGACATGCGGTTTGTCTGCTCCAGCCGGCGCCCCCCCCCAGCCCTTTTGAGGCTCCTTTGCTTTACCGGGGGGGGGGCTCCCGGCTCCGTACGCGCAGCTGAGGATCGGGGCCTTGCCCAGCGAGGCGAGCGGCGGCGGTGGCAGCGGCGGACCGCCTGTGACCAGCAGCAGCAGCGGCGAGGCTTGCGGCCTTGCCGCGCTCTGGCTGGTCTCTCTTTGACAGGCCGCCTACCAGCTGGGCTCTCCGATCGGAGCCCTGATAAGGGCTCCGGCAGCGGGAGCGGCTTCGGCCGCGGCGGCGGGAGTGGCCTGGGAGGCGGCGGCAGCGGCGGCGGCTTCTTTCTGGACGCCCCGCCTTCCTCCGGCTCCCCGGCGCCGCGGCACACCAGCCAACATCTCGCGGCACAGTAATGTGCCGCGGCACACCAGTTGAAAAACACTGCTTTATAGGGAGGCATATGGCGACCTAATTTAATTTAATTTAATTTAATTTTTTCCCCATCCATCCCCCCCACCCCCTGATGTACTTTGCCTAGGGCTTTTCCCCACTTTTTAATCTGTATTTTGATGCTTTATATCTGTATATTGATGTTTTTAAACTTGTAAACCACCCAGAGTTCCAGTTTGGAAGATGGGCGGTATAAAAATGAAACAAACAAACAAATAAATAAATGTATATTCTATGTACACAGTATGTGTACTAGGCATGGGATTTTGGGATTTTTTTGGACTACAAATCTTAGGATTCTCCCTTGTGAAGTTCTGCCTGACAAGTATGTGCCCACAAACACCTAAATGCAGTTCATCTGGAGAAAATGTTCAGCAGTGAAGTCTTCAAGGTCTAGCATAAAATGTGCTTCACCCTAGCTTCTGATACAGAACGGAGGCTGCCCCACTATTGTCTGGGAGTTTCCTTTCTGAATAGGAAAATAGGGTGGAGCTAGGCTGTATTAAGCCTTGAAGTCTTCCTAGCTACATTTGCTCTCAGTGAGCCACTTTTAAAATGTCTGTAAGTATGGGTTTGCCAGGTAGATCAGCCAGAATGGAGAATTATGAGATTAATGGTAAAAAATAATAATAAATGAAAATATAAAAATATGCAAATCCTATGCCTGTTGTATACATCCATTCAGCAAAATCCAAGCAAAGTGGACAATTAAGGTTTATTCTTGACTCACCTAATCTTACTTTATTTAGAATGTGAAGTTAGTCTGTAATACACAAGAATTAATCCTGGCTTAATTCAGGGCATCTTGGTAAAAAAAAAAAAGTAAATCTAGTGAGAAACACTGATTTTGCCTACCAGAATATCCTGTCCAACCACAGATATGCTAGTATTTGTAGGTGCATGGTCTCTGAGGACCTGGTCAGATAAACTTCTGAAGTATGTAAAATACATCCAGGCAAGTTCCCAAACTGTTCAGGACCTTGTATGTTAGAACCAGCATGTTTAACCTGGCATGGAAACAGACTGGTAAGCAATGCAAACTAGCCAAAATTCAGGGTGGTTATATTTATTCACCCTGGCAATCAATTTGGCTATCACATTTTGGACCTTTTGAAGCTACTGTGTCAGTCTGAAGGGAAGCCTGAAGTTGACTACGCTGCAGTAGTCAATTTCTGAGACTACCACTGTATTGACCAATGTTGTTAGGGATCTAACATCCAGATAGGAGTGTAGCAGGGTGATTATGCCACAGTTGGAAGAATGCAGCATGTGTCATGGCAGAAACCTGTTTTTTGTGGCCTGTCCTGGATCTAAAATCAGGTCCAGACTGTGCACTTGGTCAGGAGGATAAATCCATCAAAATTTCACTAAAACACTCTCCAGACAAAGAAATACCCCTGCAAAATGATCACTTTCTGGTCTGGTTTCTGTTTCAGCCTGTACCTCTTAGTCTAGCCCAGTACAGCTTCTAGTCTCCCCTCTAGGCACCAGATAGCACCAATTGCATATGATTTAACAGGGGGATAGAGCTACTGATGACACAGAGTCTGATTATACCATATTTTTAATTGAAATCATGTAGATTGTGGGCCCCGATGATAACTTCTAGGATATCGTATTTTAACTGAATTTTAATTGAATTTTAAAATATTGTAACCCGTTGGGAGACCTTTGAGTAGTGTGGGTGGCATATAAGTTAAATAAATAAATAAATAAATAAAATAAAGTTCCAAATCTCTTGATGACCTTTCCCAGTGGCATATATAGACATTAAACAGTATTGGGGAGATAATTGACCCCACAGTTGATGACTCACAAGATCGAAACAGTCTCCCTTAGCTTTACTGTCTGGAAAGTCACCAGTCCCTAACATTCAGTTAATGCCATTTTCAGATTTCCCCCCCACAATACTGAACTTTCGTTATCACAACTAGATATCTTAACACAGTATTAAGGACACCCTACCTATACCAGGATTTGGACATGTCGGATATATTTATGTTTGCTTACATGTTTGTTTGAACAAGTCCTCACTTTATCACCGCAAAAGGATAAAAAAAATCCAGTGATACACCATGCATTGCTGAATAGGACACTAAGGGCTGAGGTTACAGGGCTAAAGCAGCTGACAGTGAGATGGAGGCCAAAAAAGTATCAGTCAAGTCCTGGAGATTAATGAAATGTTCTACGTACAGGTTGTAGTAGAGTTTGAAAATATAGCCTCTGATTATAGGTTTTTATTTTATTTTAAATTTTTACCTGCTGCCTTTCTCTCTGTAGGGTACCCAGGGCGACTCACAGCAAATAAAAGTACAGATTTTAAAAACGTATTATAAATACTACATTTGAAAAATAATAAAATCTACATTAAGATTTTTAAAATCAAGTTTAAAAATAATTCTAAAACATTTTAAAAATCTGTACATTGAAAACTAGCATTCCTGAGACAAATTACTGCTTAAATGTCTGTCTGAAGAGGAATGTCTTTGCCTGATGGCAGATGGGTAAGAGGGAGAGAGCAAGCCTGACTTCTCGGGGTTAGTGCATCCCAAATCCGGGGAGCAGCTGCTGAGAAGGCCCTCTCTTGTTCCCTCACCTGATGAGTTTCAGAAGGTGGTGGAACTGAAAGAATGACCTCCCCACGAGATATTAAAAGCCGAGAAGGCTCCTATTGGATCCTATGCTTCAGATAGCCTGGACCCAAGCTGTATAGGGCTTTATGGGCATTAACTAGAGACCGCCACTAACTGCAGTTGGGTGGTTTGGCTCAGTTTGATACTGCACCTGCACAGTACAGGTGCTGTGCATTCCCCCATTCCCCAGCTGAAGTGTGATTTACTTCCCTGTCTCTTCAACACAAGTGCCCACTCACTGATTGTTGTGCCCTCTCCCTCCGTCTCCTCCAATGCCCTATTCAAAGTTAGTTCTATGGGATTCCCTGGTGTACCCTGAGTGGGTGGCCTCTGGGGAAGGCAGAGGAGGGAAATACACAGAGCACTGGAGTGGACAGTAGCGCCAAGAAAGCAGAATGGCAGCCAGTGAAGCTGCTGTGAAAGGGGAGTTTCATGCTCCCTATAACTAGCACCAGTCAAGCAGTCTGGGCTGCAGCATTTTGAACCAGCTGAAGTTTCCAAACACTCTTCAAAAGCAGCCCCATGTAGAGCACCTTGCAGTAATCCAGAGGATGTACTGTAACTAAGGCATTTGTCAGCATGGCAAAATCAGACCTCTAAAGCAGTGATCCTCAAACTTTTTAAACGGTGGGGGTTGGGGCGGTTCACTGTCCCTCAGACACTGTTGGGGGGGCGGACTGTAGGTGGGGGTGGGGAGGGAGTCCTTTCTCCCTTTGTGGCAGTAAAGAATCTTTGCTCTGTCTGACCGGGTCCCTGTCACTTTCTTTCCTCCTCCCCCCTCCTCCCTTTGAGTCCCTCTTCTCTCTCCCTCCACCTTTCCTTTCCTGGCAAAGTGTTGAGCTCGATGTTCCCTTTGGTGGCAGACTGGATCCAGAATCTTTGCTGTCTCCCAGCCGATCGCCTCCTTTGCTAATGGAACCCCCGATTCCCTCGTTTCCCTGCTCGCTCACCCCCAATTCCTTTCTCTCTCAGTGGGTGGCTCTTGTTTTTTTTAAACAATGTGAGGAAAGTGTCTCTGGGGTGGGTGCGAGCAGCAATAGGGGGAGGGGAGGGGAAGGGAAGGAGGAGGCACCGGGTGTGTGTGTGCGGAGTCCCCGGGATGGGTTTGACAAGGGGTTGAGGGCCGGCTGCCCACCAGGTCCGAGGCCATGGATTAGCACCCAGGGGACCAAAGCCGCTGGAGCTGGGGGTGAGGCACTGGGAGAATCCAGTATATGCTACTGTACAAGGCCACAGCTGGGGAAGGGCAACTGTGTGTGTGTGGGGGGGGGTTCTGCAGTGACCTGCAGGCTGGATTCAGGACCCTGGCAGGCCATAGTTTGAGAACTCCTGGTCTAAAGGAACAGGCGCAACTGGTGCACCAGCTTTAACTGTCCAAATGAACTTCTAGCCACCACTGAAACCTGTGCATCCAAGCTCAATGTAGAGTCTAGGACCACACCCAAGTTGCAAAGCTGACTTTTTAAGGGGAGTGTAACCCTGTATAAGGTGTATCCCTATCTCCTGATTTGCCTTGTGACTGACCAGGAGCTCTTTTGTCATGTCCAGAATAAGTTTCAGTTTGTTCAGCCCTCATCCAGCCCATTGCTGACAACAAACACTGGTCTAAGCAGAGAACCGGTTTCTTGGAAGTAGATGGGAAAGAGAGATAGAGTTGGGTGTCATCAGCATACTGATGGCACTGAACCCCAAAACTCCAGACAACCTCTCTCATTAGTTTCACGTATATGTTGAATAACATACAGTACACGACACAACTGAATCCCTCGATGCCACCTTCTGAGTTTGGCCATTGAGGAAGGACGGGAGCCACTGTAAAGCAGTACTTCAAGATTCATCCCAGAAATGTTCCCCAGACATATGTCGTGGTTGATGGTATCAAATGCTGAAACTTGACTTCCTCAGCTAGGCCAACCAGGTCTCTGAAATGCAGCCGGGGTCAGCTGGGGTCAGATCTTGGATGTTAGCTGTTTTGCCTCTTACTGAGCTGGCATTTAGCAACAGCACCTTCAACCCTGTGGAGGTGGTGGTGATGGGGTTTGCCATCATCAAAGGTACCTAGACTGTCTGTGTTGGGAGACAGTTTGTTGGGTGGGGTGGGGCAACCAGGACTCTCGTTTTTTTTTCCTGCCCTCCTTGCAATATATTGATTGACTCTGTATCTCCCCCTGCCCTCTGGTAACTGTAATGGCTGCTGCCCTGCAACATCCTCCCTCCTTTGAAAACACATCCCTCTTCCTCAAAGACCTCACAACAAGGTATTCTACCCTTGTTACTTCTGTTACTTGACACATTTTGTAAGTGCTTATTTAGAATGCATGGCCAACTGGAAAGCTAAAAGAAAACATTAAGACTTGTCTTAAGTTTTTTTCTTCTCTGTGTTTGTGGCTGACATTTTTTGTCCTTTATTCTTCATTAGAAGTGTTCTTCCTTGGGCATTTAATTATGACTTCATTACCTGCCACCACAACAGTGCGGTGAGCCTCAAAGAGAGACAGGAAACAGTCTCTTAAAATGCATTCTTTTTAAAATGTGGCAAATATGCACTGTTGGGATAGCTTCCATTTTAATTTTTCTTATGTTTAAGAGCAGCATGTTCAGAAGAATGCCAGTTCATCTGGGTTGCTGGAAAGCCTTCGTGTGTATTAATACTGGTTCTTAAGAGCTTTCTACTTGTTATGCTGTTTTTTATATTGTCATTGTTATATTTGTCTTGTATATTATTATTGGCTGTTGGCGCTTGATCGCCTGTTGTTAGCTGCTTAGAGTTCTTTACAGAAGATAAGCGGGATATAAATATAATAAATAAATAAATAAATAAATAAATAAATAAATAAATAAATAAATAAATAAATAAATAAATTGATCTCCAAAGTGATATTATTTTTGAACCCTGAAGTTTTGGGTTGGTGGAAAGTTTTTGGCACATCTTCAGATTTTTAAGAAATGCTGTGCCTTTCCCTAATTACTATTGAAAGCTTTCATATGACTAAAAGCATGGGAGTTGGTACAGAGCACAACTAGATGATAACATTGTTCAAGTAATGTATTTCTCAAAATGTACAGGAATTTAGTTTTGCCATGCATGTGTTATGTAGATGTACCATCTAAGCCAGAATTGTCTTCAAATAATACAAAAGTGGAAGGGCAGTTATGCAAGTTATTCCTACTTTGATTGACCTTCGTGTGACTAGTTGTGTACTGATTGTGAAATAGGGAATGTGCATACAAAAATTCTCAAGAGGATTTTGACCCTTGTGCTAGTTACATTTCCTCATTTTAATAAATTCTCTTGACAGTGGCACTTTACTAGTCTTCCAGTGTTCAGAGACTTGTGACTCTTCACGCATGCAGAACAGTTTGTTTCCTATCATTTGGAGCTATTCCTTTCCAAATATGTCATCAAATATAGTTTTGTGTCTACTATTAATGTAACCCTTTTCTATACCACATTTTTCGCTCCATAAGACACACCTAGTTTTTAGAGGCACGTATGTGTGAAAAAAAATATTTACACATACCTAGTGCAGTCAGGTCCGGAGGTCTATGCGGCCACGGCCACCAGGGGTCCTTTTGAGAGGCGTAGGGGGTCATTTTCGGAGGTGTGCCTTGCCGGAGTACCTCCCCCTGCTGCCTCCCCGTGAAGCCCAGGTATGAGGTTTGCCCACGGCCAATGTGTGCTTTTCCAGGTACAGTATATGTAGAGGGTTGTATATGTGTGTGTGTGTGTGGGGGGGAGTTAGCTCTCAACAACCCCCCCCCCCACTTGGCGGGGGGTCATGGCAAGATCAGACCTTTAAACCAGGGGTCCTCAAACTTTTTAAACGGGGCTGGTTCACTGTCCCTCAGGCACTGTTGGGGGCCGGACTATAGGTGGGGTTGGGGTGGGGAGTCCTTTCAGAAACTAAGGGGAGCCTAGGAGCAAAATAAACCACCACAATTGCCCCTCTCCGCTTTGCCCTCTTGCCCCTTTCCCCCTTTGATAGCTCTTGCACCCCAAGAACTCACTGGTGGGCTCTTCGCTCCATCCCTTTCCTCAAGCGGACATTTCCAGAGCTGGCAACTGTAGGAGCTGGATCCAGCTGGGCCCTTCCTGCCCTCTGAGAAGTGGAGAGGGGCACCTCCTTCCCAGGCTGACTGGAGCACCAGGGCTCTTGGGGCCCCTGGGCCCCTCCCCTTCAGAGGGGACTCCCTGCTGGCGCTTGGCAGCCTTGACACCAAGGGAGGGCGAGGGTGAGTCGTCGCAATAGACAGCACAGTGGTCCTTCCGCAGACAGATGTGGACTCTGAAGCGAGTGAGTCAGAGGGGGAGGTCCATGGGTGGTGAGGTTGTTGTTGTTGTTGGTGGTGGTTGCACCTTTGAGCCGAACAGCACCCTGAGCTAGTAAGCCAAATGGCGCTTTTTGGTTCAAAGGCACAGCCGCCTCCACCACCCTTGCCACCCGCAGGCCTCCCCCTCCCACTAGCTCACTGTGGATCAACACCCGCCCCCCCCAGTCCCAACCCAATCCGGAGCTAAAGGCGTCTGCATAACATGGATATTTCTTTATCGTGGATTGGGTCCGGAACATAATTCCCGTGATAAGTGGGGGAGTACTGTATCTCTAATGTTTTACAGCACAAACCTCTTTGTGTGTGTGTGTGTGTGTGTGTGTGTGTGTGTGTGTGTGTGTGTGTGTGAGAGAGAGAGAGAGAGAGAGAGAATGAGATTAATTGAAGAAACGAGCACTGAAAACTGTTGACATACTAATTTTGTATATGGTCTACTGTGGTTGCCTACTTGCCTACTTCTAATCAAATTAACCACTTGAAAACTTTCTGCCTGTATTCATTGTTAGCTGGTAGAACACTAGGTTTTCTATCTGGTGTATACACCACAGTGATCTTAATTGCTTCGTAAAAGAGATGCTATGACAGTATACACCCACCCCTCAGGTCTAGATGATCTGGCCATATTCATTCAAAGCAGAATTCACATGGAGTCCATTCAAGGCTTCTCTTGAAAGGTTGCATAAGTTGTGCCATATAATCAGCAACCAATGTAATCTGGAATAACAGGTGAATGCTTCAAAGTTAGTACAGTAGTCTCAATACATTTTCCCCTGCTGGGTTACCATGTTTAATGCATATTATCTTATTCCCATTAACATAATCCTCCTGCTTTGATCTGCTGTCTTCTATCTCCTGCCCTCTCCTTTCTGCTGTAGTTACTTCTTTCCCCTTTTATATGTTTGGTTTCAATCATACTGGGGATGACTAACCTTTTCTATAGCATATTCTCCTTTTCTGTAGTTTTTTTTGACAGATGGAACCTGATTGCTTTGCTTGATCAAGTATAGAATAGCATTTTGCCTTCCCTCATTTGATGCTAGTGGGGAGTGCCCTTGCTCAATTTTTAGATGTATTTACTTGGCTGTGGAGTGGTGGTGGTGCTCAACAATAGAAAGATGTGGAGGACAGCAGTTGGATTTTGTTACCTAGCCTCCCCCCCCCCAAGCACTAACACTTGCTTTGGTTTTGGGTTGGCTTTTTAAAATTAGTATATTCATACATCTAGCATGTGAAGGTGTTTACCTATATCTTCCTCCTGTTTCTCCACCCAGCATGCTTGATAATCCTCCACGCTGATGATGAGCATGAACATAAGATTCCAGGCAGAATTCCTTCCTGTTCTGTAGAGAGCTGCCACCCACTGGAACAATGATAAACATTGGAGTTTGGTTGGAGCCTTAGCTCATAATCATGAGGTGCCTGTAGAGTTGTGTGGAATTGTCAAGATAGCATACTTTGATCCAGAAAGGGGTCATAGTCTTGTTTCACCAAATGTGTCCTAAATACAGATGGGCACGACCAGGGAAAATGACGTGTTCAAGTTGTCGTGTGTCGGAGCCGGCCCGTTTCGGCTCGTTTCCGTTATTCGCGAAATTTTTCAAAAATTTGTCGTTTCGTTTGTCATTTTTTCATCTGTTGTTAGTACTGGTTTGGGGGGGGGAGCGGGCTCCTGGAGGCACCTCTCTGGGGTGGGTGCCTCCTCTGGCCCGCCATGAAGGGAAAGCGGGCTCCTGGAGGCACCTCTCTGAGGTGGGTGCCTCCTCTGGCCCGCTACAAAATGGCATGCATAGCCAATTGGATATGCATACCAAGTTGAGACTCGAGGCACCTCTTTTTTGGGTGCCTCTCTCTGTTGACCACAGGCCCACTGCTAACTGCAGTGTCACAGTGCGCACACTGGGGGAAGGCTCCTCCTCAGTCTCGGCGCTCTGTGGTTCACCAGGAAGGGAACTGTACTTGCGTGAGCGCAATGCGAGTACAGATTTGGCTTAGGGTTAGGGGGGTTAGCGCAAGGGCTAGGCTTAGGGTTGTTACGGGTAAGGTTAGGGTGAGTTCGTGGGGTGCACCTCTGGGTGCTTCTCTGACCCGCTAAGAAGGACAGTGTACTGGCGTATGGGTTAGGGTTCGGGTTCGGGTTCGGGCTACGGTTAGTGGGCTTTTTATGCCCGACAGGCACATCCCAGAAGTCTTGGTCAAAACCTGGTCAAGTGGCCATGCAATTGGTGGAATGGCTCCAAAAATTTGCATGGTCCACTCCCATGGCCAGCCCATCATTGCGCAGGTGTAAAAAAATAAAAATAAAAATCAAATCAAATCAATGGAGATGTTTTGTTGCAAGAAAAACCCACTGCTGCTACTGTAAAAATTCAGGCAGTTTTAAAATAGCTATTTTCGCATGTTTCTGTGGTGCTTTGGTGTGTTTTTGGACCACCACGATTTCAAAATAAATAAATATTGCTTGCGGTTGCCCCATTTTGGATCCCCCGCCCGCACCGCATGGCATGGCAAGTTGGCGAGACGACAAGGATGCGCAGCCCAGGAGAGGAGAGGGGGGGGGCGGGGACCCCCCCCCCAGAAACCACCCCTCTGGTAGGTGCCCTCACTCAGGCAGGCATATTTTCGCCTGCTTTTTTGGCCGGGAATCAGGGTTTTTTTTATTTTTAAAACTTTATTTCTGTGCCGCGCCGCTTGGCGAGTTGGCGAGACGATGAGGATGCGCAGCCCAGGAGAGGGGGGGGGAGGCCGGGGGACCCCCCCCCAGAAACCACCCCTCTGGTAGGTGCCCTCAGGCAGGCATATTTTCGCCTGCTTTTTTGGCCGGGAATCGTTTTTTTTTTTAATTTTTAAAACTTTTTTTCTGTGCTGCGCCGCTTGGTGAGTTGGCGAGACAACGAGGCGCAGCCCGCTGCGGGGGAGCCGGGGACCCCAGGACCACCCCTCTGGTAGGTGCCCTCAGGCAGACATATTTTCGCCTCTTTTTTGGCCGGGAATCGGGTTTTTTTAATTTTTAAAACTTTTTTCCTAGCCGCTTGGCATCGCGCGATCGTTGCGATGCCGCCAGGAACGACCACGAGTAATCAGACCCAATTTTTCTTTAGTCGGTTCGAGTTGAGTTCTGGCGGAAACGTTGGAACGTTTCATTACGTAACGGAAACGAGGATTTCGCCGAGTCGTGCCCATGTCCAGTCCTAACTCCATCTTTCAAATAAAAACACCTTAACATCCTTAGGGGGAATGTGTACGTGTCATAGTATACTCCTGTCTTTTGTTCTTCAAAGACATGAAGGTTTGTGCGTTAATAGTGCAGAACCTGGAAGGGAGTGCGAAGTTATTCATGCTTCTCTTGTAATTTGAGAATCATATTTTCATTTTCTATTGGAATTAATGTATACTGTGTTACATTGCCTCATGTTTTGTGTTAGAAATTTCTTATATACCCACTATTTGCACTGGGTGGGTGTGAATAAATAATTCTCTGCTTGCATGTTTTGGCAAACCATGGAGTTTTGTAATAGATAAGAGCGAGCCACTGCGCTGAATGTGAGGAAAAGTAATTTCTGCTCAGAGGGCACTACAGAGAGCCATGGGGATGCAGTTCTGTGGCAAAAACCATTATAAATGGGAAAGGACTTTGCTAATAAATTCAGAGGAAAATTTGGGGGAGGGGATTGATATGTACCTTCTTGGTGGAATTCTGGGAGGAGTGTATTAATAGTTCTGAACTGGTATAGTGCAGCAAATTAGAGCACCTGGCTCTAGAGGCAGGGAATGGGAGTTTGAATCCCCTGGTGCCTCCTGGGGGAAAAAAATTTGCTACCTGAAACTTCCTGGGGCATGTGTAACAGATGGGATTATGTGTCCTGCCACTTGCCTTGGACAAGTTGCAAGGTCCCAGAGCCATACCAGAAGGAGGGACTTATAAACTCTTTCTAAATACTTGATATCAAAATAAATTGGAAGGCTCACCATAATTCAGAAATGATTTGATGGCACATGGTTTATTTTATTTATTGAAATAATGATTTTCTATCCTGAAAATCTATGAGAATTATTTTTGGCTTGTACCAGTATCTGCTTTTGTTGTAGCCATAATTCTTTTCTCTTGGACATTCTCAACTCTTAAAATGGTAAGGAAGTCTTTAAAAATAGAAATATGTATAAGCAAATAAAACTGGTTCACTCGTATTATTCTCCTCTTAATAAAAAGAGTTAGTCCTTATTTCATTAACTTTTTGATGGAATATTGGCTGGATGTTTAGGAAATTTTAAATACTGTGTTCCAATATGTCTTTAAAATTGATGAGTCTGTAATGAGTTTAAGACTCTAGGAGTCGATTAACTGCTCTAAATAATAGGCACATGCAAAATTTGAGCGGAGAATTCACAACTTCTGATCCACTGTCTGGGACCCAACTGAGAAATTTAAAGGTCGGTTGGGCAGGCGGGTAAGTCCCCACCCTGCCCCTCCAGAGGGTGGCTGGCTGGCCTGCCGCAAGGAGGAGGGCGGCGGGCATCGGCAGCGGTAAATTTTACAGTATTTATTTCCCCCTTGCCTCCCCCTCCCCTTCTGATCACCAACCGTGGATAACTCAATCCGTGGGTGGTGATTCAGTGGATAAGGTGGGTCGTACTGTACCATCTGCTGCAGGTTCTCCTTCAAGGAAAAATAGACGGGAAGTGTGGCCTGTGGCATAGAAGAACTTTCTGGCTTAAGAACTTAAGCCAATGGTCTGCAGTGAGCCCAGCTGCTCTCTTTAGAGTACCTTTTGATAGAAACCCGTTCAGGCTACTGATCGCCAACATTCTACGAGGACAAGGCACATGAAGAAGTTCTAAGAGACCAAGCATTTTCCCCTTTCCTTTTTTTTTCAAAGAGTGGTTCTCTTTCCCCAACCATGTTGTGCAACAAGAGAATGTCAAGAAAGGTTCATGAATGTTTTAAAGAAGTCAACTATTAAAAGGGAAAAAAGTCAGATTCTATTGGTCATTGGCGGTGCCTGTCACGTCTTTAAATCCCAGCACAGAATTTTTAGGAAGCATAACACATTGTATTTCAAATGGTTACTCTTAATTATAGAACCACAGAATATGAAGGGACTGTGAGGATAATTTAGTACAGCCCCTATCATCCAGGCACAGGAGGGTACTGAACTCCCAAGCTCTGGCTCCACAAAGGGGGGGGGATTTGATTTAAATCACAATTTAAATGTTAAAAATTGGATTTTTAAAATTTTAAATTTTAAAAATCATTTTTAAAATTGTGAGGGTTCTCCTTTCTTCCAGGCATCCCGCTTCTCAGGTTTCAGTAAAGACATGCCTTTGTAAGAATAAACTGGACTTTTATTTTGTTCTTCCATAATCAAGGAGGCTCGTTTCTTTATAACAGTTCCAACATCTAACATTAGGGTAGCTTCCCTCACAAAAATATAAATCGTAATTTAAATCAGTTTGATTTAAAAATATTTTATTTTTATTTACTCAGACCAGATATATAAAACCTTTTGAACCATCCAGCAGTTCTATAAGTGCCCAACATAGTTGAACTCAGGAGAGAAATTGGAGATACTCGTGCTGGGAATGTGGGAGCATTTTCGAAGTATTTCTTACCATGTTTGGGCCCAGTTGACTTGTGAATCATAACTGCCTGATATTCAAAGTGGATGCTTGACAGTTGAAGATAAATGACAATATAATTGTAAGAAGTACGGGAGAAGCATTATTTCTGTTTCTCGGCGGTATTGTGAGTTATAAAAGGGATAGGAGTACTTTGTATAGTAGGTAGGAGGATTATTCAGGGCTCAAACATGAATATTTTGAAGATTTTTTTAAAAAAAATAATGTTATCATATTGAGATAGTCAGCAAAATAATGTAGGGAGGCTAGTTCTTTTTCTTTGCTCCCTGTGACCATGGCCAGAACCCTGTTGTCGTAACTTAGGCCATATACTGTAAACTGTATAATATCATCTGTTAAGGGGGTTATTTAATTTAAATTAACTTCAGGTTATGAGGCCTCCTAGGACTCCCATAATGCTTGGGAGCCTCTGAATTGGGGTAGGAAGCCTTTCATAGCCAGCAATTGCCACTGGATTGCTGGATGCAGTCCCAGTCCTGGTGGTGCTGAGTTAGTGGTAATTTTTGGTTGTAAAGACTTTCCTGTCCTGAAGCTCAGAAAAAGGAAGCATTGGAACCAAAACAAAACAAAAAGCGTGTGGGGGTGGGGTGTAAGGAGGCTCTTATTTTATTTAAATTAAATATTCCTGCTGCAGCATGATGGTATTTCAGCCTCTATATCAGTGGAGGATATAGCCTCTATATCAGCCTCTATATCAGTGGAGGATTTCAGCCTCTATATCAGTGGTAGCAAAGCCTTGCCATTCCAGATGTTTTGAACCACAACTCCCCGAATTCCGATCCTAGATTGCCAGTGACAAAGGACTGTGGGAGTTGTGGTCCAAAACACTGCTGAAGCTTTGCCACCACTGCTCTGTATTGATGAGATCAGTGGGAGAACAAGATCTTACAGTTGAGAGATCTTCATTTTGCATATAAGAAAAATAGTCCACTGATGATCAAAGGGGCATTGCATCAATTCCAGTTTTAGAAATGAACAATGGCATGCGGAATAAACGGTGCAGTGTGGCTGGTTTGCATTCTGGTTTCCGTATCTTAGGATACACAGCCTCTGGATCAAACGGAGGAGAGGGTTTTTCTCTCGGGGCTTTTTTACTTGAGTAACTCACTTTGCTGGCTCTTCCAAATCCTTTCTTTTTCTTCTTGATTTGAACTCTTAAGTCTATTTAGATTGAGGAAGGATGAGACATACCTGATAGGATCACATAATTGCACATATTCTTCTGTAAAGACATTGCATCTAACCATTCAGCTACTAACAGTTGTTATTGCAAAAACCTATGCAGCATGATTTCCTGTAGTGCCTTGCGTGTAGTGCTTTGAATATAACCCAGTTTTCTGATCCAGCTCTGGTGTCTTCCCCCGCCCCCTTTCTCTTTTAAGGTTCAACCTTTCTGTTAGAAAGTTGTCCTTGGAATGTTCTCTTCGCCTTCAGTAGAGACCATAAGTTTTGTATGCTTGCAACAGTGCACAAAGAAACTATGGTTCTAGGTCACAGAATTATCATTCTGTATAGTATCAACATAAGCTTTTGGTCAAAAAATCAAGTAAGGGGGGCCTGACATCTTTATTTCCTGCTCCTTGGAGATGTCTTCTCAGTAGCTTGTTTTTACTGCTGCTTTTGTGTTTTGTTGTTGTTCAAAATGGGTTTTAAATCAAATATGTTCTCCCTCCAGAGCCCATCACCTGACTTCAAAGCACGCCACTTCCTCACCCCTCTAGTATTCATGCAGTCACTACTGGGTTTGCAGCACTTGGCTGTAGATGCAACACGGTGTGTCAGGATAGGCTCTTTTCACATGTCAAATAACTTGATTTAGTTGTGATGCATGGCAATTTGAAAGTAGAACACTGTGATAAGGGGCTATCAGTGCCCGTTTCGTATTGTTACCATGACATTGCTTAAGCAGAGACTGCCTCGGTCAAATGGCGTGGAGACGTTAAAAGTGATTTTTAATGAATCTGCATATATTTCAGTTTCCATTCACCATGCCAAGAAAAGAAAAAAATGAAAGCAGATGATATAATGGGAGTGGTTTCTAAGAATTAGGATTCCTTTCCGTTCAAAATAGCCTGGCACACCCTGGCAACGACAGAGGAGAAGATGTTCTGTGCTCTCTGCTCAAGTAGGGCTGTCATGAATGCGCAGTTGAGAGCTGTGGCGTCCACGTACAGGGCTCCACTCTCCAAAGATCGGGATAGGGATTTGGGAGCAGCTAGGAGAAGGAGAGTGACAATAAGGGTGCTTACAAAGTTAACTTAAGTTGTACATCGAGATCCTGCAGCCTGTTAAGATAATAAGGTTTTTATGGCTTAGGCAACCAAAGGGCCTAGCCTGGAACCAGAACAAAGTGTTGTTACTTTTTTCCCCTCCTGACTTTTCATCTCCTCCTGCTTCCCAGCATTGCAGCTTCCCTTAGCCAATGATGGCAGCAGCCGCTCCTCCTCGCTGGAAAACTCCCCCCAGCATCACACTCCACGCCCCAGAAACATGCTAGGCCTGCCTCCTCAGCCCCCATTCCTCATGCACAGGAGCATGGAAAGGTAAGCAGAGTAAATGTTGTATTTGTTTGTTTGATTGATAATAGCTCCCATCTAGCCTGAGGCCAGTCTGGGCAGCGAACAACAACAAAATAAACAAAACATAATACAGTCACAGAAAAATAACTTCAAACAATATAATATTTAGCAAAAATGATGGACACCCAATAATAAACCAGAACAAAACATAGCAAAAAAAGTAGACTGAAAAGGACAATTCAAGAACAGGACCAGAGGTGGAATTAGGTAGTGAATTATAAAGTGTTGGCCGTTATCTGCATGGTCAAGGAAGGCCAGTCTGAATAACAAGGTCTTTTAATAGTCATTTTAAAATCTGCAGTGAGGGAGCTAGGGAAATATTAAATTTTTGGTTCCATAGCTTCAGGACAATCACAGAGAAGCCCTGATTCCTTCTCATCATCTTCTGATGATGTGTTGTGTTGGCCCCCGTGGCTGGCCTGCCTGAGATAAACGAATGATCTGGACGTTACTTTTTGGGAGGAGCTGTTCCAGTTTAGGGCTTTGTATGTTATGATTAAAACCTTGAAGTCAATGCAGAAACATGTTGGGAGCCAGTACGGTGTGGCCAAAACAGGAGTCATATGTTGGAATCTACTTGTACCTGTTAATAATCTGGCTGCTGAGTTCTGCACTAGCTGCCATTTCCGCATTAGCTCCATAGGCAGCTCCACACTGAAACCACTACAATAGTCAACTCTTGAAACAACAGGTACATGTACAAACATGGTAAGGGATTCAGTGTCAAGGGAGGTATGGAGTCGTTTGGTAATGTGCAGAGCGGGGCACCGACACCAACTGATAATCCATGGGGAGCGCTAGGTCCCGCAGGACACCCAAGCTACATGCCTCGCCCTTCTCAGGGAGAGTCACCTCCTCCTCCAAATGAGAGGGAGTTTTCCCAACCCATAAATACCAGGCGGTCCAACCCAAAGGACCTCTGTCTTTCCCAGGTTCAGTCCATTTGTTCCCATCCAGGCTAGCATGGCGGTCAGGCATTGCTCAAGGCTGGAGGCAGCATCCACTGTGGCCAACCCCAGATAGATCATGTACAATACAAAATAACATGCGGGATGGTGTATCCAGGTGGACACATCGGGGTGGGGGAAGGCTCTCCATATACACCCACACAAGCAACACAAGCAACACAGGCATCTGCAAGCTGCCAGAGCTTGCACGGCCTGAGGCCCCCACCCACCCACCCATCACAGTTGCACAAAGCTAGGAGGCCCAGGATTATAACACTGGAATCTGGATAAATTCTCCATACTAGTCCAACGACCCCAAGACCTCCCAGGGACTTCCAAGTGAGAATGCTCAGCCTGGGGGGACACCACCACCTGGCATTCTCTTAGAGAGACAATGCAAATGTCCAACATAAGCCAGGACAAAAGAGAACTCTCCAGCAGCCATGACTGTATAGGACTCTACAGCAATAAGGGGAAATAGTCCAGTGATCTTACAGCCACAGGGTGGAAATCAATGAGATGGTAGTAATTAAAGCATGGAAATGGTGCATGACAGCCGCGGGCAAAGTTAGAGGGAGACAAAATACCGAACTAGAGCGAAGGATAGAACAACAATGGTAAAATCCTCTAAAGCCCTCAAAACCACCATGCAGATTCTTTTTCTGACCAACAGGAAGCAATGTTAAATTAGCTAATCATTCCCCTTTGTTACACAAAAGTGAAGTGTTAAACAAGAAAAAAGTGGAGACTCAGCACAGATGTTAATGTCACCACCCCCACCCCCACCCCGAAAAACACATGGTAAAAGAAATAAGATTAAGGAAAACAAAATAACCATAAAAATAGTAAAAAAAAGCAAAGTATAACAATAAGTAAAACTAAAAAATGCTAATGTAAAAGGAACAACACAATGCTAAGATGTTACTTGTCTGCCATCTTGAAGGTGGAAAAAAGAGCAAGAGCAAATCAGGGCAAAGCTGGTGTCGTCTGCTGCATTTGTTCTATCTTTGCTATTAATTTTATCTCAGATAAGTTGTTACTGTATTTTCTCTCTCTTTACATCCATATGAAACGATGTTTTGGGAGAGAAAAATAGCTCAGAACAATATTTTGTTGTTCCATAATAACTGATGAATTGTTAATGGTAGAAGTGCAGTTATGGTTTGCTTTGACAGATGAACGATGGACAATGTAGAAGTAGTTTACAAATAATGGCTTCTTCAGCATAAGTGGCAGAGCTTTCAAAATAGACTTGTACTTTATACCATCTCATTTAGTAAATACAGTATTGATATTTATATCAGGCAGTAAAAAGCTGATGACCTCTCCTTTGTAAACCCATGTGCTGATTTTGCCTGTTAAATGAATCATATGTTTCACGTGGACAAAAATATACAGTAGTAGAAATATTAATCATAGTGGCCATTGCTGTTGAGAAAGAAGTTTCTTCATATTTTCAGTTTTCCAAATAATGAAAACACATTAAAGTAACTTGAATGAAGACATTATATTATTTGTTATTAATATGACCTTATAGAGCTTATAGAGGAGCTCTTCTAGATGCACATCTTAAAAACAGAACCTAATTATCTTTTCCTTGTTTTGTATTTTGCTTTGTTTGCTAAAAAAAAAAAACTACTAGTACATTAATTACCATGCCACCAATAAGACATTATTCTACCTTTCTTTCTTTTCCCCTTGTAGTATAGAGATTGATCAGAAGCTACAGGAAATTATGAAGCAGACTGGTTACTTGACCATTGGAGGACAGGTGAGCAGCAGCAGATTAAAGGGGGAGGGTGGCAAGTAAGCAGCTAGTTAGGTCAAATAAACTTTGGAGAATTAAGCAGCATGATGTTGACCTGAATAGCACCCCTGTATCGTGATTGTTGGACACATATATACTCCCCCCTCGCACATTATGGTGCAACCACACACAGAGAAGTGAAGCCAGAACTGTGTTTTTCAGAAGGACTAGCCCACTGTTCTTGCCTGCCTGCATGTTTTTCCTATTAACACTGGTCTTCTCAAAAAGGCCCATTGATGCCTTTTGCACCTTAGGTTGATAGACCAGCATTGCTTTATGGAGCATATTTAATGGAGAAGAGATGAGATCTGCAGTGATGTAAAATACTTTGAAATCTGATGGATTGAGGGTTAGTTTAAAGCAGCCTGCATCTTCTCAATGTGCGGTCAACTGATCGCTAGCGTCTCTTACTTGCACGTGAGCTGACTGTGTTTATCTTCTCACAGAGATACCAAGCAGAAATCAATGACCTAGAAAACCTAGGTGAGATTGGAAGTGGGACATGTGGACAGGTCTGGAAAATGCGTTTTAAGAAGACAGGCCACATCATAGCAGTGAAGGTAAAGCAGGCCCACGTGCACGTTGAAGGTCAAGTGTATTTGACCAAAGGTCAATATTGTGCCTGTACGATTCCTTCAAGGGCTGACTGATGATCAGGCGAAGCTCTGAGGAGTCTGATTTTGTTCTTGTTTCTTCTGTTGAAGGAGAACACGACATGGGATGGGATGGGATGGGATAAACTCGTTTAGGATGAGGGCCATGTTTTTGTTGAATTGTTAACAATGCCTTCACAGTCTGTGACTGAAAGCCATATCCACCTGCTTTTTCTCCCGCCATGTCTGGTCCCAGTGCTTACTTTTACTCCATTTACCCCCTTTTGCTCAGCAAATGCGTCGCTCTGGTAACAAAGAAGAGAACAAAAGGATCTTAATGGACTTGGATGTGGTGCTGAAGAGTCATGACTGCCCTTACATAGTCCAGTGCTTTGGGACATTCATCACAAATGTAAGTGAACATCTTCTCTGCTTTCTCCATAGTTGTAACATTGATCAACCTAATTCGTTATTTTATTGTATTTTTGCAATCTTTAACATTGGATTTTCATTCCCCCCCTCTTTCCCCCCTTTTAGACAGATGTTTTTATAGCGATGGAGCTAATGGGCACATGTGCAGAGAAACTGAAGAAACGCATTCAGGGACCTATCCCTGAGAGGATCTTGGGGAAGATGACGGTGGCGGTGAGTGTTCTCAATGTCTTTGTTTTCCCCTCTGGGTTTTCCCCTCGGGGAGAGCAAAGAGTTTCCAGGTCTGGCCTAACAAAAGACACATGTGCTGCCGGAAGGTGGTTCGTTGTGCTCATATATTTACAGTATGGAATGTATCTGCGTTTGGAAACTTCACTTGCATAATACAGGTCAGGTACGTACAAGTTGTCTCTAATATTAGATAGTATTCTGCTCAGATTGAAGCCAAAAATGGTTTTGTAGCATATATCCCTCTAGGAATGGGGCACTGAGATCATTTAGACCCCAGCTCCTAGAAATCATCAAGAATTCCCCAGGCAGATGTGGAATATCCCTACCCTCCAAAGTACCCAGAGCAGATTCCCGTGTGCCTATCAGAAAGAAGGGACCTGCCCCAGTGTTCCATAGGAGTTACAAGATTTTGTGGGGGTGGAGGTAGGAAGAGCTACTAGTTTTTAGGGAAGCACTCATCCTCACTGTAAAGCCTGGCAGCTCTCAAGAAGCACTGGGGCAGTTCCTTTGTTTTTGAGAGGAGAAGTATATTGTAAGGGAGCACACATGTCAATATGAAAGTTACTCTATAACTTTCTTTCTTTCTTTCTTTCTTTCTTTCTTTCTTTCTTTCTTTCTTTCTTTCTTTCTTTCTTTCTTTCTTTAATAATATTTATTTATTTGTCTATTTATTTATTGGGAAATGGTATAGCCAAAATTGTACTGCTCAGACTCCTGTAGTTAAAGGGAGGATTGTGTGGTCTGAATTGAAAGAAATCCTGATAACCTTATGAAATCTGAGAAACATCCAAGAAGGGTTGCTTTTATTAATGTAAACCTAACATAGCACCATGGTGTGATAAAATCAAGATCTTAGTTTTTGTTTTGGTGTTAGTATATCTCAAGGAAAAAGCTAAGGTAGTATTTACTTATTTATTCAATTTATGTACCACCCATTTGGCAGCCAAGGACACTCTGGGCAGTTTACAACAAAATATCATTGAGGGAAGTTGGTATAATCTCTCAGTACAAGGGAAGAAAATGTTTTGCACAGATACTTTCCTGTTTATTGGCCAAAATCCTGATGCACTGAGTTTTCAGCATCCATCTTTATTTGTGTTGGTAGCACCAGCAAATTATATTTTGAAATCTCCATATATTTTATCTGTTGCATGCTGAGTTGTGTGACTCGACATGCAGCAGATGTCTATGGAGATTTCTTAATTTAGGGCAAAATTTGACACGTTTTGCAAAACTGTACTACAGAATTGTAGCCATCATGTCTGAACGATGGTTTTGTAACTGGTATGTCCGAAAGACTGTGTTGTGATACTGTCCCAATGCTTTCATGTGTTGTTTCTGTCCCAGTGCTTTCATGTAATGTTTCTATACATAAACTAGGTAAATGTACCTCTTTCCCAATTATGTAAGCTTCAGAATAAATTAATTAACTTTGTATTTAAAGCAGCACTTACATTTTTGGTCACATTAATTTAAAATTGAATGTAGCCTTGATAATTGTTTCTACCAGGGCATTGAGGCTTTGCTTACAGTGAACAAAGGCTGGTTTCTGCAATGTTTGTTTCTGACTTGTTGCTTTCAGATTGTCAAAGCCCTCTACTATTTGAAAGAGAAGCATGGCGTCATTCATAGAGATGTGAAGCCTTCCAACATCTTGCTGGATGAGAGGGGGCAAATCAAACTGTGTGACTTCGGAATCAGTGGAAGGCTGGTGGACTCAAAAGCCAAAACTCGAAGTGCCGGTTGTGCAGCATATATGGCGGTAAGAACTGGAGACATGTTAGGGAGCACCATTCACTTTGGGATGCAATGTAATTGAATTAACGCATCTCTTTGTTAATCTTGTGCCCTACCCATCCTGTGTTCAAAGGATTCAGCGGCTGAATCCCAGGAGTAAACCACAACTAGAGTAGACCCATTGGAAGACATAGGAGCTGACTCACCAGTCCCACTGATGAAGTGGGCCAACTCTGTGTGTGTGTGGTGTCATTACAGTCGTGACTGACCCTTCGTGACTCCACGTCCATGGAGTTTTCTTGGCAGGAATACTGGAGTGGCTTGCCAGTTCCTACTCTGGTGGTGACTTATTGCTGGATTTCAGCCAGGAAGGCTAAAATAGGATTCTCAGCTGATCTCCCATCCAAGATGGGCTTTTGTTGGGCCTTCTTGGTTTTTGCCTTTGAAAGGCACCGTGCCTCTGAAATCATTCTTTGAAACAACAGATAAAATCACTTGTGTTCTACACTACGTAAGGTTGTCACGGGAATCTGGCCTGAATTTTCAGGATGATGATGATGTACTGTAACCACTATGCAGTCATTATTCCAGCAGAAACACTTTGTTTTCTCAGAGAAACTTGGCTTGGATCTGTAATTAGGGGGACGTTACTAGGGGCAGATAAGTAAACTATAGCAAAGAGTTGTTCTTTTGAGCAACCGTGTAATAGTCTTTTTGTTTCTAGCCTGAGAGAATAGACCCTCCTGATCCCTCGAAACCTGATTATGATATCCGTGCGGATGTTTGGAGCCTGGGCATCTCTCTGGTAAGTGAGACCCATTTCTTCTCTTTAAGATGCTTACAAGCGATCCATTTGGGACCCTGGGAGGCTTTCTGTATGGCCTACATGGATGCCCAAGCCTGTTTTAAGGTTAAGAACATGCCATTTCCTCTAACAATATCTTACATGAGTGTGCTTGTTTGAGATTATATATTCTAAGCAGCCTTTCACATATACAGTATTATACAATATATTATAGACAAGCCATCAAGTTTTAGGGTTTTTGTTTTTCTAAAAGAATTTCCAACTGTATTGCCTCTATTCATAATAAACCAAATTTTGGGATGAAAGACTTTTCTGCCTCATTTTTGCTTGGACTATGGAGGCTGAAAAATTGAAGTGCTAATTCAGTCTTTGTTTCATAGAAACATGTCCTGTCAAAAATGTATTATGCTTTCTCTGTTTTGATCTTTGATATTTAAGGCAGTGACTCCCTTGCTTTTTTATTCAGGACAAAAATTAATGGAGAAGAACTGTGCCCAGAAAGACAATTGTAGAGCTGTTCTCTTCCATCAGGCTGACCTTCACATGGCCAGCTGTGTGCCCAGTTTGCAAACAGAGCACAACAAGTTGTGAATAAGAATAGGATTTTTGGAATGGGATTTTGACTGAAGAGGAATAGGATAAATACATAACAGTATTAAGAGAGATGCTAATTCTTGTCTGGCAGTTCCCGTTTTTAATACTTAATCTTTGTGTTTCCTCCCACCT
Organism: Phrynocephalus guinanensis; assembly: GCA_037367245.1. Taxonomy (NCBI): domain Eukaryota; kingdom Metazoa; phylum Chordata; class Lepidosauria; order Squamata; family Agamidae; genus Phrynocephalus; species Phrynocephalus guinanensis. Next base: position 97,862,339 of record CM074734.1, on the reverse strand, counting down.
CAATTGCAGGTTGAACTGGCTACAGGTCAGTTTCCTTACAAGAACTGCAAAACAGACTTTGAGGTCCTCACCAAGGTGTTGCAGGAAGATCCTCCTCTTCTCCCAAACAATATGGGATTTTCTGTGGATTTCCAGTCGTTTGTGAAAGACTGGTGAGTAAACTCAAATATAGGTTATTTAGGACGGGGAATCAGCAGAGGGTATTCAGGACAGAAATTAACAGTGTCTTTCATTAGCATAGGTATATTCATTCTATCGTGTAAGCTTCTCCCGGCAGTTCCATCTTTCAGGACAGTCCCAAAGCAACGCTCAGTGTATAGTCTACAAACCCTGTCGTTCCTAAAACCCTGTTGGTGTCTGTATGCTTACGCACAGCTCTTGCATACCAGTTTCTTTTTCAGACTTTAATTCTGACACATTTGTGTCTCCATGACAGTTAATTGTGTGCAACTCTTTTAGAGCTGTTTTTGTTCACACCTGGTGACACGCTTCCACAAAAGAATGTGCTTAGTGTAGGGTGGCTATTTTATCACCACCACCACCATCACCACCACCACCAACCAAATGCATTCCCATCTCTCTGCTCTGATAAGCAAACATGAACTCTGAGCCTGCCTACATTTGTGTTGAACCCTGTCTTCCGCATGCATCTATGGCTTTCGTCCCTTGCTTTTCTCTGTCTGCTGTTTCAGCTTCCACTTAGTTTCTTGGCTGATTAAAGCAGAATAAGCAGGGAGTCTTCCCTGAAAATACCTTCTAACTTGTCTTGAGGTGCCGGTACTAGGACAGGAAGTTGGTTATGTCCTTCCATTTCCCCTCATTTCAACGCACACCATCAACAAGGCCACAGTCATGGCAGCTGGGTGAATGGTCCACCTTGCTATAATGGTAGGTCCAGGTAGTCTGTGCTGGATGAATCTGGAGCTGATGTGACTTCCTTGCCCCTCCTCCTGAATCCTCTCCAGCGGTCCATCTATACCAGGCCTGCCCAACAGGTAGACCACGGGCTACCAGTAGCCCGCGAAGGGTTCAAAAATAGCCCACCGGCCACCCCAAAAAAGTGAGGAGAGAAATTCTCCACCACTCCCTCCCCCATCATCCCAAGGACCACCACTGCCCCAGCAAAGTTTTGGTCTGCCAGGCCACTGTCTCAGCTGAGCGGGGCAGTTCAAGGGCCATGGCGTGGTCCCCTGCTCCCCCCGCTGGCCAGATGATTGAGGGTATGCAAGGGAAGCATATGCATGGACAGCCTTCCCATAGGAATGCATTGAAAATCAATCAGTCTGTTCCAGAGGGAACAAATTTCAATGCATTCCTATAGGAAACTGCTGCTCTACTTACAATTTTTTTTACTTACATGCATGTGCTTGGAATGGATAAAATTCATAAGTAGAGGTATTAGTGTAGTAGCCCTCAGGCACTTTGGGCCAGAAAAAGTAGACCTCGGCCTGTTCAAAGTTGGACAGCCTTGATCTATACAATAAAGTTGACGCAAGGTACCATGGAATATTAGTCATAGCAGGTAGACCTGTATAGATAATTAATGTACCAGTATGGTGAAATCTATCTTGTTAGCAAGGAAGTACGATGACCCCACATAGTTATGGAGTGTTGGGTGTAAAATGAGGCTTACCATAGTGATAGCTCTGCAATTCCTCTTAATATATTTTCTGAGTGCAAAATGATAATTTCTAAAATAATTAATTGGGATCATGTTGTTGAATGCGTGTTTCTCGCTTTCTAGCCTTACTAAAGATCACAGGAAGAGACCAAAGTACAACAAGCTACTTGTGAGTATTAAACGTTGCTCTGCACTGGGTGTATTAAACATTTCCTCAGAACTTGGCAAAAGAGAAGCTTCGTTTGCAAACCCTTAACTTTTAGAAGTGGTCATTCAAAAACAAACAAAAACAGCTAATACCATTTAGAATTAGTTTGTGCTAACTTGATATGGTGGTTGGAATTTATCGTGTCCTTTTTTAAATCTCCACATTATTTTGTTAAAGGCAATGTTTGTTTTTTAGTATCAGTTTCAGTTTGTCCATTTTCTTCTGTTTACCGCAGAGTGTTGCTGTGTGCCCTTGCTCTGCTCCAACAAACCACTCAGTAAAGTGTTCTGTTTATATACTACCTCATACCACTTCAAGTAGTTTCTGGGCAGTTTACAGTTTTTAATTACAGTATGCAGGCTATACATTCCCCCCACCCCACCCCACCAGCAAGCTGGATACTCATTTTACTGACCTCAGGAGGATGGAAGGCTGAGTCAACCATGAGCCTGCTACCTGGGATTGAACCCCAGGTCGTGAACACAGTTTTACTTGCAGTCCAGGCATTTTAACCACTGTGCCATGAGGCTCCTTACAGTAGTTGCTTAGGACCTGTGGAAGCTTATCTCCTGGTCTGATCTTCTCCTTTCTAGGAACACAACTTCATCAAGCGTTATGAGACACTGGAAGTGGATGTGGCATCCTGGTTCAAAGACGTCATGGCGAAGACAGAATCACCTCGCACAAGCAGCATCCTCAGCCAGCATCACCTGCCATTCTTCACCAGGTAGCCACGTGGCTGTTGTGACCAGGGAAGATCCTCTCGGCAACCAGAGCTCGCATGGTGGGGCAAGAGAGAGAGAGATTGAGAGAGATTGAGAGAGAGAGAGAGAGAGCGCACCACAGCAGGCACCTGTCTTCAGAAGAGCAACTCTCCAGTGGCGTGAATAGTCCGTGCTTCACCTGCTCTGTCGACTTTGCTCATTTCGTCTTCTCCTTCAGTTTTCCAGGAAAAGATGAGGTGGTTGTTTGGTCTTTCGGCGTTTTTTTTTTTTAAAGAGTCTTTGGTATCTCAGGCAACAGGCAACCCAAGAATGAGAGGTTCTTCTGGAGGCCTCTTCCAGCCTGGGCTTGCCTGTTTCTGGGGTTGACCACCTGCCGCCAGGAGTTGCCACCAAAGGACCGTGCGCTCCTCCCTCTTTGTCTCTGTCCACCATGATCGGAGGCTCAAGGACATGCAACAGTGACTTTTGCTCACGCACTGTGAACAGACACAAAACCCACAAAAAAAAGGAAAAAGAAAAGATATTTTTTTACCACTTATTTATTAAGTTTGGATTTCTGGTGCTGTGGGCTGCTTGCTGCACCCGTTCACCAATCTCTGCGTTATTACATGTTCGTTTTTGTTTTGTTTTCCGTTTGTGTTTAGGGAGGGGGTTGTAATTGCAGAGGGGACTAGGGCTCTGGGGTAGATGAAATCGGCTGCTGCTTTAGATTCTGAGCTTAGCTATTACTGTTGTCTTGGTTTCATTTTTTCCCCCTTGGGGCTGAGGGTACAGGAAAGGGAAGATCCGAAGGTTACTTTCACCCAAGAGTAGCTTAGTTAAAGTGATTTTTTTCCCATCTTCAATCCTTTTTTTAACTCAGGGGTTCCTATTTTGTTTTGAGTGTGAACAAAGTTTTGTCAGCGGTGTTTTATTTACCAAAGTATATGTTTGGTGCTAGGATAAATGCTTCTTCATTTTCTTAGACATTTAAGAAAAGGAAAAGCAAACTTTAAAGATAATCCTGGCATCAAGAAAGCCATTTTAAAGAAAGATTCAGCCCAAATTATATCTTACTGCTGTGTCTTAGGGATTCTTTTAAAAATAAACCGAAAAACTATCAAATGTATGCCCTCTCTGAACTTACCGAGCTAGACTCTTCACTGAAAATGGTTGTATATCTCCAGTGGAGGAATAGTCAGTTTGTTGTTTGGAAGCTACCAGCTAGAATCTGCACTTTCCTTTTCTGGACCTACAGATTGGGCAGATTCTCACAGGTAGGATCCTAAACATGGCGGTTAGAGGATGAAGAAAGATGAGAACCTTCCCCCATCCTCTTCTATTTTACAGTAGGGCTTCTTTTCCACGAACATTTTTCACAAAATCTTACTCACCTATCCTTCAAAGGGACCTCTTAAACAAAGAGGCATTCCCAGATAGAGAGGAGCTGTGGCACACAAACTAGTATGTCCTTCTTAGGTCACTGATACCATGTGAACCTTTGACTGCTACTGCTGGCCAAAAACTTGGGGCATTGAGACCCAGGGCTTTTTTTTAATTGAGCCAGTCTTGCCATAATATCTGCATTCTGCAGTTTTCCAGATAATCCAGAGGCTAACACAGAACACTGAAATGTTCAGCGTTAATATGAAGGCAAGACTTACTTCTGCTTTCTCTTGCTAGCAAAAGTTTGGATATTGTGCTGTTTGCACATTTTCTGGATTAGTATTATGACCTGGCCAGGAAAAGGCCACCGTTAGAAGAATTGCTCATTGGTCTAATATACTTTATCCTGCATGTTACACTGAGGACTATACTTGCACATTAAATGAACAGATGAATATTATAGACTCAGTATTAAAAAGCAGAACAAAAAAAAGTTACAAAAGTTTGAGACCTACCTAGGCTATGTATGGCATGGAATGTTCTGGAAAGGGGCTGCTATGGTGGCCCTTGATGAGCCAAAGATACCTACATGGTACCAGTTCGTAAAGTCAACAAAATCTCCATCTAAACTTTTGTCTAGATTTTGGCTGTTTCTAAGAGGAGATGTATTTATGGGAAGAGAGTTGCTAGCATTAGGAAGCCTTAGTGAGAGACGCAGTAGAAAGGAAGAATAATTCAGGGTTAGGTGCAAGGGTCAGAAAGGCAAGACGGGTCAGAGCAGAGATTTCAGAATGAGAAGATGATGTTTTGTCTTTCTGGAAAGTAGGTGGGTAGCTTGGGTGGATGCTGTGATTGTTTCAGTTTTGAACAGGGGCAGTTCCTGAAGGATGATGGTCCTGAGGAGGTAGAGCATTGTTGAAGCAAGGCTGAGGTCTTTGTTCCAGAGTAATGGGTTGTGACTATCACATAGCATAGACATTCCTGTGCTGATCTCAACAGTGGCTATTGACATGGAAGCATTATTTTAAAGAAGATGAGAAGAGTCCATTTATCTCACCCCCATGTTTTGTAAGGGAAGTGGATTTGTGTCAAGAGGGAAACCGCACTCTTTAGTCACATGTTTTGAAGAGAGATCTGTGGTATGAGAGAAGATGGTAGGCGGAGGGCTGGTGGAAAGAGGCAAGTGCAGAGAAGAGAGATTGAAGTGTTTTGGTTATGGAGGATGCACTCTGTGTTGCAATGAGACATGAGCATACGTAGGTCGTTGGCTTAGGAAAATGAATTAGGAAAAGCAGTGAAGGCAGAAGAAAATGCTGGGAAGTGCACCAAAGCCTCTAAGATGAATTCCTCTGAGAACAAGAAATGTTAATATGTACCTCATATATATAACTTCACTTAGGTTTGCTGTGATGGCTTTTTAAAATACCCCATATCTTAAGAATATCTGGAAGATTCTTTCAAAATGCATTGCATGTGCCTGGATGTTTTGCTAAACCACTGCTTTAGCCAGGAGTGCATTTGGGGTCACACCTTCTCCCACTGTTTGTTTAGACTGGTCCTCATTAGTCTCAACTAAGAAAATCAGCTCGCGACAATTAATGATCAACTCCAAAGTTATAAGGCAGGGAGCTGCAAAGAGGCTGTTTTGAATAGCAGCGTGTGTGCAAGATGTTGAAAAGGGTTTAGAGAAATGTGGTCCTTTTTCTAGCGTCTTCTATGTAGTGACGATAAGAGCACTGCAGGTAGCAAAAGAGGAGATTTAGTTTCAGAGAGTGAAATGACAGTAGGGCTGCTGCCACAGATACAACTGCCCATGAGTAATAATGAAGGTGATGTGTGGCAGAAAGACATGATGCGAGATGCAAACTCATAGAAGAGCTGAAGCCTCTGGAACTGGAAAGATTGGTGGGATGGCACCAGTAAATTTACAGTAGCCTTCCCATTTCCTCTGTGTCAGATGGAGGAGGCTTTCTTTGTCACTCACAAACCCTCCCTCCCCTCCCTCTTAAGTTTTGCAACAAGCGTTTGCTGGTCATTTTGCTAGCTGCTTGAGGAATTCATCTTGGAAGCAGAGGTAGTAAAAAAAAACACCAAGTGGTCTGTGCACATTGTTTTAGTAGGGAAAATGAAACACGCTGGGTCAGAGAATGTCGAAGAAGGTGAAGGGCATGAAAGTGTTGGCAAGTGGACGATGGGATTCCAAATCCAGGTTGAAGAAGAGCATGTGCAAGTTGGGGTTGGCGGCAGTGGGCTGCATGGAGGAGAGCCGCGTTCAGAAGGGGACCTTGGGATCAGAATGTGTAGGAGAGTGTAAAAGGTTACGGAAGGTACTACAAAGAGTTAGTAGAAATTGTCCTCTGGGGAGCAGTTAAGTGGCTGTGTCCTGTTAGTTGGATGTACCCTCTGCTTGGCTTTGCTAGAGTGACTTTCAGCCATGCACGCTATTAAATATCCTACAGCAAAAGCAAGCATACTTGTTGGCAGAGACGTGGTGAAATGTGATATGGCATCTGGCACTGTCACCCCACTGAAGGAACCAGCAGATCTTCACGGTGGAGCTAACAGTTGATCTGAGTAGGAATGGAATGGTTTTACTTACAATCCACAGAATCGATCTGCTGTTTTGTGTGCGGGAGCCAGCATGAATTGGTTAAGACAGGCATGTTCAAACTTCGGCTCTCCAGATGTTTTGGACCACAACTCCCACAGTTCTTTGTTATTGGCAGTCTAAGCTTGGAATTCTGGGAGTTGTGGTCCAAAACATCAGGAGGGCCGATGTTTGGACATGCCTGGGTTAAGAGACATAGCAGGCCAGTGATGATCTTGGAAGTCTTAGTCAAGTGGCTGTAGCTTGGGAGACACCTAATTCTACAGGAATGTAGTTAAATAACTGCATCTCTTAGTGCCAAAACATTGCCAGGTCCTACCGCCCATGAGACGCTGTTGTAAGTGTGAGGGGGATTTTATTCAAAAAATGAATTTTAACTTCTATGTTTGTATCCTGCTCCTGGTGTCTAAGAATTCTAAGTATCTGCTTTGCTGCTCTTTGAATACTAAGATAATCAGGACTTCAAGTGGAGAGAATAATTGTCTTCTATGAATCAGGGCTTCCTATTATTTCATTGCCAGAAGCTGCCAGTTGATTTTGTTGCCTGTTTTCTGAAAAATAACACAATGTTGGTTGCTACTGAACAAGGTTACATTGCATATGTGTGAATTTGAAACTTAAGAAATCAGCCCTTTATTGAAAGTTATCTAAAATGATGAAAGCTGAGAATAATGGCTGTATTTAGCTACTCAGCTTTAGATTTGGAACCTTGCACAAGGTTGTCAAATTAATTAGCATGGCACTGGTGATTTGACTATTGGCATTTCTTCTGTGTGCGTGTGTTCATAAGAGCAGTGACGGAGATACCCAGATGTTGTCTTAGTTGAGTTGTCCGTCCTTTCTGTCCAAGCCAGGCATTCTGCCTTGATACCATTGTCTTCCACGGAGTTGGCCTATCTTTCAATTGGTCCTTTGTTTGTCCAGTCACAGTAGGTGTGAAGCAGGCATGTCCAAACTCCGGCCCTCCAGATGTTTTGGACCACAACTCCCAGAATTCCAAGCCTGTATTTCCAATGGCAAAGGACTGTGGGAGTTGTGGTCCAAAACATCTGGAGGGCCGAAGTTTGGACAAGCCTGGTGTGAAGCATCTGCATTAGCATTTACTGATGGTTCAAGGATAAAAGGTGATGGTTTTATGAAGTACTACAATAGAATGGCAGAATGTTCATTTGGCAATTGCTATACAGGTGCCACGAGGTAGGCCCTGTTCTACACTGGAAATAATGTCTCCTAAACTGAGAGTTTGTCCTGTTTTGAGTGCAAGCAGGGAGAACGTAGTAGAAAAGAAATAGTTCAAATGCTAAAAGTACATTCTTGTCAGACAGAGGGTCAGAACAGTTTGAGCTTGGCAATGTTTTGTATGTGAAAAGTGTCTAGGAGAGGGACTGGGCTTGATCCTGGCGTGGAGCCAGCCTTCTGTTTCCTTTTGGACTTGAAGCTCCCAAACACACCAGTCAGGGCCTCCCAATAGGCGCTTCCTTTTGACTGCAAGAGAAAGCAAGAACAAACTACTTCAGCAAGGCTGAGGGAACCTCTTTCCTTCCAGGCATTTTGGACGCCAATCCCCGGAAGCCCTGGACAGCGTGGCCAGTGGGGTAGGTGATGAGGGAGGTGTTGTTCTTAAAATGCCCAGAAGGCCACTTATTCTTGGTCTCTGTTTTTAACAAAATTACCAAACTTTTCAAACGTGGAAGGATGCCCTCCTCTCAAAACAAATTAAAAATCTAAATTGCCACGTGAGGAGAACTTTGGGGGGGGGGAAGGGTTAGGCTTTGGAAAGTGTTAAGAGGCTTTTAAAGATGTTCAAAAACACGGGATGTCTTTTCAAGAAAGATCGAGGGGGAGGGAAATGCAGTTTTATTGCATTTTTAGACTTATTTTTTTAATGTATTAATTTAGAACAAATCTTTGTTAATATTATTTTTAATCTGGGTGACTGAATGTTTACAATTGCCTGCCTGACATCTGCTCTTAACGTGTGTGGGGCTGCTGGGCTCGGGTGGGGCACATGTGTGGAGCGTGTGGTGCATGCAGTTCAAATGGGGGACTTTAAAACAAACGAAACTGTAAAAAAAAATCATGCCAAAGGTAAGGCAGAGACTAGCTGGGTAGATGGTTATATTCTAGGCGTTAGCATTTCACTATATTCTCTCTATATATCATATATTATAAATTTGCATGTTTAAAGTAAATAGAAATAACTTCTATCTTATATGAACGGGACTTTTACCTTTGGATTACATGTAAATTTGGTCACTTGTCTTCATTCAAGAACTCCTGAACACCTTAAGCTTTCGAGGCTGCTTGGTTTTTGTTTTGTTATTTAATCTTGTTTTGGGTAGCCACCAAGCTTTTGCTTTGCCGCCTTTTTATTTAAAAGGGCGTGATTTATCCAAAGTGTCATAGAGGGGCTTGAGAGCAGAGCAATTAAAACAGAAGCAGCAAAATTCACCTGAGTCACAGCCAGCATGAAAGGAGTGGCCAATTTTGCATCTGTTCAAATGCTGTTATCTTCCATAGCTGGGCCATTATGCTGGAATCTACATGATGGAGATTATTGAGGCTTTGTACCACTGAAACCCACCTGGACAATGCTATCCTCTTGTAAGCAGTCAGCAGCAGGTTTCAGTTTAGCTTTGTTCAACCAATCTTCCTCGTCTCATTTCCAAGTAATCAAAGCTACAATTGTGCACATTTATTTATTATCCACAGAAAACTGTGTGTGTGGGTGTGAGTGTGGGTGTGAGTGTTAATTTATTTTTTAAAATTTCCCTTTTTCGACTTCTTACAGAGAGTGTATTTTTCATTGATAGTATTTACTGAGGTAACTCAAAATGGAGAGAAGAAGCGTAACAAATAGACTGAGCGTCAGGCAGCAGACATCGAACTGCTGTTCTAATAATTCCCAACATTTGATACTTTTCAAAGAGACTTGCACTGCTCTGTAGATGGCCACGAGAAGTCCTGGACACAAGTATCTTTGAAATCTCCAAGCTTCAATGTCCAATCTTCATGCTAACCAGGAGACCCAGAAGAAAATAGATCATACACAAGGGGAAGAGGAATGGAACATTTACCAGCAGATTTATTTCTTCTGTGTTTGACATTGCAACTAATTAAGTCATACAAAGTGCTCATAGTATTTAGAAGGATGGAGACTGGAAATTGGGGCAGTCATGGTTATGTAAACTGACCAAATTTTATGTTATAGAATCATAACATTTGCTTTAAACCCATAATTTATGAGGATGTTGACTATTTTTGCTTGTCTATTGGTTTCAGATGTCTAGTGTAGAGCACTGTGCCGGGTAATCAACAAAGCTTTTAAAGGTGGGGTGAGGAATCTAACTTCAGATTTTTCTCTTTAGGACGCTTGACTTACAAGAATTTCACTCAGAATCATGAGAAATTATGTTCATTGGTCCGTAGGTGATGTTGGGAGAAGGTGCGGCAAATACCATCCAGTATATTCTTCCAGGCAGATCATTAGTCCTTTGTTGCATTTATTGGTGATTAGTAGAATTCATAGAATCATAAGAGACCTCAAGGGCCATCTAGGCCAGCCCCCCCGCCATGTAGGAACCCCCATCATAGGACTCTCGACAGATGGCTATCCAGCCTCTGCTTAAAAACCTCCAAAGAAGGAGACTCCACCATCTTCTGTGATAGATTTCACGTGGCATCACAGAAATGCACAACTTCACAGTTATAACACAAGATTTAGCTGAATGTGTCTACAACAGGGAAGTAATGGTGGGAGGGTGCAGAGGATCAGTGTCTTGTTGTCAGGATGGTGCCCAATCCTTGTATATCCACAATTCATACTTGGACAGATGGATTTTATGTTATTCTGGAACCAGTGCTATTTAGGTGAATTGCATTATTCTCAAAGTTCTTTGTTCTTAGATCTGAAGAGAATCTCTTTTCCACAAATCCTTAAGAGGAGCTTTAAAAAAAGAGCACTACCACAGTCTATAAATTCATACTTTATGTAAGATTTCTTTAATGATTTGGCAGTAGATCCACATTGGTGCTGAAAACCAAACCATTCTAAAAAAGAAACACTGTAATGATATTTATCCCAAAGTACTTTGGTGATTTATTTGAAATGTTGGGAATTCCTGAATAGTTTAATCCAGGGATCCCTATCCCCCCCGGACCTGTCCCAGTCTGTGGCTTCTTACAAATCAAGGTTCAAGTTTCCTGTGTGGGACATGCCCCCCTACCGTAGGAGTTCCCCCCAATGTGTCCATTGCAACCATTTTTGTTTAGATTGTGATGGAAGCAGTGTTGGGGGTAGGGGGAAACTTTTTGTGCACCTCTGAAAAGAAGCCCTGTGTGCGCATGCGTGCCTATGAGAAGCCCCACTGAACTGGTTCCTGGACCTAAAACTGGTTTAGTCCACTTCCCATCACAAATGGATTAGAAGCCGATCCGCTTGCTACATTTCCAAAAAGTAGGCCACTTGAGGGTGGCAGCTCTCCTCACTCCAGCATATGTTGTACAACCATGGCTTCTTACCAACGCCAGGTGTCCCCACAGGCACCTATAATGATCACAAGAAGGCAAGCATAGTCATTGTGACAATGAGGTGCAGAGTCTGTCTACACAGTGGCGGCTTATCCCAGGGACAACGCAGGCAGTAAATAGCCTGCAATTATGCCGAATACTGGAGTTTAAGAAAGGGCATGTTCTGATTCAGGTTTGCATTTATTGATTACAAAGGTACTTAATGTCTCCTGTCATCAGTTTTTCTTGATCAGTTTCTCTAGGTGTGATTCATTAAATGTGTGGCTTTTCCTATAAATGGGAGAAGAATGGAAAGAAGCAAAGCACCCATTCCCTTTGAATATCAGGTTTAGTTTCAGACGTCTTCAGATGTCTTGATGCTCCTTCTGTGCCCTGTGGGACATAGCTTTGGTCTAACAATGAGGGGCAATTTGTAGTCACCAGTTTCCATGCATTGATTGCTAATCATCTCTCAGGACGTGTTCACTGCCCAGAATCCCACTGCCCTTTGCTTAGCGTGTGCTTTGGACAAAGATTTTCTTCTTCTACTAAGTGCCCCCCCACACACTTCCTTCCTGCCTGCCTGCAGTTCAAACCGCTTGTAAAAAGTAGTTCCCTGCGTGCCAGTAGGTTGGTCTGGTCAATTTCAATGGATCTTTTGGGTTTCAGAACAGGCCTACTATAGTGTAAATTAAATGACATTCTTCATTACTTTTGAAAAGCTTTTTTTTTTTACTCTGTTTGTAAAAACCCTCCTAGAAGCTTAAAAATAAAAAGTTTCTTTCCCTATACACCTGTGCCTTTCCATTTTTCAACTTCTGGCATCTTTTCCCTGGTGACTTCTGAACCAAAGCAGTGGGATTAGCAAGAAAGTCATAAGTGTAATTTCATGGCAGGTGGCCTAGCTATAATTTAAAAGTTGGTGGATTCTCAAGTGGGATGTTTGAAGTTAACATTTTGAGAAGGGAAGTTTAGGTTGACACTCAGCCTTGGAATAACGAAAAACTTGCTTTTAAAAATTTTATTTGCATTTATATCTTGTTGCATCCTCTCATTCTGCTCTTGAAAGAAGTCTACCATTAAAATAATCAGTGACATGCTGCCATTTCCAGCCGGAGCCTTACATGTTTGCAGCTTGATGAATGAAAAATGGTTGAGTGTGCCGGACTAAGAATGAATAGAAATGAATACAGTTGTGATGCTAAGGAACTCTACAAGACTGTAAATCCATCAGGTGAGCATGGGCAACAGTTCTACCTGGCCTTCACTTTTGAGGCCTCTTTAAAAAATTTTCTCGAAAGCTTTCATGGCCGGGATCCAATAGTAGTTGTGAGTTTTTTGGGCTGTTTGGCCGTGTTCTGGAAGTTTTTCTTCCTGATGTTTCGCCAGACTCTGTGGCCGGCATCTTCAGAGGGCAAAGAGCTCAGGGAACTAGGTGTTCTCTCTGTGGTCTGGGGTAGTTCCCTGAGCTCCTTGCCCTCTGAAGATGTCGGCCACAGAGTCTGGCGAAACATCAGGAAGAAAAACTTCCAGAACACGGCCAAACAGCCCAAAAAACTCACAACAACGTCTTTAAACTATTAGGAATGACAGTTACCAACTGTGAGGGTTCATTGATATCACCACAGGGCACCGAGCGCAAATCACCACTGTCCAGTCTTTCAGCAGTATTTTTAAATAACGGTTTATTTAACATTGGATAACCAACGGGCTCTTGACTAACTTGTTCTTCATTATCGGAACCTTCAACAGTCACTTCCATAGTGGAAGGGTTTTCAACAATAAAAGAGTTTACAACCGGACTTAAACAAGGTGGGTTCTCCTCAGGTATCCTGGCACTCTTTAATGAGGTGTTCCCCGGCCGAAGCATTGGCTGCCACAGCAAGGGTGGCGAGCCCATTGTGCCACAGGGTTCACTTTGTACTCCGGACGTCCGCAACCCCTCGCTCGCAGAGTGTTTTCTGGCCATCTCAGCGGGCGCACCTCGACTGACCAAGTCCACTCATCTCCCACCTTTACTTCAAAGGATTCCTCCTTCTCCTTTCTCCTAATCCTTTCTGCCCTAACGTCCTTCGCTAATGGTCTCTTCTCTCCCTCTAACGATCTTCCCCTGCGTGACACCTCTTCTCACGACCTCTTTCCTCCATGCGCCTCTTCCTCCTTCCACACGCCTCTTTTCACTTCCACCCACTCATCAGCAAAAAACGTTTCTTCAGTTCTACTCTTTCCTCCCCTCCTACTGCCCCTTCTAAATTTCTTTCTATTTTGATATCTTCGGCTCTCTCTTCTTTCTTTCTGTGTCTTGTTCAGACAGCGCACTCTCTGGGTCTTCCTTTTGCCTTGCTGAATCCTCACACCAACCTACGGTCTATCGTAGCCAAATAGGTAGGACATGGGGGGGGCAGATTTCTCAACCATTCTTCTGACATTTCACTCAGACGTAACATGGGAGAAGAAGTATTTCCAGGTATTAAAGTCCCAGATAGATCCATGTTCTTTCAGGACCTGGGCTTAGTCCAGTATAACTTGTGTGCTAGGAGTGGTGTCCCGGCCTTCTGTATCCAGCTCGCCCACATTCTCGTTTATCCAAGAGCCCTGGAGAGGTGGTTGGTGTTCTGGCTAAAGAGGATCAGGTATCAGGATCACACCGTTCTTTCCCTTTTCCTGGCAGCTGCAAAGCAGCAGTGCCCTTGAAAGGGGTTTGCTCGAAAAGGCCTTGTTCCTTTGCCTTTGCCGGCTGAACAGCTTGTAGGTCTGAGTCAAAATCCTTTTTTCTCCCCCTCATCCCACCCCCCTTCCACCCCCAATGCAGTTGTCGTCTCCTGGCCATTTCCACAAGGGGGTATGTGCTAAGCCATTTTGCAAGTACAAGCCTTATTGTTTTGAAGGGGGTCATCTCTAAGTCAGTTGCAGGCCAGAAATTGTGTAAACTTCTCTCTACCTGAGGAGCATAACGGCCCACGTTTCATGCCAGTTATTCTGCCCCTAGCATGTATGTAAAAATTCAGTTGGGCAGAAGGAGCTCAACTTTTGCCTGACAATACTTTCCTTTACCCATCCACTAATATTTCAGTACTTCCTTTGTGTCCTGAATTTAGAGTAGCCCTTAGATTAAAGTGCCTCTATTAGAGGGAAATTTCCATTCAAATTCAGCATTTTATTCCCTTGTCTGTGGTTGTGCTATTGTTGGTGATTTAGAAACAAGATGTTGCATCCCAGCCACATATGGTAGTAGATGTGAGCTACTTGTCTGAGCCAGGTTGTATTATGACTCACCTGGACACTCCTAAGAACATAAACATGAGAACATAAAACATGCCTTAAGAAGAGCCATGCTGGATCAGGCCAAAGGCCCATCTAGTCCAGCTTCCTATATCTCACAGTGGCCCCACCAAATGCCTCTGGGAGCGCACGAGACTAGATATCTGTCTCCTGATGCCACTCCCCTGCATCTGGTCCTTGAAGTACCCTGGTTTTAAGTCTGAAGATTACACATCTCCATCATGGTTTGTGGGATCTCTGATCTTTCCTAACCTAATTTTTATTGCCTGAAAGCTAATGGTATGACATGAAAAATGATATATTTAGAAATTAAATGAACTGTCAGCCCTGGCTTAGGGCAACCAAGAGTGGGAAATACCGTGCATTATTTCCCCACATCAGCAAATGTAGTGTCCCATCCACCAGTTTACGAGAAATAGCACGAGAATGCAGCCTAGCTCGAACCTTGTGATCTTGTTAAGGTGAGGAAGTCCAGTTATCATACACTGTACTCCAGAGAAGGCATTTCTGTCCCACAGCATAGTGCGGCACAAAGCAATAAACCTTTATAATATTTCTTTGTTAATACACAAGGCCCTTTGACTTTAGAAGAGTGTTCCTAGCATGGTAATCTTATGTTGAAAAAGTACATTTGCATTCCCCAGAATGGAGTGGGCTCCCTTTATGTTTTAGTCCTTACATTGCCTCAGCTATTGAGCTCCAGAATTCTGCCCAGCTCACCACCCGCTGGATCAATTTAATGCCAAGGACTGCATGCCAGGGATGGACCGCAGCACCTGATCCCGCCCATCTGCGGCCCCAAGACCTTTACCAGGAGGGAGTGGCTGACCACTGCTTTTCCAGGAAAGAAAGGGGCAGAGAGACAGGCCAACCTCTGCATGAGGTGGGGCTGTGCCTTATCAAGATCAAAGTCCTTCAAGATTACCTTCTAGTGGCAGAATTCAGCCCACTGAGACATGCTTTCTACATTGTGTGTCCAAATCACGGGAGGGGAAAAGTTGACTAAATATAAGAAAGAAGGGGTGATGAATGGGAAACATGGAACAAAATATAAACACCGAGTATAAAAGTGAAATAGTTGTTCATAGGCTCATTAGTTAGGATACTGAATGTTCTAGGTTTTCAGAGGCTTGCTTTATCCTCCAAATTCCTCCCCAAGGCAGTGGATTCAGAACGGTCAGTGCTGCTGCTCTCCCTTGAAGCAGAGTCAAGATTAGTGAAAAGCTGTGGGGACCTTGAATGCACCTGGAAGTAACAAGGCTCCACACTGAGATGGGCAGGTAAGATCTAGACAGAACACCCTTGGGCCAGTTTTGGAAAAACAGAGGCTGGCTGGGCCCTGGGCTGCTGCAGGGGCATGTTATCAAGGCTTGAGGTTTCATATCACTGAATGTTCCTGTCTAGAAAAAGCTGACAGCCCTTATCTGTGGTTGCCACGATAACTGGGAATTAGGAATGCAAACAATCTATCCAATTTAGCACCAATTAGAAGACAGTACCATCTAATGAACAGCCTGGAAGCACTGATTTCTTTAAGTGTTCTCCCTGCTTCCCATCTCTGCTGCATGGAACCCTAGTCCAGCCTGCACTACAGTATGCCAGCTCTTATGGAAGGAGTAAGAGAACTGTGGTTCTCCCATCCAGGTCCTACCAGGGGATGGGGGTTGGGGGCAGCAGGGCCATTTGGCCCCAATTTTGCTTCACAGAGTGTTCTTTGCATTAAATTAAAAAAAATCACAAATTATCTCATTTCTCACAATGTAAAATAGCATGAGTTTCACTCATCTGCACCAGCCAGGAGCTCCTGCAGTGCGAGGTGATTAGAACTGCTATACTGTCCGTAGCACTTAAAGCACTCTCTGGGTGGTTTACAATTAAATTATGAAGGATACGCATTGCCCCGCTCCCAGCAAGTTGGGCATTCAGTTTGCCAACCTTAAAAGGATGGATGTCTGAGTGAACTTCAAGAAGGCTACCTGGGATTGAACTCATTTGTGAGCAGAGTTTTTGGCTGCAGTACTGTAGTTGAACCCGTGCGCTACGAGGTTCCTAGCAATGCACAAACTGTCTGTTCCTCCTCTCCACCTCCCAGTCATCTTCACAGCAGTCCCATGAGGCAAACCAGGTTGTAAAAAAGCGACGAGCTTAAAGGTACACAGTGATTTTCTTGGCCCGTGGGAGACAGCTAGATCTCTTCTGGATCTAACGACAGCACCACACTGGCTCTCAACGTTGGAAGGGCCCCGTATTTTCCCACCATGAGCCAAGGTAGTGCAAAACGTTTGGGTTGAAAAAGACTTCAATGATCCTTTGGATGTGCGGAAGGCTGTCACTGGTGCGTTACAGGCTGGCAGTCCAGTCCCCTTGAGTCACATAGGCTGTTTGTCCTATAAGGCCTGATTCTTTTTAAAAGGATCTTGGAATCAAAGGACTCTCCTGCCCTCTCCTTTGGCCGGAATCTTTACTGTTCTCACATTCCTTCCCTTCCTGGTAGCACTTTTTCTACTACTTTCCGGCTACTGACCCGTGACCAGCAGGCCACTTACTTACCTGCCATTTCTCTTTCAAAGCCCCTCTTCTTGGAGGTGGCACCAGGTCATGCTGACCCCGAGGGTGCCCTCACGGAGTGGGTCACCACATACCTACCCAGGGCCTCTCTCGGGAGCATTTCCTCTTCCTGGCCTGCGTTAATCATAAATCCACCCATCTCCTAGGTAACCTGAGTTGCATGCCTTGCGCTTCTTATTTTGTGGAACATTGTCAGAGAGAAGGTCGCGCTGGTGGTGACTCAAGTCTCCGTCCCTCGCTCGCGAGCCGGGAAGGAAGAGGAGCTTTCCTTTTTGCCTCCACAAGGGATGAAGCTGCAATGATGTGAAACTGGAGTGGGAGCTGGATGCTGCCTCTGCCTCTTCCTGGCCTCTCTCACACCTTTTCCCTGTAGCTAAATTCCCTTAAGAACCAGCAGCTGTCATTTAATCCAAGCACCCACCCCTCTTTCTTGTAACCTGACTATCCGATGGTTATTTTTAACTTTACATTGACCTGTATAATTTATATTATTGTTTCTGAAGCCACACCAGTGTAGACTTAAGAGACACAGAGTTGTCTGTGATTTCTGCCTCTCCTGGAGTAGAGCGAGATCTCCACTTTGTACTTGTCCACCTTCCTCTGCTTAACTCTGTTCCCAAACAGCAGCCAGGACCAACTAGTGGAACAGCTTGGCTGGGTAAGGTAAGTGCTTTCTTGGTTACCTTTCTAAAACATGGAGCTTCCAGACTGGGTTCTGCATTCTTAGGTGGGGTGGGCAGTGGCTTTGAAAAAAAATCCTTGAATCTGCAGTCCTCAAGGCTCCCTGTCTTGGTTCAGCATGGTTCCACATGAGAGCGAGAACACATCAGAGAGAAAGCAGCCCTGTGAGTGGTGAGAGGAGAGAGAGAAGAAAGTATTGGTGGGGCCGGGTTTAAAAGGGGATAAATGATGTTCAGGCACCAAAGCATGGAGGCACCAGTGGAGCGCATGCTGGACCTGGAAGGATTTCCAAGATCCCCCAGGTGTTGGGACAGGGCTTTGCCTGGAAGCCTTGGAGAGATGCTGCCAACGGGCAGAGCAAGATATTATGGTTGCTGAAGCAAGGGGCCGGCTCACAATAAGGTATCTTGCTGTGCTGAAGGTACCGAGATGATTAGAATGTGGAGTGACACAAGGATTTACAAATGTGGATTTATCACAGGATGGTTACGATTTCCTGAATTGAGAGGGTGGCCAGTGAAGAAATTGGAACTGGAACACAAATGAATCAAGACCAAGATATTGGAGAACCAAGGGTAGAACAAACACTGCTGGAATACTTAATGTCATCTAAAAAGGAACAACCAATATGGATTGTTAACAGCTGGTGTTCCAGGTGAAAGGAGTGTAGAAGGAAGTGCAGAAAACAGAAAAAAAATATTGGCTGAAGAATCTGGAAAAGTAAATTAGACCGGATACAACACCATTGTTCAGAGCTGTTGCTGCATCCAAAATCACAATAGCCAGGATGACATCTGGCCTCCAGTAGGAGGGGAATGAGATGGGAAGGGACTTGGCTGTCTTTTGGCTAGTTGTAGCCTTTCTCTTTCCAGTGTTTATCTGGAAAGATGCTCTTTGACCTGTGTTGATACTATGTTGTTAACTAGGAGATATCTAGCATGTGCTGAAATGGGGAACCCTTGTCCCCCCCCAATTTGTGTGTGTGTGTGTGTGTGTGTGTGTGTGTGTGTGTGTGTGTGTGTGTGTGTGTGTGTGTGTGTGTGTGTGTGTGAGAAATGACTGCAGACAATAATGGAGTACCAAAACCCGACAGGGGTCTCTTGTTTCTCTGCATTTGTAGTGTACAGAGTAGAAAAATCCTTCACATTCTATCTCAAAATCAGGGCAAGAAAATAATTTGGAGGGTGAGGGTAGGAAAACATTTCCAAATAGCTCTAAGGTCCTGGAACAAATTCCCTTCTGCTCCCATGCTGCCTCACCCTAGCTTTTTATTTTCCTATTCAGGGTGGAGCTAGAGAAGATTCCTAGGCTTGTTTTGGATTTTTTCAAGCCATGCATGGGAATGATCGACACATAGCTCACCTTTGGAGCTGGAACCTGCTGCTGGCACTGCTGCTTCAAATCTGGGGCTTCTCTGGCACAGGTAACATCTAAGCTACTGAATGCTGTGGGGCTGCCCCGTTCAAGTGATCCGTGTGTGGGGTGGAAGGCAGGAGGACTGGCCTGGGCAGTTCGCAGGGGTGGGGAGTGGGGGAGAGCAGTTACAGTCCTGCAGCCAAATTCCTCAAGGGCACTTGCATTTCAGAGCTCAGTGGGCCAAAAACACTGTGTGACTACGGCACATGCCAAAGGCATACAAGCCTGCTGCTTAACAGCTTGTGCTCCTGAAAGTAAATGCGTGTGTTTGTGTCTGAGAGAGCGCTAGGGCAGAGGGAATGTGTTGCTTCTGCATAGGGGACAGTAGATACTCTGAAGTAATAATTCTTCAAAGAATTATAATCCTTAAAATGTTTGCTTTGCAGCCCTGTATGCATTTGAAAAGGGTTTTTGACCGTTCTAAATGACTCCTCCTGTCCACTGCCCTCCCCAGTTCAGAAATGGTGTCCAGAAGTTAATTAAATTTGTTCTGGAGCAATCTAACAAGTAGATTAAGTTGTCAAAACATTACAGTGTTTTTTAAACACACTTTGTTTTTGTTTTTTTGTTAACTCTCTTGCGTCCTTCAGGTACTGTTTACCCTTGCTATTCGTATCACACAGTTTCTTTTATTTGGGTTCCTTGGAATATGCCATAATGTGTAGCTTGGGTTTACCAAGCAACCTTTGTTTTTGACTTCTTCTGTTGCCCAGAACTTCATCCCCCCTGACTCCACCCTGTGTGTTCCTGGAGAGTTAAGGCCATATTTAATCTATAAATAAATAAATAAATAAATTTATAAATAAATAAATAAATAAATAAATAATTGTCATTGTGTGTATATACACAGTATACACATACAACGAAATTCATATACCCAGAGACCAGATTCAACACACACACACACACACACATATACACACCTTTGTAGTCAGTGGAAAAATGTCACTTTCTTGGAAAGCGTAACCCTAGGCGTTTCCTGTGGGTGCCCCAGAGTGTGTTCCAGGGGTGTCTTGAAACTAGCAGCTAACTTAATTGCTAGCAAGCTGTGGGTGACATCTATCAAGCAAAGGGCCCTGAAGTCAGATTTCTAGATCAAATCAAAAAGCAAAGCATTCTGCTTATATACAGCCCCATAGTGCTTAAAGCACTCTCTGGGGAGATTCCAATTTACTTATGTAGGCTACATATTGCCCCCACCCCCACCCCCAGCAGGCTGGGTACTCATTTTACCAACCTCTGAAGGTTAGAAGGCGAAGTGAATCACGACCCGGCTATCTAGGATTGAACCCAGGCCATGAGCACAGTTTTGTCTGCAGAACAGCAGTTTACCCACTGTGCCACGAGGCTCTTCAGCCATCAAAAAGACGGTTGCTGAGAGGCCCTCTGGATATTTCCAGAAGCGAAAGAAGATACTGGAGGATGGACCCTGGGGCTCTGGGCTGGTTTCCTTCCCGAGGGCTTTTTCCTTCCTCCGGCTGCCATTGGGCTCAGTAGGCCCTCCTAGAGGTGGAACTTCTGAGGCAGGATGGACCAAAGAATGGCCCTTCAGAGATTGTTGGACTGCACAGCCCATTGGCTATGGTGGCTATGGCTGATGGGAACTTTCTGGGCAAGTAAAGTTCTAGTATACCAAGGAGAATAGGAAAGTCTCTCGATAGAAGGAGAATTCAGAACATTTTTGCCACATTCACCAGTTCCCACCATCTGCCATCTCAAATGGCACAGGCTGTTCTACTACCTCAGAACTACCTGTTCATTTTTACCTCAGCCTGATGTATACTTAGAAGCCAATAACAAGGCATGGCAGCCTTTACCTCATGGCTGGTGCTGTGCTCTCTCTCTTTTGTGGCTTTCCATACAGAATTGTCACCATTCCTTCTTAAATGATATATGTGCACCCCAAACTAGTTGCAGTGGAAGAACATCCAATGTGTTCTATTAATACTCCGTACCTCCTTCCAAAAAGTTCAAATGATTGAGAATAATTGAAACAGACCGTAAATACTGTAATTATTTCCTCTAATAGAAAACTTAGAAGGTTGAGGGCTGTCAAGACTGGAGCCAAAATAAGGTCACTAAGAAAAGGCTGGAGATATCACCATGCTTGAGAGAACAAGAGGTATTCAAACTACTAACAAGAACAATCAAAAGCCAAAGGGACCAAACACCAACACTCCAGGGGTGCTCAGTGAGAACAGTAAAAGGGATCTGCTAGATGAGACCAAAATTTAACTGGCACAGGCTTGGAACCAGAGAGTCCCTCTGAGAAGCTATGACATCACTGCAATGATTTTTCACAATTCTTACTGTACAACAGCAGCAGCAGCAACAACAACAAAAACAAAGGAAAAAAACAAATGAACAAATGAACTAGAGGGCCAGCTACTGGTAGCAGTTACCATGTGGAGCAATTCAGACTGATTTTTTTTTTGACAGTAAACATTTATGCTTTAATTGGCCACAATACCGTAGGTCAGTTGTGAAATCAGTCTACAAACAGTGCACTAGGAATCTTTATTGTCATTGCCCCCTTTCAGGAACATCAAAAATTTGGGGCTGCTATATAAAAACTCATTTAAAAGAGACTTAAAAACAGGTACAACACATAATGACATATAAAATGACTAAAATATGAAAATAAGCTGAGTTCAAAGTCCAGGATTTCCATTTAAGGCCAATAGCTCTAAAAAAAAATAGACTTTGCCCTAAGTCCGTCCCGATGCAACCTACTCATAAATTATCACCAGCTAATATTCTCTTTTCCTAATATCAAAGATTTGTAAAAGATAAATACAGTTTAGAAAATAGCTTTGAGTGCCTGCCTACTCAAAATTATCACCAGCTAATATTTTCCTAATATCAAAGATTGAAAAGATAAATACATTCGCTTCTGACAAAAATCTTTTTTTAAAAAATAGTACACACAGTTTTGGTATATAGTGTTTTGGGGCATCGTAAAGCACAAATTCCTTAAATATTCCATGTTTTTAATTGAAGGCATATGAAGGCAACTTGCAGAGAAAGCTAAAGCTATAGAATTGGGAAAAGTAACAAAATACAGAGATCTGGCAACTGAATGTCTCATTCAGTGGTCCCCATGATCACTGTGACTTTGGGGAAAATGTCAAAAAAATTCACACAATACAGTATTACAAGCAGTTGCCAATCCCAGAAATAATACCATCAGAGCCACAAAAAACAGTAATACAGTAGGACCCCAGTATCCACAAAGGATCAGTTCTGGGCTGCTCCGTGGGCACTGAAATCCACAGATATAAGAGCAAACACTCTTATCCGAGGGTGACAGTGGCGACCGTGGTGGTGGAGTGCCAGGGTGAAAGCTTTCACTCCAGACCTTCCACCACCCCCTGCTGCTACGCAGCATGGCCTGACCGAGTGGTGTGAAGTCTGCCAGCAAGCCACCACTCCCTGCTGCTGGGCAGAGCAGCAGACCGGGTGGCACAAAAGCCTGCTGCTGCACCACCCGGTCTGCCGCCCAGGAAGCTCAAACAGCTGGATACACACACACCCAGCGGTTCGAGCTTCTCGGGTGGCACAATACCTGGTCTGCCGTGCTGCCCAGTGGGGCTGGTGGGGTGTCAGGGTGAAAGCTTTTGCCCTTGGCAAGCCACCACCCCCTGCTACTGGGCAGAGTGGCAGACTGGTTGTCATGAAGGTGCACTGCTACACCACCTGGTCCACCGCTCAGGAAGCTCAACTGGCCCCTGTTTGAGCTTCCCGGGTGGCGGACTGGATGGTGCAGCAGCGCACCTTCGCAACACCTGGTCCGCCATGCTGCCCAGCGGCAGGGGATGGTGAGGTGCCGGGGCCAAAAGGACTGGGCTGTGTAGCATAGCTTTCACCCCCAGCACCCCATCCCACTGATTGCCAGCCACAGATAAATGAATCCGCGGATCATGAATTCGCAAATATAGGGGTGATACTGTATTAGGAACAGCATAGTTACTAGGCCAATATTTAATAGGTTTTTGGTTGAAACTTGTATAATACAACTCAACGTTTTTATGATTTTGACAGTGCCAGGTGTTTTGAATGACAACGGCAATAACAGTGTGCCATCAAATCAATTCTGATTTAAGCAATTCTGATTTTCAGTGTTTTCTATGTGGAGAAAACCTTGATTTTCAGGGTGTTCTATGTGGAGAGTTCCAGGCTGGCTTTTTACCCAAAAGGCAGAGTGGGGAAATTACACTCCTGGCCAATGGCTCCACAGCCAGTTGCCTAACCCACTGAGCCACCCAGCCAGAGCAGGGTATCAACAGCTTTGGAAATGTGTGCCCTGGGATGTGTGCCTTCCTCCAGCGAACCCAACTTTCCTTCTCTCTGCAGCTGCCTGGCACCATCTCTCATGTCTCCCCAGGTCTCCTTCCACCCCACATCCTGTGCTGGGTTTCTGGGAGCTGTTGCGGGCAGGCACTGGCTGTGCCAGTCAGGGGCGCTCTGCCACTGGGGAAGAAGTGCACATCATCAGCTTGCAGAGGGGAGTGCCAGCAGATGCCCAGGTACCCAGGAGCTGCAAATGCACTGCATTCCCCCCAAGAGAAACCCCTTCCCTTTCTCTTCACCCTCTGTGTCCCTTTCATCCCCACCCCCATAGAGAAGGGCTACTACTGACTGTGTGACCCCCCCCCCTTTCAGGTGACCCTTGTGCTGGGCCCAGATCCCCTCCCCGGGGCTCCCATCTTTCTGCTACACTCCCAGGAGCCTGTGCACTGGACTCTGCCCTCCCCTCCTGGAAAGAACTGGACATTCCAGGTGAGGGTGGGACTTGGGGATGAAGAAGCTGCAGAGCAATATGGGGTTTGTTGAGTCACACACTTCTGAGGGGATGGTTGGGGTCCCTGCCCTATGCAAAAGGGGGGGAGAAAGAAGATGACGTGCAACAACAGTGAAGATTACCTAACCGCCAGTCTGTTAGGTAACACTTCAGACACTTGCCACATACTCTATCAGCTGATCTTGTCTGCCCTCAGAACCATCTTGAGTAGTAAGTCACTATTATTCCCATTTTAAAGATGGGGACATTCAGACTGAGAGAGGCTTGGCTCCCTGAGAGTCAATGGCTGAGGGGAAGCTTGAACCCAGATCTCTCATGTCAAAATGTGACACCAGGTGTTGTCAATGTTGCTTCCCAGCATGGAGTATCATCAGAGAAGGACCAAGTGTTCCAAGTTTGTCTCATGGCTCCTTGCTTTCTTCCTCCCTGCAGGTCTCCCCTGCCTCCAGCATCTCAGTGGCTGAGCCAATGGCTTCTGCTAAGGAGACCAACTTTCCACAGACACCCAGAGAACTGCTGAAGTGGGCTCGCAGGGAGTTTGGAGGGGTCACCTCCCTGGCTGAGTACCATGGAGTCAACACTGTCTACATTCGTCTAGGGGCTGGTAGGGGTGACAAGGGTAGAGAAGACCCACTGTAGGAAGGGCGGAGTGGCATTCTGACCACATGCCACTTCAGGGGTGCGGAAGGATCCTGGCTCTGTGGGGAAGGGGGAGCAAGCCTCAGTAGGTTGCACCTTAGGAATATCTTGATTAGGGGTGCTAGATATGGAGCATACCCAGTTGTACTCCAAGCAAGTGGTGCTTGCTTGGAGTTAAAACTCTCTGAATCCCCTAAATTTTCTGATCTCTCTCTCTCTCTCTCTCTCTCTCTCTCTCTCTCTCTCTCTCTCTCTGTGTGTGTGTGTGTGTGTGTGTGTGTGTGTGTGTGTGTGTGTGTCGATGACAGCAGATCTGAACTCCATGCACAGAGAGAGTCTGCCATTGCTTGTGCCTTCCTAATACTTCAGTTTGTAAGGCTATTGAGATTTAAGCCTCCCCTTCCTGCCTGCTGAGGTCCCTGAATCAGCCTAGGTTCTAGCATGGTCAGATGCAACAGACCTTGTGGAAGCTATGCAGCTGGCATGGATATCCGTTTGGAAATTCCGGGTCTGCTTCACTTAATTTAGTCATGAACGAAAGATGGAATGTCCATGCAACAGACCCACCTCTGGCCTCCGGGGGCTCTTTGCCAGCCTAGAAATAGCCAAGGTGTGCTTAGCTAGCCCGATAACGGGGAAAAGCATTCTTTTTTGGGGGATGTGTGAAGATGAACTGTTCAGCTTAATCCCTGCAGGTTTTTTGACTCCACCCATCGTTCATTCCCCGTATTTCCCCCCTTCAGACAGCACTGCCCCGGCTACTTGCAAGCTGCGCAGGAATTTCCTAACATCCGCTCACTTTGCCTCTGAGCGTCAGCTCCGGCCCCTGAGGGTTTGCCTAAATCCTGATCCTCCTCAAGAGCTTGAAGTTCACATCATCTTCTCCAAAGGACCTGCTCCAAAGTGGGTGCTTGAGTTTGTGAGTGTGAGCGCATTGAAACTGGCCTAACCATGACCGCCATGTAGCCAGAAATCTAGAGCTGGGGTGCGAGGAATATAATGAAGGTGGCCATGTGGGAAAGGAAAAGTAGGGGACATGCAGTGTTTGTGAGAGAGCCATGAGGAAATAAATCGGCATGCTGTCTGGTGGTCTGGGAGGAGAGAGCAGAGGAACATCTGGGGGGGTGTGCTCCTCAGTGAGGCCTCCTGTTGCTGCAGAGCCTTACCCTAAAAGGAAGGGGATGGCTAGGGAAATAAACGCCCCCCCCCAGGAGAAAACCACATATAGACTAAACATTTTCAAGCAACACTAAACATTTGTTTGTTTTCCATGGCTTACAGAGACTAGGACTCGGGGCAATGGTTTCAAACTACAGGAAAAGAGATTCCATTTGAACATTAGGAAGAACTTCATGACACATTCAGCTAAATCCTGTGTTATAACTGTGAAGTTCTGCATTTCTGTTATGCCATGTGAAATCTACCACGGAGGGTGGTGGAGTCTCCTTCTGTGGAGGTTTTTAAGCAGAGGCTGGGTGGCCATCTGTTGGAAATATTGTGATGGGGTTCCTGCATGGTAGGGGGTTGGGCTAGATGGCCCTTGAGGTCTCTTCCAACTCTATGATTCTATGATTCTATGATGTGCCATCAAGTCAATTCTGAGTTATGGTGACTTTTTCCTAGGGTTTTATAGGTAGAGAGAGTGCTCAGAACTGGCTTGCCATTCCCTTCTTCTAGAGGTGCAATGGGATGGTACATATAGCTCACCCAAGGCTACACATGCTGGCTCTTCTCCCAGGGGGGCACATACAGATAAAAACAGACTGTGGGTGGGCCTTGGTGCCTGGAAAGGAGGAGCAGGCCGTCGTGTTGCGCAGCGATGCTGACGCGAGGAGTTGGCTCTTGCATGATGTTGTGGGGAACTCTTGTGTTTGTGGTAAGGAGTCTCGGGAGCGAGACTCCTGAGACTCCTTGGGAGGCATGGCCCCGTTTCCCTCCACAGCATGCTTGCTTCTAAAATGGGGGTGGGGGTGGTGGCTGTATGCTCTCTTCTAGACACAGTTTGGCCCATTTGACGGTGGAACTTCATGCTGCCAAGAGAACCCCGCAGCAAGGCTTGCTCTTGATCCTGAAGAGTGAAGGGGCTGCTCAGTGGATGGTTCGTGCCCACCGCCTCACTGGCCAGCTGCATGTACTGGTATGAACAGGAGCTGCTCCATTAGATTTTGGCCATCCCTAGCAAAGGATGGCAGTGGGAGATTCTCTACAAGGAGGCATGTACATGCACCTGGAAAACACAACTACAGATGTATGTAGATGTATATAAAAGTGTTCTGCTTATGTACCACCCCATACCACTCCAAGTAGTCTCTGGGCAATATACAGTTTTAATTACAGTATGCAGGCTAGTTTATGATTAAGTGTGTAGGCTTGACTACCACCAGTGGCTTCCCTAGTGCACTGAATCTTTGATCAGTCATAACTCTAGGTACACCACCTTGTGTTTTTGCTACAGAGGGCCAAGGAACTTGTCTAACACAGGACATTCCTCTGATGACGAGTACAATTGCCATTCAAGAACCCTTTCTGGATGTTACCGTGTAATTCCCTGCGCCAACTCCCTCCATACTGCCTGTGGCTCTTCTCCATTTTTGTGCTCTTTATGCACACTTGGCCTTGGTTTTCTTCCAGGCTTCCCATAAAGTTGTTGTCAGCAGCACAGAAGCGGACTCACCTCTGATGGCAACCCAGCACACATCTCCTGGGCTTGCTCACGCCCGGGATCCTTTGCAGTATGCTGCCAAGCAGAAGCTGCCTGCGTTCACATCCTACACTGAGGCTGAGCGGGTGAACAGGTTTCTCCTTCTTGTTGGGTTGAATGGTAGGTGACAGATGGAGAGCTACGTAGGCACGAATGGGGGAATACGCCTGCCAAGGCGCTGCTTCTGAACTTTTTGGCTCCCCAGATGTTTTGAACTTCATCTCCCAGAATCCCTGACCAACATCCATCCTAGCTGGGGCTCCTGGGAGTTGAAGTCCAAAGTTATCTGGAGAGCTACATTTATTATAATAGTAATCAATCACCTGAGAACTGCAGAGCCAAAATGGATCCAAGGAAGGAAGGAAGGAAGGAAGGAAGGAAGGAAGGAAGGAAGGAAGGAAGGAAGGAAGGAAGGAAGGAAGGAAGGAAGGAAGGAAAGCAAAATAGTGATTCAAAAATGTCCAGGCATCTATCAAATTTTTCACCTCTAAAGAGTTCCAGGATGAAAAGTGTGTTTTTAAGAAAGCCAGAATTATCCACCCCAATGTCTTCCACCTTACTGTATATACTTCTTTCTGCCTCTTCACATCCCTATTAATGTTGCTTTTCCTGACCCTATTTATTAATTTATTTATTCATAATAATTGAACTAGCAGGTAGGAGCTGTTCATGTGGTACACAGGGCAGCCTCACTCGTTTGCCTCCCTTCCTTCCTTGCAGAGGCCACAGCTGCTCCCCGAGAAGCTCTTGAGGTTGCGAGCCCCCTTCTCCCCCCCAGACGCGCACTTGACAGACAGAACTCCCTTGAGGCTGCCACAACTGGCTGGGACATGGGGCAGGAGCCCTTGGGGGAAGATGGTCCTGTCCTCCCTCCAGTGCCTGTAGCCCAAACAGAAGGAGTGAAACCTTCTTCTTCCCTGTGTCCTGCTGAAGGACAGGAAGCCACTCAGGAGAAGGAAGGCCCTCAGAGAGTAAGTAGCCTCACGGGTGATCTCCACATGCCCAGAGACAGTCTTGTTTCTTACCTGCCTTGCAAAGTGGATGGGATGGGTATGTCGGTCTTCTCCTGCCCTTTCGGAATCCCCAGGTCAAGCAACTGCAGGAACATCTGCTGTATGCTGTCTCAAGTGTTTGATCTGGCTGGCTAGGCACAGAATGCTTTGCTCTGGCTAGCGGTGGGTCTTCAATATCCCAGGCCAAGGCTTCCCCCCCCCCCCCCAGCTTGGTTCACTTTATTTATTTATTTATTTTGGAAATGCTGGGCAGAGAGAATTTCTCCAACCCAGGATTTTGCAATTTCACATTCTTCCTGAAGGGAATATCCTCCTTTTAATAACAAGGTCCAGGCAATGTTTGCTCTTAGTTTTCCCCCTTGGGATGTTTTCTACCTGGTGGGTGGCCTTTGATTCAAGTGTCCCGAGGCTCTATCCTCATCATGTTCCTCTTGGCAATTACACCTCTGTACCCCAGGACTCGCCTGTGTTTCTCCTACAGGTCTCTTGTGTCTCTTCACCTTCAACCCAGGCCTCTTCCTCAGAAGCCACCGTGGCCTTCCAGGGTCTTCCTTTTCACCATGGCAATGTCCTGCTCAGCCTAGAGGTCTACAGCTCTGAGGCCTTGACCAAGCAACCAGGACCCTGTACAGTCTCGGCCAACAGCCGTGTTTTTGTAGAGGTAAAGCCGAGAGCTGAGCTGAAACCTGCTCTTAAATGAGCCTAGGCCCCGGTGGCTTCTGCTCATGTTTACAGGCCAGTTGGTGGTGTTTCTTTTATTCCCCTGCAGGCTTCCTTAGCTACCTATGACTTGTGCCTTGGTTTCACCATCCAGCAGTGCTTCATCTCCCCCTCTTCTGATCCTTCGGTGGCCTCTCTGTACCTGCTGGTCCAACATGGCTGTGCCGTTGATGCCCATGTGAATTTGTCGGACTCAGAGCAGACTGCCCAGGGCCAGGCATTGCCCCTAGGATACCAGGAGCGTCAACGGCTGAGCTTCATACTCCAACACCGCTTCAACGACTCCATTCAGTTCCTGCACTGCCGCTTGACGCTGTGCAGCAGAGGGGGTCATAGTCAACCCAAGGGACCGGTCCCCAAGGTCTCTGGCACCCACCACTGATCCATCAAGGCTGCAAAGCCTTCTGGAGAAGTGGTGAGCAATGGTGGCCCTCCAGATGTGCTTGGAACGTGTCTCTTATAGTCTCTCACTGTTGGCTATGCTGCCTAGGAATGATGAAGATTATACGGCAGTGGTTCTCAGACCTGGGTCCTCTGATCTTCTTGGATTAAAACTCCCAGAAGCCTTCACCACTAGCTGGTCTGGCAAGGGGTTTTTGGGAGCTGCGGTCTAAGAACATCTGGGGACCAAATTTTAGGAACCACTGTTACAGGCCAAAGCAGCTCCCACATCTGGAAGGCCATAGTTGCTCAATTCCCTTCTCTTAGAGGCTGGTCTGTACTAGGGGGACTTGTTGGTTTCTCTGGCGCTTTCCCTCCACAGATCCCTTTCCCATCATTGGCTGCTTTTACATGGAGCTGCCAGATACTAACACTGGGCCCTTTTCTATGTAAAGTCCTCCCATTGAGTTGCAGCATTTCCCAAAATTGTTGCACCCAATATGGAAAGGCAATGTGTAATATTTGGAGAGATGTCTATGGTTACCACATCAGACTGAGGAGAGAAACTGGGTTCTTGTCTCCCTCAGGGCATCATACTCACTGAACAATCTTGGACCACCACTGCCTCCCCTCAGCCTTGACCTGACTTCATAGGGTTGTTGTTGAGGGGAAAGGGAGCCACGCCTGCGTCCTGGAATTCATTAGAGGAAGGATAGGCCATAAATATTGTTAATAAGGGAACAAATAAAACGGGAGACCAGACAAAGGTGGTAGCAAACCTCTTTGGATGGGATAAAGAGGAAGACGGCTTGGAATGGACGCCTGAGAGCCTCCAGGGGATGAAATGAAACATTTCGGCTTCTTCAGAGGAGGGAAGGGCTCTGAGCTCAGGCTGTTTCCTGCCACTGGGCTGAGGCCTTCTTTTGAGACCCATCTATGTTTCAGTGCCTGTCCAAGGAGGAGGCTTGCAAGGGAGGAGAAGAATGGGCCCATGGCCGCTTCCAGCGCATAGTCACCAAGCCCATGATAGTGACTGTGGAGACTCCACTCAGAGCCGCTCTTCCGGGCCAGAGGACAGGTAGGAAAGTTGGCTTTTGTTCCGGAGAGGAGCTGGACATGGGCTCTGGAGCTGGAAGCCTCACGGCTCAGCCTCCCTGACTCCAATTTGGAGGGTGCCATCACTTTTGCTTGGAAGGCTTGCCTCACCATGCTGACTCCCACTCTCCTCCACAAACCAGAAAGGGTAGTTGAGAGCAGAGTGGGAGAAAGTCATCCGAGTGCATCGGAGCCCAGCTCCGATTTGTCACTTATTCTGTGCCAAGAAGCAAAGAAGATAATGCTGAGCAGAAATGTGTCTGTTTTTTTTTAAAGTGCCCTTTAATGGGGTGTATTGCGTTATTTTCTTCCAGCTCATTTACAGAGGAAGGGTTTCAATTGTTAAATATTTGCTGGTAGCTTCCTAGAGAGCTCAGCAAAGGCAGAACAGGAATGCTTTGAAATGGATGTAATCATGCACTACCACCACCTCCCTGCTACCTGGAGTCCAGTTTTCTGCAAATTCTTTCTCTGCCCTTTTTTGTCAGATCATTTCCTGGCCAAACAGCAAGGAAAAGTCCTGAAGAATGCAATCCATGCCCGGAAGACACAGCCAGCCCCATGTAAGTGAGCTTCCTGTACCGTCTCCGGTGCATTTCTCTGAGACTTCTTGGAGCAGGTTAACTATTCTGGCTTGGCACTCCACCTCTAGATGTAGAGTCTAGCAAAAGTGAATCCAAGAATTCTTCTGGCAGGGCATCTCCATTCTTTACCCTTTTGTTTTCTGTATCTAGGACTGGAGATGGTGTTTGTCTCCAAGAGCTGACCTAAAACAGTCTGACGCCTGAGTCAGAGTAGTAAATGGCAGCCTTCACCAACTCTTAAGTCAAAGTCAAAGCATAGACTACCTAAAGCCAACCTTGTTATTTTGGTTTCTTTGAGGCTGAGAATCATGTTACATGAGCTGAGACATCCCACAAGCTTCTCTCTACTTTCCCAACAGTAAAAGCACAGCAGTGGTGAAGTTAAATAAAAATCAATCTGCTGTTCTTTCGTGAAAACCCACACTTGCTGCCTGATGTGACTGTTTCACTCTCCCTGATGGCAGAGCTTTCTCTGAGCAGAAGCGAGAGAGTCTTCCTCTCTGTTTCTGGAAGTGGGCTGGAGCAGGATCAGTCCTCCTGGGGCTTCCTTTTGCTTCACTCTGTTGTGGTGGTGACGGTGTGCCATCAGGTAACCTCTGATTTGTGGCAACTCTATGAATGAGTGACTTCCAGAAAGTCCTGTAATTTGTGGCCTCGCTTAGCTCTTGCAAACCCAAGATTGTGGCTTCCTTTATTGAGCCAATCAACGGAGTAATCTACAAAATGTCCGCATGCGGATTCCCTCTTTTCCTCCTGCCTTCAACCTTTCCCAGACTTGTTTCCCCCCCCCCCTCAGAGAATCCTGTCTTCTCATGATATGTCCCAAATAGGACAGCTTCAATTTAATCATTTTTGCCTCTATAGATAAATCAGGCTTGGTTTGCTTTAGAATCCATGTTTATCTTTTTGCAGGCTTAGGGTGTCCAAAGCTCCCCCTTAGAACCCTGTTTTGTATGAACCATATTTTAAAATTGCATAGCTTTCGCATCTGTACAATGTAACTGGAAATCCAACAGTGTTGATGATCTTTTGCTTTAGTTTCCTGCGATGGATCCTTATATACTTAGTTCCTTCGCAGCTGCCCTGCTATATCTTAATCCCCTTCTGATTTGTTGGCTGCAATGTCAATTATGTTTGATCGTTTTTAATGAACCGAAAAACTTTTATTTTCCAAATCAGAATTATTTTGTTTACCTTTCTATGTAGCTGCAGCTGCAGTGGGTCTGGAACTCCCAGCAGTGGTTGGAATAGCCTTTTCTGCCTTCATCATTGGCATGTCCCTCACTGGCGGGATCTGGTTCATTCATTCTCAGATAGGTACGTGTAAGGAAGGATAGTACAGTACTGTAAATATATGGCACATTTTGTTCTCGTTCCACCTTAATCCAGAGAACTTTCCCCAAACTCTGCATTAAACATGATGAGCCTGTTCTTGTGGTTGCGGCACAATCAGGATGTGTAAGGACAGACCCCGACCCTCAGGAGATTACAGTCTAGAATGGGACATAGAGGAAAATAGCTGATGAAGACGAGTTATTCAGTGGCATGCAGTCAGTGAAGCCCAGAGCTCATAGGAGTTCGTCACTCTTGAACGACGGTGCCTAAGAGGTGACCTGATTGAAGTTTATAAAATCATACACAGTGTGGACAAAGTAGACAAGGAAACACTGTTTTCCCTATCTCACAACACTAGAACTAAGGGGCACTCCATGAAACTTTTGGGTTTTAGATCTCAAACAAATAAGAGAAAGTACTTTTTCACCCAGAGGATCACTGGTCTGTGAAACTCCCTGCCAGAAGAAGTGGTGACAGTTGTCAGCCTTGACAGCTTTAAGAAAGGATTAGACACGTTTATGGAGAACAAGGGTATCAATGGATATCATTATGGATGCTTAAGGACAACCTCTGTATTGGAGAGATAGGTAGGATCTCTCTCAGTGCCATTTGCAGGGAATCTTAAGCAGGTGAAGACATCTGCCTGGGAATACCCTGGAGCAAATGGTGAGCCACTGTGTGAGACAGAATGCTGGACTGCATGGGCTGTGGTGGCCTGTTCCAGCAAGGCTGTTCTTATATTCTTATGATCACAGTCCTAGTATTTTCTCAGTAGCAATGACTGTGACTTCCTCAGTCCTCACCCTTGGGCTTCCCTGTTCCGTCCCTGCAATCCTCCTACTGGCCAGAGAAATGTGTTTTTCCAAGAAATGTTTTTTGGCCAGGTACATTTGGGGTAATGCACAGGGGTTGAACAAGCAATTTAGGCCTAATGGATGTGCAAAAGAGCTGTTCTGATGGGGGA
Organism: Phrynocephalus guinanensis; assembly: GCA_037367245.1. NCBI lineage: Eukaryota > Metazoa > Chordata > Lepidosauria > Squamata > Agamidae > Phrynocephalus > Phrynocephalus guinanensis. The sequence continues at coordinate 97,829,123 of CM074734.1, read as the reverse complement.
AAGGCAGCTAAAACGCCTATATTAATGTGGAGGTATCCGGCTGCCTACCTGGATGTTTGGGTGAAGCTGGCTATGAAGACTACCTGAGGAGCACTTGCACATTCAAATTTACCTCTCCGCCACTCTATATACTGAAGTTTTATTGCAGTGGAGGATTGAAGTCAATAAAATGATGCCCAGGTTCCATGTAGGATCAGAGGCTGGTACTGTATCTCAAAGTGACCTATGATGCAACTGCTAAGAGGCAGAATAGTATCACTGGTGTGGCAATGCTTAGGCTGTATGCCATGGATAATATATTTGATATTAAGTATATTATGACCACTAGAGTTCTACAGATAAGTTTGTGTTCCTTGGATAATTATCTATTCAAGGTCTGCCCACCCCGCCATGGTGACAGAGGTGGCAAACTGGCAATAAAAGAGCAAGCAGTTGCAAGACTGATAAAAAAGGCTCACATTCATTCATTTTCATGTTTTGCCTAAAACAGCTTGTGCAATTTCATGCTTTCTCAAAAAAAAAAAATCTAGAATCTGTTGCTTTTAGATTGTAACGCCTGTCTTCAACTTTTAGGTGATGCAGTAGTCAGGAGGAGGAGTCAGGGTGTCAGAGAGAGGTGAGACAGGCTACTGGCCTTTGTAAAACCTACTACTGGGTAGGAACTAGCAAATAGACTGACCCTGTACTTGCTTCTGTCTCTGGTTGGGAAGCAATCTGCTCCCTCTTTACAGCATGGGAAACTTTCACATGGGTGTTACATTTAATTTCCGTGGTAAAGAGGAATGTGTCTTATTTTACCCTGCTTGGACCAATCTCCTGGGCAAAGTCACATTCATTAGACATGGGCGGAATGCCTAGAGGAACTGCCCATTTATTGCAATGCCTCATTCCTTGCAAAAGGTCTGCATTGTGGCTGGAGGATTAGCCTTCCTTGCTAGCCATTTGTTATTGTGTCCACACCACAATTATGGTATTCATGCCATCTCTTGCTGAGGGTTTCCCTCGTTTTTCTTTCTCTTCATTTGTATTGTATTGTAGATTTTAATCTTGTTTAACTTTGTTGTAAACCGCCCAGAGTTCCTGCTGGAAGATGGGCGGTATAGAAATTAAATTAAATTAAATTAAATTAAATTAAATAAATAATGGTGCCTCTGATCTGGTATGGTTTGTTTGCCTTTGTGCTGAGCACTGTAAAATTATACATGTACAAAGATAAACTGACCATATTGCTCACCTCTAGAGCAGTTAAGCACCTGCAGGGATGGCTGTTGTGCTGCCAGAGAAGGGAAACGGGAAAATGGCATTTCTTCATCCTCCCCCCCCACACACACACACTTTTTTTTTTTGTTACCAGGTCCGGAAGATGCAGCCATTCCAAAGTCTCTCGATATTTCCTCGGCTCTGACTGCAGCTGTCCCTGCACGCCGTTCCCAGCCCTAAGATGTCTCTTGTGAGGACAGGTAGCTGGCTTGAGAGAAGCTTTTATGGGGAAATGAGTGTGGTCACTGCCGAAAAGCATAAGAGTCAGATTGGTCCCACTAACAGAGTGTGTCTCTGTTGATTTCCAGTGCCGATCTATACCATAGTACTAAAAAGCTGGCTGAGAAAATTGCCTGGGCAAATTGCAAGAGCGGCCCAGATGACCAGACTTTGAATTGGTCTTCATTTTCTTGCTATTGCAGCTTGTGAAAGAACAGATTTTTTTTTAAAAAAATGTAGCTACATGTAAATAATTATTGATAGTATCTCATTCAGCGCTGATCCTCTGCCCACCCCACCCCCTTTTGGCAATGATTTGTAAGACACGCAAAACAGCCATCGGGAAAGAAGAATATGAGGCCGCTTGAATGAATGAAGTGGGTCCTTAGCAGAGTAGCCAGAAAAGCAAGAAATTACAAGTGGAAACAGTTAACTTTGCAACCGTACACCCAGCATTTGTTTATCTTGCAGGTTCTGAGAGGTGTTTTGCTTGTGATCAAGCGTCTATTATGGACCTTTCTGCATTCCTCTAAAGCACCTTCTTCAGTCCTTATCCCCATGCCACGCCAGGCTGACTTACTTTGGCGTAATTTCAGGGGCTGGAAGCTTTAGCTGATTTTAAGTACTTCTGCTTGCCAGGACTTGTAAGACTTTTCCACTACTCCCTCCAACTAATTGCCTGGACATTTAGGCTGCTCCCCATTGGGTCTCCATTTCTCAACTTCTGCTGCAGGAAAAGGAACTCTTTGTGTTCCCACCTTTCTTGAAGAATATTGTATTCCATGGCAATGTAACAGGTCTGCGACGTCCCTCACCTTGTGGGGAAGCTTTCCACTAACACACTTGGAAAGGCTGCAAGGGCTCAGGCCTTCACACCTTCTGGTAACCCTGAAATGGTTATACACATTTGGACCCATGTAGGTCTAGGCTAGCTTCTGGTGCACCTCTTAAGTCAGATTCCTGACTTCTTAAGAGAATAACAATCCATTCCAAGAGGAAATATTAAAATTTAGCAAATTTGGGGTTTTCTCTCTGGTTGGCCTTCTTACAGATGATTAACTCTTCAATCGAGAGTTCAGCTTCCCTAAGGCAGCCAGGGAGTCAACTTTTGAGAGTGGGTGCGGACATTTCACAAAAGGAATCTTCACAGCCTTTACCACACAGGCCTTCAGGGTTTGATACGCTGCCATATGAGGTCAACCTGTAAATATACATATAGACCTTGAGGTAGTCACTCTAAACCACAACTCCTGCATCTGAGAGGTGTTTTTTTTTTAAAAAGAACATTTTTGCATAAATGCCTTGGAAAGGAGCCTACCATGCTGTGTTGATATGCATGACACACACTGGCACAGAGGCATACCCCTTTTCTCAATAATGACCAGCGTAACTCCTACCCTGCCAGAAGGCCCAAGACACAGAGTTATTAAGACAGTGTAAATAGTTTATTTTGAGTTTTGTTTGTTTGTTTGTTTGAAATTACAGATATTTTGTACAAGAGTATTTGTTTTAAAATGAGCATGGAGAGAATGAAAAGTTATATTCTGAGGAGTAGAGAAGGGGTACTGGTACATAGTTACACTAAACACATGATTTCAGGAACAGCTGGGACAGCCAGGTAAGATACTTTCCAGTCCGGAAAGACAAACACAAACTGTAACCTGCCTGTACATTCCTTCTGGGTATAAGCAGCTTGCTGTTTGCTAGTAGTGAGTGGTACAGCTGCACAGAATATGGGACACATCAATATACAGTGAGAAAATGTCGACAGGTCCTCTTCTGCCTAAAGAGAACATGGCACAGGTAGGAGTCACAGCAACTGGATAAGTCTGACATGGAGGCCCTCTACTCACTGGTCAATGCCCTGTTCTTGGCCCCCCTTCTGACTCCTCTGCTTTCAGCAACACAGTCTTTCACATATATTTCTCCATGAGGTGGCACAAATAGGGACCAGATACGCAAGTAAAGGTATGGCAAGTAGGTATCACTAATTTTCATGCAGGGTGGCTGGTTTATGGCAGCTGTGGACCTGGTTTTACACCACTTGGAATGGTCTAGGCTTTTAGAGTGAACTTTTAGAAACCACCACACAAACAGCAACAATACTCTCTACTTTTACATGCACATCACTGTACTTTGCTTCAGAACTGCTGCTTTGGGATTTCTCCAGGCATGTCTTTCCCCCACAGCCTGTCCGGTGTCTCTACTGTCTCACTGAGGCTCTTCTACTACAAGCTTTAATAGCCAACTTTTAGTATCATATTTGTGTAGTTACTGTGTCTAGAATGTTTGGTTCCAGATACATTTCCAACCCAAAGCTAAACAGAGTGAAATGTGAACTACTTTGCTCTGCTGCATCCAAATAAAACTCGTCTGTGCTAGCTTTCTGGTTGGCTCTTCTTCCTTTAAAAAAAACTTCACTTGCCCCACAACACACTTCTTTTCCACCCTGAGCCTCTCATCGCACAACTCCGTGAAATTATTCTTGACATGGGTAATTGTGATATCACTGAAAACATCCTCCCAGCATAACAATCCCTGAATGTGAGAGCGGATGAGAAGAGGGAAGAGATTTCCTGTCATGTCCGATCTCAAAGCCTTTGCTGGAGCAAGTCCCAGAGAAGGTCCGAGTTAAAAAAGAAAATTACAAGGTTTTTGCTTAGGGCTGCTCCAGTGGTGTATCCCCTCCTGCAAGCATTGTGACCTTTATTGCTTAGGACCAAACATTGCAGTAACTTTAATACTGAAGCATAGCTGTGTCTAACCAGCTTTGGGTTACCTATCTCCCATTCATCATATTGGCATTTTTTAAGTGGCAGACATGTCCCTGTATGCAAAAGTCCAACCCATCCCTCTATTTAAATTTACACTGGTTTCAAAGATGAATAGTGCATGCCAACAATTTCACCAGTGCTGATCAGTCACTGCCCACCACAGCCAAGTACTTCCTAGTTCTACCCAAGCAGCTTATTGAAGCTCATGCCAAGACAGAAAATGTACAGGGTAGGTAGTGCCAGCTCTCTTAATGTTATCTCCACCAATCTTAAAATATTGATGGCCATCTCAACTGGTTTTTATAATCGTCTAACTTAACAAGAGTGAAGGGGAAAAGAGGCTCCCCCCCCCGAGCCTCTGATTCCCATTCTATTCTGCCTGCTGGAACACACAATCTTTTGCATCTTATGCCTGGGGTTAGGATGGGAGGTGCCCATATTAATTGTAATGAACAAGAGTCCCCCCCCCCCCAAACTATTCACAGTAGCGAATGCGGCCTCTCCTGGCGAAGGGGAGACTCTGACAAGAAGGGAATGGATGCAGCCAAGCTGGATAATAACTTGAAGTCAAGGATCAGAGTTAGGAGACTGACAGAGGGGCCGCTCCCAACTCTGGTCGCAACACAGCACCACATTGTTTTCCCTCGGTGAAGAAGGAAAAGGAGGACTATTAAAGTGCAAATTGAAGTATGTTACTAGCTATCAAAGCTCACGAGAAAAAAAAACCACACCACTCCTGCCTATTCTGCCCAAGAGGACATACGGGGAGCCTATGCTGCTGGCATCTCTGGGATACGGGCTTCACCATGTGATCCCACGGGTAGCTCCTTCTCCCCTTTTATGGCATCAGAATCTGGAGCATAAGATGGTGTGCACAGGAGCAGACAGATTCCCAATGACCCCGTGTTTGAAGGATACCAGGAAAGGATGACGAGCGAGAGGAGAAGTCTGTGTAAACTCGTTAGGCTGGAAACTGGGTATGCACTGGAAAGTGATCTGGATGCACAGACACACTTCAATGTGCTTACCAATGGGTCTTACTTTGCTGAACATGTAGGGTTACTCCATAGTGCACAGCACTGAGTGGGCTAAAATATTTGGCACCTCTGTTTGGAACGACTCAAGGACAGTCGTAAAAGGAAACACAAGAAACGAAGGCTCACCAGTGCCACTGCCTGTGAGAAAAATGTCACCATTAAAAAACCGTTCACAATACTTTTTACTTAGAAGCATGTAAAAAACAACAAAGCAAAATGGCAGAGACAGCAGAAAGTGTGTGTGTGTGTGTGTGTGTGTGTGTGTGTGTGTGTGTGTGTGTGTGAGAGAGAGAGAGAGAGAGAGAGAGAGAGAGAGATTGAATAGTTTGACAGGGCAATTGCAGGCCTTCCAGAAACTCCTGTTGGGTAAAAGAATCTGGTCTATAAACAAACAAACAAATCTCACCTGCCTGAAGACACAGAACCTGCCTGACAATGCCCTGGAAGGTGCCTGCATATCTAGACAGACCAGGCCAGCCCCACCTCCTTGTGTAACATTTCTAAATAAGGCCATGGCAGAAGGTTCTTGTGCATTCAGTCCCCACGTTGTACGCCAAATGACTTCAAATAGTTCTGCATTGCAGAAGTCTCCAAACACATAACTGCCAATTCAGTTCAGGATTAGAACAACAGGAAGGCAGATACCTTGGAGATATTATGCACGTAGTAGTTTGGGAGGGGGACACATTTTAACACAACTGGTTTATTTCTAAAGAACATAAGGTCAGATCTGCCTGAAAAGAAAGTCAGCCACACTCCACTGAGTTCAATTATGTTAATGCTTTCATTAATTATAATATGACCCTATGTCATTCAGACCAGTAAGGCTTATCCTTGACTAGTATTTATGCAATCGAAGAGAAAGGAACAGACTATCCTTGCTTGAATCCACTAATTACCTTGTGTCTACCAAGAATTGCCATCTCTAAATCAGCTCCTTGCTCTAATATGTTTATTTTTTCCATGACTCTAAAAAGTTGATGAGTCTTAACTGGAAATAAATTACATTAAAATGATGTTTTTCTAATATGGTCTTATGTTATCCATCAAGAGCTCAGATACATTGGCCTCCATCCTGTTGCTTTGTATAGTAAATTAATTAATTAATTGCATGACAGTAGTTCCATTAAGTCAATGGGGATTTGATGAGTCAACTCCTTCTAAGTTCCATTGATTCAAACTGATCTATTCTAAACTGCAATATATTTTAGCACAATAGGTCATTGTTAGAGTAGGCCCATTTGAATAAATGAAATTCATGAAGATGTTGACTCACTAAATACCCACTGTTTCAATGGCCCTACGTGTGTGTGTTTTACTGTGCTAAGAAACAGGACTTTGGCCAATATATATATAAATATCCTCTACTGGGGAGCTGCAAAAGTCAAGGTGCTCATCTCATTATCTCCTGATGATGCACAGATCTGATCTCAGAAATCCGATAAATTTGAGAAAAATATCAATGAAAATGGGACGTGCATCATATGCCTCCCAGCGCGGCAAGCATAAAAGAAGGGTGTTGGACAAAGGCAGTTGTGACAATCTTTGAAAAGACAAATTTACTGCCCTGCAGCTCTGTTATCAAACATGGAAACCAAGTGGCAGCAACAAGACTGAGTAACTACAATGCACACTGCAGTTATTGTGTGCCATCAAATGGTTTCTGATTTAAGACAATCCTAATCATCGGGTTTTCCAGATATGTAAGATGTTCGAAGAGTGGTTTACCCCTGCTACCCCCCCCCTAGGAATATTTCATGGCTGAGTGAGGATTTGAGTCCACACCTTCTCCTGGCCCACTGTTCCAGACTTGCTCTTGCAGTGCAAGGTCCAAATGTTAACAATTGAAGTTTGGTCTAGATCAGCAATCACAATAATGCCTAAGTGGGCGTAAAATTAAAAACATCCTCCCTAAATTCTCAGTTAAAACAAATGAGCAATGTGGATTTGCTTTTACCTAAATAAGCCCACCTTCTCATATTTACTCCCTTAACGTCAAAAGCAGATGTAGAAGGAGCAGCAATTAGGCATGGCTTCCCAACCTGTGAATCTGGAGGTAGCAAGCGAGCAGATGGCTCACACTACACAGACAAATGTCATCCGCATCCAGAATGATGCACAAACTGGCCAAGAGTTTCACAACCATCCAAAAGAGCAAATCAATAGGAAGGGAAGGAGAGGAGTGGCACAAAACACATCCAAATAACTGTGCAGGCTCAACTCTTGTATGGAAAACATATGGGACTGCTGAGCTTGAGGTGGGAGAAGGAAGAAGAGTGGAGCATATTACAGAAGTGTGGCAACAGCATTTACATAGAGAATACACCTATTAAAATGTGAAAGGTTATATCGAACTGGAGCATTTCCTACCCACCCCCAGGCATATTTAGATAAATAAATATATATATATATATATAAATTCAGGACCACTCCATGTGGTGGGCCAGGCAGTGCACGTTTGTTCACCTGGATTTGCAAATGCCAATTTAACCTCAGGAGAATCCAGAACTTAAGACTTAAAAATGACCTACAACATTTGCCCTGTTAAGGGGCATACCTATTAACACTTGACAAATTCAGGAACCCCTTCTTTCACTCAGGACAATGTGTACTGCAAATCCATGCCTAGCAAAGAACCACAGAGGCCTGGACATTTGATACAAAGCAGTGTGACTTAATCATGTGCATCTGAGCATTAGGTAAGCTCCAAAGTTGGCTTGTAACAGCACAGAGCAAGGAGTGTTGGATGAAAAGAGGTCCAAATAAAAAAAAATGTTTCTCCTTGCAGAAAGCAGAAATGCCCCCCTTCCCTATTAAGAAACTAACCCATAGGTTTTATGGCACAAAATACCTTAGGAACTACAGCTCTCATGCAAGGTAAAGCCAGCTATTTTGGCAGAGTCAAAGCCCTACATTCTCAACACTCCCCTTCTTCCACCACACCTTCTCTAGATCTTCTTTGAAACCTTACCAAGCTTCGTCTCTGTATGTTGAAAAGGACAGCTGCACACTTATCACAGGCTGGCCTGTGTGTTAGGAGGAAACTCGTGTGTGTGTGTGTGTGTGTGTGTGTGTGTGTGTGTGTGTGTGTGTGTGTGTGTGTGTGTGTGTGTGTGTGTGTGTGTGTGTGTGTGTGTGTGTGTGTGTGTGTGCGCGCGCGCGTAGACCCCCCTCCCCCCGTAAAGAGAATTATAGTAACAAAGCAGCATTTCCAGCTCAGCTGGAGATCATCGGCCATGCAGTAGCCTTGAAAAGTTCTTGAATAAGATCTAGAATGACTGGATGTAGATGAGGGGGGTCTTGTTTGCATTGCTGCTGGTGAATTCCATTTTCACTCTAAGTGAAGGTTAGGAGCTAAACTTGTTGCGAAGACAGTTTTTCTTTCCCTTACACAAATTAAGAAGAAGAAAAATTTCATTTCTGGTGGAATTGTTTCTTGGAGAGCTACATATTATATCAATGGACATGTTTCCAGCTCAGCATATGTACAGTGGTGGCGGGAGGACATTATAGAAGCATTTGCAAGCAATCATCCACGGGAGGGAAAGAGGTTAAAACACCACCACCCCTTCCTTCTACATTCTCATCTTCTTCCTCCTGCCCCATAAGTGTCAGGAAGCAAACATGGAGTTAGAAGCCTTATGCCTGCTTTATTTGTACTTCCACTTGAAAAGTCTGAGTAGTTCTTTTTTATTTTTGGTTTCTTAGTGTTCCCATCTCTCCGTAAGATAGCTTGTCAGTTGACAAGAAAGCATGATTCAATTTACTTTCTCAGATGCCACAAAACTGAGCCAGTGGTTATGCAACAAATAAATGTTCAGAAAGGAGCTTCCTGATGTCTATTCCTTAAATAAAATATATTTTCCATGCATTTTGATGGGCTGCTAGCTGCCTGAATCAGCCATAATTCTGCAGGACAACTGTTTTAAGAGATGACCACAGGGTGGAATTATGGAATGCTATGGCATCATTTGACTCAATTTCAAGTGAGGATTTCTAGTGACACTGCTACTTACCTACCATATGGAACAAGACAGCACCTAACACCTGTCTGCTGCTGCCGTAGCAGGACAGAAGTAAACTGCAGGCAAAATGTACCATCAAAGGTACCATGTGAAATAACTCACACCATGTGAAGCCCAATTAAACAGAAAAAGATGCTTTTGTCATTAGCTACAGAAGCAGTTCTGGCTGCTCCAGAGAAGCCCTCGAGATCACTGAACTTAAAGCTTTATGCCAAGAGAGAAAGTTTGGCCAAAAAAAAAAAATACATAGTATAAAATAAATAATATATGAAGGAACAAAAATATAATTTCTTTGTTTCTTTCGCTAGGACAAAACCACCTTGTCAGACACTCTCCAGTCACGCCTTCCGATCCTTTCCCTAGGTAGAAAATCGCAGCCAGCTGTGGAGACATTCAATTTGTCTCTTCTGGATAAAAAGCAACCAGGACAGAGGCCTAGATAATTAACGGGAAGACGTACCACTCCCATCTTTCCAAGGAAGGAAAATGAGATTAATCACTGCTAGGTGGTATTCTGTGGAACCAGTGGACTCCTTGGTGGCTGTTACTGTTCCTTCAGAGTTCTCAAGTGTGCAAATCAATGTGCTCGTGAAAAGGGGGAGGAAATTAAGAGGGGGCAAAAGGGTAGGGCGGTGTGTATGTGGGATGTGAATGAGGCCAATACATGGATTTGGATTTTAACCACCAGTGACAACACAGCTGGGGGGGGGGGAAAGGCAGTGCAGACAACAATCAATAAGAGATGGTCCGTGTAACGCAGGCTGGCTGGAGAATGCGGTCTTCCTCTCACGCTGCCGCCCCTCCCGCATAAGGGAGGGATGGGACTCCCTGAGTTGGGGCCTCAGTTGTATTTTGCACCATGGGTCTCTGAACCCCCGACCCTCTGCACAGCGTGGCCACAGGGCACCCAAGGGTGCCTTCCGGGTGAAGCTGGGGAGAGCCGCCTCTCTTCCCCTCATCATTTGCCCAAGGTCTCTCCGAAGACGACCTCCCCGTTGGGCTCAGGGGCAGAGGCAGGGTCGTCGGGATCGCTATCTGTGGTGCCATCGCTCTCCTTCCCAGAGCTCTCGGCACCCCGCAGAAAGTGTGCGTTATGGGGAGACAGTGGGTACAAGACATCCTGCAGGGCACCCACCACCATGGGGCTGGTCAGCAGCTCCTCCTCGTCTGAAGAATGCAGAGAGTCGTCGTCCCCTGCGAGGTGGCTCACAATGTGGATCCCATCGAAGCCCATGGAGTCCTCAAAAGGCTTTTGTCCCTTCATCAGGCGGATCTACGGGAGGCAAAGGGAAGCGCCTTACTACTCAGGGAGAGGACGCCCGATTCACCCACGTGGAGAGACAGAAGCTAAGGAGGGCAGCATAGAACGCCTCCCAGTGTGCTTCTGCATAAGAGGCTCAAAAATGCTTTGTGCTAGACTAGAACTACTGTATTCAGGTGTAATCAAAGGCCAGCTCCAGCCTTGGTTTTGTGTGGCTATTCAGACTACAGGCACAGCAGGCACCCTGAATATCTGCGGGTGTGTGCCCAAATAGTTCCCTAACTTCCTCAGCAGGGTGAAGCCAAGCAGAGGGCAGAGCTCATCCTGAAATGGTGGTGGGAGAAGCACCCACACCTCCACACACATTGCTTGCCTTAGAGCAAGAGCAACCCATGCTCCTCACGTTGCCAAAAGAGGAGGTATGCAAAAAGACCCAACTGCAGCAAGATCCATACTTTGCAGAGGCATCAGGCTTGTCTAAAAGTTTGTGGGAGGCAGCCAAATCAGAGGGAACCTGCAAATCACATATATGAAGTCTGCATCTTTCATCACTCTTCTAACTCTTATCCAGTGAAACAATCAATCTCCTTATCTGAGAAAGCCTGGTACTAAGATACTTTGCAACCCTTCTCCAGTGGTGCCCTGGAACAGTTCTAACTGGCATTTATGCTACACACTGAGCTTTGACGTCTGATCTCCAGCAAGTCCTGGAGGAAACCAAGAAACCAAGAAGTTGCCTTCTGTTTTGTGTATTCTTCAGTACGAGGTCCCACAAAGGAAGAGGAAACTTGTGACTTGGCACAGGATGCTTCCGGGGGCAACTAAGAAGGGATCAGAAGCCAAGTAGCCCAAATCATGGACAGATTTCTCTTCTCTGTCACAGCAGTTTAGGCTCACCTCTGCCTTGAGCTCATCAATTTGATCCTTGAGTTCGCGGATATACTGCGAGGAGTCAGAATTGTTGAGTTGGCCTTGGATCATACCTTCTTCCCTCTGTGTGGATGACAAAGAGGACAGAGGCCATTGGGTGGAAAATATTAAAATAGAGTCCGCGCCTTTCTTATCTAGAATTACGTTTTCTACGTGACTAAAGATTATCAGTCATCCAGGTGAGGTTATCCAGAAGATGAGTCATGGCAGCTGGACTGCTTTTCTTGTAAGGTCGATACCTATTGTGGGGGTGAGGGACCCACCCGACCCGCGATGACTGAAAATCCGAGATATGCGGATGCGGGTCGGGTGGGGCCTGGGGGGCAGGGGGCGATCAGTTCCCCCTGCCGCCACTGGCACGCGCTGGTCCAAGAAGTCTCGGGGTGGTGCGCGCCAGCAGCATTGAGGGATCTGACCTCCCGCCGCCACCTGTACTGAGACTTCTCGTCTGGGGCCATCTCCATTGAAATGCATTGGCTCAATGCATTTCAATGGAGAAAATTTTCCCCATTGGAATACATTGGCTCAATGCATTCCAAAGGGGAAAAATTTCTCCACTGAAATGCATTGAGCCAATGCATTTTAATGGAGATTGCGGGGCAGCGCCCAACGCCACTGGCCTGCGCTCCTTCGAGAAGCCTGAGGCAGCGTGGGCGAGGGGGCATACAATCGCCTGCCGCCGACCCACCCGCATGGTCCCGAGGCTTCTCAGAGGAAGTGTGGTACGGCAGCGTGTGGCAATGCGATCGCCCTCCACCACCTGCCCGCGCGGCCCCGCAGCAATGGGGGATCGGATCTGGGTCTTGGGGAAGGGGGGGGAAAGGTTTTAAAAGCCTGGGCTTTTAAACCTTCCCCCCTTCCCCACACCCTGGGCTCCAGGTCATTGGCACTGGGGTGGGGAAATAAAGGTTTCCCCCCCCCACCCCAGCACTAATCAGCTGGAGCCAGGGCAGGTACTGCGATCCCGCGATATAGTGGGACCGCAGTACCTGAACCGCGAAATGGTGGGGGGGTGACTGTACTGGAAATTGCTGTGACAAACTGCAGCCAGTTAAGAAGATGTTACTTGCGCTTCTTATTTTACAACAAGCCAGACAACTAGTGTGTGCAACAGGAGATAAGCTTGAACCTTTCCACCGGTAGCCATTCATTGCAACCATTTACTCCATTTGACTCATACATGTGGGCGTAAGAGGATCCGAGCTAACATAACTAAGTGTGAGAGGCATAACAATGAGTGAACTATGATACACAGAAAGAGATCACAGAAATTTAGCCTCACAATACTACAATGCCAGTTTTCAGGATCCAATCTTCAGCATTTCATTACAACTGCCTGCACCATTCGTATTTGGATTTAGACTACTCTCAAAGTGTTAGTAATCACATGAAACAAAGAGGTATTATTCACTCCTGTTTAAACTAGACATCTTTTTATTCTTCATTTTAGTCCTTTCTCACTACCCCATCTCTCCACTACAGAGACAGTAGTTGCAACCGAAATGAATTTTCCTGGGGCAGCTTGTTCGTTTGACTACAACCTAAGGATCTCCGTTAGTTTACCATGCCACGATCCTAACCTGGATCTCCAGCTCAGCAATTCGTTGTCGCATCTCTGCTACAGCGGCCATGCTGTCAGCTTCTCGTAGGCGCGCAGCCATCACCTCCTCTTTGCTCTGCAACAGAAAATGGAATCCTGTGACAGCAACCCCACGGAACATGAGCAGGAAGACTGACCCTCCATGGAGGCCAAGAAAGAACCAACAACTGATCCCCAGCAGCACCTTCTACCGACAGAAGATACTTGGGTGCCCATGACAAATCATTAAATTGTCCAGAATATCCAGGAACACAGAGAGGGAGAAGTCGGTTTAGATAGGACAGTACCTACAGCCATGGATCCTAGTCTCCCCTCCTTAAACTACAAGTACAGTATACCAGTGCCTATAATTCCAAAAGTCAAAGCAGGCTGATTTATTTATTTGTACCAACAATTGGATTTGGAGCTCTGGTGATTCACAGAATTTCTGTTCTGAATTTCTATTCTTGGAACAGGGATCCAACAACATATATTGGTAATGGAGGAGAAGGGAAAACAGCATGTGCCAGTGCAAGGTATCACGCAAGACCTCACCTTGCATTCAGATTCAGCATGCTTGCGCTTGGTCTCACTCAGTTGAGTCTGCAGCCCCTTGTTCTGAGCAGTGAGGTATTGCACCTTTTCATGCAGCCCAGCACACTCCTGCTCCATCCGGTTTAGATGGTTGCTATGAATCTGATCCTGGAAGGCATACATAAAAGTGAGCCTGGCACACACATCACAAACACGTCGGTGTAACACACGCTTCCCTGCGAACCTTTCAGTGCATTTGACACAGAATCTCCTTCCTTACCTTTTTGAGTTCTGTTTCATATGATATGTGAAAGAAAGGAACACGTATTGCAACAGAAACTTTCTAACCGTATGCGCTGACAGGAAAAAGGGGTTCGTGTGGAATTGCCACAATCAAAACTCAACACAAGAGGAAGTCATCCAATCACCTGAGTTTCCAGCTCAACCACCCTCTGGCGCAGCTCCCGAACCTCGGCCTGTGCCTGGGTCTCACGCAGACGGAGACTCATCAGTTCGTCTTGGAGGTCATTCATAGTGTTTTTGCGGGGAGACTCCTTCCACCTTCCTCCTGTTCGGCTTAGGTGGGCCTAGAAGAGGAAGTCCCGAATGATGAAAGACCAAGCACATTGCAAGCACAGGCAATACTCTGCAGGTTTGTTTGTTTGTTTGTTTGTTTATATACCAACAACAAGCCAGCTACCTGGGATTGAACCCTGGGTCGTCAGCAAAGTTTTGGCTGCAGTACAACAGTTTAATGGTGCTTTAATCATTTGCTGATTCCACCTTTCCCCATGTTGCTTTTAAAATATATATTTGGAAGCAGTTCTGAAATCCCTAGAACACTGTGTCAGACAAGAGATTTTCCTAGCCTTACCTGATTATGTTAAGAATTAAGCCTGAGACCTCTTGCATCCCCTTCACATGCCCTGTCACCGAGTTTTCTCTTCACCAGTCACAACATACTGACTGCAACATTAAGAAGCTTAGGATATCTGGCGTGTGTTATGATTGCCCTGGTATGTCAAATAACAATTATAACGGTGTGCTGTCAATGTTGTCAACCTTTCGGAAGTCTTCCAGGTAGAGAATACTCAGAAGTGGTTCACTGATCCCTTCTTCCGGAGGCCTTTTGGGCCTGTGTGGAACTGCAGCCTGCCCAAGGAAGCACAGGACGGCTCCACTGGGATGCGCTGTGGGAAACTTGAACTCCCAGCCTCTGGTTCGGCAGCCAGATTCCTAAACCACTGAGCTATCTGGCCCACTGATGGGTTAGGCTGATTAACTTTTAATGAAGAATGACTTGACTCAGTTCTAATTTACTGCCACATCATTTTAAACCAATACCCAATGCACAGTAGTGGACGTGACTCAGGAGGCCTTGGTTCAAATCACTGCTCAGCCATAGCAACCCAGTGGGGGAGAGGAGTTGGTTGAACCACTCCTTAAATCAGGCATGTCCAAACTTTGGTCCTCCAGATTTTTTGGACCACAACTCCCACAATCCTTTGTCACTGGCAATCTAAGCTTAGAATTCGGGGAGTTGTGGTCCAAAACATCAGGAGGGTGAAAGTTTGGACATGCCTGCCTTAAATACTCCACTTTATCTTGGAAGCCCTATTAAGGCCAGTACACATAGGTTCCAACTCAACAGTACATAACTAGTGATTAACTGCCAGGCCCTACATTCTTCACAAAATGCTTGCAAAGTATCAGCAGTGCAGATGAGGAAAGAGCGACGGATTTACCTTTCGGGACAAGGAAGCACCTGCCAGACAATTGTTCTGATAGGACCTACCTGCCAGTTGTCATTGAGCTCCTTCACTTGCTGCTGAAGCTCCCTGAAGGACTTCATGGCCTCCGATTCCCGCAGCTTCATGGCCTTCAGTTCTTCCTGCAGCCGTGCCACGTTGTTTTCATCAGGAAGCAAGCTGTTCTTCTGCAAAGGAAAGGGAGAAGGGGAGATGATTTAAGGATCCTGGCCTATACCAGCAGCCAGACATCTAATATTCTGAATGTTAAAATGAACAGAAGCTACCCTTTAAATGAAGCTCAGGCTGCACAGCCTCAGCATGAATGCTGTATTTCTAATCACTTCTGCAGAGGGGGGAAAGCGGACTTAAAGCTGATGCTTCCCTATTATCTTCTTAAGCTTTAGATCTCCCAGAATGTGTCTTGTCATGAAGAAGTCTAAGATACAGCCTGAACACTAAAACATGTCTGCAAGATTAGTAGCAATGGGCAGGAGGTGCAGTGGCTCTAGGAAGAATCTGTCTTTCACAGATGGAGCAGCCCCACTTTAAAAAGATGCCCTGAACAAATGTTAGAGGCACCTACCCACCTACCCCCCCTCAGTTCAATCTCTTCTGTAGGATTCCCCCACACGTTAGGGGGTGGTGTGTGTGTGTGTGTGTGTGTGTGTGTGTGTGTGTGTGTGTGTGTGTGTGTGTGTGTGTGTGTGTGTGTGTGTGTGTGTGTGTGTGTGTGTGTGTGTGTGTGTGTGTGTGTGTGTGTGTGAGGAGCCACCCATTTCCACTCCGGCCCTGCTGGAGTGGAGATGCCTAAATATGGATCCAACCTTGTACATGAAGATTCTTTAAAACTGCAGCTTTGCATTTCATCTCTGATCATCTTATGTCATGATTCTTTTGTTTTTTTCTTAGAGGCTTCTGACAGTCCAGGTGCTAATGAGTTTGATGACTTCCTGGCTGCTTTACAAAGCGCGCAAGCCTTCACGCCAGTCCTCCTCAGTAAACGTACCTTCTCCATATCCAGCACTTTGTCCTGCATCTCTTTCAGGGCACTCAGGGTCTCAGCCTCCCTCAGGCGTGACTGCTCCAGCTCTGTTTCCAGGTGACTCACAAACTCCTCTGAGTAGCGTGGATTTCCCTGCAAAGCACGAATAGCGCCAGTCAATCAGAACAAGTCCATCAAGCCCGCCAACGTTGTCTCCCTACTTTGTTTTGTTTTTACTATTTCTTAGCACAGGGAACAGATTGTCAGAAGCCTGAGCGGCTTCTCAATGTTTTGTGCTGTTTATCTAGTTTAACAGATGTGTATACCTGTAGGGAAGTATGACTTCTGTTGGTCCAAGAGTAAGGTGTATATGTGTGTGTTTAAAATCCCTTCTGTGGCCCATTTTCCCAGTCAAACACCATTTCCTTCTCTGCAGCTTTCTCAACTTCAGGAGGATAGTGCAGTTTGGGGAAAGTGATTTTAAGAAGGCAGCAGCTGAAATTTTGTGGCTGGAACTTACACTGTGTGAGGCTGGAGATGGTATCAGCAGTGATAATTTCTCTGAAACTATACGTTTCTGAATTTCCCTTGTATCACTGGGAAGCCATGGGGGCCATGCGACGAGAAGGGGGTGTATTTAACTACAGTATTCAAAATAATTGCCATTGGAATTACTTTACTGGTTATGGCAATTTTACGTGACTAAAAACCTCTTCCACTCTCCTGTGGGCCCCACAGCTTTCCAAAGATGGAAGAAAGGACATGGGACCCTTAGCACAGAAGTCTGAAATGTTTATATTTCCAAAACAAACAAACAAACAAACAAACCCGGCACTAGTATATGTTATGGTGACAGGATGTCAGCTGATGACTCACAGGGAAAGGGGTTAAGCCTTTATTTCTCTGCCTTTATCAAAACGGCAGCATCCACTGGGGTTGCACTTTTTTTAAAAGTGAGGAGGCCATTTTACAGGTCTTTTATATGTCATCTGGGTTTCAATAGTTGGCTGTACAGTAACTGATTGAAGTTAGGTGTTGCTAGCAGACAGGTACAGTACATTCATAGATAGTCTACAATCAGTATAAACTAGCCTTCTGGATATGCTGAATGGGAACTCCTGACACTCAAAGATGGGGATCTAGATTTGTCTATCTAGAGAGGATCATGTTAAGGAAGGCCCATCTAGGACAACATCGCAACACTCACCAAATGCAACCAAAATGTTAAATCCAAGAATTTTGCTCAGTAGACACAAGGGAAAGGGAAAGGCTCACCTTGCTTGCTTGGAATGGTTTCAGCCTACAGAAAACCAGTTCCACCAATAAAAACCATTCATTGATTCATTCATTCATATTCTATACTGCCGATCTAGCAAAACGCTACTCTAGGCGGTATACAACAGGAATACAGTAAGCACATTTTATATAAAACAAATTTATAATATACCAGTCCTACTCTCGATTATCCTGCCCCTCTTTGATTCCTGCCCTACACCCTGCCTTATTTTGCTGTTTCATTGGTGATGCCTCTCCATTACCTGCTGGTCCTGGAGCTGCCGGATGGTGCTTTGTGCCTTTTGCAAGTTCTCTGTTGCAGAGAAGCACTGTTGCCTAACTACTGCTAGTTCCCGCTTGACGATATAGTTTTCTTCAGCTTCCTGCGCACGGGTAACTTGACCCTGGAAAAGGAGAGAGACTAGAAGCTATTTTCCGAAGGAAAGCACAACACGTGACATGTACAAGATGGGGGGAAATCACGATGGAGGAAGCATTTATTTCATGACAATAAGCAAAAGGCAGAGCATTTTAATGATCACTTGGCACCCTTATTATCACGAAGGATCCCTGAAGCATTGCTTTGGTACCAACCAGACCCAAAGAGGAACCATGTTAGTAGACTTTACATTTGTTCCTTCATTTTTACTTGAAGGTTGGCTACAGAGAGATTTAACTTTGTAAAACTGTTCTTATGTGCCACCTCCACCCCAGCGAGTTTCCATGGCAGTACTAGTCCATCCCATAGTCACTACCCTAACAATGGGTATTAAAACTACCATGGTAAATTTCCACGCAGAATTGTATCATGCATAATGACCTAAAGGGACTGCTCATTTAAAGTATCTATCACATATCTATACCAAAAGTATATACTTAGAATATACCAACTTTGGACGTGCCAAAGCTAGTATTTTACAGGCATATAACTAACCTACAATTTTCATCCGTATTATGCTTTGAATGAGAGAGCTTTACATATAGAAGCTTTACATATACTGTAAGTTGAATTCCCACATCATCTAGAGAGCAAAAGGCTCCCTGCCTCTGGTGTACAACATGCTTTTATGTGAGTGATTGCATGCATGCATTTTAAGTGTAGGTGAAAGTCAATGCAGGTTATATCACAATCCTTCGACATCATTATCAAAGACCTTAATTTGCACATTTAACTTAATAACAGTGTCTAAACCTAGAAATATAACATAGCCCCTTCTGTTTTGCAAAACTCAGGATAGCTTGTAGGAAGAGAGGACAAGAAATGAAGGTTTCAGAGGCCTTCTACTCCCAATTCCATTAGATGCATGTATTGTCCCTAAGTTAAAAACTGCAATGCATAGAAACTTGTCTATTGTAGGTCTTTTTGTGGCACAAGATGTGAAAATATAATATCCAAGGTTAATTGCAGAGAACCTTTGGAGCAGTACTTCCCCACAGCCTTACTGTGGATAAAAGAAAGTGAAGGTGATTGAAGAAAGATAGAGTGACCCAAACGGAAAGCATGAAACTGATTGGGATATATATTCCTAATGATGACCAGCTACGTGCTGTCCTTGGTAGCTCTCTGAGATTCAACATGTGTGCAGTAGAGCTCAGGTAGAAAATCCAGGAAAACACAAAGGTTAAGTTGTAGGTTGTCAGAACACTAGTCCTCAGTGAGGAATAATCCACAGACCCAGAGCTGAGTCAGTGTGTTATCATACATTGCTGGCACCTGTGTATAAATCAACCCATCCAGTCTATAAATTCATGTTGATTTATTCCATCAATCTCTTAATACTCTGCCTTTCAAGTTACAAATGTCAATTGCGTCCGGAGGCCTTATTCCATGAGAACCTTTGAGATTAACTACAAGCTGCATCAACTTTCCACAGAAAAACTACTATTAAGCAGAAGGTCACTTAAATTTGTTAAAAGTGGATCCCTTGTTCCCTTGTTTTGGAGAATTGTACTTCTGGAAATGAGATCCTTCTGTCTTGATAGAGCATATTTTTAGAGGGCAATGGGGCAGCTGGAAATTCCCATAAAGATTAAAGGGCTCTCAGGTTTGACCTATCAGTGAGAGTGAAGAGCCCTCCTGTCTGTGGTCGAGACAAACCTCATACTTGGGATATCATTATTGAGAAATGTTAACATGCCACATTACTGCCACTGCTCATGTTGTGGTCGCTCACCATGACCATGTGGCAGTCTTATTCAAACCACCACCCTCATCCTAGCAGTTGTCTTGAGCTGACACAAATGAATTGCAGCTGCCACTTAGCCACAGGACTGCCAAAGCAAACAATGGACAACAGCAGCCTCTTTTCTAAATGGAGCATCTGTCATGGTCTTCCTTTAACAGCAGCATACACTGAGAACGGCTTTGAAAACTGAAACAACTGCAAGCTAAGGACAAATGGAAGATTTCTGCTCCCCAGAAGCAGAGGTAAGATTTATTCATCAGGTATTCTCATGTGGATCATGTGCATGCATTTGTCACATTTGCATTCTACCTTCTCTCAGAGCAACTCTGAACGCAGTTCAGATTCACGGCCTTTCAGTGAGCTAGCTAGGCTATAAAATGCTAACATGCGATTGGGCCTGCAGAAGCTTCACCGAGATAGTAAAACAAGTCTGGGGCTACGCATCTCCCATGTATTGTTCCAAGCATGCTATTATGGTCACGGCATCATACTGCTGTTTCTTCTCTGCTCCTTGAATTTTTATTGCCACTAGTAAAATATTTCAAACAAGTCCTCTGTCAGATCTTGTAAGCAAACCTTTGGTAATTGTCTACAACTCATTAGAGTCCCCAGTGAAGCATTTCTATAGTGGTCTGCTCTGCCTTGTAGAGCAAGGTGGAACAAACAGGGGTTCATTGTAAACATGTGGGTGAAAAATGGGAAGCCCCAATTCTTCATACAATGATGAGATAGAGAGATGTTCATTCATCATCCTGCCACTAAATGCGGACAAATTGTTCCCTCTTTGTAATCCTTAATGTTCAAGGAAAAAATGTGACGAACAGGATGGGGAAAGGTCTACAATCCAGGACTCAAACTGGGATTCATTTGCCCACATAGTTTCCTGCATTCTGACAAACAATAAAGCTAACTTTGTGGTTAACAACAATAGGCAGCTTTTTGTATGCAGAATGTGACTGACTTGCTTTGGTTTAAGAAAACTGGACACCTGAGATGGAAAAAGAAGCCACACTCTCTTCCGCGCCACCACCTCTCTCTTCCCCCCCTCCCCCCCACTTCTCCATGGTTTATTGTAAATCCTCTTTTCCTAGCATCAGGGGAAATGTCATCATGTCATCATAGTCTGTGCCACTACAGCACAGGTCGTCTCCAAGGTGGCCTCACCCATAATGCCACACTTTGAGGAAGGAGCTCTTCATCACAAACTATGTGATCCTAGTCAACTCTCTGGAAAGATAAGCTAGCTACAGACTCAATGCTCCAAAGAATCACACTGATTCTTCACTCTTGAGGACTCATCAGAGCAAGGCCTCAGGCTTGCCATAGCAGGACAGCAGCTCACTGAATTCTCCAGAGAGGTCATTCAGATAATTCCCCGACTCAGGGAGTCCTCAGAGGTACTGGTATAGTTGGAAATAGCTGGCAGGCAGCGCTGGACTGCCCTCCAGACGATTAGAGGGGTTAACCTACTACCATTCCTGATCTGCTAGGGCTTTACTCTGTCTCATTGGAGGGCTGGCTTTGCAACTAGTGTTCTCTGCATAGTTTAAAGGTTTTGATTTCTACACTACTTATGTTGAATGGATCAGTGTAAATATTTGAAGTTATCTTGGCATAATGGACCTGGCAAAATTTCTTATGCCAAGATGGGCGATTCCTACACCATCGTGATAACATGAGGCATATATACTCAAAACAGCTACAGGTGACTTCCTGGAGCCCAGCAGATACAGCTTATGTACTGTGGCAGACAAGAATTGACTGTAGTGGCACAGCATCTGCAGGATAGATGCCATCTGATTTCCCCGCCACATAACTGTTGGAGCCTTAGGCAAAACGTTCCTGGTTCTCCCTGCTACTTAGCATGGAACAGCATGGAACCCACCTGCTTCATGGACACCAACCCCTTGGATGATGAGTAAACTGAGGAAAAGTTTCTGCACACATCTCAAGCTCTTCTGGTAAAAAAATGTCTCAGCATTTTGATTTTTTTGATTTCGTTTATACTGTATATCATATGTGTCCACAATCTTCAATTGTGCAACACTCAGATACGCATAAAGAAAGAAATGCAGGAGGTGCACACTCTTCAGTTTGAGACATCCACACATTACTTCCCATCTGGAGTCAAGAACACCAAAGCTCATCATTGTTTCAGATCTGGAATTGAATCAGGAGGCTCCAGTGCAGTATCAAAAAGGCAACGAGAAGTTCCCCACTGCAAAGGCCCAGAAATTGTAGAAAATTTTGTAACCTGGAATACAGATGTTTGCATAATTGGCCAAGGTCTATTGTTTTCATCTCCTTTGTTTAAACCTCTCTATCCTCCCATCACCCACTTCATAAACTAAAACCTGAGTACACCTCTGGGCTTCACATATAGAGGAAGTTGTCTAGCTTAGAATGGATTCTGTTGGTATGGTAATACAACACTCACTTCACCACCTAAATGAATGACACAACCAATATTCAGATATCCCTTCTTTAATCTAGCAGCATGAAAAATAAGATCTGATGAAGCATTAGGAAACAGAGATAGAACTACTGTTTTGTTAGGAACATTAAGGCAAGAAAAGGGGATAAAAAGAAGATATCACTGGTTTTTAAGAATCTTTTAGTAAAGGCATCTTCTAATTAAGCACAAGAGGCAACTTGTCCTAGAATTTCCTCAGCCCTCCCTTCTTGAAGCAGTGCTATCTTTAGAATAAGATTTGGTGGCTGGTATCTTGGGCTTCATCCAGCAGAATGCGCATGTGCCTCTCTCTCTCCAAACACAGCTTACCATGTCCTGTCTTAAGAAAAACAACACTTAAGAACAGACTCCATAAGATCACAATGTCCTGCTTAAGATTACATTGGTACCTTGGTTTATGAGCATAATCCGTGGCGGAAGCATGCTCGTAAACCAAAATACTCGTAAATCAAAGCAAATTTCCCCATAGGAAATAATGGAAACTCAAAGTATTTGTTCCACGGCCAATTGCCGCTGCTGTCACCCCCTCCTCTGCAGGACTTCTTGCTGCCACCGTCGCCCTCCAAAGCAGCTTTGGAGAGGAGGGTGACAGCAGCGGCACAGAGGATTGCAGGAGCCGCACCTTGCAGAAGATCACGTTGATGTTCCATGTGTAATTTGAACTTCATCATCCACATGAAGGCCGTTGGTGGGCGGGTGGGTGGGGTGGGTGGGTAGGTGAGTGCAAGAGGGAGGAGAAGGAAGAGGTGGGAGTTGGGGAGGAAACGAAGGAGTGAACCAACAGTCGGAGAGGAGCCTTCCACTGGCTCCTCCTCCATGAGCCCACCCACCCGGTCTCCCATGACGAAGCAAAAGAGGAAAAATGGAGGGAAAAAAGAAAGGTTGGGGGGAGGGGAAAAACACAAACAAATTATTACAGTGGTACCTTGTATAAAGGAAGTAATTCGGTCCAAATGAAATTATGTTAAGCAAATTTTCCTTTTTACAAATTCCCATAGGAATGCATTGAAAATGGAATGATCCCATTTTATGTTGTACGGATTCTCCCCATAGACGATTATGTTAAGCAAATTTTGCCTATTTCCAGAATTTTTTATGCTGTACAAATTTTATGTTATACAAGCTGTTTGTTATACAAGGGCCCACTGTATTTTGTCTTACCCTCCCTGCCTATCCTTCTAAGGCAGCAGTTAGCCACCCCCCACTCTCTGGATGGGGGAACTTCCTTCTCCCCCACCCCCAGGCTGCAGAAACATTTAAAGAGAGAGGTGCTGTGGCTTAATTCTCCCAACTTTCTCCCAATGAATCCACTTTTCAGAGAGGGGTCTGGGCAGGGTCCCTATTGAGTTTAAAATAAGGTCACGGATGGCAAGCAACAACACTGAAAGTTGCCCAGATCTCTCTCTAAAACATGGACTGTGGAGTGTTGGGCAAAAGTTGGGAAGATTAAGCCTCAGCACCTACCACTTTAAATGTTTCTACAGCTCAGGGGAGGGGTAGGCGAGGAAGTCCAGAGGGTGGGAAGTGGGCTGGTTTGAAAGGGAGGCAGCAGCTCCAGCTGCTGTCTCAGAGGGACAAGCAGGGAGGTGGGTGGGATTTGCAAGATCAAATAATGTGTGTGCGTGGGCAGATCTTTTTTAATTTTGTGTTTCCCCTCCCCCCCAACCTTTTCCCCCTCCATTTTTTCATCTTCTGCTTGGTCACCGGAGATCTGGTGGCTGGGCTCATGGAAGAGGAGCCAACGGTGGGATAGCCAGAACTGGCAGCACTGCCCAGGAGGGCTCCTCTTCGACTGTATGGAGAAACGAGAGGCTGGCAGCCCCAGCAGCTGGAAGCACAGCAGGTGGTGGCGGCAGCAATGAGGTCTGCACCTGAGGCAAGGTGCGTGCAGGAGGGGAGCAGGTGTGCAGTGGCGAGGGACGTGCAGCTACATGGGCAGCGAGTGGCGGTGCTCATTTTGCAAGACACTGCTCATTGATCAAGGCAAAATTCAACTGAAAGTTTTGCTCGTTTATCAAAATACTCGTAAACCAAGGTACTTGTAAACTGAGGTACCACTGTACTTAAAATGCACTGCTAGCTTTTTGTGGCGTATAGTTCTTGCTAACAAAGGGATGTCTCAAGTCATGCATATACTTAAGGGCAAATATTATTCCTCTCTGTGTGTCTGAAAATCTCCTTAACTAATCCATTAGCAACTGGAACTCTTTTTGCACTACCAATATTGTTTTATACTACCTTTTAACCATGTTTTACTGGTTTGTGGACTCTCGTATAATCCAGAGCACATGAGTCCATTACATTGCCTGAGTCATAGGCACTCCACAATCTCCCTAAATCAGCGGTGACGTGGTGCTGGTGATGCCATCCTCCTTGTGCATGGGAGCTGTGAAATAGGATTTCAGCCAGTATATGCTTTGCTCTCCTTTCTACAGCCAATATTTTAACTTTTATCTGTGTTTTAACTGTATAAATGGAAGCTTTCATTTAAATGAACTCTTGAACCTCACATAATTAAAAAAATCATCCCTCAACTAATTCACTTCTTAATTAGTTGGGATCTTGACTGCTTTTGATCATAGTGAACAAGAATTCCCAACAGCCAGATGTTCTGAAGGGAAAAATTACAATAGTAAAAGTAGGTTGCCAGTAGAGATGGGGATGAATTAAAAAATATATCACATTTTCTGACAAATCTGTCAGATTCATCAAAATGCGTCAGTTCATATACATCATAAAGTCTCCTGACAAACATGAATCAATGAATTTTTAGCAATATTTGATTCATCAATTCCTTGGGCTATAAAAGAACTCCCAAGGCACCTTTTATTTTGAGGGAATAATCCCCTGACTCCTAAAATCCCTTCAAGATTGGTGGAGAAAGGAGATTTAATCTCAGCTATGCACCCCCAAACAGCCTATACTGAGGAAAGTTCTCCCCAGGTACCCAGAGGCTCCAAACTGTCGATTCACTGATTTTTCAGCCCTGATGAATCACAAATCATGATGAATACCAATTTATTTTATTTGTCCCCATCTCCAGTTTCCAGATAAACCCAGTAGTTTTCAGTTTTGAAAGGGATAGTCTGAGATTTGGACTTCCAAATTGAATCCTTAATGCTGATCAAAGAATGAGGAAACAAGGAAGTGTTTCTGTCCCCTCATCAGGGATGACTATCCTGAGGGGCTCTTCTGGTACCTCATGCTGCCACAATGGTATCCAAGCAAAGCCAGGTCATCTTTCTCATAGTTTAACATTAAAGCAGAGAGAAGGAGCAATATGGACAGGAAACCCAGTCTTTCATTCCTACTACCAACACCCACTCCCCTCATAGTTCAAAAAACCCTCTTTTTTCTTTTATAAGCGGATGAGAATTGGAACGACTTGGGGAAAGTGACTGTGTAGAACTCTTAATTAATGATGGCTGCTACGTGTATTTTGAAATAATACTCATTAAAATATATCAAAATTTATTAATTACCAAAATAGAACTAGAAACCTAGATAAGACATCATTCTAAGCCTTCTTGCTAGATGCTAGACACTAAAGCTTGATTTAAAAATCCAGCGACAATTTGTAGACCCATGTAAAATCCTCTTCATTCAAAAATCCTTTTTGCAAGGACTTTTATTTCTTGATATATAGTGCATATTCCAAGGGTGCCTATTTACCTCTGTATATTTTTGAGTCAGATGTATGAATATGCACAGGCTGGTCAAGCAGCAGACATGGTGACTCAAATATCAAGCCCCTCAAGGAAAATTTGTAACGCACTAAATTTGTAACAGCACCTATTTTGATATTGTTATGCAGGCATTTGTGTTTAGAAACTCCATCAACACGTTGCAAGGACATTAGCACAAGAGAAGGTAAAAACAGACTTGAACAGATGTAGACCCAATTATTTGCAACAATTGAGAGACTATTTTTGGTCAAGTATTCTCATGTGACAAGTACTTTCATAATCCAACGTAGCTGAACTGCTGTTTGAAGTATTATGTCACTTTGTGATTGTGCCACTTTCAACATGACCTTCCAAAATTTTGACTGCAATTAACTCAACCTGTAGTCTGATCACATACTAGACCTATGATCTCTTTATTTTAGTACGAAGGAGAGGGCACTCTAATGCAGGGAATATTTAAGAGTGGTATTTCTGCCTACAGGCATCTCAGGTGATATACAATATGAATTGTGATGAGAGTGTTTGATGTCATCTAAGAGCAGTTTCTGTTGTTCTTCTGAGTCCTCTGCATCTTCCAAAGTGCTACCTGTTAAGCTGTGATGGAATGAGATTTCTGAAAATATGCAGAGCCTTTAAAAACAACTGAACTCTTAATACAGAAGACCTAAGCACCAATGCAGAATTGTTAGTTTGGATGGAAGTACCCAGTAAATTGCCACTGTTTTTTTTTTCTGGATTGGAATGAAATGGAATGGAATACCAGGAAGATAGGTGGAAATAAAAAAGGTTGATCCTACCTGAATCAATCTATCTGCCAAGGCAGCACTCTCCTACAGACCCAGAAGAGGGAGATCCAGACAGAGAAGGAAAGATAAAGAAAAGAAAACAAGATACAACAGCAAGGTCACACAAGCACTCTACCTATAAGTAGAAGCATAGAAGAAAAAGAACAGAGACCCAAATGGAGCCCAAGAACAGAATGTCCATTCCATACCAGTCACAAATCTGCAGTGTGCCATTTCTCTGCTTTGAGTAATGAAGGTAGTCTAGATGCTTACATCTGTCCATCAAATGACAGAAAATGGGGCATCTCACAGGAACAGTTTGACCCAGTAATATTTGGACTGCCGATATTTTGGTAGATTGAAAGAGAGACCTCTGTACTTCAGATGTCACACCTGTTGTTTTCCAGGGATCGTGGGGAGATGCATGCATGTCTCCCAAATTAACAGGATTCCCCCCCAAAATAGTTGTCTTTGGGCAATTTTCCAGGATCTCCTTATGGTAACTACCCAATACCCACGCATCCCTGTGTCCATACTACATCAAATTGGGGCCACACATTTTCTACCTTTTTCATGTAAAAGTTTAATACTTAGTAACAAAAAAGGTATAAGAGAAATATGGCACAGCACAGATTCCAATGCCATGCAATCAAATCAATCAAAGGAGAGGATAACAGGCAACACGTCCAGAAAATTTCTGTTCTTTTTGCTGAAGATACTATGTGTGTTTGTTTTCCTTTTGAACTGGGTCATCGATCTAGTTCAGCCTACCCTTTTTGCATGTTGCTTATTCTGTCTTAAAGCACCCAAGATATGTGTGTGTGTGTGTGTGTGTGTGTGTGTGTGTGTGTGTGTGTGTGTGTGTGTGTGTGTGTGTGTATACTAGATGTTACTATGTGTTATGAACAGTTAAAGCAAAAATCTAACAACAGCCAAGGAGTGATGCCTTGACACCGCATCTGCTACTCCCGGAGTGGCTCTAGAGAAACGTCCCAACCATATTCCCTCTAGAGGTAGACAGCAGAGGCTAATGCTTCCCACTCTCAGGATTTTCTTGAGGGAGCTGAGAGAGAGGACTGTGTAAGGTCTCGGTTTTGGTAGACAAGCTAGTCTGGAACTGGAGGAACTGGACTTTCATGCGGCTGGGGACACTCCTCACCTTCTCCAGGGTCTCAATGCGCTGTTTCAGAAGGCGGTTCTCAGTACGAAGCCTCTGCAAGCAAGATCAAAGTGAGTGCGTGTTCTAACCAGCAAGCGGGTGCTTTCCTTAAACAACAGCCAGCCTGTAAAACGATGCTGAAATTTTGGATGCTAAACTGGGGAGCCATCTTGGACAACTGAATGCCTGAACTCGGAAAACAAAAGTTATACCATATCCACATATGTCCACAATTAGGTCTAAAGGACAGTAAGAGGGAGTTACTTACATAGGTCCCAAATGATCAACGGATGTTTTGAATTATGAGATCCAAAAAATGAGAGAACATTGTATTTTCATTTTTGAAAATAATACTTGTCCCACAACAAGGGGGGGGGAAGACCTCCCGTACAGCAGGAGTTGTAAATACAGCTATGAAATCAGGATGAGAAGACTGTGTGGCCCAAGTACAAAGAAATATCCTTTCAGAAACAATATTTTGGGGCTTCATCTCTGGAAAAAACACAGGTCATAAGCTGAGATCGTATAATTTTATCCTGTGTGTTACTAAGAAGTGCAGAATGTAAGCATGAAAATGTATGACAGAGGATGTACCTTTATTTCAATCTGCTCTTCCATCTCCCTGTTTTTGATTGCAGTGTACTCCTTCTCCAGTCTGTAAAACAGCAGAACACAATTCCTCCTGCTTCCATTTACATAATAACAACCTCTGAGCTTAGCCTGTGGGCCATATTTATTTATTTATTTCGATTGCAAAAAATTAGTGCTTTGTAAAGCAAAGTGGTCTGCTTATATACCGTCCCATACCACTTCAAGTAGTCTCTGGGCGATTTGCAGGTTTTTTTAAATTACAGTATGCAGGCTACACATTGCCCCCCCCCAGCAAGTTGGGTACTCATTTTACCGACCTCGGAAGGAAGTCTGAGTCAACCATAAGCCTGGTCGTGAGCACCGTTTTACCTGCAGTAGAAACATTTAGCTACTGCGCCACAAGGCTCTTTTCTAAACTTTGTCTTGCTGCTTTCAAGATTAAAAAGTTAAGAATGCAAGCTGAAGCTCATGGGCAAGGGACACTTAATTATTCCCAGGTTCCAATGTTTGGGTGCCAGTTCTCCCTCTAAGACCGACTGGGAAGAACACATGGCCCTTCAGATGTTGTTGGGTTATTACAAGCTCTCACCAGCACAGTTAACAGCCAGGAATCAGTGTAGCTCAACATCTATAAGGGTTCTACACCAATGCCCTAAGTCAAGGAAAGACAACTGCTAGCCTAGAGGCCTGTTACAACAGGCCATGGAGGCTCTCCATCCAGTGTATCCGGGCTTCCCATAGAGCTCTTTTATCTCTGGGAAAGGTGGAAGATGTATCCATCTCCTCTCATGACTGGAAATAACAGCAAGAATTCTGTACAGTGCTCCTCTCAACCAGTATTTGCTGAGGTTCACTGAGTACCCATGTCAAGAAGACAGCTGAAGGGCAGGTGGAGAGGTTCCACACAACACAAAGGCTGAGAGCACACTCAAATCAGGGGAAACTGGCGCCAATACAGAGAGAACATCCATCTTTTCACATGTTCATCTATTTTATGTCCATTTAATTCATGTCCTCCTGCCCCTCGTGGTTCTTCATCCCTGCCAAGAATTGTTTTCTCTCAATAAGTCCCATTCCTGGTACCAGACCATGGGCAAAGAATTGCAAGGAGGTAAATTATTACAGGGATGAAGGTTGCAACATGAATATATTTTGTTTGCTGGGAAGAAATACAGAGGATTTAGACAGGCATGTTATCAGACTAAGCCAGGGGTGAGGAACCTTTGGCCTTCCAGATGCTTTGGACTGCTACTCCCAAAATTCTGAACCTATATTGCCAATGATAAAGGATTTTAGAAGTTGTGGTCTAAAACGTCTGGAGGGCCAAAGGTTCCCAACCTCTGTTCTAAGCCTTCTCACCTACCTCCATCTAATCTAGCTTCCCTGGTAATTATATGCTGGTTAAGCTATTTTTTCTTTTCTTTAATGTTTTGATTATAAAATAAATATAAATACATTTAGGGCAGGGATTAAATTTTACTTAGGATTTAGTTATCTTGCTGAGTTGAATTTGAGTAATAAAACCAATGGATTTGTAACCATTTTGTGATGATGGATGCACTTCATCATTTGAGAAAGCACTGTGCATAACATCCCGTGAACTAATCAGCCCTATCCAGCTTTGCCTAACCTCCATCTCCTACAAAGAAAATTAGTCTTATATTCCAACCATTTTATGTAACACATGAGGTAGGAAACCAAAAAAACCTTACCGTTTCATTTTCTTAGGGTTGTATTTGACCTGATAGGCCTTGAAGATAAGCTTATCAGGACAGCTGTCAAACTGATGAGGAATCACCTTTTGGAAATACTGGGAGAAAGACAATACTGAAATCAGGATCCATCTAAATCAGACACCCAGTCTGCAAGCTTTTTTCTAATGCCCCACTTTAATTGTGCGTACTCTTTGGATCTGGAATGTTCCTCCTGACAATATACTTGACACAAGTGTGGAATCACTTCAGTTTTATTTCCTGATAGTTGCACAGTATAAAATTACATCAGCTAGTCTCCAGAAAGGAAAAGGAAACAGAAGGCCTACTGATCGCATTCATAATAATTTTTAAAATATCTTCATAATTTTAACTACTGCTGACCTTGACAAGGCACATATGTTCACATGACTGAACCCCAAACCCATCTCAAATCTTTCAGCTTTCACAACATCTCCTGCCATAGTAAGTAGTGAGATATGACATTTTGTACTTTGCACATGGATGCATCAGTCTGTGCAGCCATAGACAAGCAAACCTTCCATCCAATATATGCCTGGCTCCCTCTTTGAGCTCCTTCAAATGAGTGTCGAAAACCTGGATGTATAGGCAGGCAATCCCTCAGGCTAGCATACGATTGTAGTGTTACCAATGTCAACTCTATTCTTTATGCCCAAATGGTATTTTATTACAACTTGAATGTTTAAAACTGTACAGTAATCCCCAACCACATTGTGCTTCCTATATTACAGTCCCAGTATATCGCGGATTTACCGGGACCGCAGGTATGGGCGGGCGGCAGGGCAGTGGCCAGGTGGCATTGGGCCCAGGGCAAGCTCCAGAAGCCCAGCGCCAGCCCATGGGGTGGCCTGGAAGTCACCACTGGAAGCCCCTTCTGGTCCCTGTAGAGCAGGGCTGTCCAACTTTGAACAGCCCACGGGCTCCTTTTGCTCATGGAACGTCCACGCGGGCTCCTTTCCCAAGCTCTGCGATGCTGGTGGCGGCAGCGGAGGAGGAGGAATGCCGCTCCCCCTGCACCAAGCTCTGTGGTGGTCGCCTACCCGCTTGCACCCCCACCCACCAAGCTCCCGGCAGCAGAGGAGGAGCACCCACTCACCCCCCCCGCCAGGCTCCACAGCGGCGGCACGTCCGCTTGCTCCGGACCCACCCACCCTCCAAGTTCCCCAGCACCAGTGGTGGCAGCGAAGGAGGAACGCCCACTCGCCACTCTGCCAAGCTCTGCGGTGGTGGCGTGCCTGCTTGCCCCCCACCCCCCAGCAGCGGAGGAGGAGGAACGCCCACTCGCCCCCCACAAGCTTGGCGGCGGCGGCGCGCCCGCTCGCTCCCCACCCGCCAGGCTTCCCAGCACTGATGTTGTCGGAGGAGGAGGAGGAACAGCCACTCACCCCCCAAGCTCCGTGGCCACTCGCCTCCCCCACCCGCCAAGCTCCCAGCAGTAGCAGTGGAATAACGCCCGCTCCCCCCCCACAAGCTCCACGGCAGCGGCACATTGACTCATCCTGCCCACGACCCACCAAGCTCTGGCGCTAGTGGTGGTGCTGGAAGAGAAGCGCCCGCTCACCCCCCCTAAGCCCCATGGTGCTGGCAGCAGCAGCGGCAGAGGAACCACTTGTAGCCCGCGAGGTTCTCGCCCTCTCCCCCACCAGGAGGAGCGCCCCCGGATTGGGAGGTAGGCGGGGACCTGGCGGGCGACTTCTTAGCACCTCGCGGGCTACCAGTCACCCGCGGTCGATGCGTTGGGCAGCCCTGCTGTAGAGGCCCAGGAAGCCTGATGGAGGCCCCTTCCAGGGAACGCCAGGCCTGGGGTAAGTTGAGGACACCCCACATAGGCCAGCTGGTCCCAGCCTGACCCACAGATAAAGGCATCCACATGTTGTGGATTTTCCTTTGTTGCAGGTGGGTAGAAAAACTATACCCCACAATAAATGGGGGACTACTGTATTTTAATGTAGTTGCTTGATACTATTGTTTTGCTTGCTTCAATTGCTGTTTGTTAATAAGTACTTTGAACTGTCCAGAGCAGCCTGTTGTCAGATGGGCAGTACTGTGTATAAATGCAATAAATAAATAAATAAATAAATAAATAAATAAATAAATCTCTGGTGCAGTAGAAGAGAGACAGGACAGCTTCATAGCATCCTCAAGGATGTACTGCTTGCTTAATAATGGAACATGGGTGTCAGGTCTGTAGTTGTTAAAATCATCCACCACTATGTGATTTTTATTTTATTTTTTATTTTGCAAATGGGCCTAATGAGTGTATCATTTGGGGCCTGAAGCCACCTCCTCTCAAGGAAAGATGCATTTATGATGGAGGTGGCCCATTCAGTCTTTATCAGCCTGGAAGTTTTTATGAGCCAGGCTGGGCAAGGGTTTAGGAAGCTAACGGTGGGTCTAGAGTGGTTAGCAAAGTAACTGAATATACAATGTTGTGTTCTCTTCCAATTTGCCAATTCTGCTTTGCAGCTTCAAAAAAAACCCAATTTTTTCCTCAGCCAGTTTATTTATGATACTGTACCATCAGGTGCAGAATACACCCAATCGATTAAACCAAGTTGGTTCAAAGAGGACAATGGACTGATATATGCAAGTTAGATATGAGTCAGGCATAATAAAAAATAATGTGGCACAAATCACAAAATAGAAACATCAGATGGAAATGTGACTGCTTATTAATTACTTGCATTGGTTTTTCACCCATCAACATTTTTGCAGATATTATCTCTGCAGCTTTGGAGGATCCAAAGATAAGAGTATAACTTAGCTAGTTACTCTTTATTTGGTGAGATAACAAGCATGTGAGAGCATATACGGCACCAGAACACCCCTCTAGCATTCTGCTAATCTCTTTATGTGACTTTTGGTATTTCGATTATTAATGCACTTTTTCAATCCATCTTAGGAAACATACAGTTGTCCCCTGCCATTTCGCGGTTTATATACTGCAGTCCCAGTATATCACAGGCCCGCAGTGTATGAAAGGCAAGGCCCCCTGGGGTAAGCTGCATGGGCCTGTCTGAGGCCTTCTGCACTTACCCCAGGCCTGGTGCCGCCCCAAACGGGCCCCCAACAGGCTTCCAGGGCCTGTTGGAGGCCCCAGAAGTGGTTTCCAATGAACCGGAAGTCACTTCCGTTCACTCGAAACTGCTTCTGGGGCCTCCGACAGGCTTCCGACAGGAGGAGGACGTGGCGGCTCGTCGGTGCCGCGAGGGCGCTTCCCGGCGCGGCTGGGCGGGTGCCGCGCGCGGGGCGCCGGGGCCAGGATCGCTGCTGGCGCCCCGCTCGCTTTCCCCGGCGGAGGGGGAGGCCCACGGCGGCGGCGGCGGCGGCAGCAGGAGCAAGTGGGGCGCCAGCAGCGAGACCCGCACGCGGCTCCCGGCGCCGGAGGAGGAGGCGGGGGCCCGCCTGCCCAGGAGCCCCGGGTTCCCCCCCACCCCGCCCCTGTGTGTGTGGGGGGAGTGGCACGCCCGACGCCCCAAGCCGGTAAGTGCCGCCGCTGCTGCTCTCGTGCCTCCCCCTCCTCCTTCCCTCCCATCCTTTGCTTTCACCCCCCCCCTTTTGCCTCCCCGCCGGACCCCCCTTTCGCATTCTTCCCCCTCCCCACCCCCACCCCCGGGCCACAGAAAAATTTTCAAAAATTTCCCGGTCCGCGGGGACAAAAAGGTTGGGGAGCACTGCTCTGGAGGACATCCTAGTTCTCTGGGGCCAGCTGGAAAGTGAAGCCACAACCAATTCTGCGGACTTAACTTTCCACATTATCAGATTGGCACTGTTGGGGTCTGGCCAATATGAATAAGTTTCAGTTAATTTTACAGGAGCACGTTAGAGAAGTATTCTTTCTGAGTACAGTAGTCTTCATTTGTACCACCATCACAAGGATGCGTACCAAACCCACCACATCTTCCAAGAGTGACAGCCCAGTTTTATACATAACAGGGAGGTAGGCGGGGACCTGGCGGGCGACTTCTTAGCACCTCGCGGGCTACCAGTCACCCGCGGTCGATGCGTTGGGCAGCCCTGCTGTAGAGGCCCAGGAAGCCTGATGGAGGCCCCTTCCAGGGAACGCCAGGCCTGGGGTAAGTTGAGGACACCCCACATAGGCCAGCTGGTCCCAGCCTGACCCACAGATAAAGGCATCCACATGTTGTGGATTTTCCTTTGTTGCAGGTGGGTAGAAAAACTATACCCCACAATAAATGGGGGACTACTGTATTTTAATGTAGTTGCTTGATACTATTGTTTTGCTTGCTTCAATTGCTGTTTGTTAATAAGTACTTTGAACTGTCCAGAGCAGCCTGTTGTCAGATGGGCAGTACTGTGTATAAATGCAATAAATAAATAAATAAATAAATAAATAAATAAATAAATAAATAAATAAATCTCTGGTGCAGTAGAAGAGAGACAGGACAGCTTCATAGCATCCTCAAGGATGTACTGCTTGCTTAATAATGGAACATGGGTGTCAGGTCTGTAGTTGTTAAAATCATCCACCACTATGTGATTTTTATTTTATTTTTTATTTTGCAAATGGGCCTAATGAGTGTATCATTTGGGGCCTGAAGCCACCTCCTCTCAAGGAAAGATGCATTTATGATGGAGGTGGCCCATTCAGTCTTTATCAGCCTGGAAGTTTTTATGAGCCAGGCTGGGCAAGGGTTTAGGAAGCTAACGGTGGGTCTAGAGTGGTTAGCAAAGTAACTGAATATACAATGTTGTGTTCTCTTCCAATTTGCCAATTCTGCTTTGCAGCTTCAAAAAAAACCCAATTTTTTCCTCAGCCAGTTTATCTATGATACTGTACCATCAGGTGCAGAATACACCCAATCGATTAAACCAAGTTGATTCAAAGAGGACAATGGACTGATATATGCAAGTTAGATACGAGTCAGGCATAATAAAAAATAATGTGGCACAAATCACAAAATAGAAACATCAGATGGAAATGTGACTGCTTATTAATTACTTGCATTGGTTTTTCACCCATCAACATTTTTGCAGATATTATCTCTGCAGCTTTGGAGGATCCAAACATAAGAGTATAACTTAGCTAGTTACTATTTATTTGGTGAGATAACAAGCATGTGAGAGCATATACTGCACCAGAACACCCCTCTAGCATTCTGCTAATCTCTTTATGTGACTTTTGGTATTTCGATTATTAATGCACTTTTTCAATCCATCTTAGGAAACATACAGTTGTCCCCTGCCATTTCGCGGTTTATATACTGCAGTCCCAGTATATCACAGGCCCGCAGTGTATGAAAGGCAAGGCCCCCTGGGGTAAGCTGCATGGGCCTGTCTGAGGCCTTCTGCACTTACCCCAGGCCTGGTGCCGCCCCAAACGGGCCCCCAACAGGCTTCCAGGGCCTGTTGGAGGCCCCAGAAGTGGTTTCCAATGAACCGGAAGTCACTTCCGTTCACTCGAAACTGCTTCTGGGGCCTCCGACAGGCTTCCCAGGCCCCAGAAGTGGTTTCCTGTGAACTGCAAGTGCCTTCCAAAAACCATAAGTGACTTCTGGATCGCCAGGGCTGCGGTAAGTGTGGGAGGCCAAAGACAGCCCCCCACCCAGTCCCGACTCGACCCAGCATCTGTGTATCACAGATTTTCCCTAATCATGGGTCGGGTTGGGACCCTAACCCCCATGATAAGTTGGGGGGGGGGTGTTACTGTATACCACTCCTCCAGAAATGCCATGTATCATATTCAACTTTGCTTCTTTTTGTTCGTCCTTCATCATGCTTATTGACGCTTGTCATTTCTGCAAACAAGCAGACTCTTGTTCTTTAGCTCTCCTGCCTTTCTCTTTTCCTCCTGCCCCGCCACTTTTCCTGCCATATTCCCCTTCCTCCAGGATGCTCTCACTTCACTCTTCTTCATTTCTACATAGTGATATTATATCTATTTTCCCTCTGCACTGAGCGTCGGGCTCAGTGGTCATTTGACAAAATCTGGATGAGGATGTTCCTACTAGAGACATCACTGTATATGGGAAGCACTACAAATTCAGGACTATTTAAAGGCAGTTCCAAAGTATCCTGGATTCTTATTTTAGAATTATGATATATATGTAGGTAAAAGTAAAGTGTCTGAATGACCTGAATACGAAAGCCTTTGATGAAACTCCTAGGGCTCCTACACTCCCTCTCGCCTTATTGTTTTGACACTGAAGTCAGAAATTCAGCAGGAACTAGATATTAGACTTTAAATTGATTTAAATGTTAAATGCTCTTATTAATATTAACATTCTTACAAAGTTTTTGGAAATGTTGGAAATTGCAAAGCTTTGCTTTTGTTAATATGATTGGTCTAAGAACTATGACAATAAACTAACTGACATTAGCCATGGTACAAACAATATACAAAACTACCAAGTAAGATTAATGCAGCAAGTCATTTTCCTTGACACTTTTCTACCCTTCACTAGTGGGTCCCAGAGTCCAACATATGGCACAGGACCCTGACAGCTGGTATCTTAACAATGATCTTAATGTGCAGACATGCTATCCAAACCGAATCCTTAACATCTCGAAAGTTTATATCATGCCACAATATAAGACAAAGCACCTGAGAGAGCCTTATTTTAAGGCAGATATGAGAATGAAGCAAAGCAATAGCATTCCAGTAGAACAATGTTGCCTCAGATTACTAACACTCCTTATATTAGATGTAGAAAAATATATTTCATAAGACACTTTAGATAACAATATGTGATAATGTAAATGACTGACTTTCTCATAACAAACTGCACAGGACAACTGCTACTTGGGTGTCAAGATTTGCTGTGGGCCCTTGCCCTCAAGAACACTAAAGGGTCAGCATTCCCCATCAGGCTCCATTTCAGTTTTTTACTCCAAACTTTTCCACTCACTTCTGAATTCTCAATCCATTTTGTTAAAACAAATTAAA
This sequence comes from Phrynocephalus guinanensis, assembly GCA_037367245.1. Lineage (NCBI taxonomy): Eukaryota > Metazoa > Chordata > Lepidosauria > Squamata > Agamidae > Phrynocephalus > Phrynocephalus guinanensis. Next base: position 97,791,976 of record CM074734.1, on the reverse strand, counting down.
CAATTTTATGAGTGTGCATCCATGCACGCATACACTTTTTCAGGCATCAGCTCCAGCATGGAAATATGGAAGACAGAAACTCTGGATCTAGTAATATACAGTGCTCATTCATGGAGATCACTGTAGTACCTACCTGTGACATCCCTTCCATGTCTAGTTGCATCAGTTCAGTCTGGTTGAACTGCAGAAGAGCCATCCCTACACGGAAGATTATTTCCAGTCCCTTTAAGTAAGCAGAACGCAGTTAGACTCTCCCTCAACAACTTTCTATGCTGAAAAGATGCAAACAAAGTGAGAAGACACCAAGTAAGAGAATAAGACACTTTGTTTTACCTAAAAAAAATCACCTATCCAGCTGCACAAACCACCCATAGTGTGTCTGATTCATTTGCTTTCAAGAATTCAGGGGAGGATAAAGCTTGCCACCAGAATCAGGGGCAACATGCCTCTAAATATCAGTGGCAGTGGCCCAACAGGATGAGAGTGCTGTCTTTATCCTGTCCTGCCTTTCTAGGTTGCTTGAACGGATGCCTTGGACACTGTGTTCCATACACACAGACTAGCACCTTGGACAAGGGAGGGAAAATGCAAAGGAAACTTTTTGCAATGTATTCTCCACAAGCAATTTCCAGTGGTAGTTCTGTTGACTCCTTGGATACAGGCTAGTTTCCAACAGTAGAAAGAAACCTCAAGAGAAATATGTGTATGTTCAGATTTCTTTCCTGTCTTTGAAAGCCTTGCACTATACCTGTGCATTCTCCATCCCATACCATAGTATGGCATGGAACGGTGTGATTTTAAAACACAGTAATAAATACTTTGTTGACACCTAGCAATGTGTTGTATCTGGCCCATTCCTATCTCTGCACCTCTATGTCCGACTTTCCCCCATTATAACCAATGCTTTACCTCATACATGAAGATGTCAAATACTCGAGTGGCCACAGGCAAAGGAAATGTTGTAAGGAAGAGTGTAAGAAACCATGACGATGCATACATAGAAGTTAGAAAGCTCTGGGAACGGAAATGGATATTCAGTTCAGGCAGCTGCTCCTAAAAAGACACAAAACACAGCCCTTGATCTCAAGAACGTCCAGCAAACTTCTGACATCACAGCAAAGACTTTGGGGGTTTCCTAGACAGGACAATAGATTCTTCATGACATGGGAATAAACATCCATAACTGCTTCCCCAAACAATAATGTCTGTACTACAGACATCCATAGCAGGCATGCTGGGAGGAAGCAATTCATAGAAAGTTTTTTCAATTGAAGACTTGGCAGGTTCTTGGATGCATATCAGAGATAGCCTTTTTTACCTGCAGCATGTACTCAAACTGATAGATGCAGAGTCCTAGCTCAGCCATGGTGGGTTTGAATAGCTCCCGCAATCTGTACTCTTGCATCAGCCGTACAAACACACAGAAGGCTTCTTCTTCAGGCATCTAGAACCAAGAAAGACACTTGCATAAGGCTCTCCAAAGCTCACTGAAGGATAAAAGCACAACAAATCTATACGAAATCAATGAATGCCAAAACCTAAAGAAGCTTTATGTTGCTGTCACTATGGATTCTATTTCTTAAAAAGCAAACCAAAGCAAAATATGTGACAGGGAAAAGCAGAATTAATCTTCTACATGAAGAAGGTTCTTCCACTGGTACCAGGGTCAGGACATTAGTTTTTTTCATGACACTCTGGAGTGCCAAGGGAAGGACAGCATTGTACCAGGCATGGCCATTATATGGCTCTCTCTAGGGCAGTTTTTCATGCCCAATATACTGACAAGAGAGCATACAAGAAAGTGCCTTACCTACAATGTGTACACAATAGGTCCCAAGAGCATAAATGGAAAGCAGCACAAACTGCATACATGGGGGAGGATCCAGTGTCCCACTAGGACACTTCTGCTAGCGCAACGGTTTTGTCTTCTTTTCTCTCTTTTACAAGCCCCTCTACTGTCAGAAAATGTGCTCTGGAGCGGTGGTCCCCAACCCCCGGTCCGCGGACCGGTGCCGGTCCGTGGACCGGTCGGCACCGGGCCGCCTGGGGAGGCCGGGGAGGCTCCTCCCCTTTTCCTCCGCCGCCCTCCTCCTCCTCCTCTTCTCTCCCGCGGGCGGCCGGTGGAGGAGGAAGGCTGGAGGAGCGCAGGAGGAGCCGCCGCCGCCGCCTTTGCCTCCCTCCTCCCCTCCCCTCCCCTCCTCCCAGGCTGGCCAGCCGGCGACTCCGCCCCCAAACGCTGGCGCCCTGGCGGCGTTGGCGGCGGCCGCTTGGGCTCCTCCAGGAGGGACGCGGCGGCGTTGGCGGCGGCGGCACTACACGGGCGGGGGGGGAACCCGGGGCTCCTGGGCAGGCGGGCCCCCGCCTCCTCCTCCGGCGCCGGGAGACGCGTGCGGGTCTCGCTGCTGGCGCCCCACTTGCTCCTGCTGCCGCCGCCGCCGCCGCCGTGGGCCTCCTCCTCCGCCGCCGGGAAAGCGAGCGGGGCGCCAGCAAGACCCGCACGCGGCTCCTGGCCCCGGCGCCCCGCGCGCAGCACCTGCCCGGCCGCGCCGGGAAGCGCCCTCGCGGCACCGACGAGCCGCCGCCGCCTCCTCCTGTTCCTCCTCCTCCTCCTCTCCTTCCCGCCGACGCCGCCGGTTGAGCAGCAGCAGCCACCCCCCCGCAATCGCCCCCCCCCCCGCCGCCGCCGCCAGCCCCGGTCCGCCGCCGCCGCCGCCACCACCCCTCCGCAATTGCCCTCGCTGCTGCTCCTCCGGCAGCGGCGGGAGGAGGAGGAGGAGGAGGAGGAGGAACCGGAGCAGGAGCAGGAGGCGGCGGCGGCGGGGGGGGCGATTGCGGGGGGGCTGCTGCTGCTCCTCCGGCGGCGGCGGCGGGAGGAGGAGGAGGAGGAGGAACAGGAGGAGGACGTGGCGGCTCGTCGGTGCCGCGAGGGCGCTTCCCGGCGCGGCTGGGCGGGTAGGATCGCTGCTGGCGCCCCGCTCGCTTTCCCCGGCGGAGGGGGAGGCCCACGGCGGCGGCGGCGGCGGCAGCAGGAGCAAGTGGGGCGCCAGCAGCGAGACCCGCACGCGGCTCCCGGCGCCGGAGGAGGAGGCGGGGGCCCGCCTGCCCAGGAGCCCCGGGTTCCCCCCCACCCCGCCCGTGTGTGTGTGGGGGGAGTGGCAGCCCGACGCCCCAAGCCGGTAAGTGCCGCCGCCGCTGCAATCCTCCTTCCCTCCCATCCTTTGCTTTTACAACCCCCCTTTCGCATTCTTCCCCCTCCCCACCCCCACCCCCGGGCCACAGAAAAATTTTCAAAAATTTCCCGGTCCGCGGGGACAAAAAGGTTGGGGAGCACTGCTCTGGAGGACATCCTAGTTCTCTGGGGCCAGCTGGAAAGTGAAGCCACAACCAATTCTGCGGACTTAACTTTCCACATTATCAGATTGGCACTGTTGGGTCTGGCCAATATGAATAAGTTTCAGTTAATTTTACAGGAGCACGTTAGAGAAGTATTCTTTCTGAGTACAGTAGTCTTCATTTGTACCACCATCACAAGGATGCATACCAAACCCACCACATCTTCCAAGAGTGACAGCCCAGTTTTATACATAACAGTATATAAAGATAAGCTCAGTTTAAAACAGTAATTTATTGTCTTTTGAAGACCACTCATTCACAGGGTCGCCAAAAGTTGGAGGCAACTTGACAGCACGCAACAAATTCTCTTTTGAAGCATTTTTTGTTCCTTATAATTGTCATTTTTAGAAGAATACTTGAAAGTTGCTATTCTCCCACTGTTGCCACCAGTCCCAGATGGTGAGGACTTCATTTTGAACAGATGTCCTTAAAGCAGTGGTTCCCAACCTTTCAAGTAGGGAATCTTTTCTATAACGGCCAAGTAACCTGTGACCCCCCCCCCGGCATATTTGCATATAAGGCATTTTCAGTGGGGTTAGGCCATCCTTTCTTGTAAAACAGAGGCTTTTTTCTCCACCAAGTGACCTGTTTCTCATATACATATACACCTCCTAGTCAAATGATCACATATATATATGTGCTAACTTTAATAACCTCCAAAAGTTTAAGGAAGAAATTAATTAACAAGAGCTACAACATCCATAAAGCAACCTATGACATACACACGCCGAAAATACTTTATGACCCCCTTAGGGGTCATGACCTCCACCTTGGAAAACACTGCCTTAAAATCTGACACCCAGTTCAATATAGTTCACAAATTCCATAGTTAATGCAGTTGAAAAAGAGCTCTGATCTCTGCGTTATATTTTATCCTAGACCAGTGTTGGCGAACCTATGGCACGGGTGCCAAAGGTGGCACTTGGAGCCCTTTCTGTGGGCACCCGACATTGCCCCTTCACAGCCACCTATATTCAAGTTAAATTGCTGTATTGGCACTTTGCGAAAAATTAGTGGGTTTTGAATCGCAGTTTGGGCACTCGATCTCTAAAAGGTTCACCATCACTGTCCTAGACTCTTGCCCAGCAGCCTCTGTTGGAAAAAATGGGCTTGCAGGGCCCATCCTGCAATAGGCAAAACATATGAAATCCCTAGGCATTAATGTCAAATATCTAAATGCCTGGCATTTCTCCCCTCATCATTCCAGCTAAAGACATTTGGAATCACCAAAAGGCTTAACAAAATAGGGACATATTGGCCAGAATCCTATTGGGATTTTGGTCCAGAGTGGGTGAAATCAGGTAAGCAGTGGCAGTAAATTGCACCTCAATTAAACAGGAGCTATGCACACAACCCATTACCTTGTTAATTAGCTTTGATTCACCCCTGAGATTTAGGCAAGTTCATTTATTTTAATATAAAATCCTAATAGGACTCTGGCCATTAAAATAAATATTCCTTCTGTTAAAAAGCTGCTTTAATAAAATAATGAGATTTGAGGGGGGGAAAAGCAAAGTGGTCTGCTTATACACCGCCCCATACCACTTCAAGTAGTCTCTGGGCGGTTTACAGTTTAATATGCAGGCTACACATTGCCCCCCCCCTGCAAGCTGGGTACTCATTTTACCAACCTCGGAGGGATGGAAGGCTGAGTCAACCATCAGCCTGCTACCTGGGATGGAACCCCAGGTCGTGAGCACAGTATTAACAGTACAGGCATTTAACCACTGCGCCACGGGGCTCTAGCTGCATTTAGCAAGCCCACACTAAAATTAATTTTCAAAGAACTAGATTATAAACTGCAGGTGTATCATCAACTATAATTTTTAAGGGAAAGAAAAGGTCTAGAAATGTCCAAGTGATGAGGACCAAACATCTAACCTCATGTTACACAAACCTGCATGAGGAGCAATCCCACGATGAATGCGCTGCCCTGGCAGTACCCAACCTCACGGTCTACTAAAGAATAAGCCTGAAAGAGATGGAAACTTTAGCAAGAAAAAGCCTAGGTCAACATGCCTAGATCTTATAAAACAACCATAAAGTGCTCTAAGTGAGTTGAATCACAATTAGAAGTACACAGCTCTGATGTAATGCTTTGAAACATGATTTTATTCATTCAATCACCTCCTAGCCAAATGATTTTGAATCCTTGCCCAAAGAGTTTTAAACATCAGCAACAGGAAAGAAATAAGTATAGAAATGAAGCATGCAGACTACTATTGAAAGCAAGGTTGAGAAGGGGATAGAATATGTCCCTAATGATTTCAAGGGATTAAGAGCAAGTATTTCAGTGAAAACAAATGCTACAAACTGAACATCAAGGATAAAAAGGAAAACACAGCAGTGCCCAGCTCAGCAGGTACATCTGACCTGTTGAAAAGCCTCATCACATTAGGAATTAGATGCCTGCTTTCTCTTCCCTAGAAGAGGATGCGAGAGATTACCTTGCTGCTGAAAAGGGAAGTAATAAGAGGATTGCACAATGGGAAGAGTAGATAGATATATTCTTGGTAGATGTAGTCATTAATGAGGCTTATTTATCATAGGGCCTATTGTACAGTATATATACATGATGACAAGTAAAACGGCCACAGCTAGTATTTTATAGAAGGGAACACTTGACATTCCAGTCATTTCCTATGGAACACCTAAAGAAAGTTATGCACAATTCTTTGCGATAACTTTTTTGGCAGCACCTGAATAGTACTGAGCAAAAGAAGATTGTTAGGCAAAAGAACAAGACCTCCTACAGTCCAACACACACCATGATTCTACAAATGAAGATTAGCATTAGTACCTTAAAACTGGACACATTCATATTTTTAAAATGGCATAAAGAAACGCAAAATTAAAATTAAATCTTCCAAGGAAAATGTCAGCCTCCGAATTCTAAGGAGACAATGTTTCGTTCTTGGCAATACCCAGAATTAAGCATTCAGTATTTTTCTGGGTATAAGACGTTATTTCTTCTTGAGTCGTTAGCCTAAAAACTGAGGGTAGTCTTTTACCTGGAAGTAAACCTTTCCACACTGAAAAGATGGGCTCCGACTGCCAAAAAAGCAAAGAGGAAAGCCATCTTGGGAAGGCGGAGGGCACTCAAAGAGTGCCAGAAAGGAAGGGAAACCTCAGCGGCACAGGGCATCTGCCCAGCTCACTCACTGCCATCAGTTTGGGTTCTCATTTCCATCCCCCACCCCACCCTGTTTCCCTTCCTTTCTGGCAGGATTTGTTAATTCTGGATTTGAAAATTATAGACAGAAAATGCAGTAATTTTATTATGAACAGATGTGATTAGCTGCAACTCCTGGCTGCATATTTCTTCCGTTTGTATTATGCTTTTTCCACAAAAATGGTGCACATTTATTGAAGCTGAGTAACCTCCAGATTGAATTATCATAGCTTTAGCATCTGTGTACAGCAGCCTAAGCATTTATATTCCCACAAACCATCCCTACGCCTACAAAACCAGCAGAAAGGGATGAGACACTAAGGGCTTGAAGCCAGGCAAAGAAGTGCAAGTTAAATGTATTCATGGATGTTAAAGCTCTTAATTACTATATCTTATTTTTCTTTGGCCTACTTGCATACACATGATATAAAAAACAATCGCATGAACTCTTCCCTCTTATTAGTTAGGTAGTAGCTACCTCTAGAAATACTGACCTGTCTTTGTAGCGAACTGAGCAGCTCCCACTGGTCTATGCTTCAAGCAACAGAGAAGTAATGTCATCACAAACACAGGAGGAAGGGAAAGGAACAAAAATGCCAATGCTACTTCTTTCCTTCTCCAAAAGCTGGCATGAAGGGTACCTCCCCATGGGCTATGGGACTCAGTGGAGGAGAGAAGGTTTTAACCCAATATTTCACACAGTGTTTTTCCCTTCTTCACCTTTTCTATAAAATTTGCTGAGAATGGGATTCCAGATTAGGGTTTGGGTGAGGAAGCTTGCGATTGTCAGTTGGCTTTGCTAGTTCCAGCTTTCCACAATGCTAAAGAGATCACTATCTTTCCTTTCATTTATATATATTTTAACATATTATGCAGATAAAAAATTAATTTGTCAATATCAAAGCTCAAGCGCAGAAATGGAAATAATTTGTATTATGTCATGGAAAGAGCAAGGACTAGGTTAGGTTATATATTATCTCAAAACCATAACATTAATAAGGTATACAGCATCATTAATTTGTAAAGGAAAATCCCCTCATTACAAAAACCACAGTGCTCTTTAAAGCTCTTCAAAACAATCTAACGGTTTATATATATTCCATCAAAATAAAAGCTGAAGATCATTGTGTTTTTTTAATCAAGACTGTCTTATGACAGAGTTTCCAAATATAGAAGAATCCTTTAAGAATTCAGTTTGAATTGTCTTAAGAGTCCACAACCACAGCCATGTTAAGCCCCTAGCAATCTAAGATGCAGAGCAATTGTCATCTATGATGGCATTCAAGATTTTAAACAAGTGGCAAGAGTAATATGCCTGTATGATACATTTTGTATTTCAGGAGGGGTCGTATTGCTGATCACTCACCCTGACACTATTTGCTGTTTCCCTTTCTAGCAACAGATAATTTGATTTGGCAATTATGGTGGCAATCCCCAGTTAGAAGCCTCAGGGTGCCCACTACTGAAAAGTGAAAATAATTCATGAATGAAATTGTCATTTAGTTAATGGGCTGGTAAATGAAAGCAAGAAGTAAAAAAAAACCTCTGCTTCAAAGATTATGAATGCTAATATCATTGAACCAAATCCAGTTTTGAATCTACTCCTATTCTTGGGAGCCAGCAACATACAAAAGAGCTGTACAGAGAATCACTCCTTCTAATTGCACAGTGGGCTTTCCCCCCCCGATCAGCATATGATGGGAGAGTTGTACAGCATTTATTCTACAGTCAACAGGCTTTCAAGTAAGTGACTGAGGGCAGCGGCCTTATAAATAAGGATGTGGAGACTTCTACATGTCAGTCCCCTTTAGATAGGCAAGCTCCACATGGCCCCACGGGGGCAATAATAACAGAAAAGGAGCATTTGGAAAGCATTGTACATGTAGATTTCCTATGAATTTTCAGATATCAAAAAGTCAAGTATAGATGAAGAATCAAATGAGATGTTATCAAAGAATGCTTCCTAGTGATGAGAATGACATATTTATACATAAAACAACACTCCACAAATTTTATTGAGGAGGACTGGCAAACAACCACCACTTAGACTGAGAACCATAGAACCTGCAAAGAGAAACAATCATGTGGCAGAACTACCTTTTAGTTGCACTAGGGTCACTCAATGTTCTAAATTCATTCACATTATTTGATAATTTCCTGATACAACATTAAGAGGATTAATATGTGCATTAGAATGAGTTGCTATGTCCTCCCCCCACCTCCAATAAAGCTGAAAAGCAAACAGTCTTAGTTCCACATGCCAGGGTAGCTGTCAAATTAAGAAATGCTATAATCTTTATTATAAACAAGATTTTATGATTTTTTTAAATTTAGTCTGTTCTTACTGTTATTGTTTCTATTCCTGTTGTACACTGCCTGGAATTCCTCTGGAAGACGGGCAGTATACTGTATAAGTATTATTTAATTATAATTATATATTATACAAGTATTAAAATAAATAAATAAATAAAAGGAATAATGAACAACAATGAAAACAGAGATGGCATTTCTGAACTCTTCTGATGTTTAGGTTGGGTAATTTAAATCAAATTCATGAAATAGTTATGTCTGCATACAAATGCACAAATATTGGATACTAATTTCCAAAGCATGTTGATCATCAGAGCCTCCTACTTGCCTTCATGACATTGAACAGGACCTCTTGGCCCAGACTGTCCTGTCCCTTAAAGAACTCATGTTCAGGATATGTCCTGGCAATGTCCCTCCTGATCAGCTTTTCACACGGTGAAGACATCTTCAGCAATTCTGAATATTGATTTTTCACAGGCATATCAGTGGCACTGCACAGAAGCTGCCAAACAATGGCTCGGAAGTGATGGGGAATTCCTTTCCTTATCAGTTCCTGAGGAAGGACAAAGCATGAGAAATCCCAAGTAAATTTTAAGAGGAAATCTCACAGTTCAATTCCATATCACAGCTCAACGTCTCACCACAAAAAAGCTGCCAATTCCAAATCTTTGGCATGATCCGGGAGGAACTCAGGAATCCACTGCATGTTGTTTTATGATTGCAACTATAACTTTTGTTGAGAAGCAGGATTCACCTTCTAACTAAGATGTTAGCTTGAGAAGTGTTCTCAATAGAGAGAATCTCCGAATTTAAACCTTCTCATGTCCTGTATTTTGAGGTTTTTCTGGAAGATCTGGGTCAAACATCTTATTCTTTGTGCAGTTAAAACTAGTCCACCAGTTACATCTGTTCCTTGAGAGATCTGATTGGCTGTGGTGACACATGCCTTAGTTACAGCTAGATTACTATAACACAGTCTATGTGGGGCTGCCTTTGAAAAGTGTTCAGAAACTCCAGTGGGTCCAAAATGCCACAGCAAGATTAAATGGAGCTAGTTAAAAGAAAACATATTCTCAATCTGAGACCAACACCATCATTAGATGTTCTAGCCCACGACTGTAAGATGGAGATCTGAAAAAGTACTAGATTGTAGGCAGTGGAAATATGACCACTCTTATCAATATGCACAAACCCCTTACCTTGAGAAGTTTTTCCTTCTTTTTCCTCCACTCTTCCCATTCATTGACAATCCTCCCCCACAAGATCCAAGTATCTTCCTCAAGATGGCTCAAGTTGGATGAGGCAGAAGAGCTGGAGACTAAAGAGGACCCACTGTTCCTTCGGGAGCCGTTCATGGAGCGTAGGGATTTGGAGTCTGCTTCCAGAAGCCTGGGAAACATTGTCTATCATTAGTAAGTAGCATTCCTTCTAGACCAGGGGTCCTCAACCTAAGGCCCTGGGGCCGGATGCGGCCCCCCAAGGTCCTGAATCCGGCCCCTGGGACCAATTGCAACCCACCCACCTACTCCCTGTTTTGTGAGCAAGCCAGCCTCCGCAGCTGCTTTTGGACTGTGATCCGGCCCCCAGTGGTGTCTGGGTGGTGGTGGACCGGCTCGCTGTTTGAAAACTTTGAGGACCCCTGTTCTAGACCCAGAGATAGATTAGATTTCAGATCTTTATAGATACATCAGGAATAAGCGGAAAAATACTATATCCCTGTTTACTTCAAAACCCCAAACACTCTAAGGCAGAGACTTGTCCACCCAAACACAAGAGGAGCAATACAGTATATGCGTTCCAATACAGTGAGGAGTGTGCAGACTTCTACATTGGAGAAAACCAAACAGCCACTGAACAGGAAGATGGCCCGACACAGGACTGGCAACAGATCAGGACGAAAATCAGGTGCACACTTTTATTTGAAGGACAACAGACATTCATTCAAATATGAGGATGTACACATATTAAGACAGAGATCTGGAAGTTGAGTCATGGCTACTGGACTTCTTTTTGAGAGAAAGAAACGTTTCAGACAATAGTTAAGAAAGATGAGGATGTACACATATTAGACAAAGAAGATAGGTGGTTTGAGAGAGGAGTAAGGGAAGCCATTCATATGAGCATTGAAACCCCCTCCCTCAAAAGAGGTGGCGGCCTCAGGCATAGTCTATCTGCTACTTATCAGGGTGTGCTTTCCAAAGTATCCAGACAAATAAAAAAGCCTTCACCACCAAGGCCATAGCTAACGACCCATTCTTGATAGGTTTCAGCACCTTAGGCCATTGTTCACCTTAAGGCTATGGATACTATTGTCTTCCTAATGAGCCTATTCAGGCCATTGCTCATCTTATGAGCCTAATTCAGACCAGGGTGACAAGAGGTCAAAGCTGACTGACTATAAGATGGAGGACTCGCACTAGCTGTATTCAGACTGATGAAGCTGTTTGGATGAGCAGCGAAACGTTTCTCTCTCTCAAAAAGAAGTCCAGTAGCCATGACTCAACTTCCAGATTAACTCACCTGAATGACTGAGAATCTTCACAGACATTAGGACAGAGAAGACAGGTGGCTCAAGAAGGGTCAGAGAAGCCATTCATATGTGTATTGAAAACCCCTCTCTCAACAGAGGTGGGGAACTAAGGCACAGTATGTGTGCCACTTATCATGCTGCTTTTTCATTAATACCCAGACAAATCAGAAGCATTTCATACCCCCCACGAGGAAGACCACAGCTAATGACCCATACTTAATGGGTGCTGGGAAGAATTGCATAGGTAGAGATGTGAAGGCCTGGGGGGGGGGGAAAAAGGGGGGGGGACAGGGAAAAAACATTTTTTCCCAGAAGACTTTTGTTTTTTTTCTTAAAAATTAGAAAAATTGAAAAAAGAAAAAATGATTATGGAATGTTTTATTTTAACATGATGAATAAAATATTTTAAGACAGGCTGTTCTAATATTTTCCAAATCATTTCTAAAAAATATGTACAGTATCAGATTATTCTAATTTCTGTGCACTGAGGACAAGCAGGTCCTAGGTTACAAAATGAACTCTCCAATGCAAGAACAAGATGCATTCTTCCTTTGGGAGGTGTGCTGCTACAGTGTCATAAAAAATAAATAAAAATATTTCACTTTTGTTTTTACATGTGGATAGGTATGTTCTGTTCTGTTCTGCCCTCTTCACTAGGCCTCAAAGCACATGAAGAAAATACAGAGCATCAAAATGATTGATTAAATTTCATGCCCATTCATTGAAACTTAATTCCATTCCCTTCTATACATTTTCCCTCTCTTCAATTCTTTTTACGAGAAATAGGTTTTCATTTTATTTTTATTTAATACTGTGGAGAGGAATTATGAATTGTTAATTCTGGATTTTTAAATATTGTTTTGTAGAGGTTTTTTGTTCCACATAAACAAGTGAACAGTTCCAGAGACTGTTACTTATAATTACAAATAAATATTATTTTAAAAGTAAATTAATTGTTTGGGTAGACTATGTGCTAGTTGTGATAATTTTATGCCAAGTCAAATTGTCCATAGTAACATTTTATGTTCCTAAAGTAACAGAATGACTTTCAAGCTATAAAAGAGGGTGGGGAGTGCTAATGTAGCATTTTTTCAATTTTTCCAAAAATTTCTGTTTTTTCAAATTAAAAAAAAATGGGGAAAAACGGGATATTTTCCGAGCTTCAAAATTTCCAGAAATTTTACATCTCTATGCATAGATGGGACTTTCATGAACCACAGGCCATTGTACATCTAACAAGCCTACTCAGCCCACTGTCTACCTAAAGAGCCTATTCAGACCATTGTCCACCTAATGAATCTATTCAGGTCACTGTCCACCTAATGAGCCTATTCAGACCAGGGTGATGTGAAACCAAGGTGAAGTAAAACTTGGAGGTCTTGCCACTAACTTCCCTCATACTCATGAAGCTACATGGATGAGTAGTGAAACATTTTGATCTCACAAGAAAAGAAGTCCAGCTGCCATGACTCAACTTCCAGATAACCTCACCTGGATGACTGGGAATATTCACAGACATATCTCATAAACAGGTCTCTCCAATTATTTCATTATGGGGCTACATTTACAAATGTACAAATACGTGCACAGACTTGACAATTCAAACAAAGTCAACATTATCTTGTACACCAGTATTGCATGCTAACTTGTACAATACTAGGAGTGGTGTTATCATAGAGACATAATACTTCCTGAAATGTTGAAACAGCAGAAAAAAACCCATGAAGGGTTCAGTTTTTTTTCTTTGTGGTTTTTTAGATTCCACTTTACATAGTCAGTGCAAAAGTTTGCTAGAGTGCAGATAAGGAGAGGGAAGGGAGGGTCCCCATGCAGGCTCCCTTCTCCACCACACCCATAGCCCAGACAGAGCACATGCACATCCTCCCACACTTTCCCTTATTTGGGGGGGGGGGGCTCTCCCAAGGCAAACAAAAGCCAGAGCTGGTGGGAAGAGTTAAATACAAAGGGCTCCCACTGGCCTTGGGTGGGGTACAGGGATCCTGCAGGAGAGGGAACCCAAGCCTCTCACCAGCTATCGAGGGGGGCGCAGGCTGGGCCATGAGAGTTTCTTGGGGACCCCTGGTCCTGCCTTTGCCCTGGCCTCAGTTTCCCTCAATACCTGTCTGTATTCCTCCCTCCAACTTCACTTCCCTTTCTTCTTCCCCCTCCTCTAGATCTTTTTCCCCTTTCCCTCCTTCTTTAGTTCCCTTAAATCAGCAGTTCCAAAACAGTGACTTGTGGATCCTTTGACTCACTGGCCACTGCTCTCCCAATATGATACTTTGGGGGAGGGAAATAAAGGGGGGAAGCTTGGCCTGAACAGTAAGTCCATGTAATCTGTGGAGTCAAAACAGTTTGGGAACTACTGCTGTAGCATCTTCAGACAATATTTATACATTTGCTGACTATACATTTTTCTAGTTTTGTTTCTAAGTTATAAATGCTGAATTTTAAGAAACTTATTTTTTGTTATGAGAAAAGAAGATAAAAGATAAAAACTGAAGGTCGTGCATAAAACTATGTTTTAACCAAGCAGTCTGAACTGAGCTTTCCTATATGTCAAGCTGACACAGGAAGTACTCATCTTCAAAAATAAGTCAGAAAAAGAATCTTTTCAGTTGTACATTTTAATTTAATTTAATTTAATTTAATTTAATTTAATTTAGTTAATCCATTTAATTTAATTTGTTTTGTTTATTTAGTTTCCCTCTTTTGTTGTTGTTGTTATTGTTGTCTACCGCCCATTCACCTATCTTGTTGTATTGCTTTGTACTGCTTTTTTTTTAATCTTGTAAACCGCCCAGAGTTCCATATTGGAAGATGGGCGGTATAAAAATGAAATAAATAAATAAATAAATAAATAAATAAATAAATAAATAAATAAATAAATGACTCCCCTTTTAGTAACATTTTCTGAGTTACTGCTATCAGCACTTTCTTTTTCTTCTGATCTTTCATTTTTATTAGTTTCATGGGTATCTGAAAACTGAAGATTTGTCCAAACCCATGTTCTTTCATATTTCTACTTATTTGCTGACTTAGTGAGACAGTTTCCAAGCACCTTCAAATTTTAGAAAAATAAAGTTCAGATACCAATATTGGCCTTAAACTGTTCATAATTTTAAAATAAAATATTTCATAATCCAGATTTTTTAAGTATTTGGAAAATGAGGAAAAACCTTGGAAAATGGGAAAATGAATCCCCTGCCTTTTTTAATATCTTGGTAACATAAGCACCAAAAACTATGCACCTCTGAAGAATAGCACAGCATTTCTAATGTCACTGTCAAACATATAAAGTGTAGCAAAACCTGCTTGCCTGTTTGTGAGGTCATTACCAACCATTGTATGGGATGGAGGAGGGAGAAAAAAAAGGCAAGGGACACAATTACACTGTAAAAGGGTCAAAAATACTAAGAGTTCCTGTATGTATTCAAACTGCATCTTAGCTTCAACTCTAAATCTGTCCTTCAGAATAAAAATAATTTTGTCTACATAACTAAAGAATTAAACTACATTTCAATTCAGTTTCTTCCACAAATAATTTTAAAGCCAGTTCCCTAATAGGTTATGTTATGTTTCAACAGTCTTTAGTCACATTTTGCACAGTAACCTATTTGCATACATTTTATGCCCAACGGCAGTATGCACTTTTATGACTATACAGTATAAAATCATGTTCATTATCTCAGCAGAATTTGATTCCTTGGAATAGGTGTTCTGCTAACTCATCAACACCGTACTCTTGGCATTTTGCCCGCTTCTCACTTTTGATCACGGAGTCAGAATATATGTGTTTGGGGCAGGTAGGGGATATATCTAATAATACAATTGCATCAGGACCACAGGATAAGATTGTTAAAAGTTGGGTCAGAAGACAAGCATTTTGAAGTCCTCCAACTCAGGATAATTGACCAAAACTCACTGCCTTGTCTACTCAGTTTTTTTTGTTTGTTTTTTTTGTTTGCTTTGGTAATTTGATGTTGTGATGCCACCCCATGGCCATTTAGAAAATCAGGAAAGACAAAGAACAATGGAAAGTAACACAGAGCTACTAAAATATGGAAATCTACAGTAGTTATCAGCAGTTGTCAAACTGAAGAACAATTAGAAACAAAGCAAAACCTCCAGGGTTTTCATTGCCTAGCTATCAATGTATTTACCCCCTTATTTTTTGTTGCTTACAGAAACAAAGTAGCAACTGGATGAATGATGGCCTACAAAAGACATTAATGGATACAGAAATGCTTAGTACAGTATTTGCATTATGATGCTTCAGCAAACATTTAAATTTCTGTGGAGCATTTCAACTATTGGTATGTGTCATCAAGCTACCTTATGGTAAGTTACTTATTGCAACCTGAATGAATGAGTCATCTCCAAAATGTTCCGTCTCCAGTAAAACTGCTCAGCTCTTGGTATATTCAAGCCTGTTGCTGTTTTATTGTAGTCAATCTTCTTCATATTTGGTCTCCCTCTTTTCCTGCTGCCTTCAACTACTTCCCAGCATTATTATCTTTCCCATCAAATCTTGCCTTCTTGTTATGTGACCAAAATATGACACCCTCGGTTTTGTCACTGTTGCCTTTTGACATAGTTCAGGCTTGTTCGGTCCAAGGTATCAACAAAGATCTTCAAGACCACATTTCAAACATTTCTTCCAGTGTGCTTTTTCACTATCCACCTTTCATATCCGTACATACTAACTCGGAATAAAATAGTGTGAATGATCTTGATCTCATTATTGGTGACACATCTTTACCCTTGATCTTTTCTAATTTCTTCGTTGCTGCCTTTTTGAGTCTAAGTCTTTTGCTGATTCCTTGGCTGCAGTCTCCACTTGGATTGATGAATAAACAAAAATATACAAAATCTTCAACAATGCCCATTTCCTCCTCGTCAACATGAATGTTGTGTGGTCATGATTTCAGTAGTCGTGGTTTTGTCTTCTTCAACTGCAGTCCTGCTTTGGCACTTTCTTCTTTCAGTTTCATCAGAAGTTGTTTCAGGAGACTGCTACTTTCTACCAGTAAGATGGTGTTAGTTGCATATCTTAAATTATTTTTGTTTCTTCTACCAATTTTCGCTCCTTCTTCCTCTAATTCTACTCCAGCTTTCTGTAAGATATGTTCTCCATATAGTGTGGACAGATAAGGGGATAAAATGTATCTTTGTCTGACACCTTTGCGTAGAGGAAACAATTCAGTCTTTCCATATTCCATCCTAATAGTAGTTTCTGGTCCACATTATAAATTATGCATCAGGACAGTCAAGTGCTGAGGTGAACACCTTTCTTTCACAGCAATCTCAAGATTTACACAGTCAAAGATAAAGATTTTGCTATAAAGCAGGGCTGTCCAACTTTGAACAGGCCAAGGTCTATTTTTTCCGGATGAAAGTGCCTGAGGGCTATTACACTAAAACCTCTACTTATGAATTTTATCTGTTCCGAGCATATGCTCATAAGTAAAAATATTTGTAAGTAAAGCAGCGGTTTCCCATAGGAATGCATTGAAAATCAATTAATCCTTTCTGAAGGGAACATATTTCAATGCATTCCTATGGGAAGGCTGACCATGCACATGCTTCCCTTACAAACGCTCGAGCCCGTGTGGATGGGTGCAAGGGAGGTGCATGCATGCTTGTGCAGATCGCCCCTTCCACTTGCCCGGGCTGCTGGAAGACTTTTTTTAAAAGGTGCACTTTCCCTCCCAACCTGCCCGGGGCCTGACTTCAGTCTACTTCTCCTACTGTTTCCCCCTTCTCCCTTCCAGCCCCCTCGCTGCCACTGCTGCTGCCACCCATAAATCTCACTCACTTCTGCCATGTTCTCTGTGCAGCTGGGGTGGGCCAAGCCAGCCGCGGGGCAATCACATCGCCACGGTGGGGCAAGGAGGAGGGAATGGCTCAGAAGGGGAGCAGGAGGAGCGGCAGATCACAGTCTCTGTGAGGCAGCTGTGGGGGTGGGAGGAGGAGGAGGATGAGGATGGAAGGAAGGAATTCTCCGGAGGGGGGGGGAGAAGAGGGAGATGTCACCATGCAAAGGAGGTGAGCACGCCCATGACCCCACCCCTTGCCGTCCCCTCCACTCTCCTTCCTCCGCTCTGCACCAACAACTCAATTGGTCACGAGACAGTGGCACGCTGATCATCTGGCCGGTAGGGAGAGCAGCCATGGCCCTTGAACTGCCCTGCTTGGCTGAGACAGTGGACTGGCTGACCCAGAGCTTTGCTGGGGCAGTGGTGGTCCTTGGGAAGGAAGAGGTGGGCAGTTGTGGGGCAGTGGTGGTCCTTGGGAAGGAAGAGGTGGAGAACCTATCCCCTCACATTTTTTATTGATGGCTGATGGGCTACTTTTGAACCCTTCATGGGCTAGTGGTAGCCCCCGGTCTACCTGTTGGGCAGGCCTGCTATAAAGCATACGATGATCTACTGAAATCCTTTGGTGTGCTCCAGTGGCCAGTGGATATTTGCAACATGAACTCAGGGCCTCTTTCTTTTTGACATCCTGCTTGAACCTCAGACATTTCTCACTCCATATAAGACTAGAGCCTTTGTTGCAATCCTTTGAGCATCACTTGCTCATTCATATCAGAGTGCTGTACAATTACAAATTATGCACATATATGTAATACAGGTAAAATTAAAACAACTTCAAATGTTAAATTAGACATTGGTTCTGCTTTGCTTCCTTTTGTGTTCCAGTCATCTAGGATTACAAGCATGTCTTGTTTTGGTGTGTCCTGGTCCTGGATGATTCCATATAAGCTTTACATTTTATCTTCTTCAGCCTTTGTAGCTGGAGCATAGATGGTTGGCCTGATAGTTTTCCCAGAGGTCTGATGGATATTATTCAGCCACACCTTGCATTATAGCCTCTAACTGCCTGTGTTGCATCTTGTCTCAGTATGACTGCCAATCAATTTCTTCCAAAATAAAACACTTTGTAACTGTCTGGAAATGTCCCATTCCAGTTTCCTTTGTTCGCTGACACAAAGCACTGTACTGTTTCAACTAGTCAATCTAGCCAATCACACATTAGTGGTAGATCACTCTTTTTTTCATTTGTTTGATCAAAATGAGCCCATCCCCTACTCATTTCTTGCCTCCTGCCTTCTCTTTTTGCAAGAGCTGCCAGACAGCTAGGAAAGAGGCTGCTTCTATATTTTTGTGGGTGGGTGTTAATACTGCATTTTTATGCACACAAGAGGGAGTAGTGAGTGCCATGTTTCAGCTGCATTTCTCCTTTTTGTTAAAAAAAAAAAACAACCTTTAGGTAAGTGGCATAGTGCTGCATTGATTCATCACTGAATAACCCTAAGTGACTCTTTGATTCTCTTTATTTCCAAAATTCATTTCTATCTTTAGAAAAATAAACATTTCTAACTACTGTACTAAGTAGTCTTCATTAACAGATGTTGAGCAATGCCAACTTTGCAAAACTGGCAGGTAATAAATGTACATAAAGGTAAATCTGCAGAACCAGGATATCATCTTCGGCCCTAAACATTGCAGCACTTAACTGATACAGCACAGTAGTGGGAAAGTAATTTTTTTAAATAAAAATAAATAAGATTAAAATACAAATGCCCCTTTTCACTTAAAAATAGGATGAAGGGTGTCATCTGCAACCACAGCTAGACTATACCCATTTCTACACATCACTACTGATGTGTAAGAAGAACACACCCCAACACCACACTGGAGCGATCTATGTGATACAGTGCAAGAAAACTACATTTATTTGGGCAAATCCCAATTGCTCAAAATAAACAGTATGCTCCAACCACAGACCAATCTGGGATGGAATGGCCCCCTTTAGGAGCAGATTGGAACACTCTGAAAAGAATGCAGCATACTCACCTTTTTAAAGAGTGACCCCAACTGTTCCAGCAGGGACTACAGAGTGGGATAAACCCCCAGGTAACAGGGCCTTTGAGGTGCTACTAGAGTAGGCCCACTGAATCAGTGAGGATGTGATGAGTCCTCCATAAGTGCATTGATTTAATGGGCCTATGCTAATTGTGATTTACTACAATAAGCAACAGCAGCCAATATCTAGATTATTTATATAATTCTCTCTGGTTGTATCATATTTGACAATGCAATTCAATGGCATTAATCCTATTCCATAACAGAATAATACTTATTGTTATTCATTGCTGAATCAGCAATGGGGTAGTACTGGAGAATGACAACGCCTTACCTGTTTTGTTCTTCCAGCTTTGCTAACAGCTCCAATTCATCTGGACTGAGGTTCTCAGAATCAGATGTAGGGGAGCAAGCGGGCATGGAATTGACAGATGAGAGTGCTTCATGTGAGGAAGAATCAGGGCTGATTGCCGGACTTGCCATCTCAGGCAGTTTGAGAGTAGCCGGGATGTTCATTCAGAAGATCCTCAGAAACAATTTTCAAAAAGGTCACAGCATCACCTGTAAGGCAAAAACACATTTTTAAAGTAACCATCTACTTTTACTTTCTGTTCCTTAATGCAGTGGTCCTCAACCTCCGGGCCGCGGACCGGTGCCGGGCCGTGGAGCAATCCGCACCGGGCCGCCACCCAAGGGAACTTCAGTCATTTCCCTGTGGCGGCGGCCCGGCTCCCGGACAAAAAAAAAACGGCCAACCGCGAGCTCGGTGGCCTAGTTGAGGTGAGCGGCGCAGGTAACCCTAAGGGTCTTTTCTCTTCGCCGCCGCGCCTGTATCTTTTGAGGTGGCGGGGGGGGGGGGGGGCGCAGGCCGGCCGGGGGTGCCGCCGCGCCTGTGTTAACAGGTGGGAGCAATGGGGGGGCGGCGGCGCAAACTGGCAGGTAATAAATGCCGCCGCGCCTGTGTTGAGGAACCAGGGGGGGCGGCGGCTAAACATTGCAGGCCGGATACCGGGTGCTGCCGCGCCTAAAAATAAAGGTGGGCGGGGGGGATTAAAATACAAATGCCCGGCCTTAAAAGCCGCCGCGCCTGCGTTGAGGTGCAACCACAGCTAGACTATACCCGGCGCTACACATCACTACTGATGTGTAAGAAGAACACACCCACCCGGGTGCCGCCGCGCCTGTGTTGAGGTGGGCGGGGGGGCGGCGGCGCAGACCGCCCCGGGTGCCGCCGCGCCTGTGTTGAGGTGGGCGGGGGGGGGGGGCGTGGCGCAGGCCAGCCCGGGTGCCTCCGCGCCTGTGTTGAGGTGGGCGGGGGGGGCGGCGGCGACCCCGGCCCGGGTGCCGCCGCGCCTGTGTTGAGTGGGCGGGGGGGCGGCGGCGCAGGGCCGGCCCGGGTACTAGTTTAGGCCACCGCCGCCGCCTCGTGAACCCCCCCCATAACCGCCCCGCTCCGCCATCGCCGCTAATTGCGACCTCCCCGCAATCGCAACCCCCGCCAATATCTAGATTATTTATATCGTCGCTGCCGCCGCCGCTGTGACAACCATCCCCGCATTAATCGCGCCGCCGCGGCGACGCCCCCGCAATCGCACCCGCCCTGCCCCGCCATCGCCGCTACCGCCGCCGAGAACCCCCCCCTGCAATCCCGTTCCGCCGCCTTTGCAAACCCCCCAATTCAAATCGCGCCCTGCCCCGCCCCGCCATCGCCACGACCCCCCGGGCCATCACCCCCGCCCCACCTTCACCGCCGCCGCCGCCGCAGGGCTGACTCCCCCGCACTTCGCGCCATCTCCGCCGCCGTTTGAGAGTAGCCCCCCCCCCCATTCAGAAGATCCCAGAAACAATTTTCAAAAATTATCAAACATTTACCGGTCCACGGTGATAAAAAGGTTGGGGAGCACTGCCTTAATGGACAACAACCTGATAACTCCCTTGATAGAGTAGGCCAAAATCCTTCTGCTTCAACATCTTTTGAGGGGCAACTGGTTCACCACAATCATTACTTATTCTAAAGCTAATACATGGTTTGTTTGTTTACATTTGTATCCTATTATATATGTCAGGAACTGAATGAAGATGAGGATGACTCCCCACTTACAAATTCCCTCCCTGTAGAATTCTGAATGCCTCCACATAGTCTTATTTAAGCATCACTCCTGTATTCCTGCCAAGAAAACTTCATGGACATGGGGTCACAAAGAGTCGGTCACGACTGTAGACACAACACACACACACAAATATGCCTATTTTCACAGATTCTCAGAGCACAATCAAAATTCATTCTATCTAGCTGCTGATCAATGTTACTTTATTCATTATAGATTTGTGATCTTATTTGTGTTTCTAAATTTAGCTTTCATGGCCAGAATCCTGTTACTTGTGCCAACTGCTATAATATTATTTATTATTTATTATTATTATTATGGCACTTACTGACTGCACTGACTTTCCCACAGGAACTCTGGGCGGTTCACAAGACAATTGAACATAGTAAGCAAACAAAATACAGTATAACAGATTAAAAACAACAATAATCCTCAAATAATCCCAGCAAGAGGGGATGGCGGAGTAACAAAACCAAAACCAAAAGAACATCACAAAACATCAGCCGTTACCGTTACTTGGCATGTCACTTTCCGGTCACTTCCGGTTCACCAAGAAGCATTTCTGAGGCCTCCAACATGCCCAGAAAGGCCCTTGGAGGACCCAAAAGTGCTTTCTAGTGATCCGGAGGTCACTTCCAGTTTTCCAGAAGTCACTTCTGGTTCGGCAAGAAGCACTTTTGTGGCCTCCGATGGGCCCTGGACGGCTGTCGGAGGCTCGTTCGGGGCAGTGCCAGGCCTAGGATAAGTACAGGAGGCCTGATACAGGCCTCTCCCGCTTACCCCAGGGGGCTTTTTTTTCATATACTGCAGTCCTGCAATATACCAGGACCGCAGTAGATGAACCGCAACAGGGTGGGGGGTTACTGTAATAACATCCTGATCAATGTTGTCTTAGTTTCATCGTTCTGGGTTCTTTCAGAATAACCAATTTTATACCTTATATTGTACTGTGAGCTTCCCAAAGGCATCTATCCATCTACAGTGAGGAACAGAATATCGGACCATACAGTCCTTTGATCTTATTCAGCATGATTCTTCTTATTCTTCTTTCTTAGATATAGAACAACTCATAGTGGAGATGATTTGAAGCAACAAGATCTCAAAACAAGATAACTCTTGAACAGAACATTTCAAGGAATACAAAATGTATGGGCTCTGCACAAGATGGTAGTTGAATTGTTAATTAAGCTCTGAAGAAGAACTAAGATGTAGTAGAACAAGAGCAAATAAGAACAAGGTTAATGTTTATTGATTTGCCTATGATCTTTCCGACTGCTAACATGCAAGTGACATCCCTATCAATAGTATCAAGCACTATTTCTAAGTTAACCTATAATGTAAACAAAAGGACAAGCCTCTGATATGACAAAGCCTCCAAGATTTTTGAAACAGAGGGGTCGTACTACCTTTGCTCTCTCTGCTAAGTTGTTGCACAAAGCTCATGGGATGTCATTGTTGCTTCTCCCATAAATTTATCAAGATTTCATGAAAGAGTTAATTTATTTTATTTATATTTATTTATTTTTAAACTTATTGACCAACTGATTTTCCCGCGGGAAACACGTTACACATAACAGAAACTGCCTATAGCTACACACCCAGAACAACCCCCCACCCAATACAAGTACAGAAGAAAACAAAACACAAAATAAAATAAAATAGGATTAATACCAAACCGTAATAATACCAATATAAAGGTACTAAAAATAATTAAAATAAAATGGGCAAATAGCACTGAAAACAACTGTGGTAGATCAAACTCTGGCAAGAAAGACTGGTGCTAGCAGGAAAACATCAAACCAAAACACAAACGTAAAGACAGTTTGCTCAGAGGTCCCCAAAGCACTCTCTGAAGAGCCAGGTCTTTAAAACTCTTCTAAAGGCTGTCAGTGACTCCACCAGCCTAATCTCCGTTGGCAGCTTGTTCCAGAATGCCGGGGCCGCCACCGAGAAGGCCCCGTTTCCGGGTAATAACCCTTTGGGCCTCTCTCGGAGTGGCTACCCAGAGTGTATGGGATTCTGAGGCTCTGGTTGGTCAGGATGAGATTGATCTCTGGGAGATCCGCTCTGCCAGATAGACAGGTCCCAGGCCATGGAGGGTTTTGTAAACCAAAACCATTAGTCACACCCCTTTTCCATATTCTTATTAAACTGCTTGAAAATCTCTTTAAAAAGTGATTTCTAGTTATATTAAGAAGACACACAGCAGTAACATTTCAAAGATTCAATCAATTTAACATTTTTACAATGATACCACCTAGCTTTATGACTAAGGCCTTATTTTCCAACATACTGGCTTAAATCCTATCCCTCACTTCAATAAGTCACAGCTAGAGCAGGCCCACTGAATCCCTGAAGATTTGATGAGTCAAATCCTTCATGCATGCATTAATTCAATGGATCTACTCTAGTTATAACTCACTGCTCCAAGCAACATAATCTCAGCCAATGTATTAATGTTCTTAATCAGATCAACTGATAAAAGAGTCTTCAGAGCTTGTCAGCACTGCAACCCCAATGCCTGTTGTGACAGGTCTTAGGCTTCACATTGCCTTCATGTGTGAGCATTCACTTCAAACACTATGCCTAGTTAAAACAATGTTAACGTGGTATAAATATATCTCATAACAAAGAGCACAAAACAAGCATGTCCTCAGGCTTTGCTGCATAATTTGTTTCTCTACCTTCTTTTTAACTACTTTCTTTCTCTAAATGTCAGGGATAGGAGGCCAATGAATACAGAGGAAAATGTGATTGTAAAGCAGCATCAGTACCTCATAAATATTTCATCTCCTCTAATCAAAATGCAGTATTTCAATATGAACATAGTTTCTTTAGCACCAGTAGACTTCTGGAGGTGTTCATTTTAAACTGGGTGAATAGGCAGAAAAGCTACAAGTGAGAGTTAACATTCAAGGCAAACCAGGAGAAAAAGTTGTAACCACATGTACATTGTCAGAATCTGACATGGCAGCTGCTAACCAAGAAATATATGTAGATATAATAAAACTTGTGACATAGAAGCAGTCAGGCTATAATGCATTTTATGTTTTATCAGAAAAGATCTTAGGATCATGGCATATATACAGTAACACCTTGGTTTACAAGCATACCGTAATTCGTTCCAGAAACATGCTAGTAAACCAGAACACTCTTATATCAAAGCAAATTTCCCCATAAGAAATAATGGTAACTCAGATGATTTGTTCTGAGGTCCCACAGACCACATACTGTACACATGCTAAAACTCATAAAAGAAGTTGGCTAGAAGTCCATGTACACACCATGGTTTAGGTCGGTGGTCCCCAACCCCCGGTCTGCGGACCGGTGCCGGTCCGTGGACTGGTCGGCACCGGGCCGCCTGGGGAGGCCGGGGAGGCTCCTCCCCTTTTCCTCCGCCGCCCTCCTCCTCCTCCTCTTCTCTCCCGCAGGCGGCCGGTGGAGGAGGAAGGCTGGAGGAGCGCAGGAGGAGCCGCCGTCGCCATTGCCTTTGCCTCCCTCCTCCCCTCCCCTCCCCTCCTCCCGGGGCGGCCAGCCGGCGACTCCGCCCCCAAACGCTGGCACCCCGGCGGCGTTGGCGGCGGCCGCTTGATCTCCGCCAGGAGGGATGTGGCGGCGTTGGCGGCGGCCCAGAAGACCGGGCTCTCCTCGGTCCGTTGCTCTCCTCTGGGGAAGAGGAGGCGGAGGCGCCCATCCTCCTCCTCCTCCCCCCGGGATCCCGCTGCTGGCGCCCCACTCGCTTTCCCCGGTGGAGGAGGAGGCCCCCGGCGGTGGCGGTGGCGGCAGCAGGAGCAGGAGCAAGCGCGGCGCCAGCAGCGAGACCCACGCGCGGCACCCGCCCGGCCGCGCCGGGAAGCGCCCTCGCAGCACCGACGAGCCGCCGCCGCCTCCTCCTGCTCCTGTTCCTCCTCCTCCTCCTCCTCCTCCTCCCGCCGCCACCGAAGGAGCAGCAGCGAGGGCAATTGCGGAGGGGTGGCGGCGGCGGCGGCGGGACGGGGGCGATTGCGGCGGCGGGACGGCGATTGCAGGGGGGTGGCTGCTACTGCTCCTCCGGCAGCGGCGGCGGGAGGAGGAGGAGGAGGAGGAGGAGGAGGAACAGGAGGAGGAGGAGGAGGAGGAGGAGGAGGAGGAGGAGGCTCGTCGGTGCCGCGAGGGCGCTTCCCGGTGCGGCCGGGCGGGTGCCGCGCGCGGGGCGCCGTGGCCAGGAGCCGCGCGCGGGTCTCGCTGCTGGCGCCCCGCTCGCTTTCCCCGGCGGAGGAGGAGGCCCACGGCGGCGGCAGCAGCAGGAGCAAGCGGGGCGCCAGCAGCGAGACCCGCACGCGGCTCCCGGCGCCGGAGGAGGAGACGGGGGGCCCGCCTGCCCAGGAGCCCCGGGTTCCCCCCCACCCCGCCCGTGTGTGGGGGGGGGAGTGGCACGCCCGACGCCCCAACCCGGTGAGTGCTGCCGCAGCCGCTCTCATGCCTCCCCCTCCTCCTTCCCTCCCATCCTTTGCTTTCACACCCCCCCTTTTGCCTCCCCGCCGAACCCCCCTTTCGCATTCTCCCCCCCCCTCCCCACCCCCACCCCCAGCTTCGGGCCACAGAAAAATTTTCAAAAATTTCCCGGTCCGCGGGGACAAAAAGGTTGGGGAGCACTGGTTTAGGTTACCTGGCTGTGAAATCTACTCTGCTTGGAACTAACAACTGGATTTTACTCTGTGTTTTTAATGTGACAATAATGTAATGCAATTTGAAGCCCTATATGCATTTCACTAGCTGCCCCATGACTAAAAATATTTTGAAAAATAAGAGAGTGTATTGAAAGCAAAGTAAATAAACATTAAATAGAAAGAAAAACCTCCAATCTTCTTTGAAAAACGTCCCTGGTCAGTGCAAGGGAAACCAGACTTCCTCTCTCTTCCCCCTGCTTTTGAGGCTTGCCTGGGACAGAATGTTCCAGACCATCACCCATAATCTAGCAGGGAAAGAGAGTCGCAACTGGCTCTCTTATGATCATGTGACGTGCTCCAATGCTTGTATCGCAAGACAAGCTGCAAAATGTCCCGCAATTTCCTGTTCTCAATACATTACTTGAACATGTCTTAATTGTACTGGACTGTATATTATCCCTCATTCTGTAAGCAGCCTTGGGTCCTTTTTCCAAGACAAAAGGAAAGGTAAAAATACTCTAAAATAAATAAACAATACATTGCTTATTAACCAAGACAAAATTTTGAAGAAATGTTTGCTTGTCTTGAAAAACACTCTTAAACCAAGTTGCTCTTAAACCAAGGTATTACTGTACTGAAATCAATCCAGAAACTGTAAAACTAATTCCATTTTGAGATTATGAGAAAAGAAAGTGAACATATTTTAGTTTAACCATTTTCCTAATGTGTTTTTCCTAATGTGTTTTTAATTCTATTCTCTTTAATACTATGACCCCATCTTGAGTCCCTTTATCAGAAGAAAGGCAGCCTATAAATAAGACAAATAAATAAAAAAAATAATTTTAACATAATAATGCCTGTATAAAAATCTATGATCACATCTGAAATACTGCTTAAACCTCTTTAAAAGGTGTTCTGTTTCTATAAGTTCTGGGTATAATCTAAAGTCCTGCATGCAGACCTCCATTTATTCAATGGGATTTCCCCATTCCCTTCTAGTCACCTATATTCCTTCAATAACTACCCTAGAATTTTATTGCTGTATTTTCCCTCTATAAGACATCCTCATGTATGAGACCCAAAACTACGGTTTCACAACCTTGTAGTTCTCTCCTCAGCTTACCTCTGTGTATAAGACAACCCTTGATTTTAGTCTAATTTTACACAAAAATATAATCTTATACACGAGAAAATACTGTAGTTCCTTATGAAGATGTACAAGTTACTGCCTGTCAAAAAACAAAAGCAAGCCAAAAACAACCTGTGTTACTGTGGCAGTAATTCCATACCCTGAGTTAGGTGAAGTTCACATTGGTTTTTCCTGAAGCCTTCTATTGAACAGCTTCTGTCAACAAAGAGGATTGTGTGACTTTATTTCTGAACTTCCTGATGCCTACAAAAACATATTCTAGGGATCCCAGGGATCCTTTAGAGAAGCGAGATGGGAAGGGAAGATGAATTCCTACTAAATAAATGCAAATATCCATGCCTAAATCTGGATCTTGACCAATAAATTTTATTAGGTCCAGATTAACAAAATTCATGGAGGAACTTTGGTATTACAGTACATATTTTCCATTTCAGAAGCAGTGTTCCACTAAACATTGAGAAAGTACAATGGGAACACTGTGGTCTTCGTACCCTGCTTATTGGGCAGTACATGGTAGAGCATGTGGTTAAGACATGAAGCTATATTAATCTGGTACAGCAGGGCCCTTTTGTTGTAGTCATTATTTTAACTGCAGAAACTAACATTCTCCAATGTTTCTGAAGCACTTATATTTGTCAATGTCTGGTTTCTTAAACAACTGACCTGAAACAGTTTACCAGAATTGAAAAAGCAAGAACAAAGACAAAACGAACTTAGAACAATATGTAACATAGTTGTTTCATGCTTAGCTCTGTCTGGGCTCTCCTCCATTATTTAGAGAAGGAGATACAGAACTGTACTATACACACATCAAATCAACTTCAGCCATTCATTTGTGTTTTCTGCTGCCTGGACATGATGTGCTCAAAGGCAAAGGACTCTTCCTAATTCGGACTCTCTGTGCCCAAGTATGCGAGGAGAGGGGACACAATTTTTGCTCAGGTAAGGGTGTGTGCCAATGATAATATATATTCACTAAAACAAAATAAGAGCAATATGTGAGTTTTAATTTTAGGTGTGCTATGTAAGCACTGGTATCAACACAAAACTAGGATGTGGACAGGAAGAAGGAAGGATTCTAAAATAATTCATACTGTAGTTTGCACATTGTTTCTAGTTGGGAGGAGCTGTGAACCAAGAGAAGATGGTAACTTTGTTTTTTAGCATATTGCTCTGACAGGCACACAACTTGCTAAATCCAAAAAGACTTTCCATCACTGATCCTTTCAACCAAATGTGACTTTATGTTCAACTCTAACTTCTCAAACAATAGTACAACTCTACTTACAAACGGCTCTACTTGCGAGCAATTCAACTTAAGAGCAGAAAACCATTTGTGTTTTAACTGCTGTCTTACAAATTTTAGATGCGGTCTGCTCTACTTACAATTTATAAAAACTTTTTCAATTTTTTATTTATTATTTTGATTTTTTAGATACGGCTGCAATACTTACGAGTTGTTCAACTTATAAGCATGCATTCGGAATGGATTAAACTTGTAAGTATAGGTACCACTGTATAAAGTTAATAACCCTATTCATCATCAATGTATCTAAGATAATAAGAATATTTACAACATTCCTAACTCAAAGCCTGATACAATCATAAAAACCATCTCCAGCAGCACATACTTACCAGCTCTGCACCTTATACTGTAATGCAAAAACCATACTAAAGCAGAAAATCTTACTATAGCATACAGAACCAGAAAAAACATACTTCCGTTGTGATATTTACATTTGCCCTTAAGGAGCAGATACTCCTTGTAAGAGTAGATCCAGGTCCATCTCTTCCAACAGGAGCCCTGAAGTGATGCACCCCAGGCCAGCTTACATTAGTCCATCAATTACAACTTTTCCAAGTGAAGAATAATCTGGCCATGTATTGGTAACCTGCCTATTCCATACTAGACTACTGCAATGTACACCATGTGGAGACAGCAGCACCTTATAAAAACCATCTGACAGCAGAACTGCAATATCTACCAACATATTCTCTGAATTCAAGGTGCTAGTGATGACACTTGGAACCCTGAGATCTCCCAAAGGGAACCTCCTATGTATCCCATCAGTAACAACAACACTAATATGTAAGAAAACACCTAGTTTGTTCTGGAGCTTCTTCTCTGGAAAGCTTTCCTTTTGAAGGCCTCATTGACAACAATGTCAATTTCATCTGATCTCAAGGAAAAAAAATGGCTACTCACCAAAGCCTTTGAGATTTAAAATATTTTGGTTTGATAAGGCTGTGGATCTTTTATGAATGTACAATTTTAAATGGCTTATGTTTCCCACATTTTAGGTTGTTTAAGCTGTTTAAATGATTTAAATGATTTAAATTGTTTTTACTGTACTTGGCCCAGGAATCTCATTGTATTTATAGAGCAGGGTATACTGATCGATCCAGACATTGGCTGTCTGGGGCCGTCACTTCACGAAGAACTTCTCTTCGCAGCGTGATTGCCTTCGCTATGAATTCGAAGGCGGTCACGTGGTAGTCACGTGGTCTCCATTCGCCCCCACCCCTCTTTCCGTGTCCTCACCGGGCGAGGTTTTAGGGTCGAATCCAGTAGTACTTCACGTGCTCCCTTCGCATTCGGAAGCTTACTTGCAACGTCCGGTTTCTGCTTTCTTTTATTTTTTTAAAAAAATTACCACGGCGTATCGATGCATCAATACCTGGCTGTCATTTGCGGTCAGAGGACTTGTGGGCGGCCATCGTGTTTCCCTGAAGCAGAGCTGCTGGGTTGGTTTTTTTTTGGGGGGGCGGGGCGGGGAGAGGCTTCTCTCAGCTTCATCGCCCTGTGTGCCCCGCCGCCGCTCTCTGGGTGGGCGCGCGCGGGGGTGTCTTGCGGCGGCGGCACCGACACCCCATCCCCCCTCCCTCTGCGCAGCCCTTCGCCATCCCTTGCCAGCGGAGGGGCTCTGCTCACGTCACCCGGGGACGCTTGCCCCCCCTCTGTTGCCCCTGCCCCGTGTACAGAAGGCAAGATCAAAAGAACGGGTTAACCGAAATATCTATGCATCGGCATTTCGGAGAAAAAGGTTAAAAAATAAATAAATATAATTTTTTAACTGGCCACACGTGAATTTGGATACGAAGCGGGATGCGAAGCGAGGGAGATTCCCGGCCTCCGGCAGGGGAATCTCTCGCCCCGCTTGGAGCACGGTTTAGGGGCGTGGTCGGGGCGTGGTCGGGGTGGCGCCGCATCCAAAATGGAGGATCGTGCGGACAAAACCGACCGATTCGCGCAGAAATCACGGCTCGCCGCGCAGCGAGAGGTTCGTGAAGTAACGGCCCCTGGATAGCTCAGAAGTTAGGGGGCGGGGAGTTTGATTCCCCACTATGTCTCCTGGGAGAACAGCCAACTTGTCCAGCCTTGGGCAAAATGCACAGAACCCAGAATGCCCTCAGAGGAAAGGACTGGTAAACCCACATTTGAGTTCAGGGAACCCAGGAATTGATCACCATAAATCAGAATTGACTTGGTGACATAGTAACCATTATCATTAATATTCCAAAAAATATATATCAGCAACAGGCTTTTAAAAGGCTACTTGCCTGTTACACACTTAAAAATTGAGTGCAAAAAGAGCCCCGTGGCGCAGTGGTTAAATGCCTGTACTGCAGGTACAATTGTGCTCACGAGCTGGGGTTCAATCCCACGTAGCAGGCTCAAGGTTGACTCAGCCTTCCATCCTCCGAGGTTGGTAAAATGAGGATCCAGCTTGCTGGGGGGGGATGTGTAGCCTGCATTACTGTAATTTAAAAAAACTGTCAACCACCCAGAGACCACTTGAAGAGGTATGGGGCGGTATATAAGCAGAACGTTTTGCTTTTGCTTTTTCCCCTCTAAACAACTGGACAAGGAAATTGTTATAGAACTCTTCCAGTAATAGGATCATTCAAGCTTCTATATCAAAGTACAGGTGAAACTCGAAAAATTAGAATATTGTGCATATGTTCATTTATTTCAACAAGTCAACTCAAAGGATAAAACTAATATATGAGATACACTAATTACATGCAAAGCAAGATATGTCAATCCTTACTTAGCTATCATTGTGATGATTATGGCGTACAGCTTATAAAACCCCAAATTCACAACCTCAGAAAATTAAATAGTGTAAAAAGGTTCAATATTCTAGGCTCAAAGTGTCTCACTCTAATCAGCTAACGAATCCATAACACCTGCAAATGGTTCCTGAGCCTTTAAATGGTCTCTCAGGCTGGTTCAATAGGTATCACAATCACGGCAAAAGACTGCTGACCTGATAGTTGTGCAGAAAACCATAATTGACACCCTCCATAAGGAGGGAAAGCCCCAAAAAGTACAGAATGCAAAAGAAGTTGGATGTTCCCAAAGTGTTGTATCAAAGCACATCAATAGAAAGTTATGTGGAAGGGAAAAGTGTGGAAGAAAAAGGTGCACATGCAAGCAGGAATGACCCATGTTATCTGCTGGCTGTTGGTCCACTGTGTTTCATTAAGTCCAGGGTCAATGCAGCTGTCTAACAGGAGATTTTGGAGGACTACGTGCTTCCTTCCACAGACGAGCTTTATGGGGATGCTGACTTCTTTTTCCAATAGGACTTGGCACCTGCCCACACTGCCAGAAGTACCAAAACCTGGTTCATTGACCGTGAGATTACTGTGCTTGATTGGCCAGCAAACTCGCCTGAATGGAACCCCATAGAGAATCTATGGGGCATTGCCAAGAGAAATATGAAGGAAATGAGACCGAACAATGCAGTGGAGCTGAAGGCCGCTACTGAAGTATCCTGGTCTTCCACAACACCTCAGCACTACCACAGGCTGACAGCATCCATGCCATGCCACACTGAGGCAGTAATTGATGCAAAAGGGGTCCAAACCAGTACTGAGTACATAAGCATGCTTATACTTTTCAGAGGTCCGATATTGTTCTATATCCAATCCTCGTGTTATGGATGTCATGTAATATTCTAATTTTCTAAGATTGTGAATTTGGGGCTTTCATAAGCTGTACGCCATAATCATCACAATGATACCAAAGTAAGGCTTGACATATCTCCCATAGCATGTAATGAGTCTATTTCATATATTAGTTTCACCTTTTGAGTTGACTTACTGAAATAAATGAACATTTGCACAATATTCTAATTTTTCACCTGTAGATGCAAAGTAGGGACAAAGCCAAGACAAGTTCTGTTGAGATATGCTATCCAAACAGATGCTGATGTAACTAAGCCGAGGGCCTAATTTAACCCCCCCCCCAAACTGGGAAAACTTACTGACTTGAGTATAAGCCAAGGGCGTTTTTTTCGTTGTACTTGAGTATATATGGAATACCAGCAGCGCTCTAAAGGGGCTGGGGTGGGGTGGGGTGGTAATTGGCAACGTGTGCTGGGAGTATATAGGCAATTAGGGAGTTAATATCATAAACTCCCTGATTGCCTCCACAGTCCTTTCACAGTTACCAATACTACCCCCAGCCCCTTTAGAGCCTCATACCTAAGTCCCCTTACCCCTAATTCTTTCCAGATTTCAGGGGGTTCCCTAAAATTGCTTTGGGAGTAAGGGGGCTGAGTTTTGAAGCTCCAAAGGGCGGAGTGCCCCTAACCCTTCTCATTGGAATCATATGGGAAGCGGAGGTACTACTATCGCTTGCCTGATCAGGACTTGCCCTCCGCTGCCCTCTCCAAGCCATCCGAGGATCTAATTTTACCCCCTAAAACTGCGAAACTTATTGACTCCAGTATAAGTTGAGGGCATTTTTTTTCAGCCAAAAATAAGGGCTGAAAAACTCGGCTTATACTCAAGTATATACGCTAAGTCCCAAAATAGTCCAGATATATGTATATGTAATCATCTAACGTACCGCTCAAACTGCAATCATTTTACCTGTTTGCATTCTTGTCCTACCTCTCAAAACCACGTATCATACTAAGGGTAAAGGAACCAACTTGAAACTCAAAACCACCCTCAAAAGGAAGCTACATATTCACAACTGAAAGCTATTTTGGCATGCTTATTATTGTTCCCTTGAATATAATTTGAAGAGTTCATATATCTACATCTAAATGTTGCCAGAAGTATGCCACCCATGCACAACTGGCAGTTATGTGCTGAACTGGGAATCAACTACCTTTCATCTGAAGGCAATGAATGGGATAGGAAAAACTGAGCAGTTGGAAAAAGTAAGAACTATTGAGAATGAAAGGAATTGAGTAGCTGGAGACAGAGAACCAAGAAGGGGAGGCTCAGCCATAAAAAGCAATCTATCAACATTCTGATTGGCCACTTCCTATCCACATTTCTGGTCCACTCTCAGAAGCAATTTTAAGAATGTTCATATGAATATAATTGGCCTTTGTTCTTGGAATTGGGTATAAACATATCCAACGCTATGGTACTTATCCCATCCAAACTGCCTCCCCCACTAACACTAAGAAAAAAAGAAAATGGAGAACAGAAACCAATGAGAATGATAGCGGAACACTGACTTCAGGAAAAATGCAAGTAGCAGAGGATGAAAAGGAAAACCAGAGGAAGGTATAGGATGCAATGGTCAGAACTCTGAAAAGAAACACTTTCCAACTTTCCACTACAATAGTTGGTTACAGAACCAACACCAACTGCCTCAGCAGCTCAAACAACCATATAACAATCAGTCCATCTACTGGGGTTCCATTACAGGCTCGTAATGCTCTTGTACTAGAAACCCATAATATTACAATAGCATGGTTAAATTCAACATCATCCACTATTAAAATTATTGCTATTGTGTGGACTCTGGCTCACAAAAGCTTATGGCATAGTAAGTCTGAAATCCTGATGTGAAAGTTAATAATAATAATAATAACTTTATTTTTATGCCGCCTTTCTCCCTGGAGGGAGTTATCATGGGTATGTTTAATGGTGTCATCGGCCACAGCAATTTCTCAGAAATAAAACATACTATATTTCTCCCCTAAAGATCATGAGTCTCCTTTGGAACTCCTTTCATGAAGAAATCATGGGGATGTGTGGGACTGGGGGCCAGAAAAGTAATTGGAAATGTTTTATTTCTAAAAAATTACTGCTTTTATGATTGCCATAACAGTCCTATGCAACAAATTTGCAACAAGATTTCAGTCTAAAAGATGCCCATTAGAGTGGTACCATATTAATGATAAATATTCTAAGAGTTTGCTATTTTACTGAATTTCCTTTGCCAAATATATGGATGCAGTTATTGCCAGAAAAAGAACCAAATACTGTACTTACTCCATATCAATGACACTGATTCACACTAGACCAAGTTTATGACCACCAACTGGTCTTGTCTCCTGAGGGCAATCAGCTGCAGCCAACCATGTAGAGAAGATTTATACAAGTTGGTTCTTTTCCATTTCTGTCAAGAAACATAAAAGTACAGTTTTTATGCATCTGCTGGTGGGTTCATAGGCATTTGTGAAGATGTTGCATTCTGCAGATTTATTATTAATACTACAATAGAATCTGAACAGGTTTCATTGGGAAAACAAAAAGTGAATAAGATTGGGTTATAGCGGGCAAGCTTTCACCTTCACTCCTTTTCACCATCCTAAACATAGTTATGAACAGCTCTCTGTAGCTAGACTACTCATGAATCAGGAAGGAGATGCTGACGGGAACCCTATGAACAACTAGAAGCTGCCATTGTGGACTTGCTGCCTTCCATTAGCATAGTCATATCAAAATTTTTAGCTGGAAAAGAGGTGTGGTGCTGGTACAAGAGCTAAAGGATGGATATTCATAAAATAAATAAGTCAATCCTAATCTCACAACAGCATGGTGAAGTCAGCATCACTGGTAAAAAAAAAAGCAAATCTTACAATTTTAATCATTCATGGAATGTACATAGAACATTTTTATTATGGGTTGGACCTTTTTTTTTAAAGGCAGTAGACTGTAATGTACTAATTGGAATCAATTTATTCACCTACTGCTTTGAGACTTTGTCATCATACTATCAAGCATGAAAGACTATATAGGACAGCATAAAGACAAGAGTAAAGTACAAATCACTTCTGGAAAGAAGATGAATGGAAACGATGAAGCACCGTTCAGCAGCAGCAGAATTCACGTTTAAGATTCCCCGCACCCTCAATCCTGTTATCCTCAAAGGCTTAGGACCAAAGGGATCCCAAGGAAGCATAAGGATCTTTGTGGGTGAGCAAGGAAATTATTTATTCACCAAATACAGTTATGCTTGATGACATCATCAGGCTTATGTAGTGTACCCTGACAGTACTGGATTTCAGCCACATACTGTCTAAGTGATATTTCCAAGAACCTTTCAGTGTCTAAAATGATGCTGTACCTCAGGTGCAAACTTGAGAAGAAATCACTTGCCATTTTCATTTCAACAGTGACATGAATTCAGACTGCTAACATCAAGAGGAAAGGTTAAATATTAAGTCTTAAGGATATCGAAGGCTGAGATTCTAAGCAATGATTTACCATTAACTATAGAATATTACTTTCTAGGCTCCAAAGTTTGGTACAAAATGTTCAAATATTATCTCAGGTATAGGGCTGCTACCAATTCTGTTCATTTGGTTATGAAATTAAACACAAGAAATAAATACAAACAAGTAATCTATTCACCTAAGCCACAAAGACAAACAGTTCCCCTTCCTTACACACAAACTGGATTGGAATACAAGAGATTTTCACTGATAAGACAAGAGTTTTCTGACATAGTTGGCCAACAGCTACTTTTTAGTGTAAGAAGGCAATAAAGACCACCCCCACCCCCACCTCCTTGCACAGAATCCTTTTTCAGGGCATGCAACAACACCAGCCTGCACCCATGCATACATTAATTCTTCTTCAGCAGAAAGTATCTGGAAACAGTTCCCTCATTGTTTAATCAGCAACACTGGACTTCAGCTAGAACTAAAAACAACTGTATTATAATATTAGAATGCTACTCACTGGTACTTGATGGTATGCAGGCTAGTGGAAGAGCAACACTTTCTTTAGAGTTTAACTAATGCAATGACGTAATAAGGCCCTAAATGTAAAACATGAATACAACTTCCAGACCTCGCTTCCCTGGTTTTAATAATTTAACATGGTAGTTGGCAGTTTCAAATTATTCTTTCTTCCAAGCCTAGGACACAGCCACAACAGAGGAAATTCTTTATAGTACTATTCGCCATTTTGGGCAAACCACTAGTTACATAGATATTAACACTGACTCTGCAATCACCTATTGCAGGGAATACCAAGAAAAGCAAGTGCCATGGATTTCAAACTTACTCAAGTCCATAAAAATGATTCCAGTGAAACACCTTGCACAGTTAGCAAGTGAACAATCACCTACATTTTGAGCATATTAAATGTCAATGTCAAAAATGTGAATCTCAGCATAAAAACTAGCATTCAAAGTAAAAATCATTCAGGTGACAACTACCAGTAGCCCAGCTAAAATCCTAGTTTTGACATGTGCATTACCCATGTGCCATGAGATGAATTTCTGCACACTATGAAACAAACTTTTTAACCAACAGCAATCTGTTATTGACGACATGATTCCTGTTGCAAAGGTAGAGCTATGCAACAGATACTGGCTGGAATACTGTAGAAAGATTAAGGGTGGAATATTGTCTGGGATGGCTCAGAAGCAGAAAGACTATCAAAAGGCAGAAGTGAATTCAAGATGCAAGGTTCCTTTCTGGAGGGAAATCCTGTCATCCTGATTGGTGGACTTGTCTGTGTTTCCTTCAACCCAAACAATTGTGTAACAACACTTCCCCAAAACAGGTAAGAATTTAACATCAAGAACTCAAAAAGCCAGCCTTCTGTCTTCTTGAACAGGAGGAATATATCTCTTCACTAGTTGCACAAACAACACAGATGCAAACCAGAGTATCTCCATCCTCAAGATATTTCATTTCTCTGGGCAAATGATAACATTGATGGGCCAGGAAGAAGCTATGAAAGCTCACCGAATCTACCGTATGTGATCCATTGCATGATAGGTACAAGAATGTAAGGCTGGATCGGTCTACCCACTCCAAAATTGCATCCCCACTAGCTGAGGATATGTTTACGTGAAACCTATAGTACAGTGATGGAAAACCTTTTAGAGACTGAGTGCCCAAACTGCAATTCAGAACCCACTAAATTTTTTGCAAAGTGCCAATACAGTAATTTAACCTGTATAAAGGTGGCTATGAAGGGGCGATGTCGGGTGCCCACAGAAAGGGCTCCGAGTGCCACAGGTTCGCCATCACTGCTATAGTAGAAGATGAATGCAAGATCAACTCCCTCTTTGTAATCCTAGCAATCAGCATTAACAAGAATTATGGCTCTGACGCTTGAGAAAATATGCAGCCATTTCTAATTAAGTGCATAGCCTATTCACCTGCCATGCCCTATCTTATGAACCTGGGTTCAAATCTCAGATCAGTTCCACACATAACGCAGGTTGTTATATTCCATCTTAGAGCTTAGCCTGAACCACCAGGAGCTTTAATGACATGCAGAGGTTACATTAATAAAGGGAGGGGGTTGCACAACACCGGGTAGATTCACAACCTATTATAAACAATTAAGAATTGACTTGCCTCAAGGAAAGGCACCACTCCTTGGCTAGCCAGGAAGGAGAAGGCATTACTTCAGGGGATTAGCAATTAGTAGGACACACCTTCAGGGTTTGAGAGAGAAGCCTCTCCCCTTCCCAGCCAGATTCCAGGAATATGATGCTCCTTTCCCCTTTGGGGGGGCCAGGGCAGAGAAAGTGGGCAACCGCCGGTGGTGGTCGGCGTGGTTGAAAGCCTGCTGCTGTTTACCTTTCCTAAAGGTGGGTTGAGCAAAAGTGAGCCCAAAGGAAGGTCATCATGATGCACCTGTGGTGGGTAAGGGCGCTGGGAGAGAGACTCCAGGGATTTCCCTATATAGAGACACAGGCAGGCCAAGGGCAGCCACAAAAAGTCCGGGCGAGAAAAGAGGGGGACTCCCCTGCGGACAGGGAGGCTACCAAAAAAAAAAAGCAAGATAAAAGGGGGCAAGGGAAGGAGGGGGTTAAGCAAGCATTAATACTCCCCCCCCACCACCACCCAGAGGGCTCCTTGGGTGGGATGGGGGGGGGGGGGAAGAGGCCACGGAAGGGGCGAAAGGGGCCCCCGAAAGGATGAGGAAAGAGAGGGAGGGCAGCGTCTCTCCCCGTTCCCCTCCTCCTCCTCCTCCTCCTCCTTCCTCCCTTCCTACCTGCCAGGCCGGCGCTGCCATGTCGTCGGCTCCTTCTCCTGAGGGAGTCGGGGGGTCCTAAACCTCCGGGCCCGGCCTGGGCGGCCACCGCCTCCCCTTCTTCGCTCAGCGCCGGCACGGAGACCGAGGTGGCCGCGGCGGCAGCCGCAGCGGCCATGGAGGAGGAGGAGGAGGAGGAGGAGGAGGAGGAGAGGCGGAGGCGGCTGCGGCTTCTGCTTCTGTGGGGTGGGGGGGGGGAGCGGCGGCCACGGAGGAACCCTCCCCGCCTCGACCGGAGCCGCCGCCGCCGCCGCCGCCTCTCCTCCCTCCCTCGCTCCCAGACTGACAGGCTGGCCTCGGGCTCCACCCCTTTCTCCACACCCTTTCCCCCGACTGGCCAATCCGCGCTGGGCCCCTCGGCACTCGGCACCCGCCTACCCAGCCACATCCTCCAATGGGGAACGAGGTTTGGCCAAAGGCAGCGGATTCCCTTCAGCGGCCGCCGCCGCTGCTGCTGCTCCTTCCACGGCGCTGAGAGAGACGGGAGAGCCGCGAGACCAACCAAGGGAGGGTTACTGCAGCCGCAGCCGCGCGGCGAGAGAGGGAGGAGGACCTGCCCGGGGCGGGACTCTTAACTCCGTCCAAATCATGTGGTCCAATCAGGGCGCAGCACACGAGTAACAGGCAGCTCCTTCCACCTATTTGGTGGTTCGAGGGGGAAAACACGGGGGTGGGGGCAATTGTTCCCGGGAATCTCATCAGAGGATCCTGAGGCGGAGCTGGTGTGGAAAGCAGGCGCTTCTTGATGTAGGGCAGGAGGGGGGAAATGCAATAAATCGGCGCCCTCCTCTGAGGGCCAATAATAGCTGGACGGTGCGGATGAATCAAGGGAAGGCTTTGCAAAAATCTCTCTGAGTGACACAAGGGCCAGCCAATGAGATTTAACGAGGGCAGCTTTCTTGCACCCTTTGAAGTGATCGACCTTCAGAGAGTTACGGATTTCTAGGATGCAGAAATGACTTATTTGGTCCTTTTTTTCTCTCAGTCTCCGGCTTCCGTGCTGCTGAGGCACGAAGCTCTTGTATTTAAATGTCTTTTATCGTTTTAATTGTTCGTCGTTATTTTAATGTTTTAATTGTTCCTTTTAATTATAACCCGCCCAGAGACCTTTGGGTAGTGGGCGGCGTATTGAACGAACGAATGAATGAATGAATGAACGAACGCGCATCCAAACAATTCCATTTAATTTTAATGGCCGGTGGTGTCCTTGCTAGACTGATTTGTGGGGGGGGGAAATTAGAGGTGGCCTCCAAACTTCAAGTACAGAACTTGAGCTCGTTCTGTCATGGAAACAGGTACAGTACCTTGTTTGCGGTAAGGGACGGAATGACGGGTTTGGGACCTGGGTTCGAATTCCCACTCAGCCATAAAAACTCAGGGGGAGATAGCACACCTTCAATAATTCCTTTACCTTGAAGGCTCTGTTACGATGCTTACAAATCTGCTCCAACTTGACGGTATGTAACAGGCGCACCCACATCATGGAAGTGATCAGGCTTCAAATGAAGAAGCAATACTGTATGTTCCCCAGTTGCCAGCCTTGACTGATTAAACGTCTGTCCTTGCAGTTCTTAACCCTGCTTCCAAGAGCAAGTAACACTGGACTCTACTATTCTTCACTGCCTTGCATGAAGGCAGGCAATGAGCAGATGTGTTACATGACACACACACATACCTGTCCAAGTGTTCCCAGGTTGGGGGGGGGGAGAGAAAAACCTCAGGTTCTCTTTTTCTAATGAGGGAGCACTTCGGTAGCTCTTCATGCTTCTGTAGCCATTGGTTTATTTATTACTATATAAACAAAGCAAAGTGGAAGCAAATGAAGCAGGCATCTCTATTACCAAGAAAAAGAACCAACCCAGGTGCTTCCACTCCAGGAGAAATTCTCCTTTCTTTGCTGAACTCAGCAAGTCTTAAACTCTTCCAGCCCCTGCGAAAAAAAACAGCAAAAGCTCCATTGCCAATAGTGCTTTGATTAAAAACAGTCCCTAAGCACAGTTGAAAAGATAATTAGTTTAAGTAACACAGCAATGTGCATTGTGACTTTGGACAATGGGTGAACCCGCAATGTTTTACATCTGGCTGGAAAGCTGGAGCCAAATGATGGTAATTAATGGACATATCATTCAAAAGTGGAAAGAAGGAAGTAACCAGGAGTGTTCTGTTTGGGTTTGTCCTGCTTATTCTTCACAATGAAATAATTGACTGAACTGTCTTATGGCCATGGATCCTCACTGGTGGTGACATGGTACATTTTTATGGAGATAAAGGTAAATTATATGAAGTAGTTTCCTTCTAGAAGTAGTCTCAAAGTTGAGGAGACAGGATTTGGATGGCAGGGCCAGGCATGCAGGAAAGATGTAACCATTTTTCCCACATTATATGCAGCCCCCTACCATTAGTATTAGTTTCCAGAGCTCCTGCTATGGTAATACTATCCATGAAGTAATAGTAAAGTGATAATGACTTGCATCTGGGAATTAGTATGAACAAATGGAATTTTTTAAAGTACCTTTGCCAAATTCCCAGTTTGCTTTTAGGACAGAAAAAAATACACTGGAGAATAAAGCCATATAGTTTCAATGCAGCATAAAATTTACCCACAGGAACCCAACAAAATCCTCTGTACGAACAGCTCTCAAAATTACACATAGAACAAAAAGCTTGCTAAGAGGCTGTCAATGAGCTGAAGAACTTACCAAGCACTTGCAGGCTTCACAATCTCTAATTGGTCTTGGCCTTTGCATTCTTTCAAGGATATATCCAGTGCTAGAAGCTCCTATCTCTTACACACAGGACCTGTGCTTTTCCACTCAGCTCCATGATGTACCTTCAGACGATATCTGTTTTGGCTGGGCCTCCAGGCTATGGTTCGACCAATGCTGCACATTCCTTCAGGCCATGATGATGGAAGTGGGGAAGGGCCTTCTAGCCCACATTTCCTCTTTCCCCCTTTTCTTCCTCTTGACTACCACCAAAATAACTGCCATTGGCCACACATCCAAATGATGTTTTGCTTTTATTCAAGCATCCCCATCTCCCAGAATTCAAACCCAAAAGGCCTGTTTCCAGTTCCCATTGCCTAACAAATCTTCACTGTTTTTATTGTTCCAGAGTATTTCTGGCTTCCTGGTTAGTCTGTGGCAAAGAGCATCAAATTAAATAGGCACTAATCTGTGGGACTCCCCTTCTTCAAGGGAGACATTATGTATTCCCCATATCTCCTCCTAAACAGATCAAGGAGATTGGCCTAGGCCAGATTATCATCTTTTGTTCTCTCTCTCTCTCTCTCTCTCTCTCTCTCTCTCTCTCTCTCTCTCTCTCTCTCTCTCTCTCTCAGCAGTTCTCAGGTGACCTTATTGTTATAAATCATACACTGTATAGACAAAGTAGATAAGGAAAACTGTTTTCCCTATCAATGGTAGTATAGGAGAGAACACTCTCAGGATGCTGAATGAAAGTTTATTAAAAGTTTATTAAGAGAGAGGTGGGGGATGAACATAACATCATAAAATATGCTTATATACTGCATGTGGAACAGGTCGGGAGGCGGAGCCACGCATGGTCCTGCCCTCCCTTTTCTGCCCTGACCCCGGGCACGTTCCTTCCAGCAGACCGCACGGCGGTGAAGTTGCAAAAAAAGTTATGCCAAGGGCGCGCGGCGTCGGCGCCTCCTTTTGCAAAGCGCTTGCAACCTGCTCCTTGCGGCTCCAGCAACCCGTAGCAACTGCTTGCAGGCCGACGGCGATGCGGACCGTTGCTTTTAGGCAACAGACTGAGAAGCAAGACATTAAACTGTTTCCAGAGTTTCTTTGAGCACAGTGAAAAAGTCCCTGAAGAAGGCCATTTGGGCCGAAACGCGTTGGGCTCTTTTAATAAACTTTTAATAAACTTTCATTCAGCATCCTGAGAGTGTTCTCGCCTATACTACCATTGTCTGTGGATGCTCCAGTCCTTTTACCTTGTTTTCCCTATCACACAACTCTAGAACTAGGGGACACTCCATGAAAATTTTGGGCGCTAGATCTCAAACAAGAGAAAGTACTTTTTCACCCAGAGGATCACTGGTCTGTGGAACTCCCTTCCAGAAGAAGTGGTGACAACTGTCAATCTTGGCAGCTTTAAGAAAGAATTGGACAAGTTCATGGAGAACAAGGGTATCAATGGCTATCATTATCGATGCCTAAGGACAACCTCTGGGTTGGAGAGAGAGGCAGGATATCTTCCGATGCCATTTGCAGGGAATCACAAGCAGTTGAAGGCATCTGCTTGGGAATACCCTGAAGCAAATGGTAAGCCACTGTGTGAGACAGAATGCTGGACTGGATGGGCTGTGGCCTGTTCCAGCAAGGCTGTTCTTATGTTCATTCTCTCCCTCTCCCTCTCCCCCCCCCCCATGTCTTGCAAAGCAAAACCAAACCAAATAAACTTTAGTGTATTCAGTGTGTGCATGTGTACATTCTGAAGTCCCTGGCAAAGAATCGGTCTTGAGTAAACCTACAGGTTGTAAGGCTCATGGTGCAGAGGATTTCATGGTTGTCTTATATGTACAGTATCTGATGCAGCGACATTGGGATCACAGTTTGCATTCATTGAGACTGATAGCAGTTGGTGAATTCAGTTCTGGTAGTGCTGTGAATCCATTCTGGGTTTTAATCTGCACTTTACAGGAAGCAACCAAAATGCTAACTCCGTTGTAGGGAGTGGGCCCAGCACCTTGGATAGCTCCTGTAAAGGGCAGACTAATGCAGTACCTGGATTGACTTCAGAGCACCCCCATCACTGGACCCACCAGCCACCATTTGTTGCCACCTTTGTTACCTGATCAATGAGGAGTCATTGGTTGACCCACTCCATGCTGTGACTGGTGTGCACTGGCAGGTAGGGGATAATGGTTCATAGAATCATAGAATCATAGAATCATAGACTTGGAAGAGACCTCAAGGGCCATCTAGTCCAACCCCCTGCCATGCAGGAATCCCATCACAATATTTCCGACAGATGTCCATCCAGCCTCTACTTAAAAACCTCCACAGAAGGAGACTCCACCACCCTTTGTGGCAGCATATTCCACTGCCGAACAGCTCTAACTGTCATGAAGTTCTTCCTAATGTTCAAATGGAATCTCTTTTCCTCTCGTTTGAAACCATTGCCCTGAGTCCTAGTCTCTGAAGCCATGGAAAACATGGATGTATCTGACGGATGGTGTTGTCACATTATCTGCTGCTTGAACTGTTGCAATTTCTTCTCATTTTTCCCCACTGGGAGCAAATGGATTCCAGAACAGCTACATCACTGCTGTGCCAAAGGTGAGCTGCCTACATATCTGAAATATTTAATAACTTAATATGATTATCATATTGTATCATAATATAAAAGTCAAGAGGCTAGTCAATGGATACAATTAAAATGCATTAATAACAATAGAGCAATGGTCTCCAAGGAATACAATAAACTGAAATAGAAAAGTAGAGAGTATGATGGCATGACAAAATTGTCCTGAGCAGGATCATTCTAAAAAGAATCACTCTGAGATGGGAAGATAATTCAGGCCAATCCTAACATCCACATGAAAGGATCGAATGATTTTGGGACCTGAAATCACACTGTATCTCAATCAATGCTATGTAGCTGTTTGTCCCTTTAAAGGTAAACCGTGGAAATAACAAAAAAGATCCCCCTCCTTGCCCCCCTCTTAGTGGGAGAGTGAGAGGAAGTTTTCAGTTTCTAAAAAAATGTCACCAAGAGACATAACACTGAGTTGTCTTGTTGAGCAACCAAGTGGATTACAGAGTTTTAAAAATAAATAAATTGCATCCTCTTCTGTTTCCCCTCTGCAGGGGAGCAGAAGGAAGTTTTCAATTTACTAATAACTAGTGGGATCCTGCAGCAGGTAAGCAAAGTGATTGACAGCCATCTGTTTTTGGTTAGATCCCATTAATCATACATGCTGGAAACAAACCAAAACAGAGTCATCTGGCCCACACAATAGCAACCAGAAGCTGCTGACAGGGATCCAAAAAGATATAGGTGGGTATGGATAAGGGACAGGCTGGTTTGCAATTCTCTATGTATCATGTAGTAACTAGAAAAAGGAGTGAAACAGCCTGTTCCAAAAAGCAAACCACAGGACAAAGCCCTTTCTGATAGTGCTCTAAATAAGCTTTAAAATAAGCAGCAATGCACTGAAGGTACAGTGGGTAAAATCCTGTTGTTTCAGTGTAGTATGTTGCAACTCGGGTAGACAAATTGAATCAGTGTGGATTTGGTGCATCAAGCCCTCTGTAAGTTCCATTGATTCAGTTGCCTGGTTTTATGGGGCTATATACATGCCACTAGAGTTGACTAACTGAATCCATACTAGTTCAATGGCCCTTGCTCCATGCCTGTTTGT
This sequence comes from Phrynocephalus guinanensis, assembly GCA_037367245.1. NCBI lineage: Eukaryota > Metazoa > Chordata > Lepidosauria > Squamata > Agamidae > Phrynocephalus > Phrynocephalus guinanensis. The sequence continues at coordinate 97,747,137 of CM074734.1, read as the reverse complement.
TTGCCTGCTCCCCAATCACTTGCTCACTCACCCCCTCTATCATTCACCCGCCTGTTTGCCTCCTCACTCACTTGCCTATCTGCTTTTATCTATATCTATAATTGTCATGATCTGTGCCACAGCACCTGCAGGATCAGGGCCAGGAAAGACCTAGTACTTGCAGGCTCAGACCCTGCCTATGTAGCAGCTGCTGGGCCACACATGAGCTCTACCAGGGAAGCATGATGAAAGGCCTATTTAAGGAGTGGCTCTCCCTCCCAGAACTTGCCTTAGCAAGGAAGCTCTTTAGCTGTGCTGGGCTTAACAGCCTGCCTTGCCATGTTATTACTGTCTACCTTGTTCTTGCCTGCCCGGTGCCTTGCCTTGATGTCCCTGCCTTGTTGTTCCTGCTGGCCTTGCTCCTGCCTGCCTGGTTCCCTGCTTTGCCTTGTTGTTTTTGCCTTCCTGGCTCCTGACCCTACATCGCAGCCTCTGTTTTGGGTCTGGCTTACTGAATAACTTTTGGACTTGGTATCCTGGGCCCTGATGCCCTTACATGCAGCTGAAGACTGCCCAGAGGAATCTGGACTGTAACAATAATAAACAAAAATAGTACAAAGTGTGTGTGTAAAAGATGAAGCACAGAAGGGGCAACAGCAAAGGACCAGAATCAGCAGTGGACCTTCATTTGAAGGGCAAAGGACACTCATTCAATAAGGAAGATACACACATCTTTCACAGAGAAGATAGGTGGTTTGAGAGAGGAGACAGGGAAGCTATTCGTGTGTGTATTGAAAAAAAACCCCTCTCTCTGACAGGAGTGAAGGATGCAGGCTCAATCTATCTCCTATGTATTATGCTGCCCGTTTCATCTATCCCCAGAAGAATTAGTACCACTTCACACCTTCACCAGGAAGGCTACTGCTAATTACCCATTTTAGTGGTTGTGGGGAGGGCTACAGATTGTGACTTTCACACACACCCTGGCCATTGTCTACCTAACAAGCCTGTTGAGACCAGGGTGAAGGGAAACTATTAAGGAGTATAAATTGGAGGTCTCCTACCAACCTTCTTCAGACTGAAGAAGCTACTTGGATGAGTTGTGAAATATTTCAATCTGACAAGAAAAGAGATCCATATACTAATGTTGAATGTCCAGGGAATCTCACCTGGATGACTGTGAATCTTTACAGACCTTGTTATGATAGTTTTTAAATCTAAGATTTAATATGTCTCAAATATCATATTATACAATAAGTGTTATACATTCTACTTGCATTTTATAAAATAGAATCATCATATCATTTTAGAAAAGTTTTATTTATTTACCAGTAAATTAATCAATACTGCCATTCTACAGATTCTGTGTGGATTTTTAGGTTAATCCATCAACATCATAGAACTGCTCAGATGTCTCCTTTAGCCCTCAGTGTAGTAACTGTTAGAAAGAGTTGCCAAGGATAATATATTTTAGCATCAATATATAGAAATGAGAAATAACAGCATGGATCACATCTGTTTTCCGACTCTGGCTGAAGATATATTTGGAGTTGCCACCCACCAACTCACCCACCCTGCTATGATAGGATCTTGGACATTCTTAGAAGCTTTATCAAAATATCCAGCATTGCTTCTAAAAGTTTCCTTCAGCAATGCTGGTTCCTTCAGAATGGCAATACTAGGTGTGGTCCCGCTGCAACTGCGTGCAGAAAACAGTCACATCCTCAGCTTTCTTCAAGGGCATACTTGGACAAGGAAGAGAGTGGATTGAGATTTGATCATTTGATTCCCTCCCTTGCCTTTAATACATATACCGTGCATGCATATAGTATTGTCCTGAGTCTTCAAGCCTAGTGCACACTTTTAGGCACTGGAAAGGTCAATGATCAGAAGATTACTGGAGGTTGTGTCAATCTGGGCAAAAAACTTTTCCACCATACAAATGTGTATGGTGGAAAAATATATGTCGTATTAAGATTATAATACACTGCTGAGGAAAGTATATTACAGAGATTGCTGATTTACAGGGTCGTCGTAACTTGGAAGTGACTTAATGACACAACAATGGTAAGCAGGAGTACACTGTTTCTGATCAGAGATTTAGAAGGTGATTTTTAAGCATAATTTAAATCAGGTCCACCCTGAGCAGGTGTGTTAAGAAGCCAGAGTTAAAGTCAACCAACTAGGTTTTGTCAGTGTGAATGTGTGGGCCACATCATTCAAGCATGCACAGTGTGCAAAAACAAAAGATACTAATTTTATGCTCAACTATTTTGGCAACCAGGCCTAAGTTTTGACATTCAGAAAAATGTTTTCCAACTTGGCTCAAAGGAAAGGAAGGAGGTGGAGATGGAGTGACAGGACAGCTTCATTTCCGGCCTCAATTCTTTCCCTGCAGCTGATGACTTCTATGTAACAGCCCACTATGTTCTCCTGGTCACATTCTTTTGGTAAACTCATCGACCTAGACTGCAGAAACCAGAATGTGGGTCTTGCTGCCAACATTCAGAGCATCCGTTAGTACTATCTTTGTTTCTACATAGTATACATGCTCAAATTGCATGTCCAATGCATTTGCATGAAAGAGCCAACCTAGCTTGTAGATAATGCTCCTATATGCTACCGTGTCCATTCTTTAAATGCTGCTGAGGGTGGTGAGGTGGGGATTCAATGGTGATAATAATTGAAAATAGTGGCCTAAATCCATGTGTTAGTTCTAGCTAGAACAGATACCATGAATAAATAGATCGCTCGGTAAGGTAGGTATCTGGCTGTGTGGCTGGATTTGGGGAGTTCAGTTTGTCACTGTGCCACCCCACCCCACCCCACCCCATTAGCCTTGAGCAAGCTGTTACTGTGCAAGGTTTGGTTCCAAGAAAAAAGAAGGAAGACCCAGTTCCAGCTTGTGTTGTGTTGAGCAAGCTTCGATGGGCCTCCCAACTCCCATTATTCTACAATTCAGTTATTCCTGGCAGTCCGTGAATATCCACAAAGCTCTCCTCTGGCACCATCTTGGGAACAAATTGATTTTTCCCCTGTTGGCTTTCTTCACTGTCAATTGCTCTTTATAGGACATCAGAAAGCTACAAGCCACAAGCTTGTGGTAGAAAACACACATGCAGTTATGAAAGAAACCCAAGCAGTTGCTACACCACAAAATGAATGAAGTTCATCTTTATTATGCTACAGTTGTTGTGTAACAAGGGTTCTTCCAAATGGGGAAAAATGCCATCCCTGTTGGTTACCTCTTGTTCCTCACCAAGCATAGTGGAGCATCCCAGTGTTCATGTCCAATGCTGACAATGGAAAGTTGCATTTTTGCAAGGAGTTTTTTTGTAAATCCATTGAAAATATTTAAAATCAAAATCCTTGCTGTAGTTTGCTTTAGAACCCTCCTTTGTGAATGTTAGCAAAAAAAAAGTAACAAACAATGTAGCATCCAGCACTTTTACACATACTTTTGTTCCCTTTGGGGGAACTCAATCAGACCTTAATAGCCACAAAAAGAAATGAAGTGCAAATAATTCATATTTGTAATGAATTACAATATATATTCTCTTGCTCACAAATTGAAGCATGACCATTCCCATAGAACGGTGAGGGATGATCTCACCTTGCATCTGAAAAATGGCCAGTGCATTAATATGAAAGTCACATCGGTGGGATGTAAATAAGCATAATTTTCAATAGCATGCAGCGTATGTACACATCCTAGTTATGCAAATTTTAGTGGTGCAGTGGTAGCCAGTCACTATATCTCTTTTGGCCACTAGAGGCAAGGCTTCATAGTAAGCTTCTGCTGCTGTAGACTTGGTCCATCCATCATACCCTTGCACTCACCAACTGGCAGAGCTCGTAGAATGACAGATACACATCCCATCAAATACACAGTAATGTGCTTTGTCAGAACTGTTCCCCATAGTAATTTGTCAGGCACTGGGAACCTATGATCACTGTCAGAAGTGAATAAGAAACATATAGTGACACAGAAGGATGCTCAGCTGCAACTAGATATCATTAATAGCCTGCAGATGGTGCACCATTCTTTCTAGGAGCTATGTATGTATTGCTCTTGAGTCATCATAGCAAATGACTGCTGGTACATTGTTAAACCAGTGTTATGAAAATACATTTCCCAAGAATTTATTGGTAAATGAATGAACTGTTATTTTTTTAAGGACTTAGTTCTCTTACTGCACTTTTTGTCTGATAACCTAAGTGGGCACTTGCAAATCTCTGCTAATACGAACCGAGTAGGATTTGTAGGCCTTGAGGAAACTACTGTATATCCTCCAGTTCTGCTTTTGTTGTTAATTTACTGAGTGGTCTACCATGAATAGGGGTGTGGTGGCTCAGTGGACTAGAGTGCTGAAAACTGTCGGCTGCAAAGTCAGCAGCTCAGCGGTTCGAATCCCGGGGTGCCATGCAGTGGAGTGAGTTCCCACTGTTAACCCCAGCTCCTGCCAACCCAGCAGTTTGAAAGCTTGTAAATGCAAGTAGATAAATAGGTACCACTGTAAAAAGTGGGAAGGCGAGCAGTGTTCCATGCACAGACATGCGTTTGCCATGCCAGCCACATGGCCATGGACTTGCACAACAGTGGCTCTTTGGCTTGGAAACGGACTTGAGCACCACCCCTAGAGTTGGACATGACTAGCACACATGTGTGGCCGGGGAGGGGGGGGACTTTACCTTTACCTTCTACGCATGGGTGGCTGCATAGTAGAGAGGGGCATGAATGGCGGAATCGTCAGTATGTGCCGTTTGTTTCTTGGCTCAGCAGGTGTTCGACACTTTCCCAGCCCTGCCTCCTCTGCTGTGTGGCCGCTCAGAGGCAGCACCGCAGATTCCCTGCCCTTCATCCTTTGTGGGGGATGCCTCCAAATGGGTGCCCACTGGAGGCGGCAGGGCTAGGCCACGAAACGAAGTGGTGCAAACCACTGGTTTGACAGTTCGTGCCCATTTCTACTGAACGGTTAAGGAAGCTGACAGCAAAAAGATTGATCCACTTGAGATTGTGGTGCTGCAGTAGATCTTTGCCGATACCCTGAATTGCCAGAAAGAGAAACAAGTGGATCCTTGTTAAAAACACACCTGAACTATCTCTGCAGGCAAATATGTTGAAACTGAGGCTGTCCACTTTGGGGCACATTTGAAAGGTTGACAGCAGCAGGAAAAGAGGAAGTCCAAATGGGAGATGGACCGACTCTCTAAAGGAAGCCACAGGCTTGAGTTTACAGGGCAGCCAAGAACAGGACATTCTGGAGATCACTCATTGATAAGGTTGCCATCAGTTGGAGGTGTCTTGACAGCACATAACCACCACAACTACAAAGGTATTGCCCCTCCTTGTTTTTAAAATAAGAATGCAGTTCTGTATTTGGGGCCCAGCACCTCACAGCTTTAGGATTTGATGGAAGCCCTGCAACAGTACTGAGATACCAGGTACACCCTACCTATACATTATCATGTACCATTCAAGTCACTTCTGAGTTATGGTGACCCTGTGAAATAGTGACCTGCAGAAGGTTCTGCTAACAACATCAGCTGACAGGCATACCACAAATGCAGCAGAGAGAAGGGTGGTATGAGGAAGGAGCACACATATCATTCCCTGTTGTCATTCAACTCACAGCCATGCCTTTGTCAACGGTGGCATAAAGAAAATATTCCAATCACTGATTTTCAAGCAAAGGATGTGTTTTATATAAATTGGCTACTATCACTGCATCAGCAGCTGCACCCAGATTATCTGTGTAACAGAATATGGTATAGTTTAATATCCAATCTTAGAGCACTGCCTCTAAACTGTAATCCCTATTTTGTACAATTTTTTCTTTCATATAAAAGTTAATGGCTATTTGTATATTCTCTCAATCATTGTTTTTAATAGGGGGAGACACGTTCATGCACAGTTACTAAATGTCTGGTAGTTAAATAGCAATTCTCTTCTCAAAGCTGGAATGGTTCCTATTCTGTTTCTCTGACACATCTAAATATAGTTCTCTTTAACATCTGATATAATTTTAAGTTTTGTGTGCTCTTCAATATTAAACCTTCTCTGAGTGTCATTTAGATTGAATGTTATTCACAAGAACCAAACTATATGTAGACTGGAATCCTATGGGTTATTTACCCTGGCACATGCACAGTGCCATGAATTGCAGATGAAAATCGGTGCTATTTAACAGATCAAGGTGAAAGGACTGGAGCATCCACAGACAATAGCAGTGTGGGAGAGAACACTCTCAGGATGCTGGTAGGCAGTATATTAAAAGTTTATTATGTTATTATGTAAGCTAGTTAGGAGTTTGAGACAGCAAGCAGCAGGCCATACTGCTTTTAAAGTATACCTGTAACACTTAGTGAGTATCCCTACAAAACTTACTGTTTCAGCATTTTAAGTATTTATCATGCATTTGATTATTAGTGCTTCTGTTTGTTGTTCATATGTAAAATTCTCTCACTCTATGTCTTTTAAATGTCACCCTTTTTATAGTGAATAAGTCCCTGAAGAAGGCCATTTGGGCCGAAACGCGTTGGGCTATTTTAATAAGGACTATTTTAATAAACTTTTAATATACTGCCTACCAGCATCCTGAGAGTGTTCTCTCCCACACTGCTATTTAACAGATCACCAATTGTATTCCACACTGCATGGCAAAGCATGCTGCTGCAAGACAAGGAGCCCCTCATTAACGAGCAGCAATTTGCCAATTGTGGTTTATGTTGTTACACTTAGTCTGAAATAAATCTTACATAATGTTAAAATTGCACAACTGGAAGGGACCCTATGGGTCAGGACCACAACTAGGGTCTGTGTCACCCAGGGCAAGTATGGCACATCTCAGTGGATAGTTTATTCCACATGGATGGGCCAACCACCGAGAAGGCCCAATTGCAAGTTGCAAATTTACGGGCCTCCCTGGGGGTGGCCACTTGAAGCGAGTAGGCATACTGATGGCAGCAGACTCCAAAACTCAGAATGACCTCACCCATAGATGTTAAAGAACATGGGGGAGATTGCCGACCCCTGAGGCACCCCACAAAAGAGAGTGCAGGAATACAACAACTCTCCCTCCAAGCTCACTCACTGGATCCAGCCCTCAAGGAAGGACTGGAGCCAGCTTAAGGCTGGGCCCCTGATCCCCACCTCAGAGAGCCTACCCAGGAGGATACCATGGTCGAGTGTCATTTGGGCACTCACACACCAGTGTGACACCCAGGACACATGTCCCACATTATACCCACCCTATAGGCAGCTCCCCCCCTCTCTCTCACACACACACAAACACCCCAATCCATGGCTCACCCTTATGTTGTCAAACATATGATTTAGTGTGTGTATCTTTTCTTTTAGTGGAAAAAGCAAACACCAGGGTCCTTGGAAGAGAGTTTGGGAAAAACCGGTTGGTTTTTCTCTAACATAAATATTTCTGTTAAAATAATGCTGTTTTCTTTCACTTCCGAATCCATACAACCTTCCCTGTGTTTTCCACATCTATTGATTCCATTAACTCCACACTGTGTGTGTTTTCCACCTTTTCCTTTCAGGTCCCTTGTACCAAAATTCATCTTGGAATCCCCAGGCATCAGCTATGGCGACTGGGGTTTATGGGAGTTGTAGTTCAAAATATCAGGACTGCACTGGGTTGACTGCCTCCTCCATTGCTGTTAGTAGGTCATTTTGAAGTTACAGGCAGGCAGGCAGGAGGGCAGGCAGAGCCACAGATCTGTGCAGAACGTCTGATAACAACAATCTGCCTGATGGGAAAACGACTTAAGCTGATGATTTCTTCAAAGAACAAAGCTCCCCCCCCCCAGAGAAGCTGAATTAGCATCTTTGCCAAGTCATGGCAGGGCAATTATGGTAGCAATTGTTCTGTGTCCTCAGCTGACACTACTGTTGAGCTTCCTCCTCTCGCAGAGGTGCCATATCCATTCCTTTACTGAAAGGGCTCCTGCACAGAACCACAGATGTGCCATTAAATTCATATTAATGCCAGAGCAGCCCATGAGGGGAGCGCATTTTACTGCATGAGGGAAATTGGTAAACATTACCAACCACCAGTGCCTGAAATCAGGGTGCAGGATAATACAAGACTTGCTAAATTATTGTGGTACCTCAGATGGGGGGGGGATCCTGCAAAAACACCTCCTTCTCCCTGGTGCTGGCAGTAAAAATACATCACATAAATTAAATGATTAAAAAAAAAACCCAAACACCATGTCTCCTTTCTCTTCCTATCTTTCCAGCCTGCAGCTCCTGTGTTGAATGGAGGCACTGGCAACAGTAAAAAAATGCAGAGAGAAGGCCCGTGGGGCCCACTTTTTCCACCAGTACAGGGCTTTCCTGAGGGCCGACTGTGCTTCCGTGGCCTGCAGAAAAGAAAGGCCACTTTCATCGTAGTGAATCTGTTTCCCTTTCAACGGCTCTTGGCCATGTTCAGGACGTTCTTGGCCTGGCATTTTGTGTTCTTTGCTTCATTGAAATCAGCAGGGGGACAACAAGAAATTGCCCACTTCTGCTGAAACATGGTTATGGGACACTTGGCTGAAGGGGGAAGCGTGAGGATGGCAATATGTTTGCAGGGACATTCACCCAGGTCAGCATAAAAGGTAAGCAAGTGTTGACACAACCCAGTGAGATTTGATTAGTTCGGTCTCTGCCTTGTGGATAGAAATGATGGAAGAGACCACCACCCATCCACCAGCAGAGAATCAAGTCCCTCCACAGGAAATCAAGTATGACAGTGAATGGAGGGATCTATATCATAGAAAACTGTTGTGTATTGACCGTAAAAGGGTGAAGTTCTCACTCTGGTCCACCTCATTACATTCAGCTTCAATCCACATCCTGGTTGGTTGGTTGTACTTCATCTACATTCACTCTGGATCCACCTCCTGATTGGTTGTCACTTTCAGGGTTGGCTATATAAGCAGACCAGCCAGGCTGGTGTCTCATTGTCTGTGTTGACTCCACACTTCACTCCCACTATGCAACAAAAACACAAGTGTGATCCTGACTTTCCAGGTTGTGCAGCAGCAAGTGCACACTACCGAGTAACTACATCTTCCTATGCTGTTTATGTTGATCTTAGTCTTACACAGGCCAGGCCTCACATCAAATTTGGGTTGTAGGCGGTGCTTGTGTAGCAGATATATTGTGTGACAATACCATTTCCTGCTCCAGATTATTGGCACACTCACTGTTTTAATAATAATAAAAATAAAAGTCTTCCAAGTGCACACAAGTGCTTCTGTGCACCTCCACCTTTACAAATACCCTGACAGTCAGAGGCCATGCTATCGCATGTTCACAGTTGCTGTATTCTCCCTCACCTTGCATGTCCTCTTTCCACATCATATCCAATGGCACTACCCCTCCTAGAGCACAATGGAGGTATTGGATGCCCCATTCCTGTTTGCCATAGCCTGGTGTCATAGATTGCTAGCATTTCCTCAGTGTCTCAGTGAGTAAATGGCAAAGAAATGGAAGTAAAGAAACCTCTTCCTCTATCAGTATCATCACTGGAAGACCACTTTAACTCACATTCCCCTGAAGAAAGGATTTAAAGAACTCAAGGTTCACTTGAGTTCAAGGTGCCCACGGTATGACATCACTGCTGGGAAGAACTTCCTTTTAGAGGCTGGTAGGACAAACTTTTGGGGACCTGTGGGATGACAAGCAGTGACTCTGAAAGGGACACATGAAAAAGGTGATTTATTTTCATAGAGACTGGAAGAGCTGGGCTCACTCCAGAAGAGAAAAACAACTGCTACGCACAAAGCATATTTGTTGAGAAGTGGAGGGCTATCGCACTATGGAAGCTTCTAAGTATGGGATGCTATAAAAACACTGATTCTAATGGCTGCTCTGTGGCTGGAGAGAAATTTGCTCGGGTCTTTTAGATTAATCTTTGTAGAGGTCGGCCTGGCTAAGGAACATGCGTTCTTATGCAGCATGTATTGCTTTGTGCTGCACAATGCATTCTGGCATGCAATGTGCCTCTTGTGCTTTGGCCATACTGTTCTGTACTCCTCCTTTCTTTGGTTGCTCACTATGCAGGTGCTTCCTCTGCTTGTGGCTGATGGGCCATACTGGAAGCCCTCCACTGAGGGAAGAGACGGCTGCTGTATTAGGACAGTGTGGAGCAATGTGCATTCAGTTGCCTGAAAACCAGTGGCAGTGCCTTGATGGCCACTTTGAAGTGGCAGAGGAGAGCGGCACATGAATGCTTAATGCATGCATTATCCTACACAATAGCTACACCATTGAAAGGGTGTTTCATCCATGACCCTGCAGATGACAACATACATATTACAGTGGTACCTCTACTTACGAGCAGCTCTCCTTACAAGCAATTCAACTTAAGAGCGGGAAACCATTGGCGTTTTAACTGCTGCCTTACAAATTTTAGATGCAGTCTGCTCTAACAATTCCCCCCCCCCATTTTTTAAATTTATGTTTTTGATTGTTTAGATACTGCTGCTCTACTTACAAGTTGTTCAACTTATGAGCGTGCATTTGGAACAGATTAAACTCGTAAGTAGAGGTGCCACTGTATTATTTCCACCCTTGGACTGTCATTGGTAATGACTACGTCAATGTGCGTGAAGGCAACGGAAAGATGGCCCAGATCATGATAGACTTTTCATGGGCCAACTGCCAGAGGCATTAAGAAGCTTTTTTATGATGACATGCCCTTGGTTGGGGCTGGCAGTGGGAATTCATATAGTGGCACAGCTCTTGGCTCTCCAAAACAAGCAGTTGCTGTTGCTTCATGGTTCCCACGAAAGGGGGATGCCTCTGTTGCCCCAGGTGACCCTCAAACTGCCCAGAGTGACCATTGGCCAGATGGTGTGGAATAAAATTCAAATAAATAAATAAATAAATAAATATGTGCCCTGTGCATGAGCCTTCCAGTGGACTTTCCAGAGGGACCCCCCCTGGTTCCAGGCAGCCTGAAGGCATATAAGTGGGCAGAGAGAGACACAGGAGCAACAGCCCCAGGCAAAAGGTACTGGTGCAGCCTGCAGAGAAGAAAGCAGGGGTGCAACTGGTTGGAAGGGGTCAAAGAGAAGACAATGGAGGAGAGAACTGGTTCTGGAGGAGCAGCTACTCATTTTGTGTGACCCGGGGGGGGGGACGGGACAACAAAGAGCTCTTTGTTCTCCAAGACATGCGGACCACTTTCACCTATGGCCGTGACTCTGTGATTTGGGTTAACTCACACCCACAATGTCAGGACAGAGAAGATGTGCCACTACTTCTCAAGCAGGGTTCCCAACTCTAATGCAGAAGCAGTGCTAGAGGTGTTGCTGCCAACTTCAGTGGTCTGTGCAGCTAGCCTAGGAAAACAGTGACATTGGTAAGTCTTTGGGTCTCTGTGCAGAGATGGATAGAATGACTGTGTGAATTAAAAAAAGAGGACTCTGAGTATTATCTGACATGGAACAGATTTTATTATTGGTTTGAGAGAAGAAATAGAATACATGGTGGAATTGAGATATAATATAGTTAATATAATTTACACTCAGACAAATGATGAATGGTAATTGGATTTTTTTAGTTTTATTTGATGCTCGTGTTATGTAGTAATGTAGTGATGATTGAATTAAATAAAATTCATTATAAAATTAAAAAATGGAAAGTCTTTGGGTCTGAATCCCATGGTCAAGTCCTATTAAAAACAAGTCCCCCCCTCCCCCAAAGACAAAGGGAGCAGTGGCTGGGCTCAGAGTCACAAGTCAAGACCAAGTCAAGTCAAGTCAGGGGGGAAAACCCTGAGTCAAGTCCAAGTCAAGACGCTGGTGCAACTTAAGTCAGACATCACAGCAAGTCCCACACCTCGAGTCCCCTATCCCTGGTTATTATGTTTCACTGTCATTGCATGGGAAGAAGAAGGGGGCAGAATTACAATTCTCTAGCCTCATATCCTGGGAAGGAACACTTCCCTACAGTCCTGATGGGCACCAGCTGCCATGGCCACGATTATGGTGCTATACACTGTGACTTTACATACCTCATGCATTCAACTGACCTGAAGTCATAAGATACATCTAAGCAATTGGAAAGATGCACCTGTAACAAGGGCTATGGCTTTCCCTTTAATTAAATTAAGTAACTGATTTAAAGCTGGTTGTAGGAACATATACAGGCAGCTTGCTCATTCCACCTACAGGAAGGGCTGGCTTCAACACCTGACCTTAGAAAACATAGTACAAGAAGTATGATTAAATCATTGAGAGTCATCAATTCCTGCACTACCACTCCATGCACTCGTTAGGAGAGGAGAAATCTGAAGAACCGTCACTAACCTAGAGGCTGGAAAAGTCAGTTTTGGACAACAGCTCCCATAATCTCCCAGGGAGCAGATTCATGGGAGGCCTCTCAGGGTTGTAGCAAGTACTCTAGCTCCTGAAAGCTTTTGTAACAATACTTTTGACTAGAGCCACATGAATCATTTTTAATGGGTTTGACATAACTAACACAATTATTTCTCTTTCAGACTGGTATAAACTGTTTACAAAGGCTGCTTCAGGAAATGGAAATATTGAACACCCAATGGCTTTTAATAATCAGTCCATCAGTTCTTCCATAAAGGCATAGCAGAAAGAGAGGAGTGCCTAGGCATGGTAATGGCTGCTTTGACGAGTGATGTATCCTCTACAAAGATTCGTATTTAAGGTTGCAGATATCACCAAGATGACAGAAAGGTCTGGTTCAGCCTAAATCACATAACCATAGTAGCGTACTGTGCTTAAGGAAAAGGTTCCAGTCAAGCCTCTGCTCTGCTTTGTATTTGTGGCTGAATTGTGAGATTGACTGATGTTGTCTAAGCCTACAGCTGATACGGGCAGGGGCCAGCCCTGCCATTAGGCACATTGAGATGGCAGATGCTCATGGAGGGACAGTGATGGCTGCTTGGACTCCCTGGTCGTTCCCTTCTCTTGGAGGATGGAACAGCAAATGGTTAACCAAGACTCTTCCCTTCCCTGCCACTTTCAGGTGCAGTAGAGGGAAATGCAGCCTCACAGAGTTGGAGCAAAACTCAGCCGCAGGTCCCGTCAATGCTTACACGCAGAAGGACAGCCTAATTTGCCTTGGGCAGCAGAATATCTTGGGATGGCGCTGGAAATTGAAGAGATGAGCTTGTCCACAGCATGGCATTGTCCCCAGTTGCTCTGGGGTTGCTCCAGGTGGTACTGGTATTATTTGTTTCAAGCATCCACACATAGGGAGAACATTTGTAACTAGATATACTGGGGAATATTGGGTCTGCCTGCTACCATCAGATCACACACTTCTGGAACTGCTCCCTGAAGTCTCACTCCCAACATAGGGCGTTTATACACGACCCCTAAGCTCTGCCGCAAATGGCTGCAAGCTCCGGAGATTTAAAATGTTTCCCCACCAGCTCCGGAGTTTGCAGACAATTAAGTGCGACCCCGCCCACTTTAGCGCGACCCAGCGCACTTTTCTTGTACCTTCTCTCTGGAGGTGAAAAATATTTGATGCGGATAAGAGTGCCGGGCTCTCCTCGCTTGTCTGTTGTTTTTTTGCCTCCCGCCCCTTTAAGAGCCCCTTGAGAAGGAACCAGGAAGTAACGGGGCTTGTGGCAACTTCAACCAGCACCGGCAGGTTAGTAAAGGCTTCTTTTATCCTTTTTTTCCCTCCCTCCCCTCACGCCGACAGGAGCAGGAAGTGCTGAGGGGTGGGGACGCAGGAACAGAAACGAACCCCCAAGATCTCTGGTCCGAATTTAAGGGACCAGCGGATCTTAGGGGTCGTGTGAAAAGGCCCATAGACTGCCTTCCTCTTTTGCCCTATCTTCATTACCATTTCTTCCTCTCCCTCTCTCCTCCCCTCCCCTCCTTGTTTTACCTCCACAACAAAAGGCAGATTGAGAAAGGACCCTCATGATTTCATATGATTTTATGGAGGATTCTTGGGAAACAGACACCAAATTATTGATGCCATTTATATCCACAGACTACACCAGAGAAATCAGAGAAGAGAGAAGAGAGAATGGCGCAGCTTGAAATACACACCTCCCCAACCCCACTCCCAGGAATGGAGTTCAGTACGGCAGTGGCGCATCACTCCCTAATGCATCGTGATGGTCACTGCAGTGGCTGGCTGGCTCCTTGCCACTTATGTTAACAAATCAGAGAAGAAGGCAACAGTCCTTAAACCTGTGTCTTGACAGTGATTTTGTGATTTTGACAAATGAATATCATCACCATCATCACCACCATCACCACCAGCACCACCCCTATGGTGAAAGGAGCATGTTGTGTGATAGGTGTGTGACCAGAGCATAGCAGATCTCTGTCCCTTTTTCATTCCAAGGTTGATAACAGATAAACATTTGCCATGTTATATTTGTCACCTGCTGCAATCATGCAACCTAACATGAAACAAAAAACAAAAGAAACTGGGGGGACAATACTTGTGAGCAGACACAGCCTGAGTCACAAGACCACACCACTTTAATACGGAAACACCAGAAGTGGTGCAATATATTTGGAGGGATAGCTTGCAGTACTGTAAACACTTTGCTGCCTTGGTGGGTGGGTGCCGTGGGATCCAACTCTGATGGTGCCAATGGTGGCTAGTTTTCCAACAATAATTCCACAGGCTCCAGGTTTTGGGAAGGATCAAGAACAGACATTAAATGTAATCGAGGAAGCAACAGGAACAGGGACAGTGTCCTTAACTCCCTCCGAGAGCTTCGTGGAGGGTAGAGTTCCCCAGAGAACGTGCTTTCAGGATAATTCCCTGTTCAAACCACAGGTTGCCCTGGGAGTCCTTTTCTCTGAAAGCAGGAACGGAGGATGATTCCCAGCCTTGTCTAAGGCTTTCCCAGGGCAGCTTGGAGAGCCTGGTGGGGGGTGCTGGGGCTGGCTCCTCTGCTCCTCCCGGAATCTTCTCTGTCTCTTACACTGGCAATTTCATTGCCAGCACCACAGCTGGGTCAGAGTGGGTGATTCTGCCCCTGTTGGACGACACCAACACCAATAATGTGCTGGAGGTGCAGTACGCTCATTTGGTTTGCCACCACTGTTATAGGTTGACTCATGTTATTACATATATTGCAATAAGGGCAAGCAGAAAAGTACAAAGGTCGTCATCATCACCATCACCACCACCACCTCCTCCTCCTCCTTCCTCTTCTTCTTCCAGATAGTCAGTTCAACTAGAAGACGCCAAATACTGTACTACTTTTCTAAAGAGAATCAATTTCCATGCACAGTTGGTAACATGTTGTGGGCACTTTTCCCCACCTCACCTGGTCCTCTGGCATCTCATTCATATTCTTTTTCCAAAATTCAAAAGATTCTGCTGAGGCTTTGTTCAAAGAAAAACCACTTCTACTCTCTTACTATCTCACTTGATCTGTCCTATACAGTGTGCCATTCTGCTGCAGCCTTCCCTGCCCCTGAAGCACTTCCCAATGTGCTGGACCACAACACCTATCATCCCCTGCCAGCATACTACGGTATTTCCATTTCCTCTCCATTGATGCATTTGTCCCCCTGCCACTGTCACCTTCTCCAAAGTTGGGTACATGATGGTAAAAGACTAGTATGGAGTTGCCCTTCAGGAGAAAAGAATGCTGTGTGGTCTGGAAATGATGACTAGATCCAAGAACCAAAAAAAAAAAAAAAAAAGTTAACAAAGGGTTAGGCTGCATCTACTTGAGCCTGGGAAAATCACTCCCTCTGCAGAACCCTGGAACTATTTTGAGGTGTGAACTGTTTATTGGTCGCCATTGCACAGAAATACCCACATCACCCCCTGTAAACCTCCCCTTTGCTCGGGCTCAGAGGCGTAGCAGAGCAGGCAGTCTTGACTGCTTCCGGTCTTTGATGCTACTCACTCTCCTCTTCAATGCTTGGCTGCAAATTCTGCTTCCTGTTCAAGGCCAGTGACCATTTTTTCATTTCACTTTGAATCACTCAAAAGCAACTGTATGCAACCCGACCCCTCTGAGGCATGATGAGCGGGGGCTTCCCTTTCAACCCTCTTCAAGTTGCACATGTTGGCAGTCCACTACCACGGCGGTGCATTGACCATATTGTCAATTTCTGCATCGTTGAATGCCTTTTGGCTGCTAAGTATGAAGGTCCCAGAGGATGTGACAGAATGAACTTGCTTTGAAAGAATGAAAAGCTTCTCTGCTTCTTTGTAAAGTTGAATGTTTGTTTATTTGTTTCCTATATGCATGCGAAGGTAGAGTGATGGAGGGAAGGTCTCCTCCTTCTCACATCCCCTCCTATTAAAATAGAAGTGGAAACTTAGGTCCCGGAATGCAAAACCATACAAAGACCTTTACAGCGGCAGCTGCACAGATACCCTGCCCCACTAGAGCCTGTGGTTATGGTTCATTGGTAGCCACCTCGCAAAAAGAAAGACTAATTTTAACCATATCCTCCCACAAAATTTGCGAATGAAATCTTGTGGCTTTGACTTGGGCACGGGCTGTATCGACTGGCAACTGCCCTGCTCAAGCAAGTTGCAAAGGGGTTCCTCCCTACTGTGAATCACCTTCTATCGGAACGCTCAACAAACCAGTTTGGTAGAAAGCAACACCTTGATAGGCAAAGCTCTTACGTTCAAGCCATTCTATGAGAGCACAACTGGACTGCCTGCTTTTGCCCTGCTTCTCATTCATTATACTGTACCGACTCCCCCCCCCCCCCATAAACAGGTAATCGTTCCTAATCCTAAATCAATCTGACCTTCTCCCATGAGTATTTGGTGTACTTTATTCATCCCTCCATGCTCTTTTCTTGTTACTGTTGTACTTCCTCGAATATATTTTGTTCAGAATTCGCATTGTGGGAGCAATTTTTCAGTCCTTCAACAACATTTCTAGGCATCATCTGGCAACAAAAATCAAGCTATATACATGGTGTAGTGAGGAGTAAACATTTTGCCCCCCCTCCTTCCTACCAATGTGTGTTGTGAATAAAATAACAATAAATTTGCTTTGAAGGGTTTTAAAAAAAGAATCAACCAACTATATCAGTTGATAATTTAAGAAAGTCTTGTGCTCTGCTGATATATATTAGCAAGATTTTCAGTGCTGTTTTAATTCTTAATTCTTTGAAAATGGCTTTGAATCAATAGTAATATGCAAAGGAGGCGTGAAATGCATCTTTCCACAAAATATTTTGGAGAATCTTATCTCTGAGAACAGCATCTAAAAATATTTGGAATGTACTGTTTGTGGGGGTTCTCCTGTTCGCCAGACTACCCGCTCTTTAGAACTCAATAAAGAAGCATCTTTTAACGAACCAACATGAGTTTTATTGTCTTCTTCCACACTTCGGGAGGCACTTCTCTTTAAAAGGGCCTTTTCACACGACCCCTAAGATCCGCTGGCCACTTAAATTCGGACCAGGGATCTTGGGGGTTCGTTGCTCTTCCTGTGTCCCCACCCCTCCGCACTTCCTTGATCCTGTCTGCGTGAGAGGAGGGAGGAAGAAAGAGAGGAAAAAATGCAGGCTCACCTCCGAAGCCGGTCGAAGCCCGTCATCCTGATTCCTTCTCTTCTTTTTTTTTTTTTTTTGCCTCCCGCCCCTTCTCTTAAAGGGGCGGGAGGCAAAAAACCCCAAACAGAAGCGAGGAGAGCCCCACACTCACCAGATTAAATCCGAACCTGGGGATTTTCACCCTTCTAGAGCAGGTACAAGAAAAGTGCGCTGGGACGTGCTTAGGTGGGCGTGGTCGCACTTAATTTCCTGCAAACTCCAGAGCTGATGGGGAAACAATTGTAAGCTCCGGAGCTGGCAGCCATTTGCTGTGGAGTTTAGGGCCTAACAGAATCAACAGGTGCAACATCTTTAACAAAAGGGTTATTCTTAGAGTCTCAGGTAGGGGTAAATAGGGAGCGATTCAGGCCCCCTTCTACTCTTGGGAGGGGAGGGCTCCACCAGACCCCTTCAGAGGCTCCAAGTCCTAGGTCTGTATCGTAGCGTGTACCCCAAACTCCACGGTTGGTCCAGGTCTCCCCCGCCGCAGATGCCAAAGTAGAAAATCCTCTTGAAGGGCCAAGCCCCTCCCGCAGGAGTGTCTCCCGGTCCGTTTCTCCTCTGCTTTCACCTTCTCCATCCATTTTTCGTAGGTGATGTCCTGCCTTATCTTCTTTAACTTGCGGTTATATTCCCGGGCCTCCCTTTCTCCCCAGTAGGAGCAACCCTTTCTCTGAGCCCGCTTTCGATAGCTTTCTGCCTCAGCATGAGGCATCCTCCTCCTCTCCCATCTCCCTGTATAAGGGTCTTCCATCCATACCCATTCCCAGCCTGGGGGTAGGATGCGAGGTTTCCCCCCTTTTTAGCCTCTCCAAACCCCACCTCCACAACTGTGGGTTGGTCCGTCTTTCCCACCCTTTCACCTTCCCCAATCTTTAGGGATTCCTCAAACCTCTTCTGCATTTCTTCGCGTTCTTATTCCTCCCTTATTTGGGCGTTCCTTACCTCCTCCCTTCGCCTCTGTTTTTCCCGCCATTCCTCCCTCTCAATCTGGTCAGGTGTAGGCGGCACTCTCCTTTGTTGAGCCCCTCTCAGCGTTCCCTGCCCCACATTGATAACACCGTTCAACCACTTCAGCCCTAAAAACGACTTGGAATCAAGAGCTATGATGTTATGGAAACGTGCAATATATGTATGACAAAAGTATTTAGTAAATCCATGTCTTGAAAACCGAGGTTTTATTTTTTTTCCCAGTTTTTTTTATTTTAGGACCAACAGAATACAGTTCATTTTCCAACATATCAATCCTTATACAATTTCCAAGGTTGTTCGCCCTTCTTCTTTTTCCCTCTGTTTTATTTCCCCCCTCCCTCTCCACCCCGAGCAAGCTACTAACTGCAATGTCATATGCTCAAAAGTACCCTTTCTCATATTATACATTGTCAAAGCCTGATGGAAAAGTCTCCCTAGCCCATTTCTCATTCTCAGGTTTTCCTTCCAACCATTCTATAAACTTCTGCCACTCTTTCAAAATTCTATTTTTCTCCAGTTTTTCCTTCTTGCATTATTTGTATCCATTCATTTTGAAAAAACTGATATAGATAATCTTTCCACTTGTCGTATTTCCATGGCTTATTTCCTTCATCCTTCCATCCAGTTACTAGCACCATTATAGCAGCTGCTATTTAGCCACCTAAAATACATAATCTGTGGACCACATTTTCTCTCCAGTTGTTTTTCTCTCTCCACTAATCCTAAAAATATGTGGTCTATTTTTAACTGAATCCCTTTTTTATTTGTTATTTCTATTAAACCAATTTTCTACTTTATTCCAAAAACTCCTTACTTTCTCACACTTACAGATCATATGCTCAAAACCCCCAAATATATACTAATGAAACCCTGATCAATAAATCTAAAAAAAGAAAGCCCCCCCCCAAAAAAAAAAGGAAAAAACCCAATACAAAACATTTGTCAGAATGGGAACAACAACCAAAAACAACAAATAACCCATTTGCTGCTGTGTCACAGTACAGACTCACATTAAGCCTGTGGTCTACAAAGACTCCTAATTCACACGTACTCTTGCCAATAGTACTATTATACCATCACTCATCTTATATTTGTCCATTTGGGTTTTCTTCTTCAGACGCATAACTAGACAATTCTTCCCGGCTGAAACCCATTTTGTTAAATTTGGTCCAATTCTCCAAGTTTCAGATCCTGTGAGTTTTCCTTTTTTGTGAAAAAGAAGGGGCAAAGACAACCCCTTTTGCCATCCCCTTGTCCTTGGAAGGTGAAGGGAACCAAGGAAAACTGGTCGTGGGAGATCCTTTTTGGGGTAACAAGGGGAAAAAGGAAGGGGGGAGGATGATAGGTCAAGGAGGTTCACCAGAAGAAGATGGCAGACTAAGAAAAGGAACTATTTATTTATTTATTTATTTATACCTCGCCATCACCGGTTAATGTCTCAAAACAATAGACATAATGATAATAATCTAAAGAAAGAAAAAAAACCCAATACAAAAACCAAATGCCCTCTGAGGGAGTGGTGGAAGAGGGGAAAAACTTGGATAAATAAAGGGATAGAGAAGAGCAGACTGGAAAAGGACTGTGGGAAGAGCTTCAGGAGCCCCTGAGCTGGAAGACGTGGGAAGAGCAAAGGAGCCTGAAGAGGAGAGAAAGGTTGGGAGGAAAGACTCGGCCTTCCACTGAGAACCTTTATCCAAAGGTGGTGGGGAGTCGCAGCCACCCAGCCAATGTCAAGAGCCAAGAACTGGGTGGGGGTAGATGAATTGTTGCCCCAGCTGCACCTGTCGGAGCCAAGGGATTTGTGGGAAGAACCGAATGGGACCATGAATGAGTCTCTTGCTCCTGGTAGCCAGAGACAACCCATAACCTGCAATTGCAAGACTTTTACCCCTCCATTGCAGGAGGAAAGGAAGACAGAAAGTTTGTTATCTGTAAATAAGTTGCCTGTTGAGTTGAATGTAAACATTACTGGTTTAAAACCAGAACCTGACTGTGATCCATCTGGTAAAGGGGGATCAAGAAATGTGTGTGTGTGTGTGTGTGTGTGTGTGTGTGTGTGTGTGTGTGTGTGTGTGTGTGTGTGTGTGTGTGTGTGTGTTGGAGATGAACCACAGGGCCGTAATCTGGGTGGGCTTTTGGAACCAGCCCTCTCGATGGTGAAACAGATCTTGGCCAAATCTCCTTTTTTTGCTATGAGGCCGATTGCACATCTCCTTCCCTTTCTCAACAGGAAGTCCCTAATAGCAATAGTTCATGTGTTGGTAATTTTAAGGATTGACTATTGCAGTGCTCGTTACATGGGGCTACCCTTGAAGAAGCTGCAACAAGTGCAAAATACAGCAGCTGAGCTGGTCACTGATACATCTAAATCTAACCACATTTTCCCCATCCTGGCCCACCAGCAGTAGCTGCCAGTAGTCTTCCGGGCCAAATTCAAGGTTCTGATGTTAACTTATAAAGCCCTTTATGGTTTAGGACCTCACTACCTGTCAGAGAGTCTCTCTCTCTCTCTCTCTCTCTCTTTCTCCCTCTCAGGCCGTCCTCCCATCCCTCCCATCCCTCCTAACCCTTGATGCTAAGTGTGGCCAGTCTGAAAGAAGTCCAGAAGTCATTAACCAGAAGCCAGGCCTTCTCGGTAGTGGCTGCCCCATTCTGGAACTCCCTTCCTGAGCTTATGAAAGCAAGTGAAAATCTGGCTTTTTGCCCAGGTCTTTACAAACCTCACCCCCTTGCAATATCAATTTTGTGGTAATTTTATGTCAGGTCATAATTCACCAAAGGGTTTTTTGTTTTTATACGTTCACTTTTAAAATGCTGTAAATGTATGTTGCCCTGCCCCAGAGCAGTGGTTTGTCTACTAAATTGTCTAATAAGTCTGAACAAATATAGACAGGCAGGCAGACAGACTTTCCATCATTTGATTATTATTTTTGTATTAAGTTTGATATAATTCTCATGTTATTTCTGTTTTCATTTATTGCATGTGCTTTATAATTTGTATTTTTTTTTTACTTTGTAAGCTGCCCAGAGTAGCCTTTGAGCTAGATAGCGCGGTATGTAAAACTAATAAATAAATAAATACACTTATTTATTTATTAAATACATTATTTATTAAATATTTATTTATTTATTTACTTGCTTGATTTATTTGATTTATATACCGTAACCATCTAGCAAAAAAAGCTACTCTAGGAGGTTTACATACATAGGCAAAATACAAAAACAGATTAAACAACTTAAAATAGTAAATAAAAACTAATCAATCAGAGCAACATGAGGTAAATAATCAAATGATAATAATAAAAAGAACAAATAAGCAGATAACCACAAATACGATAAATCAAAACCATTTAACAATTCAAAATAAGAACAGATGGAAAAAATAAAGAACTAATAGAAAATTATCATAAGGCGAAGAGAAATAATAGCATCTCATTTATATAAGGAGGTTGAAACAGAATGATCATCCCCTCTATGCCGTAGTCCAAATCACTTACAAAGATATTGATCAACACTGGGCCAGGACAAAACCCCTGGGGCAACCCACTTTTATTTCTCTCCAGCGTGATGAGGAACACTCTTTGGCCATGGGGCCTGTCAGACAGCTACAAATCTATGTAACAGCAGTATCCTCTTGCCCACATTTTATTAGCTTGGCCTTGATCCCTAGAATATCACAAGGGTCCTTGTCAAAAGCCTTGTGGGACTCAAGATGCACAAGGCACAGCATTTCTCTTCTCTGTCATGAGTGTGACTCTGTGGGAAACAGAAACAATTAGTCTGGCATGAGTTGTTTTGAGAAACTCATGCTGAGTTTTGGAAATCACAGTATTCATTTCTGAGCACTCAGGACACATCCTGATGTGCATTTGATAGAAATCAGGGTTAACCTACACAAAAAAGGTGAGTGTATAGCTAAGAGTATTGCTTGTCAGGAGCTATTTGTGATGGATCATATGACTGTTTCAGAGAAAGTGCTCTTATTTATTAAGTTCTAAACCCATATCTCTTCCTTCTACATCACCCAGTGAGATTCATGGTTGAGTGAGTATGAATCAGACTTCCCAACCCTGGCCTCTTCACTGCAGTACACTATAGATCTACGGTAGTGTGAAGGTGAGCCATTAGGAGTGGTGATCTGCTGCAGATTAGTGTAGATCTGCTAGTATTCATTGCAGTTGAGTGAATTATAGTCATATTGGAGATGGCCTTGTAATTTTGTAGGAAATATAGTTAAACTCAGCATCACAGGAGGTGCCATATGGCCTCCTGGGGACCCCTAACACATCTGAAGGGGCCACAGATTGGAATCAATTCTCCAAACATGACCTTACAAGGATCTATGTTATGCAATTCATACATTCCTGATACAGTCTAGATTTCTGTCATATTGAGCTTATGATCGTGCCCCCCCCAAAAAAAAAAAAAAAATGTTGAGAATGGCTGGTAACTAACTACTTGATTCAAGATGAGGGGGTCATAGTCACTGTCAATTTAGACATTACTGCTGGTATCTACATAAAGTATAAAATATTTGTAAATATCTACATAAACGATAAAATAGCCTGGTATGCAACAGTTGGGTGCAGCTCATTTACAGATACTGAATAAGCTTCAATGAGTATTTGCATAGTGGTAGATGGAGCACTGCTGTGAAAAGAAAGAACAGAAACTAAGACCAGTCAACCCTGAATAAACTCTGAGAACTAGCATGAGTATATGGGTAGTGGGGTGCTTAGTGAGTGGAACTGAAAGAGGAGAAAGCACAGCGACCTAATAGAATTGGGGGAGCCAAGAGGAATGGCAACAGACGCACAATATGGAAACTGGTTGCCAGCTTGTGAGCCAGAAACTTCCAGCACAGAATTACAAGCCAGAGGTAAGGACAGAAACCAGTCGAAGGAAGGGGCACAGAAGGAAAAGTAAATAATTTTATAGTTTGTGGCGACAAATAGGTTCTAGTGTTACTCTAAAAAATACATATTCTAATTTGGATAGTCACTACTAGACAAAATCTGCTTCCTCAGATATATTTTTTCCATCTTCTTTCATTTTAGAACAGGATAAACTTTGGAAGAGGAGGGAAGGGAGGACATAATTGTTTTTCAGAAAGAGAACAACAGACACATTCGCTTCACTAAGCATGCTCTGGGTTTTAGCAATAGTAGGGGAAAGAAAGAAAAAATTTCCAATATGGTTTTTTTAAAGTACTTTTTAATGTTTTGGAAATATCCAGTACTGGGAGTGAGATACTGAGTAGTCCAGATAGATGTGGGCAGAGGTAACACATTTATTTATTTATTTATTTATTTATTTATTTATTTATTTATTTAACTGTCTTTCCCTGCGTATAGAGACCCAAGAGGGCTCACAATATTAAAAAGAATACAATTTAAAACATAATAAGTTGAACACTAAAAAAAAATACAGTACACACAAATTAGAATACAATTGAATAATTAAAGACAAATAAACATTAAAAACCACTTTACCTTTAATAAACAGTATCCTGGGACTTAATCATGATTGTTAAAAGCCTGCCTGAAAAGATGGGTCACAGCACATACTAATGCAAGCAACAGTGGTCTATAGGACCTTTCAGACCTAAAAACAGTGATTTTCAGTGAGAGGATGAGCAGTGAAAGAAGCAGCCACTCGGGCCTTCTCTGGAATTCCTCCACTCCCAGTTGCCTTAATGCAGCTCTGACTTCCTGTTGTTCCAACCCTTTTTACAGTGGGAAATTCCAGAACCATAATGCTTAACTAGGCTCGGTTCACTAGTGTTGAGTCAAGATAAAAGAGGCTTATTGATAGCGTCATTTTCATTTATTTATAAATATGCTGTTCAAGCATGAGTGGAGGTCTAGCTTAAAATAGATGGCACTCTCCCTTGGGAAATCTAAGGATGCCGACAGATGCTTCTTCTTGGTGTCATTCCTCTCCTGCCAGAGACTGGACATTGTCTTGGCTAGTCTCCTTTAGATGCGGCAACCCTAAGCGATGATGTTGTGCTTCTGATAGGTTTACGGAGCCAGACTCCAACATTTCCAGTGTTGTATCTCTAACTGCAGTTTATCCTTTGCTTCATTCACAGAATACCTAGGGGTTACATTATCCTTAGCTAAGGAATTGGGAAAGGGAGAGAGAGAGAGAGAGAGAGAGAGAGAGAGAGAGAGAGAGAGAGAGAGAGAGAGAGATGGCTTCTGCTGGTATGTGGAGCATCTCCTAATCAGTCTGAGCAATGCTATTGTTAATAATAATAATAACAACAATGCCATGCGGTCCAATTTGTTCTGACATGATTATCTTTTTGAGGGTTTTCAAAGTATGAAGTACTGTAAAATGGTTTACATCAAAACCCTTCTTGGTCTGTGCAGTTGCTTCAAGGCTACACAGGCTGGCTCTTCTCCCAGAAGGCACAGCGAACTCCCAATCTCTGTCTCTATTACCCAGATATCCAATTTACTGGGCATATCTAGTTTTCCTAAGAAAAAGAGATACTTAGCAATTTAGTGAAACTGTTAAGAGAGAATAAAAAATGCTTCTAAACTCACAATCTCTCTTTTATCCATCCAAACATTGAGTCTTCTAGCAATATTTTCTATTCTATGCACAGATTTAACAAAATACCACCACTATTCTCTAATATTCTTTTCATCACAGGAATCTGAAGCTGCAATATATGTAATGAAAATACATCTGTCCAGTGATATGGGCTGCAATAACTCTGTTGTCCAGAATTTACGTGACTTCTAACCTTGACAGATGGTGTATATTTGCATTTTTAGGCACTGCGGGGTTCCCAGCTTTCATTTTTTTAAAAGAGGTAGAGATAGAAAACCAAAACATAGACATTATTCTGCCCAATTGTTTGCAAAAACTGAACATGCTGCTACATTTCATTGTGTTTAGACAGTGAGCAATGTCATCAATGTGACTGAAACCTTTTTGGAGCCATGCACAATTAAAACGGTAGTGATTCAATTATGTTCACATGAAATGTATATACATCATATGCAGCCATACTTTGGTGGGATTATGATAAAGGTCGCTTCCTCTCTAGTTTCCTTCAGTAGCTTTTTGCAGGCTTTAACTGCACTCTGTCTCCATTGGGAGCAAGGAAAGGCAGATAGATGTGTATACTTTCTATGTAGGTAAAAAAGAGACTGAGGTTGAAAGACTCAGGTGGGGCTAAACTCTCCTTTCAGAAGCACATTATCTTTCAGACTGAGATCCACCTGGGTGTTCTTCGTCTGAGCAATGATGTGTAAGATTGCACTGCAGTTGTGCAGTGCACAACAGATACTCAGCGTGTTGTTAGTCTGTGGAACTCCCTGCCACAGGATGTGGTGATGGCATCTGGCCTGGATGCCTTCAAAAGGAGATTGGGAAGATTCCTGGAGGAAAAGTCCATCACAGGTTACAAGCCAGGATGGAGACTTGCAATCTCCAGGCTTAAAACCAGGGTACTTCAAGGGCCAGATGCAGGGAAGTGGTATCAGGTGACAGATATCTAATCTTGTGTGCTCCCAGACGCATCTGGGGGGGGGGAACCACTGTGAGATACAGGAAGCTGGACTAGATGAACCTTTGACCTGATCCAGCATGGCTCTTCTTATGTTATGTTCTTATGCTGCTTCATACTTCAAAGATGGGAAGCAATCCACTCATGTTCAAAGACACTTGGTAGCTGGGTCCATTTTTAAAAAGCAGAAGTCAGGTTTTTTTCTCACAGGAAATGCACTCAGGAGAGGTGTTACAGTATTTAATTCTGTCCCTGCTGTTCTTATATTGCGGGTAAGTACTTGATTGAAGATGTTCTTTAGACCATTTCAAATAAACACTAGCTAACAAACACAATCCTGAGCATTCAGCTTACAAAGAGTTAAAATTATAAAGACTAAAAAGTATATACACAATTTAGTTAGACAGTTTGTCATAATAAAACAAATTTCCATCATTCCAGTAAAACCTCATTAGAAACCAAAACATTACATGACTCACCTAAACAAACATTTTTCCCTCCTTCCTTCTTCCTGAGAGAGGCCGCTTTAACAGTCAGGAGTGCAACTGTCTGAGTCACAAATTGATTATAGCACCACTACTAGTAATAATACTTAGCATTTCAAATGTATTTTTAAGCACAAAAAGCACCTTTGCACACAGGCTCTGTAATCCTGACTGCAAATTTAACTTTGGATCAGGTTTGTGTAATTGTTGCAATTTGGCAAGGTGGGGGGGATGTGTAGACATGAGGTGAAGCACAGGGGCAGTAATATAATTTTAGTCTCTGTATTTAATTATTGCACTGAAAGCAATATTTTATACTTATTAGGTTATGTTTATGCAGTCATTTCAAAACATGTTTGCTAGTCTCTCTGCTGGTGTATGTTACGTATTTCTCAGTATGACCACTTTCCCTACTCTAAAATGCCTTTTTTGCAACTTAATTTTTTGCTGATTTAGAAAATACATCCACAATTAAGATTTTGATGCAGGATCTCAAACATGATGAAAAAAGAGGAAACTTAATTGAAAACAATCTCGGGCTACACAGTAACAAAGAAGCCCCCAAAACATTTAGATATAACACTAAGAAAAAAAGATAAAATATTTATTTGAGATAAATTATGAAAAGAAATGGATTGAAATAAAAAAAGAATCTGGAAAGATGGAAATATCTGAAATGCGCATTGATGGGCAGAATGGCAGTTATTAAAATGATAATTTTACCCATACTAATATTTCTTTTCCAAAACATTCCAATAATAATAAGTAGTAAACCTTTCCAAAAAAGGGGGAAGTAACTTGCAGATTTCATATGGCACGGGAGAAAGCACAGAATTAAAATGAAATATTTACAAGAAGTCGATAAGAATGGGGATTGGGGATTTCCCAACCTCCAACTATACTATGATGCATCAGTAATATTATGGTTAAAAGAGTGGATAAGGTTAGAAGATGAGAAATTGCTCACATTAAAACAGAAAAACACAAGATTTGGAACACATGCATATGGTATGAAAAAACAAATAAGGATTGAAGATTCAAATAGAATCAAAATCAGAAACCTATTTGTTAAATATGATAAAGGGAAAATCAAGGCAGGAGACTAGAACACGTTTATATATCTTAGATGCAGCTAGAACTCAAATAACAATGGAAAAGTGAGGAAGAACCGTTGGTTGATTATTGTTTAGTAAAATTACAGGAATATATCCTATGGTATAAACTGACAAAAATCATTAAAGGGAGAGACTGCAACAGAACCCGAAAATCAATGGGGTGGTATAAAAAAGTGTGTGTGTGCTGTGTTGTTACAGTCGTGACCGACTCTTCGTGACTCCATGTCCATGGAGTTTTCTTGGCAGGAATTCTGGAGTGGTTTGGCAGTTCCTACTCCAGGCGCCTACAGCACCTGGTATTCCTTGGAGGTCTCCCATCCAAGTACTAACCAGGGCCGACCCTGCTTAGCTTCCGAAATCAGGTGAGATCGGATGTGCTTAGGGCATCTAGGCAGTAAAATGGGAAAAAAAATAAAAGTTGAAATCAATATAATGTCATTATAATAAGTTCAAGAATTATTCTCAGTTATGTATATATGATATAATGTATAATGATTTATTCTTTTTATTTAAATATTGTAAATGTTAGGAATGTTAAAAAAAAGATTGAGCAAAGGCATTATTATATGAGTGAAAAATAGCAAATAAAAATTAAAATGAAGGAAATTAAATAGTAGCAAAGTTTTCTTTAAGAACAGGAAGCAGAATGGACAATTATTTTATATAATACTGTATAGATTTTTAATTTATAAACTAATAAACTAAAAAAAAAGATTTTGATGCAGGATCTCGAATTTTGGGAAATCTCTCTTTCCTAGGAAGTCTTAATTTTGCCTAGGAAAGAGGTAGCTATTACATAGCTGTTAAAATTGCAGAAGCCCCAGCAAAAGAAATATTACACTAAAGAAAAGAGTAATGAGGTATAAAGCACCTTGAAAAGCACACACGATACACAGGTCACAAATGGTGCAGACTTGCACTGCATGCATTTATTTATTTAAAAAAAAACCTTTCCATTTCAAATCTATAAAACAATTTTAAAATGTATGATTTTTTTAGTAGGAAATTAGGAGCAAAGGGCATTTTGCAATGCTTCTTCAACTCATCATATGATTTGCATAAGTAAGATTGGGACAAACAGTTGATTTGAATACAGTCAGGGGAACTCTTAACAAAAAGTTGCAGAGATAAGCAAATTGCAGTGCAGTGTAGTGACCAGTGTTCTGCTGTGGATGAAGACAGTTACTTTCTGGCATCACCAAAGCGAAGGCTTCATTTCACCTTTAAGGTATGTAGTGAAGGATCTACATTCTCTGTGAGTGACCATGGACTCCAGCCCTAAAAGGTGTTTAGTCCTAACATCTGTGCATTCTTCCCTCAGTCAAAGGAAGCACAAACAAAGGAAAACTGGTTACATAATATGTTTGAAACAAGGACCCACTTTCCTCACCTTGAACTATGTGGATTTGTTCTCGGATATAATTGCACGAACTGCTACACAAAGCATTAGAGAAAAGTATATCTTCAAGTCTGCATCTGTGTGCCAGTTTTGTCTCTGATAAGGATGTTGAAATGGCCATGCCTCCCTCAGCTTGATTTGCTGCTGTACTCAGGACAAATGAAGCAACATGGTGTTTGAGATAAATATATGCAACTGTATAGAACTTACTTTTGGAAAACAACTTTTCATGTTACCTGTTACAGTATTTTAAGAACTAGCTTTTTATTATTGTAAATACTGTCACAGTATTTTAAGAACGAGCTTTAAAAGGTAACATTTGCATTTTTTTCCTTACTAATTATATTTCCATTATTTTCTGCTATTTAAAAAAATCATCAGGACTGATAAGAGCAAGACATAAAATTCTTGTTAGAATGGCTGACAAATGCTCCTTAAGAATAACTTTAAAAGATAAACAGAAAAGGTTGTTCGCTGTGCTACTGATCTAATTCCATTATGTTAACTTGTTATTTCTGAAATATAATTTCTTTGTGCCCTTGTTACACAAATACAGTAGGTATCTCATTAGTACGTAACTGATGGCTCTTGTGACTTCCAGGATCTGAACCTGAACCTAGTGGGAGGCAGAGGAGTACAGAACATTGACCGGGAAATGTGAGATTCCCTAGACTAGAGCGAGCGAGAGCTAGAAAGAGAAATCCAAGGGAACCGTGTTCTCTGTTTGAGTAGGGATTCGTGGTGGTGGGAGCCCAAACTGAGCCACCAAAAAGCCCTAGCAGTCATACCTTGGATATTACAATCCCAGGATGATTAGAAGAAAATTCATATTCACTTTACTTTTTGGGTACTTCAAGCTGTTATCTAGGGTATTTTATGAGCATTTCATACATCTCTAATAATTCATTGCCCTGTTGAACTTGTGGAATGAATAAAAATCCAGTCATCTGCTAATGTCAAGGTTACCCATGAATTCATTTTTCATTTCTGCTACATTAATAATTCTGAATGTTGAAACATAACGTCGAACAGTGGCTGGGGAGTTCAAGAAATATAAAGCTATTCAAAGCCAATAAGATCTGGTCCTTGGGTAAATATTACATTTTTTTCATAAGCCCACGAAACCTTGGTGCCTTTAGTACATGTCTGCATCTGAAGACCTGGGTTAGTTCTCATGTGTCATCAAGTTGAAAACCAATTTACAGCTACCCTAATAAGTCTTTCAAGGTAAGTGGGATATTTAAGGAATGACCAGTTCCACTCCCCCAGTCAGTTTCCATGGTGGACAAATGGAGCTTCGGACTCTACTCTCCTAAGCCCTACCCTGTCATTTGATGCACAACACCATAGTGGGTGAAAATAGGGGCTTGAATTCACTAAAAAGCCTAGTCCAAATAAAACCAGTTAGTCTTTAAAATACCACAAGTCTGTTAGAGCTCATTTGGACGGTGCATTTCTTCCCTTGGACATCCTGGTCATGGTATTTTTTCCACTTTGAAGATGATGTGAATACTGGCAACAAAAGTGAAGCAAACCTTCTGGTTTACTGGATTCTTTAAAACCATCTCCTGTATACAGTATTTTTGTCCATTTGTTGTATTTTGTACCAGGATTGGATGTTGTCAGCATTCAATCTGATCCACAAACAAACAAAAACAAAACCAGCAAGCAAAAAGAGATGGTTTTAAAGGTTTTCTTCCACTTATGTAGGCTCTTAGGGCGCTATCACACGCGGGGAAAGATGTGGGGAATGGGAATTCTGACTGTTGTCCTTAACTGATCACGTGATTGAAGATGTGGGTTCCGAGTTCCCACGTCCCTTGGATTCAGGTCCACTTCTGTTATGTCCCCACGGCCCTAACCTGCTTCAAGCAGGCACAGAGGAAATTAAAAACAAAAACAAAGTGCTCAATTAAGCGCATACTACAAGCTAAGGATTTAACTTGGATGAATTATGCCCAGTTAGAAAGTTGGACAAAAGACTGGATAAGGAGAAATATACAACTTAGAGAATATACAAAGTTTGAACAATTCTGTTAACATATGAACCAGAGGAAGGAAATCTAGGGAAAGGAGCAGTAGGTAAAATATATAAAATAAACGAGGACTCGCTAGAGGAAAGGGAGCAAGACATAATAAGAGAGGTTTGGAAGCAAGACATTGATAAAGAAATAAAAAAAGACGAATGGAAAAGAATTTGGAACATGAGGATTTTACGATCATTATCGGTCAGAATAAAGGAAAATTATTTCAGACTAATTTTAAGATGGTATTTGACACCAGTCAGACTGAACAGAATACATTCAAGATATTCTAAGCTTTGCTGGAAATGTGAAAAAAAGATAGGCACCTATATTCATCTTTGGTGGGATTGTGAAATAGTTCAAAAGTTCTGGCAACAGATTTTCAGCGAGATAAGAGAAATACTTCAAGTTGATATTAAATGTAAGCCGGAAATTGCACTGTTATCATTACCACTTATTAATCAATATGATACAAAAATAAAAGAATTAATTGCAAATCTTATGACAGCAGCAAGACTGATTATAGCTAAAAATTGGAAACTGAAGCTAGATATTAAAATTGTGGACTGGTATAATGAAGCGTGGGATATAGCCTTAAATGATAAACTGTCTTGCAGTTTAAAAGTTTTGTGAGGGGAAATGAGGAAGGATATTTTCTATGATATTTGGGGGAAATTTATAGACTATGTACTACTAAAAGGGAAAGGGAAACAACTGATGTACAATCCAACACAGTTCTGGAGAAAAGAACTCTAAGAAGCCAACTACAAAAAGAGAAGATTAAGAAAGAATAGAAGCTAAAGGAACAACTAGATGGTCCCGGGGGAGTGAGGGAGCACTTTATTGTTTGTATTGCTTCTTTGTATTATTGTTCATATTGTTTGTTAGTTAGTTTTAAAATAAAAAAAATTATAAAAACAAAAAAATGGCCGACCAGTCCCAGGGACAGCTGCTGGGAGCTAAAGAGAAATTAAATAAATAAATAAATAAATAAATAAATAAATAAATAAATAAATGCCCCAACAGGCCCGCAGGCCAGCTGACTGACACTTGGGGAGGGGATAAAAATTAAACAACAAACAAACCTCCAAACAGTCCCAGGGCTGGCTGGTGGGGGCTAAGGAAAATTTTTTAAAAAATTAAAAACCGCTGAAAAAACAGATCATATGCACTCCCATGCTGGAGAAAATGTGCATTTTTAAGCAGAGCAAAAAATACACAATAGCTCCGGTAGGTCTTGGAAAGCTTGCTAGAGCCCACTAAAGGGGGCTCTGCCTTTGTTGTTTTTAAGCTCGATGACCGTGGGGACAAGATTTTTGGAACCGGTTTATCTGAAAATTAGATCTGGGTTTTAAAGGAGGTGTGATAGAGTCGTTAGTATGCTTTGCAGAGGAGTTGCACTCATGGTTGGAAAGTAGTGACTGAGGGTTAAAATCTGTTCAAATGGAATAAATTAAACAGGAAGGAGAAGGAGTAGCATGGCATACTAAAAGTATGTGTGTGCCTATGAGAAAATCCATCACCTGGAGCATGAAATCTTGGTTGAAAGCATTTGTATAAAAATGACACAAGAGGAAAGCAAGAGGGTTAGCACAGTGAGGTCATACCATAGACCTCCAAAAGAAACTAAAGACTTGGAGGATGTCCTCCTAGGTCAGATTATCAGACTGTGGAATGTAATGTAAGGTATCAACTCCTCTGCTATCTGTTGGAACTCAAACCTATTGGAACTCAAAATCTAAGGTCTAACCAGTTTCTTCATCTTCCAGAAGGCGGAAGCAACAAGAGGATTGGCCCTTTTTGGATGCAACACATAAGAACAAGGAAAACTGATCAGCTTGTGAAAAACCAGCAGGCCTATTTATAAATATACTGATCATAGGTGCCAGGGTCATAGTGAGGCGTCAGCGTATCTACTGTACCACGCTAACCATTTCTCAGGCCGCAATGTTCTTACTATGCCAGCAGAGATGGCATCGGTTTAAAATAAGTCTGTTATCTGAACATAATATCTTTATGTTTTGTTTTAACAGGGATATATGCGTTTGTTCAGCCAACTGCACCCCCTGCAAGTAAGTCGGCATGGTTATTCTCACTTAGTTTCATGGACAATCTTTTTTTTTCTTAGGGCCTTTTTACACGACCCCTAAGATCCGCTGGTCCCTTAAATTCAGACCAGAGATCTTGAGGGTTCGTTGCTGTTCCCCTGTCCCCACCCGCTTCACACTTCTTTGTTCTGTCTGCGTGAGGGGGGGAGGGAAAAAAAAGCCTTAGACAGAGACAAAAGAATAAAAGGCTTACCTCCGGTGCTTGGGGAAGTTGCTCCGACCTCCGTTTACTTCCTGGTTCCTCTTTAAGGGGCGGAGGCAAAAGAAAAACAACAGAAAGAAGCGAGGAGAGCTCAGGCAGTCTCCGCATCAAAATTTTTCACCATCAAAGAGCAGGTACAAAAAAAACTGCTGTTTGGTCGCGCTAAAGTAGGCGGGGTCGCACTTAATTGTCTGCAAACTCCGGAGCTGGTGGGTAAACATTTTTAAAGTCCGGAGCTTGCAGCCATTTGCGGCGGAGCTTAGAGGTCGTGTATAAACGCCCTTAGATAGTACAAGCTACTTGTATTTATTTCATTTGGGTTATGCTGTTTGATTAAGGAACAGAAGCTGCTTTGAGTGCCTTGGTAGATGAACTCCACCAGGACCTGCATGCAGGAACAGCATCCCTTTCAGCTTTTGGTATTGTGAGAGGTACTACCAGGTTTTAGAAGGCACCTGACCATGTGATTTTCCAAAGCGCAGCAACCTTGGCTGAACTTTTCCTCCTGTCCTGCTTCTTTTTTTGATGGCTTCAGTGGATGGCACAGTGACAGTAGTTCTTCCTCCTGCCGCCACACGAGGCCTTTCTATCTAAGGAAGGTACTGTACTATGACAGCAGATGACTGTTTGAGCCTTCGGCTTGTCAATAAGTTGGTTTAAAATATTAGTCTTTATTTTTGCTCTGTTCGACTGCAATGTTTTATTTATTTATTTATTTATTTATTTATTTATTTATTTATTTATTTATTTATTTATTTATTTATATTTTAGAGTATTTTTACCCCGCCTTTCTCCTTGGAAAAGGACCCAAGGTGGCTTACAGTAATGAGAGATAATATACAGTCCAGTACAAGAATTTCAGGCAAAAATCAAAGAAAAGCAAAACAAAACAAAACAAAAGACACAAACATGTGGCGCCTTAAATACTAAATTTCATATTTTAATGTGACGTTTCGTGCAATTAAGACATGTTCAAGTATTTGAGAACAAGGAATTGAGAGACATCTTACAGCATTCCAGAAGTTTTTTAATTGATACAATTTAGATTGTGGGTCTTCTGATGGCAATTTTAGTGTGATGATTTTAATATAAGGTTTTTATTATTGTTTTACTTATTTATTGTTGTTTGATGTTTTTACTGTTTTAATTCTTTGATTGGAAGCCGCCCAGAGACTTTTGGGTAGTGGGCGGCATATAAGTTGTAAAAATAAATAAAATAAATAAATAAAATAAATTAATAGACAATATTACATTCAAGCAACACAGTTATGAGTAGTCATAAACACAAAGTCTATGACTCTTTGTGAACCCATAGATTCATATAAAATACACATGGTAGTCTATCATTCAGGGAAAGCTTGCCTGAAGCGAAAGGTTTTTCTATTCAAGACAGAAGCCTGAAGGTTCAAAAAGATGACAGACAGCCAAAGGAAGCCTTTCTATTTCAGGAAGGTACTATGATGGCAGATGAGTGAATTTCAGTCAGCCCTCTCTGTTCCCTGTGAAATGGTGGAACACTGTTAACTTCTAGCTGGAACTACTCCATAAACCTCTCAAGTTCATTTTTTTCCTTCCTGTTTTTCCACAACTCTCTGTTCAAGGGATGGGAGGGCTGTGTCCCATGGGCTTCATGCGTAACCTGGGGTTCTCTGTACTTGGCAAATCTGTTGCTATTGGAAAATGGTAATTTCTGCTCTTGGGAGCTTCTAAGAACTACCATTTTGCTTTAAAACAAACAAAACCATTCCAAGAGAGAGAGAGAGAGAGAGAGAGAGAGAGAGAGAGAGAGAGAGAGAGAGAGAGAGAGAGAGAGAGAGAGAGAGTTCAGGCCACTTCTAGAGTTGTTATTTGTGGCTGATGTGTCCTTGGGAATATTTTAGCAGCTGAAAATGGCTCTTAATTTTTTGCTGATTTAGAAAATACATCCACATTCAATCAAGATTTTGATGCAGGATCTCAAACATGATGAAAAAAGAGGAAACTGAATCGAAAACAATCTCGGGCTACACAGTAACAAAGAAACCCCCAAAACATTTAGACATAACACTAAGAAAAAAAGATAAAAGATTTATTTGAGATAAATTATGAAAAGAAATGGAATGAAATAAAAAAAGAATCTGGAAAGATGGAAATATCTGAAATGCGCATTGATGGGCAGAATGGCAGTTATTAAAATGATAGTTTTACCCATACTAATATTTCTTTCGAATAATAATAAGTAGTAAACCTTTCAAAAAAAGGGGGAAGTAACTTGCAGATTTCATGTGGCATGGGAGAAAGCACAGAATTAAAATGAAATATTTACAAGAAGACAATAAGAATGGGGGTTGGGGCTCTTGGAATTCCCTACTCCTTCCACCTGCCTTCTGCTCCCATTGATAAGAACTACAATTATAAATGCAATTTGTAGATTGTATTTCTAAAAACATTTCCCTCTCGTTTCATGCTAGGAGCTGGCTGAATAGCTCAGTGAATTTGGTAACTGGTTGCAGAGCCAGGAGTTGGGAGTTTGATTCCCACCACCATCACCACCACCCGCCCTCGGTGACTCATACTAATAGAACGGGGCCTGTGTGGCCTTGGGCAAGCTGCACAGCCCGGGATTGCCCTCAGGAGAAGGCAATGGTAGAACTTTGTTTGAGTATTTTCAACTAGGAAACCCTGGAAAGGGTCACCACAATTCAGTATTGGTTCGGCAGCAAACAATTACCATATATACTCTCGAGTATAGGGCGACCCGAGTATAATTCGAGGCCCCTAATTTAACCCCCCCAAAACTGGGGAAACGTATTGACTCGAGTATAAGCCTAGGGTGGGAAATGCAGCAGGGCCTGGCAGCTCCTCCTTTGTGAGCTGGGGGAGTGGTGTGTGATGTTTAAAATGACTTTTAGCCACTGACCCAAGCACTTGCCTCAGTGGCTAAAAGTATTGACCCGAATATAAGCTGAGGGCTCCTTTTTTCAGCCCAAAATTAGGGCTGAAAAACTAGGCTTATATTCTAGTATATACAGTATTATTGTTGTTATTAGTGCCAGGTATGCTAAACTGCTACCTACATGTCTTGCCAGTACAGCCCCATTTCACTTGATAAACTTTTTTTTAAATAGATCTGAATGCTGATGAAAAGGGTGGGTAAGAAGGTGATGGTAATGGCAAATAAGAGCGGTGGGTGGGGAGGCAGGCTGTGTAATGTGTGGACACTTGACATGTCCCTTCCTAGGATCATTAAATGAATCTGTGTGTATAGCAACAGCACACAAAATGCCAGGATATGGCCTACAGAGGTTTTGGCCAGCCTGGGAGAGATTGATTCAGCCACTACACCTCAGTTAACCTTGAGATCATCTTATAGTAGTATCCTCTGGATGCCTATTGTAATATACTAGTATTCTTTTCTTGTGGGAAGATCACATCTGAGTTTTTAAAAAGAACTGACCAAATGCAAAAGCAGTATCCCCAATTCAGTCTTTCACGGGTTGGTAAAAGGAAAGACTTGAAAATATAATGCCGCTCTCTGTTAAACAACCTTATATTTGGCCCCATGAACTAGATTCTCTACTTCGTCTCCCACCCCCACCCCCGTTAGATGATAAACGTTAGTCCTCTATGGAAGATTAAACTTTTCTTTCTGAAACTGTCCCTTCAGGAACCATAAGGGAGGCTGTCCCAGCCCATATCTTTTTATCTCTTCCCTTCTTCTTAGGATGAAAAGGTCTCAGTCATCCCTTTCCATGGCTGCTTCTTCCCTACAGGACCATGTGTCACCAAGGATAAAGAAACCACTTGCCTCCATCTGCCTCGTTACAATATCTGATTGATGGGGTCCCCCCAAATCTCATTGCCTGGAGTTAAAAGACAGCTGCTAGTGAATATATACCATTCTCATGATCCAGATTAAATTGCAAGGCTGGCAGAAATAATTAAGGAGTTATTGAGCCCATTCGGCAGGATGTAAGAATATGTACTTCTCTACATATGATTTATTCAGTGACTGATCAACAGGTCTACTCTACTTAGGACTAGCAATTGCAATAGGGGCCATTGAACATGGGCAACACAAACAGGGAAGCATTTCATTTCACGCCTGTGTGACTCTGTTTCTTTTTCCTTCTGTATAGATTCACCCAATACTTTGGACAGCGATAACGTTTATGACGATACCAGCTTTGTGACTCCAAAGGCTCTGCAAAGTCAGACAGAGTACTCATTTGTGAAAAAAACAGAGGTCATGGACAATGGGGAAGGTAGGGGTATTGCTCGAGCTTCTTGTTTGTCTTCAATAAAGCAAGGAAGATTTCATTCAGCATGTAAGAAGAAGTGGTTCTGAATGGGTTATTATGACTGGCCGCCTGTGGACTTTGCACCTAAGCAGTTTGAAAAAACTCTTGGGCCCTGGCAAAGGAAACCATAGAGGTTTGAGATTAATTGTGATGGCTAATAGCTATTGATATAAACTGTCTCCCAAGAAGAAACAAATGGAATATTCCCCCAGTCCTGGTTGCCTGTTTACCTTGTAAAATTTGCAAGTTTTCATACTTTAAAATAATAATTGGACTAGATTCATCCAATTGCTAAAAGGCCCACACATCTTTTTAATTTTTAACTAATGTGCACATTAAATATAGACCGAGTACTACTTTATTAATCTTCCTAAGCCTGTGCCGTTCCTCATAAGCTTACATTTGGATGGATCGCCACAAAATCTGATGAGCTGCTATTACAATGCCGCTTAAGATCAAAACAGCTGTGATTTTCAGGTAGAAACTGAGCGCTCTTTTAAAAAGCAGTGTTTGTGTGTGAAGGAGCTTACACTTTATAGACTGTTTTCCACAGTAAACCACCACCTCTGCTGTGATTTGTTTTAACTTTAGGGGCAAATACGAGCCATGGGTGCTGGTTCACTGGGAGACTGGAGTGATCCCAATCTAGATCAGAGCTCCAAGGGAGCTTTGTTTACAAAAAGAGATGTGACCCACTCCAACTCTGTATTTAAAACTGTGCATTTAAAGTTGCAAGTAATTTGTTTTTTAGTTATCATTTTTTTAGATGAAGAGATTTAAATAAAATTGATTCTTTATTGAAATATTAGCCTATTGAACATATCCTAACTCCAGGCAATGAAAGCACATGTCAGATTTCTGGACTTCTCTGAATCTGACACTGAATTCCCAAGTCCCTAATACCTCTCATGCTTCCTCCTTATAATGGGGATACTAATGGCCTTTCTTCTAGAAAACCACTGCCTCTGCCACTTCTGGAACTGTTACCATAACTATTGCAAGAGGAGGCCTGCTGAATTCCTCTCTGCTTTTTACTCTTGAAAAGAAACCTTGATTCCTGCTGCCATCTTTCTTGAAGCAGGTTTCTGGGTACATTCTCTCTTATAAAAGAATAATGAGTTTTAGAGGAGGGGCAGGCAACATTTAGGACTGGGGGATTTAGTTTCTTCTAGTCTTGTACTGCAGCTAGGAGTCCATCAATGGAAAACAAGGTTGCAGGATAGAATCAGGGGCTATTCAGGCATGTCCAAACTTTGACCCTCCAGATGGTTTGG
This sequence comes from Phrynocephalus guinanensis, assembly GCA_037367245.1. Taxonomy (NCBI): domain Eukaryota; kingdom Metazoa; phylum Chordata; class Lepidosauria; order Squamata; family Agamidae; genus Phrynocephalus; species Phrynocephalus guinanensis. Next base: position 97,708,230 of record CM074734.1, on the reverse strand, counting down.
ACCACAACTCCCACAGTCCTTTGCCACTGGAAATACAGGCTTGGAATTCTGGGAGTTGTGGTCCAAAACATCAGGAGGGCTGAAGTTTGGACATGCCTGCTGTAGATGAACTACATATACAGTGGACCCTTGTATAACAAACAGCTTGTATAACATAAAATTTGTACAACATAAAAGTTTCGGAGATAGGGGAAATTTGCTTAACATAATCGCCTATGGGGAAAATCTGTACAACATAAAAATGGGATTACTCCATTTTCAATGCATTCCCATGGGAATTTGTGTAAAGGAAAATTTGCTTAACATAATTTCATTTGGAATGAATTAATTACTTTATACAAGGTACCACTGTATAGTACAAATAGAAAAAAACTATAACAAGTTTCTGCATATAATACAATTCAAAGAGCAGGGGAAGCCTCTTTGTTCTTGGGAAGAAACGTTTATCAAACTACTGCATATGAGATCTAGCAACTGATCCAAATCTACTTCTAGGTCACTATATATGCAAAGAGATGGAACTCAGAGCCCTCCTTTAGACGATCACCAATGCTTGCCCTTATTTAGCAGACTCTTGGGTTGTTCATTTCTCTTGATATCCTAGAAGCAGAATTATACAAACTTGTTAACGGCTCCTTTTCGATATTTTTATTGAATATTTCATGATTATTTTTAATATAGAAATTAAGGAGACTGAAAATGTAAGATTATTGTCTAGGTAATTTTGTTGCATTACTCTAGCACTTCTTCATTTCTAGTGGCCTGTTTATTTTATTTTACTTACTTTAGAGTATTTTTACCCATCTGAATAAATGTTTTAATGGCCGCAGACTAATTCTTTCCTGTCTCCTTTTCCACAGCTCCTCCTATCTCTAAGACTACAGAAAGGAAAGACGAAAGAAATCTTCATGTGATTATTCTCTATGTCCTAGTAGCTGTATGCTTTGTGATTTGGGCCAGTCTCTTGTCTCTGTTTCTGTTGAAGTGTAAGTAATCCACCTCAGGCAAAACTACTTAAAGGTGGTTACTTCACGTCCCGTTTGTCCCTCCTTGCTGTCCCGCTTGGGACTGGTACAAAGAAAACTTACTTCACGTTCACAGCAAAAAGGTTGTCTCGACCATGCCTCTGGAACTGGGAACAGAGCGTGACAAGCCGTACCTGTCCCTGAGCTGGGGAATTCTCTTGTCACGGTTAGTTCCTGGTTCCTGTTCTGAGACAAGGGACCGTGTGGTAACAACTGTCACACAACAACCAGTGCCCACTTAGGGCCTTTTTACATGACCCCTAAGATCCGCTGGCCACTTAAATTCAGACCAGAGATCTTAGGGGTTCGTTGCTCTTCCTCTGTCCCCACCCCCTCCGCACTTCCTGGTTGCTGGCTGCGTGAGGGAGGGAGAAAAAAGAAAGAAAAGAATGCCGGCTTACCTCCATTCTGTTCCCGGCAGCATTCAGATCTCTTAAAGGGGGGGGGGGGGGCAGAAAAACAACAAACAGAAGCCAGGAGAGCCCCACACTCACTATCCTTACACCGGATCAAATGTTTTTCACATCCAAAAAGCAGGTACCTGAAAGCTGCGCTGGGAAGCGCTAAAGTGGGCGGGGTCGCACTTAATTTCCTGTTAACTCCGGAGCTGGTGAGTAAACATTTTTAATCTCCGGAGCTGGGAGCCATTTGCCCCGGAGTTTAGGGGTCGTGTATAAACGCCCTTAGTGGTCAGCGGCTGAAGCGGCATTCAACATTAGTTTTCCATGCAGTGCAAATGTTTATTAAAGAAAGTACTGAAAATTCTGTAGCATTGACGTGTAAATCCTGGAAGACCAGTAAATCGAAATATCGAAAAAGTTTTATTTACTATATTTTTAAAAAAGGGTTAAGAAAGCAAGACAAATTCAGAATTTGTCATGGAACAACACCATGAAGTAACAGTTGTCACGAGACAAGTAATCACGCCCATGGGTAAACGGAAACAGGGACTGAACAGGGACAAAACCACGTGACCGCGAACAGCGCTGTCACAGTACAAACGTAATCGCGGAACAAGGTAGGATGTGCAGTAACCGCCAAAGGGTAGTAGTATCAGGCAAAACAGGGAATAAAACTGAGAACCCATGACAGGTTGGTGGACAGATGCCCTCTATGCTGAGCTACCAAATAAGGGCTTCTTCTTGACAGACCAAACTTTAATCAGCTAACCTCTATATTATGGCAGGAAATATTAAACATATTTTGTTGCCCCTCCCATTTTTAAAAATTATACATTTTGCTATTCCACTTTCTAAATGACCCTGACTATGTGAATTACTGAGAAATACCCTGCCCTGACTTAACATTTGTTCTCTTGGAATGAATCGGTGTCACCAGACAAAACTTTTGCCCAGGCTAAAGTGTGTTCTAAGTGAGCGTGGGATAGCCATCAAATGATCTGCAAGGAGACTGTGATCCAAAGCAAAGTCTATTCCAGCAGCACAAGAAAGAAAAGAACCATGTTCTTGTCTCTTTTCTCCTTCTTCAGTCTCAGCAATATCAGAGGAGCTGCATAATCTGAATGTCAACAACTCAGAGACTTTAATGAGAGGTAAGAACATAAGAAGAGCCATGCTGGATCAGGCCAAAGGCCCATCTAGTCCAGCTTCCTGTATCTCACAGTGGCCCCACCAAATGCCCAAGACTAGATATCTGTCTCCTTACCATTCCCCTGCATCTGGCCCTTGAAGTACCCTGGTTTTAAGCCTGAAGATTACACATCTCCATCATGGTTTATAACCTGTAGGCATGGTGGGTCACAATAGGCACACTTCTCTTACAAAAGAAAAAAACAGGAGGAGGAACCAAGCCCCACACCACAAGTTGGGAAGAGGGTGGCAGGAAATGAGGAAAGGGCCGCTTACTGGATTTGGGAAAGGATGTTTTAGATGCCATTAACACAGGGCTGTTAAACTTTGAACAGACCGTGGTCTACTTTTTCTGGCCCAAAGTGCCTGAGGGCTACTACACTAATACCTCTACTTACGAATTTTATCCATCTGAAGCACAATTTTTTACTTACAAGTAAAAAAATTGTAAGTAGAGCAGCAGTTTCCCATAGGAATGCATTGAAAATCAATTAATCTGTTCTGGAGGGAACAGATTTCAATGCATTCCTATGAGAAGGCTAACCATGCACACACTTCCATTGCACCCGCTTGAGCTGGTGTGGACAGGTGCAATGGAGATGCGTGAATACTTGCGCAGATCGCCCCTTCCAAGGGGCAACCCACGCAGCCATACACACACCTCCCTTGCACCCAGTGCAAGCAGGTGCAAGGGAGGCGTGTGCATGCTTCCAAGCAGCCTGGGCAAGCAGCGGTGGCAGATCTGCCACCACTGCTTGCCTGGGCTGCTGGAATACTTTTTTAAAAAGTGCATTTTCCCTTCCAACCCATCTAGGGCCCGACTCAACACTCCTCCCCCTCGGTCCTCCTCCTTCTCCTCTTTTCCCCTTCTCCCTTCCAGCCCCCTTGCTACTGCCATCATTGCCACCAGCAGCTCTCACTCACCTCTGCCATGTTTGCCATGCAGCTGGGGTGGGTCAAGCCAGCAGCAGGGCAATCACAATCACACCGCCACAACAGCACAAGGAGGGAATGGCTCAGAAGGGGAGCGGGAAGAGCAGTGGCGGTGGTGGGTCACAGTTTCTGTGAGGTGTGCCATAGGGGTGAGAGGAGGAGGAGCAGGAAGAGGAGGAGGGAAGAAGGGTGGGAGGAAGAAATTCTCCAGGGGGAGAACTTTGCTGGGGCAGTGGTGGTCCTTGGGGTGGGGGAGGGAGGGGTGGAGAACGTATCCCCTCACTTTTTTTATTGGTGGCTACCTGTTGGGCAGTCCTGCATTAACAGAACTGGCATTCAGTGACTCCACATTCCATCCACCCTGTGAAAGCCTTGCACTTCTTATGGTGCTGGCAAGTATGAAATGGTGGTGCAGCCTCCCAGTGTCGACACCTGAGGGGATGCTGACAAGAGGGCTGGTCTTGACTGTGTGGAATGATTCAGAAGAACCACATGGCCAAAGCAAATAGTACCTGCACTGTGGGAGTGAAGTACACTCTTTCCAGCATGCCACGATTACCTTACCCTTCTTGCTAGCCTGTCCTCCTTGATTTCATCACATGAATGATGATTAACTCTATCCGGAGAACTCATCCTTCAGGAAATCTTGGGGTGGGGTGGGGTGGGGGGCAAGGGCACTCCAGCTTCATGCATTTCACAGTTTTAGTGAAAAGTGCTGTTGAGTGATTAATTCTTTCATCGCCGCCACAGACAGTCCACTAAATCAGATTGCACAATTTGACTAGCAGGATTATGATTGTGTGGCAATAATGGCAACTTGGGCATCCTAGCTGACTGAGCTTTGTGGATTTACCTTTCAGTGAAGAGCTATGAGGATTATATAGAAAAAATGCACGCTCTTTTGGTAATTCCTGCAAGGGACAACTACAGCAAGCTTCAGGAGATTTCAGGTGAGACACAACTGCGAAATGTCTGCATTTGGGTGATTTGAGAAGGAGGGAGGATCCCTATGAATGCCTTTCAGTCCCAGTCTCCCCTGCACAACAGTGCAGGAGCAGATGGCAGGAGTCAACCTACATTGCATTCTGAGCAGTTGCAAGTTTGTAAGCTGGCAACCTTGGACTTCCTGTTTCCAACCCAGGGCAGTTGGAAGGAAAAGGAGCCAAGTGGGACCTTTTTGAGGGGATTGACAAGGAGTGCTGTAAGCTGCCTTGGGTCCTTTTCCAAGGAGAAAGGCAGGGTAAAAATATTCTAAAATGAATAAAAAAATTAAAAATAGAGAGGTGACAGAGGAACAGGAAAGAATCCTATGAATATGAGAAGGACATAAGAACATAAGAAGAGCCATGGTGGATCAGGCCAAAGGCCCATCTAGTCCAGCTTCCTGTATCTCACAGTGGCCCCACCAGATGCTTTTGGAAGCGCATGAGACTAGATATCTGTCTCCTGATACCACTCCCCTGCATCTGGCCCTTGAAGTACCCTGGTTTTAAGACTGGAGATTACACATCTCCATCATGGTTTGTAACCTGTGATGGACTTTTCCTCCAGGAATCTGTCCAATCCCCTTTTGAAGGCATCCAAGCCAGATGCCATCACCACATCCTGTGGCAGGGAGTTCCATAGACTAACAACGCGCTGGGTGAAAAAAAATGTTCTTTTGTCTGTTCTTACTCTCCCAGCCCTCAATTTGAGTGCATGTCCCCTAGTTCTGGTATTTTGTGAGAGGGAAAAGAGCTTCCCTCTATCCACTTTACTCATGCCCTGCATTATTTTGTACGTCTCAATCATATCCCCCCTCAGGCGCCTTTTTTCCAGACTAAAGAGCCCCAAATGTTTTAGCCTTTCCTCATAAGGGAGGTGCCCCAGCCCAGTAATCATTTTGGTCGCTCTCTTCTGCACCTTTTCCAGTTCCACTATGTCTTTCTTGAGATGCGGTGACCAGAATTGTACACAATACTCCAGATGCGGCCTTACTATTGTTTTGTATAATGGCATTATAATGTTGGCTGTTTTATTTTCAATCCCCTTTTTGATAATCCCTAGCATGGAATTGGCCTTCTTCACCGCTGCCACACATTGGGTAGACACCTTCATGGAGCTGTCCACCAACACACCAAGATCTCTTTCCTGATCTGTCACGGATAACTCAGAGCCCATGAGTTGATAGATAAAGTTTTGATTTTTCGCCCCAATATGCATTACTTTACATTTGGCTACATTAAAACGCATTTGCCATTTCGTAGCCCATTCCCCCAGTTTGGAGAGATCCTTGTGGAGCTCTTCACAATCTTCTCTAGTTTTTACCACACGGAAAAGTTTTGTGTCATCTGCAAACTTGGCCACCTCACTGCTTATCCCTGTCTCCAGGTCATTTATGAACAGATTGAAAAGCACCGGTCTCAGGACAGAGCCCTGGGGCACACCGCTTTTCACCTCTCTCCATTGTGAAAATTTCCCATTGACACCTACTCTTTGTTTCCTGGATCTCAACCAGTTCTCAGTCCATAAGAGGACCTGCCCTATTATCCCCTGACTGTGCAATTTTCTCAGCAGCCTCTGGTGAGGGACTGTGTCAAAGGCCTTTTGAAAATCCAGATAGACTATATCCACCGGTTCACCCAAATCTACATGCCTGCTGACCTTTTCAAAAAATTCTACAAGATTTGTCAGACAAGACTTACCCTTGCAGAAGCCATGCTGATTTTCTCTCAGCAAAGTTTGTTCTTCTATGTGTTTTAAGATTTTCTCTTGCATGAGGCTTTCCACCATCTTCCCTGGGACAGATGTAAAGCTAACTGGCCTGTAGTTTCCCGGGTCCCCCCTCCTTCCTTTTTTAAAAATTGGTGTGACATCTGCTATCCTCCAGTCCCCCAGCACTGTGGCCATTTTAAGAGACAAGTTGCATATTACCGTTAAGAGATCTGCAATTTAATTTCTCAGTTCCCTAATAACTCTTGGGTGGATGCCATCTGGGCCCGGGGACTTGTTAATCTTCAATTTATCAATTAGTCGTAAAACATCTTCTCTTTTAACCTGTATTTGATTTAATTCCTTAGTCAAGAGGGGCCGTTCAGGCAGCGGAATCTGCTCAAGGTCTTCTGTCGTGAAGACAGATGCAAAGAACTCATTTAATTTCTCTGCAATTTCCAAGTCCTCCTTAATCTCCCCTTTTCCTCTCTCACCATCCAGAGGGCCAAGTAGTTCTCTGGCAGGTTTTCTACTTCTAACATATTTAAAGAAGCTTTTATTATTACCCTTTATATTGCTAGCCATGCGTTCCTCAAAATCTTTCTTTGCCTCTCTTATCATCTTCTTACATTTCTTTTGCCAGAGTTTGTGTTCCTTTTTATTTTCCTCATTTGGGGAGGATTTCCATTTACAGAAAGACCTCTCCTTGCGCTTTAGAGCCTCTCTAACTCCACTCGTTAACCATGCTGGTGCCCTCTTGGACTTAAATGAGCTCTTCTTTCTTTGTGGTATGCACTTGTGCTGGGCCTCTGTTACCGTTGTTTTAAACAGGTTCCATGCACTCTGAAGAGATTGGATTCTTCCAACCTTCCCCTTCAATTTCTTTCTAACTAGTTTCCTCATCTGAGGGAAGTTTGCCCTTCGAAAATCAAGGATTTTTATGTCTGATTTGCTTGACACTCTTCCTCCAACATGCATGGCAAAGGAGATTGCAGCATGGTCACTGTTCCCCAGAGGCTCAGTGACATTCACATCCCTGACCAGATCCTGAGTATCAGACAGTATTAGATCCAGAGTTGCCTGTTCTCGGGTGGGCTCCATGACAAGTTGCTCTAAGGCACAGTCATTCAGCAAGTCGAGAAACCCAGTTTCTCTTTCTTGCCCGGAGCTCACATTGGCCCAGTCAATGTGGGGATAATTGAAGTCCCCATGATTACTATCCTGTGCTTCTGAGACACCTCCATGATTTGTCTCCTCATTTCAAGGTCCCTCTCAAGTTTTTGATCTGGTGGGCGATAGCATACCCCAACTATCACATCACTCCTTGGACCTGGTAGTTTAACCCACAGTGATTCTATGGTGGAGTCAGACCCTCTGTCAATCTCCATTCTGCTGGATTTTACCCCTTCTTTAACGTAGATGGCCACTCCCCTTCCAACCCGCCCCTCTCTATCCAATCTATAGAGTTTATAGCCTGGGATTGCTGTATCCCACTGGTTCTCTGCATTCCACCAGGTTTCTGTTATGGCTATTATATCAATGTTATCCCTAGCTGCCAAATGTTCGAGTTCTCCCATTTTGGTCGGAGGCTTCGAGCATTGGCGTAGAAGCACCTGTACAGTGGGTTCTGCAACAACAGCTGCTGCTTTGTTCTTTTCCCCCCATAGCTATTATTTTCAGTAGATGAACTATCACGTTCCATTATTCTCCCAGTACTAATACCTGCTATGTCATCTCTATGTGATTCTCTACCCTTTCCAACCTCATTCCCTGTGGATGAGGTGTTCCAAACCGGATGCCACACAGCTCCTGTCGGCTTTCCCCCAGTTATCAGTTTAAAAGCTGCTCTGCAGTCTTTTTGAGGTTGAGTGCCAGCAATCTGGTCCCATCATGATTCAAGTGCAACCCATCCCTCCTGAACAGGTTTGGCTTGTCCCAAAGCCAACTTGAAGGAATATAGCCAATTACTGTGTCACTGACCAGGCTTTTTTATTTGAATGAGTTACCCTCTCAGACTTGGGGACCTCCCCTCCTCTATCTGCCCACTGGAGTGCAACTGGTTTCAGGCTTGACAAATGTTGTGTCTGTCAAGACAGGCAATAGATTTTCTGTGTCCTGGCAGAACAGGTATGAAAATGACTTGTCAGGAGTACTATGTGTCTTGACATTTGCAACTGCGGCCCTTCTATGGACATCAGAAGACTTTAGCCAGTCTTGCAGATAGATATAACAGAGAACGTCAGAGTGGAGAATGTGTTGCTCCAACCTGCCTTCAGAGTATTTAAGAAACAGTGCTCTGGCGGGAAGCCTTGGGGTTCAATGCTGCTTAGAGGTCAAAAGTGAATCCCCAAACAAATGTTAATTTCCCACCGTTTTTGGAACCCAAGAGATTTTTAACCCTGCCAACCACACATAATTGCCAACTGACTCCCTGAACTCTGAAGCCTCTCCAGAGGGTAAAGTGTTGATCGAATGTTTTACCACATTGACTCCTCAGCATCCATCTGTGACAATGGAATTTCCTCTGTCTTTACTTCGTGCCCCTCCGGCTGGGAGAAGGAAGAGAACAATTGCTATTACTTTTCAGAAGGGCAGAAAAACTGGACCGATGCTCTGTGGGATTGTGTTCATCGGAAGGCCCACATGGTCAGCATTTGGACCGACGAGGAACAAGTGAGTCCCTTGACTTTAACCATGATGTCGCACCTTATCTGTTGTAAGGCATGTGGCCGTGGCACGGCATCCTTGCATTTCCATGGCTGTTTGGAGAAGTAAGAAGAATAAAGGGCCTTTTTACACTACCCCTAAGATCCGCTGGCCACTTAAATTCGGACCAGAGATCTTAGGGGTTCGTTGCTCTTCCTCTGTCCCCACCCCCTCCGCACTTCCTGGTTGCTGGCTGCCTGAGGGGAGGGAGAAAAAGAGAAAGAAAAGCATGCCGCTCACCTCTTCTGCCTCTGTCTCTGTAAGGCCATCAAGTCCAACCCCCTCGTCTCTGTAAAAGTAGCTCTTAAAGGGGCGGGAGCCAAAAAGCAGCAAACAGAAACGAGGAGAGCCCCGCACTCACTATCGTTGCACCGCATCAAAGATTTTTCACCTCCAAACAGAAGGTACAAGAAAAGTGCACTGGGTCGCGCTAAAGTGGGCGGGGTCGCACTTAATTGTCTGCAAACTCCGGAGCTGGTGGGGAAACATTTTAAAGCTCCAGAGCTTGGAGCCATTTGCAGCGGAGCTTAGGGGTCGTGTATAAACGCCCAAAGATAACTGGTTTTAAAGGATTGTGCTTCATCTTTTGGGTGGTGCCGTTGTATGAGAAGGGCAAGACGTAAATGTTCTACTTTAAAAGAAAACATTTTAAAAGCCACAATTATTTTTCCTGATGAACTACCCTTCACCAGACTTATTCAATATTATTCAGCTAGCAAGAGAAGTATGACACCACTGCACTGCCTGCCAAATGATATTTGGGGCTCAGCACGGCTTGACCATGTTTCTTTCTTTAGTGCTCAAAAAGACTGTAATACTAGGAGTTATGTTATACACCAAGGGTGGGAAACCTTTGGGCCTCAAGATGTTTTAGATTTCAGCTCCCAGAATTTTGGGTCTATACTGCCAAAGGATTATGGGAACTGTGGCCCAAAGCATCTGGAGGGGCAAAGGTTACCCAACCCCGTTATACACAGATTACTGCAATAAACTAGGTGGCTTCAAATGCCACACTTGTCATTTGGTCTATGGCATCCAGATTGGAATGGCCATTATCATTGGGTCACATCAGTAATCTGTTATATGGACTGCCTGCCATTCCATTTTGGGCTCAATTCAAAAGGCTGATGCTAACCTTGAAGACCCTTAGCAGCCTGTGGTCACCTTTTTTAAAACATGCCCCCTCCCACATATACCTACCTTTTGGATCTTCTCCACCTGCCCTTGTCAAAGGAGTTGCTACAAGGGATGAGTAGCAAGAAGGGTTTCACAGTAGACGTAACCTTGCTGTGAACCGCTATGCCGTCTTTTCCGTTGGCTGATGAAACCTGAGGCTTTTCAGTCTATGGATTACTGATTACTTGTAAGAATCTGCCTGAAGCTGAGGTTTTGATTGGCGATACATAGATTTATTTTCCTTTGTAGATAATCTGTAGTGATGTCTTTTGTGCTGCTTAATTCTGTTTTACATGTTATGCTTATAGGGTTCTATCTATCTATCTATCTATCTATCTATCTATCTATCTATCTATCTATCTATCTATCTATCTATCTATCTATCTATCTATCTATAACCCTATAAGCATGACATGTAAATGTATGTATGTATGTATGTAGACTACTAGCATATAACATGTGTTAAAAATATGTAAATAACTAAAATGGTGCTAATAAATATTCAGGATTATGGCTTTTAAAAGTACAACCCATTAGATTAGATTTGTTTTCTTTCCAGGGCTTTCTAAAAGAAAGACACAACAAATTGATTCGCTGGCTGGGGATGACTGACCTCCAAAATGAAGGAAAGTGGAGATGGGAAGAAGGCAACCAACTGGTATCAACAGCGTGAGTACATTTTGGGTAATAATAACCTTTGAAGTATGTATCTGTTTTACAGTGCCCATTTCCATAAGCTTCCATAGGCTGCTTTGAAAATATTCAGCAGGTGAAGGTAACCTTGGTGATGTAACCATAGAGAAGGGATACTGACTATACGCATCGCTCACATTGATTTAGGCACCTCAATTTGATGAGATGTCTAAATAAGGAATATTTAAGCCTTACAAAATTCCTTGAGACCAAATGGAAGGGAGAGCCTGTTCAGAGTATCAGTTTAGGTGTGGGCTGGGTTGGGCTGCAAAGGGCTGGTTGAGGCCAAGGGGAAGACTGATTTGGCACGGTCCCATTCATATGGCATTCTGAGTTAGTTCAAAATGCCATCTTCAGTTAGTTCTGCTGTAAATTAAACACTTCCCATGATCTCCTGGGTGGTGGTGGTGGTCAGAGAAAGTGACATTATTAATTCTTATATTTGCTAGATCATTGCTAATGTAATGAATCACTTTGATTAAATTTTTTAAAAAACCCTTTGCCTGTCTGTTGGTTGCTGTTTGAGAATCTGTTCATGACTGCGGTTTTGATCAGTAATGCACAGACAGGCAAATACCATATTTTCCCAGGTATAATACTACAGTTTTGTCTAAAATTGTTAGACTAAAAATGGAGGGTTGTAAAAGTGTAGGTTGTCTTATACACGGGGGCAATAGCTTGCTCTCTGGGCAGATGATTTGGGTTTCTTCTGTCCAGAGAAGGAGGAACCACCCTCACACCTCCCTTGCCATAACTCTAATAAATCTGCATTTCCTCCCATATATGTGTGTGTGCGTGTGCGTGCGTGTGCGCACAGGCACGTGTGCATGCATATATGCATCTGACTGATCCTTGGGCACTGACCTGTGTGTGTGTATGGGTGTGTGTGTCTCCCTTCCTCCTTAAAAAAGCAACTCATTAAAATTAACATAAGTGAATGGAAACAGTAAATTAAATATCACACGACTGTTGGTTGATTCAAGATTGATTTCAGTTGAACTACAACATAATCCAGTTCTTCTTGTTCGTGGGATTGAAGAAGAAGAACTCCCCAGCGTCAGGGGAGAGCGAGCACTAGTACCCACAATGTATGACATATTTACTCAGGAGCTGGAGAGTCTGCCACCCAAGCACTCCGTCTCCTTTCCACCAAGCCTAGGACCGCAGTTTCCGCTTCTCTTCCCCTGAGCGATTAGCTTGACGCCTGGGATGTAAGTGAAACCATCCAGGGCAATAGAGGAAGAAACCTTCTTCCAATTGGTCACAAATTCACTCAAAAACTTCATCATTATTATTATTATTTTATTATTATTATTATTATTATTATTATTATTATTATTATTATTATTATTATTATTATTATTATTATTATTATAAGGCAATAATAGACAAAAGGAAAAGAAATATCAGTTCAAAATGAACCGCACACCCCCTTAGGCTATACTAGAACCTTTGGAAGAGCGTTGTCATGAATGATAGATGTAGAGGTCTCCAGGGCAGACGATATGCACAGCTAGTCAAAGGAGTTGGAGTGCAAAAGGATGTGAGTGGGGTTTTTACAACACCAGGGACTTGACCAGTTAGATGTACTTCATATAGCCAGGAAAGGGGATATCCGTACCTTTGGGATTTGTGAGATGGGTTAAGGGGAGAAAAGCGGGTGGGATTAATTAAAAATTGCTCTCATGCTGATGGCCGACTTGATACATCAAAGGGCTTCCCATTTGTGGATTGAGAAATTCCAAGAAAGACATCAGGCTGTTTATATGCAGCAACGGAGGCTAGCTTTCTTGGCCAAAGATGTGATAATTTCACAGGGCCAACTTGGGAGGAAGGCTTTGCATCCATTGTTCTTGCTAGAGGACGAAATCTGACTTTGGTAGAAAATGTGGAGGGATGCTGTTTGAAAGCCCCGTATTACTTGCATTTATTTCTGGAAGCCTGCAAGACCGGCTGCCTTCTTAATTTTAGCTAAACCCCCAGAGGGCTTCCATATGCAGGGCCCTAGAGTAACTTCCCATTTAGAGCAACCTCCTATTTCTTTAAAAGAACCATAAAAGAACACAGTGGACTAGAAGGGGCTACTAGGCAGCAGCAGAGCATGTGTTCTGCACATAGAGGGATCCCCGTAGTCTTCAAGGAGGGCTGGAGAAACCCTTCCTCCAAATCCTATAGAGAGGCACTGCCAGAACGTTGTGTTAGGCCACAACCTTGGCGCTGGCTGGCAGGCAGTGTTGTTTTTCCCAAGGTTGGGGCACTTCCAGTGGCCCCGTTTTCCACGCATGGCAAGAAGGTGAAGCTGCCTCAACCCCCAGTGCTGTCAATAGGAGCAGGTATGTTGCCGGCACATGGCCGGCCTGTGGCCTAGGTCAAGATTTGTACTGAAGCAGAACATGCTCCACAGGTAGTTTCATGCCTGTTCTCAGATAATCCACAATTCCTGCCCTAGATGTGCCAACATACACCTGTTATTATCTACAGCTAGACTGTAGCCATAAGTAGGTAGAAAATTAATTTTATAGGTTTAACCCAGTGGTTCTCAACCTGTGGGTTCCCAGATGTTTCTGGACTGCAACTCCCAGAAGTCTTCATCACTAGCTGAGCTGTCCAGGATTTCTGGGAGTTGCAGTCCAGGAACATCTGGGGACCTACAGGTTGAGAACCACTGGTAACCCATCTCTTTTTACATCTCTCTCTTCCTCAGGAAGTCATTTTTTTTAAAAAAAAGTAATAATCAGAAACATGTGTTGTCATCAACTTTGACCCATGTTCATGGTTTTTCAGGTAAAGAATATAGTACTCAGGTTTCACATTCCCATTCTCTCATGTGCAAATCCCATTGCCTGAGCGGACTGCATTTCTGTCTGTTCATCAAAACGTGCTCCCTGATCACCAGCATCGCCGACGTGACCGGCCAGGTGGCCCCTTACCGCTTCAGCCCCACCGCCAATGAGTGGGAAAAGACAGACATAGAAGGTACCCTATTTGTGTACAAAAGAAGAGAACTGGAGGAGTAATACCTCCTTTAAAAACCTTGGTCCAGCTGGCCCGGCTGGTAGTACCTCGTAAGGGCCCCCATCTGGGGTTACAAGAGAGGACGGTCAACGGTTTTGAAGGCGGAAGAGGGCTCTCATTGCCCCAACGGCAGAAAAAGCGGAAGAACCACCCTTAGGAGAAGAAAACTTTCAAATCTCCACTACCTTGTGGCTATATCCCTCAATGGAAAAGGCTTCAGGAGTCAACCTCGAGGAAAAAAACCGGAGCCGGAGTCCCGGAGACAGTTCATGACTGTATACAATCATGTTCTGGCAACTTCTGCGACGCAGCTGGAACTAATCGTATCGGCTGTGCCGTTCCATTGGACCACTCCAGCTACGTGGAGAGGGGTTGTTTTGCTGCCTGGGTAACAGCCTAATCTCCATATTGAATTACCCAGGCGTTGTGCCCTGGAGAGGACCATTTGCAGCAAATAGTGGGGGAACAAACCAGCAAACAAATTGTTGACTCCGCAACATGCAATAAACATAAAAAAAATCTCAAGTTGGGCACATGGAATGTTAGGACAATGAATCCTGGCTGTTCAGACTATCTCCAAGAAATGGACACTATACGAAAGACAGCTGTCATCGACAGGGAACTGTGCAGACTGCGGATGGACATTGTTGCTCTCCAAGAGACAAGGCTACCTGACTCTGGATCTGCTAAGGAGAGTAACTTTACGTTTTTCTGGCAGGGAAAACCATCAAACGAGACCAGGGAATGTGGGCTTGGCTTTGCTGTTAGAAATACTTTACTAGGTCTCATTATCCCACCTGCTGTAGGAAGTGAGAGAATCCTGTCCATGCAACTACACACTACAGCAGGGTTGGTTACACTTATCAGTGCATACGCACCAACATTATCATCTCCAGCAGAACTCAAAGACAAATTCTATGATGATCTAGCTGCCACTATCAAGAAAATCCCTGAGAAAAGACCAATAGCTATCCTCGGTGACTTTAATGCCAGGGTTGGAGCTGATTATAACTCCTGGCCCACCTGCCTAGGTCGGTTCGGCATTGGAAAGATGAACGAAAATGGCCAACGCCTGCTGGAGTTTTTGCTCCTATTATGGTCTCTGTGTCAGTAACACATTCTTTAACACAAAGCCCCAGCACAAAGTCCTCTTGGAGACATCCAAGATCAAAGCACTGGCATCAGCTCGACCTGATTCTCGTCAGGCGCTCCAGCATCTCTAGCGTTACAATCACACGCAGTTATCAGAGTGCCGACTGTGATACAGACCACTCCCTGGTGTATAGCAAAGTAAAACTGAAAACAAAGAGATTGCACCACCTGAAGAAGGAAAGAAGATCAAAAATTGATACCAGTAAGACCTATAACCAAGGAAAAGTGGAGGAATTCTCCCATGTACTCAAGGAAGCTCTTCCTGGCCCTGCTGAAGATAATGCATCTAAATGTTGGGAACATTTTAAGAATGTTGTTTATAACACTGCTTTAGCAGTATTCGACAGGGAGACTCAAAAGACAGCAGATTGGTTTGAAGCCCACTCAGAAGAGCTGATGCCAGCTATTGAGGAAAAGAGGAGAGCCTTGACAGCATATAAAGCTTGTCCCAGTGAGCGCAACCTACAGGCCCTGCAAGCTGTTCGTAATAAAGTCCAGCAGACTGCCAGGAAATGTGCTAACAATTACTGGCTGCAACTGTGTTCTCAGATTCAGATGGCAGCTGATACAGGTAACATCAAGGGAATGTATGATGGAATTAAACAGGCCTTAGGGCCAATACATAAGAAAACTGCACCCTTAAAGACTGTTTCGGGTGAGATCATCCAGGATCGTGAGCAGCAGATGGCAAGCTGGGTGCAGCACTACTCTGAACTATATTCCAGAGAAAACACAATAACCAAAGAAGTCTTAAATAATATTGAGTGCTTGTCTGTCTTGGAGGAGCCTGACAATGAACCAACACTAAAAGAACTAAATGTGGCTCTGGATTCACTTGCCTCTGGCAAGGCACCTGGGAAAGATAACATCCCTGCTGAAGTTCTGAAGTGCTGTAAAGAGATCATTGCCACTGAACTTAGGAAATCCTCTGCCTTTGCTGGAGGGAAGGGGGAGTACCACAGGATATGAAGGATGCAAATATTGTTACACTTTATAAGAACAAAGGTGACAGGAGCGACTGTAACAACTATCGTGGTATCTCTTTTAGTGTTGTCGGGAAGCTGTTTGCACGTGTTATACTGAAGAGGCTCCAGATACTTGCAGAGAGAGTCTATCCAGAATCACAGTGTGGCTTTCGAACTAACAGGTCCACTACTGATATGTTATTTTCACTCAGGCAGTTGCAGGAGAAATGCAGGGAACAAGGACAGCCACTTTTTGTAGCCTTCATAGATCTTACGAAGGCATTTGATATGGTTAGTAGGACAGACTCTTTAAAATACTCCTCCGGGTTGGATGCCCACCCAAGCTCCTTAACATCATCAGGTCTTTTCATGAGGATATGAAGGGCAATGTAGTTTTTGATGGCCTAGTGTCAGATCCCTTCAACATCTGAAGCGGAGTGAAGCAGGGCTGTGTCCTTGCGCCAACCTTGTTTGGGATCTTCTTTGCTATCATGCTGAAGTATGCTTTTGGAACTTCAACAGAGGGTATCTATCTCCGGACCTGATCAGATGGAAAACTCTTCAATCTCTCTAGATTGAGAGCAAAGTCTAAGGTACAGGTGAAATGTTTGCGGGATCTCCTCTTTGCTGATGACGCCGCCATTACTGCTCACTCTGCCGAAGATCTCCAACAACTCATGGATCATTTTAGTAAAGCTTGCAAAGATTTTGGGCTAGAAATCAGCCTGAAAAAAACACAAATAATGGGCCAGAATGTGGACTTTCCTCCTCGCATTACAATTTCTGCAAAAGAACTGGAAATTGTCCATGACTTTATGTATCTTGGCTCAACTATCTCAGATACACTCTCACTAGAGTCTGAGCTGAATAAACGTATAGGTAAAGCAGCTACTATGTTTTCCAGACTAACAAAGAGAGTATGGCTCAATAAGAAGCTGACAGAACATACAAAGATACAGGTCTATAAAGCTTGTGTACTGAGCACACTTTTGTATTGCAGCGAGTCTTGGACCATCCATGCCCGACAGGAAAGAAAGCTTAATACCTTCCATATGCGCTGTCTTAGGCGAATATTCAACATTACCTGGCATGACAAAGTTCCAAATAGCATAGTCCGGAATGGAGCAGGAATCCCTAGCATGTACACTTTATTGAAACAGTGATGCCTACGCTGGCTTGGACACGTTGTGAGAATGGATGACGGCTGGATCCCAAAAGATCTTCTATACGGAGAACTAGTGCAGGGAAAGCACCCAAGAGGGAGACCAGAGCTGCGGTATAAGGATATCTGTAAGAGGGACCTGAAGGCCTTGGGAATAGACCTCAACAGATGGGAAACCCTGACCTCCGATCGCACTATCTGGAGGCAAGAGATACAGCATGGTCTACATAAATTTGAAGAGGCATTTGTCCAACAGGCAGAGGAAAAGAGGCAGGCACGGAAAGAACAAAACTCGAGGACTGGGCAAGAAACAGAATACATCTGTCCCGAGTGCGGGAGAGACTGCCATCCCCGAATCGGTCTATTTAGTCACACTAGGTGTTGTTCTTAGGATCTCTACTCCAGGCATGATACCATAGTCTTTCGAGACTGAGGGTTGCCAATGATGATGATGATGATGCTCCGTGGTACGCCAAAATACCCATTCAAACCCCCATGCCCACAGCATCTAAGTAAGGTTACAAACCCCAAATGGAGAAATGCACTTACAGCCCAAAGATGCCAATTTATGGTTTGATCAGTAGATTTATTTATTGGCTTCATTTTATTAGTACACTGCTACAGTGTTAGAAACCCCATAAGATGCAACATTAAAAAAACTATCAAACATATTATATTAAACATGCTGCAAAAAAACTTTTATTTTTTTAAAACTTTTACAAATCTCTAAATTAAACAGATGCAAAATTCCCTTTTAAAAAAAAAACCTTAAAAGCCTGCCTATAAAGGAAGGACAAGAGGGAGGGGACCAACCTGGCTTCTCTGAGTGGTGCATTCCAAAGTCTGGGAGCAGCTTTGGTTAAATCCTCACTAAACAAGCTTGTGAGGGGGGGGCGCTGAGGATGAGAGAAGGGCCTCCCTAAAAGACCTTAAAAACAAAGGAGGCTTCAGGGTGGCATTAATAAGCATATTGGATAGCCTGGACCAAACCATATAAGGCCACATAACAGTGGTTCTCAACCTCCCTAATGCCACGGCCCTTTAACACAGTTCCTCATGTTGTGGTGACCCCTTGCCGTGCTTGGAAAGGCCACAAGCCCCCTTTGGCAGGCCAATGCCGCAGGTGCCTTAGAGAACCCTCAACCAATCGTAGCCTCCGGTGCCACTGACTGACATCTCCCCCAACCTATCAAGCTGTAACTCACTCTTCTCCCCCCCCTCCAGACCCAAGCCGTTTGTGCCTTTTTCTTCACTGGCTTATGGTGACCCCTGTGAAATGGTCGTTTGACCCCCAAAGGGGTCCTGACCTCAAGGCTGGGAACCACTGCCATATAAGGTCTGAACCAGCCCTTTGAATTGGCCCTGGGAACAGGGTAACAAGCAGAGAAGCTGCTGTTATTAGGGGAGGCATATGCCAACGCCCATCAGCAGCCCAACAGAAGCATTTTGAACTAGCTGAGATTTCAGAGCACTCTTCCAAGGCAGCTGCACCAAAAATGTGTTGCAGTAATCCAGGCAGGCAGTAACTACCTTGATAACACTTATTTTCTGGTCTTGTTTCTAGCTTTTGGAAGTTTGGAGAGCCACAGAAAGGCACCAACAAGAGCTGTGGTATCATGCACCCCAGCGGGGAGTGGGGCTCAGCTGCGTGTTCCGATTCTTATCACTGGATTTGTAAAAAGACGCTCATCTGCTGAAACACCTCTCGGGCAACCTACTCCTGGGGCAGGATTGTACATAAGCTTGCAACCTCCTTGCAACCTTGCACTGCACGGCAGCTCCCTGGAAAGTGGGCAAAAATGCTTAAGCTTTATCTCTGAGGAACAGCCCTGAGGTATTTTGAACTGTGAAGTTTAATCCACTTATGCTTATCCAAAAGCTCACAGGCTACTTGTAGGACAGGCAGAGCAGCCATTTATGTGGCTACCTCTCCTTCCCAGCACAGAAGGTTCTAGAGCTGTCCTCATGAGACAGACGGATGTGTGAGAGAAAACACTGTAGTGGCACAGGCGGACTGGACACTGCTTCAATTACACCTGAATGCCCAAGTAAGCACAAGGGAAGATGGCACTGTTGACACTGGAAGCATTCCCCCTCAGAGAAAACAGCAGTTTGGGTAGGGCAGTTGTTTTCAGGAGAAAGGTATGGCTGGCAGAGCTATAGCGAGGGCAAGGCAACCAGGGATGAACCCTAGGATGGAAAATTGCCAGGTTCTGCTGATTCTCCTCAGAAGGATAAAAGGAAATACAGGTGGCCATGAGGCCCCAGATCATCCATAGGCAGTGGGGAGCGAAGTGCTGTGTGGAGTCCCACCAATGAGCCATGCTCAGCCCCCACTGTCCTGTCATAACCCCCATGGATTTGGAAGAGGGGGAGGAGAGAAGCAGCTGCTGCGCTTCCTGGCTCTACTTTGGCTGCTGGCTTGAAGGGATGCTCCTGAAAAGCAGGTTTGATAGGAAGGGCCGTTTTAAAGCACAGGTGACCTCAGAAGCTACCCTTCTTCCCCAGACCTCAGCTTGAAACCAGCCATCAAAGGACAGTGAGGCACTCTGGAGATGGCTAAACATAGGATGGTGGGTGGGATGCTGCACAACGTACAGCTGCAATGGCATCACTGCCCTGTAATCCCACTCTTAGGTCTGAGGAAGTGGACTTAGCCATGAAAGCTCACGTCACAATATAGCAGTAAGTCTTTAAGGTGCCACATCATTTGTCTTGGTTTATTTTGTTTTGCCTGATAGGCTAGCAGTGACTAACATAGCTGCCTCTTCTAAAAGTGTTGCCAACAGGAAAGTTTGGGATGCAAGGCCAAAGGATCAGCAGATGACAGGGCATTCACCATAGTCATGCCCTTTAAATGCGGAGAGGGGTTATTTGTTTTCCCCACCCCTGATGAGTAGGATGGGAGGGTTAACACCAATTTCCCTCTGTAAACATGGCCCTGAGCCTACTTGCCTGCCCACCCACTCTAGTACTGTAGCTACTTAAATAATAGACACAGTTTTCTTAAATAGAGGCACACATTTAGTATACTTGCCAGAATCCTATGTGCTATGTACCCTGGCTTAGGTGTAGTTGTGCAAATCTCAGTGGCAAACTGCAGCTAGTTCACAAGTTTCTCCTTCTATTTCCTTGTCATTTGCTAAGCCACAACTGTCATGTGACAAGGAATGGAGGTGTGCCTCATGAAGTAGCAGCTAGAGATGGGCATGAATCACTTTGTGCTGGGTTGTCGGCATGCCCCACCCCCCAGGTGCTGGCTATTCCCTTCCTCAGCCCCCTTGTGCCAGCTCTCCTACTCGCCAACCTGGCATGCATGGCTCATTTCCTCCTTGTCACACGATCTTCCAGTCCCGGCAGGAGCACAGGCTTCCCTTCTCCGCTCCCTCCAACAGCTGGTCTCTCAGGTGAGGAGGAGGCAGGGCAGCTGCTGGGGGAGGCAGAGGAATGTGCCTCCTCCAGCTGGGAAGGGAAAGTGCACCAAAGAGTTAGGACAACCCAACATGAAGCAATTCATGCCTCTCTCTAGCAACTATTTGCCAGTGAGGCAGTTACTTCACATCCATTTTGTCTCTGTTAGTGTTGTGCTTAGGAGTGGTACAAAAAATGTTACTTCACGTCCATCATGCAACTACTGAAATTTGTCTTGACCACACCCCCAGAACGGGTGCTAAGCGTGACAATACTGTACCTGGTGCTGGGGTAGGGTTTTCCCTTGTCACTCTCTCTTCCCACTTTCTGTTCCAAGACAAGGCACCGTGTAGTAACAACTGTCGCGCAACTAAATATTCGTTTCTCTCAGAAAGCTATGTCCGGGTTTTTTTTTTTTTAATTTTGACTTTTTAGAAGTGAAATATCGAAAAAGAATGTTTTAAGCCCCCCCCCCCCCGGAAAAAAAAGGAAAAAGGAAGCCAGACAAATTCAGTGTTTGTCACGGTACAAGACCATGAGGTAACACTTGTCACGAGACAAGTTATCACGATCATGGGAACACTGAAACAGGGACAAAACCATGTAACTGCGACCAGCGCTGGTACAAAACTAGTCGTAGAACAAAGAAGGACGTGAAGTAACCGCCTGAGAATGACACCAGTGCAGTTATGCCTGGGCAAACCACCAATAGGATTCTGGCTGTTATCTAACTTGATTCTTCCCTTTGGAAGGAGCATGACAGAGCTGAAAACTCCCATGGCTACAGAAAAGCAGGTGTTCTACCACAGCATAAGGCCGGAATGTATGTTTATTCCCACAATTGGGAAAGCCAGCATAGAAGAATGGAGCCTCTGCTATGCCAGGTGCTTTATGCTCATAATCATTTTGAATGCCAGCATACTATTTGTAGCTCCTTTTTTATTTTGAAAGTGATGGAAACAGAATAATTAGTTACACTTGAGAAAGAGAAAGTGAATCATTTTGTGTGGCTAAGCATGCGCAGGAATTTTGCTGCTGTACAAAGAGCAATGCAGTCATGAGAGATCAGCCACTGTGGGTGCCTTGAGGAGAGAAGTAGTGGTGTTGCTTTTGAAAATGGCTTTATTTCCCTTTTTGCATAATTCTGAAAGGAAGATATGTCAATTGCAATGCAGTTGGTTTAACTTCATTTTGCTTATCAGCAGGTGTGTTTCCAAAATAAGTTCATTTGGTATAACTGAGTAGTTTATCGTTTCTTAATGTTGTACTGGATCTTGAAAAAATATTTTTGATTTGTGACCTTTCATTTACATGCAATTAAAAAAGTCTTATAATAATCTACACCTTGCTTTGAGGAATGTTTTAACACTCCTATCGAAAGAAAGATTGTGCTAAACAGATCAGATGCAATGCAATCTTAGCCATCCATCTTGTTTAGAAGAAGGTCCTATTGAGTTCCAGAGTAACCATACACAACGAGTTACCGGAATTTACTTCTAAGTTCACAAAATGTAAGATTGTGTCGGCGGTCACTAAAGGCAATAACACATTTGGCTGATCCAGTGACAGGATTACAATTCATCTCTTAAGGCTTTTGGAACATGCTGCTGAAAGGGTATGGGACTTACAACTCACATCCAAATTGCCATTTAACACTGAAGTGTTTTACTGCTTCTGCACATGCATCCCTCTAATGCTTTACTCATGGGTGAGCTTCCTTGGCCACTGTTCTTTGCCCTGCACGGAGGCCTACAGCTCAACTTTCTCCTTTTACTCCATTTCCATGGCTGACTGGAAACACTCCCTGGTGCACCAGCCATCTCTCTCGGCCCATGTTTTGTATGCAGGAGGCAAAGAAATGATGCCTCTAGTTCCACCTTGGCTGCTGTTTTTAAGCACTGTCTGCCTTTGTCCAGGTCTTCTGTTGCGAACAAACAAGAAAGAAGGTATGAACGGAGAGAGGTGCTTTCTGCATAGTTGGCAGATGCATTAGCACAAAATGCTAGGAAACAATAAAGCACTGAAACACCACCCAGTATGAGGCAGTACAGTACAGTACTGTATTGTCCCTGGGGAAAGACAAAAAGGTGTGGCAACTCATGGGAGAGGGGGAAGCAGTGTAATGCAAAATAACAGGGACTGCCCAGGCCTTCAGGTAGGAACTCATGTGGCCGCTGCGATGATTATTCATACTCTTGCATTTTTAATTTTCTTAGTTATTGGTTTTCAGTTCTGACTTGTTGAGTGTTAATTTCTAGACGACCGTTCCTATTTCACCAATTATCAGTAGGACCTACCTTTCTCTTTTTGGTTTCTGGGTGCTGCACATCCACCCTTTCTCCATCTTCTGGTTAAAAAGGAAGCCTCCTTTAAAGGGGGGATCCAGATGTGCATGCATTATACTATGATATGCAGTATTCAGTCAGATGGGCAGTTTTGAATTGCTTCTTGTATTCCTATGTACATTGCTTCTGCGCATGTACATAACACACACCTTATCTTTGTTTGTCCACTGTTCTTTTTTTATTCTTTCCTGACTTTTTTTTCAAGTTGCAAAGAAGGTGGTATGCAAAACGTTGTGAGGATGATTTGATCAGCACTCTCGTGGACGTATGATCAAACCACTTTGTTTTGCTGTGTGGGCATGGGTATCATTCCCCAGAAGTTGCTAGGTTGTAGGAAGTGACCACACAGCTGTGGGTGTTCTCTGCCTTTCCAGTGCCTCCTATCCCCCAGTTCTTTCTCAGTCCTTGAAGAGGAAATTCTGATTATTGGTGACATGAGTGCAACATTTTTACCCTGTACATCAATAATATTACAGAGCAGAGCACTACATATATATCACCTTGCAAAAGAAAGGGCAATTTTACCTTGTGAGACAGAGCCTGGGCACATTAACAATTATTCCCTTTTAATGTTGACATTTATTTATTTATTTGATCTACACCGACCCTGGGCATTTGCTTTTGTCTTGGCTCCTGAACATGCCTGTGAAAAGTGGCAGCTGCCTTCCAGGCTGTGAGTTTGTGGTGGTGCCATAGTGGAAGGCTGATGATGGGAGGAACAGGGCTCCCAACATATCCAACTGTTTAAATAGCCATGCATGTTTCTTATATTCCTACACAACTCCCCCCTCCCCAATTATTCATCTGCGTATTCTCAAAGGCTTTCACAGCCGGGATGTGATTGCTGTTGTGAGTTTTTGGGGCTGTTTGGCTATGTTCTGGAAGTTTTTCTTCCTGAAGTTTTGCCAGACTCTGTGGCTGGCATCTTCAGAGGGCAAGGAGCTCAGGGAACTAGGAGTTCTCTCTGTGCTCTGCGGCATAGCATGAGTGAGACTGTAAGCAAAATGAAGTTAATCTCACTTTATACCCCAGAGCACAGAGAGAACTCCTACTTCCCTGAGATCCTTTCCCTCTGAAGATGCCAGCCAGAGTCTGATGAAACATCAGGAAGAAAAACCTCCAGAACACAGCCAAACAGCCCCCTGTGTTTCCTACTTTTTTCTATCATGTGGGTCCATTTGCTTTTTTTCAATTAAGTGTTTTGCACTTCCTATTTGTTGCCATCCTAGATTTAAAGTTGCAGGGGAACCACGGGTCTCTCTCTCTCTCTGTGTGGAATATAGCTCCCTGAGGACATGTTTATCTGTCTTCCCACTGCAGTTGTCCACCTTCCCTTGTACCCTGTTTCCTCTCCCACAGTCCCCTGCACGACACAATGTGGACATGCCCATCAGGACAGGGAAAGGGCAGATACCACAAGGAGGGATTAAGGCAAGGGATATGTCTACCCAGGGAAAAGGGATGGTGGAATACTGCACTGTGGATTGGTGGCAATGGTAATTTGCAGAAATATGCAGATTCACCAGAAAAGCAGGTTATAACAGAGATACCAAAATTAATTCATGTCTTCTTCCCTCCCACTGAATTAACGGACATGGTGGACCTGTGCCTTGAGTAATCCTGATTTCCTAAAATTCCAGTTGAAACACTTCACCCACATACCGGCCTTCCTGCAATGTTTTGACATTTGGGAAGTCTTTGGAAGAACAACAAAACTAAACAAAACTCATGCCCTGGCACAGAGGGAAAATGCTCCTACCACAAAAATGTAGTAATACTGCCATCTAGTGGCTGACTTTTTAAAAGCAAAATTTTCCAAACCTGATTAGCTTAATGTGTTTTGTATTAAAAAGTGCAGACTCTACTCCAGTTACTCAGGAGTGCCCCTTGGTTATGATGGCACTGCAGATAGTTACATTTTGTTCATTGATGAATGGCCGGATATGTATTACCACCCATTGATGAATGGCCAAATATGTATTACTTCCTATGGGGACACATGTCCCCCTACCAATGTGGGACCATCAGCCAATGCCAGAATCCCTGTGGAAATTTGCTTGATCTAAGTATATACTCTACTACAGTCATAATATATTTTCATTAGTCTATTCCCAAGAGTGACTAAGGGTCATACTGTACTGTACGTTGCAAACCACTGAGCTATCTACCAGTTCCAAAACAAAGGGATCTGATCTGCATTTTGAAGTCCATGAACTGAAAGAAGATGAGAAAGACCCAGTTTAACCAACTCACTGTCAGATGGTCCTACTGTCTACACCCCACGTCCTACTTGCACAGAGTGGAAAGGGCAATTTGCACCCATACTTCAAGGTGGCAGATCTGACTTTGGCTACGCTAGCTGGTTCAAAGAACCTGCAATTTCCTAGGGGACACCAAAACAACAAGAATGCTGTGATACCTTGTACAAGAAATCATTCCTGAAAAACTAGTGGTGGACATTACATTAAAGTCCATGTACATTACATTATGTTACATTACATTAAAGCCACGTGGTGGCTCAGTGGACTAAGGCTTCTGAAAACTGTCAGCTGCAAAGTCGGCAGCTCGGCAGTTTGAATCCTGGGTGCCACGCAGCAGAGCAAGCGCCCGCTGATAACCCCAGATCCTGCCAACCTAGCAGTTCGAAAGCATGTAGATACAAGTAGATAAATAGGTACCGCCATAAAAAGCAGGAAGGTAAAACAGTGTTTCCTTGCAGCCATGCCGGCCATGTGGCCATGGACTTGCACCACACTGGCTCTTCGGCTTGAATACGGAGATGAGCACTGCCCCTAGAGTCGGACACAACCAGCACGCATGTGCGGGGAAAACCTTTACCTTTTTTTTACACATACCACATGGGGCTAAGACTGTAGACATTCCAAAGCAACATCTGCTGTTGCTCCTATTGATCCACTTACACAGCAAGATCCTGTACAGCAGACAAAGCATGAAAGCTCAGATCACATAAAGAAGCTGACTTCTACCCTGTTTGATGGAAACGTTCTAAGCAACAACAAAACACAGTAGGCAATGTTTTAAGACTTACATAAATGTTTAAGGTGCTGCAAATCTTGTTTTGCTACAACAGGCTAAAAAGGGTGATCATCTGGATGAAGTATTTTTTTCAGTCCTTGAGTCTGTTTCTGGATGCAATTCGAAGGGTTGGTTTTGATGAACTAAAAAAGCTCTTGGCTATAATGATTACCACCTTGTTTCTGAGCCCGGCTACTTGGCACCTTGACCTCTGATGGACTGCTGCTTTCTGAATGTGCTTACCTGTGCACAGGAATCGTTTCCAGGGGCTTCCTTTGAGCGCTCCTTCCTTTCAAAATTTAAACAAATGGCTACTAGACAGAGGGACATCTTAGTGATAGTCCAACTTTTATGGAATATTAACCCCCCTCCTCCAGGAACACATACCTGGTGCCTACACATTTTTCTTTCAGTCACAAGGTCGAAAGACTCATTTGTCCTCCAATGCCTGTTTACATTTTTATTAATCCAACCACATCACAATGTTATAATGGTTTTAGCTCCTTTTTCATTTTCTGCCTGGTTTTCTTTCCTCATTTTTACCTGTGTTTTAACATTTTGGATTTTTATTTTTAACATACAGTGTCTATATTTGTCTTTCTTTTTTTTTACTGTGTTGCTTTTTGTATTGTCTTTATGATTTTCATGCAGTGGTCTCTTTTCAAACTTTATTCAGCTGGGGATGAATAAAGCACCTTCTTCAATGCCTTTTCTCTAACCAAAAGTGGCTACTGGGCAAGCTGTTAGGGATATTCTGAGGGGGGTAAAGTAAAATATACTGCTTGCTTAACACCCCATAGTGCTTAAAGTACTCTCTGAGAAGTGTAGTTTAATTATATAGGCTACACATTGTCCCCCAACTCTCTCTCTCTCTCTCTCTCTCTCTCTCTCTCTCACACACACACACACACACACACACACACACACACACACGCACGCACGCACGCACGCACGCACGCACGCACACACACACACACACACACACACACAAAAGGTGGGTACTCTGTTTGCTGACTTTGGAAGGCTGGAAGACTGAGTGAACCTCAAGCCAGCTACCTGGAATTGAACTCTGGTCATGAGAAGAGCTTTGGCTGTGCTATTACAGCGTAACCACTGCACCACAAAGGAACCATTTAAAGTTTTCCTCTCGAAACAGTTATATAACAATGTTACAGTAAGAAGACTTAGGAAACTTTTTAACCAAGGGAATTGTTATTACCTGCCCCTTTTGGAAACTGCTTGTGAGATTCCCATCAATTCCTTGCAGAGAAGGAACAAGCTATGGTTGAGAGGGCAGCAAGGACATCATGGGAGACACTCCAGGGAACCCATGAGGCTTGGATGGTCAGGTGGAGCCAGCTCAGGATACTTTAATGGGAGACAGCAGGGCATGGCTCCTATTCAGGCAGCTTAAGGCTGGTTCAGGAGCAGGATGTACCACCCACTGCTCCTTCCTTCTTTTCCCTGTCCTTTCAGGGTGATGACGCAAGGGTTTGCCAGTTCTCAGGAAGCCGTGGAAATAAGATCCTGTTTGGCTTCTCTGCCATCTGCCTAAGAACATGTGGCAACAGTGAAATGCTACTTGTTTAGGTTTTTTTAATCTAAGAAAGACTGGAGCTGCCTGATCCCAAACCTGACAAGACTGATTTAAACTCCTGTTTCATTGCTTCTCAAAGCCCAGCAAAAATTACTCTGAGATAGTGGAGAAGCTATTTTTTTATTTAAAATGTTTTTGCCCCACCTTGCTCTTTAAAAAAGTGGCGAAAAACAATAAACATACAAATATATGAAAGAGTTAAACAAATGTTATATTATATTTAATATGATAAATAAAGATCAATGCTAAAAACACATTTAAAAGCAACAAGGTACAACAACCCATTTTAACAGGACCCTCTCAGACAGCCAGTCACTAAGGGAAAGCCTGCTTGAGAAGAAAAGACTTTTTCTGCTTGTGGAAAGACAGTCAGCAAAGATGGGGCCAGTTTGGTCTCCTGTGGGAGGGAATTCCAAAGTCTGGAAGCAGCAGCAGAGAAAGTCCTCTCCCGTGTCTCCTCCAAACATGCTGGTGAAGGTAATGGGACTGAGATTAAGGTTTCCTTTAATAATTTTCACACATAGGCAGACACATTATGCGAGATAGAGCCTTTAAGATAGCTTGGATCCATGCTGTTTAGGACATTATAGGTTAAAACCAGCACTTTGAATAGGGTCAGCAACCAGTAGGCCTGTTGTGACAGGGAAGTTATATATTTCCTATAACCAGCCCCAGCTAACAATCTGGTGGTGGCCTTTTGGACCCACTGGGGTTTCCAAACACTTTCCTTAGGCAGCCTCACTTGTGCACAATACAGTAATCCAACCAGGGTGTGACTAAAGCATGCGTCATCATGGCCAGGCCAGACTTTTTCAGGCATGGGCACAGCTGGCAGATTTGTTTTAATTGTACAAATGCACTCCTGGCCACTGCCAAAAGCTGAGCTTCCAGGCTCTGAGGAGAATCCAGGAGCATCCTAAGGTGTTTACTGTGCCTGCATTTTCAGAGGGAGTGTAACTCCATCCAGCACGGGCTGCATTCCTTCTCTGTTCAAGCTTCAAACTAACCAAAAGCACCTCTGTCTTGTCTGAAATAAGTTTCAGTTTATTCTCCCTTTACTGTTGCCAGACACTGATCTAGCACAATTCTATAATATTCACTCTGAGGCAAGTCTCGCCAAGTTAACTGAGCATCAGAAAGTGACTATATGGACCAACTTTAGCCCCAGAGGAAGAAAAACACTGGGACAATACACAATGTTGTGGCCTCCTTTTTTAAAAAAAATGTTTGATATCATGCCTTCTTTCCTTTTCAACACAGTTAAGGACCCCAATGTCAAAGCCAACTGAGAAAGTTAAATGGATAGCTTTCGGGGCAAGTCAGCATGTTGTACTGCAGTTTACCAGTCTGGAGTTTCTCTTTTATTTTAGGCCCTCAGGGATTTGGACCTACTAGGGAGAATTCCTCTGAGAACTCTTGGCTCACAGCAGCCAGCCACTGATTCACTCTTCCAGGAAAGTCTCTGACAGGACTTTTGTTTGTTCCCTAACATTACACTCTTTGAGGACTAAGTGGCAAATTCTAATTAAATTTCAAGGAAATACACATTTTTCATTTTCTAAAAATTGCTTTAGAAATTTCCTCTTCACTGCATCCCTGAAATAAGCAGGATTTGTTGAAGCTAAACAATCACTTGCTGGGGGTTATTTCACAAGATCCTTTTGACACTTACAAATGCCTCGCTGGATGTTAAAATGCCCGCAGACTTACGTGCATGCATGCACACAGACAGAGACAGAGAGAGAGAGAGAGAGAGAGGAGAGAGAGAGAGAGAGAGAGAGAGAGAGAGAGAGCTCTGACCCTTGTTGAGACTTCTGTTTTCTACAATTCTGTCATCATAGAAAGATGATTATAAATTGGTACTGCTTATCCCTCCCCCCCCCAGGTGCCACCAGCGAATTCATTTCATTCTGTGGTCACAGCTCAGCTCAGAAGGGGACTTACTGCCACCTGCAGGGGGAAGAGGAGATGAGTGTTTAGGCTGGTGTGTTTGTCTCCCAGCCCATAAGTGGCCTGAGCTCCAAGCAGGGCAGCACCCCAACCATTCCAGCTCAACCCTTACTCTCCTCATGAAGGCCACAGGCTATGACTATGTAAAGGGGACAAAGGGCTGGCAGTTTTTAATGAGGCGGTCAGGGGACAGACAGATCGTTCCACAACCTAAGAAATACTGTCTTTTTAAAGAGCTGTCTCTCCATGGGGCATAGTGGCTCATTGGACTAAGGCTCAGGAAACTGTTGGCTGCAAAGTCAGCAGATCAGCGGTTCGAATCCCGGGTGCCATGCAGTGGAGTGAGCTCCTGCTGTTAACTCCAGCTCCTGCCAACCTAGCATTTCAAAAGCATGCAAATGCAAGTAGATAAATAGGTACTGCCATAAAAAGCAGGAAGGTAAAACCCTTGCAGCCATGCCAGACACGTGGCCCTGGACTTTTACAAAACTGGCTCTTCGGCTTGAATACGGAGATGAGCACCACCCCTAAAGTCGGACATGACTAGCACTCATGTGCAGGGGGAACCTTTACCTTTACCTCTCCATGTAGATTTAAGAGAGCAGCTATTAGCTATATGGGCAGCATAAAAGTTCAATAATTAAATAATAAATAAATAAATAATGTGGACTACTGATCTCGACACCCAGACTGATTCTCTCCCTGTTAGAGCATTTTAGATGTTTAGCTTAATGCCCAGTCTGCATACCTGTAAATATATTCAAATTTCATAAAATACCACAAACTTACAGTGACACTCCACCCCAAAGGATACTGAACCCAGGAAAGTGCTGTGCCCTTGGAAGCTCCCAGCACTTGGAAAAGCAGGATGAACTTAACACAGCAGTTACAACAGTATTTGAGGTTATAACAATATTTGGTCATTTTTTTTACGGCTTTAGGATTCATGTGAATGGGTCTTTGAAGTTTACTAGCCTTAAATACATCAGATTTTCCTCCTCAAAACCAGTTATTGAATCCATATATATTTCCATTTGTGACATATATTCAAGAGTCTGAAAATAGTAATTTCATTGTGGCCATCTTGTTTCTTTATCCTATTTTATATTTTCTCTCTTCCTAGCTTACCTTTATTCTCCCAGACTTCTGTAAAGTCTTCTGTCTTTTTCTCGGCATTATAATTGCTTTACTAGTTGTCTGTGTCCTAGAGATGAAATCTGAAACCCATTACTTCTGAACTGACTCAATCCCCATTTTGGAACTTGCTTGAAACAAGATAATCTGGCATGTACATCTAACTGTTTTTCAAATGGAACTTTTATGTTTCTTCTTTATCACCCCTCCGCTCTGTAATACCCAGCTTGAAAAAGATTTCTTTGAAGTTGAAAGTTTGCTTATGTTTCTGATATTTTCATGGCCTAATTGACGTATCCTTCAACCTTAACTTTGGATGGTCTCACTTTTGCTTCCAATGATTTCACTATTAAAAGTGCAGATTAGAGATCAGAAAACTTCAAAAAAAATCCTCAGATTATTTCTGAATTCATATTCTTTCTTTCTTTCTCAGGAAAACTTTAACAATTGATGCTAATTTGGGGTTTTATTTGAACCACCTCCTCCCCACAGTCCACTCCTGAAAGGCAGTAAAAGGATTGCTTACAGGCACAGGGGGTGAAATTCTATGAATACCGTATGTGTCAAAAGCCACTTCCCTTTGTAAGGGATGGTTGTCAGTTTCCACTGCAATTTCATTCAACCAACAATCAAGTCTGTTTCTTGCCCCTGCAGGAATTAATGGTGCCACTAGTATTTATTTGTGTTGTGGGTTGGGGGAAAATTGATTCCTCCTGTGTTTTATTCCCCACCACCAACACACACACACACACTTCAATAGGAACTGATGGTAATATCAGGGATGAAAGGAAGGTTTCTGGTCTCAGTCCCCAGCTCCTAGTTTAGCCCATTCAATTTCTCCCATCCACCCACCCTCTCCAGTTCCATACAAATTGCTGGAGTGAAACATAGAATCATAGAATTGTAGAGCTGGAAGGTCTCTCAATGGTCAATCATTCCAATGCCTTGCTCTAGCAAGAAATCTACAGCTAAAGCAGCCCTGAGATGTGGCCATCTAAATTTTTTTTAAGACCTTCAATGAAGGAGAGCCCATCCCCCCTCCCGATGCTGTCAATCTCACTGCTAAAGTGTTCTTGCTGTCATACATTAGTTTTT
This sequence comes from Phrynocephalus guinanensis, assembly GCA_037367245.1. NCBI lineage: Eukaryota > Metazoa > Chordata > Lepidosauria > Squamata > Agamidae > Phrynocephalus > Phrynocephalus guinanensis. The sequence goes on along the minus strand of CM074734.1, from coordinate 97,676,555 downwards.
CCTAATGTTTAATTGACATCTCTCTTTTTTTTATAATTTTGAACCCATGGCTTTTGATCCTATTCCTCCAGAGCTACAGGAAACAAACAAGAAAGCTGTCTCTCTCTTCACTAACATCGCAGCAGAACTTCTTTTCCCAAGTGCTTAGATTTTGAAACAGTCTCAAATACTTTGATAAGAAAAGTATTAGGCTTGGACTCAGGACTTCCGAGCCCCTTGCCATCTCCCCCACCCTCAGAGTTTCAATTCCTGGCCAGGCTTGGCTGCATTCTTGGGCCATCCATCTCAGCTATGGATTAGAGCAGAGGTTCTCAAACTGGGTGCTGTGGCACCCTGGGGTGTGAGCGTATGCCAGGGGTGCTGCGGCAATAATATTTAATTAAATAAACTTCCCAAAATTCATCCAAACAGTTTCATTCATTTCATTAAAGACAACTGAGCATTAAATTTGCACTGTTGTTTCTTCTTTTCCTAAGTATTCAAACTGCTTTAAGGTTAGCTGTGTCGTGAAATTTTTTTAGCCTGACAAAGAGTGCCGTGGTGAAAAAAGTTTGAGAACCACTGGGTTAGAGAGCAATGGCCTTTCATAGCCATTTCAAATAGATTCTCTGGAGTGTTGAGATCACTTGGACAAGAAACAGTGAATTATTGAGAGAGAGAGAGAGAGAGAGAGAGAGAGAGAGAGACCCCCCCAAATCAAGCAAAGACATAGCTAAAGAGATACTCAAGGATGAAGAGCTGGTGAACTATTAATGATACTACTCAGAAATTGCTGCTCATTTGATGATTCCCTGCTACTGCTTGTGCTGAAACAACTGGTCATCATAATACAGGTGAACGATGCTTCAGTGGCGTCCCTTTCCTAGCAAACGGAACAATGGTGCTAAGGTTTAACATAAACTTTATGTTTAACATACTGATTATTTGGGTACTTCCTTGGAATTAGAGAGGCAAATGGGAACTTATTCTCCTGTAAGAATGAAGAGGTAGGACAGTAGCATACATTGGGCATACTCTTTATTGGGGACGGGACTTTTGGATTTTCTGGATTCCGTCTCCCAGGATTCACCCAGAACCACTACCACCCCGAGGCAGGATTGTGGGACTGCAAAATCCCAAACAGCAGGCTTCAGAGCAGGTCTTCCCTAACTCCATAATGCTATCATTTGTGTGCTTTGGTGCTCCTTTGAAAAATTAGGAAACAGTACCATCACAGACCGGGGGGGGGAGTCGCACAACTAGCTGGGTTTCACTAGGATTCATGGGAGGGTTAGCCCTGTGAGAGGCACCTTGTATAGAACCCAAATGGACATACAAACCCACTTCTAAAAACCCTTGCAAGCCCCAGCTAGAACTGCAATTCCAAGGGTGCTCCAGGGCAGTTTCTTTATTTTTCAAAGGAACAGACATGAGCACCATGGAAGAAGAGAGAGCTACTTTGATTTCTCATTGGGGGATTCTAGATGAAATCCAGGGAGAGTAGGAGTCCAAATGTAGAGATGGGAATGTTATATATATATAAAATTCCCCATCTCTACATTTTATGCCATATTTAGGTGTACTCTCTGTTTTACTGTATATGGAGGGAATCTGGATGAGGGAGAATCCTTAGGAAGGCTTCCCAATGCCATGGAAGCAGTCTTGTTGCCCACAGTTGTACAACTTGAGCCCTATCAGCAGTGTAGCCAGAGTAGGGCAGTGTTTGGCTACCTGGAGGCAGAACTCCAGTCTGCCTGATTCTTTTGTCTTATATAGGAGCAAGATCTTCAACTACCAGAATTCTCAAAAAAAAAAAAAATCCCTGACACAAATTTTGGGAGTTTCGGTTTTCAGACACATACTTTCAGATACCTACCTTCAGCTTACTTGGAAAAGGGCCTACCTCCAAGGTGGCATGGTTCCCTCAAGCCTATGTTTCTTATTCTTAATGTAAAAAAAGAGAGAAAAGAAGTGAAGAGGAAGCTGTCTTTGTGTTCCCTGGGAGCTGTAGGTTCACTGCTCAATAGGTTGTGCGGAGGGTGCCTCCTGGAGAACTACAGTTCTCAAGAAGTACCATGGCAGCTTCCTTTTAAAAAAGTGCATCAACAACAGGGATGATAGGCCAGAGAAGATTATGCCACATCAGAGGGGAGCCCTTCCCTGAGTGAACAAAATGTAGGTGTTTGCATTTATGAACTAAAATGTCCAGAATTCTGCCTAAGGACTTCCCAGAAAATTCTGAGTGCTAGAGCTGAAATGATGATGATGATGAAGAATGAAGAGAAGAAGAAGAAGAAGAAGAAGAAGAAGAAGAAGAAGAAGAAGAAGAAGAAGAAGAAGAAGAAGAAGAAGAAGAAGAAGAAGAAGAAGAAGAAGAAGAACAAATAGCACAACCCTAGCTTTTCACCTTATCTCTTGGGGTGAAAGAGATGGATGGAAGACTTGTCCAGGATAGATCAGCCCTACTGATCCATAAATAGCAAAAATCCCAAGGTTGGAAAATCTATGTGATGCAGCATTTGGAGGCCCCCAAAGAGAATCTGTGAGCAGTTTAAAAGCATAGTGTAAACCAAAGACACAATATAAGGCTCTATAAGATTTTCGGCCATCGTGCCTACCTGTACTGTATTAAAAACTACTGAAGGCAGAGCTCTGTCCATGGTACTTAGTTATTCATGATTGGTTCCACTCTTGGATTAAAACAGACCTGTATTCTTTCTCTTACCGTGCATCTAGATGGAGCACTTCCACTGCTATAACATAATTTTTGGCATCTATTCTATCTTTCTTCTTTCATAATGTCTGCTTTTCTGGTAAAAAAAAAATATTTGGAAGAAATTGTGAAGAACATGGAAGGGATACACATGAAAAACAAAGATGTTAAGATCTCCTATACATCATTCCAGGAAAAAAAGGTTATGTAATGTCAAAAAGACTTTAACTGAATGTTACTGAATATTACAGAGAAAAGACTAAGCCACAGGCCAATTGGAAAGAGACCTATTATAACAGATGTGGAATAAGACAGGTAGGAAACGGTGAATCAGGATGTGGATTAGTTGCAGGAAAGATCCACATTAGCTAAAAGCAGTAAATTTTGTTTTCTCTTAATACATTTTCCTTGGATAAATCAAGCACATTTGTGTATTTTATTTAATTTTTAAAGTATTTTTACCCCACCTTTCTCCTTGGAAAAGGACCGAAGGTGGTTTACAGTAAGGAGGGACAATGCCCAGTACAATTAAGACATATTCAGTTTGAGAACAGGGAATTGAGGGCTATCTTACAGTATTAGAATACATGTATGTTTTCTAATGTAATGTTTTCAACATCTGTTTCTTCAGATATAAACCTCTGTGGAGGAAAAATTATATACTGTATTGGAACGTTGCCTAATATAACCCCAGAACAATCACTTTTTAAGTCTGTCTGCTGTTGGTGCAGTGTAAAATTGCATTCCAATAGAAATCCAATTGATTAGACTTCAAAGTTACCCATTCTAAAAACAGATAAGCTAAAGAAGTTCAAAGCGTCCTGGAGGATGCAGTGATGGGGGGTGGGGAATCCTGTACTTCAGACAGGAGACTATTTTTTATCAGAGCCCCCATGTTTCTTCTTACAATGACATATACAAAAGAAAATGAGACACCACTTAAAATTGGGTACGCTGTAATCACTCGACAAATTGAAATCTTAATTCTGGACCCACCTATGTGTCTGTCGTCTTTATCTTAAAATACAACGGATGTGTTGTTGATTTTCTTAAAACTGGGATGGGATATGACAGCCTGGCTTGATGGAAGGAAGCCACACCTGCTTGCCCCCCCCTCCATCACCCCTCAATGCAGCTCAATACCAGGCTTATTAAGATGGAGAGGGGAAAGACCATTTGCCCACAAAGGCTTCTCTTGTTCTTCTATAATAGGGACTGGCTGGGTTGCATTTTCCCCTCCACAGGACCCAATTGCTTGCCTTCAAACACAGCAAGGCCCAGATCAGGGACAAGCCCCAGGTGAGAAGACCTGTTCCAGCTACCAATGTTCTTGCAAAAAAAAAAAAAAAAACCCACCCCAAAACCCTTTCTTTTAATCCACCTCAGTGGCCTGGATATCTGATGGTCAGATGAATCTGGTCGAACAAACGTTTTTGAAGAAATTCCAAGGTGTTGGAAACCAGGCCTTGGGGCTTTGCCATGGAATCTTGTCCCCCCCCCTTTCCCCTGCACTCATCACCTGCGGCCCCGTCCACCCCGACCCAGTCTTCGCCTTGCGCTCCCCCCCCCCCAAAAAAAAACCCGAGTGGCAATTCCAGATGCCAGCGGAGAAGGAAGCCCTGCTGAATTCCCCGAGGGACGGGGACGGCGGAGCATTGCAGCTGCTGCCCGCCTGCAGCAGGGGCTGAGCCAGACGCTGCGTGCAACAGTTTGCAGAGCCGCCGGGCTTGTTCCGAGTCGGACCTCCCCCCCCCCCACCCCCACCCCCGTTCCCACGGGCAGATGGACCGAGACGTCCACAATAATGTGTACGATGAAAACCCGTCCTCTTCTTCTTCCTCCTCCTCCCCGTTCCTTCCCTCCGACGACGCCTGTTCCTCTAGTAAACGAGGGGATTCCCCCCTCCCCAATTCGTCCCTCTCGCGCCAGGCGGGAGAGGCGGGAGAAAGGGGGGCCCCGGAGCTTCGCGCCACCACCCCCCGCCTCCAAAGGTGGCAAATCCGGCGGCAGCCCCCCCCCTTGCGGCAGTTTTGCTTTCTTTATTATCCCTTTTTGGTAAACTTCGCCCGTTTCTCGCTGAGCGGGGGGGGGGGGGGAGAGGCGGGCACCCCTCCGCCTTCGCTCGCCTGCCTCTTGCAGCTCCTGTGGCAGTGGCAGTGGCGGTGGTGGTGGCTCTTCCTTCTCCCCCACCCACCCAGCCCAATTGCCTCCGTTGCCGCCGCACTCCCAGTGGGTCCAGCCTCGCCTCGGGGGCCCCGCCAGCTGCAGTGTGTAATAATTACCGTTTTGGATGTGTTGTCGGCGTAAATAATTGCAGGCGGGCTCCTCCCGTCAGGGTTTTTCTCCCCCCCCCCTTTTTATTTCCTTATTCCTATAACCACGTGCGGAGGGGAGGGAGGAGAGGGAGCGAGTCCTGACTAGGGGGTGGGGGTGGGAAACGGGAGGCGGGGGAGCAATTATTGGCGGCGGCGGCGCGAAAGCGGGAAGAGGAGGCGAAGGAGGGCGGCGGGGGGGGTGTCTGTCGGCGGGAGCCTCGGTGCGCAGCCTTCGGGGCGGGTGACCCGGCCTGGCCGTGGCCGAGCCTTTCCCGCCGCCTCCTCCGCTGGGCAAGAGCAAAAGCCCGCGGGCGGGGACGTGGGCTCGGCGGGCGCCATGTGGTGGTCGCCGTAAGCGCCGCGGGGCTCCCTCCTGCTCGGGTGGCTGCCGCCTGGCGCCTTCCCTCCCTCCCCTCCCTCTTGCTCGCCCAGGAAAACGGGGCTCCCCTTCCACCCCCTTCCCGTGCCCTCTTCTCCTCCTCCTCCTCCTCCTCTTCTTCCTCCTCTCGGCTGCCCAGCGGGCGTCCGGGGGGGGCACCATGCCCTGAGGCTGGCTCCGAGTTGCGCCTCCTCTTCCTCCTCTCTCCCCCGCCGCCCCCCCCTCCATCCCCCGCCCGCTCTGCCTCCTTCCTGCTCCTTTCCCTCCTGGCCCCTCCAGGCAACCCCCGGATGGTGTTGCTGAGATGCCTCGTTGAGAGAGAGAGAGAGAGGCTGGGGCAGGGAGACTTCTTGGCAGAGGACGATGCCGGGCTCAGCTGGTCGCGTTCACTCGGAGCTCGTGGCCGGCAGCCAGCAGGACCTCTGAGGAGGCGGCACAGGTGAGAGGCGGGAGAGGGAGGGAGGGAGGGGGGGCCGGCGGCCGTGAGCCTCGGTGCGGGATGGAGACCTCGGGAGGGGGACCCGCCAGCAGAGCGGCGTGGCTGAATCGTGTGCCTTCGGAGGCTCCCAGGGAAAAGGAGCCGGCGCGCGGGGGGGGGGGTGCATCTGAGTGAGGGTCAGGCACCACAGGGGGTTCGAAGACCGGGGGGGCAGCAATCGCAGATCTGCCGAGATTTTTATTTTTATTTATTTTATTTGCCAGGAGGCTTTATTTCAATTGCCCGCGACGAGAAATGCGCCTGCGGGAGGGGGTGGCAGTCTGCGGATTGAGATGCCATGATTCTTGTCAGTTGCTTGTATTTGGTTACCTATAAACCTGGGTGGAGGCTCCGAACCCTGATTGCACTCCACGGTTGTTCCACGCTTTCTTGGCTCTCCTTTGCTGGATACATCTCCATTTTGCACTGCAAGCAGGAACTTCTCTCTTCCTGTGTAGGTGGACATCTCATCTGACATCTACCTGGACTTTCCTTGAAGGAAGGCACAGGGAGATGGGGAGAGTCCCCCTCCCCCCCCCACCAGCTTGCTAGGCTTGGGTAACTTCTCAAGACTTATGATGTCTCTCTCCCACCCACCCTCCCCTCGGCTTCTTTGTATATGATGTGCCTCATATGTTTGATTAAGATTGGAATCAAGCTGTTGGTGTTCCTTAAACAGATGGTGCCAAAGCCACCTAGGAAACTGGGGTGATTTCTAAGTTTGCATTTCCCAATAAACTTAGAAAATAGATGTCAGGTCTCCCTGCCAACCTGGGCTGGTGGTTGTCTGGCTTGCAAGGAACCCCAGGCAGGTGGCCCTGGAGATGGCGAATTATTTTTGTCTCGCTGTCTGCTCCAAGGAACAGATGCCTCTTCCAGCAGGCACAGTGCATGCATGGCATGCCATTTCCAAGTGCCCCTTAGGTCTCTGGCTTCTGCTTAACAAGAACAGCCAGTGCTTAGGGCCAGGGAACTGCCAGCTCAGAGTCTCCAGCCTTATGCATGGCTTTGCCCTATGACATTGTGAGATGGACCAATCTTTATAGAGGCGGAAGCTGGAAGGGTCTTGACATAGGTCATAGTGAGATGCAGCTTCACAGTTAAAAGGACTCTGTGTGTGTGTGTGTATATGTGTGTGTGTATGTGTGTGTGTGAGAGAGAGACAGACAGACAGACGGAGAGGATAGGCAGCATTTTTGCAGACCTGCTGTTCTTCCCATCTTGCCAGTGATTTGATGGTGCACAGAATCTAGTAATCTCAGGACAGACTAGCCACTGATAAACAAGCCAGTGAAGTTACCAGATGGATAAGGTGCCAAAAGCTGATGCAGAAATTGTTTCTCTGACATATTGGTATGAACAGCATAGCTGATTGTCTGGAATTGACGTTCCTTTAGAGTAGCCCAAAGGTGACCACACTAGCCCAAAGGGTGACAATAAATGTAAATCTTTAATGTCATATTTATGATTCCCCCAGATGGTCTGCACTGGGAAAAGAAAACATTAATGGAAAAATGTCATTTTAACTACCTCTGGAGCTCTGGTTGCGCAATAAAAAAGGAAGCAAGCTTTCAAATCTCCAAACCCAGAAAAATGAAAACAGAAGTGGATTTCCAGCAAAGTTCATATTTGAGCTTCTTCTTCTTCTTCTTATGAAAATTACTCATTTCAGGGCTGGTATAGCCCCCAGTGGGTCCTGGTGTGCAAAATTATCCATAGGACCTTCTGAATTGTCCACTTCTATTCATTGGCATGAATGTCAGCTGTGAAATCCCTGTCTAAATCTTACACCAGCCATATTCCACTAGCTGGCATTAGACAAACCACTATTCTCTCAGCTTCAACCTCTCATTTACTTTATGGAGGTGGCTGGTCAAATGTACAGAGCTAGTAGTATATCTTATAATGTTTGTAATGTGCTTTGCTTGTTTGAAATGAGGAATCTATATGTTAATGTGACAAGCAAGTGTCTGTAGGGATGCACATGATGTCTCAACTAGACTTCCCTTCTAATGTAATCCAATGGAGGAATGTAGTGGTGAGCGGACAACAGATCCTATCTTACAGCAGCCACAAACAGCAAAAAGTGCTTCAAGTTATTTTTTTGGCCGCTGTACTGCCAACACCCAGACTAAAAGCTGTGATGCTATAAAGCAGAGAAGTTTTCAATATTGGCTGTGTAGCAAGCTACTCAATCATCATATGTAGTAGTATAGTGTAGAGAGTGGAAGGGCTACAATACTGTATTGGCAAATTTGGAGCTGGAATGCAAAAGTGTAGCAGTCTTGAATCATGACCAGTAGAATACTGTCGATTATTCAGGGGAAGGTTTGGGGAACTGGATGTGCAGCGCATGTACCGTGTGGTTGGGAGATGTGGTCCTCTAGAAGTTCTTGAACTTCATCATCTTTCATCATTGGCTGTGCTTGCTAGGGCTCATGGATGATCGAGTCCAACAATGTATGTTAGGGCATATCTTCTGCAGCTCTGATGAATAGCTGACCCTTAAACTATGTAAGAACAGATGTACTCCATGTACACCTCATGTATCTGGTTAAGTTCCTGTTTCTCTTTTGTTGAAGGGAGTGGAGAAATTGTTCTGTTTGACACTGTTGTGGGTTTTAATTGTTACTAATTTCCGACCACACAAGTAGATTATATTGACTCACTGAGCAAAGTACAGCAGTAATGACTGGAAAATATGCCTGGTATGGCAGTATGTTGGAGTGAATAAACTGTTGCAGAGTTTTGGATTTTTTGGTTGAATTCCTCTAGTTGTGCAGCAAGAAGTCCCCCCCACCTCTTCTCTTATTAATTGGCACATACCATCTCAGTAACTCACTCTGAGACATTAGTAGCAGAAAGAATTAAAAAAATGTGTACTTACTTACAATTGTGAACAGATCAGACAGCAAGCTAACAAACAAGACTGCTTTCAGCAACAGAGTCTAGAGAGGGAAAACATATGGAGCAGAGAGGTGGGGCTCTCTTTGAACTCAAAGGCGGGAAGGAGCAATACGGATCCCCATCATGGCTTGTAACCGGCAATGGACATTGCAGTGGAACAGGTTCAAGAAGTGGGGAACGTGTTTCACATATTGCTTTCTGACTGCATTTCAGAAAGAAAAAGAGAAGAAAACCATTAGAACAGTTTGGAGGAATTTGTGGCACAGTGATTTGAAGTTATCTCTTTTAACTGCAGCTGGGAAAAAGTACTTGTCTAGCACTAAAATAGATTAATACTGTAGTAATATAATATTAACCTCAGAATTGCAGAACTGGAAGGGACCCTGTGGATCGTTGACTTCAGCCCCCATCAAGGAGGCACAAGGGGGAATCAAACTCTCAACCTTTGGCTCTGTAGCCAGAGACCTAAACCGCAGAGCTATCCAGCCATACCATACTTCTAAAGAGCTAGATGCTGTGTAAAACACAGCCACTGCTTACTGACATGGCAAAAGAATGATGTATGCCAAACCTTCCCCAAGCTGCTGCTCCACCACCACCACCACCACCACAGGCACACTAGTTGCTTTGAACTTCAGTTCCCATTAACCCCAGCCAGTGTGGTCAATTGTAACTCAGAACATCCAGAGGGCACCAGGTTTTGGAGGCTGGACTTGAAAAGGGGATAATAAGGATGTGGCAAAAGAGAGATACAGTACCTGGTAGTGACATGAAAAAAAAATGATTAATTCAATAATGTTTTTACTGACGAAATGTTGGGCTTTTGAGGAGGCTGAGAAGGTTTGATGCTTAGAAAGGGATCGAGGAAACTGATTTCCATGCCTCTAGGATTTGTGTTATGTAGTACGCCAAGTCCTCATGGTCTGCTGTTTAATTTTCATCAGACCTCAGGGAATCCTTCCTTTTACCTGGGGAGGGAGTGGAAGAGACGTCATTGGGCCAAGGGCTGTTGAAATGCTGCTGTGGACTGACAAGGCAGCCTGATTCTCTGTAAAGGATATAGGATTTAAAGAAAGATACATGGTTGTGGAGAAACCTTAGTACAGTGGTGGCGAACCGTCGGCACTCCAGATGTTTTGGACTACAACTTCCACAGCCCTTTGTCACTGGCAGTCTAGGCTTGGAATTCTGGGAGTTGTGGTCCAAAACATCTGAAGGGCCGAAGGTTCGCCACCACTGCTCTAGCAGGACACGTTCTGCATGGGAAGGATCTTGTGGAAGAGCTGCCAGGAGATCCAAGATTAGAGATGTATCCCTTCATTTTAACAGGATAACAGAGAGGAGCGGAAGGACCATTCAGTTCACTGGCTTCCACTGGAAGGCCTTCTAGGAGTTCAGGATTTCTGAGGACCACTGTCTTCCACATAAAAGGAATTAGCTGGTAAAGTGGTGGCAGGGGGAAGCCAAGAGCCAAACCATTTGTATACCAAATTCCCCTCACCTTTGGAATGAGTTAATTGGTGGATGGGCTGCCTTTAATTTTCTTCAGATGCACAAAGAATAGGAAGTCAGTAAAATGCAGCTCATGTACACTCTGATACTACCAAAAACACGCCCTGGTTATATGTTGGTGTTGCTGGGTTTTTTTTAATCCCATGCATGACTGATTCTGTGTAGGATTGGCTTTCCACAGTATACACCACTGGTTCCCAACCTTCCTAATGCTGCGACCCTTTAATATAGTTCCTCATGTTGTGGTGACCCCTTGCCCTGCTTGGAGAGGCCACAAGCCCCCTTTTTCTTCACTGGCTCATGGCACCCCCTATGAAATGGTCATTCGACCCCCAAAGGGGTCCTGACCCCCAAGTTGGGAACCACTGGTATAGACACTCCTAGAAAGTAACTTTGACTATCACTTTGCAATTGGGCTAGTGCTTTTTGCACATCAGCAGATGAAAGGGATGGACAGGGTTCAGGCCTGCAGATTTCCCTTTCCCCCTTTCCCCCTTTCCAGCTCCTCCTCCTCCTCCTTTAAGAATTTTGTGCCATGCACAAAATGGAAGTGAGGAAAGCAGAGTCAGTCAGGTAGTGCATCCCATACATTATACTCCAGATAACTAGGAGTTATCTGTAGATCTGCGATTCTGATAGCTCACCCTCAGAGGCCCACAGAGCTGCACTATTGTAACCCTTTTGTGTTACAAATTATAAACATGCTGTGGTTGAGAGCTAAACAGTGAGACCAACAACAGATTGGACAGGGCAGTTTCCTTTCCCTTGGTTTGTTCTAGTCACAAAACCCAGGAGACCGACCTGCCAATTGTTGGAAACCTTGATCCCTCTCTGTAGTCTGCCTGCTACTGCTCTGGGTCTGGTGCCCAGGCCTGGTGGGAGTGCCTTAGAAGAAGATGCTGTTGTGGTGGCCATAATCCAGGTTCGAGCCTGGGTTTAAAACGATAGCCTTTGGCAAAATGCCTGTGCCATGGCAGGACTACAGTGGGATGGCAACCTTTTTGCATCTGTACCTTGTGGAGTCTCAGTTGGCTTTCAAAAAATAAAGATGGAGACAAGACTTTCATGTTAAGCGAGGGGGTTTGGAGCAAAGCACTAAGGAAGAAGTGTGGGTAGAGAGGCCTTGAGGGTCTATTGTGTGCTTCCACTGCCACGGCTAGAACTGTTTTTGTTTGTTTGTTTTTTGGAACCACATACTGTATTCTGAAGCTTAGTATGCACATTTCACAATATATGCTTATTTCATAACAACCTGTTTCATAACTTGTACAGGGGCCTTTTTGTAGGCTTGATTTGTATGCACGCACGTAGATAGACACACAAACACAAGACAGAAACACACACACACATATGCATACAGTGCTGGGTTGTTTTGTTCCTTTTTGAGGTGTGTCTCACATAATCAGTGGTGCCAGTAGGGAATTTTAGACCCTGGAATCAGTGTTCTTAACAGAATGCTCCCCTTCTACTGCCATAATATAATAGTTCAGTTCGGGAAACACACATTGCCGGTTCCTCTTCTGCTCCCCTCGCCCTGCAGCACCCGTGCTTTGCAACTGATTTTACATTCCTGATATGTTAGAGGAGAAAACCCAGGCAAACAAGAATCTGTTTGCCAACCCTGATAGAAGAAGAAATGCTCTGAATATATGTGCTTTCATATTTTACTCTCACTTAAATCATTTTCCCACCCAGATTTACAGGAATAATAGGAACAGGAATAAGACAGAACTCTTTTGTGCTGCAAAATATTTATCCAGGGATAATCGTTTTTTAGCAAGAGAGAAATTGTATTTTGTGTGTGTGTGTGTGTGTGTGTGTGTGTGTGTGCGTGTGTGTGTGTGCGTGCGTGCGTGCGTGCGTGCGTGTGTGTGTGTGTGTGTGTGTGTGTGTGTGTGTGTGTGTGTGAAGTGAAAATAATAAAAGGAGCATATGTAACCATGCACATGACTGCCTGTCTTCCCATTAACTAGAATCTTTATACCATGTATAAAGGAAGCACTGGCCGTCCTGGTTATTGGTTATTTGGTGGCTCCAGGGTGCAGAATTGTTTGGCCCCCAAAGTTCAGCTGTAGCTGCACCATTGCATCCACTGTGAAACTAGATCCTGGATAGACAACTCTGCTCCCCCCCCGGTGTTTTTGAACTACAGTGATGGACAGTCACCACAGACCATCGTCGCTGGCTAGGCTGTCTATGGGTTGCAATGTGTCAATACCTGGAATGCCACAGTTCCTTAGCTCAATCAAGAGTTTCCATTTTGTCCTGGATGCCTAAGTCATGTACGCTGCTGATTTCTGACCTAATTAAACTACGAAGAACAGCTCACCGCTGGTACATAAAGAGCAAGAAGTCCAGAATGAATAAATGCCTGTTATTTCTAAATGGCTACCCTAATTCCAGGACAATTCTGAATTGGTCAGTTGAAAGGCCTGGTGGGAAAAGTAGTTTATTGTTTAATTACCAGCAACTAAAAATACAGCAACTTTATTCTTTGTGGCCAAAGACCTTTACAATATACAATATAAGAAAAAAATTCCCATTAAAATAGCTCACTGAGGTGCTTCTCAACAATCTAATTGTACCATCTATTAAAATGAACATCTGGACCCTCCAATCATACTAACGGTAATTAATATATAATATTGTGGTCCTTAACAAAACAAGAGCACAGCTTCTTGGCTGCCAATGCAAATTGTGCTAAAGTGTTATGTCATAGACAGCTGATTATGAGTAAGTAATGCTCTTACTTCTTCCTCAGAGGTACAGTTGCTGTATGACTGGATGATAAGTGATAGGAATCTTCCTTCAGAATCCACATAAAGGGGGCAGAGCCAGCAATACACAGAATGGTTCTCTAAATCTGCTGTTCTCAATAGGGGCTACATGCCCTTCCCCAGAGGACCCTGGAACATTTTAAAGGTGCCTCAGAGTGGAAAGTTCTTCTCAGACAACCCTTATAAGGTCCATTATGTGACATACAATCCTGATTCAGCCTATATTTCATTCATGTTGTGTTTATGGCCAATCTGTGGCCAAAGAAAGTTGAGAATGGCTGCTTTAGTCTATGCCAGCCAGGATCAAAGATAGACCAAATCAGTTCTGGCAGCAATGGAAGGAAGATGCAGCTCAGCCCTAAGATGAGCTGAATGAATCCTGTGGAGGAAGCACCAACATCTCCCTCATAAATGTGTTCCGTAGAACCTCCAGGTTGGTCTCGACTCCTTCTCCCCATATTTCTTCCCCATAAAGCCTTTGAGCCAAAAGTTTAGCAACCAAAACCTTATAGGTGGGATTTATTTGCTGGCCTCCTCCTCCAGCATTACAAAAGTGTTCTCAGTTGCGGAGCTGGCACTCAATAAGGCAGTGGCATTTAGGTGCTGTTGCCAAGAAAGTGCAGGCCCAGATATTTAAATGAATCCGCTTGTTTGACAGCCTGTTTATTGAGCGACCAATCATATTTAGAGACTCTCTTTCCAAAGTCCATAATCTGGTTTTTGAATAATGCATTGTTAATTGTTCAAGGGGCATGGTGCCTCAGCGGGCTAGAGCATTGAAAACTGTGGGCTACAAAGTCGGCAGCTCAGCAGTTCGAATCCCGGGTGCCACGAAGTGGAGTGAGCTCCTGCTATTAACCCCAGCTCCTGCCAACCTAGCAGTTTGAAAGCATGTAAATGCAAGTAGATAACTAGGTACTGCCGTAAAAAGAGGGAAGGTAAAACAGTGTTTCCTTGCAGCCCTGCCGGCCACATGGCTATGGACTTGCACAACACTGGCTCTCTGGCTTGAATACGGAGATGAGCACTGCCCCTAGAGTCAGACATAACTAGCACGCATGTGTGGGGGGAACCTTTAAATTTACCTTTAATCGTTTTTCTTTACTAAGCTGCCCAAATTAATTCACATTCTTTTAAGGCCAGATTGGTTCAGGGATAGTAAAAACAATTCATCACCACAAAGTAAGATCGAGATCTTGGCAACTTCCAAGAATCAGAGTAAAGAAGGAAGGAGAAGAAATTCCAGGAATCAATCACTGACATAAAATTTAAATAAAATACAGCCTAACTCTGCCCCTTTGTTAATACAAATTCATTGTGATAGGTTACCTTGTAAGCTAGTTCCCACCTTCAATGTATTAATTTGATGTTGGTGCTCTATAAGTCACAGGAGTTTTCTGTAATATTTGTTTTGGTTAATTTGTGCCATAAGCGCTATCAATCTCTCAGGTCAAAGGTTGATGAGAAGTCTACAAAGTCTACAAAGGTTACAAAAATGAACTTACTTGGGTTCTTAGTGAGTTTACTTAATTAAATGGTGTAGGGTGAGGGCCTCTGTTGTGCTTTTGTCCTTTCTAAAAACTGCTTGTTCCTCAAACATGATAGATAAGTTTCTATCACATTCAAGGAGTTTATTCAAAAGATACCAAGTTTGGAGGCCAAGTCAAGAAGGTGGATAGGTCTATAGTTAAAGGGATATTGAAGAGTGGCAAATTGATACTGGTTGACCAACCTGGAGGGAGATTACCTGTGCAATTAATGTAATAAAATAAATTGATAGTTGTTGTGAGTTTTTCAGGCTGTTTGGATGTGTGTTCTGGAATGTTCTGGAAGAACCTCCTGAAAACACAGCCAAACAGCCTGAAAAACTCACCACAACTATCAGATCCCATCCGTGAAAGCCTTTGAGAATACACAAAATAAATTGACTAAAATGGGGGTGAACATCTCAGGGGGAATCCCATCTTATCTGGGGGTCTTGCCATTATGAACTGTTGAGATCAGGACCTCAGTTTCTGAAGGAGGGACAGGTGCCTGTTCAAGGATTAGATGGAATCTTATTTGTGCCCTAAGCACACCCGATCTCGCTTGATTTCGGAAGCTAAGCAGGGTCAGCCCTGGTTAGTACTTGGATGGGAGACCACCAGGGAATACCAGGTGCTGTAGGTGCCTGGAGTAGGAACTGGCAAGCCACTCCAGTACTCTTGCCAAGAAAACTCCATGGACATGGAGTCACGAAGAGTCGGTCACGACTGTAACGACACAACACACAACACATGTATGTTGCTCCTGAAACTGCAGCTAAAACAGGAGGCCTGTATTTTCGGTGTAATTGGGTTACCAAACTCAAACGCTTTCTGGGAGAAGCCTCCCCCTGTTGGCTTCCAGGATTTTACTTCATTCCTCTCCATAAAAAAAATAGCCCAAGGATTTCCAGTTCCTAACAAAGAAGGCCTTCCTTTTTTTTTCTCTGAGAAAGGCTTTATATTCTCTCTGATGGTGTTACAAAAAGAGGTGGCCATTGCTACAGGTACACTCCACCTGTCTTGCCAACTTATATACTGTAAAAGATTTCAGTTCATGGTTCAACTGAGTTGTACAGTTCATAGGTCTCATTAAAGGTGGAAAAAGGTTCTGAAATGAGTTGTCGTTGTCTCATTTATTTACATCGCAGACACTTGACATTTTAACAGGGGTGTGTAAACTTTTTGTATCCACTGTAGCTCCTCCTCCCCACCCCCCCCCCCAACTTACATCCCTATTAAGCCAGGACCATGGGGCACCATGGATTTTATCTGAATAGGTGTTATTATGTGCTATCCAGTTACCTCTGGTGTATGGTGAATCTATGAACGAGCTATCTCCAAAATATCCTGTCCTCAACTGCCAGACTCAGCTCTTGTAAACATAAGCCTGTAGTTCCTTCAGGGAGTCAGTCCATCTTGTATTTGGTCTTCCTCTTTTCCTTACACTTTCAGTCTTTCCCAGCAAACATTGTCTTTTAATGATGTCATCTTCCTTGGTTTCTTTTTAAAGCTAGAAATAATGTAAATAAAAATAAATAATTGAAGTGTTTTGTTTTACAGAAACTCCTGCCTTCTCGTGATGTCCCCAAAGTAGGACAGTCTCAGTTTACTCATTTTTGCCTCCAAGGATAGTTCAGGCTTGATTTGATCTAGGATCCACTTCTTCATCTTTCTGGCTGTCCATGGCATCCACAATGCTCTCCTCCAGCACCACATTTCAAATGAATCATCTTTTCCCTGTCAGCTTTTCCCCCTCTCAGCGTGTGGATGATCTTGGTCTAGGTATCCAGGAACACATCCGGAATAGGCAGTACATTAGAGCCTTCTATCCTTGGGATTCATTGACTCCCTTATCTGCTGCCTGAAAATACTGAAGAAGACAAAAACCCCTCAGTAATATGTGTTTACAGGGGTACCTCGACGTATGAATTTAATCCCTTCCAAATGCATGCTCTTAAGTCGAACTACTCTTAAGTCGGGGTACCTATCTAAAAAATTGAAAAAGTTAAAAAATAAAAAAATGGAAAAAATATTTGTAAGTTGAGCAGACCATATCTAAAATTTGTTAAGGCGGCAGTAAAAATGCCAACAGTTTTCCACTCTTAAGTTGAATTGCTCTTAAGTCGGGGTACCACTGTATATGTATTTCCAGTGCATTTACCAGGACTAGCCATTTTTATAATTTCTATTTATATGCCCCAGATTATATTTCCTGAAATTTTAAGACCATTCTGAGGGGGAAGTGCTCCCTGTCAGATTTGTCATCCATCACTAAGGGCTGGA
Source organism: Phrynocephalus guinanensis (assembly GCA_037367245.1). Classification (NCBI taxonomy): domain Eukaryota; kingdom Metazoa; phylum Chordata; class Lepidosauria; order Squamata; family Agamidae; genus Phrynocephalus; species Phrynocephalus guinanensis. The sequence continues at coordinate 97,659,686 of CM074734.1, read as the reverse complement.
TATACAGAATCACAACAGGTGACCCCAGAATGAAACCAACCACTACCATGACCCAAAGAGGGAATTTTTCTTACCACAATGTCCCCATGGCCTAAATCTGTGGAGATTTAAATAATCTCTCTCCAAGAGTCAGGTTTCTTGGAGACAAATTATACTGACTGAAGTAAAGATTAATAAATAAAAAGTGGCACAACAAGTTTATTTGTCCATCCTTCCATATTCCAGGGTAGGAGATTCAGAGGTAGATGTTGTTTCTCATCTAACCACAGTCGTTCCTGAGAGAAGGCTGCCAAAGGAGCATACATATTGCCCTAATGCTTCTCAGAATCAGCTTCAGTATTGGCTTCAAAATGGCGAGGCAAATAACTTTCCCTTAAATGTTTGCTGACATTTACATTTATTAAGATATTTGTCATCAACCAAAGGATTCCTAATCCTTGGTGTTGTTTGTTTGCTTGTTCACACACACACACACACACACACACACACACACACACACACACACACACACACACACACACACACACACACATATCCTGTCCATCTGGCTGATAGGTCATTCTGGACAGCTTACAACACTCAGTAAAACAATCAGTGGGAAAATAAACAGCATGATAAAACACAGTTAACAAAAGATCATTTATAAGACATGGTATAAAAATCATAAAAAAGAAGAAAGAATAATAGATGAAAAATATAATGAAAAAATAATCATAGAATATAAAAATGTCACATCAGCATCAGCTTCTCTCACTTAAGTGCTCTGAATTTGGGATTTATTTATGCAATCCTGAGGTTCATAGAATCATAGACTCATAGAATTGGAAGAGACTTCAAGGGTCATCCAGTCCAACCCCCTGCCTTGTAGGAACCCCCATCACAGTGCTCCCGACAGATGGCCATTCAGCCTCTGCTTATAAACCTCCAAAGAAGGAGACCCTGTGTGGCAGCATATTCGACTGCCAGACAGCTCTAATTATCAGGAAGGTCTTCCTGATGTTCAGATGGAATCTCTTCTTCTGTAGTTTGAAACCATTGCTCTGAGTCCGTCTCTGAAGACATGGAAAACAAACCTGTTCCCTCTTCAATAAGACATCCTTTCAAATATTTAAACATGGCTATCATATCCCTTCTCAACCTTTTTTTTGCAAGGCTAAACATTCCCAGATCCCTAAGCCACTCCTTGTAAGACATATGTTCCAGACCTTTAACCATCTTGGTTACTCTGCTCTGGGCCCGTTCAAGGTTGTCAACATCCTTTTAAATCGAAGTCTGCAGGACTGAACACAGTACTCCAGGTGGGTCTGACCAGAGCAGAATAGAGGTTGATTAATCAAAATGGTATAAGGAATGTTACAAATGGAGAGCGTTTTTCTTTTCCTCTATGATCTGACTTGAACCCAGGAAGTTAACTATTGTAGCACACAGGAGTCTCTTACCAATGGGCTTGTAAAATTTATGGTTAGAAGGTGATTCAGCAATTCCACCTGCTGTGATTACCTGTTGATCTGATTTAAAACTCTTAAATCAGGAAATATCATTTGACATCAAATGGATATTTGAATTTGTTTAGATGACAGACATGGCAGCCCAAGATAGTACATCACCTTTCTCCTGTTTCTTTCTTTTCTTTTCTCTTCTTTTCTTTTCTGGAACTATTTCAAGAATTTCCACCTCACCCTATTTGAGATCTAATCCAGTTAAATGTCCCAGATTTTTTAAAATGGTCTTCAACATCACACTGGCTGTATTCCTTATGGCACAATTATGAGCAGGATGGATTTGATTTAAATCACTTTGATTTAAATCATGATTTAAATCACTAGTCAGTAAGGCTCGATTTAAATCATGATTTTCTACATAAAGACTCATTTTTGCTGGAGTTGTTTTAATCTTAATATTTACAACCAGATGAAGGTTTCATTTTTAGAATAATAACTTTAAACATTAGTTTTACAGTTATATCAGAAAATTACTGATTTGGTGGTTATATACCATTAGAAATACATATAGATAGTTCACCTTGCAATAATTTCATAGTTATCTATCTCCAGTTTAATAGGTTAATCATTCATATTTGGACAACTGTTCTGTTGTACTGTACTTCTTTGGAAGGAGAAAAATAATCATTACCTTAATAATAACAATTTAAATAGTTTTATTTAACCAAAACATTAACATTATATAGCATTATGTATGCTTGTATTTGCTTAAACATGTTTGTTAGCTGATGTGGTTAAAATATCTTTTAAAAAACTTAAACTGACAGTTATTGACTACATCAGCCAGGTCCACATGAAAAACTTAAAATATACTGTCTTCTGCAGCTCACTAATCTTCCTCTTCATTTTCTTGTTTGTTCATAATCTGGAAAAGAAAAACAAGTTTTATTGGGTCCCAAACAATTTCTCAATTTAGAATTAATGAGTCCAAAGGAAGAGAATATTATTTCTACACCAGCAAAAGAAGCTACTGCTGTTAAAAGTGAAATCTTTACTTCAACCACCTCTAAATCCAAGTGCTTAAGTGACTTCCACCAGTTCACTAGTGTGACTTTTAAAAAAAATAAACATCATTGCCGGCAAACATATACTTCTTGAGTGGTTCCCCTCTAGCTCTGAAGTTTATTATAGTTGGCATTACATTAGATGATTGCTGGATACCCACGTCGTAGCTAATTCCTCTTCTTCAGCACATAAGGTTTGACCCTGGTACCGGATATTGACAATATCTGTGAGAAAATGAGCTGGAGACACTGCTTGTCCCATCCGTTTTTTAACACTTGTAATTTAATTCAGTCATTGTGCAGTTCTGTTTTTAAGTGCTCACTCAGTTGTTTCCAAATTTCAACAGCATCAGCAATAAAATAGGTATTTTTCTGTATTTTGTTTAAAGGTTCAAAAATGGGTTTCAGGATGGTCAGCTTATGTTCAAGATTTGCAGAGGAACAATTGGATTAAGGCTTTCCCCCCTCAATTCTGATGTTTATTATAACTTTTTTTTTTTTGCTATGAAGGAGGTATGTTATTGCTGCAGACCCAAATGCACAGTTTTGAAAATAGCAAAACCAAGCATCTTTGATATTATCTTGTAGATAGAAAAATTGCCCCAAATAATCAGAAACCTCTGGGAGAGCATGACATTGTGAATGGATTAATAAAGCCTTATGCTACATAATTAAAAACTAATTTCATGATGAATAACCTTTGGACTATAATGTATCTTAAGTAGAACATGATCTTTAGAGAAAATTTTCCTCAAAAAGCAGTTTAATTTTTTTTAAAAAAACCCTGATTTAAATAAAAAAGTCATTGATTTTTATCCACCCTGATTATGAGTTTGACATTTGTTTCAGAGAAAGATATGAGTGTAGCTGCAGTTGAAAAGAGATGCTGATTTTTCTTGGGACCCAGATACTCCTTTTTGATTTAAATTCTAACCAGACTCTCATTTTTCTCTCTCCAGTTGGCACATCTTTGTAATTGAAATAAAAGTTACCACCACTATATGTGCTAACTTGTGGGAAGTAAGGGTCCTAGTCAATTGAAACTTGGTCTTTGGATGGGTTATATGTTTTCACCATTTAAATTGCTTTGCCATCAGATTTATATAGCGGGTTCCAAAAATAGTGGGCATGATTGCTGCCTGCAAAAATCAGATGTGTCATGGCTCTCAAAGTTTTATGCTTTGTAGGATATATATGGGATCATGTTTATATCCTTAAGGGAACCAAACCATCTTTCAATATGTCTAGAATATAATGCTTCTAAATTGGATATCCATGAATTATTTGGCCTTCTTAGAAGCCAGTTAAAACTGGCAACATGGCATTCAGTATTAGTCGATGAGACTTCAGCCTGTGATGGCATACCAGTATCAGGGCTTGTTTTCCCTGAAAAGTGTAGCTGAAAATGGTTTTGTCTGTATGTTTATCTGCATCTTGCCACTACATGTAGAGGCTAGAACTTGGTTTCGGTCAGAGTTCATCATTCCATTTGTCTACCAGTATTAAATCTTGGTTTGAAAAGGTTAAATTCAGGTCTTCAGTAACATTTCTTAAGTTACAAATTCCAGTCAGTCTTTAAGGGCTCAGAATCAGTGGCCCAGTCATGCATTCTTTCTTCCAAATTCCATCTAGAACATCTAAGGCTGGGCAAACCCCATTCTCTCTTGTTTCCAATGTATTTACTGCATTTCCTGCCTGGTAGTTTCCTAGGCCTTAAGGCTTGGTGGAGGAGTGGGTGGAGGTGCTTCTTTTAAGATGCCCAGTTCTGTCCAATAAATTGTAGTTCTGCTTTCAAGCCAGTGATTTCTTGTTTTAAAGAATGCACCTTATCAAAGATGTTTTGATTTGCTTGTGCTGAGAAAGCACTGATCACGTAGCTGAGTATAAATATTTATTGCGTGTTCACGATCAAATTCATGGGATATTTCTGCCAATTTCTCTGTGGAATTGTTCTTGCAAACTGAAGAGTTTGAATGTTTATGAGGTGAATCTATTATTACTCTAGAAATTCTGGGTCCAATGACCAGTTACCAATCATATTTCCAAGCCGAAAGTCCCCTCCTGTAGTACCTTGGCGATTCTTCATGCCTGGGCTGTCCAAAATGACTGGAGTGCTTAAGGCAACATCCCCAGGTTGTACACATGAGCAGGGGATGGTGGCATTATCATGTCGTACATCTTATACAACTAAGCTTTAATAAACAGAGAACACAAAAGTCTCTGACTGATTTTTTAGACAGGCACCTAGGAGCTTTATTTACCTAAGCATGGGTTATCTGGGCCCTAATAACAACTATAGTAAGGTTACGCCTGTTTCTTGAGAAACCTGCTCTGGCCATGGTGTCACATGCCCTAGTGATATCCCACCTAGGCTACTGTAATGTGCTCTATATGGAACTACTGATGAAAAGTCTCAGGGAACTTCAAAGAGTCCAAAATGCAGCAGTCAGATTGCTGACTGGGACAGGGTACAGAGATCACATTACACCCCTTTTAAAGCAACTCCACTGACTGCCAATTAGCTATTGGGCACAATTCAAAGTGATGATCTTTACCTACAAAGCACTGTACAACCTGGGTCCTAGCTACCTCAAAGATCGAATCTCACAGTATGAAGTAGCTTGGGTGTTACGGTTTTCAGGAAAGGCCCTTCACTCCATCCCACCACCCTCACAGGTATGTCTCGTGGGAACCCATGAAAGGGCCTTCTCAGCTGCTGCGCCCAGACTCTGGAACTCCCTCCCACTAGAGGCAAGGACTCTGATGTCTTTCCAGAAACAGGCAAAGACCTTTCTCTTCAGGCAAGCTTTCCCTGAATGATGGACTACTTATTATTTGATTTTATATGAATCTACCATACATGATCATATAGACCAGTGATAGCGAACCTTTTAGAGACCGAGTGCCCAAACTGTGATTCAAAACCCACTAATTTTTCGCAAAGTGCCAATACAGCAATTTAACCTAAATACAGGTGGCTGTGAAGGGCCAATAATGGCTGCCCACATAAAGGGCTCCGAGTGCCACCTTTGGCACCTGTGCCATAGGTTCACCAACACTGATATAGACTCTGTGCTTATAGATTTTGTGATTGCATTGACTGCTTCATTCTCTTGTAGCTTTGATGTAATGTTGTTGTCTTTTAATGCTATAAGATGTCCCTCAATTCCCTGTTCTCAATTACTTGAATATGTCTTAATTGTATTGGACTGTATATTGTCCCTCATTACTGTAAGCCTCCTTGGGGTCCTTTTCCAAGGAGAAAGTTGGGGGTAAAAATAGTCTTTTAAAAAAAGGTAAAGGTAAAGGTAAAGGTCCAACCCTCCCCCCCCCCCACGCACATGTGTGCTAGTTGTGTCTGACTTTAGGGATGGTACTCATCTTCATTTCCAAGCCAAAGAGCCAGTATTGTACAAGTCTGTAGAGTGTTGTGTAAGTCTGTGGCCGTGTGGCCGGCATGGCTGAATGCATTTCTGCACACAGAACACTCTTTACCTTCTTGCTTTTTATGGCCATACCTACAGTATTTATCTATTTCTAGCTTAAGACTAGGAGCAGCTAGTCTAAGAAAGTTCTCAAGCTCTAACAGTTCTCATATGAGCCTTCAGATGACCTCTCTCTTCCCCAAACTAGTACTCCTCTTTAGGCCCAGAGTCGGTGACAAATGAATCAACAGTCAGGTGCTTTGCAACCTAAAAAAGTTTCCAACCAGTCTTCTTTATTCACTTGAGCAGAACAAAAACTTGAAAGGTTGTCAAGGTTTGGGGCAATACGGGCAGAACCAAGGCATCCAGCTGAGGGCTCAAGAGGCCAGAAAATAGCAACAACCGATCCAGTCTTGAGTGAGGGTAGTCATCCTGTAAACAAACAGCTTATTTCTCTCTGAGAAAACAAACAACCCAATTCTTCAGGACCAGCATAATTAAACTCAGTCACTCAGCTTTAATTCAGATGGTAGCACCCACCAGCAATCTAACAAATAAGCTCCATGCCTTCTAAGCTGCTGCAAACAAAATCCATTTTTTTTAAAAAAAATTGATAAATAAGTTAATGCAGCTGAGTTAATTCAAGAGCAGTGCTCCAAAAAAAAAGGGGGGGGGACAATTCCCACACTGCAAGCAGCCTCAGTTCTTCACAAAGCCAAAATACTGTTTTATGCTGAATACATTTGTGTTTGTAACCATTCATTATAGCTCCTTGATTCAACTATCAGCACTAGTCTTCTTGGCCTCAAAGTCCTGAAACATTATTCCTCCACATAGACATTTCCTTAAAAATAATAATAATAGTTTAAAAACTGCCAACCAACCAAAACAAGACCCTCCCCATTAAAGGAGTAAAATAACCAGGTTTTAACAAGTAGTTCCCAATAATTAAGCCATTAACATCTGAAATGCTTCTGCCAAACCCTCCAAGGCCTTGAACCTGTGTGATGGTTAGCCTAATGAAGTGGAATCTTCCCCTCAAAAAGCTTACAGTTTGTTTTATTTTTTTCAGTGGTCCAATAAAAAAGTGTTCTTATTGGTGTTCTTATCACTCTTATATTGATGTAACCTTAAGGACCGCACAGCTTTACCTAATTCTTTTTTAACTCTTTCTCTCTCACATTATTCTCTGGCTCAGTAAATCACTTTGCCATCTCAGTGAATGAAGTGAGCTTTTAATAAAACAGAGGCTTTTTAAAAAAGCCTTTAAAAAGCAAAAAAGATTAAGACAGGGAGTGGAGCTCAGCACAAATGCTGCTTTTCCCTGAAACTGGATCCAGAAATCCCCAGTAAATACATTAGGAGTAATTGACAGCTATTGAGAATAAGAACCTCCATTCAGCGTTTATGTGTAGGATGCACTGGAACTCAGAACCCCTAAAATTTCTAGTACATGGAACTCCTGATTCACCAATAGCCTGGCTGAGATTAGGTGCCTATTCAGTTTTGCACACCCAGCAATTGTAAAGGTCACGTTTCAACTTCTTTCATTGTTTTCTCCATACACGGATGATGAGTAAAGCAGTGGGATGAGAGGGAAAGTTCTGAAAATTGGGAGCGAGGTATACTTTCCTACACATACTTTTTGTTCTTTGGTGAAAATTGCTCAGTGGCAGCAAAACATTCTAAAAACCTGTGTCTAACTCTGAGCCGGAGAGTGTATCACCAGACTGAATCGTTTCTATCTGTAACATTGGTTCAAGATAGCTAACTTCTCTTTTAGAGTTCATGGAAAGCTTGCAAATGTATCAGCTTCTGGTCTCCTATTGCAAGATTTGTCTTTTTGGCAATGAAAACGTCTTACTGATTTGTTTTCAAACAGGTAGAGTAAGACATTTCCACCATCCCTTTCTGAATGGCAATACTGTATTTTATTTTATTTAAAATATTTTATACCACCTTTTTCCTTAGAAAGGACTCAAGGCAGCTCCCATCATTAAAAGACAGCATTGTAGCTTCTGTATCTGATCCCTCCTGTTTGACATCCCAATCGTGGTGAGCCTTTTGGGGTGGGGGGTGGGGTTGTAAATGCATTAGGAGTATGGAATCTGGACTCTGTTTACTCCTAAGAGGAGTTTGAAAGATAGACATTTCAATATTCTTTTAATAACTCAGCATTCTTTCTTTGTACTCTTTGATCTATCTGTTACATTGCTCACTAGCAAGTGATTTGCATTTTATTGGCTGCAGCATCTGAAACTCCCATAATCCCTGCCAAACCGTGAACACTTTTCTGACAACTCTATTTGTCATCTCCTATCATGTATCGGGACAATTACTGTATTAGGCTAGGTTTATTTTTGTTCTTACAGTTGGCCTAATACATGTCTCAGTTTGATTCAATATTTGGATTTTAGACTTTATTTATTTATCAATATAATTGTTTTTATAGTTGCTCCTTGCCTTAATTGCCTTCTTTCTCTGCTTTTATATGTCTAGTAGGCAGCTCACTTTCCAAACCTAACTAGATACAATTTAATCACCTCCTCTATTTTATCTCAATGCCATATAATCTCATGTATTATACAAAATAAAACTTATATATTGATTTAAAGTTTGGGCTAGGTTCAATAATTAGTACCCTCTTGGTACAGTGTTTTCATGATACACCTCAGCTCTAGTCTTAAGATCTCAACCTACTTGTATGGATCATAAAAGGACAACCAGAAATACTCCGAGACCTTTAAAAGTAATAATATAGCAGATATTGGGGCAGACAGACAGTCATTCACCAAGTGCCAATGGGAACAAATCATCCTGCATATTTGAAATCAATACCCTTGTGCAAAAAACTTTGTGTTGATTGGTTTCATGGATGTAACGTGATACTAATACGTGGTAACACACACAAACCGGAATACAAAGCATAAGCCACAAACAGACAGATCAATAGAAAAATAGAATAAGGACTAGAGATGGGCACAAAATGAACTCGTTTCGTTAGCTAACAAAATGAATAATGAACCCGCCCATCAACGAAAAACAAAATGAAACAAAACAGAAATTTCCGTTTCGTTCATTTCGTTTTTCATCTGGGGAACACTCACTTTCTCGCTGCACCAAGTCAGCACCTTTCTGCTGTGAAGAAAGAAAAAAAAAGCCCCAGCATCAGGGCTGTAAAAAAAAAAATTAAAAAGTGCCGACCCGGCTGGGGAGCAGCATGGTTGGCACTGTAAAATGTTTTTTAAAAAAACCACTGACCCAGTCCCTGGGGCCACGTGGTCGGCGTTGGAAAAAAAAAGTGGTGGCACAACGGTCTACCGGGCAGTAGACCGACCCACTGCTGGGCCTCCGGAGGTGACGGTGGGACTGTCTACCGCCTCCCGGCCTGGCCGCAGCTGGGCTCCGAAAGCAGCAGTGAGGCCTCCCACTGCTGGGCCTCCAGAGGCAGCAGCAGGACGGTCTACTGCCACCCAGCCCAGTTCGGCTCGGTTTGGGTTCATACAAAAAAAATTTTAAGCATTCGTACGAACCCGAACCCAAACCAAACTGAGGGTGGGCCTGAAACAGAACCAACTGAATCATCGGTTTTCTATTTCGTGCCCACCTCTAATAAGGACGCATCTCATAAAATCACTGAGCCACAAACTGGGGTTTCTGCATTGTAGCTGGTAGAGATTTGGTCAGTGAAGGCTATTATTGTCTTCCTTACACCTCTTTTGGGCCATTCAAAGGAGGCCTTGGTGGAGGTGCCTTCCAGCACTGTTCAGAAACTGCCAGACAAATGAAGAGGGCTGTTGAACTGGGTACATCTCAATTCAGTAACGAGGTTTGACATATAAAGGCTTACAGAGTTTGGGACCATTCATGAGCCTGCCCAGTGCTGAGATATTTGGGAGAAGCCATTTTGTCCATCTCATCCCTGGCTCCTTTTGAAATAAATGCAGCCTGGTCTTCTCTGATATGGTTGATCCTGGGTTTTGGGTTTCTTGCAAAGCGAACCCTGCCTAGTTTCTTCTTGGAGGACATTCTGCTGGCATACAAAGATCCTTTAATTATATAGGACTCTAGTCCTGTAAAGTAAATATTCCATCATTGATTTTACACCATTTGTTTTTATTGCTTTTGCTTTATTGCTTCCCCTTTTTGGTGTTTGTGTTTCTGTTTTGTACTTCTGTAGCAGCTACTTTGAACACTGGTGGAAACATGAGCTTCAAATATAATACAGAGAGTCAAGGTCTTCAACATAAACCTGTCTAGAAGACATGAGGATAAAACAATATTAAATAATGCTACAGCAATATGCTTCTTAGGATAGTCCTTGAATTGCTTTAGGTCGATTCAGGATATAATGCAGTACAGTAATGCAAAAAGGATCTATTTAGGTTTCAGCTTAACAGGTACATATGCATCTCTATCAGTTTCTTTCCCCTGCATTCATTGCTTTTATCCTGGCAGCTGACACCTTTGCAGGCAAGCTTAGGGCTTGTTAGCACATGGCAATTGGAGCGGACAGGAGGCAAGCTAAATAGGGTTGCTGGAGGTCAGTTCTGGTGCGGCCATTTGGATGCAATCTTCAAGCCGCCCTGTTTGATTCAGAGCCTTCCACTGGCCAATTTACCATTGTGAGGTTCATAGTATGGAGACAGGGGAGCAGACGTGGGTTTTTTTAAAAATCCTTTGTGTTCTATTTTAGTCTCTACAAGGACAGTACAGATGTGCTGCCTCACTTATAAAAAAATTAAAAATAGAAAAATTTCTCCTGGGAGGAGAGAGGAAAGGGCAATGAGAGACATTTTTCTCCCTCTTTTCTTTAATTTGTCAGATAAGATCTGGTCGAGAAGTTGCTCACAGCTAAATCCACTGTGGATTTTAGGACAGATTTCTAGGTATAGAAGTCTTTGCTTCTCCATTAAATGAGAAATCTGGAGGCATGCATTTTCTCCTATTCTCTGCCTTAGTAAGTGGGACAGTTAAATACCGTAGTTTTCCAGCCTCTTTAATAGCACAGAGAATGCATCTGAGTGCTTACAGATCTATGGACAATCTTACAGTGCCGAAAGTTTAGTCCCTCTTAGTTGTGGCAGAAGCTACAGTACGGTTTGATATGCTTCATCATGGATTAGTATTATTATAGCAACTTGGATTCGTGGCTGGTGTGATGAAAGCTGCCAATCAATGATCAATGAGTCATACCTACAAGATCGTAGCTAATTGGAGATGATGAATGGCTATGCGTCATTCCCAAGATGCGTGAAATGCAATGTCCCTCCTGTTGTTCATCATGTAAATACAGCTGTGTGGGGATTTCAAGGCTAAGCGCAGGGATGAGTATCATCAGTATGCTGATGATAACGCAACTGTATGTCTGTGGCCCCATGAGCAATGTGAGCTCTGTCAGCTCTATCTCTTCCCTGGAGAGATGCCGGAATGAACTATCCAGCTGAATGCTTCAGAACTAACTTGTAATCAGGCTGGGAAGGAGTGGAGTGATATTGGGTAGGAAGGACTGCCCAATGTCAGCCTCTTACATATGTCAGGCTCTCAGTGGTTGCGAGAAGCCAGTTAAGGAAATCTGAGGGCCTTTTCACACGACCCCTAAGATCCGCTGGTCCCTTAAATTCGGACCAGAGATCTTGGGGGTTCGTTTCTGTTCCTGCGTCCCCACCCCTCAGCACTTCCTGCTCCTATCGGCATGAGGGGGAGGGAGGGGAAAAAAGGACAAAAGAAGCCTTTACTAACCTGCCAGTGCCGGTCGAAGTTGCCACGAGCCCCGTTACTTCCTGGTTCCTTCTCAAGGGGCTCTTAAAGGGATGGGAGGCAAAAAAACAACAGACAAGCCAGGAGAGCCCGGCATTCTTATCTGCATCAAATATTTTTCACCTCCAGAGAGAAGGTACAAGAAAAGTGCGCTGGGTCACGCTAAAGTGGGCAGGGTCGCACTTAATTGTCTGCAAACTCCGGAGCTGGTAGGGAAACATTTCTAAGCTCCGGAGCTGGGAGCCATTTGCAGCGCAGCTTAGGGGTCGTGTATAAACGCCCTGAGTGTGTGCTTAGACTGTGTTGCAAGAAGTGAGTCCTGCAACCACATACTGTTGTGTAGAGTGCTTTTGGTGGGTCCCAAGGAGGCTTGTCCTCTAAACAGAATATTATCCCCCCTATCTTAGGGGTAGTTGATCTCATTGGTGCTAAGGATCACTGCTTTCATATTCGGTGTCAGGCCAAGAGCTATGCTGTCAAGGGCAATATGCTAAAAGCTCATTTATGTGTTTGCTTTAAAAATAAAGATCACTGCAGTGGATTTTTGTTAGCTAAAAAATAGATTTAACTTAAAACGAATGCCTTTTTAAGGTGAAAACAACCTTTGTACCCCTTGTGGCCATTTTTTAAAAAGAAAACTGAATTTTGAGGGTATTTAGAGGTCTGGGATGCTGGGAGGAAATTAAGAAAATTGCATACTTCACTCATTGTCCTTCTGCTCCCCACCCCCCAATATATCTTCTCTCTTCTTACTGGCTTTCTACTTTTCCTGTCCTCTTCAGCGGGCATTGAGCAGGTCCCATCTTCATCAAGCTGTTGAAGGAAAGGATGTTCTTTTTACTCCCCACAAACCTTTTTGGGAATATTTATTTATTCTTTAAATCTTGGGGTTTCACCAAGCCTGTTGATACTTTCTTCTTTTTTTGTTGTTGTTGCTCTGTTTTGCCTACAATCTTATGAAAAACAGGCACTCATCAACTAAATAGAACTTTGGAAGAAGTTTTGTGGTTCTACTTTGCATGTTTTGTGTAGCCACATTCCTATTTTCTCTAGCATTCCCAAAGTCATTGGTGTTTTGATGGTTCAAAAGAATAGATTTTTGTAATCTTTACAGTTTCTGCACAGCTTGCATATTATTCAGAATGGGCCTGTCAGATTATATACTACTTTAAAATACATTTATCATGATGCACTTGAGGAAGACGCTGTAGGAAACAAACCTAATTCAGCTAGGCATATTTGGAGGGAAGCAGGGAATATGGGACAAATCCACCACCACTCCATCACTAAGCATGTCTGGAACTCATTCATGGGATGAAAGTCTTAGCAGTGACCAATTGCACAGAGTGCTTTGCTTTAACACTGACACCGTCGCAGTCTATCATCTAGGAATCTGCGACTGGGAGATTTTCTGTAGCAAAAATAGCATCCAACTTTATTGAGAGTTATATGCAGCTGATTTAGTCCTCTGAAATTTAGCCAAGAAGATACAGTGCTGACCCAAATTATGGTAACAAATACAGGTAAATGTATGTTTTCTTATTTATATTTTCTTTATCTTTAGCTGAATTCTCTTCTTGGAAGCAATGTTCAATACAGAAGGGTCTTAGCTCTTTTAGTTCCTATCACACATGACTTTCTTTTCACTCCATTTCTGACACTACACTCAGATATTTATTTATTTATTTATTTAATGGGATATAAGGCTGATCACCGCAGAATTGATGCTTTTGAGCTGTGGTGCTGGAGGAGAGTCTTGAGAGTCCCCTGGATTGCAAGGAGATCAAACCTATCAATCCTGAAAGAAATCAACCCCGAATGTTCACTGGAAGGACAGATTTTGAAGCTGAGGCTCCAGTACTTGGCCACCTCATGAAGAGAGAGGAGTCCTTGGAAAAGTCCCTGATGCTGGAAAAGATTGAAGGCAAAAGGAAAAGGGGACAGCAGAGAATGAAATGGTTGGATGGTGTCATTGATGCAACCAATATGGATTTGACCAAACTCTGGGAGGCACTGGAAGACAGGAAGGCCTGGCGAGCTCTGGTCTATGGGGTCAGAAAGAGTTGGACACGAGTGAATGACTGAACAACAACAAGATTAAAAGATATCCATTGCAGTCATGTTTAATCTACTTGGGAGAAAGGCAATTATTTCTTTGATACAAAGGCTGGTTCCATTTCAAGAAGCTGTTCAAGAACCATGGAGTAAACATGGCTTGCCCCAATTTAAGTATTGTTTGCCCATATTTCCTCTTGACCATGGTCTTCATGCCACTACTCTACCATCTTCAGATGCCTCAACATTTTTGTGTCCTTCTATGCCCCAATTAGAATATTTGTCTGTCTGTCTGTCTGTCTGTCCTGCCACCTTGATTCCTCTTCTGTCTTGACTCGCTGTATCTTAACACCGATTTAGTGCCACTTCTCTCACTTCTTTCAAATCTCTCTTAAACCTATTCCCCTTGGAAACATCTATGAAACATCGATGGAGTAAATCCCATGGCATTTAATTCTGTTCTTTCATATTTTTTTTTAAAAAATTACAAGATAAAAAGTATTATTCAGCTTTCACCACGTAAAGAACCATCACGACATATATTACAATAAAGTTCAAATGCTCAGCCCAAGCTTTTGAATTGCACCAAATTAGTAGGTGTTGAAAAGGAAATAACGGGTGTGTACTGTGGGATGCTGGTGTGTATTTTTTTGGTACCTGTCTTCCTTAGTCCACTGTAAAAGCCCCTTCCATTACCTCTTAGTACCTTCTGCGAGTACCTTTTGTGATGAAAATACTGCCTAGCCTCCCCCATTTCCTTTTCTTTGAGTGCTCATTTTAGGTGAATATACACATGGCAATAAAGCTGCTAAAGATTTGCTTTGAATATGTGTCAGGTATGTATACATGCTAAAGCTGAAACTCCTGATAACATTATTTGCTTAGGTTTTATTAATGCTAGTTCTGTCATCCTGACCTCAGATCTTTTTTTCCTGGGCCCTAGCAGCTGTTTTGTTGCTGTTGTCATCTTTATACAGTATTTCTCATCCCCCCTCCCTTAAACATAGGCATAGTTTGCAAAGAGAGAGCAGGAAATTTATCCTGTTGATAGCAGAGTCTGGGGAACATAGTATGGAGCTGAATGCCTTTCAATATCTACCTTCGACCTGACATTTAAAACTCAGTGGATTGTATATGAAGAGGCTTTAACTCCCTTTAATTTCTCCTTTGATCAGTGACTGAATTGATGCATGCAAAATACATTTCATGGGTGCCAGGGACCACCAGAAAGACAAATAAGTAAGTGTTAAATGAAAACAAGCATGAATTCTCTCTCTTAGAAGCCAAGTGACTTAACTGTAGCTATTGTAGTCTCTGTATTTATTTATTTTAAAATATTTCCATCTCCCCTTTCTCCTTGGAAAGACCCAAGGTGGCTGTGTAACCCATGGGAGGGCAGGACCTGTTCAAGAGCCCATAAAGCTGTAATCTTAGGGGAAGTTGAAAGCAGCAATAAAAGGGGAAGACCAACATGAGGTGGATTGACTCGATAAAAAAGGGAGTGATGGCCTTGAGTTCCCAGGAGCAGAGCGGGGATTTTATTGATCTTTTGTAGGTCATTAATCTATCCAGTAGCCAGAATTTAGAGGCCACCTGGTGGCACATGAGAACATATTATCCTTAAAAGTGTTGGAGGAAGAAATGTTAATATAGTTTTAATGTGGTCCCATAGCAATAAGAGCTGGAAATGACACTATGGATCATAGAGTGCAATCCCTGTCAAAGGGGAATGGTGGGGAATCGAACTCCTGATATCTAGCAGATGCTTCGGTCACTAAGCTAATGGGGAAAGCCTAACACTGGAATTAAATTAGGATGCTCAAGAAACACCGAAATGACAATTGACTTTCATTCTTTATTTCCTTTTTAACTTCACCATCCAAGGTTTGTGCTGCTACCCTTCATTGCTAGGGCCATTCCAGGAAGTTGGGATATATGTCTTTCCTCTCTCATTTTTACAAGATGAAAGGCTATCAGAAAGTTACAAGGTCTTTCCTTTTTCTAATACGTGTTTCCTCCCAGTGCTGCTTAGAAAATAAAAGAATAGAAGGCAGAATATAGGGATAGAACAATTTTGTAATTTGCTGTGTGCTGCATGTAGAATTTGGTCAGTTCTTTATAAGCTCTTGTAACCTTCTAGCAGTTTACTGAATATTCAGGAGGGGCCGCTTATCTCCAGCCTCTTGTATCCATCTGTTCCCTCAAAGCCTTTGTTATCTGTGGGAAGGTAACCACAAAGGCCTCTCACCCATGATGTCCCAATTAGAATGGGAAGACCCATTTTACCATGAAATCTAGAAATGGTGGGCAAATGATCCTCCAGCTAATATTGCTTCCTAACTAATGTCTTGTCCTTTCATTTGCCAATTCAGGCAAGGTCTTATTATGCTATCTAGGCAGATAGATGGTGATGACTAAAGATGTTAAAATTTAGGGCGATGGACAGTAATTCCCAGGACCAGCTAGTATGGTCAGTGACCAGGATAGCTGAAGGACTCAGTACTTTCCCCGTGTTCTGTTGATATTTCTAGAGTATGAAAAAAGCATTGCAGCTTATTTTGGTACAGTATCAGAAAAATCAATGTCTCCTTCTTCTGGTGAGATGATTTTGTTTATATATTAGTAGACACGAAGTATGCTGGTCCCACATTTGGCCGCCGTACTGGAATAATTGTTGCAGCTAACAATGTGGTTTAAATTGATTAGTCAGACCATGCTGACTGTCTTGAGGCACAGTTGTGTGCTTTGGCACACACTAGCAGTGACTGCTGTGTCTGCTTGGGGTGCATGACAGTGTTTGAAGACAGGAAGTGGTAATAGCTACCCAAGGGTACTTGTGTCCTCATAGAAGGTGAAGGCAATGAGAGGTCACCGCCGACAGCATAACTGTGGTCCAGATGATAACCAGAGTGACATCTTTTAGTGTCACGCTGCCTCTGGCTTACATTGAACACATTAAGAAAACCTAACAGAAGCAGTATTTCTGCTCATCTGTTCATAGCCACAGATGCTTTTAGACCTTGTAACCGGCAACATAGTTTAGATCTGTGTTGCAAATGCCACAGGAATGGTTTTGGGTGAGAGGGAGCCTTGCTACTGATTCAGAGGTTGCTGTTTCAAATAATCCATGGGGCTCTTGTCCTTCAGAAAACCAATATGGTCTAGTGGACAGAATGTTTGACTAGGACTCAGGAGACGTGGGGTTAAATCCATGCCTGCCCATCGAAACTCACAGGAGGTAGGACAGCACTCATATAGCTGTTCTTTAACGATCTCATATTATCTTGCAAACCTTAGAAGTGTTGCCATATGTCGCCTGGCAGATAGGAAATGGCATTGCTTGCTCTCTACTCTCAGAGTGTATGGCATTTTACAGAGTTAATGTAAAAACTTGGTTTCTGCTCCACTTTGCCAAACATTAAAAACAAAAGAGAAGATCTAAGATGAAGAGTTTATCTATAAAGACTGTAAGGAAATTCTAAGGAATTACAGCTACTCTCATTATCAGGTAAATCCAAATTAATATCAGAAACCAGGGTCCAATGCCATCTTAGACATTTAAGGTTGCCTAAGACATTTAAGGCCAATAATTTTAAATTTAGAAGCATTGTTCTTAACTATATGTCTGTTTAATTTACATTACATGATAGGCACTGTTCACTCTGTTGACCTTTTCCATATTGGAATATTACTGCCATTTTAGAATACAGGACAGCCAGTCTTCCTTCTCCAAAGAGTTAGGAGGAGTAGCCTTGCCATGCAGTAGAATGAGACTGCTGTGCCAGGTAGCAAATTCTGACCATCACAAAGGGGGCGAACATTGGCATTCTCCTGGTTCACTGTCGGTTCTGAGAGTTAAACATGCCCTATAAATGTCTTCTACCCAAATGCATGGGTTTAGCAGGGGCTGCCTGTGGTGAGATCATACTTACATAATACATACAGATTTATACTAATAGGAAGTGAGGGAGACGAAGGGAGAGGAATCCTTTGTGACTTGCTGATATACCATCAAAATACATTCTGCGGCTTTAGCTGAACACACAGAGAGAGGTTAATTAGCAGTGAAAATGATCTTATATGAACATGCTTAATGTGGTTATTGTTATATCATCAAAGATGCATGGACAATTAATTGTAGCTAAATTGGTGTGTCCTATTGATGAGTAACATTGGTAAAGGAAGCTAAAAAGAGAAGTTTAACTTGGTTGCCAAGGGGAAACAGATTCTAGGTCATGGAAAGGGATTGTACCTATAAGCCTTGATCCATAAAATAAATAACAATCACTTGCCATCAAGTCAATTCTGACTTAAGGTGACCCTTTTCAGGGTATTCCAGGTAGAGAGTACCCAGAAGTGGTTTGCCATTGTCTTCTTCTGGTGGCATCCGGGGACAGTGCAATGTGCCCAAGGTTGCCTAGGCTGACTGCTCATAGTTAGGCACAGTGGGGTATTGAATTCTCATTCTTTGGCTCTACAGCCAGATTCTTACTCACTGAGCTGTCAACATACAAAAGTAAAGAAGGCCACAGAAAACACAGTTGCAAAGGAGGATGGTTTTGATGTCCTTATCAAGGTTGCAAGTACAGTAGACCTCAGCACCACAGAGCTAGAGGCCTAAACTCTAAATCTAATACAAGAAAATACTTAATGAGTGAAGGGGTGGGGTAGGGGAAACCTTATTATTTTGAAACATATTGTGTGTGTGCAGGGGGAGATATAAACATTATCATTGTGCAAATAATAAAGAATCACTAGGTTTGTTCAGATGAGTCCATAGCACTATATATATATATATATATATGCATGTTAGGGTGGATTCGGTTTTCTTCCCGTGTAGAAATCTGGTTGTTTTGGCGACGTTTCGACGAGGTCTCACTCGTCATCTTCAGGCTGGTGTTCTGGCTTCTTTCTTCTTGAAGCAAAGCGTGATCTCAGTTGAAGTCCTTCTATAAATACTGCTGGGGGGTGTGGTTTGCTTGCTCTGTTGCTGATTGTAGGTTCGTTTGTTCTTTTGTGATCTGCTGTGTGGCTGAGGCGATCGTTAAGGGCTTAAGTGCTGGTGGGTTAGATGGCTGTTTAGAGACATCATGTGTGGGTGAGGTGCTGGATGTGTGTCTATTAGCCTTTTGTTTCTTAACGACCTTGGTGATGGGTGTTCTGGCAGCATCCTGGGCTTTGGTGGAGTGGGGTCCTGTGTCTTGTGAATTCATTTTGGTCTGGCTGCGTGTCTGTGGTCTCCCAATGTTTTTTTGGCGTGTGTAAGTGTGCTCCATGTGGTGGCTGGAGTGGGGAGTAGCGGTAGATGGTGCAGTCGTGGTTTTGTTATTGGATGGTGGTTTCGTTTCATCTGTGGGAAGGGTCTGGGTTTGTGTTTGGTGTGGATGGAAGGTGGTGGCATCTTGTGTCCTTTTGGACCTGGTGTCAGTCTTTGTGACAGAGGCTCGTCTGTTGACCAGGGCTAGTTTCCAGATGTCAGGCAAGCGGGAGGTGTCATCACGTTTATTCATGTTGTTTGGGTGTTTCTCTATTTCAATGGCTTCCATGATTATTCGACTGTTGAAGTGTTCAGTTTTGGAGATGAGTTTGGTTCTTTTAAAATCAATTTCATGACCTGTTGTTTTTATGTGCTGGAAGAGAGAGGAAGATTTTTCTTCTTTTTTGACTGCGTTCTTGTGTTCTGCGATGCGTGCGCTTATTCTCCTGTTTGTCTGTCCGATGTATGTGGCTGGGCAGACTTTGCATGGTATTTCGTAGACTCCTTGGTTTTCTAGCTCAATCTTGTCTTTGGGGTTTCTTAAAATATATATTTGTTTTCGTAGATTTTCACGGGTATAGGTATGCATGTTAGGGTGGATTCGGGTTTCTTCCCGTGTAGAAATCTGGTTGTTTTGGCGACGTTTCGACGAGGTCTCACTCGTCATCTTCAGGCTGGTGTTCTGGCTTCTTTCTTCTTGAAGCAAAGCGTGATCCCACAGATGAAACGAAACCACCATCCAATAACAAAACCACGACTGCACCATCTACCGCTACTCCCCACTCCAGCCACCACATGGAGCACACTTACACACGCCAAAAAAACATTGGGAGACCACAGACACGCAGCCAGACCAAAATGAATTCACAAGACACAAGACCCCACTCCACCAAAGCCCAGGATGCTGCCAGAACACCCATCACCAAGGTCGTTAAGAAACAAAAGGCTAATAGACACACATCCAGCACCTCACCCACACATGATGTCTCTAAACAGCCATCTAACCCACCAGCAGTTAAGCCCTTAACGATCGCCTCAGCCACACAGCAGATCACAAAAGAACAAACGAACCTACAATCAGCAACAGAGCAAGCAAACCACACCCCCCAGCAGTATTTATAGAAGGACTTCAACTGAGATCACGCTTTGCTTCAAGAAGAAAGAAGCCAGAACACCAGCCTGAAGATGACGAGTGAGACCTCGTCGAAACGTCGCCAAAACAACCAGATTTCTACACGGGAAGAAACCCGAATCCACCCTAACATGCATATATATATATATATATATATATATATATATATATATATATATATATATATATATATATATATATATATATATATATATATATATATATATATATATATATATATATTGACTTCTGGTTCTCTAGCTGGCGATTTTACTCAGTCACTAATATGTCAGAATAGGCTACAGGCGATACCTTTATAGGCCACTAATAAAAATAAAAAACATTGCAAACTTTTGAGCGCAAAACACTCATCTTGAAAGCAGGTCCCAAACGTTCAAACACCGCAAACCCGCCTCTTTTGCTTTAATATGTCAGCAAGAGCATCCATCCAGGACTGCATGGGACAAGTCTTTTAGGACCATTTCAGTATGAATGCTTTAGAAATTCAAAACCAGCGTTGTTGTCCCTCTCACCCCATCTGAAGACAAAGGGGTGTGTGCGCGCGCAGTGACATGTGTAGTATAATTACACAGTAGCATCACCTGGCTGTTTGGGACTCCTGTACAGTGGTACCTTGTATAAAGGAATTAATTTGTTCCAAATGAAATTCTGGGAAGAAAGTTTTCCTTTATACATATTTCCCATAGGAATGTAATCCCTAATCACGACCATTTTTATGTTGTATATGGATTCGCCCCATAGGCAATTCTGTTAAGCAAATTTCCCCTATCTCCGGATTTTTTACGTTGTACAGATCTTATGTTATACAAACCATTTGTTATATGAGGGGCCATTGTATATACAATGGGATGGGAAAAGCAGTGGAGGGAAAGATAGGATGGCTAGCGGAGACAGAAAAAAACAGAAGGAATAAATTGAGGAATGAGAGGTAGGAAAGTGTTAGGGAATGGTGGGCAGAGGCTGAATGAACGACATGTGGAGAGAGAGAGAGAGAGAGACTATAACAAGTCAGGAAAAGGAGTTATTGAGCAGATGGGGTAAGGGGGGAGAGGGGTAGAAAAATAATACAGGGAAGGAAGGGAATTTCTAGGACTTACTTGCACTGCTGAAATGTTCCAACCCACTGATTTTAGGATCAGCAAGTTGGTGCATTTCTGATTGTGAAAGAGTGGTGCATATGCACAGTTATGAAAAGCCCATTTCCCAGAAAATAAACTGAAAAAGAAAAGCAACTTTCCTAAGAACCTGAATATAAGAACAAGGTGGTGCATGAACTCCGAAACATAAACCACTCTTTTGAACCCGTAGTTTCCTTGTCCAATGCCCATTCCACAGAAACCAATCCCAATAGGTTCACAGAGGAATAGCATGATGAAGAAACCCTGAGAGTATGAAACAGAGAGGACCTAAATGCCAAAATCACACACAAAGCAGAGTGAAATGCATGTTTCATGGAAGGCAAACAGGTGATGTTTTGAGAAACACACAGGCCAAACATATGCCAGGGGACACACCTGCCAAAAAACAAACAAGCCTGGAAACAGACAAGCACACGGAGAGAGTAGCACGCGGCACGCCAAAATAAACAAATGGACAAAAGCAGGCTGAAACACGGCAATAAAATATTATAAAACCAGGCAAAATACTCCTTGACTCGGCAACACCTTTCTGCCTAGCCCCCAGAGACCGACACCCCCCCCACTTTCTTCTCTAACCCGCCCCAAATGCTTCCCTAACTTGCAAAGATCCTACCACCTCCCTGTTACTCTTTATTTCCTATTGAAGCAAAACAAGTTGAGGAGCCGTGTAGCCATCACAAAAAAACAAATACAAACGTGGAAGAGGTGATACCTCTAGGCTTCGAGAAAATTCACAAAAACGTTGCTAACATTTTGAGGGCGAAACCCCCTTCCTCACAGCAGTACCAATAGGTTATAACAGGGCAAAAGATGGATTTGCCAGGAGTTATTTGCCAGTTTCTGGCACAGAGCTTGGATGTTCTTAGGCTGCATCCAAAATGAAAGGAGGGAGGTGTTTGTATTGTCCCAGTCCTTCCAAAGACATGTCACAGCTCATGTGCACACATTCACACCTCTCCTCAATGTGGCTCATCAAGGCAAATGGCCCCTGCCTTGCCAGCGAAGGGGGAGGCTGGGTTGGTGCAGAAGGCCCATGCATTTCATTTGGGGATTGGGATAAAATTTGGAAAAGTCCACTGGGTGTAGCCAATTGGATCAAATAAAAAGGAAAGAGATTACCCAGTGTTGTAGTCTTGTCATGTCTCGATTGATGGTCCATTTGCTTCTTCCTTGGCATGTATGGTGGTGGTGGTGGGTCATTCCTGGTATCTAAATATTTCCAACTGAAGCAAAACAAGTTGAGGAGCTGTGTAGCCATCACAAAAAACAAATACAAAAGTGGAACAGGTGATACCTTTAGGCTACTAGAAGATTAACAAAAACGTTGCTAATATTTCAAGGGCAAAACCTCAACATATTATTTCTCTTTAGGCTCACATCCAGTTGAAGTGCTTGGCAGCGGTTGATCATTGTTTTATTTTGTGGGGCCCCAGGTAATTCTTGGATGCAAAACTAGTGCTGGAGTCCATATGTCACTCAGCAGCATACCAACACCCCATCTTTTCTTCCTTTCAAAAATAATCTGTAAAAAAATGGGAGATGGAGCGGGTGGGGGGGGGGAGTCAGATGAGGAAGATCCCAACATGTATATCTGAAAGAACACTTATACAAATGGACCTCATTTATGGAACCCCATGATTAGGTTATCAAATAGAAGTGTTGTTTTATATGGTTTATCAAGTAACTATGTCTCTGAATTGTTTTGTTCTGTAAATAATTATCTTTACTGAATTAGATGTTTGAACTGTAGCCTTAACCCTACATGCTGGCTTAGAATTGCATAGTGAATGGGAGAATGCTTCTTTGTAAGTTGCTAGGTGGTGGTAGTTGGTTCTTTTGGGGGGAGGTCTTTGGGGATTTTAGAACTCAGCAAACAACTTTGGTCATGCCTACAAGAGGGTTCAGGACTTTAGTTATGTCCCAGAAGCCTTGATAATATTCTGGAGGAAAAGCAAGACAAGTTGGCCACAGGCAGAGTTGAAGGGAGACGAGGGGTGGAAAATCACAGATGAGAATTTGCTAATGTTTCTAATAGTATTTGAGAGGCAAGGAGTTCATATGGTGCCTTGGGCAAAGCTTTTGACTTTTAAAAATGTAGTTTATTCTAATAAACTTTTTTCCTGGAAAGGGAGACATGTATAGAAGGAGGCTAAGAACAGAGTCTGTGTGGCTCTGAGGGAAGTGACAGAAGAGACTCCTCTAAGTAATTAATTATTGCTGAGTATCTATAATATCTGGAGAATGGGAATGCAGAGATCCTCAAATCATGGTGAACAAAGTTGGCAAAAGTCATTTTAGGTTGTGTCCAAAATGGAGGGGAGTTTTCCTAAGAAATAAGATGGGAGGTAATGGCATGCTTGGAAAAATGCAGGTGCTTGCAATTACTGCTGGGGGGGGGGGATAAAGATTTTAAAGGTGAAGGGAAGGCGGCTAAAGGGGCAAACCGCCACCACCAAAACAAAGCATACTGAGTACTGAGCATTGCTCAAACAGCACAGAAAGCAGTTTAACCACATGAAAAGAAGTAAAGGAATAGTTTGTCTTGTCTGGAGGAAATGGAGGAATTTTGAATGGAAACGCTCCATTTGAGGGGAGAGTTACTGCAGCATTTTCTTGAAAATGCCACTTCTTCTTTGTGACCTCTGAATCACTCTCTCAGGCAATTCGCAATCCGAAAAAAATTGTTATCTGAAATGCGGTTTCCCATTGAAATGAATGGGAAACTGATTAATCTGACCCAAAGGTCTGAAAAAAAGCAAAAAAGCTGGTCCCCCCCCCCCAGATATCTTTATAAAGTGCACTTTAAAGGCATGCAATGCTGGAACACACACACACAGAACACTTCACTGCAGTGCAATGCAAACATGAACAAAAGAAAGTAGCAATACTATCCCTAGCCTGTTCCCGTCAAAACTGCAATGGGGAAAAATGCAAACACAGACAAACACAAGCAGCAAGAAAAGCCCAGCCCATTCCTGCCTGCAGAGCAATGGAAAAGATGGCAAACATGGACAAAAGAAAGCAGCAACACTACCTCCAGCCTATTCCCACCAAAAATTCAATGAAAAGCAGTGCAAAGATGAATAAAAGCTAACTCCAAAAGAAGCACCAGGTTGTTCATCCCAAAAGTGCAATCAAAACCAATGCATAAACACAAAAGAAAGCAAAGAATCCTCAGCTCCCTACCTTTCCAAGTTCAAAAGGTTCAAATCCCTCAGCAAAATCAAATCAAATCAAATCAAATCCAGAATGTCTCCCAAACACAATGAAAAAAGTGCTCCAACTCCTCCCACTCCTCCACAAAGTAAGGTGGGTGCATTGGACTTTTTTCACAAAGCATTATGAAAAATTCGTTATCCAAGGCAACCCATAAGGAAAATTTGTTATCAGAGGCAACCCTATTCCTAGAAATTTCCACTTGCTATCTGATTTATTTGTTAACAGAGGCATTCTTTATCTGAGGTATTACTGTACAGTGGTACCTCAGTTTAAGAATGCCTTGGTTAAAGAAAAACTTGGTTTAAGAAAATAAATTATTGGAAATGGTGATGCCTTGGTTTAAGATTCTTTTTTCTCGTAAGGCATTTATTTATTTATTATTTATTTATTATTTATTTATTTATCAACTTATATCCCGCCCATCTTCCCAGCGGGAACTCTGGGCGGCTAACAATGTTAAAAAGCACATAAAATAAGAGGGGAAAAAACCAACAACCTCTGAACAGAACCAACGGAGGGTGAGATGGCGGCAGTGGAGGGAGTGGAGGAAGTGAGAGGTAAACGAAAGGAAGAAGAAAAAAAACCTAACTGATAAGGTCACCAAAAGCCTCTTTAAAGAGGAAGGTCTTCAAAGCTTTCTTAAAGGCAGGCAGGGACTCCAGCAGGCGCAGCTCGCTGGGAAGATGGTTCCAAAGGGAAGGCCCCACCACAGAGAAGGCGCGGTTGCGCGTGCGCGTTTTCCGTGCCTCTATGGGTGTGGCCACTCTCAGCGAGCGCGCCTGCGATGATCTCGTGGGTCTGGATCCGGATGCCCTCAGGGAGATACGCTCCGCCAGATACTCTGGTCCCAAGCCGTGGAGGGCCCTGAAAATCAAGACCAAGACCTTGAACCTGATCCGGAAGGCAACGGGAAGCCAATGCAGGCGGACCAGGACTGGGTTGATGTGCTCGTATCTACGGGCACCCACCACCAGCCTGGCCGCCGCATTTTGCACCCGCTGCAACCTCCGGACCAGGCCCGAGGGCAACCCCACGTAGAGGGCATTGCAATAGTCGATCCTCGAGACCACCAGAGCCTGCACAACTGTCCTCAGGGAGGACTCATCAAGGTACTGGCGGATCTGGGCGATCCTGCGGAGATGGAAAAAAGCGGCCCTGGAGACGGCCATCACCTGGGCTTCCAGGGAGAGGGCCGAATCCAGGACCATGCCCAGATTCCTGGCCCTGTCTGTAGGCTGGAGGGAAAAACCCACCAGACTAGGGAGGGGGCCATTGTACCGAGACGAGGGCGCCCCGAAGAACAGAACCTCCGTCTTCTCTGGATTAAGCTTGAGCCGGTTATCTCTGGTCCATTCCAAAACGGCCTCCAGGCACACATCGAGGGAGCGAACCGCCTCCTCTGCAGATGATGAAAAGGAGATATAGAGCTGCGTGTCATCAGCGTACTGATGACAGCGAACTCCATATCTCCTGATGACCTCCCCCAGCGGCCTCATATAAACATTGAACAGCACGGGAGAGATTGCCGACCCCTGGGGCACCCCACAAGGGAGAGTCCAAGGAACCGACAAGACATCCCCCAGCTGTACCCTCTGAGTCCGGTCGCCGAGGAAGGAATGGAGCCAGGCCAGGGTCTGACCACCAATTCCCACCTCCGCGAGCCGGGCCAGAAGGTTACCGTGGTCGACGGTATCAAAGGCTGCTGAGAGATCAAGGAGGACCAACAGGGAGGAGCTCCCCCTGTCGGCCTCCCTGAGGAGGTCATCCTGCAGAGCGACCAGGGCGGTTTCGGTCCCGCGAAGGGGCCTGAATCCAGACTGGAAGGGATCCAGGATATGATTTACCTCCAGGTATGACTGAAGTTGGACCGCGGCCACTCCCTCGACAACCTTGCCCAGGAAGGGAACAATGGCGATCGGATGAAAGTTGGAAAGGTCATCCGTCGCCAGGCCAGGTTTCTTAAGAGTGGGTTTCACCACGGTCTCCTTCAAGCGGGAGGGGAAACAACCCTCTCGAAAGGAGGCCGTGGCAATAGCAGAAACCCACTCAGGCATGTTCCCTTCGGCAGATTTAATGAGCCAAGCTGGGCAAGGGTCATAGGGAGTGGCCGCCGGCCGGCAACGAGCCATAGCTCTGGAGGCCTCTGCCAAAGAGACAGGCCCGAACTCATCCAGGAGGGGAGAACGGAGGGGTGAGGCACCGGAGATCCCAAAGGGTAGACTAGAGCAACTGGGGGGCAAGTCGGAACGGATGGCCTCAATTTTAGATCGAAAATGGGCTGCGAATTGCTCACTAGTGAAATCACTAGGAGGAGGCCGCAGCTGACTGGGATTGGAGAGGTCCCGAACCACCCGGAATAACTCCGCCTGGCGGTTCGAGGCCTCGCCAATTCTCAGGGAGGCAAAAGATCTTCTAGCGTCCCTGATCGCACGGAGGTAGCGGCCAGTCAGCTCTTTAAGGGCAGCCCTATTAGCTTCCGTCCGGCTTGCCCTCCAAATGACCTCCAGCCTCCTACGTTCTTGCTTCATCAACCGCAACTCCTCTGTGAACCACGGGGAGCAGCGGCCTCGACATCGTAGGAGGCGCTTGGGGGCGATCCAGTCCACCGCCCCGGCGGTACCCACATACCACCTTTCCACCAGGGCATCGACCGGATCGTCTGCCTGACCGCCAGAGAGCTCCCCGAAGGCCTGCATGAACCTGGCAGGGTCCAGGAGCCTCCGGGGGCGGGCCCAGATGTGAGAAGGGCGCTCCCCGCGGGGCGGGGGGGCAATCGACAGGGAAAGTTTTAGTAGGTAATGGTCCGACCATGACACGGGCAGGGGCAAAATACCCCCAACCCCCAGACACGAATCTGGCGACATGGAGGAAAAAACCAGGTCCAGGGTGTGGCCAGCTCTATGGGTGGGGCATAGAACATGCTGAGATAAGTTCATGGATGTCATGGATTCCATGAATTCCAGAGCCGCACCAGAGAGTTCCTCCTCGGCATGCAAGTTGAGATCCCCAACCACCAGAAGGCGGGGGGACCTCAGCAAAGCAGCCGAGACGAGCTTGGCGATCTCTGGTAGGGATTGCGCTGGGTTGCGGGGAGCACGGTACACCAGCACAATGCCAAACTTATCTCGCTGACCCACTGATAGATGGAGGCATTCCACCCCAGAACACACCATTGTCGCAGACCTACTAACACAAAGGGATTCCCTGTAAACGATGGCCACCCCGCCACCCCTACCCTCCGATCTGCCTGCCCACTGAACCTGAAACCCAGGTGGGCACAGGAGGGCGAGGGAGGCCCCGCCCTCCGCGCCCACCCAGGTCTCAGTGATACATGCCAGGTCGGCGTGCTCATCCAACACCATTGAAAGTTGATGTGATGCTCATATGATGAAAGAATAGGGGTGCCTCAGTTTAAGGAAATTTTAATTGGAACCCCATGATTAGGTTATGCCCCAATTAGGTAATGCCCTGGTTTACCTTTTTTCTGACTTCCAGAATGGACTAACTGGTTTTCAATGCATTCCTATGGGAAAGTGTTTCAATGTAAGGATTTTTCGCAATACAAAACAGCCTGAAGAACGAATTAATTACTTAAACTGAGGTACCATTTTATTAGCAAAGCCCCTCCCCCAAAATTATATATGCCTTGGCACCATGTGTCCTCTTCCAGTTATTTTTTACCATTGTTTTGTGAGCTTCCTGGAAGGCTCTTTCTAAGCTTTCTGTGAGTCCTTTCCAGTTTCTCTTTCCTACACACACATATATTGTTTGTCCTAGGCTTTGACCACCCCATCCCCACACTCCTTGTACTTTAGGAAAATGTTTTTAATGGCCCCTAGGGCCTTGTTCAAATGTTGTATTGTGCTTGTTGCTTGTTCCAATAAGATCCTGTTATCTGATGGCCACTCCATGGGCCTTTTCTGCTTAGGAGAGATCCACCAGACATCTTCCTGTGCCCATTGTAATAATGTGATGTGTGGGGTCCTCTGCTCACATTTGTCTCACTTGAAACTCCATTTCTGGGAGCTCCCCCTTCAACCTCCTCCTACTGCAACTCAGCCAGTCTGTAAATCCACTTCTAAATTAGCTTCCATGGAGAAAGTAGTCTCAGAAGCAGCCAAACATCGTTCGACTACCGGACGTCCTCGAGTGACACGATTTTGACACTGGCTCCCTTGACGTTGAAGACTGCTTGGGCCATAAAGCCCACAAAGTTGAAGAGAAAACATTTGGTGGACTCATCCACATCCTCCGAAGTTGACTAAATAGAAACACAAACCGGCAACCTCTAATGCTTGCTTTAAAACTTGCCAACCACCAAAACTTTTAACATTGTCTGTTGATCCGGAGGATGTCTCTCTTCTTCCACAGTGACCTTCTTCACTGCCGCCTGGCTCACCAGACTAGAATCATAGGGCTGTGTTCATATCACCCTCTTCACCTCCACCAACCTCACAGGCACTCCATCCAGAGCATTCACTCGGACATAGAGTCACTTGATTCCCTGATCTCCACGGAGATGCATCAACCATCTGTACATGCTGCTGACCCCCCCCCCCCCCGCACAGTACCATCTGGACTCAATGACTATGCCTCAGCCCCTTTCCCAACGAGAGCACTCTCAACTCCACCAATATCAGCAAAAGACTGTCTATGACAGTACACAGTCTTGCTGTGCTGACAATATCATCAACTAATAACAACCCATATACTACTGCACTTCAGTGTCTTCTGACAATTGGGCACTATTTATTTATTTATTTATTTATTTATTTATTTATTTATTTATTGGATTTGTATACTGCCCATCTGGCCGCGAGGTCACCCTGGGCAGTTGCGATCTTGTCACTGGCACTACTGGAGCACTCAGACTCTTGACATCGAACCATCAGAACTGAAAAGGACTCGCCACCAATTTCCCTCAGCATTGAGGAGCTTTCCACCACCAATGTACACTTTGGCCCTTTCCTTCAGATTGGCCTCCCCAGCATGGATTCACTCTATTATTCTTGATTGTGGTCCAGCCTCGATGAGTGGCTTTTTACCACTACCAGCAGTTCATGGATGCTTGACTCCAATACCAGACCCTGCTTACATTACCAGCACCTTTTTCTCAGGCTGAGCTTCTGCTCCGTCTTCTGGCACCAACAGCTTCTCCAACATCAAAGCCTTGATCCTGACCATCCAGTGGTTCCCAACCTGGGGGTCGGGACCCCTTTGGGGTTGAACGTCCATTTCACGGGGGTCGCCATGAGCCAGTGAATAAAAAGGCACAAACAGCTTGGGTCTGGCGGAGGAGGGGGAGGAAGGGGGGGGAAGAGTGAGCTGCAGCTTGATAGGGGGATGTCAGTCCATGGCACTGGAGGCTGCGATTGGCTGAGGGTGCCTGTAGAGGGAAGTTCTCTATGGCACCTGCAGCAGTGGCCTGCCAAAGGGGGCTTGTGGCCTCTTCCAAGCAGGGGAAGGGGTCACCACAACATGAGGAACTGTATTAAAGGGTCATGACATTAAGAAGGTTGAGAACCACTTCTCTAATCCTCCACCACATTTGGCACCAGTATATGACTATGATCCTTAACATGGATCAGCGGCATCTTCTCTGACCCAAAATCTTGACCTCAGACCCTATCAGTCTTAATCACATCCCCAAAGTCTTATCTTGTGGACCCCGATCCTCCTTTTTCAACATATGATTTTCTCACCTTTTTTTTCAGACAAAGATTTGGAAAAATTTGGAAAAATTGAAAAAAATACACTCGCCTCCCTTTTACAGCTTGAAAGTCATTCTGTTACTTTAGGAAGATAAAATATGACTATGGACAATTTGACTTGGCATAAAATTATTACAACTAGTATATTAAAGTACAGTATATCCAAACAATTCTTACAAACAAAATTACTTTTAAAATAATATTTATTTGTAATTGTAAGTAACAAATGGAGTAACAATCTGCTGAACTGTTTCCTAGTTTATGTAGAACAAAAAATCTTCTGTAAAACAATGTTTAAAAATCAAGAATTAATTATTCATATTAATATAGTAATAAGTAAAAATAAACTAAAACCTCATTCTCATAAAAAGCATTGAAGAGGGGGAAAATGTATAGAACGGAGTGGGACTAAGTTTCAATGATATTTTTTAGAAATGATTTGGAAAATATTTGAACACCCTGTCTTAAAATATTTTATATATCATGTTAAAATAAAACATCACATAATCTCCCCCCCCCCCATTTTTTCAATTTTTCATAAAAAACAAAAAAAGGCTTCAGAAAAAAAAAACAGAAAACCCAATTCCCCCCCCCCTGAATTTTTCCGTTTTTCCCCCCTGGGCCTTCACATCTCCAGGCTGCGTACAGCAGTGCTGACTAAGGATCCACATTCTCCCACTGAAGACCTTCCCTTTGAACCTAACCCTAACCCATTTCAATGCTGAGATAGACAATCTTCTCAAAATGTGCTACAGAGCAGCAGGTTTGACTATCATTTGTCTGAGATTGCCACCCTGCATCAACCAACTCCCACTCTCTGCCTCTACCTACCTGTTTGGTGAGCCATCACTTCCAACAAGCGGGTTGCCACAACCATAGAATATGGCTACCACATACAGTTTCACCAGCTTCCTCCCAGCCACCTCAAGACCACTCTCCCTTCTCACACCCTGCGTGAAGAAATAGTGAACCTACCAAGAATGCCATCAAGCTCATTCCTCACCAACTAGAAACCACTGGGTTCTTCTCCTGCTATTTTGTTGTGTCCCCCCCAAAGGATGGTGGTATTTCTCTATTCCGGATTTGCGAGACCTTAACCATCACATCACTACCACAAAATTCTGGATGCTCACCCTCAAATCCATCCATTCTACTACTCTGCCCTCAAGACTGCTTTCCAATAGTCAACCTGAGAGATGCATACTTCCATATCCCAATACATCCAGAAACCACCTTTTTCTTCACTTCCAACTTGACAACCAGACCTACCATTTCAAAAGGCTTCCCTTTGGTTTGGCCATGGTTTACCAAATGCATGGCCCTAGTGGCAGCCCACTTCCACCTACAACTTCCCCCTATATCAATGATTGGCTCATAGTAGCACTCTCCTGAGCTCTGGCACCATGAGAGGTTGTCCTCACCATTTCCCCTCTGCAATCTCAGTTTCACCATAAATATAGAAAAATCTACCCTGACTCCTACTCAATGCATACCCTACATCGAAGCTGTGCTCAATTCTACCACCGCATGAGTTTCTTTACCTCAGGACAGGCTTGCTACCCTTCTGGCTCTCCTCATACCATTCAAATTTTGATTCCCTACATGCCCAATGGACAGACAACCACCTTTCACCACCTTCATGGTCACTCCAGAACTAGTGAAGAAACGTAACTGGTGGAAAACAGTCTCCAGGTGCAGTGGTTCAAAAGCAAAGTGTTCTGCTTATATACCACCCCATAGTGCTTCAAGCACTCTCTGGGAGGTTTACAGTTTAATTATGCAGGCTACACATTGAGCCTGCCAGCAAGCTGGGTATAACTGCTGTACTGCAGCTATAACTGTGCTCATGATCTAGGGTTCAATTCCTAGTAGCAGGCTCAAGGTTCACTCAGCCTTCCATCCTTCTGAGGTTGGTAAAATGAGTACCCAGCTTGCTGGGAGTGGGGCAATGTGTAGCCTGCATTAGGACATTACTTGTAAACCAACCAGAGAGTGCATTTAGTGCTATGGGGTGGTAAATAAGCAGCACACTTTGCTTTTTGCTTTGCTCCAACCTCTTTTTTAGTCGACCCTTCCATCCATTAAAACCTCACAGATTGCCACAGATGTGAGCCTCACCAGCTAGGGGGCACATTACAAGTCCCTCAAATTTGTTCAGGTTGTTACAGACAATAAATCAGTGGATTATTACATTAACAAACATGGAGGCACCCACTCCCACTCTCCTATATCTCACCATCAATCTCTAGGAGTGGTGTCTCTCTCACCACATTTTACTAATTGCAACCAAAGTAGCTGGTGATTCCAACAATCTAGCAGACTTATTCGGAAGCAAGACCAGATCCATGAGTGGGAACTCGATTCAAAACTCTACCAACATCTGTGCAAATGATGGGGGCCGCCCTCCGTAGACCTCTTTGCATCTCCAACAAATACCAAATGTCTTCAGTACTGCTCCAGGGCAGGCTATGATGGGGTGCCACTAGGAGGCGCCTTTGTTGTCAAATGGCCACAATCCCTCCTCTACGTTTTCCCACCCTTCCCTTTCCTCTGTTGTATGATAGTCCTCTTTTGACAATGTGATCCAATATGATTCTCAACACAATCATGGTGCACAGCTCTGTGTTGCACATCCGATGATCTCTATCACCAACCATGCATACTCTACCAGATCAAGAGATGGAGCCCAGGTGTTCTACTCCGATTTCCCATTGCTTCATCTAGTGGCATGGAGAATTCGCCATCCCTTATAAATATTCTCCTTGAGTCTAGGAAACCTGCTACCAGGAAAGCTTGCCTTCGTAAATGGAATAAGACCAAATTATTCACAGCATCCCTCCACATGTCTCATACAAACCCTTCTCTTCTGACAGCCTTGCATTTCCTCCTCCACCTCAAGCAAACTAGCCTCCCTCTCTCCTCCCTCTTGATCTATTTTTCCACCATTGTTGCCTACCATCCCCCAAATTTGTTACCTGCTGTCTATTTTAGGCATCCTACACTCAAGCACTTCCTGAAGGGACAAGTGCACAAGTTCCTAGACATTCGCCACCTCCCTCCTCAGTGGTCATGACTAGAGATGGGCACGACTTGAAAAAAAATTTTTCGAGTTGTCGTTAGTCGGGCCGGTTCCGTTTCGGCTCGTTTCCGTTTTTCGCGAAAATTCGCAAAAATTAGTCGGTTCGTTTTTTCATTTTTTCGTTGTCGTTAGTACTGGTTTGGGGAGGGGGTAGCGGGCTCCTGGAGGGAGCTGCAGGAGTCAGCCAGAGCCACAAGTGACGGACTGGCAGACTCTTTGCACCCGCTGTGTCTCACGTACTTGCATGTAGTGCAATGCAAGTAGATCTGGCTTAGGGTGAAGATGGGTTAGCCTAAGGGCTAGGGTTAGGCTAGTTACGGGTGAGGTTAGGGTGAGTATTGGGGTGCACCTCTGGGTGCCTCTCTGACCCACTTAGAAGGACAGTGTACTGGCGTATGGGTTAGGCTTAGGGTTCGGGTTTGGGCTACGATTAGTGGGCTGTTTATGCCCGATTGGCACATCCCAGAAGTCTCTGTGGTCAAAAAGTGGCCATGCGATTGGTGGAAAATTTGCATGGTCTACTCCCATGGGCGAGCCCATCATTGCAAATGTGCAGGTGTAAAAAAATAAAATAAAATAAAATAAAATAAACGGAGACTTTTTTTTTGCAAGAAAAACCCACTGCTGCTACTGTAAAAATTCAAGCATTTAAAATAGCTAATTTTCGCATGTTTCTGTGGTGCTTTGGTGGGGTTTTGGGCAACGATTTCAAAAAAAATATTGCGGTCGCCATTTTGGATCCCCCCCCACCGCATGGCAAATGGATGCGCCCTCCCAGCCTGGTACAGTCAGCAAAACCTGGCCATGCGATTGGTGGAATGGCTCCAAAACTTTGCATGGTCCACTCCCATGGGCGAGCCCATCATTGCGAATGCGCAGGTGTAAAAAAATAAAATAAAATAAAATAAAATAAAATAAAATCAACGGAGACTTTTTTTGCAAGAAAAACCCACTGCTGCTACTGCAAAAATTCAAGCATTTAAAATAGCTAATTTTCGCATGTTTCTGTGGTGCTTTGGTGGGGTTTTGGGCAACGATTTCAAAAAAAATATTGCGGTCGCCATTTTGGATCCCCCCCCACCGCATGGCAAATGGATGCGCCCTCCCAGCCTGGTACAGTCAGCAAAACCTGGCCATGCGATTGGTGGAATGGCTCCAAAACTTTGCATGGTCCACTCCCATGGGCGAGCCCATCATTGCGAATGCGCAGGTGTAAAAAAAAAATAAAATAAAATAAAATAAAATAAAATCAACAGAGACTTTTTTTGCAAGAAAAACCCACTGCTGCTACTGTAAAAATTCAAGCATTTAAAATAGCTAATTTTCGCATGTTTCTGTGGTGCTTTGGTGGGGTTTTGGGCAACGATTTCAAAAAAAATATTGCGGTCGCCATTTTGGATCCCCCGCACTGCATGGCAAATGGATGCGCCCTCCCAGCCTGGTACCATCAGCGCAGCAGTAGCAATAGCCAAGGAGAGGGGGGCGGGGAAACCCCCCCCAAATAAAACACCCTTCTGGCCTGGTAGGTGCCCTCAGACAGTTTTCGCCTACTTTTAGGGCCGGGAATCGGTTTTTTTTAACTTTTAAAAACTTTTTTTCTGTGCCGCTTGGCATTGCGCGATCGCCGCGATGCAAGTAACGAGCACGACAAATCAGACCAAATTGTTCGTTCGTCGGTTCGAGCTCGAATTCTGGTGGAGTAATTCCCGTTTCCGTTTCCGTAGAGTAACGGATACGAGTAACGGAAACGGAAACGGGAATACCGCTAAGTCGTGCCCATCTCTAGTCATGACCTATGGTCCTTCAGCTACTCCCCAAATGCTATTTGAGCCTTAGCCACTACAGATCTGTGTCCTCTGACATTTGCTGTTCTGCTGGCCATCACTTCAGCCAGACACGCTAGTGAACTTACAGCACTACGTTATGATTATCCTTATCTCTAGTTCTCCCCTTACAAGGTATGGCTCTTCATGGCTGTTTCTTTCCTGCCTAAAGCGTTCTCCAGTTTCCACATTTAAAAACCTATTGTCCTGCCCTCTCCCCCCCCCACTCCCTTTCCATGGAACACAAATGCCTTTTGCCTATCCTCAATGTCAGATGAGCCCTGGCATTCTACATATCCCAGACCGGCCCCTTCTGAAAGCCTTCCTGTCTTTTTACCAGTTATTAAGCCCCCAGTAAAGGGCTTCATATTTCTGCTCAACATTTGGCAAAATGGATCAAAATGAGTATGAATGTGGCCTATCTGCTAGCAGGAGTACTGGTACCTATCTGTCTACACTTTCCACACGAGCCATGGTGACTTTGATGGCCTTCTTCAGTGGAGTCTCCTTACCTGAGATCTGTAAAGAAGCTACCTGGTCTCAGCAATCCACATTCGTTGTACATCACCACCTAGATCTGTGACAGAAGGCTGCTGTATCTTTGGTAGAGCAGTGATCTCCTCTGTGTTGCTGGGACACCTGCCTATGTGAGCTTGCCAGTCACTCATTAGTGTGGCTCTCAGGGACCATGAAGAAGAAGGAGGAGGAGGAGGAGGAGGAGGAGGAGGTGGTGGTTACGCACCTGTAATGTAAATTATTTGAGTGGTCCTCTGTGAAGTCACACTTCCCATCCGTGCTCCTCTCTGTCACCCCCCCCCCCCGCAATCGCAGTAGCAGTTAACTGGAACTGGAGGTGGATGTATGGCATCAATGCATATGTACAAGGCAGGGGGAATGGGGTCTATGCTAGTGTCTCATTTAATCTATGCAGAAACTTTGGAACATTTTGAAGAGACTTTGTGTGTGTGTGTGTTGTGTCGTTACAGTCGTGACCGACTCTTCGTGACTCCATGTCCATGGAGTTTTCTTGGCAGGAATACTGGAGTGGTTTGCCAGTTCCAACTCCAGGTGCCTACAGCACCTGGTATTCCCTAGTGGTCTCCCATCCAAGTACTAACCAGGGCCGACCCTGCTTAGCTTCCGAAATCAGGCGAGATCAGATGTGCTTAGGGC
Organism: Phrynocephalus guinanensis; assembly: GCA_037367245.1. Classification (NCBI taxonomy): domain Eukaryota; kingdom Metazoa; phylum Chordata; class Lepidosauria; order Squamata; family Agamidae; genus Phrynocephalus; species Phrynocephalus guinanensis. The sequence continues at coordinate 97,623,386 of CM074734.1, read as the reverse complement.
ATCTAGGCAGCTCCGAAGAGACTTTGAGCATGTGCAAATCACCCCATTAGTGTGACTTCACAAGGGACCACTCAAAGAATTATCATTACAGGTGAGTAATTAAACACTATTTCTGATTGCTGGCTTGGATTCAGGGAAACTGGAATAGGAAAAAGAGCAGTGAAAAAAACCTTGTGACTTTCTTTAGGGGTTATCTTGGTAGTGAAATATAGGTATGTCTTGACGTGGCCTCTACCTTATGTGCAGTCCATTGTTTCAGAAGCCAGAGTAGCACCAACTATAGGGTGAACACAGTTGGAAGATGATGGACCCTAAATGCCATTGGAGAGGTTTGGGTTCTCTCATTCTTTCTGCCCTCCAAACCTGGAAAGTGATTGGGTGGGATTTAGGGCATGTAAGCCTCACAAAAACTTGACCGTTAATGCCGGATTCCCACCAACCCCTCTCTGAATAGGTGATTCTCTCCTTCTGATGCTTTTCTTTATGTACAGTATTTCTTGGTGGTCAAAGCGTCCTCTAGTGGCCAATACATATCCCGACAATTGTGGCAGGTGCTGTGATGTGCTCCAGGGAAGATGTGAGCGTGCTGGCATCCCTATTTTATTTTATTAGTCTTACAAAAAGCTAAGAGGGAGTTTGGGGGATTGATGTTGGGTTTTATGCTGGGATTTGAAATCCCCTCAGGGCCTCATTATCTTTTGTTTATTTTTAGTCACTGTACAAAATCTCCCAAAGGGCACAAACAGACTAGAAAAAGAACCAGAGTCTAGTTACCATTCAGCTCTGAAGGCAACCCCCAGCAGCCTCTTGGCCCACCCATCCTGACCTCGCTGCTCTTTTTCCCCTCCCTCTTATTATAATCTGTGCAGGCATTAATAGTGCAGGCGCTTCATATACTTCCCAGTGGCCGAAGGAGAGGTAAGGAACGGCCACTCAAGGGCAAGCTTGATCAAAGGAAGTAAAGACAGTATCTCTTCGCCACAGGGAAATGCATTGCCTATCTCCACCATTGCTGGAAGACCTACATCCAATCTGGTTAGATATCAGAAGCTGGTCTGGGTTTGGAGCCTAGTTGATACTCCAGGGTGGGCAAGAAGAATTCCGCCTGAAACCAAAGAGAGGGGCTGCCAGTCAGAGTAGAACTAGAAGCGCCACTGTTCTGACCAGTGTAAGTATCTCCTATGTGGCATGCCTGTCAAATCATGGGTGTCGTTTAAAGCAGTAAATATTTTAAATCAGTGTAAAGGAATCCATGGTAGGAAGCTTGGAAGACATGAGCAGGGCTTTTAATTAGACCCTCTGGAAGTTGGTAATTCATAGGATCACTTTAAATAGGATGTGGCCGGATAGCACTGAGCATTTTGTAAGCAGCCAAAGACTTGGTGGGACTGTTCTGACTGAGTTGATCATGAAAAGATAAGTCTATGCCACCATGTGACAATCACACTTAGTTAATCTCTTCCACCAATGTCACCCTTCTGTCCCCATCTCACAGCTACTCCCTGGAAGCCAGCCAGGCAGAAACCTCTGGAATCTCCACCCAAGTCCCATGGATGGCGAGGCGTGCTGTGGTCCGATCAACTCTGTTGTCCCCTCCCAGCTACTATGAAGCCGTGCATGATGGCCGTGGGCCTACTAGCCCCGAGTACCCTTTCCTCGGCAGCTGGTACCACTATATGGGCCAAGAGCCTCTCTCGTACAGGCGTCGTGGAGGAGTGGTGGATCACCGGGACATCATCATGGCCCATCAGGCTCACAAGATCCACAACACACCTCAGGCACAACGCAAGGAGTGGGAGTAAGTATGTGTAAGCTTCCCTGTTGGAGTTGTCACTGAATTTCTCTCAGAAGGGCTCCAGTCCATAGCACTTAAGGGTTCCCTCCTCCTCCTTCTCTTCTTCTTCCTCCTCCTCCTCCTCTGCCCTGAAGCTTTTTCTAGCAGTCCTTCCTTTCTACAAGACCTCAGAAATGCCAGCTCTTTGGACTACCACCTCGCAGAATGCTCCGGCCAGTGTGTCTATGGGCTGTACTGGGTGGAGGATTCTGGAGGAAATGTGGACCAAAGGTATGTTTTCCATGTGGTGTGTTTCCCAATAGGTAGTGTTTCAGTCATATGTTACTAAACACTCTCCTGGGAATAACAAAGTCCTGCCTGCCCCTGAATCCTCCTAAACCAACTTCAGGGCCTCTTCCTCCTGACACTCCTTGGGGTCTTCATTGTTTTGCTGGTTCCATTCATGCAGTACTTTATATCCCTCTCATCTGGTTCTGATGCTGGCTCCTGTCACTGAGGCTGGTGCATAGCTATAATAGTGGGTTTTCCAAGTGTCCTACTGGCCCTTGGCCTGTCAAACTCTTCTTTGTCCCCTTTCTGACGTTTTGACGTGTCGTGAATCCTGGTGAGTGAATCAGTCTCTGATTCTTCATCGGGGACGAAATCTTAACCCTGCTTATTTTCACAGGAACATTGCAAGGTTGTAGGATAATAACCTCACAAAGCCAGACAGTTTCCTCATGCTAACACAAGACCGTGGCAGCACAATCCTATACATGTCTATTCAGACTGTTCAGTCTATTCTCATTGAATTCAGCAGTATTTATTGCCCGGAAACAAGTTATAAAGTTACAGTGCTGTTACACATACAGACTCCAAATTTAAGACTCCGAATGTGATTTCCTAGTTTTTCAAAGACATGTTTCAAATACGTCCATAGGCAGGCTGTAAAATTACATAGGCAATTAGACTTTTGAAGAAAGGTTCCAGTGAATCATAAGTGAGTCAGTGAAAACTTTATTGTTTATGACCATAGGCCTTTACAAATATACAGTGCACGGTGCCAAAGAGATTGCAGCTTTTAAAAACAAAATCATAAGTCAACAGGGACTGCTATGCATTTCTGATGACATGGGCTCTATAATAATATTTGCCACAGAAAGTCTGTTAGTCTATAAGGTACCACAAGACTGGTTTCACAGACACACACAGGAAGCTGGAGAAAATAATAGGAACCTGATGAAGAGCATCTTTTAGGAAATATCCTTGATTATTTTAAGAGATTCCTTTGCCTTAAAGCAGGGTGAACAAAATGGGACATTGACACCATATGATGGTGATGGCTGCTCAGGATGTGTTTGTGGCCCCAACCCCCTGCCCCTGCCCCTGCCCCCTACTTGTCTAGCAAAATAAGAGATGAATTGCAGCTCCTGAAAGCTCCATGAGTAGTGATCCAGCAACTTGTGTCAGCTCATAAAACCTAAAATAGCCCTTTATAACAACTGGAAAATAAGCATTTCGCCCCTTCTGGTTTCATTCTTTTGAGTTGTATGGGATTTGTGGAGGTCTTACATATAGATAACATTTTGCCACATTTTCTTTATTTCCTGTATTTTAGGTCAATACTTGCAGGCTTTGTATTCTCCCTTTCCTGGAGAGGATTGGAAGAAAGAGTGCATCATGATCTCAGGCATACTCCTCTAGAACATATTAAAGTTCTTGCTAAGTTCCAAAAGGAACATGAATGGCTGCCATACACGCTGGGGTTGTGGTTTGTGAGGTTATTCATGCATGTGTCCATTTGAAATACTAACATTGTGATGAAACACAAATCTTCACACTGTAGCTTTCCAAAAATTAAAATAAAATTATAGAATGAAAATAAAAAGAAAGCAGTATTATAAACAGCAAGCTAAAACTATACAAAAGCAACCATAAAACTCTCTGGAACCCAAAACAAGAACAACTCCATCAGGAAGCCATTAGGAATCTGTTAAAGCAGTGGTGTTCACTGCTCAGCCTTGGGTAACCCATGTGTTATTGGAGTGCAATTCCCAGAAGCCTTCCCCATTAGCTCTGCTGGCCAGGTTGTCTGAGTATTGCAGTACAAGAACACCAGGGCTACCCAAGGTTGGAAACCACTGCATTAAACATTCCTCCCCCTCTTTTAACCTAATTAGCCATCTATTAAGATGGTAGTAGCAGTCTACTAGAGGTCAATATACAATGGTACCTTGTATAAAGGAATTAATTTGTTCCCAGTGAAATTATGTTAAGCAAATTTTCCTTTATACAAATTCTCATAGAAATGCATTGAAAATGGAGTAATCCCATTTTTATGTTGTATGGATTCTCCCCATAGGCGATTATGTTAAGCAAATTTCCCCTATCTCCAGAATTGTTTATGTTGTACAGATTTTATGTTATACAAACTGTTTGTTATACAAGGGTCAACTGTAGTTTTCTTTGTGGGCCTTAAGATTTCAACTACTGACTGATGGTCAAGCCACCATGAAAGAGTCCATATTCCCGCTGAAAGCCAAGGTTTGTAAATCATTGCTGTGAAGTCATGGTCAAGGCAAGGGGGAGCTTGACTCTGTCTCCATGCTAATGTTGCCATTGGTGCTCCTTTTGGCAACTTCACATGCCCCCGTTTTCTTTTCAAGCCAATTCCCCCCGCCCTTCTTTTTTTCTTGCTGCCTCATAAGAAATTCCAGCTTGTTGCCTTGGAAACACTGTTATCTCTAGCAAAGGACCATAGTTTTAGCCAGCTTGCCTGGGGATAGAAATAAGAAGAAGGGACACTTACCCACCCACTTCTTGCTAAAGAAGAGAGATTGGGAGGGGGGGAATGCACTGAAATATGGGGCTCATTTGGTCGCAGATAGCTGCAGTGGCAAGATTTGTGAGACCAGGCTGCAGTTGGCGCTCTACACACAGTGACTCAACTTCCAGATCCACACATAGTCGCATACCACCAGCCAGGCTGGCTTGCATTATTATGTGTGGGTGGGAATACACCGGGAGCATGGATGGCAATTTAGCAAATAGAGCTTTCCTCTCTGCTGCCATTAAGTGTCTCAGCCGGGGGATTCCCCAAATAACTTCCTACTCAGATCTGAACGGAGCGTGTTATCCAAATCAAAAATAGCCTGGGGGGGACATCTAAAATGTTTGAGCAACCGAGTCTTCAATGAGCTAGTGATCAGCTTAGCTACTATATTGATCTAGTTAGCTGAAAAGACACAGAGGGTGATTTGTATATTTGTGTTTGTTGTGTGAAGCCTTACACCCGGCACTGCACTGTAGGCATTCTCCATTTCTTTTCTATCAGTGTTCTGGTAAGACAGGATGCTCTTTTTCTATTTGGAAGTGTCGGCAAACAGCAAACACCTCTTCTTGTCCAAAATGCTAGAGGAACATACAACCAGGGGAGGCATATCGTCTTATTTATCACACATGCTGTACCCATAGCATTCTTCCTCTGTGCTTCCTACTGCACTTGTTCAGGTGGCAAACCTTTACTTTTCCTGTAAGCCCTGATGAATTTCATCTGGCTCGGGTTCATTTGCTTTGATGGCAAAGGCATAATTTGTCAGTTTCTTAGAAGGAGTTTGTTAAGTATGATGTGGCTATTATATTTTAGTACTTAAATGTCACAGAAACAAATTGCAAAATGCCAGTTGATTAATTAAGCAAAATATAAAATGGCAGAAGGATTATTTTGGAAAGTTCCCAAATGCAATGTGAATTCCCGTTGAATGTACACTCTGACATTTGTTGTATTTGATGAATTTAGCAATGCTTTCCTACCTCAGATTGAGATGGGCGTATAAAGGGTCCCAAGAAAGTAAGGACCAGTCCATTATCTCTGAACTGAACATCATTTTGTAGGCCCACCAGTTATAATGGCAGGATTTGACCTGTCTGGGGTCAAATAGTCTGGCTGTTATTGCTACTGCTGATGCGGAAGCAGCAACCAAGGCTAATGGTATCAATACTGTTCTCCAGTGCCTTTGCTTGAATGTTCAGCCTGGAAGGAAGGTGAATCCTAGATTCTCTGTGACCCATTTCTATAATCTGAGAAACCCACCTAGAGACATCCAGTACAATCTGATAGAGGAGCCTTGCTTATTTCCCCCACTTGGTTCCCTGCCCAAATATACGCAAGGTGACATGATGCTGTACCATTCCTAGGTTGATTCCCCTGAAGGCAGGGTTTTTTTGTTTTGTATTGCATTGTTTTTGATATGCAAAGGAGTCAGAGATAAAAGCCAGCAAAATCAAATGTGTTTTTATGAGTTATCCATATGTTCTTATTTATGAAAGGCAACACATTAGAGAATCTCAAATTTAAATGGATTCCAGGTAGCAAAATGTATCCTGTTTCTGCCATATAAACATCTTTACCTTCTCTATGACAAACCATATATGGAATTGGGCAGGATTTCTAACATTCACAGAAGTGGTTGGTTGGCCCAAATATGTCAGACCCACCCATTCAGACGGGTGAGCATTGATTAATCGTAAGTTAATGTCTACAAAAATGATGGAAGTTATATCCCTAATACTTGCTGCCTTTTCCAGTTGCTATAATTAGTACTTAATTTCCTCTTTTTTCATTCTATGTCTGTGCGATCCTTTTGTACCTGTCTGTTAACCATGACCCTTATATCAAGCATGTTACTTTTTAAAAATACCAGAGTATTAAACTATGTTATTATCTGCATCCAGATCAAAATGAGATGCTACGAAGTACACACATGGCCAATATTACTTCATTCCCACTCCACACTTGTGACCAGAATTCTTCAGGAGATTTATGTGTAAGATAAATTGTGCAGCTCTTCATGGCAAATTGCTGCTTACTATCAAGTTACCCATAACTTTATGGGGTACACATTGATAATTAACCTTGTACCTTGTTTATTTGTGGCAGGTTTGCTGCTATGAGTTATGCAATGTCTGACTCTTTGTGACCCCATGGACCAGAGCTCGCCAGGCCCTCCTGTCTTCCACTGCCTTCTGGAGTTTGGTCAAATCCATGTTGGTTGCATCGATGACACCATCCAACCATCATATTCTCTGCCTTCCTCTTTTCCTTTTGCCTTCAATCTTTCCCAACATCAGGGACTTTTCCATGGAGTCCTCTCTCCTCATGAGGTGGCCAAAGTACTGGAGCCTCAGCTTCACAATCTGCCCTTCCAATCAACATGCAGGGTTGATTTCTTTCAGGATGGATAGGTTTGATCTCCTTGCAGTCCAGCGGACTCTCAAGAGTCTCCTCCAGCACCACAGCTCAAAAAGGTCGATTCTGCGGCGATCAGCCTTCTTTATAGTCCAGTTCTCACTTCCATACATCACTACTGGAAAACCATAACTTTGACTATCCTGACCTTTGTGCGCAAAGTGATCTCTCTGCTCTTTAAGATGCTGCCTAGGTTTGACATTGCTTTCCTCCCAAGAAGCAGGCATCTTTTAATTTCATTGCTTCAGTCACCATCAGCAGTGATCAAGGAGCCCAAGAAAATAAGCTCTGTTATTGCCTTCATTTCTTCCCCTTCTATTTGCCAGGAGATAATGGTGTGTGTGTGTGTGTGTGTGTGTGTGTGTGTGTGTGTGTGTGTGTGTGTGTGTGTGTGTGTGTGTGTGTGTGTTGATGTTGAGCTTCAGCTTCAGCCCATTTTTTCCACCTTCCTCTTTCCCCCTCCATACTTTCTGCTATCAGAGTAGTATCATCTACGTATCTGAGGTTGTTGGTATTTCTTCCGGCAGTCTTAATTCCGGCTTATGATTCATTCAGTCCTGCCTTTCGCATGATGTGCTCGCAAGTTGACTTATGCCCATGCAAATCACCAACAATATTCTGGCCAACAACCAGTAGAACTGCCATTGCATTGTGTATGAGGTTCTTTGCCTCTGCATGTGGTAGCAATATGAAATGGAGAAGGGAATGTGCGGAAATCCTCATTGCAGTGATATTGCATCCTGCAATGCCAGAGATGACTTGGGCAGAGCAAAGGACGAGACTTGCCACTGTAAGCGCAGGCGTGCACTTTCGTAGCATTTAGTTTTGGCGATACTTCTCCTTTCAAGTCTTGCTATTTTTCCTTTGGACTGGATTAAGTGACAGTATCTTTTTTAATGTTTGGTGCCTGTGGATTTTCTTTTCTTGTTGAGGTATGCAGCTCAAAAATACATTTCTTTTGTTCTGGTGTCCTTATTTCTTCCTCTTTCAGCACCCAGTTCTGAGATTGCTTTCCCCAGGCTGGCTGCAGTCTTTGTGTTCTCAGACAATTCCTCCTTATTCATCATTATCTCTTCTAAAATAGCCAATCCTGGGGTTGCTTGCCAGAGCTTCTGCTGCATACATATGCTGAAAATCTACCAAACTCTCCCCCCTGCCACCTTTCCCTTTCCCTAATAATGAAAAGAAACCCATTTTAGACCTTCATGCTTAAGACACAAACATCAGAGAGGAAGAGGGGAGCGATAGCGCACACTCGAGATGTTTCAGGCAAAAATCAAAGAAAAACAAAACAAAACAAAACAAAACAAAAGACACAAACATGTGGCACGTTGAGATGTTGTGAACCTTGCCTTATTCTCTCTCTCTCTCTCTCTCTCTCTCTCTCTCTCTCTCTTTCTCTCTTTATTTTTATTTTTATTTTTATTTTTTGCCTGAAGGCAGGAGGGTTAATACCTAATGCAGGTTCTCATGACATTAGTTTGCTCGTGAGAATGTACTGAGAGACTTTCTAGCCAGTGCTTCCTTTTTCGCAGATATAATTCTTGTTTCAGGGCAATATCCTGGAAGCCCATTGGGTGGCACTTGTGTTCTCTCTCACAGACTTAATTCAGCAGTTTGGCCTCATATTTATACTGGTGGACATGAAGCCAATTCCAATATAGGGCCTTTCAGCCATTTGTAATACAAGGCTAGCATGGTCATTTGATTGTGAGGTCAGAGACTCTTTGATTTTGTGTCCAGCAGGCAGCAAAAGTTCACTTTAGCTGGCTGGCGACAGATAGTGTGGTTGTGTAAACTCTTAAGTCCATATGTTTATTGGTTTACTTGTATTTGTTAAAAAAGTATACACCCTAGGCTGTTCCTTGGATAAACAGAGCAACCACTCTGTATGACATAAAATGTTATTATCTGATCTGTCAGACAGAACTACAGCATTACAAATACCTGCAAGTTAATGTAAGATACAACAGTACACATTTTTATCATATTTCGGTTTAGAAAGCATCATACAGGAATTTCCCAAACAAAATCATTTAGAGATTTTGGAATTCCAGGTATATCTGCCATGATCACTCAGTACATCTGGCAAAACAAACTTTTTAAATAATCATGAATATTTTTATATATTGTATATGTACATACATAGTATGGTACAATGAATGCCTACAGAACCAGTGAGATAATATTACATAAATTAGCATAGTCTGAAAAGATGAAGGTAAAGTTTCTGCTAGCAACATCTCCATCAGCTGCATTCATAGAATACTCCTTTGTTCCTATGAGGGGCCATGTCCTTCTGGAGGGATAGGAAGAAAGTTCAAGAGGGGATCCTTGGGAGATACAGTATTCTGTATACTTGAGATACAGTATTCTCTGTCTCTCTCCTGCCTTCCCTACTCACCATTCTCTCTCTCTCTCTCTCTCTCTCTCTCTCTCTCTCTCTCTCACACACACACACACACACACACACACACACACACACACACACACACACACACACACACACACACACACAAACAGCATTAAAAACATTTCTGTGGCATCATTACTGCAATTCAGAATTTTTCAAAAATTATTCTTATTTTTAAATTTAATTATTAGATGTTTTTTTTTAATCTTATTTTTTTTCTTTTTAAAGTGATTTAGATGATAACAGAAGAGAGAGAGGGAGACACTGAAGCTTGATCAGAAATCTTTAAAAAGGTTGCTTGATGCAGAAACATTTGAGAGCCATTGGAATGCTGAGAATATCCACATTCCAATATATATTTTTCTGAAGATAAGAGGGAGAAAAAGAAGTGGGGTGAGGAGTTTGCATTGCATTGTCACCAAACATTCTGTCTCTGTTTATTTTGCACTGGATTGTTGTGGACCTCTGGACATGTTTGGAGGCAAATTATGAGATTTAGAAGCTTCCCCTTCGAACAGGGCCCCTCAATGAGTAACATCCATGAACACCAAGAGATCCCATAGCACACTTAATAAAGCATGTGTCGAAAGCTTATTCAAGACTTTCATGTGGTGGGAACAGCGAGCACCCCAACCTTTTAGCCTTCATGCATTTGAGCTAAGGCTCTAGATTAGAAGGTGAAAGATCCCTTCCCCAGGTTCTGTGGTGGGCAAGAATGACCTGCAGATGGAAGCAGGATTGTGTACAGTGGATCCTGAGCAATTGGGTCGACTGCGTGGAGTGAGCAATAACTAGGACTGAAGGTAAGATGCACCAGAGTTTCAGGATGTCATACTACATCTCCTTTACTTTTGCACAAGAATAAATCAGTTCCATCTCTTTGCTAATGTGTTCCCTGTCTTATAGATAAGGCCAAATTTGACTTAATCTATAGTTGCTCTCCTTAATAACTTTATGAATTATATTAGGCTGGAAAATTCTATTAGGTTGTTGATTTTCCCAATGTTTTATGGCTGTGTCTGGATGCTTGAGCGGACCAATTTCAATGCACAGGATATATTAAGTGCCTGTTGCTCTCTTTGTTCTGAAAGTGAAGATTAAGGTTGTTCCCTTTTGAAATTAGACATTTAAACATTTTCCTCCTCCTCCTCCTCTTCCATGCCTTTCCTCGACAGGGTAGTGTTTAGTGCAGCTTATGGTCTTCATAAAATCTTTAAAATCAAATAAAACTAACCCCATGAAGGCAGCAGCAGCAGCAACATGTTGCAAAACCAACTAAGAGTCATCCTAGATATCATAATACAAAATAAAGAGATAATATGGAAGGATATTGAATTAAATTTAATGCAGTTGGTGAGGTGGTTAACAGAGGGTAAAAAATTAAAACTAGAAGATAGAAAATTGACTAAGTTTGAAGAAATTATAAAGAATTTGGAAAAAGAAATAGATGGGGAAAAGAGAAAGGAAGAACAGGGGTAATTTTTAGAATTTTGATAGATCGTGGCAATTGTTGGAAATTTTAAAAACAGTGTGAGAGACAGAAATTGGGAAGATAGATGAAGACAACTGTAAAAAATGAAATATAAGTTTTTTAACAAAAAAAGTCAATTAGGATAAAAGAAAACAATAATAAAATACAGTATTATGGAGATGGTATTTAATACCAGTAAAATTAAATACTATAGATCCTAAATATCCCAAGAATTGTAATAAAGAACCTGGAAGATATTTTTATTTGTGGTGGAATCAAAAAGTTATATTTGAAAAGTATGCATTATTTGAAGAAATCAGAGACTTGTTAGAAATGAATGTTCAAGTGGTTCCAAAAATAGCATTCTTATTGATGACAGAGAATTGTGATGGGAATAATATAAAAGGAAATGGTAATGAATTTGATGATTGCAACTCAGCTGCGTCCCAAATAAGGTTCAAGGTACTGGTTTTGACTTATAAAACCCTCCACGGCTTGGGACCTGAGTACCTGACAAAGCAGATTTTCAAGAGGTCATCTGAGGCCCAACCCACCAGAATGTTGCAGGCCCTCTCACTTCGGGTAGCCACTCCCAGGGAGGCCCAGAAATCAATGAGCCCTAACCGGGCCTTCTCTGTGGCCGCCCCTTCACTTTGGAACAAACTGCCGAGTGAGATTCACCCTGCACAGTCCCTGCCGGCTTCAAAAAAGCTCTCAGGACCTTGCTTTTTAGAGAGGCATTTGGCGACCTTTAGTGGTGTGTGTGTGTGTGTGTGTGTGTGTGTGTGTGTGTGTGTGTGTGTGTGTGTGTGTGTGTGTGTGTGTGTGTGTGTGAAACATAAGCCGCCGCCTTGGCCGATTATTCTATTACTTTTGTTTCATACTATTATTATTATATTATATATTAGATATTTGTTTTTTAATTGATATTAATATGACTGTTGTAAACTGCCTGGAGTTCCCCCAGAAGACAGGTGGTATAAATAAATAAATAAATAAATAAATAAATAAATAAATAATAGCAAAATATTTGAAGCAGAATTGAGATTTTCAGCTGTAAGAATGGTATATTGAAGTATGAAATATATCATTTAATGATAAATTGACTTCAGAAATTAAGTTAAAAAGAGATAAATAAAGATTAATAGATTTAATGAAATATGGGTAGAACTTATAAAAGCTATATTGTGGAAAAGGAAAGCGAAAGGGAAAGGGGGGGGGGAAATCAGACAATGAATATATGTTATTTTGGAGGAAAATGGGGGTGGATAAAGGAAAAGGAAGAGTTAGTTCACAAGCAAAAGTATCCAAAATATAATGGTCCCTAGCTGGAGGGGAGCACCAGTATTTTGAGTTTATGTATTAAGTAGTACAGTATATGCATTTGGTTTAAAAATAAATTTTAAAAATATAAACAATGAACAAGGTGCTTTCAAGTCCATTCTAACTTATGACTACCCTTTCCCCAGCGTTATCTAGGCAAACAATAAACAGATGTGTTTTCCCATCCCCTTCTTCAGGGTGCAGTGGAACAGTGGAACAGTGCAAGTTGTCCATTCCCACACAGGTAACAACCATTAAACTCAACTAGAAGCATAGTTTAAAACAACACAATAGTTTAAGCATTGTATGTCAGTTCAAAAGAGGTATTTTTATGCTTCCTTTAAAAACAGGATGAGTGGAAGCTGAGCACAACCATGATGGCCGAGCACTCAACAGTTTGGGAATCATGATTGGGGGAAAGACTAGGGCTGTTCCCTTCTGAAAGTAGTAGGCCTTCAAATAACTTCCTCCTCCTTCTCCTCCTCCTCCTCCTCCTCTTTTTCCTCTCTGCCTTTTCACTGCAAATTAGTAACTATTGGGGTGCCTCTGCAGCTATTGGTGCTCAGAAGAATGCCTCTCCTCAAGATCTCAACGGATTCATAATGAAACTGGGCGTCTGATTTGATAGCCAGGCCCCAAAATCATTTGGGTTTTAAAGATTGAAGCCAGTGGCAGTCAGGACCAGTAAAAAATTGACAACCAGTACCAATGTCACACAATTATTAGTCCATGCAGCAGTTAGCAACCTAACTCTTGGATTTTGGCGGAGAAGAACATGAAGCTAAAAAGCAAAGCTCAGTGTTTGGGGTGGATTGCCTTGAGTAAACATATATTAAATTAAATGCAAAGTCTTGTGTCCATTGATATCATTGTGCTATCACAGGGCCTGTTATGCCCATTTTCAGAATTAGCACACAGTCTGGTATTGTTTTGATGTTCATCTGAGGGTGCAGTCACACTGGCTATAAGAACCATAGTTATATCAATTTAAGCATTATTTAAATTGAGGTATAAATTTCTGGCCACATGACGCAAGGGGGAAGTCAGTTTATTTGAGCTGCACAGCAAGCTTTTTTCAACTGCCCAGCAGGAGCTGTTAAAAATAATCACTTCTAAATACTTTTTCTTCAAAAGTTTATCACTGCACCATTTCAGTGTGTTTGGCATTAAAACCACCTACCAAGGTCTTTACATTATGCCAATGAAGGAGACAGTGGACCAGCAGAAGACCAGCAGGGGGCAGTACACCATCCAAGTCCTATAATGCCTGCTCTGCACCCACAATGGGCATGCCATGAGCATCACTAGGAGACACTTGGTTGAATGATCTATCACTAAAAAAAATTAAAGTGAAACTGTACCCTGCAAACTTAATGGAAATGAGTCAAAGTAATTTAGGTCAATGTGAATGTGCCTACCAAATTAGATGCATGACTTTACAGTGATTTTTAAAAAGTCAGGACTGGAGTTAGTCTATAAATCTATCCATGTGACCAAACCCTAAATGTGCAGGTGATTCTTCAAGCATTGTTGTGCTACCAAATTAGTGGCACTAGCATGGATTTTCACTACATTGACACACTATTGGATTTTGCCTAAAATATATCTGTGCATCTAATGTGTGAACATTTTGTTTTTAGATGGAGGTGAGGAATAGCTTTGTCCCTCTTACATTTCTAAAAATTGGCATGGAAGCATCATCTGAATTAGTTGGCAACCTCAGTATGATCGTGATAATTTTCTCTTAGTAAGATGGATTGAGGGTGAGTCTCAACAGCTGAGAACAAGGACGTTTGAGATCACAGCCTCAAGAGGACTGACATAAATTCTCATGGAGATGTTAATCAATGTCTGGAATCTTGTCTACAGTTTTCTGTGCTATCCATGAAGGGGTGTGTGCTAAGCCTGAAGAGGTAGAATTTTCTTTGCAAAAGTTTCCAGTCTGATGGCCACGTGGCTCAACCCCCCTTTTGCTTTGATGGAATTGTGAAGATACCAAGAAAGAGCCGGCATTCTCCCATGGACCTGGAATGTGGCACAGGGACTCTCAACACCAATGGGCAAGACTGCAACCACTAGGTTATATCACTTTAATTCAAACCTAGTGGGCTTACTAAATTTTACACCAGTCCCAGAATGAAGCATGTGGGTCTCCTGCATCAACCCCCCCCAAATAATCTGGCCAACAGTGATTTGTATGTCTTGTAGAAGCCATATGGAGATGGTTGAGGGAGTGGGGGCAGTGTATTTATTTATTTATTTATTTGATTTATTTGCTTTATATACTGAAACCATCTAGCAAAAAGTTACTCTGGGCGGTTTACAAACATATACAAAATATAAAAACAGATTAAACAACTTAAAATAGAAAATAAAAACTAATCAATCAAACAAAATAATCAAATCTTAAGAATAAAAGGAACAATAAACAAATAAGCACAAATAGAATAAATCAAAATGGTTTGACAATTCAAAATAAGAACAAATGGGAAAAATAACTAATAAAAATTATCATAAGGCGGGGAAAAATGACAGTGTCCTATTTATATAAGTTGGTTGAATCAGAGTATGACCCATGTTCCTTTGTTTGAACAATAGGGGTGTAAAACCTGATGCTTAAGAGCTTTTACAACTGCCCTCCAACTTCCTTCCTCTAACAAGATTTCTGCCCTGACTGCAACATCATCTAGTCATGGACTTTAAGAACATCATCTAACCAAGGACTTTAAAAGTAACCTGATAAAGCACATCTTTTACCTTGTCTGAACTTCTGGGTCCTGCTTTGAAGAAGAGTGATTTACATTCGAAAGCTTGCAATGTTCTTTGTTTTTTATTTTTATTAGTGGCCTATAAAGGTATCACCTGTAACTTATTTTTGCAGTTGTGTTTTGTGATGGCCACGTGGCTCAACCCCATTTTCGCGCTGATTTTTTTAGTGGCCCAATTAAAAAACATCATCACCCACTCTTACATTTGTTTTAACCAATGAGATACATAAAACCTAAGATCTAGGAAGCTGGTGATGGTGCTGTCATCAGGTTTGAATGGGAGAGCTGGGCATGAATGTTTTCCTAAACACATTTTACCTGAGGAAGCTTCTTCTGATATTTAGCCAGTGTGTCACCGTCAGTCTTCCTGTCCATACATTTGCATAAAATGCTTGTTGTACTAGAACAAAAAGCAAAAAAGTAAAGTGTTCTGCTTATATACCGCCCCATACCACTACAAGTAGTCTCTGGGCGGTTTACAATTTTTAATTACAGTGTGCAGGCTACACATTGCCCCCCCCAGCAAGCTGGGTACTCATTTTACCGACCTCGGAAGGATGGAAGGCTGAGTGAACCTTGAGCCTGCTACCAGGGATTGAACCCACGTCGTGAGCACAGTTTTACCTGCAGTACAGGCATTTAACCACTGCGCCACGAGGCGCCACGAGGAACAGGGATATTTAATGAGCTGTAAGGCCCAGTGCCTCTTTTTTTAGGTTGATCAGTAGTTCACAAATGATGCCAGGAATTGGCACCAGGTTAGGGTGGCTCAGTGGTTACTCAAAAGGCCAACAGCGAGGGACAATGCAGCACGGGCAGTTTAGGAAACTGCTTTATCAATCAGCCTATTGGTTCATTGATCCTAATATTGCCTACTATGACTATCAGCTCCCCACAAGAGTCTCATTCATATCATATGCTACCAAATCCTTTTCCAGCTGGTGGCGGAAGGATTGAACTTGGTATCTTTTGCATGCAAACCCATGCGATATTTAGGTTCTTTAGGTTTTGAAAGAAGATTTCTCCTCAGCCTTAAAGTCTGGACTCAACAGATGCATCCTGAATGAAAGCAGGACCTCCATGGCCGGTTCACCCTGGAAAATGAGACCAGGAAGACCACTGTCCAAGGTAGAACAGAACAAACCAGACTGGCTTTTTTGTTCAGCTACTTGACAATCTGTGGTTAGGACACCCTGTTATCAGTTCACCAGCTTGTGCTGATGTGCTGTTGTATCCCTCCAGAGCACAACAAGGAGCAAACCCAGAGGCCTGTTCTGTCATGGCACATGCCCTCTGCACCCAGTTCAGCTGCCTTTCTGCTGGAGAATTCCTGGTGGCTGACAAGGAACTGGTCCCATCCCTTTCAGCAGCACAGCCATCACAGTCATCAATGTCTGGCAGCTGTCAGTCTGCCACACTGAATACTCCAAAGAAGCCACATCAGTCTTGGTGGCCCTAGAGCGAGCCTTAAGTGGTCCAGTGAAATTAGCTCGGGGGGGGGGTTACCCAGGAAGCTTTAGAGAGACACTCATGATGTACGGCAGAGAGGCTGTATTAATCAGGAGTGCTTATATGCAGAAATGAGAAGAAGCCCTGTGTATGTTTTTCATACTTGAAGAAAACAAGGCAGAATGTATTTCTTTAGATTTTAAGCTTGGCACAGGTGACTTGGATGTCACAGGTCTCTATTTCTCCTCATTCCATGAATAAATTATATCATGTTAAATTTTGCCAGTGAGAAGGTGAAGCTTTGAATAACATTGCTAAGCAGCTAAGATGGTCCATAGACATTCACTTACTTGGCTGCCACCGCAGGCAGGTTACTTGAAGAAGATTTAGCCTCTCTTTTTAAATAGGAAAAAAAGCCCATCAAAACAGATGGGCTTTTGTTTTACTTGTTTGTTTTGCTTGGAGGAGCAGGCCGGATGCAGAGCTCTGTGCAGTAAAACTTCAGCTCCATTTTTATTTTTTTTATGGAAAGGAGAATGTGAGGCACAGATTCAGAGAAAGAGGGAACATGCCAATTTCCCAGCAGTCAGGCCATGCTTGTTAACCTGATGTTTGAAGCAGTCATTGGACGATATTGGCACATGGCAGCTTTGCAAAGCTCACGTTGTATCTTCTCACACGGACATGGATGGAAAGTTGACAAGGTTTGGAAGATTTTGAATCTAGATAGCCACAAAAGCCCATATGTTTCTGTGAACTGGTATAGCCTTGTGGTAGCTCTCTGAGGTCTTGGGCCTGTGTCTTGCCTGCACTGTAAACCAGAATCGGTGCTGATATGGAATTTGGAGGGTTAAGAGGAGAAATGGCCATACCATGCACTAAACTGCAGTGGGAAAACAACAGAGGGGTAGGCATTCTTTAGCGCTTGGCTTGCTTGGGCCCTTCTTTGCAGAGATTGCCACTGATGGTAACCCTGTGCTGTGGTTGATTGATGGTCTTGCACAACCCATCAACCGCAGGCAACTGGTAGCCCACAGGGCCATCAGAAGTCGCCCACCAGGTTCCCTGCCAGCTGGGAAACCCCCATTTTTTGCTCCTCTTTCCTGTTGTCCTGTATTTTTAAATAATCTCCCACCGGGGCACTCCTTGCCCAAGACTGGCAGAGAAGTCACCTGGGGGAAGCGCAGAGGGATCTGCAGTGCAGCGCCACCTGGCCCCCGCAGGCTGGTGTTGGCTCCGTGGGCTCAGAAGGGCAGCTGCAGCTTCCGGAGGGAGCTGCGAGGCCAAAAGGGGTGGGGAGGCGGCGGAGGCTGATGAAGCGTGGGTGACGCGTTCCCACCCCGAGGAGCATGTGGGCCTCTCCTGCTGCCTGTCTTGTGAGCTGCGGCGGCAGTGGCAAATGGGAAGGCTGTAGTGATCCCCGTCACCCACCCACCCACTGCTTCTTATTTATTTATTTATTTTATTTATTTTTGCATTTATATACCGCTCCCATTTCCCAAAGGAACTCTGGGCGGTTCACACAAAAGGCTAAAAACTAACATCAATAAAAACAGTATAAAATAGCACTGGGCAAGAGGCAAAAACTAGATGACCATGAGGAAAAAAATGAAAAAAACAAAACAAAACCGGGTACCATATTAGCAATCGCCAAAGGCATCCCTGAAGAGCCAGGTTTTAAGGGCTTTCCTAAAGGAAGTCAGTGAGGGAGCCTGGCGTATCTCACTGGGTAGCTGTCTCTCACCCCCTACCTGCCCACCCACTGCTTCTAAGGCCGGAGAGTGTGGGTGGGTGGGGGGCACATGCATGTGCATGTGTGTGCCCCTCTGTGCCATCCCCAAACCAGTCCGTACTCCGAGATGGCAGGGGTAGAGGAAAACGAAAGGGAAGGGGGTGGAGGGTGGGCAGCAGCAGCAGGAACTCCGCCCTCCTACCCAGGAGCACTGTCGAGGGGTGTGCTGCACATGCTTGCTTCTGTGGACGTAGCCCACAGGGATGCGTGGAGGCTTGGGAAGTAGCCCGCGGGGACGTTCTGTGGCTGTAAGTAGACCGCGGGCTGTTCAAAGTTGGATAGCTGTATATTACCATCATTCACTTTTCCCACAGTGCTAAAGGACAGAGGCAAATTAAAATGGTGTCTACAACCTGTGCAAGATATATGCATAAGTTAAGTAAACTCCAGTTTGGGGCCTCATTCTGAAGGGCCTGTAAGTGTGTGTGCCTCTGCATATATAACTGCCCCCAAACGTACACCTCTAAATCTGTGGTACAGCTTGCACAATTGCATATTTATGTAGCACAACCAAATTCATAGTTACTGCTGGGCACATTTAGCACAAAGCCAAACCATGACACTTTTGTTTTGCAACACACACACACACACACACACACTTCAATATATGTAACAACTAGATGAGATGTGCTTACAGTATTGGTGTGAATTAACACTTCATCTAAAAGGAGCCAGAGTGACTTTGGACAACTGGATGGTAACAGGCTTTGGACAACAGCATAATTTCAGTCCCTGGTTTTATCCTATTGGTTAGTTGCTTTTCCCATCGGTATTCCAGAATCACTCCATTTCCCTAAGCATAAACTTCAAAGTGTATGTCAGGGTACTCTGGGCACCCTTGAAAGCTAATATGGACTCCCCAATTAATAGGCAAATAATCATGTGGACAAATTCTCTGGGAGTTGAGTCATGGCTACTGGACTTCTTTTTTGAGAGATAGAAACGTTTCGCTGTTCATCCAAACAGCTTCATCGGTCTGAATACAGCTAGTGCAAGAGACCTTCTTATAGTCAGCTTGACCTCTTGTCCCCTGGTCTGATTGGCTCATAAGATGAACAAACCCTGAATAGGCTCGTTAGGGAGACATTAGTGTCCATGGCCTTAAGGTAAACAATGGCCTAAGGTGCTGAAACCCATCAAGAATGGGCCGTTAGCTGTGACCTGGTGGTGAAGGCTCCTTGATTTGCCTGGGTACTTTGGAAAGTATAGCCTGATAAGTAGCAGATAGACTATGCCGGAGCCCACCACCTCTGTTGAGGGAGGGATTTTCAATGCTAACATGAATGGCTTCCCTTACTCCTCTCTCAAACCAGCTCTCTTCTTTGTCTAATATGTGTACATCCTCATCTTTGAAAGAGTGGCCTTTTTCCTTCAAATGGAGGTGTACTGCTGATTCTGGTCCTGAGCTGTTACCTCTCCTATGTTGGGCCATTCTTCTGTTTAATGGCTGTTTAGTTTCTCCAATGTAGAGGTCTGAACACTCTTCACTGCATTGGACTGCGTATACTATATTGCTCCTTTTTTGGTTTGGTATCGGATCCTTTGGGTGGACAAGTCTCTGCCTTAGTGTGTTCATGGGTTTGAAATAAACAGGGATGTGGTGTTTGCCAAAAATCCTTTTAAGCTTCTCCGACACTCCCGCCATGTAGGGAATGACCAGGTTCTTCCGTCGGGTCTGGGTCTCAGACTGATCCCTTGTTCTTCTGGGATGGCCCACTGCTCTGTTGAAGGCCCACCTTGGATATCCACAGGCCTTAAGGGCTGTCTTCAGGTGCCTGTCTTCCTTCTTCTTGGCTTCTGAGGAGGTGGGGATGCTCTCTGCTCTGTGGCTTAGGGTCCTGATGACTCCTAGTTTGTGTTGTAATGGATGGTGGGAGTCAAACAGTAAGTATTGATCTGTGTGGGTGGGTTTCCTGTAAACTTCTACTCCTAGGCCACGGTCAGGTCTGATGATGACTGCACAATCCAGGAAAGCTGGATTGTCTCCCTAACGAGCCTATTCAGGCTTTGTTCATCTTATGAGCCAATCAGACCAGGGGACAAGAGGTCAAGCTGACTATAAGAATGTCTCTTGCACTAGCTGTATTCAGACCGATGAAGCTGTTTGGATGAACAGCGAAACGTTTCTATCTCTCAAAAAAGAAGTCCAATAGCCATGACTCAACTCCCAGATAAACACACCTGGATGACTGAGAATCTTCACAGATGTGGACAAATTGTTTGTCCTATATTGCTTGATTGCCTTCCGCAGTGTGCACCCTTAGAGTGATAAAGGAGATTCTGATTTGCACACACTGTCCCAGCAGGGCACTTGGGTCCTATAGTTCTGACTAGTACTTTGTATGAGCTAAGTAGGCACCTGAGAACTATATCTGCTGGGGCCTCTCAACAGATGAATCAGTTACCCCAAAGTGGAAAGCTTCAGAACCCTTTGCCCTAAAGGATCTGTTTAGGTTGGCATACTCTGGGGCATAGATTTTTTTCCTTGTCATTTACTGTGCACCTCCTAGCCTTACAAGGCTCCTGGGCGCATCTGTCACATACATAACTGCACAGAGTTGGAACGCCAGCCGAGGGACTACTGAAAATGCCAATTCAGTGAATTTCAATGATGAAAAAAAGGTTTAAACCACTGGAAGTTGGCTTATACTGAGTCAGACCATGGCTCCCTTTCCCCTGGCTAGGAGCAGCCCACCAGCATTTCAGACAATTTTCAAACCCTACTTGAGGGGATTAGGATTTGAACATGGAGTGTTCTGCATGCAAACCATTGAGCTTCAGCTCTCTGTTAGGTGCAAGAGGAAATAATAAGACACTTATTGATGAGATGAACTTAGAATGTGTAGGGTGAGAGTTTTTTGAACATTGAGAATTCTCCTCCCACTTTGTATTTTTATGGCAATAGCTCTGCCAGTTTATACAGAATCTTGAACCAAGACTGGTAAATTTATTTCATAGAATCTTAAAGCTGGAATAATTACCTATGAAGGCCAGACAGCTTACTTCTCTTTTACTTTGTGTACAGCCTGCAATGCAGGAAGCAGGTCCATACAGTATTGTCTGAGCAGGGCATGGGGTGCAAGTCTGCCCTCTCCTTAAGTAACCTCAGGAAAGATAGCCAGCCGGTTCCTGACACAGTCTGTTATTGACTAGCTCTCACTGTTTTTATATTTCTCCTAATATTTGTCTAAAACCTGTTTCTCTTTCATTTCTAATTCTTCACTCTGGAGCAACAGAGAAGAAGTCTGTACTGTACCATCTTCTGCATCGCAACTTCTTTGGGTATTTTAAGTTCTCTTTTGAGGCAATGTGGTGTAGTAGATAGGGTGTCAGAGTAGGAAGCAGGGGATTGGGGTTCAAGACCCCACTTGGCATGGAAATTCACTGGGGAGTGGTTGACAGTTGTAAACCACTCCTTGAACAAAAACCCTGCCAAAAAAACCCTGCCATAACAACTTGCAATGGCAACAAATTGCGCCTTCTGCGGCTTTGTGTGAAGCCAGGCTTTACTGGTCTTAGCATCAGCTAAATATTGTTTTGTCCTTTCTCAAACCAGTGACAGCCCCCCACCCCCCGGTGCCAATTTGGATTTCCTGCTTGCCTCCGATGAATGCCTTTTTAATAAAAAAGAAACTGGTCCAGTTCCATGTTGAACCTCACATTCAATTTGGTCCTAATTCTGAAGCTCTTGTGCTCTGTTTGGCTAAAGATGCTGCTCAGTCTGAATATGTCAGGAATGGCATGGCAAAAGTAAATGGGAACAGCTGTTTCTCATTTATTTCCACTGAAACATCACCTTCAATTCAAAGGAAAGGCTGTTTCACCCAGTGCATGATTAATCTTGGAAACTCAATTGGTTTGGTGCAGATTTTGTCAGAACAGATCCCTTGAAATGAATGGAACTTAAGTCCCACAGAGTTCAAGTTGTTTATTCTCAAAATGACTACATTTTGAACCAAACCCTTGCTGTTAGTGACTGTAAAAGGTAAAAAATGAATTATAGATTTTTGCTGTGTTATTTAATATAAAGGTTAGCATTATATTTAGAGTTGTATGCATCGGGTATATCTTTGGATTATTATCAGAGGTCTGTTGGTGCTATTCACTGGCTGCTGATCTTACGTTTCATGGTCAAGCTAACATGATCGAAGAGGCAAGTTTTTCACTGGCATGGATGCTACAGCAGTTGAGCTTGATGAATTTAGTCAATTTAGTTCATGATGCAGAAATTGTCCACGACTTTGTGTATATTGGCTCAACTCTCTCAGATACACTCTCACTAGAGACTGAGCTGAATAAACCATAGGTAAAGCAGCTACTATGTTTTCCAGACTAACAAAGAGAGTATGGCTCAATAAGAAGCTGACAGAACATACAAAGATTCAGGTCTATAAACTTGTGTACTGAGCACACTTTTGTATTGTAGTATTGTAGTCTTGGATCCTCCATGCTCAACAGGAAAGAAAGCTGAATACCTTCCATATGCGCTGTCTTAGGCATATATTCAACATTACCTGGCATGACAAAGTTCCAAATAGCGTAGTGCTGAAATGAGCTGGAATCTCTAGCATCTATACTTTATTAAAACACCAACGCCTATGCTGGCTTGTGAGAATGGATGATAGCCAGATCCCAAAGGATCTTCTGTATGGAGAACTAACGCAGGGAAAGCGCCCCTGAGGGAGACCACTGCTGTAGAATAAGGATATCTGTAAGAGGGACCTGAAGGCCTTGGGAATGGACCTCAACAGATGGGAAACTCTGGCCTCCGATCGTACTGTCTGGAGGCAAAACATACAGCATGGTCTACCTAAATTCAAAGAGGCATTTGTCCAATAGGCAGAGGAAAAGAGGCAGGCACGGAAACAACAAAGCCCAGGGACTGGACAAGAAACAGAATATATCTGCCCCCAGTGCAGAAGAGACTGCCATTCCCGAATTGGTCTATTTAGTCACACTAGGTGTTGTTTTTAGGATCTCTACTCCAGGCATGATACCATAGTCTTTCGAGACTGAAGGATGCCAATGAATGAATGAATGAGTTCATGATGGTGCTGGCACTAAGCCTGATCCCATACACTGTACTTTTTTTTTTTGGCAAATGCGGCCTAAACAGATTGAAGGGAAAGAATGCCTATGATGGTAAAGGAGTCCATCCACATGCTGTTGTGCTTAGATGACAGGCTAGATGAAGCTGCTAAGTGAAAGCAGGAGTTAAAACCAGCCTCTGTGCCATAGAGAGAGGCAACCTGCAGTTTCTGAGGGCAAAATGTACAATAGGAGGAAGCAGCCTCAGAATTCCACTGCCCTCTCCTGTGCCTTCCCCAGCACACAGTGGCAGGAGGGCTGGATGTCAACATGACAGAGGTGCCCCCGAGGCAGTGGTGTGAAAAATCAACACGACAAGCCCGTCACATTTTCGCTCATCACTCCTGGAAATGCAGTCACTTTGATCTTGTCTCCCGCCCTTTGCCACTCATGGCTCAGGAGGCATGAAGCCTTAGACTGTATTATGGGAAACAAAAACTAAACAGGAGATCCTGTTAGGACTTGGGTCTTCTTCAAAAGAAGGGAAGTAATCTAGTATTATTTAAATCTTCATCTAGATTTTGCCACGGGGAGGGGGGATTAAGGTAAAAGAAAGGGTTTTCAAGGGGTAGAAAAAGCTCCCCTAAACCCCAAAAGAGAACTTTCTTCAGTGATCTTTATAGAAACTCTCAGCTTTTGACCACCACCATTGCTGTTCTGCTCAATTCGAACACACACACACACACACACACACACACACACACACACACACACACACACACACAGAGAGAGAGAGAGAGAGAGAGAGAGAGAGAGAGAGAGAGAGAGAGAGTGCTAGGCCTTCCTCCTCCACCACCAAACAGAGATTATGTAACAAATCTAGTGAAAATCCTGGGTTCTAGACTTCAACCTCACCTCACTCCCCACCCTGCCCCATTTGTTCTCAGTGGGATAACAGAGGAAAAGGAGAAGAAGGGTTTTAACCCTCCACCTGAGCTGCAGGGGTTGTTTCTATGGTTTCTTATTGGTGGTGGTGACCAGTCAGGGTCTCCAGTGGGTTGTGGCAGGAACAGAATTTACGTGGTCCACCTGCAAGACACATCCTGCCTTTCTGGTGTACTCCTTTTTGAAATAAGTTGGCCTGCAATGGAGCAGGTCTCAGCTCCAGAACGGACATCCCAGCCTGCCTTCCAAGGTTTCAGTGTAGTCACAGTTGGAGATTTAGTTCAGTTGCTCAGTAATGGTACAGGACAGGAATTTTGTCTGTAGACAATCTTAACCTATCACACAGCATTTTCCGTTCTCTCTGAGGCAAAACCATGTTCTGCCTTTCTGCCTTTTGTTGCAATATAAAGTGAGACATCACTTTAGCTGCCCAGAGTGGTCAAATGGCCAGAGTGGTCAAATGGCCAATCTAATAAATCTAATAAACAAATAAACAAATAAATAAATAATCATGAAGCGAAATGGGATGAATCCACATTATGAAGAGTGAGACAATTGTGTCTCTGCTCCCAAGCACTCTTGGGAGAGGGGGTAAAGGTTTCCAAGAAAAGGCCCCTGTGGGGTACGGGTGGGTGCTGTCCTGTTAGCCTTACCTCTGGTAGCAGCAAGCAACATCTCAAAGAGAGGGCCAGTCCTGCTGGACTCCCCATACTCTGCCCCCCTAGTGATGTCTGACTTTTTTAAATCCTACTGTAAACCACCTGGAGTTCCCCCGGAAGACAGGCGGTATAAAAATAAAATAAAATGAATGAATAAATAAATAAATAAATAAATAAATGTGTTTGTGACAGATTGAAATCAGTGATTGCTTCAGATTTATCTCAGGAAGAGGATCTCTTATATCCATTCGGCAATATCTGTTGGGGGTTGTGCATCAAAGCGGGCATCTGGATGCGCATTTCTGTCCATCTAGTTCCTGACATATCTGTTCAGCCATAACTGTGTGCAACTGGAACTGGTAAGGGCTAGGGAATGTTGGCTTTATTGCTTCAGCGTCCTGAAAAGTCATCTGAAAGGGTATGCTTTTGGGAGTGTAAAAATGTTGAAGTTGAGATATCACCCCCTCCTCTTGAGTTTTCCCCATTCTGGTTGTTTTAGTTCATAGGTAAGTTGCTTGCATGCCATCGTCACATTCGTGCCTCTGAGAAACGAGCCAGGCATAGCCATGTGCTGTTCAGATCCCTCTCTGCTCAGAGCTAACATGATGTCCCTTCCAGATGTAAATGTTGAACATTACCTTGCTTCTGACTCAGTATTACTATCCAACAATCCTTCGCAATGGACAGGAGTGTTTCCTTGCTTTAAGAAGGGTGTGCATACTCTTCTGATTCCTGCTATCCCTGTAACCCACATCTGTCCACCAAATTCCACCATTGGAGAGGGCCCGTCTGGCTCTGAGAATAATGTCTTCCCTGAGTTTTGAGGTTTCTGCAGGCTCAGCAAACAATTTGGGACTTGTTTCCCAATGACCAGTAGAGCAGCTAGAGAAAGCTGTGAATCCCTGTTTCTACTCTATAATGGCTACAGCAGGGGTATTCAGAACACGTATGCAATCTTTCAGTCTGCAATTGCATATACATTTTGCTATTAGCATAATCTTAATGATCCAAGTCATGTAGAGTTCCACCAGTGTTTCTTGGGTTCACAGAGGAGATCATACTAGGAATGAGATCTGGAAGTTATTTTAATATTCAAGTTAGGGTTTGGATCTTCTTTGGCAAATGACCATCTTATTTAGACCAAGCCCTGTGTTTTACTTGGCAGCCAGTGTAATGCAGTGGAAACAGTGTCATCCTGGGACTCAGGAGAACAGAATTCAAATCATTGCTTGTCCATGGAAACTCAGTAGGGGTTGGTTGTGGTAAACCACTCTTTGAACATCTCATGTATTTTGAAAGTTCTCCTAAAGTAACCGTAAATTGGAAGTAACATGACATCACATAATATAGCAGCTGCACACTGTTGAGGACATTAATCATTATTCGGTTCTGAGCAAAAGCTTGTTCCATATAGGGTTAACTTTTTGCTACTTCCTGGATGTGTGCTTCATAATACCCTAATTTGTGTCCCTTCATGTGCCCCAGTCTTGAAATGTCCAGATTCATTTTTGGTTCTTTGTCTCAGTTAATTCATTGGTTGACTGTCATAGGTCCTTACCAAGATTAATGTTCAGTGACCTGGTTTGAGACAGTTCTGGAACCTACAAAGCCAGTCCCACACTCTGACAGATTGCAGTTAACAGCAGCTGACCTCAGCAGTCTGGCAGTGAGTCTGGAGACCTCAGCAGGCACATTGTAAGCAAGACAGGAGTCCCATTTTGTTGTGGACAAGCTTGTGGTCCCTTGTGCAATCACGAATGGTGAAGCTCATCCTCTTACTAATCTAAACAGATTCAGTGCTGTTTCAGCATGCCATGAAGAAAGCAAGCAAGAAAAATAGCATAGCATGACTATGCTCATAGCAGGTTCTTCACCTTGGTGTGAACCCAACTTTGTGCTTTGTGTTACAGGCAAACATAGAACCACGTCAAAGCCTGGACTAGCACATTACTTCCCATGCCACAGAATTATCTCAGCCTTTAGTCATGTACCACTCTTTACACATACAGTAAAATATGTTGTCTGATGTTTGTTTTTTAAATTGGCTAAATGTCTTAGACTGTTGTCAGACTCCAAGGATTAGAAGAGATGCTTTTTATACCATAGCCATTACAAGATAAGAATGGGTGTCCATCATAGTAAACAGTTTCCTAGTTTATACTGAAAGTCCCAAAGCATACTCAGCAAGAAAGCTTGTCCTGGGACACAAAATGTCCTAAACTGTATAACTGTTCAATATTTTTTTAAAAAAGAAAAAACAGTATGCGCTACTGCCTAAGATGTATTAGAATCCATAGAGTCAACAGACAAAGTTTGTTCTCATGAACCAAAGAACCTTCCACCTGCATCTTCAGATTTTTACCCAGCATCTGGACAGGAGATGTTAATCTTATTTCACTGACTTGTCTCTAATCAGAAGAAACCAAGTTCCATTGGGAAGTCCCTCAGATCAGGGGCAGGTTTAGCTTAGAAAAAAAAAAGAAAACCGAGAGGTGATATGATAGCACTTTTCAAACATTTGAAGGGCTGTCAAACAGAGGAGGGGCAGGATCTGTTCTTGATCATCCCAGAGTGCAGGACGTGCAACAATGGGCTCAAGCTAAGAGAACCCAGCTTTCGGATGGAAAATCTTCCTAACTGTTAGAAGCAGTGTGGCAATGGAACCAATTACCTCAGGAGATGGTAAGTGCTCCTACATTGGAGGCAATCAAGAAAAATTTGGACAACCGACTGGCAGATATCCTTTGATTTGTATTCCTACCTAGATCGGACGGGGGGAGGGGGGTTAGACTTGATTGCCTTCTAGTTCCCTTACAACTTCGCAATCCTATAATTCTTTGATCTGATCCTTTTTAGTGTGCAGGGAAGACTCTCTAAGGGCAGAGCAAGTGCACACAGGACAAGGAATTTATATAGACCCCAGAAAAGGAATTTTTAAAATGAACCTCTTGGTTTAAAAAAATTGGTGGAATATTGGTTCAATGAAGCTGGTCCATTGGGAATTGGGAATGACCACTTTTGCAAAATTACGGTCAATTATAATGCTTGGCTTGAGATGGAATGACTGGTACCTTGGTTCACCCATAAAGCAGTGACACAACCAAGAATTTATGCCTTCTCCAGGATCTGCTCTTACTCCAAATCATGCTGAATAGTATGCATCTACAAAGATCTGACCGTATCTGCCTAGGACAAGCTCTGAAACACTGGGTCAATTACAGTTTTCAAAAACTAGAATTTCTTGGTTGTCTGGATTTGTTAGAAAATATCAAGTAGAGATGGGCACGACTTAGCGGTATTCCCGTTTCCGTTTCCGTTACTCGGTTCCGTTACTCTACGGAAACGGTAACGGGAATTACTCCGCCAGACTTCGAGCTCGAACCGACGAACGAACAATTTTGGTCTGATTTGTCGTGCTCGTTCCTTGCATCGCGTGATTGCGCGATGCCACACGCGGCACAGAAAAAAAGTTTTTAAAAGTTAAAAAAACCCAGTTCCCGGCCAAAAAGCAGGCGGAAAAATGCCTGCCGTGCCTCAGGGCACCTACCAGAGGGGTTGTTTCTGGAGGTCCCCGGCCTCCCCCCTCATCCCCCGTCCTGGGCTGCTCTGGTGGGACTCGCCGCAGGCTCGCAGCCAGCAAAAAGCCCAGTCTCGCCGCCGGCCGCCCGCAATTAAAGCGCAAGCAAGCGGCACGGACGGCACAGGAAAAAACTTTTAAACTCTCCCCCCACCCATTCCCGGGCCAAAAAAGCAGGCGGAAAAATGCCTGCTTGACTAAGGGCGCAGGGCACCTACCGGAGGGGTGGTTTCTGGAGGGGGGGTCCCGCCTCCCCCCCCCGTCCTGGGCAGCCGGACTCGAGTTGCCATTTCGCCATGCCATGCGGTGCGGGCGGGGGATCCAAAATGGGGCGGGAAACGCAATATTGTTTTTGAAATCGTGGTCCAAAAAACACACAAGCACAACAGAAACACGCGAAAATTTATAAACTGCCAGATTTTTCACAGTAGCAATGGGTTTTTTCTTGCAACAAAATGTCTCTCCTCTCCTCCTCTGTCCTCCATTTATTTTATTTTATTTTATTTTATTTTACACCTGCGCAGTGCGCAATGATGGGCTGGCCGAGTGGCCAGCCATGTGGGAGTGGACAACCATGCAAATTTTTGGAGCCATCCCACCAGTCGCATGGCCACTTGGCCATGGAGACTTCTGGGATGTGCCAAAAAGCCCCCTAAAACCTGCCCTAGCCCTAACCCTAACCCTTGACTCCGTACCCATACGTCACAGACTGTCTTCTTAGTGGGTCAGAGAGGCACCCAGAGGTGCAACCCACTAGCCCACCGTAACCTTACCCGTCACTAGCCTAACCCTAGCCATTGCACTAAGCCACCTTAAAGCCAGATCTACTTGCTTGCATTGCACTACACGCAGCAAGTACAATTCCCTTCTGTGTGAGACATGGTGGTGCCAGAGCCTTGTGAAGGGCGGGCATGACGCTATCACTCTCACTGGTCTCACTGTCTGCACATTCTGTTATGCAATATCCATATGGCTATTGCATAGCATTTTGCAGCAGCAGCAGGTGACGAGGGGAGACCCCCATGTAGAGGGGTCTCTCTTGGAGCCTGCTTCCCCTTCCTAGTGGCAGGAGGCACCCACGGGTGCCTCCAGGAGCCCACTTTCCCTTTATAGCGGGCCAGAGGAGGCACCCACCCCACAGAGGTGCCTCCAGGAGCCCCCTCCCCCCCCAAAACCAGTACTAACGACAACGAAAAACGAAAAAACGAACCGACTAATTTTTGCGAATTTTCGCGAAAACCGGAAACGAGCCGAAACGGGACCGGCCCGACTAACGACAACTCGAAAAAATTTTTTTTCAAGTCGTGCCCATCTCTAATATCAAGCTGTTAATATTCAGGAATGCAATGGAAGAAGCCTTACAAGGGTATAGAAGCAGCCTCTAAAACACCCCAATCCCCCAAATCTGCTTCTTTCAGACTCACTTTGTTTTCTGCTGTTCCAGACCATACTGTGGTAGGAGGATGTATCTGGTGTTTCAAGTGCCTGGGACATCAGTTGTCCATTAGTGCCCATTAAGTAAACTCTATTACTTCAGGCTTACATTATATGAACCTTAGAGAGGCACTCTAACTGTCTCTTCCTTTTAAACTGCATTGATACAACTATATCCAATCATATAGGCCATTTTCAGATAAAGACCTTAATCTCTGTCCAAAAATGGCCGTTACTTCACGTCCCCCTCGTCCCTCTTTGCTGTCCCGCTTGGGACTGGTACAAAAAAAGGTTACTTCACGTCCATGGCGTGACAGCAGAATCTCGTCCCGACCACGCCCCCTGAACCAGGAACAGAGCGTGATGAGCCGTACCTGCCCCTGGGCTGGGACCTTCTGTTGTCACGCTTTGTTCCGGTTGTTGTTCCGAGACAAGGGATGTGAAGTAACGACAATGGCTGTTTCCCCTTTTCGCTCTAGGAATACTCCGACAACTGAGAAAGCCGACTGGAACTCCTGGGCCAGGCCAGGCTTGGCTGCCTGCCTGTCCCTGCAGGAGAAGGCGGCTCTTGAAGGGACAGGTGGAGAGCCACTGTCAGGCGTAGGTACGTCCTCCTCGGGTCCCGGAGGCGGGGCTGAGCTCTCCTTGTCGGCTTGCCTGCCAGCTTGCAGACTGCTGAGTTTAGGGCGAGGGTGTCTCGCCACCGCCGCTGCCGCCACCACCGCTCGCCCACGGCAAGTGGTGAGGGCTCGTCCGGCTCCTCCTGCCGGGCTTCCCGAGACAGCCTGCGCGCCCGCAGCGGGGATTCGATATATCCAAAAACAGAAACCTGGCAATAAAAAAAGGCTAAACGAAGCCAGGGAAATCCAGTAGTTGTCACGAAACAAGGACATGGAGTAACAGTTGCCACGAGACAAGTTATCATGCCCGTGGGTAAACGAAAACAGGGATTGAACAGGGACAAAACCACGTGACCGCGAACAATTCTGTCACGGAACAAATGTAATCGCGGAATGAGGTAGGATGTGAAGTAACCGCCAAAGAAAGCAACAAAATATGAAGCTGTACCACATATTCATGTATAGGTAGCAGCAAGATGAAAACCACAGGTAACCAGATTGCTATCTAGCTTTCTTG
The DNA here is from genome assembly GCA_037367245.1 of Phrynocephalus guinanensis. Lineage (NCBI taxonomy): Eukaryota > Metazoa > Chordata > Lepidosauria > Squamata > Agamidae > Phrynocephalus > Phrynocephalus guinanensis. The sequence continues at coordinate 97,592,368 of CM074734.1, read as the reverse complement.
TCATTTACTGGTATTTTAATAATTTTCCATCCCGGTGGAAAGGCTTGGTGATTTACCTCTTTCCTCATGATGACCAGCATCTTGTCAACTGTTCCCAGGAAAATAAATTCTCTCTGCATAGTTTGCAAGAAGCGAAACCTGAAATTGAGCACCACCAGAGGGCAGATCTCCCAAAGTGAGCAAAACTGTCAGCTTCCCATGATGGTGGATGGCCTACCTACTACAACCACGACCGGTGTCACGCTTTTTTGTGCCCTAGGCAAGACTAAAGATTTGTGCCCCCCCCAAAAAAAAACCCACCAGTTTTCAAAAACAGACAAATTGTAGGAAAAACAGAAAGTATAAAAGTTGAAACTGAAAACTTTATTTTAAAAAAATGAGAGAACAAGTAATAGAACAGTCTTCAATTTTATTTCTCAAATACATAACAGTTTTAGCACACAAATCATTTTGAATAATCCTATGAACTGTAACGTCTCTTAAATGTTTGTATTTCCACCACATCAAAAATCTCATGTTGTGTGCCTTTCCTTTTGCAAATATTGTTACTGATTCCTTCAGGTCAATGGCTGATACTTCGGCATGTTCAACTGATATAGTTACTAAACCAACCAGTCTACTTTGCAGCATTGTTGAGCATAACTATGTTTTCATAAGCTTGAGCATTGAGGAACTGGTTCACCACTAGCTACTGACACTAGAAGTGTGAGAAGAATCCTTAGAGCAACAGAAACATTACATAAGAACATAAGGAGAGCCATGTTGGATCAGGCCAAAGGCCCATCTAGTCCAGCTCCTCTGGGAGCACATGAGACTAGATATCTGTCTCCTGCAACTACTCCCTATATCTACATTAGGCACACTATCCAGGAGTTTTTGTTGCACTATGAAGTACTCCTTGTGGTGGCATAGACTTTGGAAGTCTTCAAGCTATTGCTATAAGTTCACAACACAGATCTTCAGCATCAATATCTTTGTTCCCATTATGCATCAATGATTCTTCCAAATCCTTGCAGGCCTTAAGTACATCTTCAGTACATTTATGATCTTGTATATATCATACAGGAAGCCAAACAAGGAATTATATTGTTGTAACTGTTGGACTCTGTCATCAACAGCATGTATGGCCAAGTCTAAGGCAGCATAATAAAAACTTATTTTGAATTTCTGCTTTGGATCCTGTCGTACCTCGTCTTGTGCTTCATAATCAAACTGCTTTTTTGTTCTCCTTTTCCTAACTTGTTCTGCCTCAAAGTTTGGTAGTATTTCTAGCTCCTTTGTAATCTCAGTAGCATCCATCAAAACTTGTTGAAAACCTGCATCACATCTACAGCCCACAACGTAATTCTTAGTCAGTTGCAATTGGTTTGTAGTTGAATTTAAAACATTTTCCTTATTTTGTAACAGCTTGCTTATAAGATTAATTTCCAGAAATAATGTTGTACCATGTAGCAAGGAATACCACAAATTTGAACTTACAGATTGCATCAGCAATTCAAGAAGTATTTCCAGATAAATTCATTAGCCTTGTGTCATCAACAATCTCTATTAAAGCATCATATATACTACCAAGATGATATTTCAGGGCTTTTAAAGCTTCGACGCGATTCTCCCATCTCATTTGACTCATTGGCTTAACAGTTATGCCTGGTACATGGCTAGTTAGAATTTGGCAACGCCGGGGAGATACAGAGAAATAATGATACAGTGGTACCTCGTAAGACAAATGCCCCGTAAGATGAAAAACTCATAAGATGAATGAAATTTCCAGGAATAGGCATGTTTTGTAAGACAAATTTTTCCCTATGGCTTAAATTCATCTTACGAGGTAACATTGCAGATTGGGTGCTGCAGACCAAGCAGTTTGCAGCACCTGATCCCCGGCATCAGGGGAACTTTCTGAGGGAAGCAGCAGCCACGTGGCAGGGCTGGGTGAGGATCAGTGTGTCCCTGCTTTGCCCACCAACTTGGTGGGCGAAGCAGGGACCCAGTGATCCTTGCCCAGCCCTGCTGCTGCCGCTTCCCTCAGCTCGCCTCCATTGATGAATGCCTCTGGGCGGGGTGAGGATCAATGGGTCCCTGTAGGCAATTTGGTAGGCAAAACAGAGACCCAGTGATCCTCAACCAACCTGGGCTGTTTAAGAGGTAAGCGGTGGCGGTGGATCACCACCACCGCCACTTACCTTTTGCCTGGATGCTCATCAATGGGGCCCGGGGAAGAGGAGGTGGTGGAGGTTTCTATCTTGCCTTCCTTTCCCTGTAGCACACATGGGTTGGCTGTTACAGGGGAGGACAGGCAGGATAGAAGCCACCACCAACTTCTCCTCTGCACCTGAGTCTTGGCGCCGAGACGCAGGGAATAAGAGGTGGTGTAGCACGCCTGGGCCGGGTGCTACAGGGAAGGAAAGGTAGGATAGAAGCTGCGGCCACCTCTTCTTCACCCGGGACTTCAGGCAGAGACCCGCACGAAGAGTAGGTAGCTGCCCCGATGCAGGAAAGGGACAAGCGGGTGAGTCACAACTTGCCCGCTCTCCCTCCTGGGTTGGGGCAGCCAGTAAAAGGGGGAAAGCTTTTCCCCTGCCCCAACCTAGCAAAGAAGGGGGGAAACTTCCCCCCTTTGTTGAGCTGGGGGTAAACCCCCTCAATCACCAGCAGCCGAAGGCTGCTCCATGCAGCCAGCCAGCTAGCTGATTTTGATAGCTCTGAGCTGTCAAAATCAGCTGTCTGACAGCTGCATGGGGGAACAGCCTTCCACTGTCCCTTGATTGAGGGGGGTTTAGACAGCCTTCCCATAGGAATGCATTGAAAACCTATTTATCTGCTCCCTCCAGAATGGATTAATTGGTTTTCAGTGCATTCCTATGGGAAACCGTGCCTCCTAAGAGAGATGGGTATGAACCGCAGCTGCTCCGTGGGCCACACACGTTCCTTTCATCTACAGCCTTGCCTATTCTTTGAGTGATGCACACTTCTCTCCCTACCTCCTAAGCATGACTGTCCACCTACTGATTGCAGAGTACATGTCTTTCCTCCACCTGCTCTGGTAGCTGTCCACTCAGATGAGGAGATGTGGCACTGCCTTTGAGTTGGCTGAGAACTAGCAATTCTCCCTCCTCATTTTTGGCTCGAAGGGAGGTATACACATCCAACAAAAGGTCACCCGAGTGGGTGTTCTGAAGCATTTTCATTGAAACCCTTGTTTTTGTGACTATACATGACAATTCTGTCTTCTCGGAAATTTTAATATTTTTTCAGGTGAGCAGGAGATGATAATTGAGTTGCCCGTAAGGAAATCTGTCTGCAAGAGGGCAGAATCCATCTCTTGTCTTTTTGTGATATAAGTGGCATCTGGCAGATTTAATCCATACACAGGACCTCATGAATTCTAATCTCTGCATGCATTTCTTTCTCTTCCTACAGAAATCATTAGAAAATACAGGGGATATATCAACAAAGCGGCAACATCCTTTCCCCCAAAGTGGATGCTGGAACAGCTTGGATTCTCAGGCCATGTTTTATGAAAAACACAAGCACTTAATGCATATTATGTAGTCCCTCTGGTTATCAACTGCTGCTCCTCTTCATACCTTAGAATCAGTAATACAGTACCTCAGTTAGTGAAAGCCTCGGTTAGTGAAAAAATTGGATAGCAAAATGAAATTTCTGGGAATAGGCATGTGTCAGTTTGTGAAAATTTCTAATGGGCTTATGGCTTTCGGGCACACCTGTTTGGAAATTGGCTGGGGAGAGTGAAGCCAGGTCGTGTCTCCGCCTCCTCCTCCATCCCCCACTTTTCGGGTGCCTTCTTTTTGGGATCGAGTAAGGACAAGCACAATGGGAGAGGGAGGAATGAAAGATGCACCCGAAAGCTGAAGGCACCCGCTTCTTACTTCCCTCCGGGCTTGTAGTGAGCTGGCTTCTCCTCTCCCTCACACACACACACCATCTCAAGCCCTCCTCGCCTTCCTCTCTCCTTCCCTTTTGCACCCCGGTGCCTTCCTTCACCCACCAGTGGAGGACTTGAGGTAGCCACTTACAAGAGGAAGATGCCGCTGTGGCCATCCGTCACTGCCGCCCCTTCGTTGCCACCCACCGCCGCCGCCTCCTGCCTTAGAGACGGAGGCATGAGAGCAACACAGAGGAAAATGGGAACTTTCATGGGCAGGAGACCCGCTCTGCCCAGCCACAGGAGGTGGTGTGGCTGGGCAGAGTGGTGGATCAGGTGCTGCACTGATCAGTCTGCTTTCCAGGAAGGTTGGAACGTCCCTGGTAGCAGACCGAATAGTGCAGCACCCAATCCGTCACTCTGCCCAGCCACACCACCTCCTGTGGCTGGGCATAGTGGTGGATCAGGTCCGCCACCCTGGAAGGTTTGAGAACAGGAAGTTCAAACCTTCCAGGGTGGTGGACCCACTCTGACGCTCTGCCTAGCCACAGGGGGAGGTGCGGCTAGGCAGAGTGGTGGATCAGGTGCTGCACCACTTGGTCTGTTGCCGGGGAAATTCCAACCTTTCTGGTCAGCAGACTGAGTTATGTAAGCACCTGATTGGCCGCTCTGCCCAGTCATGGGTGGTGGTGGTTTCCCTTGCTGGGATCAGGCGCCCCAAAGTTTCCCCGCATTGCTGGATTTGGCTTTGGGGTGCCTGATCTAACACTTCCTTTCCCCTACTGGGCACCACAGTGAGGAAAAGGAGCTGAAAGTCAATTAATCTGACCTCCGGAGGTCAGATTAATTGGTTTCCCATTCATTTCAATGGGAAACCACATTTTGGTTAACAAAATCTTTGCTGTATGAAACGGCCTGTAGAATGAATTAATTTTGCTAATGAAGGTACTACTGTATATAAATACAATTATGTGTCAACAGGAAGGGAAACTTGCAAATGTTTTCTTGGTTGCAAGAAATAGTGAAGTTTCTTGTGATACGAAGGTGTGTGTGTGTGGGGGGGGTGCTCAATGATGCCCTTGCACAGCTTCATTCATGGCCACTCAAAAGCCAATATTTTGATAATGTGCAAATAGCTAATAGGTGCACATGTACAGATAGACATTTATGTATGACTGTTTGAGAGCGAGGACTACTCAGGGTCCTTGTAATTTATGCACATATTAGGAAAGGTACTTTCCCCACATTAGGTAATGGCAGTGTTTAAGAACATAAGAACATAAGAAGAGCCATGCTGGATCAGGCCAACGGCCCATCTAGTCCAGCTTCCTGTATCTCACAGTAGCCCCACCAGATGTTTACTTACCATGTTTACTTAGATGTTCATTGGGACGTAATCCCAGATGAGTGAACACAGCACTGCAGTGTAACATTAGTTTTCCTTTCCCCAAACATCAACAAGTACTGCAAAAGCAGGCTCTGTCCTAACAGAATCATTATTTCAAGCCACTGCATTTTAAGAGTACATCCAGGTGGCAGCTTGCCATGCTCTTGGTTCATTGCTTGTTGACTAAACTGGAATTAGAGGAAGAAGAAAACAAAATAGGTGTATTGATAAAGTAGGGCCATTTTATGGTTTCAAAACACAATTTCCTCCATATATGTTCTGCCGGTCCCATAAGAGACATTGCTAATCTTGTGGGCAAGCATGGATAGGTGAAGGAAAGTACTAAGAAATTATATTTTAGGTATACCTGGGCTTGGAATGTGTATGAGGTACACACTTCTTGCTTTTAGTTATCACTGTATGAACATTCTTTTATGCAGTTGTTGGCCAGACAGGCCATGGTTAGTTTGCTTTCAAACAGGAATTTCACAGAGGACCTTTTAGGCACGTATACATAATGCTTCTCCCTGGTGATCCCTCTGATTGTTTAGTCAAGAAACAGAAGCTGTGACTAGACTGGCAATTTGCTGTGATTTGATTTTGCAGCCTGTATTACAACTCATTCTGTAAGACAGCTCATCTTCAAGAATGGGTTAAGAAAAGGCCAGTCTGTTTAGGCTTCTTCCTCTAGGGTTTTTTTTTAACATCACATCACAAAATAATTTATACATTATTAATTAGTGGTCTTTGGGATTAGTGTGTATGATCTACATACTGTTTGTAGAGTTGTCCATCCAGAAATAAGGCATAGAAATGTGAAAGATCAGAAAGTCATAACAGCATTACAGTATATTGCTCTTTAAGCTGCATTAGCTAATTAGTGCTCATTAAATTGGAAGAACAACAAATAACAGAAACCAAGAGACTTATTGTAGAAAAGGATTATAATTTTCAAAAGGATTCTTGGTTAGCTTTATAACTGATTTTCCGACCTTGGATATAACTTATTACATAATACAGATAGCCTGTAATGTTAGAGAATATTTAAACAATATTTTTGCCACAGCGATATTCTTTAGATTTTAAAAAGTTAACTTTCTGCCTTATTTTGCACAAGCCGACATTTGGCAGGCAGTGGCTTGTACATTCAATTACATGTACTCAGTTTCTCCTTTTATAATGTTAGTCGTTATATTTTATGAAAATATGAGTAACATTCCTTTGTACTATATGGTGAAAAAGAGGTAATGTTATCCACATAACATATATACAGTACATCTGAAAAGCTATAAGTGGAAAAACAATCAAATTCAAAATGTTTTGCAGGAATCATCAGTGTGGATTTTAGTAATTACTGATGAATAGATACCTAAAATCCACCTACAGATTCCATTGGCAGGTATTTGCAATTTTGACTAATAAAATAATTTATATTTCTTGCTGTTTACAGTGCCCTAACATCATTTTCCTTTGAATATTTTTCCATACAATATACAGTAAAAGCAAAGTGTTCTGCTTATATACTGCCCCATACCACTTCAAGTAGTCTCTGGGCAGTTTACAGTTTAATTACAGTATGCTGGCTACACATTGCCCCCCTCCCCCAGCAAGCTGGGTACTCATTTTACCGACCTCGGAACCTCAGCCAATTCCAAATGAACATTGCAGTTTTCTCCTTGTTTCTGCAATTGTAACATCATAGGCAGGAATTCATAGATTAGTCCATGGGTGGCTTAGGTTGAATCTGTGGATCACTGCTTGCTTGATCATGGGCAGTTGTTCATCTGGGCAGGTCTTGCTGTATCTTTCCAAAAACATGTGATGATAATTAAAATAGATATTATGTGGGTTTTCTCAGATATTTAATGTATCAGGGTTTGTAGTTGAATATATAGAACTTGGTATAATGTATTTGAGTGTGCCATCTGATGCTGTGTGATAGATTTAGAAAGTGTAACAGTGTTAAATGTAGCAATTCTGAAAGAAATAGCCATCATAGTTGGTCTCAGCATATTGATGGAGGAAAAGCAGGGGGGGGGGGGAGAAAAAAATTGTAGTACTTTGAAGACTAATGATTATTTCAGTGTGAGCTTTTATTGATCAAAGTCTACTTCCTCAGGCACTGGAGAATAAATACCTAACCTTTATATTTACAAATCTCCATGACCAAGGGCCTTTTCACACCACCCCTAAGATCCGCTGGCCACTTAAATTCGGACCAGAGATCTTAGGGGTTTGTCGCTGTTCCTGCGTTCCCACCCCCTCTGCACTCCTGGCTGCTGGCTGCGTGAGGGGAGGGATTAAAAACAGGAAGAAAAGAGACGTGGCTCACCTCCGTTCTGCCTCTCGCTCTTGCCGTGGCAACATTCCAGTCTCTTAAGTAGCTCTTAAAGGGGCGGGAGCCAAAAAACAACAAACAGAAGCGAGGAGAGCCCCGCACTCACTATCTTTATACCGCATCAAAGAATTTTCACCTCCAGAGAGCAGGTACTTGAAAGGTGCGCTGGGACGCGCTAAAGTGGGCGTGGTCGCACTTAATTTCCTGTAAACTCCGGAGCTGGTGAGGAAACATTTTTAAGCTCTGGAGCTGGGAGCCATTTGCGGTGGAGTTTAGGGGTCGTGTATAAACGCCCCAAGACAATAGCTGTAGGATAGGTGGACCTGGTGGTCATAGGAATGGTATGAGATGTTTCTAGGGCAGAAGTCAAAGTCTGTCAAGGGAGCCATCTATTTTCTATCCATAGGATGTTACAGAAAGCTAGATTATTAATACAGTGGTACCCCGACTCAAGAGCAATTCGACTTAAGAGCGGAGAACTGTTGGCATTTTAACTGCCGCCTTACAAATTTTAGATATGGTCTCCTCCTCGACTTACATTTTTTCCCTTTTTTTTTTTTTAACTTTTCCCCCCAATATTTTAGATATGTACCCCGACTTAAGAGTAGTTCGATTTAAGAGCATGTATTTGGAATGGATTAAATTTGTAAGTCGAGGTACCACTGTACTGTATATTTACAGTAGTGTGCTAAAAAGCCTTATTCTCTATTGAGGCCCTTGGAGATCAACTGAAACTTGTTTATATAGCAAGTTTCTGCTGTATCCCTCTGTAATTTCTTTCTTTCTACAATAACCAATTTGAGATCCATAACAGGGTGTCCTAGGAAGTTGAAGTAGTCTTCGGCGCTTTCCCTGTGTTTCCATTCCTCATGTCAGATTTTTACATATACATTCTTTTACACAGAAGATTGTCCTGACTCTCCCATGTAGAGAGCAGAGGGGTACAGTAGAGGATGAACAGGCAAATTGTTGGGAACCCTTATGGTACTGTTAGTTTAGACACGGTCATACGAATAGCATCTAGGTTCGTGTCCAAGTCTTGTTCCTATCTCCATCTCCATGTTGTATTGCCTATTGAGAGGCAATAGTAGTTTAAGGGTGAGGATTTCTCTGAAGGTAATTGTGGATTGCCTGCACTCTCACCCCTGCTGTGTAAGCCCACGAGAGGGATGTATAGTTATCTGGGATGGACTCTTGATCCTATTTCTCAAGACCTGTTAACTGAAGTTATTAACAACTTGATGGTCCCATTTCTGTGTTAACAAACCATTATTATTTTATCTGCACCCTCACCTGGTCATGAACATATGTGTGTGTATATTTGGCATTTGGAGAACTGGATGTTGATCTACAAAACCTCACCCTAAAATAAAATTATTAGTCTTTAAAGTGTTGCAATATTTGTTTCTTTCTTCTCTGGTTTACAGATATATTAAATGTATATTCATACATTTATTTATACTAATTTCAGTTGCACCCAATTATTAACAACTATAAAAATATATTCCAAAATTCCACAATATATTTAACATTCTTTGCTTCATAATTTAGGTAAAGTCAAACTGTATCGTTTTCTAAGCAAGCTAAAATAATGTCATCTCTGGCATACTACTATCTATTTATGGTGCTTCCAGGTGAGACATTAATTCACAAGAAGGCATGATTTACTCACTCCTTTTAAATGGAGCACAGCATGACATAATCATCCAGCCATACAGTAGTTTCCTCGGGATTCTTCCCCCCTCCCCATTAAAGACTATAGAAAATACTAATTTTACAATTTTTAAAAAATGAAAAGGCAGAGCTATTTCCACAAAAGAAACCTGAGAAAAGTAGGAAAAGTGGAACTAAAGCATGTGGCTGAATGAATGATGTATTCACAACATGGTTGGTGATCCCTTTAATTTCTGCGCACAGTATCCTTTCCACCATGACATTTGAATGAGAGTTAGCTTGCTTGAAGATGTTGTTGAGTAAAAGCGCAGCAGAAGATGCTTAGAGAAGATCTGTCCCCCCCCCAGCTTTCAAGTGCTTTCTGTAATAAAGGGGAACACAAAGCATAGACTCACTGATTTGTACAGCTGGAAGGGACACCAATGGTCATCATGTTCAACCCTTGCCAAAGTGGGAAATCAATAGCTAAAGCATTTGTAACAGATAGCCACCCAGCCTGCCTTTAAAAACTTGCATTGATAGAGAGTGATCTCCCAAAGTAGTCCATTCCATTGTCAATTGGAGACTGGGTCAAGATCTTCTTCTGTGGTGTCGGTTTCAGAGTCAAGACCTTCATCTGTGGTGTCATCATTAGCAATTGAAATGAGACTTCTGGCAAGGTCCTTTGCTGGTAACCCTTAAAAGTGGCACTGGTCTTTGAAAAAGGCGGACACCAGAAGGAATATACACAGATGAGCATCTGTGCACTCAGCATTATATCTAAATCAATGTATCTACAGTATGAGTGTGGAAAATACATCATGGATGTCATTCAGCCTGATTTATATGCAATATGTGCAAATTATAAGCAAAATAAAACACACAGATTATATGTGATTTTATGGGGCAGTTACTTCCCTCTCCTTTGTTTGTCAGCAAACAAGTTGGCAGCTGCCGTCCTCTTTCCTACCGCATCTTTCCATAGTTTCATAGATGAGATTCTCTTTCACGTCTTCTATATTGTCTCACTCTTCTTCAGAGTTTTAAGGATAACCCATAACAATCCTCCTTTCTTTGCCCGCCTGAAACAAAATTTTGATAACTTATGATGATGACTTCCTACTTTCCTCTGAAGCAGTCTTGCCCAGCAACTATTTAGAGAGGCTGAAGGGATGAGGGTGCAGGTTGGAAGACAATTGTTATAAGTGATGTAGGAAAAAAAGAGGACGAGGGATAAAACCAGCCAGATGGGCATGATTGTCCCATCCTGATGGTGTCTGGCAACTAGGAATGCTCCTTGTTTGGGGGTATCTTCTGGATTCCATTTCCTGCTCTACTGCTAGGGGAGTAGACTACAATTGTGTTTGTGATGTAAAAAACCCTCAGAAACTACTCTGTCCTACATACATTTCCATTCAAAATACACCTTCCTCCTTGTAGCATACACAAGGTTTGCAGATTTCCATTCAGAACATAGCGCTCTGTTGGGTGCCATGTGGAATCATTGTTTTAATTCAGCTTCCAGCAGATTCTGGAATACATGCATTTCAGTAGCATTACAATATCATAGTCTGGAAACAGTGTTATGAGAGTCAGCCTGGAATAAATAGATTTGTGAAGACAGCCATCTAAGATGGGGGCAAATTTTTCCAAGCCATTATCTGTACATGCAAAGAAATAGCCCTGTGGCCCATGTCAGACCTATACGTACAAATTAGCTGTAAGTCATCCTTGCCTCAGTGGGCTATCATCTGCAAAAGCTTGCTTGAAATAAAGCTGTTCAGTCTTGGATGTGCCACAAAACTCTTCATTGTAACCATTCCTCCCATATTTCCAGGTATCTTTTGGGGAGGAGGAATAATAAATTTGGAGGCTGTACTGAAGTCTATGGCCTCATGTTTCTGAATTCCTTTTGGGAGGAACCAATGCTATATATATGAGAAAAGTAGAATGCCCTGTGAGAACTTTATTTTTACTGTAAGTGGGTTACCAACATTCTCAGTAGCAATGCAAATTGAGCTTCTTAGTCTCCCATTATGTTCCATCACATCTAGGGAAATATTTAGCTGGTGTACATTTTACCTGTACATTAATATTTAGCATAGTTCGTGGCTAAGAGCCTATTCAGCTTCTTCCACTGATTAGATAGTCCAGAAGTGCAGAAGTGAACTGCATTGAAACAACTCAACTTCCTTTCCCTTGAATCACAGGCAGATTGAAATGGAAGGGACCACCTCCTAGTCCAACCCTCTTCTCAGTGCTCTAACCATTAGGAACTTTTTCCTTGCATTCAACAGGAATTTGGCTTCCTGTAATTTAAGCCCTTCCTTGTGTGCCCTGCAGTCTAGAATGACTGAGAACAGATCCTGCCCCTCTTCTGTATGACTCAATCTTCTGAGTATTTTAAGAGTGCTCTCATATGTCCCTTCTGTCTACTTTTCTCAAGGATAAACATGTCCTTTTTGTCTTTTCTCATAGGGAAAACTTGGTTTCTAGTCCCCCAATCATCCTTATTGTCAAGTCTGTTCCAGTTTGTTTGCATCCTTATTAGAATGCAGTGTCCAGAACTGCAAAATAGTACTGTATCCCAGACCCCTCCAAAGTGATGACAATGTCAGCCCACTCGCTAGTGCAACAGTCTGCTGTGTGTGATGGTATGATAAGATCCTGACTGATATTCTTAAGAGTATGCCCTACCATTGAGCTTTATCAGTCTAAGGTTTTTGAATTGTGAGTGGGGAGTATCTAATGTTAAACCCAGGATGAGGTGCTTAGGTATTGACTAGTTCTAGAGTGCTCACATGTTTGTATTTCTAGGAGTCCTGTGTATCTGGAGATTGTGGTAGGTGGGGGTTGTTACTGATAAATATGGAAACAAACTAAAACAGGAAAAAATATTTACTCTCCCCCCCCCCTTTCTCTTTAAGTGGCAATACAATAAGATGGAACACTGCCATGCATTCTATGTAGGGCTACCCTCAAGGATGGCACAGATGCTACAGCAAGTGCAATATGTGGCAAGAAGATCATTGGCAGGGGCATGTAAAGAACCCATGTGTTGGCATTCGCTGCCAACATGTTTCCAGTCTGATTTCAAGGAGTTGATAACGCCATTAAAATTCCTAAATGTGTTGGGACCTAGTTATAGGAAACACATTTCACTATATATACTTAACTGATCTGCTGAATGCCCACTCCTCTGTCCCACAATTGAGAGCAAGATACTATATGGAGAGGGTGCAAGATGGCTAATCTGGTTGCCCTCCTCTTGGAAGCCACGCAGGGTCTCGACCCGTAATCGGGCCTTCTCGGTGGCTGGCGCTGCTGTGTGGAATAGACTTCCTTGTGAAATCTGCCAAATTGAGTCTCTCTTAGCCTTTAAAACAACTTTAAAGACCAGTTTTTTTTAAGGAGGCTTACGGCGATCAGTAACCTTTTATGTCCCTCCCCCTTGTTTGTTTTGTTTCCTCCCCACCCTTGGTATTTTGCCTCTTCCTGGCTTTTATACATTATTGTGGGTATATATGCTTAAACTATTCATTTTTATTTGTTTTATTTGCTTGTTTGCTTTTTTCTTTTTTGCATTTATATGAATCTCTCAGAGTCCCTTCTGGGAAATCGGTGCAGTATAAAATGCAATAAATAAATAAATAAATAAATAAATAAATAAATAAATAAATAAATAAATAAATAAATAAATGTTGTTGTTGTTGTTGTTGTTGTTGTTGTTGTTGTTGACAATGGATCTGTCCAGTGATAGAGCATGCTTCATAAATGACGTGCTCTGGCAGAGCTTGGCCTGGGTGAAAAATGAGCTAGAGTTCTCTATGCACGGACAGCATCAAAATGCAAGTAAGCAAGTCCAAGTCCGTGTTGCAACCATCAATATTGGCACACTAACCAGAAGAGCAACTGAGCTCGCAGCTGAACTCAAACAGAGGCAAGTCGACATCTGCGCCCTTCTGGAGACAAGTTGGAGTGGAAGGAAATCACACAACATTGGCTGTGGGTACAAGGTCATCTATTTCAGCAGACCCGAGACACAAAACAGAGTCGGTATTGCTGGATCACAACAGTTTCACGATGCTGTGGCAGAAGCTGAGCGATCTGAGGATCGACTGATGAAGATTGACATTGTAATGACAAAGTGGTGCATCCACTGCTTCACACGTACGTATCACAGACTGGATGCCCTGACGTTGACAAAGAGTTCTTCTGGAAACTTCTTGAGGAGAAGTCTATCGCCATCCCAACTAAGGACTACTTTATCATCACAGGAAATTTAAATGGCCACATTGGAACAAGGTGTGCATGGTTTCAGCTATCATGGCGGGCATGGTTTCAACACCCATAACAAAGACAGCAAACAAATCCTTGACTTCACTGATACTTAAAGCCTTGTCCTTGCCAACACATTTATTTATTTATTTATTCGTTCATTCATTCATTCATTCATTCATTCGTTTGTTTTAAGATTTATAAATTCCCTTCCCCAAAGGGAACTCAAGGCAGTGTACATAAGAATAAACAAATCCTGCCCTCAAGAGGACACTCAATAGGCCCATCTGGAAGAAAATTAATTTGGCAGCAGACCAGATTGACAACTATAGGCCCATCATTCTTTTATTAGCAAGGTTGTTGAGAGGGTGGTGGCAGGGGCTCCTGGATGAAAGTGACACTGTCGATCCATTCCAGTTGGGGTTCAGGCCACGCCATAGTAGGGAATCAGTATTGGTTTCCCTGCAAGATGACCTGTTGAGGGAGGCTGACGGGACAAATCGTCCTTGTTGGTCCTCCTCAACTGCTCAGTTTCCTTTGATACCATCAACCATGGTATCCTCCTGGGGAGGCTCTCTGAGATGGGGTTCGGGGGCACTGCTTTGCAGGGTTTCTGCTCCTTGGAGGACCGCCTCAGAGAGTACAGCTGGGAGAATGACCTCCCTTGGTTCCCCAATAGTGGGGTGCCACAGGGGTCGATTATCTTTCCTATTCTCTTTAATATCTCTATGAGACTGCTGGGTGAGGTCGTCAGGAGGTATGGGGTTTCGTGTCATCACTATGCTGATGACACCCAGCTCCCTTTTTCCATCTGCAGTGGATGCTGTTCCGCCCTTGGAGCACTGCCTGGATGTTGTTTTTGAATGGATGAGAGCGAATAAACTGAGGTTGAATCTGGGCAAGATGAAGTCCTTCAGTTGGGGGCTCTGTGTGTTGGTGGTTTGGGAAACTCTCTCACTTTTGGGGGAGTGGCTCTCCCAGCACAGGATGAGGTGTGCAGTCTGGGCATTCTGTTGGACCTGGCGCTCACAGTGGAAGCCCAGGTGACGTCAGTGGTCCATTCTGCATAAACTGATGAAGCTGTTTGGATGAGCAGCAAAAAGTCTAATCTATCAAGAAAAAGAAGTCTAGTTGCCATGTCTCAACTTCCAGACTTTCCCTGGCTATTAACTATCATTGCTCCTGATCTGTTTTTGAAATTTTATTCTACCTCTGTTAGGGGATCTTGAATTGTAATATTGTTTTTTAATTCTGATTTTGATTTTGATTTTAATTATGGTGTATTGTTTTTGGTTTATGTTTGTCATTATGCTTCATTATTTACCTTAAAATTCTGTAAAACACCCAAAGTGGCTTTTGTGCAAGATGGTATGGTACATAAGTCAAACAAATAAATAAATAGATGATGATGATGATGATGATGATGATGATGATGATGATGATGATGATGATGATGAAAGAGAATAACCACCACAACCATAAAATGTAATAACAGTAAATGAAATTAAACAGTGAATAGTTATAAAGATTATCATTGCTGCCTTCCCTTTGCCTGGCTCTCTGCATAGAGCCATTAGTCTCGAAATGGCTCCATGCAGAGAGCTGGGCAAAGGGGGAGGCAGCGGTTTGTGGGCTCCTTCGTAGCCCCAGTTTACTCTCCAGCCATGCCACTTTTGGGATGCCCAGAGTGACGTGGTTGGACAGTAAACTGGGGCTACGAACGAGCCCACAAGCTGCTGCCTCCCCTCTGCCTGGCTCTCTGCACGGAGCACAGTGGCAGAGGGGGGAAGTGCCATGGCTGTGAGGGGGCGATGTCTCATGCCCATAGAAAGGGCTCCAAGTACCTGTGCCATAGATTCGCCAACACTGGTATATAACAGTTCAAAAGCAAAAAGGAGGAAACCAGTGCTTTTACTGTATATGCCACAGGAGATTTGGAAGTACTGTAGTCACAATGTGACTCAAGTCCAGTTGCCATGATTCAACTTCCAGATAAACTCCCCTGGATGGCTGAGAATCTTCACAGACAACTGAACCTGTGGGAAATTAGGAATTACAGGTCTTTTAAAAAACTTCAGCCATAGCACACAGATAAATTGATCAAAAATATTGTTAGAGCTCGCTTAGCATGCAGAAATAAAAATATTGGCGGGGGCCAATAATCATGGTTTCTGAAAAGGAAAATCCTGTCTTTTTTTTAATTCTCTGAGAGTGACAAAGAAACACTTGTGAGCTTAGCTGACCTGACAGGAAGAGATGCTGGCGGTGGAGGGTAGTGTTCATGACTTTATTCTGATGCCATCTGGCAGAAAGAGAAAAGGATAAAGGGTGCCACTATTTACTCTGAAAAGGCAGAGATCACTAGGTTTCTGGTTTTTTTTGTAGCGCCTATGCCTGGAAGTGCCATTTTGCTCTTAGTTGTAAGTAGGAAAAGCTGTGGGTTCCAGCAGCAGCTTAGCTTTCTGTCTGTTACCAGCTGGTTTTCTTGGAAGATAGCCTTAGTAGTGTATTCAGTTGTCTTGAGTGGATAATATATTTGTCCTCATTTCACTTTTCATTTGACTTTTGCATTGCAAATTCTAGTGCTGATAAACTCATCTTGGAATATTATAAAGCATTCACAAATAGCAAAATAAGATCTTCAGTTGGATCAGCCAGTAATATTAAGACAGTGCAGTCTTAATAATAAAGCGTCCTGGGTGTTTTTTATCTTATTCTAAGAGACCAATATTAGTAACTGCATGTGGTTTTTTATAGTTGTGTTCAAGTGCAAGAAATTAAATCTGGGGAATCATAGACTAGAAGCATTGCAATCTATGTGTAATATTTTCAGATCAAGAATACTTTCATTTACCTGCCAGCAGTATTACAGGTCCTTACCTTCATCCCCATGGACAACAGCCTGGGGACCTGTTTTCATCATGCCAGATGCAGTCCGAATGACTCTGAGTGGCATGCAAGACTGGTTTCTGTTTTATAAAAAAGGGGTTGTGTATTTGGAATTCGTACCCTCTGGTGGGTGTGACAGCCAGTGTGGAGCAGTGTGATGGACTAGGACTCAGGAGACCTCTGTCTGAATCCCTGTTCAGCCATGGAAACTCACTGGGAAATTGCGGTGATAAAACATTCCTTAAATATCTCGTATACCTTGAAAAGCCTTCCAGTGATAACTTGGTTTATGATTATTTTACAAAATGAGAATTTTTTAAATAATACTTTGCTTAGTTTGTGAGCAATGTCTTCATGGCCTGGCTCACCTCTTCATCTTCCTCCTCACTGTTGTTGCCACTGTCTTCCTCCGGACTGTGCAGTGGACCCACCCTGGGCCTCTGGGCCTTGTCGTGGGTCCTGGCCACTGTGGACGCAGGCTCCTGTATATCAAAGCAAATTTCCCCATAGGAAATAATGGAAACCAGGGGCCAAGAATGAATCAGGTAAGTTTCCATTATTTCCTATGGGGATGTTTGCTTTGATATATGAGTAGTATTTAGGATTATGGGCATGCTTCCGGAATGGATTATGCTCATAAACCATGGTACTGTAGCACTGTACTTTGGATTCATTGGTTTTTGCTAAAATCAGTCATAATGGCAACAATTTAAAGGCTGAAATCTTTAAACAAAAATTTATTTTAAATTTTTATTTCTTATATAACAATGGTTGAAATCTTGTTGGTGTAACTAGTGGAAGGCTTATGATGCCATCAGGGCGATTTTTGAAAATTAAACATGTCCTATTTCTGTGGATGAAGTTTAAAAACCATGATA
Organism: Phrynocephalus guinanensis; assembly: GCA_037367245.1. Classification (NCBI taxonomy): domain Eukaryota; kingdom Metazoa; phylum Chordata; class Lepidosauria; order Squamata; family Agamidae; genus Phrynocephalus; species Phrynocephalus guinanensis. The sequence continues at coordinate 97,575,059 of CM074734.1, read as the reverse complement.
ACCAGATATTAGGAGAAGGACGTCTTTAACTGCTGAAAATGGCTATTTGCAACATGACATTACATAGTGGTGTGGGTTTTTAGTAATTAAAGCCTTTTGTTTCCCATTCCATGACTCCTGCAGCTTTCGCACAATGAAAGGGACTACATGGGAGATACGTTCCTTCTAAGCTGCGCACCTACACAGCTCTGGATAAGGGCCATGCAGCTGAGCCAGAGTTGCCATCCATTTGCTTCCAATCTCAGCGGGAACTCTGTGGCATGGGGTCCTTCACCACACTAGTGGAAAAATTAAAGGACACATTGCATGGGAATCACGGGACAGAAGCGGGAAGGGTTTAATTTCTGAAAATCTGTCCCTGCTGAAGATTTCATAAACCTTCCACAGACATAATTATTCCAACAGGATTTCAACCATTGTTTTAACCTGATAGGATGCTTTCAGTAATCTTAAAGATGCCATTAACATTAATAGGCCCTCTTCTTAAAAGACCACAAGCCAAAGAGTTTTTCCTTCATTATTAAAAATTATTTCACATGCTATGTCCTTTGCCACCTACTGTAATTGAAAGGATGTTGGGGTGCAAAGGGATAGTGCTGGACTCATTTATTCAGGACTAAAGAATGTCAAACAGAAGTTGGGATTGAAAAGTTAAAACAAGTAAAAGTCTGAGTGGCGACTACAGAATAAAATGTGCCCCCTCAATTAATTTAAATGCAATGTCCAGTGCCTTAAAAAGGACAAAACACATGCCCTGTCTTTCCAGTTTTCTTCATTTTAAACAAAATGTCTGTGATAATGCAGCACAATTGTATATGCGTCAATTTAGTAATCAGCTTGACTACATCAGAGGATATAGACATGTTTTTATAAGAACAGCCTTAAACCTTGTCATTTGAAATGTGGCAAACTTGTCCTCTCAGTGGTACCTTGTTTTATGAATTTAATGCATTCTCCAGGACATTTTGTACTGCGAAATTTTTTTAAACTGAAATGCAGACTCCAGCATGCACCGGGGTGTTGGTGTTGGTGTTACTATAAACCTCAAACAAACCTGTAAACCGAGGCGCTGTGGGGAGGAAATTGTAAACCGAGGCATTATTTTCAATGGATTTTCATTTGTAAACTGAAAATTATGTTAACTGAAGCATTTGTCAACCAAGGTACCACTATATCTGAAACTAACACTTTTAAGTTTGAATGGGTCAGACCTTCTTGGGATTTCTTCCGAAACAGAGCACAGTAGTTTTGCACACTCTGCTGAGCAGACTCAAATAATTACATGGAATTATTTTGTACTGCCTTTCTCAAACAGCAAGTGGCAGCATACTGTATCTGAACAGGAAGCCTTCTTCTGATAAGTGTTCATTCAAATAAGGTGAAAGAATCAAAGGTGGAGGAGAGATCCTTTTATAAAGGAATGCAGTTCTTGAAGTGCCTGATAAACCTATGCCTGTTTGGCCACAGACATCTAGAAGTCATTGCTTTAATGTGGGTTTTGTTTGAGAGAAACTCAGGCATCTCACATTCTCTTCTGAAAAGCCAAGCTTAGTAACAAGATTCAGAACAAACGTTTTCCATGAACCTAGTTTCATCTCCCTACATGAAAATGTTACAAAGTTTGAAGGGTCATAGAATAACATTTTTTTCAACAATAGTTAATAACTGCTTTATAAGCTCAAATCTTTGTTGGTATTAATGCCAATTCCAATCTGATTAATGCTGTAGCGGTTGTGGGGGAGGCTGCCAGCAGAAGCGTGGCAAATTTAATTTGGACAACTTCTAGTGGGAGTAAATTCCCAAATTTCCCAAATTTCAGCTCCATACAACATATGAGGGAATAATTTTGTTTCGGAAATCTCACAAATGAGAGGAACCAACCATCCTTCTCAAGTCATAGAATCTGAGTATGCCAAACATGGCTTTTTCAAATTTCTGTTTATCCTGGTTTCTCTTCAGATTGTATAAAGGATGTGGATAATTTAGGTGTGGAATATAGATTGCCAGTTTCAGTGGCTCCTATGCAGCCCAAGGCTTAACTCAATGTTTGTTTATTTGTTGTTTCTACTTATATACCATCCCATGGTGCTTGGGATAAACTCTGGGCAATTTACAACATAATAATATAAGCAACACTTTCACACACGGGTAAGCTGGGCACCCATTTTACTGACCTCATAAAAATGGAAGGCTGAGTCAACCTTGAGCCAGCTACTTGTACCCATTGGGACTGAAGTAACGTTGTGAATAGAGGCTTTGACTGCAGCAATGCCATTTAACCAACACATCATGAGGCTCAGGGGTTAAACTGTAATGTTGTGTTAGTGTAGTTTTGAGAATGGTAACCCCTTTTGAATGTATACCTTAATAGGGTGAGGTGGTTCAGTGTGTCAGAACAAAGCTGTCAGGAGCTTGGCTTCTGTTTTGAATATAGAATCCTAGTAGAGTTACCTAACGCAGAATGGGCAAACCTGAAATACTTTACTAAAATGCATATACCCTCTTCAGGAAGTAATACAATAGGACTCTCGTATCCACGGGGAATCAGTTCCAAGCTGCCGCATGGATAATGAAATACGCAGATAAGAGAGAATGCTCTTACCTGGGGGATTGGCGGTGGCAAGGGGGCTGCAGCAGTGGTGGGGTGCTAGGGGTGAAAGCAGTGGTGTCGCACAGCGACCGGAAGGCTGTTCACACCGCTGGGGCCGCTGACGGGGAATTTGTGCTACATGACTGCGAGGAACGTTGTTGCATGTGCATGCCAGCTGGCCCTTCATTCTGCCACCAGCAGGGACCTCGCACTGTTGCAACCCACCTCCACCTAGGCCTCCGGGGGACACCCATGTGCTGCACTGCCAAGGGCTGTGTGGCCTCCACCTCCACCATTACCATTGATGATGCAGGTGGATGCCCGCTGGTTGTGCAGCCTCTGCAACCGCTGGTGCACCGCCACTGTCCCAGACCTTTGCACCACTGCTCGACAACCACAGATAACTGAATCTGCAGACAGCGAATCAGCGGATACGGGGATGCTACTGTAGGTGAATAAGCAAAAGGAATAGGTGAATAGAAAAGTCCATCTTGACATCAAGTCCTTGTTCCAACTACAGATGCTGAAGAATAAACTGAAAGCTTTTATGGACGTGTCCAGTAGGATATTTATCATATGCTAAATGAGGAGGTGCTGATAAGAACAGGTGACTGAAATGCAAAAGCAGAAGCTTTCAAGATAAAGCAGAAACTGCTCCAAACTCCCTTCCTGCTGTCCTTCTGGAAACAAGTGAAAACAGTGCTGTTTAATCAGGCTTTCAGACGCAACCTCTCCACATGAGAGACATTTTTAGACTATTTTGTGTGACCTGTTGTCACCATTTGTGGGGGTTGGTATATGATACTAGTTTATGTTTATAATATTTGTTTTCTTATTTTGTTATTGTGACTTTTATTTTTATGCATCATTTTTGTTCCGTGTTCCATTATAAGTTCCTTAACAAGCCATCCAGACTCATGGCTTCGATGATGATGATGATAATGATGATGATGATGATCAACAACTCCTCATGGATTAAAGACTTTTGTAAAGAAACTCAAGGAAAACATATGGATGATATTGTACTAACAACTGAAATGATAAAGAGGCAAGTATTGGCTCTGAAAAACTGGACTGCACCTGGTCCAGGAGAGCTGCACAATTTGTTAAAACGTTTAACAAGTCTTGATCAAGATATAGTGGTGCAATTTAATCACTCATTTCAAGATTTTTACAACTGAAGATGGGATGACAACAGGCCACACATTTCTTGCAATAAAAGAGCATCAAAAAGGCAACGAACCCAGTAATTATCAACCAATTACATGCTTTCCAACAATGTTCAAGCTCCTCACAGTATTACTTGCATGATCAATATATAATTATTTAATTGAAAACTCCCTATACCCAACTGAACAGAAAGGGAATTTGAAAAAGTCAAGAGCCACAAAAGACCAGCTGCTTGTTGATAAAATGATACTAAAGTATGCTAAAAGACGAAAAATGAATCTTAACATGGCCTGGATAGGCTATAGAAAAGGCATTTGACTCATTGCTGCACAATTGGATTAACACTTGCCTAAAGATTTTTGGGACCAATAAAAATATTTAGGTCCTTCAAGAAAAACATGGAAAAATGGAAAACTATCTTAATGGCCTATGATTAAGGTATTGGGGAATTTAGTTCCAAAAGGGGAATCTTTCAAAAGGATTGCTGTTTAACATCTCACTCATCTCCATGCCAATAATCTTAGATAAAGCTGGATTGGGCTTCCATATTTCAGAACATGCTAGAAAAATCAATCATCTGTTATATGTGGATGAACTAAAATGATATGTAAAAAGGTCCACGGAGATAGAATCATGCTAAACCCCGCATGAATATCTAGTGAAGATGTATATTCAAATGAAATTTTCTATTGACAAATCTTCAGCTCTGTCTTTATACCATGGCAAGATCCAAAAATTAGATGGAATAGAGTTAAAATGTGGATATTATAACATCACCATCAAGTGATAAGAATTATAAATACCTTGGAATAATACAGCTAAGATCATGCACACAAAAGTTAAAGAACTGACAGAAAGAGAATACATCAAAAGACTGAGGAAAATCTTAACATCAGAATTAAATAGTGGAAATGCAACCAAAGCCATAAATACATGGGCAGTTTCAGTAATTAGATAACCAGCTGGAATAATAGATAGGAACCAAAATGAAGTAGAAGAATTGGATAGAAAACAATGCAACTAATAAAGATACATCACAGAGTACATCAGATGCATGTTTATTAGTTTCAAAAAGTGATATAAACAGATTTGTATTTGCCATGAAAAATTGGAGGTTGTGGATTACTGTAAATGTAGCAGGTAGTAGAGGAGGAAAAAGTAGATTAATGATTACTGTACATTAGAACAAGTAGAGAAAAATTACATAAGGAGGTAAAAATGGAGAATACTTTGAAAACATGAGAAGCAAAGGTTCAATATAACACACAACAATTTGAAAATAAATTAAACAGTTGGGAAAATAAGCCACTACATGGACAACACCTGAGAAATATTGATGGAAGCCATGCACAAAACAAGTACTCCAAATCAATGTGATGAACACTAAGATTCACGGCCGGGATTAGTGCCTAAAGCAAATGTCAACTATCTCAAGAAAGATGAAAGTGTGCCACACCTAATTTGTGAATGTCCAAATGAGTGCACAGATTGCAAAATTTGACATGACAAAATAGCAAAATTGATGCACTGGTCATTATGCAAAAATATAACTTGCCAGCCTCCAAAACTCCATTGGAACATGAGATAGAGAGGGTATCAGAAAATGATCAAGTCAAAATCTTGTGGGCTCAAAACTAACAGATACCTTGAACATAACACACCAGACATAGTAGTAGTAATAGAATGAAGAAATGTCTGGATTATTGACATTGGAATTCCAAGGGATGGAAGAGTTGAAGCTAAAGAATTGGAAATGAAATACAGAGGCCTGACAATTGCAACATCTCACTTGTGGATGAAACACTTCAGTGGTCCCCATAGTCACTGGGGATTTGGAACAATGTCAAGACATTTCACGCAAGACTACAAGCAGTTGCAGATCTCAGAAATAACTCCATCAAAGCTACAAAAATGGCATTATTAGGAACAGCATACATACTGCACCAATATTTAACAGATACTTCAGTTTTTGTTTAAGAAAATCAGTCATGATTTTATAAATTTGATTGGCTGTGCTATAATTAATAATAATAATAATAATAATAATAATAATAATAATAATAATAATAATAATACAGACAGACTACTGTGTGGTTAAATAATAATAATAATAATAATAATAATAATAATAATAATAATAATAATAATAATAATAATAATAATAAAAGTTAAGTGCATAGAAAGGGTCAGGTTTCTAAATACTTGTGTGTAGGGAGAAAAAGAATTGTTAAAATAATCATTATGAAAATATAGAAGAGCATATCCAAAAAGGAAAACCAAAATAATTCTTCCATAAGATCCAAGAAATCAAAAGGAAATTTATATCAGATTTAAGCATGGTGAAAGAGCAAGAGGGGAATATTTAATCAGGATAAAATAAAAACATGGAAATAATATATTTGAAGAAAAGGTTGGAAAAAGAGGTACAAGATACGCAAAGAACGGATCCCATCAAACTGACAAAGAACTTGCAGTTTTAGAAGGTTAAGTAAAAGCTACTCTCAAATAAATTGCCTGATTTATGACTGCTGATTATAACACTGGATGTTGTGGATGAAACATTGATGTTATTCCAGTAGACCTATTTCCAGCTAAAGAGGCATTCTTTCTTTATTTATTCAAAACAGAGTGCTGCACACTTATTATATGCATATATGAAATATGGATAAAATTAAAAATAACTTAAAATGTTAAAACAATTAGACTGTTTTTGACCCAAAGTGGGGTACTTCAATAATATTATGTCAGCGATGTGCTAAATCTTCTTTCATAGACATCGTGAGGCATAAATTGTATGTATGTAAGTGCTAAATTGAATGAATTTCTTCACAATCATAGGCAACTTTTCCTGGGTCAAAGCAATCATTTACTTGATGATACTTTGATCTTCCTATTTTGCTTCAAAGTCTGTTAATTGCCTTCCATATGGTCCAGGTAGAGTCTTGTCCTGGTGGGAGACATTCTTCAACATTCATCCATTTGGCAAGGTCTGTTGTTTTTGTTCTCCATAGGGTAGCCTTTTCTGGATTTAATATTTAGAAGCCGAGGTATGTGCAGAAAACTTCCACAATTTTAACCATTGTCCAGAGGCTGGTGCCCATGAAGTAGATGGTCTTGGTGATGTACTACCCTATTCCACTCATTATCTGCTAGCACCTCTCATGTATTTCAGCAATCTCATGTAATTTCAGCAAAATAATAGACTTTTTTTCATGGGTGTAGGTTTCAGTCAGGCAGTAATAAATCCATAATTATTATTACTGCTTGCTTGATCAGATCTTTAGGAGAAAGGTGGCATATAAATATTTCATATAAGTAATAAATAAATAATGATTCATTAAAAAAAGAGATTGAATTTGTCAAAATCCTAACCAAAACATGTCATTAAATGTGGAATACAAAATAATGTATCACAATTAGAAACACTTGATATATATTCCAGTTACAAAGAACTGTGATGGTAAAGAGTGCAGGAATGACTGGACTGTTGTTTTAACTCCCCATGCAACCCAAGTGATACTCAAGATTTTACAATGAAGACATCTACCACATATGGCATGAGAAATGTAATGTGTTCAAACTAGTAGTCATGATTTTCATGATTTATGTGAACACATAACCTCAATGTAGACATTGAAAGCCAGTGCAATGTGGTTGAGAGAGTGTTGGACTAAGAAGACCTGAGTTCAAATCCCTACTTGGCCATGGAGGTGGTAAAAGCACTCCTCAAATATCTGACATGCCTTGAAAATCCTTTTGGGTTCACTGTAATTCAGAAGTGACTTGTCAGCGCATTATGCACAATGTTGACAATGAAGACATCAACATTATTAACACTTTTCTCTACCTCAGTTCAGTCCTCTGTCCAAATAGACTCAGCAGCCAAAAAGTCTGAAAAAGAATGAAAGATAAAAGAGCAGCTATTAAGGAACTAGAAAAGATCTTGATTTCTGATAGCAAAGGCCAGAATTATTCATACTCTTTTGTTCCTGATCAGTATGTATGAGCACAAAAGCTGTACAATGAAGAAAGCTGAGAGGGTGATAATGACTTATTTAAAATGTGGTGTTGGGTTACACTTTTATGGATCCCAGGATTATCAGAAAGACAAACTAGCACATCGGCTAAATGGCAGAAGTGCAGTCAAGCCTTTCTTCATGACCTGAGTTCAATCCTTATGGGTTCAGGTAGCCGGTTCAAGGATGATTCAGCCTTCCATCCTTCTGAGGTCAGATCAGAGACCTCTTCTACCAGGCACAAGTGTCTGTTATATTCCCCAGAACCAATTCCATCTTCTCCAAAATCTCTTTCATGGCCTCCTCATCCTTCCATAGGTGATTCTCATCCTTCCTGAGGTGGCTTCCTCCTCCTCCTCCTCCTCCTCCTCCTCCTCCTCCTCCTCCTCCTCCTCTCAGGCTAGTCAGTCCTGACTCGTAGGTGCCTCAGTCAGATCCAGAACTAGCTGGTTCTGAGGACCCTACATGGCTGCTTGGGATGGGAGCTGACAGTCTGCCTGGGCATCAGTAGTGACTTCCTCGCAATGACCCCTTACTTGTTAGTATTATATTCTAAAATGTAATAAACCCTGAATAGAGAAGCTAGGGCAATTAAATTTTCTAAGTCTAATGCAGCAGTTGCTATCTGCCAAATGCTTATATAAGTTGATGTGAATTGCCTGTAGCCTAGAAGGTTTTTTAAAACTGCCAAGAGTGAAGAATAGAAAATTCCCAAGCGGTCTAATTCTCCAATAGGTATCCTTCCTTGGGGGCAATGGCAGAGCAGTCCATGGACTGATGGCATTTGAGTCCAACTCATCTCGATGACAAAAGGTCAGGAAATCCTCTTTTGGTATATAACCCGTTTGGACCCTTAGTTGAGGCCCTGCATCTTGGGAGAGAGAAAGTATTGCTCAAGCCCAGCCTTCCCTAGCATCTGAAATAGATAAGATGGGGGGTACACTTGGAGCTGTGTGATGGAGGGAATGGGTTTATTCTCTGTAGCCGAACTGCAAAATGTTTTGACTGTGCTATGCCTGATGTGCACCCTACACCACCTGCATTCTAGGTTGAGATGAGCCTCATGGAAACAAAAGGGCAGGCTTTTCTAGTTTCAGTGTGCATAACATCTGCGGATTTACAGATCAAGAGTGGCAGGGAAGAGAAGCTATAAGAGCAAATAATGTTGGATCTCAGTGTCAGGATGGATGGAGGCACAGCTCTGCTCCCATGTAGAATAGGGACGAATCTATTTATTCTGCACACTTGCATTCAGACTGGGGCAGAAAAAAAATCTGTTCCATTATGCCCCACCCACCCCCATTGGGTGGTGTGACAGACATAAAAACAGCTTCTCCGATAAATAAATAATTCACTAGGCAGAGGGTTTATATTTTGCTTCCTCTGATGTTCACTCAGAGGAACCCCTTTGTTGTCTTATAATCTCCCCCGGCCCACTGCAAGAGAAGGGCCACGGGCAACCATCTGAGACATGCCTGATTGTGCTGCTTATTTCCTCAGTTCTCAAGCCTTTTAGCTAGGTACTTTAGACCATTTCTTAAGATATTGGTGCCTTAAGGACTATATTTAGACAGCCTCAGATCTGCTGGCATGGGACAAATGCATTACCCTCAAACAAAGGAACCTGGTGACGTCAAGGCTGGTGGGAATGAAAAGGAAGAATAGAAAATAGGTTAGGGACTCAAGCAAGCTAGGCTCTTACGCATTGTGTGTGTATGTGTGTGTGTGTACAGAGCCTTGACTCTCTGAGCTGCAGCAGGCCTGGATATTTAGCAATATACAGGCTATTTAAATGATTACAAAGGAGGAATTTTTATGCTTGCCACAAGAGTCCGGGCTTCATTTCCCCTTCTTACAGTCATAGTAGGGATTGTGAGTAGCGGCATAAGCGGTGTCTGAAGAAGTGGACTTATCCACAAAAGCTCATATTAAAATATAGCAGTTCATATTTAAGGTGCCACAACATTTTTGCCTTCTTTAACCCCCCCTTTGTTTTTGTCTGATGTGCTAGCACAGACTAAAGAAACTACCTCTTTTGAAACTGCCAGAAGATGGAATACTGAATGGTCCTTCCAGTCATAAGAACATAAGAACAGCCTTGCTGGAACAGGCCACAGCCCATCCAGTCCAGCCTTCTGTCTCACACAGTGGCTTACCATTTGCTTCAGGGTATTCCCAAGCAGATGTATTCACATGCTTAAGATTCCCTGCAAATGGCATTGAGAGATATCCTGCCTGTCTCTCCAACCCGAAGGTTTTCTCTAGGCATCCATAATGATAGCCATTGATACTGTTGTTCTCCATGAACTTGTCCAATCCTTTCTTAAAGCTGTCAAGGCTGACAGCTGTCACCACTTCTTCTGGCAGGGAGTTCCAGAGACCAGTGATCAGCTGGGTGGAAAAGTACTTTCTCTTATTTGAATACTCTCGACCAAGAAAACACTGAAAAGGGTTGCCATATGTCAGAAATGACTTGACTCCACACAGTTATATACTGTATTAAGGTACTTCAGGTCCTCTTTAGTGGATCTCAACCTTGTGTCCCCAGATGTTCTTGGACCACAACTCTCAGAAATCCTGGCCAGCATAGCTAGTGGCGGAGGCTTCTGGGAATTTTAGTCCAAAAATATCTGGGGACCCAAGTTTAGGAGTGATGTCTCCTGAGAATTATTTCCTAGTGCCTTCTGTGAATTACTGCACAGAATTCTAAGAGCATCACCAAACTACAAAACCCAGAATTCCTTAGAATGGAAGCACTTTGGAAGCATACCAAAGGGGTATTGCCCCGACTATGCAGTATAGTTAGTGAATTAAGGATATGAAAATGTCATAGAATCATAGAATCATCCTAGGGTTGGAAGGGACCTTGGAGGTCTTCTAGTCCCAAGGCAGGAGACTTCATACCACCTTGGACAGGTGCCCCAATCTCCATCTTATTGTGCATCTCTGAATCCCACCGCTGTCTTCTTCCTGTTCATTCATTGTTTGAGTTTACAAGGCTGCTTTTCTTTTCCGCATTGAAATTACTTTTTGCTACATGTTCCCTAATCTATACCTTTATTTATCCATTTTACCTAACTTAGACATTTCCCCCATTGACTGAAGCATATTTCAATTTCCCCAACTGGATGCATTTTAAAGGATGCACAGTTCTGTGCATACATACTTTATTCATGCTAACTGTTCCATAAGTCTTGGAAATGTGTGATTTCTAAAGGTAAGGTGTGCTTCTTCACATAAATGAGTCCTGGGAGATGAAAAAGTGCTGCTTTCATTAAGAATGTAAAATATAATAACTTTTTTTTACTTACTTACTTTATTTTATTTTAGAGTATTTTTACCCTGCCTTTCTCCTTGGTAAAAGGACCCAAGGCGGCTTAAAGATTGAGGGATAATATACAGTCCAGTACAATTAAGACATGTTCAAGTATTGAGAACAGGGAATTGAGGGACATCTTACCGCATTAATAGACAACATTACATTAAAGCTACAAGAGAACGCAAGCAATTAAAGGGGAGTAAAGTTCCATGTAAAATTATGAGTGATGGAAACTAACATTGAAAACATAGTATCAATGTAAACCCAAAGGTTATAAGTAGTTATAAACACAAAGTCTATGTGATCCTGTAGATTCATATAAAAGACACATAATATGTAGACCATCATTCAGGGAAAGCTTGCCTGAAGAGAAAGGTCTTTGCCTGTTTCCAGAAAGACAACAGAGATGAGGCAGGCCTGGCATCTAATGGGAGGGAATTCCAGAGTCTGGGCATATCAGCTGAGATGTCCCTGTGGGGGTGGTGGAATGGAGAGAAGGGCCTCTCCTGATGACCTTAACACCCGAGTTGGTTCATACTGTGAGATTCGAACTTTGAGGTAGCTGGGACCCAGGCCATACAGTGCTTTCTAGGTCAAGGTCAACACCTTGAATTGTGCCCGAAAGCTGATTGGTAGGCAGTGGAGCTGCTTTAAAAGGGGTGTAATGTGATCTCTGTATTCTGCCCCAGTCAGCAGTATAGCTGATGCATTTTGGACCCGTTGAAGTTTCCTGAAGCTTTTCATCGATAGCCCCACATACAGCTCATTACAGTAGCCTAGCCGGCATGTCACTAGGACATGTATCACCATGGCCAGAGCAGGTTTCACAAGAAATGGGTGTAATTTGTGAATTAGCCTCAGTTGTGCAAATGCCCTCCTGGCTACAGCCATGACTCAAGGATGTGTCCAAGAGCACCTCCAAACTGTGTACCTGTTTTTTCAATTGGAGGGTGACCCCATCCAGTACAGGTTGCATCCCTATCTCCTGTTCTCCCTTTTGACTTACCAGGAGCACCTCTGTCTTATCTGGGTTTAGTTTCATTTTGTTCATCCTCATTCAGTTCATTACCGCAGCTAAACACTCATGTAAAGTTGAGATAGCAGCTCCCTTAGAATCCCAAGGTGATGAGAGGCAGAGCTGGATATCATCACCATACTGGTGGCACTTAACCCCAAAATACTTGATAATCTCCCCCAGTGGTTTCATATAAATGTTAAATAATATAGGTGACAGAACAGAACCCTGGGGATCTCCACAGGTCTGCAGCCATGGTATCAAACATGAATCACCTAACACCACTTTCTGCATTCTTTCCTACAGGAAGGATCAGAGCCACTTTAATACCCCCAATTGTTTTACTCTGGTATTTGAGCAATATCTGCGGTGCGAATTGCGGCACAGTGTGCACTTAGCACGCACCAAATACATGGCCTCTGGCTGTCCTCCCAACTTTATGGCCCAAGAAATTACCTATGGAAAGAAGGGGGAGGGGATGAGAGGCCTGGTTGCCTTCTCTCTGGTGGATCTTGTGGTTTGCAGCTGCTAGAGAATGTAAGTTTTCCTCCTGGGCGGTTACTTCACGTACCTCTCGCCGCTGTTCGTGGCTCTGCTGCGGCTCCGTTCGACGGAACGGAGCCTCACGTACCTCCGGAGTGGCTGCGTGGTCACTCCGACCACGCCCCCCAAAGTGTGCCCCAAGCGGGCTGAGAGATTCCCTTCCTCGACCTCGGGAATCTAGTCAATCCGCTTTTCGATCCGAATTGGTGATACGTGTGGTTTTCTAGCATTCGCATTCTGAAACAGTTCCTGCTGTTTAAAAGTTCCTCCCTGCCTGAAGCCACCTAGTGACAGGAGGAGGTAATGGCGTTACAGGGAGCAGCGCCTATGGAGTTTGCCGTGGAATGCTTGCACAAAAAATTAGAAAGATAGGAAAATAATGCGGAACGCACAAATGACGGGAGACCATCGATTAATCAAAAGACCGAAAAACAAAAACCAGGAACCGCTTACTGAACCAGCAGAAAGCAAAGGAACCCTTCATTTTGAAGCGCATCAAAGACGTGAGGCTGGAATGCCTTCGCCTTCACCCAGCTTGCACGTGAGTACACAGGAAAGAGGGGCGGCCCCGGTTTCAGATCATGTGACCGCATCCGAATTCAGATCAGAGCCAAGCTCACCGCAGCATGAGGAGGTACGTGAAGTAACCGCCCTAGTTTCTCAGTGAGAATTCCCTCTGTCCCACCACGCTGCAGCCTCTGGCTGTCCCTCCCAACGTTATGGCCTGAATCTACTGCCATTCATGTTTCACACAGTAACTCTGAGTAGTAATAGGGGCTGGGGGAGGGTGAGTGTCAGAACTCAGAAGTTACATTTTGGGGCTCTATGCTGAACCCTTTCCAAACTGTTATCACGCTTACATGATCCTACCCTCTTCAAAGACAAATATTTTCTTTGTTTTGCTACTCAAACTATGAAAGTCTCTCCCTAGAGAGTCTGTCATAGCCCCAACCTTATTATTTGTTTTTGTGAAAGACAAGTTAATTTTTTTCTGTTCAAACAGGTAATTTGATGTGACTATGGGTGGGTGGATGCATTTACCTATCTGCTGCATTATACTGTTTGTACTTTATGTATGCTAATGCTCTTATCCAGTTAGCTGCTATGAAATTCCTTTTAGAGTCAGAAAAGCAAAACACATATTATCATGCAAATGAATGAATTAGTTAACCAGTGGAGGCACCTACATACAGGTAAAAAAGACAGAGTACTGTAGTTCCATTGGTGAGCTTTCATTACTACACACTCATTTAAACAAATGTGTTGAAGAGCACCATCATTCTATCACCCACATGGCTATTTGTAGAAAGGTGTTTTAGAGCCATGTTTACATGCATGCTATGTGTGTTTAACAGAATAGTAAGAAGCATTTCTTTAATTTATGCTTCTGAATTATATATTAAGATAAGATTCTACAGAAAACAAACAAACCCAAAATTGTACAGAAAGATGGGGTGAGAATAAGAACACCAGTGACTAGTCATAGACATATTTGTTTGCTTATTTATTTGATTTGCATTCTGCCTTTCTCCAGATGAAATGGTAAGAAATATTCCGTTAACAATTACATGAAGAAGCAACACAGATAAAAATATAAGGCAGATTAATAAAGAATATGAAACAAGTTGTAAAAGGATTCAAACCAAATCAGTAACTGGAAGCAGGTTGTGCTGCACGGCTCGTCCTTTATGGGTATAAAGCCAACCTTATTCTCAAGGACACTCATTGTACCTAGAAAGACTAGAAGTCACAAATATCTATGTCAGGCCTGCCCAACAGGTAGACCACGGGCTACTGGTAGCCTGCGAAGGGTTGAAAAGTAGCCTGCCGGCCATCAATAAAAAAAGTGAGGGGATAAGTTCTCCACCCTCCCTCCCCCACCCCAAGGACCACGAGTACTCCAGCAAAGTTCTGGGTCTGCCAGCCCACTGTCTCAGCCAAGCTGGGCAGTTCCAGGGCCATGGTGCATTGAAATCTGTTCCCTCCAGAATGGATTAATTGGTTTTCAATCCATTCCTATGGGAAACCGCTGCTCTACTTACAAAAGTTTTTACTTATGAGCATGTGCTCAGAACGGATAAAATTCGTAAGTAGAGGTTTTAGTGTAGTAGCCCTCAGGCACTTTGGACCGGTAAAAGTACACCTTGGCCTGTTCAAAGTTGAACAGCCCTGATCTATGTTATAGGTTCCCAACCTGTGTGTCGTGGCTCCCAAGGGGGTCACAAAGTGTTTTCTGGGAGTTTGCCACAGTTTTCAAAGGACAAAGATCCACCTCTTTTTCCAGTTCTCTTCAGCACATACCTCCCTCTCTCCCTCATTTACCTCACCTCAAGCTCTCCTCACTCCCCACTGTAGGGCTCCAGGGTGACTCTGGGCTTGCTTTCCCCTTTCTTTCTTTCCTTTCTTTCTTTCTTTTCTTTCTTTCTTTCTTTCTTTCTTTTCTTTCTTTCTTTCTTTCTTTCTTTCTTTTCTTTCTTTCTTTCTTTCTTTCTTTCTTTTTCTTTCTTTCTTTCTTTCTTATGTGGTGGCAGGGGCTCCTCCTTGGATCTGGTGGTTTCCTAGCTTAAGTGGGGGGACAGGGATGGGAAGGAGCAGGAGGCAGGACAAATTTTGGTGGTAGAGAAAGAAAAGGCCTCTGCCTCCACTGAAGTTATTTTGCCCCCTCCTCGCCTCATCTGTGCACCGCCACACTCAAAGGAAAGATGGCAGAAAGGAAGACATATGGGTGATGTTTACACTTCCTGGAGAAAAACTCACCCTTCCCCAGTAAAACTGAAATTCAACATACTCTTGTTATCTCCACCTCCTGGAGTGTGTTAAGGGACTATTGGGGTATGTGTGTGCACAAGGGGCTTTAACAAACACTTAACCGAGAATGTGGAGGCTGGTTGCCCAGATGCAAGTACAACCAGCACATTAAATATTAGGTTAGAAATGCTTTCTTTATCCCATTAAAATGCCTTTTTGTGCAAATGTGGCAAGAGGGGATCACTGGTTACTTGACTATTATAAAAGGGGCCATGGCCTGAAAAAGGTTGGGAACTGCTGCTATGTGGGGAAAGGACCACAATAAACCTAAATGGTTTGGGACCTTTCTATCTGTCAGAGTGGCTCCTATCCCAGAGTTCTGTCCATGTCACTCGTTCGTCACAGGCAGGTCACTCGTTCGTCACAGGCAGGTCTCCTGAGGGTGCCAATACTGAGGGAGGCCTGCAAGTCAATAACAAGGAACCGGAGCTTCTCGATGGTGGCTCCTAGACTCTGGAACCAACTCCCCTTGGAGATCTGCAGGGCCCCCTCATTGTTGATCTTCAAGAAAAGACTAAAGGCTTGGATATTTCAATCTGCTTTTCCTGGTTATTAACTGTTACTTGGCCTTATTGATTTAGTGATCTAATTTCATCCACCATTAGCTTATCTTGTATTGCTCGCTGACTTGCTCAGCTATTTGGAAGCCGCCCAGAGTTCCGCTTTGGAAGATGGGCGGGGTAAAAAAATCCAATAAATAAATAAATAAATAAATCTTATTTCCCTTTGATTTTTATGAATGTTGTTGTTTTAGTTATGTTTTTATTTGTAATATTTTTGCTTTTTATTATATTTTTGTATCTGTATTTTGTAATCAGTTTGTTTTATGTTGTGAAACGCCCAGAGTGGTTTTTCCACCAGATGGGCAGTATATAAATTGAATGAATGAATGAATGAATGAATGAATGAATGAATGAATGAATGAATGAATGAATGAATAATAAACAGCCCCATACAACACTGGTGCGACTTAAAGCCCAAGCATAGAATGGCTCCACCTCTTCTGAACATCGTTTTGTTTTCACAAGAAATAGCTGACATGTTTGTTTGTTTACAGGACACTTACTTAGTAATTGGTAGGACCCTTCTCTCCACGTACAAACAGCCACATAAGGCCCGTTTGGTCTGCAGGCCAGCAATTGCCCATCCCTGTTCTGAGAATTCAACTATATGCTGGGTGCTTTATATTGCTCAAGGAATCCCCAGCAGAAATCATGTTGAGGGTAGTCCAGTATCAGATCTCCATATAATGCCACTATTATCCTCATAATAGGAACTTCCGAAATATATGCAAATTCATTGTAAGTGTTATATTGAATGGAAGCTAGTGTTTGGACCTGTTAGGCTTAATTCCTGCTCCAACCTGGCCTTCTCACCCTGAACGTATTTTATTTATCATTATTTTATTTACAAGATTTTTTAGCCGCCCCATTACCAAGAGGTCTCTGGGCGGCAGAGACCTCTTGGTAGTGAATATTTTTACCCTGCCTTTCTCCTTGAAAAGGACCCAAGGCAGCTTACAATGCTGAGGGACAATATACAGCCCAGAACATTTAAGACATATTCAAGTTTAAGAACAGGGAATTAGAAGAGGCAACTTACAACATTAAAAGGCAACATTAAAACTAAACACAGCATGTGAACAATTAAAAGAAAAAAATCCATTATGTGAGATGGAAACTAGCTTGGAAAAAGCATAGGTGCTCTTGTGATTACAGTCTAAGCATCATGCATGTTAATCCATCTAAAAGTCACATAATAAGTAGTCCGTCATTCAGGGAAAACTTGCCTGAAGAGAAAGGTCTTTGCCTGCTTCTGGAATGACAGCAGAGATGGGGCAGTCCTGGCCTCTGCTGGGAGGGAGTTCCAAAGTCTGAGAGCAGCAACAGAGAAGGCCCTTTCATGTGTTATTATGAGACTTACCTGTGAAGGTGGTGGGATGGAAAGAAAGGCCTCTCTTGATTACCTTAGCACCCAATCCATTTCATACTGTGAGATTCTATCTTTGAGGTAGTTTGGACCCAGGTCATTTAGTGCTTTGTAGATTAAAAACAGCAATTTGAATTGTGCCCGATTACTGATCGGCAGCCAGTGAAGCTGCTGTAATAAGGGTGTAATGTGATCTCTGTAATCTGCCCAAGTCAGCAATCTGGCTGCTGCATTTTGGACCTGTTGATGTTTCCTGAGACTTTCCATTGGTAGCACCACATAGAGCGCATTACAGTAGCCCAAGTCACTAGGACATGTGTCACAGTGGCCAGAGCAGGTTTCACAAGAAACAGGCATAACTGGCGTACTAGCTTTAATTGTGCAAATGCACTCCTGGCCACATCTGTGACCTGGGCACATTGTGCAAGAACAGCTGTGCCTTCCTTCTCTTTCTCTCTAAAGTCTCAACAGCATTTTAATGTATAAACCAAGCAGAAGCAGCAGGGTGAGTTGCTGAAGATACAAGTGGTTGATAGTGAAGTGCATGCACACAGCACTCATTTGCGGTTCTCATACTCACCCAAATCTACTTTTCATTAATGCACCATAGTATAGGCAAGCGCAATCCACTTTCAGCGGTTTTCAAAGAAATCCGCACACTAATTTGTTTCCATCTAGGAAGAGAGTCTTGTGACACCTTTAAGACTAACAACTCTAGTTCTGCATGAGTCTTTGTGAATTATAATCAAATTTGACAGATCTATGGAGTAAAATATTCAAGATACAGGTTTATATGCACACAAATTATCCTTTGAAGAGACTGGTGATGCTGAAAATGCACACAAGCTTCCTTCTTTTCATCTTCGGTGGGTCTGTCACTGGGGCTCGAGTTGTTATACAGTAAAACAGTATTATTAAGATGTCCTCAAATATTCCTTTGCATCACGTGTGTGAGTACAATCTCACTTTCAACTCCCCCACCCCACCCCAACTTCCCCTCCTCGCCTGGCAAGTGGGTGAGTGGATCCCGGGAAAGGAATTGTTTTCCCCCCACCCCCACCCCAAATTCATTTGCTGTTTAATGTGCACCGAGGATCTGTGTTGCAGTTGCATGTGCTTTTCAAAATGGAGTTTGGCTCTACCCTGGAAAAACCGCAGTGGATGTTTTCAGTTCATCCCCCTGGAATCTATAAAATCCAAATTGGCCAAGGAGTAAGAAGGCTCTTTTTGAAAAATTTGACCCCCCCCCCAAGTTTAGAAATGCCAATGTTATTTTGTCCATCTCTAACTGCTTCTTTATAATCAAAGGCTGCAGTACGTATTGCTTCTGTCATAGAGCTACCCCAGGAAACAACATGTGTGTAAAGTCCTCTGCACAGTGTTGTCACCTTGTGTGGCAGGGATTAGCAATATGTTGCCCTTCATACAGTATGTTCCTAGCCTACTATTCCCATAATATCTTACTGTTGGATTCACTGGCCAAGACTGATGGGAACTGAACACTATCAACAACATCTGGAGGACTACAAATTCTACTGTGCTACAGTATTGCAACAAATATGCCCCATATAATAAAGAAAAACCACATGATGAATTGTGTTGATGATATTATGGCAGGGTCGTCCAATTCCTAACAGATACTGTTTGAGAAAATAGCCACAAGATAGTAAAGGTGATGTAAAAGGAATGCTCAGAAAACACCCAAGAAGCCACCAAAAGTGCAATTCTGTATGTATCTAATCAGAAATAAATCTTACCGATTGCACTGTGGAAATAAATCAGAAACTAGATCAAGGTTTTTAAAGTCAGTGTAAAGTCACGTGGTAGTCACATGGTTTTTGGCTCAGCGTGTGCATCCTCTTATGGTAACTTTTACTCCGTCCATAAACTGTGTTGTACATTGGTTGGCGGGGATACACAGGCTTTTTAAAAACAGGCTCTTAAAAATGTTACATTTCTAAGCAAATTAGCACTGCAGGCTCTAACTTCTTGTGTTTCACTGACTATATATTCCCGTAATGAAATGTCTGCATGGAAAATACTAAACTAGAACCCCTTGCTGCTGTAGCTACAGGGAAATTTACTGGCTGCTGGTGTATCATCCTGGAACCACTTTTTAATTTTTTTTATTTTATTTTTTTGTCCTGTGTCCGCTCACCTTTGCGCTGACTGCCTCTCCCAGCCACTCGCCACTGCCATAGAAAACTCATTTCCTGCACTGAGGTGACATGGTCAGCAGGAACAAAAGCAGTTTTCTAATTCTGTACTGTTATTTTCCCCACCACCACCACCCTGGAATCTTTCTAGATCATTTTTTATTTCACCAAGGAGAAAGTATAGCATATCAGACTGCAAGGTTTCCGTGCAGTCCAACAACTGTGATCCTGGCATCCAAGTATTGACAAATCCCATGGACACAATTTACTCCAGGAGAGCAGAAATGCCAAAGCAATTTTTTAAAAAAAAATTGCATCCACATTCAAGTTAAAAAACACCCCCATGGCTGTTTAAAATACATTGCTTTCTAACAACGAGAAAAAGATATTCATGATTAGCTGTATGTCGTGTAGGCAGAAATTTTATATAGATTGCAAGCTTGCTAAATCCAATGAAGAACCAAGCGTATTCTGACATGTAACCATGCCTTGAGTTCAGTAAGGCTTACTCCCAGGCCAGTGGGATATATGTCTAAATTGCTCTCCAGTCTAAATTGCTCTCCATTATAGCCATGTCTGAGTGTCAATCCATTTGAGTGCAGTGGCTCATCACCAGGGGACCTTTTACTGCAAAACAAACAGTTTGTGGTGGCATGGAGAAGATCCCTGTAATATTCCAAGGGAATTTCCTATTCCTTAGGAATCTGCTAACACATGAACTCTGTAGTCCACAGGCTACCCATTTTTCACTTGGTGTTTCTGTCCTTGCATGCTTTCATACTTTAATGGGTACACCAACTTGTACATGCATACTTAACACTAGTATCACTACACTTGGCGTCCATTCACTCAACTAGCACAACATCGGCCATGTACTAGAAGATCTTCCGCTCTCTTCTCTCCAACCATCCTGATTGCCAGTTGCTCCATGCACAGAGAGACCTCTCTCTCTCTCTCTCTCTCTCCCATCCCAACCCCCAGCTTTTCTACTAGATGGGGGCATCTTGATGGGCCATTTTCAGGTTCCTGCTTTTCAGTAGAAAGGTCTGAGCTTACAGCAAAGAATCAACATCAATCTCTGCCAGGGTGTAGGCTACTGAGAGATGTTATTTTCTACCCAGGTTTCTGCTACCCCTAGCTCTCTCTCTCTCCCTCTCTCTCTCTCTCTGTGTGTGTGTGTGTGTTTGTGTCTCCATCCTTCTTTCCCAGTAGAAAAAAAAACCCAACTGGGTTTGGCTGGGCTATAGCCCTTGCTATTGGTTCTAGGCCATCATGTGGCGAGCCTGGCTGAGGTTTTGGAATGCTCTGTGCTTGCATTAAATCGATCCGCTGCTGCACATTAGAGCTCAACCTGCCAGTGAATCAGACCTTTTCTTTTTTTTCTCTCCCCCCCCCGTTTCTCTCCCTCCCTGCCTCCCTCTTGCCTCCCCCTCCCTCCCTAACACCAGTCTTATTTTAGCTTACCCAGGAGGAGGAGGAGGAGGAGGAGGAGGAGAAGGAGAAGGAGGAGGAATACAGGGCAGGAAAAAATACTAGACATTGCAGCAACCAGGGAACCCTTATGAGTAGATGGTGGATGGCAACTACTTCTCTTGGCTGTTTCATATTTGGATTTTACAGGATTTCTTTGCTGCATCAACCCCATGATGAGGCAAAACTGACATAAATGCTGCCTCTTTTTTCTCTGTGTGTCTTTCTTACACACACACACTCATACACGCAATCAAACCGGGGGGAAAGGCAGGAAGAGAGACCGCTGGATAGCAAGAGGGGGCACAGCCTACATCTTCAGCGGCTCAGCGAGAGCCAGAGCGTTTTTTCCCCTTCACATCTTGGACAGCATTGAAGACAACAAGATGAAGCTCCAGTGAAAACAGACCTTGGGAGGGAAGGATTTTGTTTTGATTTTCAGGCTGGTTTGTTTGCTTTTTGTGTGTGTTGAGGGAGGGGTATTTTTCTACCTTTTTATTTGTGTGTAGAATTCTCATTTTCCCACTCACCAATGCAGTATTTTTGTTTCTTTATTTGTGAAATGGGAAGGCATGTACTGATTTCATAAATCTTGCAGAAAAATATATTATATTATATATTTTTCCCTTTTGAGTTCAAACCTATGCCAAGCTCTCCAGTGCAGATGAAGCTTGCATTTTTTCCACCAAATTTAATTGCAAATTCCTAGACAGGGAAGCTATTTTAAATAGTGTGTGTGTGTGTGTGTGTGTGTGTGTGTGTGTGTGTTTAATTTCAATTCCCCCCCCCCTTGTCTCTGGCTTTGAAAAGAGTGGAAGGAGTGAGGAATTGGTGCATTCAATTTCTTTAATTGCATTTTCCCTCCCATGGTGGGGAGGAGGTGCTGCTGTTGCTAGATGTAATTGTCATGCCCCCCTCCTTTGGGCAGTGACAACACTTTTTTATTTTTTTTAATTGAAATATTTTTGATCAATGGCACATTGAATCTTTTTCATTGTAATTAATTTTAAGGGCAGTGTGGTGCATTGTTTTTTCACCCTCTATAACTGCAACCCACAATTTGGGTGGGATCTTTCTTTCCCTCCCCCCCACCTCCCCCGTGGGGTGTGTCTCCCCTCCCTCCACATTTGCAATCTTTTGGGGGAGAGGGTGGGGAGGGGATTTGTTCATCGTTGCCGTCCTCTGCAAAGGGAAGCGAGAGTGACCATGATGTCCAGGAGGATCTCTGCTGCTTTTCCCGGCCGTGCTCCAGCCTGAGTGCCCCCCTCCCTCTGCTGCAAGCTCCCCTAGCAGCAGCCGATAGCAGCAGCCGATGGGATGTGATGAGCTTCTTCTTCTTCTTCTCCTCCTCCTCCTCCTCCTCCTCCTTCTTCTCTCTGGCGGCGGCGGCGGCGGCGGCAGCAGCGTCCTCAGCGGCATAACCCCCAGCCCTTTGCTCTTTGCAGGATGGCTCGGTTTGGAGATGAAGTGCCCGCCCGCTATGGGGCAGGAGGTGCAGGGGGAACTGGCTCCGGAGGGGCAGGCAGTGGAGGTGGCCGGGGTGCTGGGGGAGTCCGGCAGGGTGGCCCCCCAGGGGCCCAGAGGATATACAAACAGTCGATGGCCCAGCGAGCCCGCACCATGGCCCTCTACAACCCCATTCCTGTCCGGCAGAACTGTCTAACTGTCAACCGCTCCCCTCTTCCTCTTCAGCGAGGACAACGTGGTGAGGAAATACGCCAAAAAGATCACCGAATGGCCATATCCTTTCTGCAGGGGGGGGGGGGCTGCGAGGACCCGAGGTCTAGGCCACAGGAACCAGTGAAAGTTGGGAGGGGACTGCCCGGAAAAAAACAACAACTATGCTCACTTTTGGCTCCTGCATGCTTGTCCACCCCCTCCCATGCATGGAAAAAAAACCCCACCTGCAATCACCCCTCCCGCCCTTTCCCCCAGGCATTCTTCCTGCTCAACAGCTGCATATCCATGCTGTCCACCTCTCCATCCTTTCTGCCTGTCTTCCCTACCTAGCCATCTTGTCTCTGCAAAGGCACTAGCGCCCTCCCCCAGCTGAGTTCCATCCAGCCTTCACTCAGACACATGGATGCAGCAACCCTTGGCACTACTGGCTCTTCCCTTGCTCTGAATCATGGAGCTACGAGGCTTTTAGTTAAGGGACCCCTTCCCTTCCCTTTGGCCACAGGGCTTTCAGCTTCTCTTTACTACACTTGAGTTTTGTCAGTGGTCTCATGGACCGATCCTTTTCTTAATAATGCATGCTTCTACTAGGCAGGGACCAGCAAGTTTCCACTAAACCAAGCATCTGCTGTTTTCTCCCCACTCCACTCCACCCCAATTCCCCCCCCCATTTTTTTTACCTTTGATACCTGTTGAAGAGCTGGTCTCACAAACCAGTTTTCTTTAAACCCTCCCCTGCCCCCTCCCCCATTCAAAGGGTGGAGAGGAAGGATGGCCGTCCCCATTTTCATGTCCTGTTGCTCAGTGTTTTGGAGAGTGCAGTTGTTAGCCATGCCTGTCATTTCCCCAGGGGGTGGTGGCATTGCCTGTAGGCCCAGGATCTTCCTGCAAGTTTTGAGCAGTCAGCCTGATTGATTTACAGAGGGGTTGCATAGAAAATGCCTCTCCACCCCACCGCTGCCTAAGCACTTTATCTAGCTAGTGGCAGAGAAAAAGAAGGGCCTTATTTATTACCAAAGAATTATCAAGCAGTATGGGAATGGAACCAATGTATACTGGTCTGGAGAAGCAGCATTGGGTGAGGAAAAAAGTGATCTAAGCTAACTGCAGCCTAAAAAGGGGGGGGGTAGGAGTAAAAATTGAGGGAGAACCAGAAATACTTTCCATATAGATAGAGTATATGTTCTCCCACCATGGCAAAAAAAAATGGGTTTCCCCACAAGAAGACTGTCTCTCTTCATTCACAAGCCTGTAATTAAGGACTAAATGAATCTGAAAACTTGAGATTCCAGATGTGTCCAGAGAACATAAAACATATTTTGACAACAGCATAAGGTGGGAAGAGATGTAGGAGCTCAGCTGTCACTGCTTGGCTTTGCCTGCTGTGTGTGTGGGGGGGGGGAGGGGGGACTTTTCTCCCATAACTGATTTCCTCAGGTAATGGGGGGGAGAATGCAAGATTTCCAGCATCTGCAATTCCATCACTCCAAGTTGGTATGTAAAAATATGTTGCCTTCTACTTCTGATGTGTTGCCTTCTACTTCTGTTTATTAGCTCCTTTGCATTTTGAATGAAAACTAACATGCATGCCTTCATTTACAATGTAGTACACCTTTGGGCCTCTTGCCTCTGAAAAGAAGAAACACTTATTTAACTCGGGTGGAGGGGGGAAAGCTTTAACTTTCTGCTGAGAGTCAGAATGTGGTTGGGATGAATATATATTTTCCTAAGAAGTGGTTGTTTCTTTTGGAATGTTCTAAAATCCTAATGTGAAACTGCACAAGACTGAAATGTAGGCACTGATTGCAATGAGAAATTCTATTCTGGAACAGAAAATGCCATTTCTATGTGTATGTGTGTAGAAGTGCCTTTATAAAGTGTACTGTTGTTGTCTGTAGTTAATGTTCCAACATTACAGGCATATGGGTTTGTGCAATTTTGGTGCACAGAATTGCTTGAGGGAAGAAATGTACATTTTGTTTACAGGAAATAGACAAAATCTCCTGAAATCTATAGGCTAATGCAAGTGTAACAAGTCAGGTTCTATTGCTGAGTATGTCCTCATTCTACAAAACAGGTTTCGAAATGCTTTTCTTAATATGGCAAATGGTCTAGTGAGCAATTCACTTTATAAATGTTGATTACTGAGCATGTGCACTGCAGATCTTTGATGATAATAAAAGTGGGGAGTGGAAAAATGGTAGAGTGGATGGGTGGAAACAGATGTGTGACAGGGAGATGGAGACAGAAGTTGCTGAATTTCATTCCACCCACTGTACATTTTTATAGGTACTGAGAATCTGTATTCATTGGCATTGTTTCAAATGGATTTTCAGTGTTTCTTTTGTTTTAAAAAAGAATAATGCAAATATGTTTGGGGAGGCCTGTGGCAGTGAAAGGTTTGATCCTGTGGACAGTGTACCAGGTTATCATTCTGCTTGTAACCTCTCCTCAGTCGTAGTCAAACTGAGTTCTCGTAAGAAGTTAACCGTCTTTTCAAACTCCGTTTTCTGTCTGTAGAATGGGACTAATAATGAGCTACTCTGTCAGGTGGGAATGTGTCAGAGGCTGCAGTTCCTTTCCCAGAACAAAAATGCAATAACTATTGGCTCAGACCTGTGAGCCCTTGTGGGCACATGAAGCTCCCATCAGCATTTAGGGTGTATTGATCTGTATGAGCACCGTAGTTTTCCTGTCGCCCTTCCATAGCCATCAGCTTGGAGGATGAGTGCTTTGCCTCGACACACAGGACTGTGTCATTGGATCACAGCCATTATTAATGGAAACCCTGGGCACCATCTCCATACAGACAGAACACTCCACTGTTTGGTGCCCTTCCTTCCTGTGTTCTGGCCACATCCTCCCAGCACACAACTGAATACTAGGTTGAGACCAACACTGTGGGACAAATCGGGTCTGCCAGGGTTTCCTGTCTGCCAGCCCTTAGGTACCAGTCAAGAAAGAACGAGAAGAGAGAGAGAGAGAGAGAGAGAGAGAGAGAGAGAGAGAGAGAGAGAGAGAGATGGAAAGAGGTAATGACTTCTGTAGCAGTTATGACATTTGGAGAGGTGCAGTTGTGGAGTCTTAGCCTACCCACCCATCCCTTCTCAACATGACCCTCCCGAAATGATAGTTATTGCCAGGGTTCTGGCATGACTACAAAATGCGGTTTGGTCTAAAGCAGGGTGATGCAAATGAAGTGGTGGAATGATGAGGAGAATGATGAGCCTGCCTCCATTACAAATGTTTTCCAGGATATTCTGGTGGGGGGTGGGAAGGGGTAGAGAAGGAAACAGGCGGCAGTCTGGGATCCAGATGAAAGGATATCAGTCTCACTTGGTCTGCAGGCAAGATGATCACTACAGGTGCACTAGCCCCATTAAAATGGCTACAGTTCATTCCCCATAAGAAAAAGTAGCACATTTATTTGAAGGTTTTGTCAGGTCCTTCTGGACAGTCTACGAGGGAAGATATCCTGCTGGAATCAGAACTAGGACTGCAAGGAAGAAACTGTCATGATTAGACACTCTGCCCCCACCTTACTTTCCATTTCTTCATGCAAAACCAGCTCTTGTCTCCATATGTCTTACACTCTGCTTTTCCAAAATATATGAGTAGTATTAAAAAACAAACAAACCAGTGGCTTGAAGTAGGACAATGACAACAAAAATACTAAAAATACTGTTTTCAAATGCAAAACAGTGAAACAGTATTTAAAACCCAAAGAAACCATTTTTAAACTGTGGCCATCAACTGTAAGGGGTGTGTGTCTTCTGACTAAATTTTCAGAGATCGTCTAAAAATAAGGAGTGGCGGCTGGACATCTGGCTGGGTTTGTGTCCCAGCATTCCTGAATATTGTGTCTGGATTACTGTTTATTCCCCCTACCTCTTTTCTCTCTGTTGCTGTGTGTCAGTCCATCTGTCTTTCCATTTGTCTGTTGGCTGGTCCAATGATCAGGATGGGGGAAAAGTGTATGGAGGGCCTAGTTCCATCTGAGGTCACAGAAGGGAGTCAGGTTCAGAAAAGCAGCCTTGACTCCAACCTTTGCTTCAGGTTGTGACAAAAGGGCTGAGTGACAGATTATGGGGTGTATATGGAGAAGGATTGAATTTGGGAATGACCAGAGTGAATGGGAAAAGACTAGAATTTTCCATTCTTTTTCCATTCTTCCATTGATGAATATTTGTTTATTTGTTTCTTTATATAACTTTTATTACCTTCTCTTCCCCCCATTAGTGTGAGCACTTTGTGAGTGGTTCACAACACACTGGATCCCATTAAAAGCAAAAATACAACATAAATAGCATAAAATAAATAAAACTGTTACTTTAAAAAAAGCTGCATTGAAATAGAATTAAATGAATTTGATGATCTCAGGTCAAGGTTTAAAGCACTAATAAAAGGCAGCTTTAAACCATTTTGGTGTTACTGATTACTTAAAAACTTAGTGGGGATGGTACCTGTTGGATGCTTGTTCCAAAGAGTAAGGGGGGCATGACTGAGAAAGTGTGGGTCCTGGTGTTAGTGCCTTTTGCCTCTTTAGATGTTAAAAATGAATGTTACAGACTGCGAGGATTGGGTGGGTCAGGAAAACTTAAGGTTACCTAATTATTAATAAGAGACAATGGGTTCCCAATCCTATACCTGGTTTCAAAATTTTGTTTTGCAACCAGGTCTTTTTTCCAGTTCCGTGAGCCAGCCTAGGAACATGTCCTTACAGGGTGGAATATTAATGTTATAGACAAGCAGATGGATGGATGGATGGATGGATGGATGGATGATCTGTGCCCAAAGGCAGTTACGTCTGAGGTCAAGCAGAACTGTCTTTCTTTGCTTTTGGTTTTATGGTGGCATGCTAGAGTTGGCACTATATTTGAGCTTTTTGCAAGTTTATATATTGAGGTGGTACATGTTCAACATACTCTCCAGTTTTTGTCCCCGCTGCATGGGGCTCTTATCTGTCCACGCATGTGCGTGCCAGTCTCCCCCCTCCATGGGTTCTGTCGCACCCGGAACAAAAATGGTCATTACAGGTGCATGGGGGTGGGAAAGCCCTGTGTAGAGGGGGCCAGAGGTATGTGCGCCTGCACCTGAGAGGGAACCTTGGACATATTTCAACCTCCAGATGATTTGAATTGCAGTCCTTTACATCTGCCATGCTGGATGTGACTGGTGGGGGTTATTGCTAAAACAGCTGAAGGGCCAAACGTTCCTTGGCCCAATGTGGTTTAGGGTTCTGACTGAGAATCTTCATGCCTGAATATCCTGGTGTAAATGAGTTTCTACCCGAGTTGCTGGGTAGAAAAGAAAATTATTTTTTTCTGCAAAAATGCCATGTCTTAAAACTTTCTCATTCCTGAATGAGAAAGAAGGAAGGAAGGAAAGTGGCTGGAATATTTGCTGATAATAACCTAAAGGATAAGTTGAAAAGCAGCGGAAAGCTGTACCTTGCAGATGCTTCTCTTTTACCAGGAAGCTATAACATTGCTTATTTTCCAAAGATGGGCCAGGCTGGTTGGCTCTCCCAATCAACAACAAATAACTTTTCTCAAAGTACCATTCCTGTGTTATATACCATGGTCAATCTAGTTCAGTGATGGCGAACCTTTTAGAGACCGAGTGCCCAAACTGCAATTCAGAACCCACTAATTTTTTGCAAAGTGCCAATACAGCCATTTAACCTGAATACAGGTGGCATTGAAGGGGCGATGTCGAGTGCCCACAGAAAGGGCTCCGAGTGCCACCTTTGGAACCCGTGGCAGAGATTCGCCATCACTGATCTAGCTGTTTCTCAGAACAAGGGAGGTGGCTTGTGGCACAGCTGTAGTGTAACAAAGGAAGGCAAAGGCCTATGGAGCTTCTCAAGGTTGACAGTGGTGGAACAGTTCTGTCCTGTGGAGATTGTGGAGGAGATTGCCTGGAAGTGTTTGAGAAAGAAGTTGGGAGAGGAGAAACGTGAAAGACTCGTGTTTCATCCCTTCCTTCCGATGGAGATATTTTCTGTGGGAAGACACATCTTATCAGGAAATAAATCCATCTTTTCGGATGGGAAATAATATCTATCATTTTGGATGGGTTGGCAGGCAAGACGAATCTTACCTGCCAAGAGGGTGGTGTGTAAGTCACTTTTACCTGTATTCCTGAAGGCTTTCACCGCCGGGATATGATAGCTGTTGTGAGTTTTTCAGGCTGATTTGTCGTGTTCATGTCAGGAAGAAAAACTTCCAGCACACGGCCAAACAGCCTGAAAAACTCACAACAACTATCACTTATACCTCTTCTAATATGGCATGTGTAAGAGACCAACGCTTAATGAACCCAGATGATTCCAGAGTATATCTTCATCAGCCCCAGCCATAATGGCTGATGGTCAGATGTGATGGAACTCCTAGTCCAAAACATCTGGAAGGCACTAGATTGGAAATAGGCTTGAAACAAAGGCAGGTTTGGGGGCTCATACACCAGGGGTTTCCTGTGCTCAGATTCCTGCTCAGACACTGAAATGAGCTGTAAGAGCACAAAGAGCTCTGCTGTGATGTTTCACTGATCCCATTTCATTTGCAGAAGAACTTTCTGGTAGACTGTGCCATAGATTACCTTTGGAACAACCCTACCAGTTCTTTAGGCTGCTATTAGCACTTAATTATTTCCAAGAATGCAGCTTATGTAATAGTGTTAGAAGGGAGGTTGTGTGAGAGCACTATGGGGCTGACATTAACTACATTGATGCAGTAAGTACAGAACAGGCAGGGTGTAATGCTCTACAGGCAGATGGGCACAAATTAAAACAATAACAACAAAAGCCCAGCAACAACCAACAGCCCTGACTGCTACCTGTTTGATTGGTGGAGTTGGCCCATTGTGTGAGTCGTTTGCACATTGTGGTTGTAGAAGCAACACCTACTGTGGCATGAGGTTCCTAGATGCCATTTCAAAGTGTTGGTATGCGTTCTGCTCTATGGCTTGCTTACTCAATGCTATGGAATCATTTCCAAAGCAGCATCCCACAAAACTGATGCCATTTAAGGTTTCAGGTCCTCTGATAATAATCGATGTGTGAACATACATGAAAGAAGGTTTGTTTGCCTGAAATCTCCAGGCCCTGTGACCCATCACCCGTGGTGCTGATCTGAGAACATTGTGTAGAAGAAACTGGCCAGAATGCTGTCAGTCTCAGGACATTAATGCTGGGATTGAGGTCGTCAGCTTTCTGTCTATGTATAAGGAAAGACTCTTTTATTTTTCTGGGATTGGATTAATGGTAATTTACCGTACATTTCTGGGGAGTAATCTTCTTTCTCTTTACTCCTTACAGATGATAGAAATTCTTGCTGCATGATGTTTGGTGTTTATGGCTGCTTGTCTAGTAGGAAAATAGTACACTGGGTAGTTTCTTCACAGGCAGGAGACTTTACTTCTGGAGCCCCTTCTTGTCTTCCTGTTGCAATCTACTTTTGTCACCCAGAACCTGATCTGTCTGTTCAGTCATCTTCCATCATATCTAAAGAGGAGAGAGCAAAGCATTTCCTCCCATTAAAGCAACAGGGAAGGGCCTGAGAGAGAGCTTTGTCCTGTCCTTGTTGTGATGGCGGTGGACTCCTTTTAGAAAGTTGTCTTTCTTTCTGCCTCTCCCCACCTTCACACAGTAAGCAATGACAGCCCTTCCTATCTGTCTTGACTCATTTAGGAGTTTCCAGGCACGATCTGTCACTTTCTGTTGCAGGTCATTCCTGGCTCAGCCTCTTCATAGTACTGTAGTCTGCATAATTAAAAGTTGGGCCAGAGATAAAAAAAAAATCTGAGTGAGTGCACATTAGGCAGTTTTGGTCTCTCATGCGGCTGCATTGGAAAGAGAGAACAGCATTGCTCTAGGGTAGCGTAGGATGAGATTCAGAAGACAGACCCCCGTTTAACTCAGCCTGGGGAGGATGAAGAAGCTACAGAACCTGCTTTTCTCTCTTGTATCCTAATATCTCCAACTGGCAGCTAGTTGATAGAAGATGTTGGTATCACTCAACAGAAGTGGTGTGTGTGTTTCTCTCTCTCTCTCTCTCTCTCTCTCTCTCTCTCTCTCTCTCTCTCTAGACAGTGGTGAATGGATTAGAGCTGTTGTTGAGGGGAGAGTAGATTGAGAGTTAGGTGTGTGTGTAGTAGACATTTTTTCCATAGAGAGATATGCATATAGTACTCCAAGCATACTCATTTAATGTAATTACTGTATACTAATCTCTAAT
The DNA here is from genome assembly GCA_037367245.1 of Phrynocephalus guinanensis. NCBI lineage: Eukaryota > Metazoa > Chordata > Lepidosauria > Squamata > Agamidae > Phrynocephalus > Phrynocephalus guinanensis. The sequence continues at coordinate 97,544,129 of CM074734.1, read as the reverse complement.
CCATCTGTTTCTTGGATGTCCAGTTTTTTTTGGTATGCTATGTTAAGTAGCTGTGATAAATAGTAGGTAGGATGAGTGAATTTTTGGGGAAGGCAAGAGATGATCCCAGGATGCTAGCGTTTTCTTGTATGAATACTTCAATTTTTTCAGAAGTGGAATAGCCCCTGGGCTCAGGGGAAGAGACTATCATGTTGAGTTAAGTAGATAAACTTTTTGTATAACAATTTGTTTTACAACAGGTTATAATACAACCAAGTGAATTCAACTACAGATCCCACAGTCCTTTACTATTGGGTATAATGATGAGACATTTGAAGAACAAAACGTTTCCCAATTCTGTTTTGAAAAAGGCCAAGAGGCTTAGATAGGAGAGTAGAGCATGGTATTTCTTTAAGCTCACATTTACTGTCAAGTTAAATTCTTCTGATGGTAGCTGTTTTAGGTGTGATCAAAGAAGCCCAGCAGGTTGAACACTCAATGACTTCCTCATTTAGCTGGTGGAACTTTTTTCCATGTTTGTGAGCTTGTACACCTGAACACAAGGTAGAGGGGCAATTTCCCCTTTGAATATGAGAAAGAAGTACAGGACCTCAAGTGTAGAGGTATACTCAAGTACATGCAAATACAGTAGTGGCATTTATTCAGCGATGTATGAAACCTCTGAAACAGGAATGCACAGACCCCTGTTAATAATGGAGTTCTATCCATGTGAATATACAGTCTCAGGAAAACAGAAATAGGTAATTCAAGCAGAGGGCAAAAGAGAAGTACACAAAGCTAAACTAATCCCCCACCCCAATTGTCCTTTTTTCATCATTACTGGGCTCAAGATTTTCTACTAACAAACTGCCTTATGGTATTGAGATGCTAATACATTGCTTTCCCTTCCTGCATTTCAAATTGTGTACTGTAGGAACACAAATAAATACCCATGCCCATGACATCATTGATAGCAACACTGTTCCCCTTCTAAAGTTAAAAAGTGTTTCTTTAAAATTATTCTCCTTTCACTTGCATTATTCAAAGGAATCCCAAGTATGAGGGTGAATCCTTTGAATATTGTTGTCCTATGGACCCCGTGAGAAGGAATTGTCTATAAACGTCATTTTTTTAGTTGGTTATCTAGTATTGACCAGTTTTTGAACATTTAACTTCAACCAGTCAGGCAGTATATTGTGCAGCCAATGTCCATTAGAAAGATCAGTAAAATAACACATTTTTAAAAGAATTATTGGAAGAAATGCCATGAGGTATATGGCTTTTCCTGCCTTTTCTATACATTTCACTAGTTTTAAAATTCTGCTACAAGGTAAATACAGTAACAGTTTGTACGTGATCTCCTCTATATCATTTTTGATCTGACATTATGTCCCGTTTATGGGCAAGGTGATCGAGAGGGTGGCGGCGGTTCGGTTGCAGTCATACCTGGAGGATCGGCAGTGCCTCGATCCTTGCCAGTCCAGGTTCAGGCCCCGCCGGGGGACCGAAACAGCTTTGGTCGCGCTGCAAGATGACCTAATCCGGGCGGCTGACAGGGGTTGCTCTACCCTGTTGGTCCTCCTGGATTTGTCAGCGGCTTTTGATACCGTCGACCACGGTATCCTGTTGGATCGGCTCTCCGAGGTTGGAATCGGAGGCACTGCTCGCAGTTGGCTCCGATCCTTCCTGGAGGGCCGTCCACAGTACGTCCTGCATGGGGGGGGGGAGTTGTCGGCCCCTTGGATACTCCCTTGTGGGGTTCCACAGGGGTCGTCGCTGTCCCCTATGCTGTTTAACATCTACGTAAGGCCGCTGGCTGGGGTCATTAGGAGATTTGGAGTCTGCTGTCACCAGTACGCTGATAACACGCAGCTCTATCTCTCCTTTTCCACCTCTGCAGTGGAAGCTGTGGAGGTCCTTGACGGGTGCCTGGATGCCGTCCTGGCTTGGACCGGGGCGAACAGGCTTAAGCTCAACCCCGAGAAGACGGAGGTTATGTTCTTTGGGAGCTCACCGTCTGGGTACGGTGGCCCTCTTCCGCGTCTGGGGGGAGTTTCCCTCCAGCCTGTGGAGAGGGTGCGGAATCTGGGCATGGTCCTGGACCCGGCGCTGACCATGGAGGCTCAGGTGGCGTCGGTGACCAGGGCCGCCTATTACCATCTTCGCCAGATCGCCCAGATCCGCCCGTACCTGGATGTTGACTCTCTGAGAACAGTGGTCCAAGCACTGGTGATCTCGAGGCTGGACTACTGCAACGCCCTCTACATGGGGTTGCCCTTGACTCTTCTCCGGCGTCTGCAGCGGGTGCAAAATGCGGCGGCCAGGCTGGTGTGCGTCGTTATGACCACATCACCCCAGTCCTGGCTCGCCTGCATTGGCTGCCCGTTGCGGCCCGGATTAGATTCAAGGTCCTGGTTTTAGTTTATAAAACCCTCCATGGCTTGGGACCGGATTACCTGACAGAGCGTATCGTCCAGCGATCCATCTCGGCCCGTCCAGTTCGGAAGGTGCGAGCGCACTCGCTTCGGGTTGCCACTCCCCGAGAAGCCCGGAGGGCGGTTACCCGGAACAGGGCTTTCTCAGTGGCAGCCCCTTCCATATGGAATTCTATCCCTAGCGAAGTGCGCTCTGCAGAGTTCCTGCAGGCCCTTTCGGAAAATGTTAAAAACCTTCTTATTCCGAGAGGCCTTTGGCACATCCTAATTTTCTTTTTTTTTTTCCTTTCTTTTTCCCCCGCCATCGTTATTATTTATTGTTTGCTGACCACCGGTGTCTCCAATTTTAACTGTTAGGACTCACGCCTTTGGCGTGTGCTGGGATGCATAAGGAGGCACTAGGACTTTTATTCTATACTTGTATTATTGGTTTATTTAATGTTGCTATTATTGTAGTCTCACTTTCTGTTTGTTGGCGTCTGGCCACTTTTGTTCGCCGCTTAGAGTCCTAATTTAGGAGATAAGCGGGATATAAATATAACAATAAATAAATAATAAATAATAATAAATTATCCTGGTATTGTTCCTTGACTTCCTTTCACCTTTTAAAAAACACTTCCAAGCTTTTCGAAATTGCTCTTTCTTTTTTGCTACTTCCCGCCAACACCTCACCTGTTCTAATTTAATCACACACACGTAAAAACCCCTGCATTTTGTACAACATTTATTATCGTTTTATTACGTATTCCAAATAAGATTGTTGACCCACCAATTCAAAACAAAATGCAGTATTTTTGTGAACTATTTGCTTTCAAAAAATGGGTAGAACTAGCAGAGACTAGCACAAGATTATTTAAAACAGTGGTTCTCAACCTTCCTAATGCTGCGACTGTTTAATACAGTTCCTCATCTGGTGGTGATCCCTTGCCCTGCTTGGAAGAGGCCACAAGCCCCCTTTGGCAGGCCACCACCGCAGGTGCCACTGAGAACTTCCCTCTCTATAGGCACCCTCAGCCAATCGCAGCTTCCAGGGCCATTGACTGACATCCCCTCGAACCTATCAAGCTGTAACTCACTCTTTCCCCCCCCTCCCCTCCTCCTTCACACCCAAGCCATTTGTGCCTTTTTCTTCACTGGCTCATGGCAACCCCTGTGAAATGGTTGTTTGACCCCCAAAGGGGTCCCGACCCCCAGGTTGGGAACCACTGATTTAAAAGAATACATAGATTTACAGCACAACTATATGCATATTCAGTCAAAATACAAGCCCTGATGGCTGAAGTGCATTTAAGATTGAGTCGGGAAAGTAAATAAGAGATGCATCATATATTCCACTACAGTGGGATACTGTTTTATGTCAGCTGCATTGGATTGCATCTCTCTCCCTCTCACTCTGTAAAAATAGATTTTCCATGCTTTCCAGAGTCTATATTTTCCTTCCTTCCTTCCTATTTTGGAGGAAGAAGGTGTTAGATGCTGTTTTTTCACACAGAACAAATGGATGTAAAAAGTGCTGTTTCTAATATGTAGAAGAGTATATAGAATAGAAAACACACTTTTATATAGAATATACTCCTCTACAGTATTTCATTTTCTGAGATCTTGTAATCTGAAATCTGTCATAAACCTTTTAAACTTGAACAATGTTGTGTTGCCTGGATATTTTCCTACACAGTCTTTTTGGAGTAAGCAGAGATGTTCCCAGTCTTCTGGGGTATTCCTTGGTGTAAGAATTTCTTTTCACCCAGCGAGAAGACTGGCACATCCATTCTGAGCACTTCATTTCCTTTTGCAAATATATTCATAGAAAGTTATATGAGGAAGAAAAATCTGCTTAACTATGAGATAATCCTTGCCCAGATATTTATAGGAGCTGCTAAATAATGTCAGTAGATCCCCCCCCCAGCCAAATAAATTAGGATGCCATTTCAAAATTCAAGTTTCTCACATTATTTGCTAGTTTTCTTGATGTTTTTGAAGTTATGCTTATTGGACTGTAACATTCAAGATTACTTCTGTTGCTGTTAAAAATGAAATCTATTTTGTGTTAGCTTTTTCCTAGCCTGCTTTTTTGGTGACTGATTTTAACAGCATTTTACATATCTGGATTAGTTCAGCATTATTATATCAGATCCTTCAAACTCTTGGATTATTGCTGCATTATTTTCTAGACAGCTTTCTGTTTATTATTTTAAACTTCCTCTGACTTTTTAACCACTTCAGAATTATTTATCTATCCCATATTCTACTTTCCAAGGGCAAATCGGCATTGCAGTTAAGCTTACTTCCACTTGATGAAGCTTTAATTCTTTCTGCTTTTATATGATATTGACATGACATGAATTTGGTTGTCAAGTCCTTAAAATCTGAATTGGGTTCTGTGTTCAGTGCATTTATTTAGGTTATTTCAGGAGCACTTGGGCAGTTATATTTGGGAATGCCTGGTAATGATTTCAAGCATCTACTCTCTTTAAAAGCCCGATAATATATCTAATTGCACCTGATTTTGTTGGATTTTAAAGAAGTATTTCCTAATGACGCCTATCCTCAAGGTCTTCTCTCTCCATTTCCCCTCAATTTGAATGAAAAAGGGAGATGGACAAAAACAATCAGAAGGTGAATTTCTGGAATGTCTTCCCAAAAATATTTTGGAAGGCTATAGGGGAAATTGAATGTTGTAAATTTGGTAATTACTGTATAATATTAGACTCTCTTTGTCCAAATGCAGTGGATAACATCATGACTTCCAATGTCATGCTAAGTTGAGTGAGTCCTGGATCCTGGCAAGGTAGATTGACATAGCCAGGTGCAAGATGGATGAACGTTATGCATGATAAAATATGTGGTATTAGAAATTACAGAAATAGATTTACATAGGGTTATTTTGTTCTGCAAATATGGCAAGTGCCACCATGTTCTAAGCTCCCAACCTTTGCTTTCTCTTTCCTGGCTTTGATGTCATGGATCACTCCTATTATACTTTGATAGCCTAATGGTTTTACCAGATTCCCATCTGACTTCCTTCTTTTGATGTAGTCAAGTATTTTTTCTTCTTCTTGAAAAAAGGATCCTTAATCATTAGCATCTCCGCTCTCATCTTCTCCTATTGTCTAGCACAGTGTTGGCGAACCTATGGCATGGGTGCCAAAGGTGGCACTCGGAGCCCTTTCTGTGGGCACTCAACATCGCCCCTTCACAGCCACCTATATTCATGTTAAATTGCTGTATTAGCACAGCGAAAAATTAGTGGGTTCTGAATTGCAGTTTGGGCACTCAGTCTCTAAAAGGTTCCCCATCATTGGTCTAGCATGTCTTAGACACAGTTTTGCATCTAAGGGCTCTTCCAGCCAGAACACTTGTTCTTCTTAATGTTCAAGACTCCATGCTGATTTTCTTAATGTTTGGATTGCCGTTCACATGATGTCTTGCTCAGTACCATGACTTTTTCTGTGACCTTCCATACTTTCCCATTTCTCCTGAAAGCATGGATTGTATTCTGTCTTGCTTTATTAGGGGTAGAAACGCTTAGATTTATCTTTAACATGTAATCAGCAGGTCAGGAGCTATGGCAGTAGCGACACAGCAAGATCAAAATTGGGCACAATAGAAATAACTTCTAAAATTGACAATCTTTCTATAAAAACAGTATTACAGTGTTGTCAGTTCGGTAATATTCTCATGAGCAAAGTGGTTAGAAGTAGTCTTATGACACTTTTTCCGGAGGATTTTTGTTTGATTCACTTATTAAATATGTGATATGAAAATTTAAGATTTCTAAAAAGGAAGGAATTCTTCATACAAGCAGAATATTAAAACGTATCTTTTTTCAGGACGTGTTATAGAAACAAACATGAGAAGAGACTCTGGATGCTTATATGAGAACACGATTCTGTATGTAAACATGCCCTAGGTTTTCTTCCTATACATACAGAATTAATGACTAATGTAGAAATTAGACACACAGGCAGACAGATGTATTTATGTTTTCCTTTGATTTAGAGGTACATTTAAAGCCTTCAGAAACAAACTGACTGTTTTCTGTTCATGTCCCATGGTAATGCTTTAATGCAAGCCGGCAAAGGGATGGGTTATTTAGAATAATCGGATCAAAAATTTATTTAAAAGTTGGCTTCAGCCTAGGAGTATGATAAGAGATCTGTACATTATGTGTAGGGCTGAGCCACCTGACTATATTGTTCTTATTTTAAATTTTCAGGCAGTGCAATAAGCAGTGACCCTTATTTCCTGAGCAGTGTCACTAGCTCCTGGTACATTTGCATACGGGTGTCACTGAATTAAAGGTGAAGAGACATGGAATTTTTATCAATCAGGTGGCCAGTCCAGAACTAGAGAGGCAAATTCTGTCATTGTTTTTATCAAGAAAAATGGTCTGAATTGAGAATTCCAACCCTGCTCTATTCCCTCATTGAGGATAATTGAACACAGTGAAGAAAGTCTAGCTCTCCCCCATCCCTTGTCCCATTTCCCCAAGTTTTAATTTCCCCCTCCAAGTCACCTGCAGGCACCTATTTAGAAAGTTGGTTCAAAACATGCCCTTCTCACATCTCAGCCTGTGTGAGAAATGCTGCAGTGTGAAAATAATGGTGCAGAATCCAGCTGGATGGAGTGGGTAGCCTTACACTAAGCCCATATCTTTCTTTCACTGTTAGTTATGCTGATGTCTCTCATCCCACCTTTAAAAATCCTTGGATGTTGCAGATGGAAAAGTGGGAAATGATGAGATGCTCAGTCTGCAAAAATGTGGTTAGGCATAGGGGCTGTGAGGGGACCGTTGTGCTAGCAATACTTCAGCACTGAGTCTTGCTCAAGTCGCAAATTAAGTATGAAAGCTGTCAAAGGAAATTTCACATGTTTTGCTTGGTTCAGCTGCCACTTGAATCCCTTATTTACAAGCTCAGCACTGGTATTAGTTTCATAATATGACATGGAAAAGGTATTTTCTCAGTCAATGTTGGTCATATCATTGGGCATGATCTAGAAGAGGCCTGTAGCACTACATACTGCAAGTACTTAAGTACAGTAGTTTACTGTGGAGTAACTAGTGTTTCCCATTACCAGTATATTGGATATGGAAAATGTGATACCCCAAAGGAATAGCAATTGCTTCAGGGGTAATTTCTGAATTCCATTCTTTTCCTCCTCCTCCTCCTCCTCCTCCTCCTCCTCCTCCTCCTCCTCCTCCTCCTCCTCCTCCTCCTCCTCCTCCTCCTCCTTCTGCAGGGTCCACTTTTTGGATCCTAAAATGCCACTTTGCCCAATCAGCCACATCTTCAGGGTGCAGGCTGATGGTATGTCCTTATTGACAGTGTCTTGCGATCTCTGTTTTGGTCATCCACATGGTCTCCAGCCATCAATTTTCAGGTGGTAAGCAGTTTTGGCAACAATGGAAGGTACCATTCTGAAGGCATGTCCATACCAGCAAAGCCAGCTATCTCTCATCTTCTCTGTTATTGATATCACATCCAGTTACTGTTGGATAGTATCATTTGTGACATTGCCAGATAGGAAGATATAGAGCATCCAATGAAGCATACACATTTCCATGAAATGGAGATAGTGCTGTATGTCCATTGTTGCCGCCCAGCTCTCTGTGCCACACACTGTGCAACCGGGAGGACAATCATCTCGTAAATCTTAGAAGTTGAGATGGATGGCATTTGTTGCAACGTGCACTGGTGAGTTTCCTCCAATGCAACCAGGCTGCATTCATCCTTGCTCACAAGTTGTCACTTATGCCACTATCACATATTGGAGGTGGGAGCCAAGATACCAGAAGATATCCACCTTCTTTATGTTTTGTCCACTTATTTGGAGTGTTCCATGGGTGGTAAATTCTCTCAGTACTCAGTTTTCTTGATGCTTAGGTGAAGAACAAAGTGGCTGAGATGGTCATTCCATGTCTGAATACGATATTGTCGACATACAGTAGAATATAGTCCATGGAGCATTCTGCCGCAGGTCTTATGTGATTGCATCCATGACTAATATAAACAGGAGAGGTGACAATGCAGAGCCTTGGTGCACTCTAACCATCACTGGAAAACTGTTAGGGAAGCTAGCTAAGCATCACACATGGCTGCTGGTGTTCTTGTTCATTTTGACCCAGTCAATGAATGGTTCTTGGCACTCCGTGGTCACTGAGGGCATACCAGATTAATTGATGTGGGGCACCATCAAATGACTTCTCCAGGTCTAGGGATGCCATGTTTTGGGTTTTCTGTTGGTGTTTCTCTTTGAACTGAGGAGCTGCAAAGATGGCATCTGCAATCCTTGATGAAGCCACATTGGTTGATGCTAAACTGGACAATATTTCGAATGCACTAATCCAGAATTTTCTCAAAAATCTTCATAGTATGAAACAGAAGACAGATAGTTGGTGCAATCACCTGGATCACCCTTGTTTTTTTAATTTGGGGACTATTTTGCTTATTGACCAATCAGTTGGTACATGGCCACTATTTATTGCGGCATTGAAGAACTTTGTCAGGTTTCTCTTTGTCTTGGAATTTCTGTAATTTCCAGTTTCCATGGTCAGATCATCAAGTCTGCGGGACTACATATTCTTCATACTGTGCTGCATTGGTGATTTCTGTGGTAGTGCTGGACATAATTGGTCCATAGGTTAGTCTGCCTTCAGGGACTTGTGGGTGCATAAATTCAGTGTTGGGGATCTTGTTGAAATGATCTTGCCATCACTGCAGGATTTCTTGTTTGCCTTAGAGTGTTTTTTTTTTGCCATCCTCATCCTTTACCCACATAGTGTATAATGCTTGATGTCCTGGGCAGCCTTCTTTTGTGCTTTGGCCGACCAGTAAATGTCTCCCCATCTCATGTTTCCAGGTGATCATATAGATCTTGGTAGTGTTTTGCAACAGCCTTCTTGGTTGTTCAGGATTCTGTGCCACAAATAGACAAGTTGCAGAACAGGAGTGGCCATTGTTGTTTACTGCATGAATTGTTGACACCACCATCCGTTCTAATGTACAGGGTTTGAGTGTTGTTGCTTATCTAGCCAAAATGGCATCACACACACATCAATAGTCCCAAGGTTAGTAAAAGATCTGTGGGGAGAAAAAAGAAACAAAGGGGCCCGCCTTGATAAAAAGAATAGCTATTGAGGACTGATCATGCACAGTGCTCCCTGAATGCTGACTGTTGTGGGGAGAGGACAGAAAATGGGAAGGAAGGGAAAACAGGCCGGCCAAAGTCCTGAACAACAGCAATTCATACTGCAGCATAGATTGCTCGTCTCACTTGTCAGGTTAAGAATAAAGTGTTCTGCTTATATACCGCCCCATACCACTTCAAGTAGTCTCTGGGCGGTTTACATTTTAATTATGCAGGCTATACATTGCCCCCCCCCAGCAAGCTGGGTACTCATTTTATCTTGTCTCTTCATTTGGTGCCTGCTCCTCATATGCAATATATATGCATGTGAAGGGGTCTATCACATAGGACTGTGCTCATACATAGGAAGCTGCTTTACCCTAAGCCAGGCTGTTTGTCTCTCTTGCTCAGCTTTGTCGGCTCTGATCTGATTGGCTCTCCAGTATCTCAGGTGGAGAAATCTTTCCCATCAATAGCACTGTTGAATCGGGTGCCAGGGACTGGACCTAGGAGCTACTTCATTCAAAGCATGCCCTCTTATCAGCAAGCCACAGTCTCTGCCTTTATTTGTGTTGATTCCTGAAGGGGTGGGTGCTTGTATTCTGTTTGGCTTATCAGTCTCGAGGCAGTGCATGGAGACCCTTACCATCTAGTCTGGCTAAAGGGTTAGGGTTTTTTGGTGAACACTTTCTGGCGTCCATGAGCTGCAAAACAGGAGGTTTATTCTTTTCACAGTGCATCTTCCAGAATGACTATCTCTCTCCACACATTTTCTCTTGTATTTCTGACCCTAAGTGTTTCTGTAGAAAGATCTTTAAATACAGTGGTACCTCTACTTACGACCGGCTCCACTTACGAGCAATTTGACTTAAGAGTGGGAAATCATTGGCATTTTAACTGCTGCCTTACAGATTTTAGATGCAGTCTGCTCTACTTAAATTTATTTATTTATTTATTTGATTTTTTTTAGATACGAGTTGTTCGACTTATGAGCATGCATTTGGAATGGATTAAACTCGTAAGTAGAGGTACCACTGTATATTGTGCAATTTTGGGAATCCACACTTTGTACCTCCCAATATACAGGCTGAGTCCTGGCTACATTAATTTTTGGAAATAAAGGTGTGATGAGGCATATTTAGAAAAGAGGTTTAGTCATATGTAGAAAAAGAGGCAGAAGCTTTTAAGCATCAAGAAGGTTGTCACAGTTTAATCACCCTGTATTGTTGCATATGGTTTAGCACTTTTGCTTGAATCACCTCTGTTTCCTCTGTGGGCACCCTTTCTGAAGCACACCTGCTCCTGCTGGTTATGTGCAATGATACACTGCATGCATCAGTCCAGGAAAGAAAGAAAAAAGAGAGTTAATGAGTAGATTTCACAGACAATGAATTGCCCTCTGTTTGACTCTTTACTTCTGGAGTTTCACCCATAACATACAACTTGTGCTGATTGGCTTAAATATTTCCACATCTGAAATCTGATTTGGATCATCAGTCAGAATAATGGAAACACAGAAAATTAATTCCAGCTGATATCATTGCAAGGGTTACATTTAGTAAATATTTAGGGGTTGGGAACTTTGGCTGCAAGGGCATAGAATTACTTGCATCTAAAGCTGTAAGCATTAAGTGGATTTATCAACAGAAGGTCAGAGGTATCTATATCACCTGGACTCTGATATTACAAACTATAGGAGGGGCTTACTTTTCCTGCCCCAGGAGCCTAAAGCAAGAGGACAAAAACATATTTCCTGCATTCTATTTTTTTTGTCTGTAAGTCTCACGCTTCCTGCCCCCATTACTCTTTCTGTGAAGTGGAGTACTGAGTTCGCATTCAAGATGTTGAGCAAATTAATGGATTTTTTTACTGTGTTGTTGATCTGTGTTTTTCTCCAGTGTTTGTACTCAAAATAGGAAATGCAAACTGGTGTACTAGAAAAATGCAGGAGATGCTTTGAGCAAATGCAGTAGGCAGATAGTGGTTTTGTAAGGCAGCAGCATGTGCCTTCTCTGATTTGATCTGCATGCGCACAGCTCATGATATCCAGAGGAGGGAAGAAAAGACTTCTGTGATCCCCAGTCCATGTCCCTGTGCACCTCTGTTTCATCAATCAGCTTGCACAACTCCTGAGCTTGGGGGGGGATAAAAGTTCTATTTCAAGCAAGACAGGAACATGAGGCATTTGTGCTTCCTGTTCTCGTTGCATCAATGTGACATCTGAAGCTGCTTTCATTGTCTGCTTTGTGGGCGGTCGAGCAGGGACTGAATGAGCATTCCTGGCTAGCACCCATATTGATCCCCCAGTGGAGATGACTTTTGTGTGTGTGTGTGTGTGTGTGTGTGTGTGTGTGTGTGTGTGTGTGTGTGTCTTAAACACCACTTGTGCCCTTCTAGTCTTCCTTCCATGTTGGCTTCCTGCTTCCGGCAAGGCTCTTGAAATAGCATCCCTTAGGTGTACCTTTGGTGGCAGAAGGGGACAGAGAGAAAGAAAGACGTTTGAGGGAGGATCTTCTAAATTCTGTTGCAGGAGGAGAACAGAGGTAGCCAATACGAAGATTTTATATCAGGGGTCCTCAACCTAAGGCCCCGGGCCCGGATGTGGCCCCCCAAGGTCCTGAATCCGGCCCCTGGGACCAATTACAACCCCCCCACACACCTACCCCCTGTTTTGTGAGCAAGCAAGCCTCCACAGCTGCTTTTGGACTGTGATCCGGCCCCCAGTGGTGTCTGGGTGGTGGTGGACCGGCCCGCTGGTTGAAAACTTTGAGGACCCCTGTTTTATATTAACTTTGGCTACACTCCTGCTTGTGCATTTTCAACTTTGGGAAGCTGTCTGGTCCAGGATACTAAGAAGAGGAGTGTTTCATTAGGATGTTGCTGATTCCTTGCCGTTGCTCTGGTTTTTTTGTGTGGTTTTGAGAGCCTGTGGGATTTTGCAAGTTCTTTCGCTTTGAGTCTTGCCCTAGCCCAAGTGGAGACTGTTCATTCTCTCATGCCAGTATTTCAGTTTCCCACTTCCAAAGGCTCTTCTGAGGGCTATCGTTCTCATCCATGACTGTTTGTCTGGTGTCCCCTCAGATCTGATGACAAATGCAGGTGCTGGGAAGAAAGACTATATTATTAATCATTTGTGAATCATTCTTGGGCAAGGGCGCCTTGAGGTGGAGCCGGGGAGACCATTGTACTCTGAAGCAAGCAGGGTTTGTAAACAGTCGCTCTGCCCAAGAGACCTCTATGCCAAAAGGAGCTGCAATATAGACAGGAAATAATCACTAGTCACCATTTCTTCTAATCCGTTGCCCCGTCCATTGTGCCTTGGCCCTTCTTCCTAAGGACAGTGACAAGAAATGAGGTAGAGAATCTGTCTCACATTGCATTTCACACTTGATGGAAAATGGAACATTTTTCACACTGAAAAATGGAACCATTGCTGACTCAATGTTGTGGTGAGCTCTTTTGGCATGTGTGTTTTCTTCCTCTGTGTTTATGTTACAAGCTGGCTTTGGATCGCACAAGTCCCTGCTGAAGGAACTTATTATGTGGGGCAAAGGGAGAGGTGGTGTGGTGCAGTGGTTAAATGCCTGTACTGCAGCTAAAATTGTGGTCACGGCCTAGAGTTCAATCCCAGGTAGCAGGCTCGTGGTTGAATCAGCCTTCCATCCTTCCGAGGTTGGTAAATTGAGTACCCAGCTTGCGTGTGGGGGGGAGCAATATGTAACCTGCATAATTAAACTGTTAACCAGAGACTTCTTGAAGTGGTATGGGGCGGTATATAAGCAGAACACTTTGCTTTGCTTTTGCTTTTGCTTTTAAGAACAGCAAGGGAACAGAGACAAGTTTGGTGTCAGTCACTCTAGTTTATGGAACAGGGTTGTCTAGTTTATTTGGAGTCTGCTAGATCCTTGCCCTACATCCTGCTCCTAAACAGGCAGTTCACTTGAGGTTCCAGGTAGAGTTTTGATTTTCCAGTGTTGGGAAAAGATTTGGGAATGAATCCATCTGCTATCCTGCTGTACATCTATGCCTTTTCCTCTTATCCTCATCTTGAGAAGCAGAGAGGAGTGGATTACAGCAGAGATGGACTGAAGACTATCTGTCACATTCCAGAAATGGAATGTAAAAGCTAGCTTTAGGATGAGACTGCAACATGTACGCTCTTGCATCCTGTCCTTAGCCTCTGGCAGTACAGGATCTTGGGGCTCACCCTAAGTCTGGTTTTATAAGCCATGAAAAAGAATGGTTGCAAGTGGACCTTTTCAAAGCTCACCTCCAGGTCTGAAGATTTTTTTGTTAGTGTTTCAAAGCAAATGAAAGGAAGAGTAGAAACACTAGGTATCCTGAAGTCAGTGCCAGCTACAGGAGGAGCATCAAAGTGAATTAGTTGGAGTAGGAACTTTATGGCTGGGCATTCAGGGGGTGGTTCTGGGCTCTCCTTACTCCACCTCAGTAATTTCCCCCTCCTCTTACCTGGCAAGACCCATCAGCCCTAGCCCAGCTCAACCAACGATAATGGCTGATGAGTTACAATCTTGGCATATATGCCTCTCCAAAGACTGCACATGATTTCGCCTCTGCCCCTTTGGAAGGAAAGGCGTATACACACTGCATGAACTGGAGTTCTGTGATGGCAACACTGTGTGTAGATTTGCTATTGTAATTCATTAAAAATAGAGAAACTGAAATCTGATCAGTTCGCTTAGGGCGTGATCAAATGGCAAAATAGCTTGTGTTCTGCACTGCTCGTTATAGTCTGGTACAAGCTATTTTCTGACTATCGCATGATACATAGGAGAATGCAAATGAGACCAATCCTGCTCCATGTCCAAGGTGGACCTTTTTAGGCCAGTGCTGAGGTTGCTGTTTTTGGGAGGGCAAGTTGAAACAATCACTGTAGGGACAGAAAGGCCACTTTAAAGGAGATTTCTCTCAGCAAAAAGCGACTCCTTTCAGCCCAAGCAGGTACAATCCTTTCTCGTTGTCCTACCCATACCCTTCCTCATGCTGATTTTCTCCATTTGTTAATAATAATAGCTTATGGATCACCAGAAAATCTTAAAACATAATGATTTGCTAGGTTTGTTTGGTGTGGCTTTTTCAGTAACTATCCTGCTTCATTACAAGAAATACATGAGCCAGGTGAACTTTAGGAAATCTTTGTCTCCCGAGGGTCACAGACTATGATGGTCATTCTCATAAAGTAGCTGAAACTGCTGCCTTCTGAGTGGCCAATATCTGGGTGAGGAAAGGAAGGCCTGTGGGATATGAGTGAAAGAAGGGGGAGTGTTACCGGGGGAGGGGGCATTAGACAATACACACAAGAAAGAGTGAACTCTTTTTACTGCAGGCAAAGGAACAAGGCCTGCGTTTTGGGAAGGCTTGGGTTTTAGTTGATGAAGCTGATGGATTGCATCAAACTGTCTATGGCAGATGTAAGAAGGACAGGAAAGAGCATAAAAGATGGCTGTAAGGAAGTAATACAAATGGGTACAATAATTGCATACCATCAAGTCAGTTCTGACTTACGACGACCCATTCCAGGGAGAAAACACACAGAAATGGTTTGCAGTTCCTTTCTTCTGAGGGCACATGGGGCCACGCAGCTTAACCATGGCTACACAGTGTACCTTCCCAGGAGGTACACTGGGGAATCAAACTCTTAACCTCTGACCAGAGACCTAAATCACTGAGCTGTTCGCCCAGTGTCAAAGCAAAGGAAACCACTAGCAAAAGACCTTACTTGAGAGAGAAAGAACAATAAGGTGGCAAGAGAAGAAATATGGTATAGGCAGGGAGATGGAGAACATTGAAAATGGGCAACGAAAGAAAATTAGAAAGGATGGAGATTGAAAAAAAAGACAGACTTATCAGGTATTTTGAGATGTAACAACCTTGCCTAGTGTTGATGATGTAGAAGCCAGTAGAGAGCTTTTCTCTCTGCACTCTTTTCTAACTGGGAAAGGATCTTGTGATAAAAAATCCTATTCTGGCCAATTGTGTAAGAACAGAAACAATTATTATAGTTACACTGTAAAAAATAAATCAGTAAATTTCAGTAAAAGAAATAAATCATTAAAGGCTGATGGTGTATGAGTGTCATAAAAGGAGGTTCTGTCACCTACTGGAAACTGCCTATTGCCTTCTTTTGTTTTGTAACTGGTCTTCAAGACTTAAGCACAGGGTTCTTCTGAAATGTCATCTCTCAGATAGGAAAGGATGCCTGAATCAGGCATATCTAACAATAATATACTAATGATATAATATCTGTTTCTGCTTTTATTTTCCTGAACGTAGTTAAGGATAAGTGTGGAATATGAACATGGAAAATAGGCGAAATCATAGTGACTGGGAAGGCAATTTTGGGTCCCTTATTTTCTTTTCAAGTCTAGATTTTTCTACCTCTGGTATTTCCTATTAATGGAGAATATGCATGAGAGACAGAGAACAAAATGTGGACTAGGAAAGCATGAGTACAGAAAATATCACATACCAGGTGTACTTAGGAATATGAGGAATACACCATTCCTATTAAAGATATCTATCTATCTATCTATCTATCTATCTATCTATCTATCTATCTATCTATCTATCTATCTATCTATCTATCTATCTAAGAAATGCTGTGTCTCTTCCCCCCCTAAGCACCTGGTATTTGCTGTCCTATTCAAGCTGCTTGAAGAGTCCAAAAGTCATTGAGAAAGCCTGACACTAGGGAGAGCTCGCAGTGAGCTACCTTCCTCAGACAATCGTTTGAGCCCAACGAAGACCTCTTACGCCACTGGCTCAGGGGAACTCCCTCTGGGCCCCCACCCCTTCTCTCCAAGTAGGATGCCATAAAAGGACAGCTGTCTTTTAGAGACTCATGAACTAAGCTGACCAGAGCAGTTGGCAATGAAGTTTCCTTCTCTGGCAAGAAAGGTTTCCTGTATCTACCAGCTTATAGGTTATATAAGCATTCTGGTTTAAGTGACCATTGGGGCATTGCAACAAGCATTTTTGCTTCTCACATCAAGAGAGGCTTTCTGGATTAGCATTTGGTAAACTTGCTTTTTTTGGCTACTACTCTCAGAATGCCAGTGGCTATAATGGCTAGGGAGAATTATTGCAGTTGCTGTCCAAAAAAACAACAACCTATCCAGAATCTGGTCTGGAAAAGACTTCAATGTTAGTTTCTGTTTTATCTTGTTCTTTATTACTGAGCTGTCTGCTTCAGCCTCCAGAACCCACCATCCCATTCCTATTAATTGACCTTAATGAATGCTGCTTCCTGACTAGCCTGTTGTTGACATCTTGGCTGAGTCATATTTCCATTTTTCTCACCCTAGAAGCACCCAGTCCCTGTGAACAGTGAGAGAGTGGAAAGTCAGACCTAGTGATTCTCTTCCCAGCCCCTCGCCCCATTTTTATTTTTATTTTTTAGTGGCACAATGGGTTTCTTGTCTGAGCACAGTTAGAGGTGTGTGCCCTCTGGTTAATCCCAGCAGTAGTGGCTGTGTACTACTCCCCAGGGTCATGCTGTAAACGAAGAGCTTTGATCTCTGTTGGGCTTCTCTGAGCTGAATATTTCATCATGGAGGAATCTAGGCTGCAGCTCTATGATAGTGAAATTAATGAGAGCAGGAGGTGGCATGCATCAACAGCAGAAGCTGCGGCCTTAGCTATGCTCCCCTTCTCTTTGTGGTTTCCACTACTTTTAAAAAATCACTCCATCTTTCTTAGCTCAATGCTCTTCCCTCTTCCCCCATCTCTCTCTCTCTCTCTCTCTCTCTCTCTCTCTCTCCCCTTCTCTCTTCCACTTTCCCACATTTTTCTTTTCCCTCCCCAGTTCCTACTCTGGGGAACTGAGCCATTTTTCTGCACAAGCCAGCTGTCACCTCTCCATCCTCATGAGCACATGGCCTCATGGCCTCTATGGGTTTGGAACTAAAACATGCTGCTACAGTATATACTACCCTATAATGCTTAAAGCTCTCTCTCTGGGCAGTTTGCAATTTAATTGTGCAGCTGTACGTTGCCCCCACCCCTGAAAAGTGAGCTGAATACACAAATTACTGACCTCAGAAGGATGGAAGGTTGAGTCAGCCTTTGCTATCAGAGCTTATCGGGGGTCAAATTGAAGTCATGAGCAGAGTCTTCACAACAGCACTGCAGTTTAACCACTACACTTTGTCAACCAACTTCTTCACAGAATTCTCTTAGAGTGAGACCAGTGCTATTTTCTATAGATTATCTTTCAGAGTTTTTTCAGTGGAAGTTAACCTACACTGTTCCTGCTCTGCCTATGTCCCTTTGGGCGCTTTTACACGACCCCTAAGATTCGCTGGCAACTTAAATTCGGACCAGAGATCTTGGGGGTTTGTCGCTCTTCCTGTGTTCCCACCCCTCTGCACTTCCTTGCTCCTGTCTGCGTGAGGGGAGGGAGGAAAAAAAGGGAGAAAAGAATGCAGGCTCACCTCTGCTCTGCCGTCCAGCTGCTCCAGGAACCATTCCAGTCTCTTTCAGTCTCTTAAAGGGGCGGGGGCAAAAACAAACAAACAAACACAAGGCAAGAAGAACCCGGCACTCACTGCTTTACATCTGCATCATAAATTTTTCACCTTTGGAGACCAGGTACTTGGAAAATGCGCTGGGATGCGCTTAGGTGGGCGTGGTCGTACTTTATTTTGTTTAAAGTCCGGAGCTGGTGGGAAAACATTTTTAAGCTCCGGATCTGGGAGCCCTTTGCCCCGGATTTTAGGGGTCGTGTAAAAGCGCCCTTTGTTGACTATGAAATGGGGTCAGAACTATGTGGTGTTTAGGAAAGGACATGCAAGGTGACAGCATATTCTTAAGAGAGAATAGAGGGTGTGTGTGTGTGGTTTTCTTTTCAGCTGAAAATCTAGGCCCTAGATTTCTGGCAGAGTCCAGTGACCTTGGTCGCTTTCTTTTCTACAGAAGCAGTAGCTGATGCAGTGAACCCAAAACTTTGTGTTATACATAGGACGCTTGAGCTGTTTTTGCAAGTGTGGTGTTTTAACTCATGCTTTTGCATGTCTAGCATCCAGGTTTCTAGCGTGAAACATGGGTTAGATGGAATACGCATTTGATGTTAAAATCTGGTTTCTCTCGCATTCTTCTCACATCCACCGTATTCACAGGCAACCTTTTATAACTCTCAACGTCATTCTCGAGCATCACTTGTGAATATGCCCTTGTTCTGCTTCCTGCTTTTAACAGCAATTCTCCGTAAGAGATTAGCAGCTGTCCTTCCCTATCTGGAATACAGCTGCATCTCAGTAACAGGCACGTGATCTTTGCAGTGCAGCATTGCTTTCAGTTTGTCACACCACACCCCAGAATATCTGCATCTCAGCACCAGTAGGTGAGCAAGAACTTTCTAAGTGGTACGGCTGCACTAACTCTGAAGCTCAGGAACATAATAGCAAGAGGAGAAGTCTGGACTGTGGCAAGTATGACAGCGGAGACTGTATTTGTTTCCTGCCTGTTTGTTATGAGTATTTACCAGTAAAGGCCAAAGGACTTAACTTTAGCATGAAGGCACAATGCAGTGACTCACCCTTTCTCAGTAACTAGTATACTATGCAACAGAAGGAGGAGGCATAGGCAAGGTGAGAGGGAAGAAAGGAGGTAGGTTTAACAGCTGAAACCTACAACATGAGTAGCCTTGTGGCACAATGGCTAAACTGCAGAATGGCAGTACCACACCCGAAGCTGTGCTCACACACAACCCAGGGTTCAATCCCAGGTAGCCAGCTCATGGTTCACTCAGCGTTCCATCTTTCCAAGGTTGATAAATTGAGAATCCATCAATTGATGGATTCAGGGTGGGATTTAATTGTGCAGGCTACACGTTGCAGGGTGGGGCAACGTGTAGCTTGCACAATTAAATTGTCATCCACACAGAGAGTGCTTTAAGTACTATGGGGTGGTACATAAGCAGCCTGTTTTGCTTTGCTGTACACCAGCTATAGAAGAGTGATGAACGAAAGAGCAAAAGCAACAAAGAGACAGAACATTCATGTGGAGACATTATATGGGTCATGGGTTCTGAGATGTGAAAGAGTAGGGGATGAACTCAGAGCATGGACCACCTTGTTCTTCCCACATGTTTCAGAGATGTCCCTGGTGAGTTGAACGATTGAGAGTAGGACTGGGCAGCGTTTTTTTCCTAATTCTTTTGGATCTAATGTTTGGAATTAGCTTGAGATCATGCCAAGGGCTCCATTTAGCCGCAGCACCATAGGTTGCCCATGCCAGCATTAGAAGAAGTGGAAGCCAGGAATCATGCCACAACATCCTTTTCGCCCATGTTTGATTTTCAGCTGTGAGCCAAGAAGTGGGACAGGAGGGCTGGACAATCAGTTCAGAGGGAGAGAGAGAGAGTAAAAACGAATATGTGCAAAGCTGGGGGCTATAGAACCAAGGATGTCATGTGTGGATGGTTTGGGATACCCTACAAGGTAATTTGGCTTGCTTTGGGGGAAGAGGGCATCAGGCAGGTTGGAAGATGATCTTACTGTTTCCCAGTTGCCCTCTTGCAAGTTCTCTGCTGTTGGAACTATGCTGCTGCAATCGCTGCTGAGCCAACCTTCTGCCTGAAGCTGTTCAATTGCAGTAATGCCTTGGCTGGAACAGTGCGTCTGCCATGTTCCCAATCCTGCTTGCTCATGTGCTGAATAATGTGTGCAAGAAGTTGGCAGCCACTCTCCTTTCCTTGGCCAAGAAGGCTCTGGGACTGCAGGGTCGGAGAGAGTAAAGAAAGAATGGTTTTTAAATTGTTCTGCTTGCATGTGTGCGCATGTGTTTTCGATTCTGTGGTCAGGCTTGGGGTAACATAATGGTCTAGGGGAAGCATGCGGTGGCCCAGTGTTTTGTTAAGCAAGCACAAAGAGGAAACAAGATTTTTAGAGGTGTAATTTTAAACTCCCTGCACCCTGCCACCCTCCTAGCCCCAACATCCCTTAAGGAACTGACAAGGCTGAATGTTTGCTGGGGTGCAGAGTCTGAACATTAAGACAGCCATGAGACAAACAGAAAACAAACAAACAGAAAGGGCTCCTCTATAACTAATTGTTTTATGGAATTTTTAGTAGCTTTTTGTGACCTGTTCCCTTATTCATAGGTAAGCTCTCTACTGAGCTTGGTGCTGCCACGCAGGTGCTCAGCTCCTGTAATGAGGTGCCTAAGAATGTGTTTCTCCAACTCCTCTCTCCCCTTCTTAGATGGTTTAGGGAAGAAGGGAAAGGAGAAGGTATATATATATAAAAAAGGAGGAACCCCAGCTTTTTATTCCCAGTTGCTTTTATGGCGTGTTACATATATTTCACTCCTTTAAACATTTTTTATCATAAGCTATGCTGTGGCGGCTTGCCGTAAAAGGTACAATGGAGGCATATAAAATGAAATTGAATCAATTAAAGAAAGGAAGTAGGCTCTGACTGACTAGGGCAACGCAAACAAGCCTCGTCGCCATGAAAACATTAATTGTGCTCACAGTGCAATGCAGAAGAAGGGCAGTATGTTGCGTGCCTTCCTTCCACGTGGTTAAGGTGTGGCTTCTCTCCTTGGTGGAAGCTACAAGACCCCCCCTTGTGTTAGGCTCCCAGGATTAGCCCCTGGCGATAGGAATTGTCGTTCAAACAAAACAAAAAAGCCATTCACCCACAAGCACTGCCTTTCGAGAAGAGGGAATGCCAATGTGTAAGATGCACCGAAAAGTGATACAAGGTGCTCCTGTTTTGAAAGCCACGGGTGCAGATCACGGAACCACCATGTTCTTGGCTCTCCTCCCTCTGTGAAAGCACTTCCTGTGTAGGAAATTGAAACCTTGCCCAGTTGCTGTCATGGGGCTCAAAGCATTGATTTCAGCAAGATTTGTGCAGGGAGGGAGGGGGTGGACGATCGCTGCGATGATACGAACGCATATATCAGCACTCGGCTTTTCTCATTAAGGGAACAGGTGCGGGGGGGGGGAGAGGATAGCCATAGAGATTTTGCAGAGCAAATGCATTGGTGATACTGTTGCTTGTTATCCCTGTTTTGCAACTCACTTGGTTTCGGCCAGATCCATACCCAAAGTTGCTCTTGAGCAGGACAAATATGAATCATTGGTCCACTGGCAGCAAAAAACAAAAATTCCATTCTACAGAGGAAATCTATTATAAAACCGCAGTAGTGGAATCTCCCATTGTCTGCGGTTCCAGCTTCCAGCAAATGCAGATTTTAAAAGCAAGATTGATCATTCCTTTGAGATTACTGTACAACAGCCACTGGTGTGCCTACACTCTATCAACATGTCCAGAGTCATATATGTACAAGCTGCTTCTTATTCTCCTGTTGCTATTTCAAGAACGGAATGAAAGTTGTTTTGTGCCTCATCTTTAAGTGTGTGGCTTTTATGTCAAAGCATGTGTGAGATTATAATTTCTTTGTCTTGGCTAGCTGCTGCCCTCCTCATCCAGATCTACCATGGGAGTTTAAACACTTGCATCTTGCATGTAAGAACTGCCCGGCTGAATCAAGCCAAAAGTTTCACCCAATACAGTATCCTAACATTCTGTCACTGTTACACTCTGTGCATGCTCACAGGCAAGGGATCCTTGCTTTGTATTTCCTCCCAGCCCCTGAGATTCAAAGGTAGGCTGCCTCTGGGCATGGAACTTCCATTTAGCTTTGATGCTTAATATCAGCTGATGAGTCACATCTCTGTGAATTTGTCAGATTCATCCTCAGTGTTTGTGCCCTTTTGTTTGTGCCACTTGGGCGTCAGAGGCTCTTGACTGGTGTACCAATGTCACCGGCTTCTCGTGGTCCTTTGAAGACACGAGCTCAGACTGAATAGGATTTCAGGGAGCAAGAGAAGGCTTGGAGGAAAGGAGCTGCTTTGCAGCGAGATGCTGTAGGGTCCTGCTGTATTGATTAAGCTCCTGGGATGGCTGCCAGTTGCCTCTAGGATTAAATCGATACCGTTTGCAAAAGTAAAAGCTTCTTCTCCTCGCTGGAGACATAAAATATTGGAGTTTATTTTTTTAATGATAAAACTTACAGCCGAGTGACTCTTTCCATGACTGTGCCAGAAATTAGGGTGAATTGGGGATTTGGAAATGGAGAGCAAGGTGCATCAGTCAAGGAGTGGTAGCATTAAACAGCCCAGAGGGTCAAAACAGTCATAGTGCAGAGCTACAGGGTTAGCACAGGAAGAGAGTCAAATTTCTGTCTGAAGATCATTCTGTTTGGCATGCCAAGGTTTTACAAGTGTTGCCCATTACATGGGAAGGGCAGATTTCTAAGATACCTTGTCAGTTACGCTAGTGATAATCAAATAATTCTTTGCCAGGGTCTGTAACTGTACAGCTTGCTATTTCTGACCTCTTCTTTACGGTGAACTGAATGCTGTTGAATTAGCTGTCTTCCTTGCTGTTTAAGCATCTTTTTGGAATTTGCTTTGCTCTTACTGGTCACAGGGGAACGCAAGTC